>JAYESA010000015.1:109853678-111163678 GCA_036927795.1 Iris macrosiphon | reverse complement strand
GAGGGAGCTCAGGCATTCAAGTGAGGCAGTGCACACAATGGTGCACTACAAGATTGGGTGCAGGTAGGAGATCTGCAATAGCAATACAGTGATAGCAAGGAGTGAGTACCTGTAGGCCAATATTCATGTATTAGGTAGCAGCAGCAGCTGCATATGATCAAGTAGCAGTAAATGCAGCAGGAGAAAAAAATCAAATCCAGGTAACAACAAGTCAAGAGAGGCCTTGGTGTATTAGTCTAGTCGTGACTTTTAAGTGTCTCGTTAAGGTAATGTCTAGAGTCTCTCTCACACACAGATGCAAATGATACAGATACAGATACGACACACACATATTGACACAGACATGACACAGACTGTCCTAAAGGGTGTAAAATTTGACAACAAAAATGACTTAAGTCTTCGTAGTAATTTGATTTATAGGACATAGACAGCCACAGAGGGCAATGTGTATCAAGTTAGAGCAGTTCTTACCTTCCTCTAGAGAATTACACTGTATTTAACGATGAGTATATATGCTAGGACTAGGAGTATCAGTGCATGTACTGTATTTAACGACGAGTATATACTTGAACGATGTCTATTTATTTTTACAGAAGTATCTAGAAATGGATTTGAATTACTATCTGCATTATCGTTCGTGGATGTACAACCGTCATCCTGATGACATATGCGGTGTGCGGGATGAATTTATTGAGGGTGTACAGCAGTTCCTGCAGTTCGCCAAGGCATTCCCTCAGTACATAGATGGTACCAAAATTAAGTGTCCGTGTGTAAGATATTGCAACTTGAAATATCATCCAGAAGTGGAAGTCACATATCATTTATACTTGAAGGGTTTCATGCCGAATTACTATCAGTGGACCGCGCACGAAGAACTTGTGACTTTAGCTTCGGAGTCCAAGCCTTATGTGGAGCCGTATATGGATGTTCATGACTACGCTGCTTACGACGACGTGTGGATGAACATGATTTTTGATCCGGCGGGGCCTAATTGCGATCCGAAAAATTATAATGCAGCTGAGGCACCGATTACGATGTTGTAAAGTTTATGGGGTTGTTGGAGAATGCAAGGACTCTATTATATCCTGGTTGTGAATATCATTCACCGTTGGAGGTGGTTACAAGATTGTTGAGCATCAAGTTCGATTTTAACATGTCGTAAGAATGCTATAACCGACTGATGGATTTGATTATAGAGATCTTACCAGAGGATGCAAAGTTGCCTAAAGACTTCTACCAATCTAAAAGGATGGTAAGATTGCTCTAGATGGGATAAAAGAAAATTGATGCATGTCACAACGGGTACATGTTGTACTACAAAGACGATAAGGATAAAGATGTGTGCAGATTCTGCGGTCCTGATCGCTACAAGGCTACTGGAAGAGGAAAGTCTGTCGGTTCAAAGAAGCCTACCGATTCGATGCACTACTTGCCTTTGATGTCGCGGTTGTAGCGTTTGTTTATAGTGAAGGAGACTACAGAAAACATGAGTTGGCACAGGCGAAAACAGATCAAAGGAGTATTGGATCATCCATCCGATGGAGAAGCATGGAAGCACTTTGATCGAGAGTATCCGTATAATATCAGATTGGGGCTCTCCTCTGACGGTTTTACCCCATTTGGACTTTCGGGCTCCCAGTATTCGTGTTGGCCTGTGATTGTCACTCCGTATAATATATCGCCTTGGATGTGCATGAAGACTCCGTATATGTTCATAACCGTTATTATTCCTGGTTCGAACAATCCGAAGAGGAACATCAATGTATATTTATAGCCTTTGATAGATGAATTGAATCAGCTGTGGGAAGTAGGTGCCAACATGTGTGATATTTCAAGAAAGCATAATTATCAGATGAGGGCAGCACTTATGTGGACCATCAACGACTTTTTGGCCTATGGAATATTATCGGGATGGAGCACTCATGGGCGTCTCTCATGTCCGTATTGCATGGACTGTACTAAGGCTTTTCGTTTGAAATACGACAGAAAACTGTGCTTCTTCGATTGTCATCGATAATTTTTGCTGAAGGATCATCGGTACCGGAGGAACATGAATGCTTTTCGTGCGGGCATTATAGAGAAGGCCAATCCACCGCCAAGGTGGCCCGGATACACGATATGGGAAGAGGTAAAAGATTTACCAAGTGCTATCGAAGAGCCTGCTAAGGGGTACAAGTGTGACAGATTTGGTCGTACCCATAACTGGACAAAGAGGAGTATATTCTGGGATTTGCCATATTGGAGCACCAATATGATCCAACATAACCTTGATGTCATGCATATCAAGAAGAATGTGTTTGATAACATAATTAATACTATAATGGATATAAAGGGGAAGACGAAGGACAATCCGAAGGCCAGGTTGGACTTAGAAGAAATATGTTGACGTCCTGCATTGCATTTGATAGAGGAGGGGAATGGAAAGTTAAAGCAGCCTAAGTCAGTTTTTTTACTAGAGAAGGATGATAAAGGAAGACTTTGTAGGTGGATTCAGGGTCTAAAATTTCCAGACGGGTACGTGTCGAACTTGAGAAGATGCATCGACCTCAAGAAGAACAAACTGGCGGGTATGTAGAGCCACGATTCTCACGTATTTATGGAAAGGTTAATTCTGATTGTATTTCAGGAATTCTTACCGCAGGTCATTAGTGATCCATTGACAGAGCTCAATATATTCTTCAAAGATCTTTGTTCTACTAAGTTGCTCATCGATGTCTAGAAAAGCAAGAGAAGGACATTACGGTAATACTATGCAAGCTCGAAAAGGTGTTTCCTCCTGGATTCTTTGACTCTATGGAGCATTTGCCAATTCATCTTTCCTATGAGGCACATGTTGATGGTCTTATCGGTTATCGGTGGATGTACCCCTTCCAGCGACATCTGAATCACCTAAAGAGAAAGGTAAAAAATAAGGCACGGGTTTAGGGCTCTATTTGTGAAGCTTATGTTCTCGAGGAGATTATAAATGTTTGCTCGACGTATTTCAAATCTTATATTGCTACTAATAGAATAAGAGCTCCAAAAAATAACAACGGATATCAGGAATCTAATGATGCAATACTCAAAGTATTTAATGCGTCCGGAAAGCCTTTGGGGAAAATGAAGAAGAGATATTTGAATGACGACGAGCTAAGGGCTGCTCAGTTGTATATATTACTCAATTGCGACGAGGATGAAGTAGAGAAGCTAGAGGGGTAAGTAATTAATACGTCCATGTTTTCATCATCTCAATATAATAGTATAAGCTACTATAATAGTATAAGCTAATCAGTAGTTGCTTTGTTATTTTTCACCACATATAATGATGAGTTGAGGTCGATTAGACACTACATAATAGACGAAGAAGTAGAACAATAAATGAGATACAATTTTCCTTCTTGGTTGAGCGCATATGTAAGGAGCTTGGTAATTACTTTTTCTGTATGCACTTGCACAATAAATAACTTACTATCGCTACTTTGGTATTTAGGTCGATCATCTAATAACACCCGAGACTAAATCTATTAGAACACTAGCCAAGGGACCAATTATTGCTGTCAAAATATGGCCAAGTTTTTGTGTGAATGGGTTTAGGTTCAAGTCAACAATTGCTCTAATCAGAGACAACCTTCTGGATCTTGATTCCACAAAAAACCGTTATTTGTGTATCAAATCTTCGAACTACAAAGACGTCAATCCAGGCAATAATTTCTTTGGCATCTTACGAGAGATTCTGGAGTTGAAATATAATTATGGCATAGAACCTGCTAAGATCGTGTTATTCAAGTATGAATGGTTCGATCCAATTCAAGATCAAGGTTAGAAAATTGATAACCATGGCCTTGTGGATATAAACTACAAGCGTAGATATCAAGGCTATGAACCATTTATCCTATTAAGTCAGGCTCAGCTCGTGTACTTCATAACTTATCCTAGACAGGGGACAGTGAGGTCGGATTGGTGGAAAGTATACAAGACTAAAGCTAGAAATATATTTGACATTGACAAAATAGCTTATCAGGAGGACGAGCTACCACTTGTAATAAATATTGTAGATGTGGACTCAAAGAAAGTTACTCATTACATGAGTAATAATATAGAAGATGTAGAATTATCCGAAGAGGAAGAAGAAGATAAAAATAAAGTAGATAAAAGTGAAGACGAGGAGGAAGAGGAAGAGGAAGAGGAAGAGAAGGACGAAGAAGGCGAACAAGATAAATTTTCTGAAGATGATTAAAAATAAAATATTTTGCCTCTAGAATATACTATATTTTGACTGTAGAATGTACTATTTTGACGAAGATATGTATTATATTTTGACTATAGAATATACTATCCATTTAGACTTGTGACACCACTAGTTATTTAATGTGCAATTCTATGAATAATGTGAGATATGCATAATATTTTGACTGCAGAATATACTATATATTTGTGTATTTCTTTATTCATCATATGTTGTTATCAGGTATGACAGGATGATGCAGAGGGTTCGGCAGGTCCCAAGGTAGACGGAGTGCTCCTCCGGTACTGCCTACTGTTGGTTCTGGATCCTCATCGCTTAGTACTCCAGTATATCGACCAGTCACATCTTCGACTGCGATGACGTTGTATAGCATCAATCCTGGGACGAGTAGTTCTAAGCCAGATAGTACTCCCTCATCCAGCGTTCCTCCTGCTGACGAAACCATGGAGACAGATAAGAATATAGAGGAGGACGAGCCGACATCATCCCAGCATCAACTAGACCCTTCATGCGCACCTCCGGAGGAGACGAGGACAGAGATTTGGGACGATGGTACAAAATAAGTCAATTAGATGGTTTAGCATCATATATATAGTGTATTTCTTTATTTATCATATATTGACTTTTTTGATAAAAATAATTATCTCTATGTAGATATTGTCCCTCGTCGGTACAGAGACGCCTGGACCTCTTTCTGAGGAACAACTATATGGCCCTTGGGTCAGCTACTCTGAAGCTCCGGAGGAGAGGAAGACATTCTGGTTTGTACACTTCAAGGTAAAAGTATATTATATCAATCATCTAATTTATGCATATTATATAACTTACTAAATTACTTATTGTAGCAAATGTATTTCTATCCTTCGTACCGGGCCAAGTTGATCGAGCAGATATGTTCTGCCGTTGCCGCCAAGCTTATCCGTGATGCTCTGGATGACCATAAGGCTCGTGATCGCGTTGGAAAACCGATCTAAGGTTGGATCACGCCTGAGAAGTGGACTGTGATGAGGGGTAGATTCGACGATCCGATGTACATGGAAAGGTCTGAGAAGGCCAAGGCGGCTAAGCGGAAGGCAGCAAAGTGGTGTGGTGGCTCGATTTCGATGACGAAATATTTTTGTCGTTTGGTATATTTTTTATTTAAGATATATTATTTTAATACAAGTACGATAAAATGGTAATAGGAAAAAATATTTAATTTTAGTACTAAATAATATATTTTTAACAGGTACAGAGGGGTGAGGATGCAAACATGGTGACCGTCTTCCTGGCCACACATCGAAAGGATGGGAATCCCCTTGATGAAAGGGCCTCGTAGACCTATACAAGTATTACTTTACTTTGTGTTAATTTTAATATAACTTAGGCAATTATCGAGTATCCAAAATTTTCTAGGCCGAGTATCTTAGGCTGCGTGAGCGGGCGACTGCTAGTGCACCTACAGCGGGAGAGGCTGGTACTTTCTTGCAGCCCTCTCTAGCTCCATCGGCGGATGAGCTATGGGTGACCGCCGCTGGTGCTCTCCAGAGGGATACGTACTACGGTACGGGACCCTTTGGCACCCTGGTTGTGATGCAGTCATCTAGGGCCTCCCCGACAAGTGTGCATTCCCCACAGCCCTTGCAGTATTTGGCTCAAGTCCAGGAGACCGTTGACCGTCAGATTGTGTCTCTCCGTGACGAGTTATTGTGAAGGATAGAGGAGCAGCCCCTGTCCTAGCTGCATGCGGACGATGCAACAATTATCGCACGATTTGATATAATCGAGCGCAGCATCATGGAGCTCCAGGATATGATAGCTAATCTTGAGCGTCGACAGAGTACAGCGTGATGGAGCTGCAGGCATCACAGCTGTCCATGGGCGAGAGGCTGACGATGATGCAGGACTCAATAGTTTATAGCAGTACGAGGCTGTTATTTACCATGGATTCATACAACCATCGACTAGCAAAGTTGGAGCAGATACGTCCTCCTGGTGTGCCTTCATCGACACAGACTCCACTGACATCACTGCCTTCTCCATCGACTCCACCGATGTCACTACCTTCATCGGTGTCGATTTTACGGGAGTAGTATGATTTGTTCTTATCCATGATGCGCGCCGATGGTCATCCTCCTGCAGATACGCAGTAGTCCTAGTTAGGACCGTTTATTCATTGTTTGTGTTTCAGACCTATAATATTTGGTCATTTATGAATATTTTTTATTTTTAAGGCATTCAGACATTATTTCTTGTATTCTTTAGGATGAGTCTTTCAGACTCAGTTGTGTTTGTATTTTTTACGACGAAATTTTTTCCTTACTCGGTTTGTAATCTCAATGTTTCATTTTCTTTAAGCTATATTATTCATATTAAATGTATGTTAATTTACTGTTGTTGAGTGATCAACTGAAGGGGGTCGACGAACCCAGCAAATTCAATGGAGGGTTGCTCCTGGTCTATTTGTACAAATTATGAATTCATAAACTGCCAAAAAATGGTTTGGAAACAATTCAATTTTTATTTTTTACTGTATCTTTAGCGACGTTTATAGCGACGTTTACGCACGTCGCTACTTACGTCGCTGAATACGTCGCTATATACGTCGCTAAAATACGTTCACTGAATATGTCGTTGTATACGTCGCTGCCCATCGCAAATTGCTGACATGGCAGTATTGCCAGGTCAAAATAACATCGCTAAATGCGTCGCACAATGTTGCTATACACGTCGCTAAACACGTCACTGCCCGTCGCAAATTGCTGACATGGCAGTATTGTCAGGTCAATATAACATCGCTAAGTAAGACGCACAACGTCGCTAAAAAGAAAAAACTTAGCGACATATATCGACACAAAAAATATCACTTTTTTAGCAATATTGCGTCGCTAAACATCGCTAATATAGCGACGCATTTGTGTCGCTAGAAAACGTCCGTATAGCGACGTTTTGCGACATTTTTCAGTTAGTGACTAGTTTAAAGGCGACTTCATAGAAACGTCGCTATATACGTCACTAAAATTAGTTAGCGACGTTTTTGGCCATTTAGCGACGTTTTTAGACGTCGCTAATTTGACTTATTCTAGTAGTGTATAAATATATACTTGTATCTCTAATGGTAATATGTATGTAGGTATGTATGTATATGTATCCCTAGTAGTTATATATATGTATTTGTATGTATATATGTATTAGTGTTTTAGTATGTACTAGTAGTTAGTATAGTAGTATATAGTATTGTATTAGTTAATATGTTAATTTATAGTTGAGTATTGGGTAGTTAGTATATGTTAGAAATTCACATACCTTGTGATACCAAGGTAATGTCAAGGTATTGGGTCGATACTCAAGGTATTGGGTTTGAGTATCAAGATGGGTGTGTAATAGTGCAATACCGCGTTGGTTCAAAGCCAAGGTATCCACTTAGCACAAGTTTAGTTAGGAATATTAAATATTGTTGGGAGTATATACATATTATGATATTTTCATATCTAATTATTTGCGTATCTTAGGATACGGTATCCTATTAGTTTTCCAGTATCCAAGTATAGCTAGTGTGGCCTAGTTGCATAGTGTATGGACCTAATATCCTAGAGATAGACTCACACAAACTAGAAATAACTAATTTGACAAAGTTTGACTTAGAGTTGACCTAGTTTGACTGTTTTGACTTAGAAATGGCTTTATAACCTAGAAGTTGACTAGTTTAACTTATTTTTATTTCAAACCTTGTATTAATGCAATATTCTATATTTAGGTCTGTGTGACACCAGTTCGGATACCGTTTCTCATTATTTGCTCTGGACCACAGGCGAGTATATTCTTTGATAGTTTCCATTATTTGATTACTACTATAATTTCAGTATATAGAAATGTTACTTATGATTCTTGACACGATGGTATACGGATTGGTATTGTTATTGGATCGTCAGTTATGAGATGTTGCCTTGATTATTGAGATGGTATCGAATATTGTTCCTTGTTGGTATTGGATAACATTAAATATTATAGGTTAAACAATGGATAAATTATCTTGTAACGTGTCATGATTCGATCTATCATATCAGTCGGGGCGGGAGAAATACCAATTAAATATGTGATCAAGAACTATCGGCTAGTAGTGTAATCATTGGCAACTAACTAATCATGCAATTCATGTATGGTTGAGTTAGCTCCTTGGTGTGATCTTTGAATCTCCCAAGCCGATCACATATTTAGTTAGTATCTCAAATACATAGTATATTGTAGATTCCATTTCAGTTCATTAATTACTCTGTTCGATTTTTGACATTATAGTTCTTTTCTTTCATTCTTGTACGCATTAATTTATTTTCTGTTGCTAGTATTGCATATTCTTTCATTGTTCTTGATCATCAGTTTATATTCTCATCGTAGATAGCATCCTCTATTTTACTATTTTATAGTTTTTGTCAATTAAATGGAACTGCTATTGGGTTTACTTTGCTCCATTCCTGACTGGATAATATTTTATAGAGGATCCGGGAGATTGGTGTCCGACATATTATGGACTTTGGCCTATAGATGATGCAGACCTGGACCCACTAGTTCTAGAGTGATTGCTGAAAGGTTTATCCGGATCACTAGTCTTTGATAGTTAGTTTCCATTAGCATTTTGGTACCGGATTTATTTTCGACAAATATTTGAGACCTGGAGTTTGGTTCTATTTGTTATTGTTATATTTAGATTGCAAAGTTATGTTAGACTTTCTTGATATCTTCTCGTGCCATAGATTTGTGAATGAGTATTGTGTTGCATTAAATATTTTGCCCTCCTTCTTGGAGTTGAGATATTATTGGCAGATTATATATTATTGTGAGATATTTAGATAGTATAGTCAACCTAGACAGCGTCCTACCATCGATACTGCAATATAGGCTGGACGTACCCACGTACTCGTGCCCCTTCATTGGGTGCGGATCGTGACACATTTTTTGGTGGCCCATGCAGGTTAGGCTTTGCAAGTTGTACGATATCGTGGTAGTGCGATGACTTAGTTGTACTACTGTGAGCCTGCTATAGGATATATGATATAAGATATTAGGATGAGAGGATACTCAATCACGATTTCTTAAGAGATTCCTGGGACGGCCCTTGAGAATCTTATTATAAATTCTAATTCAAATCTTTTCCTTGTTTTTGTCCGCTCTCACTTGTTGTTATTGAATTTGATTCTTGGTGATCGATTGTTGAATTTTATTCTTGGTGTCGTTGTTGAGTTTGATTTCATATCGAGATGAATTTTACGGACTAAATTATGGTATCATCTGATGACATATGTTGATAAGGACAGTGAGAAAGGTGAAACGTATGCTTTTGTTATGGAGCCTAGAGTTTATCGCAGCCATATTAGCTGGCTTGGCAGAAACATAGGAACCTGACTTCGGATGCACATATCTTAGTTATAAAATTTAGAGTTTCTTGCAGCCATATCGGTTGGCGTGGTGAGGATTATAGATAACATAATTATAGAGTTGCTTACCTTAGTTATGGAATCTATCATTTATTGCAGCTATGCTTACTAGCATGGCGAGGATTCTGAGTGTCATAATTTTGGACGAACGTGTATGATTATCAGGTTGTAACTTCAATTGGTTCTTAAAGTATCATCTCAATACTTACCCACTCCTGTTATTATAGGATTTTGTCCCATCATTGTTTAGCTTAGAAGTAGAGCCTTAATGTGAGTAAATAGGAGTGTACTATTATATGACTAGTGATGGGTATATTACCTAATATTGAGGCTAGTGATGTGTCGAAAATAATAGGTGAAAGAAGCGTCTAAAAATTGTATACAGAATGCACAATAGGTGATAAGTGTCAACGTAGAAGTTCATGAGTATCAGAAAGTGGAAGCCTGAGTATTAAAATTTTCAATAATGTGTCATGGGTTGAGAAATATCAAGATTGGTCATGGAAGATATGTAGTATATCACTGTTGAGTGTATCAGTCTGTAAAAGATTTAAGGGAAGATACATGTACATCAATAGAGATATAGAACCATGTGTCTGCCTTTGAGAGTGAAGTGAAACATGTGTATTATAGAAGTTAATAACTAGTGTAAGTAACCATGAGTTCTAGTGAGTGTGATAAGGCGATCTAATGATGAAGCTAGTGTCCTAGAATATTAAAGGCATATATTGCATAGTTAGGAAGCTAGTGTTACTATACCAAGAGTGCTAGCATTTCTATATCGAGGATTAGTTAAATAATATGCTAGTAACAGTAAGTACCTTATGTGATAATATTGGATTGGTGTATCAGTTAATATGGATATAAAATTATTAGAAGTAATAGTGCAAGTAATCCAAGCAGTATAGGAGAGGCATGAGTAACTTGGTATGAGGATGCCATCTAAAATGCCATATGAGAGCTGATGCCCTGTGTATACAGTAACAAGATTTGAGTAGGTATCCTATTGGGGGTATTCAAGTTGGACAAAGGTGTGCTAATAGAACACATGGTTGAAAAAGTATACAAGTGTTCCTTGTAAGAGAATGGTTGAGAATTTTGGTGATTACAAAAACTGAAACAGATAAAGGAGGTAGTATCTTAGCAGTATTTTGTATAGTAACCTAGGTAGCAAGTGCTAGTGAGTTAAGCATGTCCATGACCTAGAACTATAATATATCACTAGTATTTGGTAACCCTCAGTATTAAAAATATTTTGAATAGGTAATGACTGGCCCAAGAGAGAGGGGTGAGAGTTTTAATTTCGAGGACAAAATTCTGATGCAGGGGGGTAGACTTGTCACTACCACATTTTCTAGGAAAGTGTATTTTTGTCATTTCATAATTAATTAAATATTGAGTATGTAAATAATTATTTATTATATTATTATTTATTGTTAGCATGTTAGATTTTATTTTTGGATTTGTGTTAGTGGACCAAACTAGTTTAGATTAGATCCATGGACCAACATTTAATTCTAGTTAGAATTGAGCCCAATAATCGGCCCAATCATTAGGAGGAGGATTAATTAAATTAAATCAATTAGACTAGAACCTTTCCTCCTTAATTAATTTCTTCATGAGAGGCCCCAAGGGGTATTTTAGACTTTATATAGTAGCTTGAGGGAGGGGACATGGGAGGCCTATATAAAGGGGGTAAAAACTTTCTCTATCTTTATTTTTTATTCCAAATCTAGATCTAGAATTTCTCTCAACCAAATTCCTTCATCCCTACATCAAATTCCACCCAAATTTCTTCCCAAATTATTATTGGAGGCCATTAAAGCAAGGATCTACAAGAAGAAAACAAGGATCTACAAGGAGTAGCAAGGATCAACAAGTTGGAGGCTAATTTTACTCAATTTGGGGATTTTATTGGGAATTCATTTTCCAATAGGTACAATTTAGATTTTCCTCTTTAATTAGACTCTAAATTTTTGATTTAATCATTAGGAACCACCCCATATGCTAAGACTACCCATGGAAATTGGAATTAGGTTCAGAGGAGGCCTATGGAGAAAGGTATGTGGTATTTTGTGTCAATTTTAGCGGAATTCCGAGATTGACACATCTTATGTTTGTCAATTGATCAATTAGACCAAATTGACATATGTTTGATTGTGTGTGACTAGCGTTGTGTCCATAATTGGATACGTATAGGCTGTATCCCAACAATTTAGAGATACGGGTTAATTTGGGAATTTTTCTCCGACACGGGGGTTTGTGCATGTCATACTTTGACACAGACCCGTAGATGTATAATTAACTCTTTGTATTGTCTACAGATACTATTTTAGACTTGCTCATGTCCTTCGGGGTATATTTGATTGTGTGGTGGACTCGTATTGCAAGCGTATCATAGATCTAGTGTGATGCGGGAGCGATGTACTCCACGTGTTTGTTGTATTGCATCTCCTAGATTCAATTTGCCTTTTGTATAGCTACTGGAATATGAATATATCATTGTTGTATTATATATATATATATATATATATATATATATATATATATATATATATATATATATATATATATATATATATATATATATTTGTTAATTTATGGTAATTGGTTTATATGAATATATATATATGTATGATATACATAGAGCGTGGCATAGTTGTATGTGTATATGTTATTGATATGTATGTACTTATGTGTATGCATATATATATATGTGTGTGTGTGTGTGTGTGTGTGTGTATGTTATACATAGAGGGGGTGGGGGAGGGTATATATGTATGTGTGTAAGTTATATAGATATACATATGTATATGTATATATATATATATATGTATATATATATATATATATATGTATATATATATATATATACATCTACTTGTTCATAGTGTATATAGATGTGTGTATAGTTGTGTGTGTGAGAGAGAGAGAGAGTGATATATATATATATATATTTGTAGATATATATATATATATAAGTGCTTGAATGTGTGTAGTTGTGTATGTGCAGTATGTAGAGGGGGTCGGGCAGTGCCGTAGTAGCAGAGCAGTAGCAGTTTAGCACCAGCATGTGCAAAAGTGCAGCAAGCTGCAGCCGTAGCAGCGTGTGCAGCAATAACATCCCGTAGCAGCAGTAGCAGCTCAAGCATGGGCAGTGAGCAGCCAAAGCACTACACCAGCAATAACTTGAGAGCATCCAGTAACATCAGTGTATCAGCAAGGTAAGTAGTAGTTTGGTTAGCTAGTTAGTCAATAGTTTAGTTAATAGTTAGTAGATGGCTAGCTAGTTTATTTGTAGTTTAGTTAACTAGTTAATTACCTTATTTTATAGTTATATGTATAGGTACTTGTTATCGTTATATATATATATATATATATATATATATATGTGTGTGTGTAGTTAGTTATTCTTATGGTTATCTAGTAGTTAGATATATAAATATATACTTGTATCTCTAATGGTAATATGTATGTAGGTATGTATATATATGTATCCCTAGTAGTTATATATATGTAGTTGTATGTATATATGTATTAGTGTTTTAGTTTGTACTAGTAGTTAGTATAGTAGTATATAATATTGTATTAGTTAATATGTTAGTTTATAGTTGAGTATTGGGAAGTTAGTATATGTTAGGAATTCACATACCTTGTGATACCAAGGTAATGTCAATATATTGGGTCAATACTCAAGGTATTGGTTTTGAGTATCAAGATGGGTGTGTAGTGGTGCGATACCGCATTGGTTCAAAGCCAAGGTATCCACTTAGCACTAGTTTAGTTAGGAATATTAAATATTGTTGGGAGTATATACATATTATGATATTTTTATATCTAATTATTTACGTATCTTAGGATACGGTATCCTATTGGTTTCTTAGTATCCTAGTGTAGCTAGTATGGCCTAGTTGCATAGTGTATGGACCTAATATCCTAGAGATGGACACATACCAACTAGAAATACCTAGTTAGACCAAGTTTGACTATTTTGACTTAGAGTTGACCTAGTTTGACTATTTTGATTTAGAAATGGCTTTTTGACCTAGAAGTTGATTAGTTCAACTTATTTTCATTCCAAACCTTGTATTAATGCAATATTCCATATTTAGGTCTGTGTGATACCAGTTCGGATATCGTTTCTTATCATTTTCTCTGGACCATAGGTGAGTACATTCTCTGATAGTTTCTATTATTTGATTACTACTATAATTCTAGTATTTAGGAACGTTACTTATGATTCTTGACACGATGGTACACGGATTCGTATTGTTATTGGATCGTCAGTCATGAGATGTTACCTTGATTATTGAGATGGTATCGAATATTGTTCCTTGTTGGTATTTGGTAACATTGAATATAATAGGTTAAACATTGGATACATTGGCTAGTAACGAGTCATGATTCGATCCATCGTATCAGTCGGGGCAGTGGAAATACCAATTAAATATGTGATCAAGAACTATCAGTTAGTAGTGTAATCATTGGCTACTAACTAATCATGCAATTCATATATGGTTGCGTTACCTCCTTAGTGTAATTATTGGATCTCCCAAGCCGATCACATATTTAGTTAGCATCTCAAACACATAGTATATTATAGATTCTATTTCAGTCCATTGATTACTCTGTTCTATTTCTGACATTATAGTTCTTTTCCTTCATTCCTGTACGCATTAATTTATTTTTTGTTGCTAGTATTTCTTATTCTTTTATTATTTTTTATTATCAGTTTATATTCTCATCGTAGATAGCATCCTCTATTTTACTGTTTTATAGTTTTGTCAATTAATTGGAACTGCTATTGGGTTGTACTTTACTCCATTCTTGACTGGATAATATTTTTTAGATGATCCGGGAGATTGGTGTCTGACATACTATGGATTTTGATCTATAGATAATGCAGACCTGGACCCACTAGTTCTTGAGTGACTGCCGGAAGGTTTATCCGGAGCACTAGTCTTTCATATTTAGTTTCCTTTAGCATTTTGGTACCGAATTTGTTTTCGGCATATATTTGAGACTTGGAGTTTGTTTTTATTTGTTATTGTTATATTTAGATTGCATAGTTAAGTTATACTTCTATGGTATCTTCTCGTGCCATAGATTTGTGATTGAGTATTGTGTTGCATTAAGTATTTTGCCCTCCTTCTTGGAGTTGAGATATTATTGGCAGATTATATGTTATTGTGAGATGTTTAGATAGTATAGTTGACCTAGAAAGTGTTCTACCGTCAATACTGTGGCATAGGCTGGATGTACCCACGTTCTTGTGTCCCTTCACTGGGTGTGGGTCGTGACACCCCATCGGGTTCGAGGGAAATTGCCATCCCTACCCAAGATAAGTGAGACGAATGCACCCAACTACAGTTCCGTTTGAACGCGTACAAATGGTGGGACATGCATCGAATATCTCTTCCTGTATACGGTAAAGACGAGATAATCACATGGGCTACCTTCCATAGCACGTTCAAAGAGGAGTTTATACTCATACTCGTTTGTCATCAAAATAAGAACGAGTAAGTGTGTCTTCAACAAGGAAGCATGATAGTAAAGTAGTGTACAGTAGAATTGAACCAGCTGCCCAGTTTGTAAGTTCCTATCTACCCAACGCGGTAAGTCGTGTCAGAATATTTAAATGCGACCTGGGACCTACAATTCTCGCGCACGTAGTCGCTCTTCAGTACCAGATGATGTAAAAAGTCCTCAACCATGCCCTTACCCTAGAATCATAATATCCTTCAACTTCTACAGGCATTGTGCAATATTCTCTTCACAAATGCACTAGAAATGCGGGAGGTCAAAATACTCAAAAGCATCCTAACAATGGCAGTTTTTAGGGCCACAATCTTGGGTGAGGTCAAGCGGTACATTGTACCCTCTATAACCGACAAGGGCACCAAGCCAACGACTATCACATACAAAAGAAGGGATGCTTCGAGTGTGGTCAAATTGGTCATATTGCTCGTAACTGTCCTAAACGTCCAAACTGGTTCCCTCCGTGCAGCCCACAGCAGTAGAATCCAGCTCAAGCATCCCAAGCTAATCGTCCTGCGCCACATAAAGAGCGCCGTCCAAATGCTGAGGGTCGGGTTAATGACATAACACGGAATGAGGCATTCACCTCAGATACTTTAGTGACAAGTATATTACTCTTCAATAATGTTCCTGCTCGTGTACTCTTTGATTCAGGTGCCACACATAGTTTTATATCGACGAACTTTTCCACCGAGCACAAATTTCCTATGACACTGCTAAGCCTAAATCTTAGCATTAGTACCCCGTCGGGCATGGATTTTTCTGCTCGTTTATTCTATAGAGATGGATGTATCTGCATTGGAGGAAGAAAACTGTCAATTGATGCGATAGTCCTAGACATCAGGGACTACGACATCATTATGGGGATGGATTGGCTCATCGTTGTAGGACCATTAGGGAAACTCTAGAGGAGCGATAAATAGAGTATAGCGAAAGTAATAACCCAATTAAAAAATTAAGCTATGTAAAGGTTGTATATGTACCAACAGATATATCAACTATGAATATGTAGTAAAGTAAGAGTTGTGAATAGCAAACTCAAACACCGAGAATTTTATCCTAATTTTCCTCGTGGAGGACTAGTCCAAGTCTGAGAACTCATGCTCTATATTGATCCACTATTTATGAAATAGGTTACACATACGCCTTTAAGATCCGAAGAGCACACCAACTTCTTACAACATAAGGTTTTGATTCAAAGAGCTCGAAGACTTCTTATAACCACAAGCTTTTGATCCAAAGAACTTGCTGACTTTAAACTTGTATGAAATATGAACTTGTAAACCGAACTAGATAACTCGACCAGTCTTCTAAATCAAAATCTCATTTGTCTCTAGAAGGCTGGGAGTTGATCTTGGGAATAAGAAAGGTTTATAGCTCAGGCTAACACTCAATAATAGATGAGAAGAATGAAGAATGGTTGAGTGATTTTGAATAGAGAAATTCTTCTCTATTTATAGGATTTTCATGAACCAAGTTAGGGCAGAGTTCGGGTAGAACTCGGTCCGAGTTCGGTCACCTAATGTTCATAAATTTAAACGTTAGATCCTGGTCATCCGGAAGAGGAGGCTGGCTCGGTTTTCTGGTTTCACCCAGACCGAGTTTGGCCCGAGTTCAGTCCGAGTTCAGTCTGAACTCTGTTAGTCTATTCCTAGAATCTTAGGTCTAGGTTTGGTTTGGTTTAGGCTATTTTGAGTGAACTAGGTTCTGGTTTAATATGGGTTTGAGCTTGCTAGTTCCAACTGCGAACCCGATTTATATTTGGTCCTATAAACAAAATATAAAATACATAAGTTGATTTTCTGTACATATAGTATGCAGAACCCCCGAGAGCGAGGCTCTATGTAAGTCATAGGCGGTTGGACAAAATCTTCTAGTATAACGCTGTCTTTGGCTCATCATCATTTTTTCATATCATATATCCATTGCTTTTTGGCGCATACATCTTAGACGAACAAGGAATATATAAAAGCAAATATGATAATATTTAATGCATATCTGGACATTATTAAGTTTAAGTAGAAGTTACTATAGTGATTGATCGATTATCATAATGCTAAACTTAATCGATTAGCAATATTCAAAAACTTAACTTAAATATTGGGCCAACAGGCGCTTGCTCAGCCACCATCGATTGCACGGAGAAGAAAGTCGTGTTTCGTCTACCGGTGAGACCAAATTTTGCTACTCATGTAGTCAAGCGTTGAAAGCATCGAATGCCTGCATGGTTATTTCTAGAATGTCTGCTCGATGGATGATATATTCTGGCTACAAAGATTACTTAGCATCTGTTCGAGACACTCAACAGGATTATGCAAACGTAGAGTCTACTTCCATTGTGGCAGAATTCTCCGATGTGTTTTCAGATGAGTTGCCCGATATGCCACCCGATCGAGAGATTGAGTTCTGTAACTACCACATTTCTAAAATAGGGATAATTTTGTCATTTTGTATTATTCTAATATTATAGTTATAATTTATTTAATATAATGCATGTTATATATATTGGTGTCTACTATTATTATTGGTTGGTATATTGGACTATTTGATTAGACATGACTCTAGTGGACCTAACCAATTTGACATGACAACTTAACCAATTAGTTAGACTTGTTCATTTAGACCCAACTAGTTTACTATTCTCATTAGATTAGTATTTAGACTTAACCTTCATTAGCAAGAGAAGCTTCTTCCATAAATAATTTTTTCATGACAACCCTGAAGAGGTATTCTAGACATTATATATTACTTCAGACAGGGGATAGGTTGCCGACCCTATTTGTCATACCCAGAACTAGAATACTAGAGAGCGGGGGAGTGACTCAGCCAACCACACCTTGCAGAATATTAAAATAAATCACAATGTGCTAAGGTTGTCTAGAGACAAGGGGTGCATACTACAATCAAGTCACCTAGGATCTAGAACATCTATGTCTCAATCATCAACCAAGAACAATAAGAATGAACATGTAATATTATACAGTTAGGCGTCCCTGACGCTCTATCAAACTAATCATGAAACTAGTTATACAGGATGGTATACTAGCTTACGGCCAAGATTACATGACTGTAAGTCAGCCACAGTCTGAATAATATACAATCATGTAGAGGAACTAACGTCTTGATAAACCGGCTAACAAGAGACGTCGGCTAAATGCCAAAAGATAATACAAAATAATACTTATAGTGGGGAAGAAGAAATCCACTCAAGTTCCTCGGCGAACATCCTGCTGGAGTGCACCATCGGTCAGATACAGGACAAGATCCTCGGGCTCTGCTACTAAACTTGGCCAAATAAAACCATCGGGGTCAGGCCCCGATAGCAAGTAGCACAAAAAAGGAAAAGTGAATGAAGCAAAACTAATAAGGTACATAAAATAGGAAAGTCCATGCCATAACGGAAAGCGTATGACCTTTTATCGGAGCGGTAGGAAACCCCTACAACCAAACAAGGAAAAGAGGTATCACACTATTCCGAGATAGGGTACAACTAACCAATTATGAACATGATAAAGATATAACACATTTATATAATTCAGAGCACACATACCATAATATAAGCTAAGATATAAATATAATATACATCTTCGGTACATGACCTATTGTGAAACATTGGCGCAATAATAAAACCAAACAAGGACAAGGGTTGCAATATCGTACCACAATAGTTCAGGTCCCTAGACTACCAGCACATATACTTTTAGATCGGCCAATCAATCCTACGGCTTGTTATGTGGAGTCTGAGTTATCTCAGAGATAATATAAAATAATTATCCTCAGATCATGCCATTGTCGAACATGAGGTAACCGAACCAAATAAATGAAATAGGCACTTGCATGATGTAACAGTCCCACGTAGGGCCACCACGCTAAAAATATGGTAGTAGCGGTTCTAGTGTTCCTATAGTAAAATAGTGGCTCGACATTATAATAGTAAGATTCTGCACTCCACTAAGGCAAATAAAATACAGTATCTGTAGTGGCCAGCCCACAGTGCACTTAAAATAAATCTCTGTGGGAAGGTTCGTTGGCATAATCTCGGGATACAGTTTTCTCCTAATGTTACTAGCACTTTTAGTTATCTAATTATCCCTATGTTGTTGTTGAAATCTCAAAGCGTTGTCAAATGAGAATTTCCCTTAAGATGTCGTACAAAGTATAAGCCCGCTAGATACGAATCCATGAAAATTAAATCTGGATTCACCCAAGCGTGTATGCAACATTCATACAATCAAATATCCTAGCCATACTTTTGTAGTTGACTCGCTTATTATTCCCGTGTTGGGAAAATAATGTATATATTTATAATATCACACGTTCAGGAATTTGGAGGTATTCTCGATGCACAACCCAAATATAATCAGTTAACACGTGACAAGATGTGTCGTACCTCGACGTACTTTAAATCACAAACAAATATCAGGCAATAGTGGTATCAACATGGATATAGTATTTGAGTCCAATCACCAAACTTGTAGTTGGTCATATGAGTCTTATCACATGGGGACACTTGGTCCAAATATAATCTTCTCAAATCAGGTACATCGACTTTCGATCAATTGGAAGTATAAATTATGAAATCCATGAATTAATGATTATGCCGCCGAATGTGAGTAAGAAAAAAAGTGTGAACTACTCTGGAGCATATCCATAATCCTTAAATCAAACAATGACCGGAATTACAGATCGTCTCCCGAGCAGAACTACGTCCTCACTCTATCCGACGAATAAAGGATAAATTTTCTACTAATCCGAGTTTACTCTAGGTTACCACATGATATACTACAGTATATAATCATACTACAAACATAGCTAGATCTAGCACAGTCTTATTACTAAGTCCATTCTTTCTTAGAATAATACAACATGAAGCCACGATCAACCATATAGGGTACGATAAGAAATATTCCAAATAAAATAATTAAACCCAAGAAATCGTAGAAAGTGTACATAGATTACTACGGTCGCATAGGATCACATACGCGCATGAGAAGTGCATGAATGGATTGTCGCATTGGTCAGGCCGCATGCACTGATCATGCGCATAAGCAAGTGGCCGCATGGACAAGCTGGCCACATGGACGAGTAGGTCGCATGGACGAGCTGGCCGCATGGGTCACTTGACCGTATGCTCACGGTTAAGTCTACTACTTGGGACAAGTGTTGAAGTGATAGTCAAATAAATAAAGTGTCAGTGATGTGACATAAAGTGACTGATGTGACAAGCCATAAAGTGTGTTAGGAAGAAAGAAAAACTAATAGAAATAAGTGCCAATGGTTCAGAGCCATGAGTCCAAGAAAATAGTAGCCGCATGGATGAACTGGCAGCATAGACAATCTGGTCGCATGGAGTTCTCTAGGACTTAGCAAATTTCTTATTTGTTCAGTGAGTGAAAGCACAAGGTGCTCAAGGACACTTGTGTAAACAGTAGTCATGCGTCCAACAAGATGGACGTATTCTATCAGTATGTGGCAAGAGTTCAGGCCACATAACCCTCTCGGGCTGCATGGAACTCTAAGACACATGCTCAATGGCCGCATGCGAACTTCGACTTCTCCGGACAGCAAGTTCAGCCAGGGTAGAAAAAGCTCCAAAAAACCCAAAAATTATTGTTTTCATAAAAACTTTATTTTAACGCCGAATCCAGTGAAACAAACGCCAAAATGCTCGAAATAAAATGCTCTGACATAAGGAATAACTAGTTTTCGAAAATACTAAGTTGTAGTAGATAAAAACCAAAAAAAACTCATAGAATACATAAAAACTCTAAACTTGAAACTCAGATCTACAAAGTTCTACACATCAAAACCCAAAACTCCAAGAATTAAATATGATAAGCAACTCAGGAGAACATTTTTCCTCAAATATATTTTTAAAACAACATATAAACAACTTATAATAAAAAAATCCAAAATAATGACTTCACCACTTTGAGCAAGATATACTTGCTTTCGTGGACTAATAAACTTCTTCCTAGAACCAAGTCTAGCGATAGGACATAGGTTTTCGGTCAAAGGGAGCTCTTGAGGGAGGGAGGAAGAAGAAAGAAGAAGTGAAGTGGAAATGAGAAAAAATGTGAGAGGAGAGAGAAAACCACATATATATACCAAGTAAAAAAATGAAGTTATCCCTATGATTAAGTCATGGCACTCTCCAACTAAATCTTAACCATCCAAATTAGGATTAGTGGTTCCAAGAGTGAACCGGGTCTGGTATACATCCTATATACGGGTCCTAGCACGGGTTCATAACAATTGCCAAGGTGTTCACTACTGGTCTTAGATAGTCTCCCACAATAAGCAGGAATACAAATAAATAAATACAACATATATAACAGGAACCAACACATAAATACAACACGAAACATCTACAGAATTTTTTTTAATATCATAAATTTTAAGAATACTAAATCTGGAAATGAGTGTGTCATCTCTACCCACCTTAGAAAAATTATGACCTCAAAATTTGTTAGGCTAGTCGAGCTAATCACCAAGCAAGAAAACTCATAGACCAAGTTGGAAACCCATGATCCCATCCGAAAACTCATGACCTAGAAAATCTCATGAACTACCAGATCTCATGAACTACAACTAACTGAATACCAAGCATAAAAAAATAGGCAGGTAATAAAAGCAACAAAAATATAAATAAAGGCGCAAGCAATCCACACAATCGAAAGAAAAAAGAAAGAACATGAGGCATACAGATACATACGTCTCCTGACTTAGTCAAAATAGGAACTCGTCCTCGCTGGCCTATGCTTATTTTAAAAAATTGACAGGGATCAAGTCTCGAGATAAATCGAAACCAACGACTTAGTCAAGAATATGACTCTGCCAAGGACGTACCTTCGTAGTCGGGATATATGACATACATCATGTATCACAAGAAACGAAGGCAGATGAATGAGACTAAAGATTAGTTCCACTTGCCGAATATACAAAACCCAAATGATGGATAAAACTGGAGGAACTTAAATCTCACCCTCGACTTGACCACCTTCTGCTAATATCTGTTCTAGCACGCCTAACTTAGATTGCTCAAGTCTCGGGGCTGCTGGAACTCTGTCATGAGGATGTGTCTGCTGACCAAGCTGACGCTGTCTCGGGTGGAACACCTGTGCTTACGTCAATATCGGACGTTGGGCTAACAGAATTGGCTCTTGATACGGAACTGCTCTTGGAGCTGGCAACACTTGGAATTATTGATACGGTCCTCCATGCCTCTGCATTTATGGGAAAGTAGCTATCATTTGGTAGAAACTCCCATGCCTTAAGCATCTTCCACTTGCCATCCTACATACATCCTGAGGGTGACCTCTTTTGCCATAATAGGTGCATCCTACTAGATTTATCGGACGTTGTTGATGTTGTCTCGACTGTTGTTGCCAAGTTGTCATTGTCTCAATAGATGCCACTGGCCCCCAAGGTGACAAATTACGAATACAAATGCCGGGTGCTGGTCCTCTCTTATTGTTCTGTCAATGAGGCCTCTTCCGATCCACTCTTCTTGATGCCATCCTTTGAGAAGTAAGCTCAACCCTCTTGGCTACTATCAATACTGCCTCGAAGGTCTGGTAGTCGTGCACCTATATCAGGTGCAAGATTACTAAGTGAAGTCACTTCTGGAACCTCATGGCTCTCTCCAACTTAGTTGCCACAATAGTCGGAGAAAATTTGCTAAGTCGACAAAATTATGCCGCATAGCCGTCTACTGTCCTTCCATCTTGCTTAAGGTTAATGAACCTTTGCTGCAACTCACACTGAGCCACAATTCCAAAGTATTTTACCCTAAATCAGGTTCTGAAATCCTCTCATAAAATAGGATACCTCAATCCTACCTCCATCGTAGCCCACCAATCTCTTGCCAGATCTTGGAGTTATAAGCAAACCAGGTCAACTTGTTCCTCGGCCGAAATCTTAACTGTTGTCAGAATGGTCTCAATATCCTGGAGCTAATTATTGGGCATGATTACATCCTCCCTGCCATCAAAATATTTGGGGTTCAATCAGCAAAATCTAATAAATTCCCCAAAATCTGTTCTTTCGCCTTGTTCTAGGGTTGTCTGCAATCCTTGGTTCAACATGATATTTTGTTGTTGCTGCTGGAGCTGTTATTGCTGATGTTGATATTTTTGTTGTTATTGCACCTCTTTCTGGTGTTGTTGGGCAGCCAACAATCCACAAATAATCCCTAGCAAGGCCGGAATATCCAGTACTGCCGGCATTACGGGAGGTACGGGAATACCTGGAGCCTGCTGCTCTGTCCCATTTATTGTGGGCTCAACGCTGATCCTTGGCTGGGGTTGTACAAGGTTTCGTTCTACTAGAAAATCTGCCTCTCTTGTTGCTACAACATCGGGGGAAGGAGAAGCCCTAAAGATGAGCACAAAGAACATCAAGAACAGGACGAGAAGGAACAAGGAAGCAATCAATCTAAAATAATTCAAGCTGAGTATTGAAGAGGACGAATTCATAATTTCAAAAAGGATCATGTTTGGTTAAGACTCATATGATCATGACCCCAAACAAGTTTGATAAGACAGACCTGCATGGGCCACCACTAAAATCTTATCATGCCCCAAAACCAGAATACTAGAGAGCGGGGGAGTGACTCAGCCAACCAAACCTTGCAGAATATCGAAGTAAGCCATAATATGCTAAGATTGTCTAGAGATAAGGGTGTGCATACTACAATCAAGTCATTTAGGGTCAAGAACATCTATATCTCAATCATCAACCAAGAATAATAAGAATGAATATGTAAGATAAAGCAGTTAGGCGTCCATGACGCTCTATCAGAATGATCATGAAACTAGTTATACGGGATGGTATGCTAGCACATTTCTAAGAGTATATGATTGTAAGTCAGCCACGGTCTGAAAATATACAATTATATAGAGGAACTAGCGTCCAGATAAACCGGCTAAAAAGTATCATCGGCTAAACGCCAAAAGGTAATACAAAATGATACTCATAGTGGGAAAGAAGAAACTCACTCAAGTTCTTCGGCAGACATCCTCCTAGTGTGCGCCATCGGTCAAATACATGACAGGATCCTCGGGCTCTGCTACTAAACCTGGCAGAACAAAACCAGCCGGTTCAGGCCCCGATAGCAAGTACCACAAAGAAGAATAAGTAAATAAAGCAAAGCAAATAAGGTACATAAAATAGAAAAGTCCCTGCCACAACGACAAGCGTATGACCTTTCATCAGAGGGGATAAAAGGTACCATACTAATCCGAGACAGGGTACGACTAACCAATTATGAACACGACCAAGATATAACATATCAATATAATCCAGAGCACACATACCATAATATAAGCTAAGATATAAATATAATATGCAACTTTGGTATATGACCTATTATGACACATTGGCGCAACCCTAAAACAAGAAAAGGACAATGGATGCACCATCGTACCGCAATTGTTTAAGTCCCTAGACTACCAGCATATACACTTTTATATCGCCTAATCGATCTAATAGCTTGTTATGTGGAGTCTGAGTCATCTTAGAGATATTATAAAATAAGTATCCTCAGATCACGCCATTGCCGAACATGAGCTAACCGAACCAAATAAATAAAACAGGCACTTGGAGGATGCACCAGTCCCCCGTAGGGCCACCGCACTAAAAATATGTTAGTAGCGGTTCCAGTGTTCCTATAGTAAAATAGTGGCTCGACATTATAATAGTCAAATACTCTACTCCACTAAGGAAGATGATATATAATATATGTGGTGGCCATCCCACAGTGCACTTAGAATAAATCTCTGTGGGAAGGTTCGTTGGCATAATCCCGGTATACCATTCTCTCCCAATGTTACTACCACTTTTAGTTACCTAATTAGCCCTATATTATTGTTAAAATCTCAAGGCATGGTCACATGAGAATTTCCCTTAAGATGTCATACAAAGTACGAGCACGCTAGATACGAATCCATGGAAGTCAAATTTGGATTCACCCGAGCGTGTATGCAACATTCATACAATCAAATATCCTAGTCATGCTTTGGTAGTTGACTTGCTTATTATGCCCGTACTGGGAAAATAATATATATATATTTATAATATCATGCGTTCAGGAATTTAGAGGCATTCTCGATGCACAAATCAAATATCATCACTTAACACGTGACAAGATGTGTCGCACCTCGATGCACTTTAAATCATAAACAATTATCAGGCAATAGTGGTATCAGCACGGATATAGTATTCGAGTCCAATCACCAATCTTGCAGTTAGTCACATGAGTCTTATCACATGGGGACACTTGGTCCAAATATATTCTTCTCAACTCAGGTACACCAACTATCGATCAATTGGAAGTCTAAATTATCAAATCCATGTATTAATGATTATGCCGCAGAATGTGAGTAAGGAAAACAGTGTGAACTATTCTAGAGCAGATCCATAATCCTTAAACTAAATAAGGACCGGGATTACAGATCATCTCCCGAGCAGAACTACGCCCTTACTCTATTCGATGAGAGCGCTGGATCTTTTTAAATAAACTTTGTAATAATTCGCTAAAGCTAACAAATAATAAATTATCTACTAATCTGAGTTTACTCTAGGTTACCACATGGTCTACTACAACATATAATCATACTACGTACATAGTCAGTTCTAGCATATAGCCAGGTCTAACACAGTCTGGTTACTAAGTCCATTCTTTCTTAGAATAATACAAAAAGAAGCCATGATCAACCACATAGGGTACGATAAGAAATATTCCAAATAAACCAATTAAATCAAAGAAATCGTGGAACATGTACATAGATTACTATGGTCGCATATGATCACAAACGAGCATGAGAAGTGCATGCATGGATTGCCACATGGGTCAGGATGCATGCACTAATCAAGTGCATGAGCAATTGGCTGCATGGATGAGCTGGCCGCATGAACGAGCTGGCCGCATAGTTAACTTGGCCGCATGCTCAAGGTTAATTCTACTTATTGGGAGAAGTGCTGAAGTGACAATCAAATAAATAAAGTGTCAGTGATGTAACATAAAGTGACTGATGTGACTGAGGTGATAAGCCAAAATATGGTAAAATAGAAATGGCAACCAATAGAAATTAATGCCAACGGTTCAGAGCCATGCGTCCAAGAAAATAGTGGCCACATGGACGAGATGGCCGTATGGACAAGTTGGCCGCATGGAGTTCTATAGTTCAGGTCGCATAGACAAGCTGGCCGGTAAGAGTTAAGTCCGCATAACCCTCTAAAGTCGTATGAAACTCTCGGCCACATGCTCACTGGCCGCATGTAAAATTCGTCTTCTCCGGATAGCAAGTTCAGCCATAACGAAAAAAGCTCCCCAAAAAACCAAAAAATTATTTTCTTCATTAAAACTTTATTTTTACTCCGAATACAGTGAAACAAAAGCCAAAATGCTCAAAATAAAATGCTCTAACATAAGAAACAACTAATTTTTGAAAACACTAAGTTTTAGTAGATCAAAATAAAAAAACTCATAGAACACATAAAAACCCTATACTTGAAACTCATATCTATAAAGTTCTACACATCAAAACCCAAAACTCCAAGAAATAAATATGATCAACAACTCAAGGAGAATATTTCCATCAAATATATTTTCAAACAATATATAAACAACATATATATAAAAATCAAAAAAATAATGACTTCACCACTTTGAGCAAGATGTACTTGCCTTGGTGGACTAACAAACCTCTTCCAAGAACAAAGTCTAGGGATAGGGCTTAGGATTTTGGTCAAAGGAAGATCTTAAGGGGAAAAGAAAGAAAAAAGAAGAAGGGAAATAGAAATGAGAAAGAATGAGAGAGGAGAGAGAAAATCATATATATATACCAAGTGGAGAAATGAGGTTAGCCCTAGGATTAAGTCATAACACTCTCCAACTAAATCTCAACCATCCAAATTGGGATTAGTGGTTCTAAGAGTGAACCAGGTCTGGTATCCATCCTATATACGAGTCCTAGTATGGGTCCATGGCAATTGCCAAGGTATTCACTACTGGTCTCGGGTAGTCTCTGACAATAAACATGAATACAATTAAATAAATACAACATATATAACAGGAACCAACATATAAATACATCATGAATGTAGTGCCTCAAATCCTGATCCGACCGGGATGTGCACTATATAATTGGGCTTGTGGCTAGTCTGTCTGAGTCATAGTTTGCTGTTTAGATCTTCGGTATCCTCTTTCCACGAACGAAATGCGATGATCCTTTCCAACTCATGGATAGGCCTCTATTGAAACGAGTCCAATAGTTTTTATGCTTTGTTGCTTAGTTTTCTTGATGTCGCTTTATGATTTCATTTTGGTGTTGCTTTCGATTTTGCTTGATTTTTGCTGTTGGCTTTCTTGCTTAGAGCTTTGATTCTTAGGGAGTTCGAAAAGAAGGATAGTCAAAGGATTCTAACCCGGTGTTCGTGCTATTGCAGGTCCGCATAACTAACGTTTGATCGTCGCTAGGCTGGACTCCTTCTTTTAGCACTTTCCCTTAACCAGTGAGTGGGTCGGACCCTTCTTTCCTACTTTTTCACATCCACATCTCTAATATTTCAAACATTCAATCGATGATGCCCGGCTGAACGCCTAGGAAATCCTTAGCCATAATGCATATCAGCCACTAAGAAAGGAACATGGAATGGTAGACTAACTTATATTCATGAACACGATATAACACGAGCTCCAATATACATGGAATAATTGAATATTTGTTGCGGCCTGGTGCCTCGGAGAGTTTGGACCCACGGGATACCAAAATCGGAACACGACTTTGAAAAAATATGAATTATTGCATAAGTATATATATTGCTGCTTTACTTCTTCTGTTTCATATCATGTATTGTATGATATTTGAACTATTCACGCATATCATATATTGTATGATATTTGAACTATTCAGGCACTCAGATGGTGCAACACTAGTGGATAGATGAGAAGGCATTAGAAGCTCTTCTATTTTGAAGTATATTTAAAGTCAGTTCATTTTGGAGGCATAGACTTTCAATCTATACAAGGACATAATGTACGGATGACAAGGCTTATCTGATAGAGTGCGCCCTACCTTTTGAGTTTTTCTTTTGTAATGCAAACCAAGTAGCCGAGAGGCGCATCAAATATAAAGTCTATATAAATTACTCTGAATTATCAATAAAAAAGCATATTTTCTTCCTATACTTGTGTTCAAATATCTGTGAATGTATTTTTCTAACTTGTGTTTCAAATGGGTTCCCATCACTGCACGTTCTTACCTTGTGTGAGCGTAACTCTAGGCTCGCACGACATCACGCCTAAGTGAGGATGATCGGTCCCGCTAAAGGATCCACGCGAGGCCAATTGACCCTAGTGGGATCGGGGCATGACATATAGATATCAGAGCACGGCTTCACTTGTAACCTCCGATTCCCAATTTCCGAAATAATTAGATTTTTAATTTATTTTAAATACCAAGTTTATAAAATATTTCCTCCTTAAATTTTTGTATTAGATTTTGAACAATGTTTGATTGTAGAAGGTGATTTAAAATCTTTTATAAAAATTATTTTTCCTAAATGTCGCTTTCTCATAAAAATAAATAGATAAATAATAATGATATGTAATACTCTAGCTTCGGATATTTATTTGCTTGAAATCATAAAACTATTTGTTTAATAAAATTATTTAAGGACTAGTTGTTCATAATAAATTTTTCATATCCATTTTTGGAATAGTAAATAAATGAATTTCATATTTTTAGGGTTTTCAAATATGGGTTGATTAGTAGCTAATATCATCAGCTAGCCTTGGAAGCCTTAAAAAAATATTTTCTTAAATTATAATATTTTCTATTAATTTTATAAGTTTACCGTCTCCCATTTACACCCTCATTTTTCCCGCATGAAAACTCATTTATGTGATCTTGGGCCATTCGTTATTTGGGCCAACCCTCACCCTTTATCCCACACCTTCTCTCCCTATTTAAGTCTCTCATCACCATTCCCAAGAAACCCTAGCTAGCCCTCACAATTCCCACAAGCCAACAACCATCAATATTTTTGTGTGCTCGTGTCCGTGTGTCCAGCATCACCGTGTCAGCCGTGTTGGCCTCGGGTCCGACCCCGGGTGTCCCACCGTATCCATTCATTTCCTGTGTCCAGATTTACAGTATTACAAATTTTCGTGTCCGACACACCCGGACACATCCACATCCTCCACTGTACAACATCATCCCCGTGTCCGGCAGACCCGGACACGTTTTTTCCCTCCACAGTCATCAACCGCCGTGTCCAGCCCCGGACACGACCCCGACGGAGGAAACCTAACCCTAACCTAACTTCGACGAGCGCCGGTGGCCGCCCCAGATCCGCCGAGCGCCGGTGACTGCGCGTCCTCCTCGTCGCCGTGGCCGACCAGACGCAGCCGCCTCGAAGCCGCCGCCTCCTCGAACAGAGCGCCCGCCCCCTCGAACCGAGCGCCACCTCGAGCCGAGCGACACCGCCGCCTCAGATCTGTCGAAGCCGCCGCCGCGGATCCCCTCCTCGCCGAGTTCGAGCAGACCCGCCACCGCCTCGAGTCGAGTCTGCCGCAGAAGATCCAGTCGCCGCCGTCTCGACCCGGTCCGCCGACCGCCTCCTCGAGTCGAGCTCCGCCGAGCACCCGCGCCGACCCCGGCGGACTTTCCCGCGCCGGCGACGGAAACCCTCCCCAATCGTGAGTTCCCCTTTCCCCTTCCCTCTTTCTTCAACCCTGTAGTTTAGTTAAATTATAAATTAGTTTGTAAATATAATTAGTTTATATTATATAATTAGTTTATTTTATATAATTAGTGATATAATAATTAGTTTAGTTAATTAATAATTAGTTTAATTAATTAATAATTAGTTTAATTAATTTATAATTAGTTTAGTTAATTTATAAAATTAGTTTAGTTAATTTAGTAATCATTAATTAGTTATTAATTAGTTAATTAGTATTTAATTAGTTTAATTATATAATTAGATTAGTTAATTAATTTACTAATCAGTAAATTATTTGTTAATCAGTTAATTAAATTATTTAATCAGTAATTATTTAGATGTATAATTAGTGTAATTAACGTTTAGTATATATATATGTTTGTATAGGTATTAGTATATAGTAATTCATGTGTATATATATATGTATAATTAATTGTATAATTATAGTGTGCATAATTAATTGTATAGTATTTATTTAATTAATGTGTAGAAATATATGTATATATACGTATGAGTATAAATTCATATACGTATATGTGTATTAATTATTTAATTAATGTTTAATACGTATATATGTATAGTATATAAATACATTGGTAATGTATAATTTAATATATGTATACGTATATTTATTTTTAATTAAATGTTAAACATGTATAAGCATAGTATATGTATATATACTTAGTGTATGTAAGTATTAATATATATATATATATATAAATGATATATGAAAATATTTTATTAGTATTTATATATATATAAACGTATTTTGGTGTGTATGTATATTAATATACATTTAATATGATTTAGATATATATGCATATTTAAACGATAATGTATATGTGTATTTCCTTTAATATATATATGCATGTATTTTGGCATAAAAATATATAATGTTGGTATATGTATATATATTTATATGTATATATATGTACTTAATATATTTTCAAATATGTATAATTAGTATAAATGTATATATATATTGTACATACCATTAATGTATTATATATGTATTTAATGGGTGATGTACTTTTTCATAAACAAAATATATTCTATTACGAGTATACAGTTATACATATTTTGCATATAATTTTTGGTATAAATATATATATATGTAGATTATATTTTCGTATTGGTATATGTATGTATATCTATATGTTGTATTGGTTTTTATATATATAAATGTAAATTTGTATAGTTACCTGTATATAGTATAAGTATGATTTGGTATAATTATATATATATTTGATTGTATAGATACAAATATATATTTTGGTTTACGAATATATATATATATATATATTTATATACATCTATTTAGTATATATATTATATACGTATTTTGTACAAATTACTGATAGGCTTATATATGTGTATTTATATACGTATCCCTACTAGATAACCCTAGTTGACTAGTGCCCTGCCTGACATAGCCCTGAGGCCAGTATTTTTAGACTGTGTTAGTGTAGCATCTGATGCAAATATGGTTTTGCTTGTGATATGTTTATAGGACTGTTGGTTTACCCAGGGGACACTCTGGAACAGGACCTCGGTATTCACCAGCTAAGGACCAAAGGCGAGTACATTCTCTGATTAGTTTCTAATTTATGATATCTCCTATGTTCACTGTATCTAGTGTAAATATTCATGTTCCTGACACGTTGGTTACACGGATTGGTATACACGGATCTCGTCATGAGATGTTATTCCTTATCCATGGTGTAGCTTGTACAAGACTTGTTTCCTTGATATCTTGTGCATGTACAGACACTGATTCCCGAGGAGATTTGCTACCTTCCTAGGGAATCCTGTGCCATAGCGTACCATGATTGGATCTACTATACCAGTCGGGGGTTTGGGGAGTACTTTAGTGTAGATATGTGATCATACCCAACTTTATATGCACCATAGCTCACCCCACATCTCACGTCGGGTGCGGCCTGACCATTTACATGCTCCATAGCTGTTACATGTGATTAGCCTGATCTCTACATGCATCATAGCTAACCAACGGTTAGCCTGACTTTATATGAACCATAGCTAATCACATGTAACCAGCCTGATCAAGTTCCCAAGCCGATCACATATTAAAGCTAGTACTCACATACTTAGTCATAGGTTCCTTGCTCATGGACATATTGTTTCTTTTCCTGCAGTTACTTACAGTATTTCCAGTATTTCTTTCATTGTACATTTCTCGTACCTATACATGCGTCTGGTATATTTCCATCTAGAACTGCTACATAGTTTATGTCATTTATATAGAACTGCTATTTAGAGATGTACTTTGCTCCTTCCTGACTGGAAAATATTTTTCCAGACTGTGACCTTAGTGGACTTGTTTCTGACAATTGGGGATTGGTTGTTTCTGATTTCAGGTATGATTATTTTGTTAGTAAACTTGTGTTGTATTCTTTTGTTTCTTCAAATTCTTATCGTGCTGTAGTTGTGATTGAGTATGTTGTTCAATTTATAGTGTTATCTGTGTCTCCTTATGGAGTTGGATACTAGTGTGAGATTATTTAGATAGTACTTGACCAAGACAGCGTTCTACCGCCGATGCTGCGGCGTAGGCTGGACGTACCCACGCTCTCGTGCCCCTAAACCGGGTGCGGGTCGTGACACGTTTTAGTGGTGGCCCATGCAGGTCAGACTTCGCGAGTTGTGCGATGTCGTGGTAGTACGACGTATTAGTTGTACTACTGCGTACCTGCTATTAAATATAGGACATAGGATACTAGGATGAGAGAGGATACTCAATCATAAATTCTTGAGAGATTCCTGGGACGACCCCTTGAGAATCTTATTATAATTTACAATTTAAATCTTTCCTTGTTTTCGTCCGCTCTTGCTTGTTGTTATTGAACTTAATTCTTGTTGATTAGTTATTAAATTAAATTCTTGGTATCATTGTTGAGTTTGATTCTTGTTGACCAGTTGTTAAATTTAACTCTTGGTGTCGTTGTTGAGTTTGATTTTTATCGAGATGAATTTTACGGGCTAAAATTTACGGTATCATCTGATGACATATGTTGATAAGGACAGTGAGAAAGGTAAAACGTCTACTTTGGTTATGGAACCTAGAGTTTATCGCAGCCATATTAGCTGTCGTGACGAGAACGTAGGAACCTAACTTGGATGTACATACTTTAGTTATGAGATTTAGAGTTTCTCGCAGCCATACCGGTTGGCGTGGCGATGATTCTAGATGACATGATTATAGAGTTGTATACCTTAGTTACGCAACCTGTCGTTTATCGCATCTATGCTTACTGGCGTGGCGAGGATTCTGTGTGTCATGATTTCTGGCAGACGTGTATGATTATCAGGTTGTATCTTAAATTGGTTCTTAAAATATCATCTCAAGACTTATCTATTTCTGTTATTCCAGGACTTTGTTCCATCGCTTCTTTTCTTTACTAGCAGTAAAGATACCTTCTGTCCTCAATCCAATTCCTTTTGAGCTTATTTTCTTTGAGGATTCCTTGTTAGTATGATAATTAGTGACTTGCAATTTTGGTTGTGTCTTGTATTGGTATTGACTGAGTGTTGCTTGTGAGTTGTAAGTGTTTCCTAGTTGGACATGTGAGCAGTAGGTTTTAATCTAGAGTTAGTCATTAGCATAGTACCTTGTACCAATGGTCCTGGGACAAGTGTCATTAAGGTAGAAGGAGAGCATAAAGTATCAGTAATAGTTGAAGAGTTAGTATCAGAGCCAACATACCCGTCCTGGATAATCATGATTATGCAATTGGATGATCTACGTGAACAATTAAGTATCCAGGAATTGTGTTAAGGATTTATGGAGCATGATGTTCAATTTGATGATTGATATCGGAAGTGTTAAAGGTAAGGAAATATATACGCATAAAGAGTTAATGAGGTGTCATGGGTAGAGAAATATCGGAATTGGTATTGAAAATGGTGAGGCGTATCAAAGATTAGTGTAACAGGCTGAAAAAGGTTAAAGAGAAATACCTATACATCAATCGAGATGAAGAACCATACACATGCCCATGAGAGTAAAGAAACATGAGTATTATAGAAGGTACAGGTAAACATGAGTTCTAATGAGCTTGATGAGATGATTCATTAATGAAGCTAGTAATATAATACCAAGAGTGCCAATGATTCTATATCAAAGATTATTGAAAATGGTGCTAGTAACAGTAAGCACTCAGTGTGATGATAATTAGATGATATACCAGTTGACATAAATTGAAATCATGAAAGAAAACACAGTTGAAGACAACTTTGATCATTGGTGGTAATAGTACAAGTGATTCAGGCAGTACAATTTTAGTACATAATTATAGACACTAGATACAATAAGTGCACCTTGAGTATCAGAGACCGTGAGCACTGATATGTACATTGTGGAGTTATAAATTAAAAGATGGAAATAAGATTGTATTTTTAGAATAATTGAGGAGTTGAGATTTTGTCATTAAATTTTTGAGGATTTCAAATATGAATTCAATAACATGGTTAAGGCTACAAGGATTTTAGAAGTGATTAAATTTTGTGTCGATATGGAGTATCTGATTTTGAGGAGGTATATGCATTTTATTTTAAAGTTGTTTCGAGAAGTTAAACCTTGACGATTATTTGAGGATTAATTTTATGGTAGATGAGAGATATGAATATCAATATATGAGTAGATGATATACCTGTGTAAGGATCTGGTGAGTTGAGCATGATTGAGATGGCATCGCAGACTGACTTGGGTGTCCATCTAAAGTTGTATTGGAAAGAGCAGTATTTAGTATGGTGTTGCACTTGACGTATATTTGAGTGATAAGAACGACTAGTATGAACAATTGTAGTAGGAACGGGAACTGACAGAGGGTATGGTACTAAAGAGATAGAGGTATCAACTTGGATGCATTATTGAATCATGGTTATATTAGAGATTCTTGGCATCAGATTTTGGTATTAATGAACAGGTGTGTGCAATACGGATATATTCATAGATTTTGTGGATTAGTTGATATGGGTACCAGTGTACAGGAATATGAATTAGTTAGAGAATTTGCTAGAGCTAAGTGTTTGTTAGAGATAGTAGATACTACAAGTAATATGTTAGCAGGTTCTTTCTTTTTCTCATGTTATTTTTGTCTTCTGATTGATTGATTTCCTAGTACCGTGGTTTGTATTCATGATTTTCTTGTTAGAATATAACTAGTAGTACACCTTAACAGAGACTGAAATGCCATGACAAAAGATACATGACCTATATATTTTTCTTAAATTGTATGGCTGTAGGTAGAGTTTTCTTAAACCATGATCATTAGGATTTTGACCATAGCAAAGATCTATGACAAGGTTATGACCGACAAAAGGGGCAAGATGATTAAATTATGGATGAGCATTAATTTAAATAAAGAATTTAGGGGATTGTTATAACGGAGTTAATGGACCATTAATTTTACGAAAATCGAGGTATGATTGAAATTCGAGGATAAACATTAACTTAAATAGAGAGTTAAGAAATTCACAGGGCAAAATTGAGGATTTATTAATTTTAGGAAGGTCTTGATATGATTAAAGTGATTATTAAAATTTGAGAAAATTTGAGAGATTATCATTTTTTCTATTTGATTGCAAGATAGAAATTTTATAGTTATATTATGAGTGTTGCATTGAAGATTCTGAAAGTATCGCATCGTGAGTATTTGAGGAAAAAGAAAATCAGGAAATAAATCGTTAATGGAATAGTGTCAAATTCAATTCTCGGGAGGAGGATTTATATTTGAATAAGCATCAATTGAATTTGGGTTAGAGGAGTAAGATGAATGATGGATTAGTGTTTAAAAATTTAAATTTGGGATACAGATTTTTTTAAATATTATAAATATATATTGATTGGAATTCAATTGGAGGATTGGACATTAAAATCCTTGAGTAATTAGATACGAACTTAAATTTTGGAGGAGATTATGATAAAATTCTGAATTTGATTTTAAAACTTTAAGATTTTCCGGAATATGATGATATAGAATTTTGAAAGGTTGTGAAATAACGATATGGAATTACTTCATGATTATTTGGTTGAAATTTAAATTTTTGATAGAAATAATATGATGAGTAAAGGCAATTATTGAGGATCCTAAATTTCGAGGACGAAATTTTTCTAAGGTGGATAGACTTGTAACCTCCGATTCCCAATTTCCGAAATAATTAGATTTTTAATTTATTTTAAATACCAAGTTTATAAAATATTTCCTCCTTAAATTTTTGTATTAGATTTTGAACAATGTTTGATTGTAGAAGGTGATTTAAAATCTTTTATAAAAATTATTTTTCCTAAATGTCGCTTTCTCATAAAAATAAATAGATAAATAATAATGATATGTAATACTCTAGCTTCGGATATTTATTTGCTTGAAATCATAAAACTATTTGTTTAATAAAATTATTTAAGGACTAGTTGTTCATAATAAATTTTTCATATCCATTTTTGGAATAGTAAATAAATGAATTTCATATTTTTAGGGTTTTCAAATATGGGTTGATTAGTAGCTAATATCATCAGCTAGCCTTGGAAGCCTTAAAAAAATATTTTCTTAAATTATAATATTTTCTATTAATTTTATAAGTTTACCGTCTCCCATTTACACCCTCATTTTTCCCGCATGAAAACTCATTTATGTGATCTTGGGCCATTCGTTATTTGGGCCAACCCTCACCCTTTATCCCACACCTTCTCTCCCTATTTAAGTCTCTCATCACCATTCCCAAGAAACCCTAGCTAGCCCTCACAATTCCCACAAGCCAACAACCATCAACATTTTTGTGTGCTCGTGTCCGTGTGTCCAGCATCACCGTGTCAGCCGTGTTGGCCTCGGGTCCGACCCCGGGTGTCCCACCGTATCCATTCATTTCCTGTGTCCAGATTTACAGTATTACAAATTTTCGTGTCCGACACACCCGGACACATCCACATCCTCCACTGTACAACATCATCCCCGTGTCCGGCAGACCCGGACACGTTTTTTCCCTCCACAGTCATCAACCGCCGTGTCCAGCCCCGGACACGACCCCGACGGAGGAAACCTAACCCTAACCTAACTTCGACGAGCGCCGGTGGCCGCCCCAGATCCGCCGAGCGCCGGTGACTGCGCGTCCTCCTCGTCGCCGTGGCCGACCAGACGCAGCCGCCTCGAAGCCGCCGCCTCCTCGAACAGAGCGCCCGCCCCCTCGAACCGAGCGCCGCCTCGAGCCGAGCGACGCCGCCGCCTCAGATCTGTCGAAGCCGCCGCCGCGGATCCCCTCCTCGCCGAGTTCGAGCAGACCCGCCACCGCCTCGAGTCGAGTCTGCCGCAGAAGATCCAGTCGCCGCCGTCTCGACCCGGTCCGCCGACCGCCTCCTCGAGTCGAGCTCCGCCGAGCACCCGCGCCGACCCCGGCGGACTTTCCCGCGCCGGCGACGGAAACCCTCCCCAATCGTGAGTTCCCCTTTCCCCTTCCCTCTTTCTTCAACCCTGTAGTTTAGTTAAATTATAAATTAGTTTGTAAATATAATTAGTTTATATTATATAATTAGTTTATTTTATATAATTAGTGATATAATAATTAGTTTAGTTAATTAATAATTAGTTTAATTAATTAATAATTAGTTTAATTAATTTATAATTAGTTTAGTTAATTTATAAAATTAGTTTAGTTAATTTAGTAATCATTAATTAGTTATTAATTAGTTAATTAGTATTTAATTAGTTTAATTATATAATTAGATTAGTTAATTAATTTACTAATCAGTAAATTATTTGTTAATCAGTTAATTAAATTATTTAATCAGTAATTATTTAGATGTATAATTAGTGTAATTAACGTTTAGTATATATATATGTTTGTATAGGTATTAGTATATAGTAATTCATGTGTATATATATATGTATAATTAATTGTATAATTATAGTGTGCATAATTAATTGTATAGTATTTATTTAATTAATGTGTAGAAATATATGTATATATACGTATGAGTATAAATTCATATACGTATATGTGTATTAATTATTTAATTAATGTTTAATACGTATATATGTATAGTATATAAATACATTGGTAATGTATAATTTAATATATGTATACGTATATTTATTTTTAATTAAATGTTAAACATGTATAAGCATAGTATATGTATATATACTTAGTGTATGTAAGTATTAATATATATATATATATATAAATGATATATGAAAATATTTTATTAGTATTTATATATATATAAACGTATTTTGGTGTGTATGTATATTAATATACATTTAATATGATTTAGATATATATGCATATTTAAACGATAATGTATATGTGTATTTCCTTTAATATATATATGCATGTATTTTGGCATAAAAATATATAATGTTGGTATATGTATATATATTTATATGTATATATATGTACTTAATATATTTTCAAATATGTATAATTAGTATAAATGTATATATATATTGTACATACCATTAATGTATTATATATGTATTTAATGGGTGATGTACTTTTTCATAAACAAAATATATTCTATTACGAGTATACAGTTATACATATTTTGCATATAATTTTTGGTATAAATATATATATATGTAGATTATATTTTCGTATTGGTATATGTATGTATATCTATATGTTGTATTGGTTTTTATATATATAAATGTAAATTTGTATAGTTACCTGTATATAGTATAAGTATGATTTGGTATAATTATATATATATTTGATTGTATAGATACAAATATATATTTTGGTTTACGAATATATATATATATATATATTTATATACATCTATTTAGTATATATATTATATACGTATTTTGTACAAATTACTGATAGGCTTATATATGTGTATTTATATACGTATCCCTACTAGATAACCCTAGTTGACTAGTGCCCTGCCTGACATAGCCCTGAGGCCAGTATTTTTAGACTGTGTTAGTGTAGCATCTGATGCAAATGTGGTTTTGCTTGTGATATGTTTATAGGACTGTTGGTTTACCCAGGGGACACTCTGGAACAGGACCTCGGTATTCACCAGCTAAGGACCAAAGGCGAGTACATTCTCTGATTAGTTTCTAATTTATGATATCTCCTATGTTCACTGTATCTAGTGTAAATATTCATGTTCCTGACACGTTGGTTACACGGATTGGTATACACGGATCTCGTCATGAGATGTTATTCCTTATCCATGGTGTAGCTTGTACAAGACTTGTTTCCTTGATATCTTGTGCATGTACAGACACTGATTCCCGAGGAGATTTGCTACCTTCCTAGGGAATCCTGTGCCATAGCGTACCATGATTGGATCTACTATACCAGTCGGGGGTTTGGGGAGTACTTTAGTGTAGATATGTGATCATACCCAACTTTATATGCACCATAGCTCACCCCACATCTCACGTCGGGTGCGGCCTGACCATTTACATGCTCCATAGCTGTTACATGTGATTAGCCTGATCTCTACATGCATCATAGCTAACCAACGGTTAGCCTGACTTTATATGAACCATAGCTAATCACATGTAACCAGCCTGATCAAGTTCCCAAGCCGATCACATATTAAAGCTAGTACTCACACACTTAGTCATAGGTTCCTTGCTCATGGACATATTGTTTCTTTTCCTGCAGTTACTTACAGTATTTCCAGTATTTCTTTCATTGTACATTTCTCGTACCTATACATGCGTCTGGTATATTTCCATCTAGAACTGCTACATAGTTTATGTCATTTATATAGAACTGCTATTTAGAGATGTACTTTGCTCCTTCCTGACTGGAAAATATTTTTCCAGACTGTGACCTTAGTGGACTTGTTTCTGACAATTGGGGATTGGTTGTTTCTGATTTCAGGTATGATTATTTTGTTAGTAAACTTGTGTTGTATTCTTTTGTTTCTTCAAATTCTTATCGTGCTGTAGTTGTGATTGAGTATGTTGTTCAATTTATAGTGTTATCTGTGTCTCCTTATGGAGTTGGATACTAGTGTGAGATTATTTAGATAGTACTTGACCAAGACAGCGTTCTACCGCCGATGCTGCGGCGTAGGCTGGACGTACCCACGCTCTCGTGCCCCTAAACCGGGTGCGGGTCGTGACATCACTTCCTTGGATTTTCAAAAAATGACATTCTATAAGTTTGATGCGCCTCTCGATTGAATTGTATTCGATGTCCGCTGTATGAGATGAATTGCCCTATACAATGAGCCCATAAATAAGGATTTATTATTTTTGGAGTATTGACAAGCTATTTTCTTTTGTAGCAATGGCTAAGAAAAATACTGCCGCTGCAAGTAGTGCTCAGCCTGTCCAGAGCGACCCAGCGAATTAGAGAATCTGGAGGGGCAGGTTCAATCGATATGACTGAGAGACTCATGCACCTAATGGAGGTACAACAACAGCAAGATGCCACTCAACAGGCACAGATTTAGGCATAGTTCACTGCTCAACAGAAGCAGATGGATACCATAATGCAATTGATCGCATCTTTGGTACCCAGCAACGGTGGAGCCAAGATAATGCCTGTCACACCGTTGGCTGTGGTGGTAGAAGATAAATCTGAGGAAACGCAACCCCTCGCTAGGAATACCTGCAGAGCGACGGAGTTCACCAAAATGCACCCACCAACATTCAACGGACGAGCTGAACCGGATGTGGTTATGGGATGGATTGCAAAACTTGAAGGATTATTCAACCTGGTTGGCATTAAAGGGTCCAAACGAGTGGCTTGTGCATCGGTGTAACTGGAACTATGGGCGCATGATTGGTGGAAAGCTACCAAGCAAGGGATTTATCTTGCCAATCCCAACTACAAAATACCTGGGAGATATTCAAATCTGCCTTTATTGAACAATATATCCCAAGGACAGTGCGACAACAAAAGAAAGACGACTTCAGCAATCTGGTGCGAGAAAGTATGTCTGCTAATGACTATGATTAATGTTCGCTAGACTCGCCAAGTTTGTCGGATACTCCTTGCCTAACCAGCAGGCATAGTGCTACCATTTTCAGAAGGGTTTGAATGATGACCTGCGTAGGGATATCATAAATCAGAAGTGACAGACCTACCGGGAATATTATGAAGCTGCCCTTAATAGCGAATGGATCTTTGGAAGCAATTCATAAAGATTAATGTACATACTTCCCGTACCAACTTCAACAAGCAGCCTCATAAAACGGGAGGGCCTGGAGCGCCGAAGCTTTCGCACACATATGATCACAGGGGTCCACCTCAGGGATCGTATTGCCATAGGTGCGACAAGATGGGGCATTGGGTAAATTAGTGCCGAGTCGTTGGATGCTTCAAATATGGCCGTTTGGACAATAAAGCATTTGACTGTCGAGACCCTAGGCTGATCAACAGACAGCAGCCAAACCAGAAAAAGGGGCCTCCAACACACAATGCCAATGATGTACTAGTGAACCCACAACGATAGGGTTCCCAAGGCCGAGTCTATACATTAACTCGGGATGAGGCATCCGCCTCTGACGCTGTTGTGATAGGTACCTTACTTTTTTAAGATTTGCCCGCTAGATTCTTATTCGATTCAGGTGCTACGAATAGTTTCATATCTGCTAATTTTATTATTGAGAATAAATTAGCTTCCACTCCTTTAAATATAAACCTTTGCGTGAGTACCCCTTCGGTAGTCAACATGCCCGCCAGTGCGATCTGTAAGGACGGCTATAATTATATCGGAGGCAGAAAGCTTTTCTTAGATGTCATTATTCTAGACATTAAGGATTACGACATTATTCTCAGAATGGACTGGTTGGGTGCTTGCTGCAACAATCGAGTGCACGGAGAAGCGAGTCATATTTTGTCTACCCGGCGAGATAGATTTCTACTATTCGTGCAGCGCTGCACTGAAGACGGTGATGGTGATATCAGCAATTTTGGCTAGGCGCATGTTGTATTCGGGCTATGAAGGGTACTTAGCCTCTGTTCGAGACACCCAGCAGGAAGGTGCAGATGCAGCTCAGGATGATGTCATAGCAGATTTTCTTGACGTGTTCCCCGATGAGCTTTCTGAAATGTCTCCTGGTCGAGAGAACGAATTCTCCATTGACACCTTTTCAAAATTGCGACCGATATCGATGGCACCCTACCGAATGGCCCCAGCAGAGCTAAAGGAACTGAAACTATAGTTGCAAGATCTATTGGACCTAGGATACATTCACCCAAGCGTTTCTCCGTGGGGAGCTCCGGTGTTGTTCGTAAAGAAGAAGGACAGATCCATGCGGCTGTGCATAGACTATCGAGAACTGAATAAGGCTACCGTACTGAACAAGTACCCGTTGCTAAGGATAAACGACCTATTTTATCAATAAAAAGGTGCAACAGTATTCCCTAAAATTGATCTCAGATCAGGCCATCACCAGTTGAAAATCAAATCTGATGACGTCCCCAACTCAGCTTTTTGAACCCGATGGATACTATAAATTTCTTATAATGCCGTTCGGCTTGACGAATGCCCCTGCAACTTTTATGGATTTGATGAACCGCATATTCCATCCGTTTGTGGATAAGTTTGTGATCATGTTTATTGACGATATACTAATCTATTCCAAGAATGAGATGGAACACAGAGAATACCTCAAGATCGTGCTGCTAACGTTACTAGAGCATCAGTTGTTCGTAAAGCTCAGTAAGTGTGAGTTCTGGTTGAACAATATGGCATTCCTTGGATATGTCATCTACGTAGAAGGCGTCGGCGTAGACCCAAAGAAGATAGGGGCGGTAGTGGACTGGAAGCAACCTACGTCTGACAGTGAAGTTCATAGCTTTCTGGGCCTAGCGGGATATTACTGTAGGTTCGTGAAATATTTTTTCTTAATTGACCTTGCCTTTGACTCGCCTTACTCAGAAAGGGATTGCATTCAAGTGGAGTGATGACTACGAAGCTAGCTTTCAGGAGCTAAAGCAACGGCTTATTTTAGCTCCAATTTTTGTACTTTCGGATGGAGTAGATGAGTTTCAGATATACAGCAATACTTCAGAACTCGGCTTAGGGTATGTTCTCATGTATAGGAGTAAAGTAATATCGTACGCCTCCAGACAACTGAAGCCGCACGAGAAAAACTATCCAACACATGACTTGAAATTGTCGGCAATTGTGTTTGCACTGAAGTTATGGCGGCATTATCTTTATGGTGTTGCTTGCAAAATCTATACAGACCACAAGAGCCTCAAGTACCTATTCACCCAATGGGAAATGAATCTTCGGCAGCGGTGCTGGCTAGAATTGATAAAGGACTATGACCTGACGATCGCATTTACGCCGGGCAAGGGAAACATCATTTTTGATGCTCTGAGTCGAAAGCATGTAGGCTCGCTATTCATAAATAACCATTTACTTCAAGATCTAGAGATAATAGGCATCGAGTTTTAAGTTCGGCATCGAGGAATGCAGCTGGCTCTACTCCATCTTGAACCGAGTTTGCGTGATAGAATCAAATTTGCTCAGAAGGACAACCATTTCCTAACAAAGGTGCGTGGGCTGATCTCGACGGGGAAGACGTCCAACTTCATGGTAGGCGAAGATGGGACCTTACAGATGAAAGAAAGATTATGCATTCTGAGCGACCTAGTACTCTAAAGAGAAATTATGACAAAGGCACACTATGAGAAGTATTTCTTATATCCGAGGAGCACCAAGATGTACATAGACTTGAGCAGGATCTTCTGGTGGCACGGTATAAAGCGGAATATGGTGACCTTTGTGTCATAATGTATGGCCTGTCAACAGGTGAAAGCTGAACATTAGAGGCCCGACGGAGAGCTGCAGAACCTCGCTATTCCTGAGTGGAAATGGGACAACATCGCTATAGATTTTATCGTGGTCTTCCCAATGACGCCGCTGGGGCATGATATAATTTGGGTCATAGTTGATTGTTTGACCAAGTCTGCCCACTTCCTCTCTATCAAAGTTATATGAAGCGTTGATCGGTTAGGACAGATTTATATTGATGAAATTGTCCGACTATATTGAGTACCTGCCTCAATCATCTCGGATCGTGATGGACATTTTTTATCTTATTTTTTGACTAGCCTACAGTCTGCTTTGGGCACCAAGCTAAAGTTCAGTACCGTATACTACCCCAGACTGATAGCCAGACGAAAAGGATGAATCAGATACTTGAAGATATGTTACGACTATGTACGATCGATCTAAAGACTAGTTGGACCACGCACCTTCCATTGGTGGAGTTTGCGTACAACAACAGTTACCAATCGAGCATCCAGATGGCACCGTATGAAGTGCTCTATGGGCGAAAGTGTCGATCTCCAATCTGTTGGGACAAAGTCGATGAGCGGCAGGTACTCGGGTCAGAGCTGGTGGAGAAGGCAGTTGAGAAAGTTTGTTTGATTCGAGAAAGACTCTGCACTGTACAGAGCTGACAAAAGAGCTATGCCGATGCTCATCGTAGACCTTTAGAGTTTATGATCGGGGATCACGTCTTCTTGAAAGTGACATCAATGTATGGTGTAATGCACTTTGGTATTAAGGGCAAATTGAGTCCCAGATTTGTTGTCCCCTTTGAAATACTGGAACGAGTGGCAACTGTGGCATATCGGATTATACTACCTCCCGCCATGGCTGAAGTGCACGATGTCTTCCATGCCTCTTAACATTGGAACTATGTGCATGATCCGAGTTATGTGGTTAGCTTCGAGCAATTGGAATTGTGCACGGACTTATCATACTCAGAGTAGCCTATACAGATTTTGGATCACATGGAGAAGGTATTGCGGAACCGTACAATATCCTTGGTTCGCATGCTATGGCGAAACCATTCTATAGAGGAATGACGTGGGAGATGGAGTCGGAGATGAAGGAGAAGTATCCTTCATTGTTCGTTCAGTCGGAGGTAAGACCTTGTTCTTAAATTTCGGGACAAAACTTTTTCTTCGTAGTATATTATGTAGTGCCTCAAATTCTGATCCAATCGGGATGTGCACTATATAATTGGGCTTATGGCTAGTCTGTCTGAGTCATAGTTTGGTGTTTAGATCTTCGGCATCCTCTTGCCATGGACAAAATGCGATGATCCTTTCCAAATTATCGATAGACCTCTATTGAAATGAGTCCAATAGTTTTTGTGCTTTGTTGCTTGGTTTTTTTGATGTCGCTTTGGGATTTTGTTTTGGTATTGCTTTCGATTTTGTTTGGTTTTCGCTGTTGGCTTTCTCGCTTGGAGCTTTGATTCTTGGGGAGTTTAGAAGGAAGGATAGGCAAAGCATTCTAACCCGGTGTTCATGCTATTGCAGGTCCACGTAATTGATGTTTGATCGTCGCTAGGCAGGACTCCTTCTTTCAATACTTTTTCTTAACTAGTGAGTGGTTCAGACCCTTCTTTTCTACTTATTTACGTCCATATCTCTAATGTTTCAAACATTCAATCGATGATGCCCAGCTGAATGCCTAGGAAATCCTTAGCCACAATGCATATCAGCCTTGGATAAGTCCCCATGGTATCGATCACACCAATGACCACATAGAAATAGAACACATGCTAATTTATTATCTTGTGAAGATGGTAGTATACTTGAGTTTTGTTGTAGGAAAGGCGTGCATCGGTTGAGTGAGCGATCGATATATTTTATGGATTCAACGTTATTTTTGTTCCTCTAAAAATATGCAACTAATATGAACTGAATTCACTTAATTCTCTATAGAAAGATCATTTTAATGCATGCTCGCCCCAAATAAGCAAGTGTTGATTTCGGCGAGTGGGTTCGTCCCGCTTACCAGTACAGCTGAGTACTGACCCACGTTGTGGGCAACTACTTTAGGCACTAAGACAGTGCAACACTAGTGGATAGATGGGAAGGCGTTAGAAGCTATTCTATTTTGATGTATAGTTGAAGTCAGTTTATTTTGGAGGGGTAGACTTCCAATCTATACAAGGACATATTGTACGGACGATAAGGCTTATCTGATGGAGTGCGCCCTACCTTTTGAGTTTTTCTTTTGTAATGCAAACCAAGTAGCCATCAGGCGCATCAAATGTAAACTCTATGTAAATTACTCTGAATTATCAATGAAAAGCATATTTTATTCCTATACTTGTGTTCAACTATATGTGAATGTGTTTTTCTAACTTGTGTTTCAAATGGATTTCTATCACTGCATATTCTTTCCTTGTGCGAGCTCAACCCCCGGCTCGTACGGCATCACGTCCAAGCGAGGACGATCGGTCCCGCTAAAGGATCCAGGCGAGGACGATTGACCCTAGCAGGATCGGGGCGTGACAATGAATATATCTACAGAAAAAATTTAAATATTATAAATTTCATGAATACCAAATCAGGGAACGGGTGTGGCACTATTTATAGGGGAAGACTTTCTTTCTCCTCTCATTTTTTTATTTCAATTAATCATCATTTGGTGTTCTTCCCCAAATTGTTCCATTCCTCCACAAAATTTTCCTTAATTACTTCCAAATTTTCTTATCCTCACCATCTAAGGAGACTATAAGCTTGGGTCGGCAAGAGAACTTGGAGAGGAAGGTTTTGGACAAGAAGTTTGTATCCAAATCGTGTCAACTTGACTTTGTATTGGGAATCCATCTCCCAATAAGTAAATTCTGATATTTTCTCTCTAATTAGGTTCTAATTGGTGTATTTTATCATTAGGAACCCACCCATACATTAGGGTTACCCGAAGAAGTTTTGACTTTTAACAATCTCTATTGTGACTTCTACATTGACTTTTGTGTCCAATTTGGGAGAAATCCGAGATTTGAGCACCCAGTATTTGTTATTAGGATTATTATATTTAATTAGGCTTGTATTGATTGTGTGAGTGTAGTTACCTGTCCATAATTGGATACAATTAGGCCGTATCACGATACTTTATGATACGGGATAATTTTTAGGATTTTTATCTTTGACAAGGGTGATACACATATCAATTTCTTGATTTTATGATATATGTCTAATGTAATTACTAGATGCTATTAGTTATTCATAGTATGGTGTGTTATTTATATTTTGAGTAGTGGTATCATAATAGAATAGGATGGGTAGTACCTTGGTATTGCACACCAAGTGTTTAATTTTAGGATTAGTTGGTTGTTAGTCATTTTAGTATTTGTGTGTATTGGTGCTCCTCGAGAAGGGAATTAGAGTATCATGGGTTTTTATTGGAGTTCATTAGTTGTATTATATAGTAGTGAATGAGATGGTTTTGTAGAGTGTTTCACAGTGTTGTGGGTTGGCATTTTACAGTCGGGTTCAGATTTTGGGAGATGGATATGTGTGCAAGTGAGGAGGAGGCTGCAAGGGGTAATCAGGATAAGAATTTTTGCTGGAGAGTACTTTTGTGCGAGTGGTTATGTTGGATGTGGGTATCAGATATGTATCAATGGTCTGATACCATGTGTGTGAGAATATGCGTCAAGAGCTCGAAGGAAAGGGTATTTTCTGTATTAGGAGATGGAGCTCGAGTATGTTACTTAGTAACTTTGGTTGTGCAGCGAAATTTGGGGGTAGTGTTGGTCTATTTCAGACCAAAGCAACAACAACAATTTGATCAGATTAGGAATACACAGCAGTAGTAGTAGTAGGATAATACTAGTATGTGTTTGTGTATCCAAGTGTGTGTGAGTGTTTGTCTAAGTCAAGGATGTATCCAGGTAAGTATTGTAGGTTAATTTGTGGTATGTGTTGTAGGTTAGCTTGTGGAGTGTGTGTTTGTGTCCAGTAAGTTTGAGGGTTGAGTGAGTATTAGGGCATGTATTAGTGGGTGTATCATGAGGGAGAAGTTTGTTGTGAGTGTGTTGTATGAGTATTCTAATTAAGGTCCAAACCTGTGATAGGTGTGTAGGAGTATAAGATTTGTGTCTCATGGAGGTGGGTGAGTATGTGTTGCAGAGGTTGGATTGAATTATTACAGCTGTATTTAGTTACACCAACAACAGGTATTATGAGGTATTTAAGTGATAGTAGGACTGGATGTAATGTGAGAACTATGTGTATGTGTTTTATTGAATGAGAAGGAGTGGACTATGACTATGATGAGAGAGGGAATGTGATATTCAAATTATTGTCATTGTGGTAGAGGAAATACAGTCGGGCAAGGCAGGTTAAGTAAAACAACAATAAGAATATGGTATCATCCACAGCAAACAAATTAGTAGTAGCAGTAGTAAAACAAGAATTAGCAGTTGGTATTGCAACAATTAGAGTTTCAGATCTAAGGGCTTTGAGTGCAATATGAGAAAGGGAAATAAGGTGTTGCTATGGTCAGTTGGTGCAGTATAGTTCAGTTAGAGCACATTAATGTTGTGAGAAAATTGGGGTACAAAACTAGTGAGGTATTAGAGTTAGAATGATAGAAGTGTAAGAGGGTATCAGTTATAGTATGTATCAGGTTTGAGCAAGGAAGTGATACTCTGGTATCAGAGTATAGTGTTTATCAGTATTTCCTAGAGGGAAGAGGTCCTAATATAGTCAAGTGCAAGGAGCATTAGGGAGGTAATGCTAGTGTAGTAATGTAAAGGGCAAGTTTAGATAAGTATTAAGAAATATTGTTATCAGTTGGGGAAATAGAGTTTTAGTAGAGATGTTAGAGAAGATAGGTCACTCCTCGTTCCCGATATATGCATTTTGAATATATTTTATTTAGCATGGTTACATGTACATGGAGACTAGACCCATTTTTGGTTTAACCTGGTTCATCGTTTATTTTGTGGTTTAGTTCAAGTCATGAGAACCCTTGGTTCAATACATAACCCTACCAAATATAAGTCGACCTCTCCTTCTCTCTCTTCATTACTTCATTTTCTTTCTTTCTTTTGTGTTTAATCTCCCCTTTCCATAGGCAAGTACATATTGCATGAGAAATGAAGAAACCCTCAATATTATTGCTTTATTATGTTTGTTATTTGTTTCTAAGGACTTTTAGAATTGGAGTTTTCGGATTTGGTTGATGGATTAGTACAGATCTACATTTCTAACTTAGAGTTTTTATGGGTTTTATGAGTTTTTCTTGGTTTTGATCTATTAAACATGTATTTTGAAAACCAGTTTTTGTTACATGATAGAGCTTACATGATAGAGCTTTTAATTTCAAGCATTTTGGCTATTGGTTCACTCAATTTTGACTTAAAATATGGATTTTATGGACAAAACAAAATTTTAAATTTTGGAGATTTTGCCATGGACAAATCTGCTGTTTGGAGAAGACGAAGTCTTCATGTGGCCAGTGAGTTATGCAGCCGAGACTGCTATACTGCCTGAGAGGGCTATGCGGCCTGAGATTTTGTCGTATACTGACCAACATATGTCTATCTTGTTGGATACATGACTGCCATCACACAAGTGTTCTGGAGCTAATCATTGAACTTCTTATATTTTTACTCGCTGAATGAATGAGAAATTCGCTAAGTCCAAAAGAGCAATATGTGGCCGAGTGACTTATGCGGCCTGGAGAGTATGCGACCACCATTTTTTTGGACGCATGACTTTGAACCGTGGCACATATTTCTATTATTTTTTCTTTTATCTCTGACACTTTATGAATTCTCACATCAATCACTTTATCTCACTTCACTGACACTTCATTCATTTTCCATCACTTTGACACTTGCCCCAATGAGTAGTCTTTAACCCTGAGCATGGGTCCTGCACTTCCCATGCGGCATAGAGACCTATGCGGCCAGGACTTCCCATGCGGCTTAGAGACCCATGCGGCCTGAATTATTCTGATTGAATGCTTTTCTTATTCTTTTATGAATTTTGTTAGATTAATGCTTGTGTTATGATTCAAAGGAAGAATATATTTAGTAACCAAACCTCATGCCAGACATGGCCATGAGTTAAAATTAGGCTATGAATATGGCATGAGTTGAACTGAGATTTCATCATGAACCCGACTAAGTGGATAATGACTAACCGGCTATGTGCATGACATAAGCCTTCATGTTACAATATGATGTTTATTCTTGTGATCTAATATATAATTGGTAATTGGACTCGAATACTGTATCCGTGATGATACAAATTATTTTCTCAAAGTGTATATGATCGGAGTTGCACCGAGGTACGATATACTGTGTCACGTGTTAAGAGATTTATATTTTGATTGTGTATTGAGATTGCCTCCAAATCTCCTGAATACGTGATATTATATATACATACTACTTTTCCCCAGCACGGGCATAGTAAATGAGTCAACTACCAAAGCGTGGCTAGGATATTAATTTGACTGATTGTTGTGTGAACGCTCAGGTGAATCCAGATTGATCTTTCATGGATTCATATCTAGCGTGCCCATACATCTTAAGGGAATTTCTCATGTGACCACGCCTTGAGATTTTGAACACAACTGTCACTACCATATTCCGAAAACAGGGGTATTTTCAACTTTTTACAATATTTAATATTATGGTATTTACAATTTAGTAATTTTATGATAGTATATTTAATTTAAATGATTATGTGTGATGTGTAATTAAATATAATATTATATACAGTGTTCATTTACTTTGAGCTAGTAGACTTGACCTAGAAGCCCAGTAGATGCCCACCTGTCCGAATTATAGAATCCTGTAATTAATTATTTTATCTAGAATTTAATTCTTGGAGTTGTATTTAATTACCGCATTTTATTTAATTATTGCGCATTGCCTTTGCTTCGATATTTGGAGCGCTATCCTGACTTTTGTCTTCCAACGAATTTCACAATCTTGCCCTACACATGCCCACCTTCCATTCTGCTATTTTTGCAACTCATAATTATGCTCTCTGTGCATTATTTATAGCCGCACAAAAATCGTCGCGGACGTTATTTAATAAATTCCTATTTTGTATCGTTGTGCGTTCCAATCGAAAATTGGAGGCAATCTTGACCTATTTTTCGTGCGGCCCAAATTAGGGTAATATTTTGTTCTGAGTCTTCTTCATTATTGGTATTGACGACCTGACCTGATTTTGGCCCCATGTACTCCTAATTAATTTTAGAACACAACTTGTATTTATTTCTAATTTAATTGAGGATACTATTTAAACCAATTCTGAAATTCCAATTTAATTCCAGTGCCCTGCTATTTTAGCCCACACTAAACTTACAGCGCCCCCTGACCCTACAAAACATCGGACACCGAATCGCCCGCCAAATTTTCGTCATTTCATGCGTCTGTGCAAATACCCAAATTTAAGGGGGCTAATTTGCAAATTTGCAGTTTTGGTGTAAACACCCATTTGTTTAAACCAATGAGGAATTCTTAATATTTTTATCACCCTCATCCCCCATGAACATTCTTCATGTCCAATCTGGACCACTCATTTAAAGTGGGTCCATCCTCACCATTAGATTCACACACCCTCTCACCCTTTTACTATTTAATGTCACATCAACCCATTTCCCTAGAAAACCCTAATCCCCAAGCAAGCCCCCACCTCCTCACAAGCCTCCATCCTCTCCAACGTAGGAAGAAATTCTTCTTCCTTTCTTCTTCTCTTCTTTTTCCTTTTTCTTCTTCTTCTTTTATTTTTATTTGAAATTCAAATTGAAGGGAGGGGGGGAAACTGAAAGTTACTGTTCACCCATCCCCCTCACAACTGTTCCGGCCGAAGCATCCCCCGGCGGCCCTCTGTGCACTCCGGCGGCCAAGCCCGACGCTGGCCTATAACCCCGACTCCTCTGTGCCTGGCGGCCAACCACCCGAGGCGGCCCTCTCCCTGCTCCGACGGACTCCGCTGGCCTCCTCCAGTCCGGCTCCCATATCATCCGACCACCTCCATCAACATCACCACCACTACCGGCCTGCAAGCTCCCCTCCGTCCCGCTGTACGTCCCTCCGGCGCGGCTCCGCCATTCCCCGACCAACTCCCGTAGCCTCCTCCGCCGGATGGCCACAAACCGACGCAGCCACCTCGACCATGCAGTTCACCCGCTCGAGCCACCCTCGAGTCGAGGCCCGACTCCCTTGCTCGCATACTCCGACCGCCGCTGTGATAGCTCCAGCCGACCCTGACCATGGTTCGAATTCCGCCGCCTCGTCCCGACGGAATCCTCCACCTACACGACATCTCTCCCGCCTGAATCGAGCATCTCCCGCCGAGTCCATCCTCCTCCCTCGGCCAGTTCGAGCCCCACTTCCCGACCATCCCGAAGCTGCTGTCCACCCGGCCCGACCAAGCTCTTCCCGGCCATCTCCCCTAGCTGCTGTCCACCCGAACCACCACTGCTCACCCCAACCCGCTCCACCTGCTGGCCTACTCTCCGGCGATCGCTGCTCCGCACTCCGGCGGCGCTGCCCATTCCCCCTGCTGTGAGTTTCCTCCTCCCCTCTTTCTTCTTCACAATGTATGGATATATATATATATATATATATATATATATATATATATATATATATATATATATATATATATATATATGTATATATATAACTAATGTAATGTGTATATACATATATGACTAATGTATATGTATTTGTATGTATATAATTAATGTGTAGAAAAATATGTATATACGTATGAGTATAAATTCATATGCGTATATGTGTATAGTATTATTTTAAATTAATGTTTAAAACACATATGTATAGTATATATCATGTATATGTATATACATGTATTTTGTATACATACTTAGTATATTTTTAATATATAAAATTAATGTATTAGTACTTATGATGTTTAATATACATGTAATTAGGTATTTAGTAAATGTTTTATAGTGTTTAATATGTATATATATGAAATTAATTAATGTATAAGTGTATGTTCGTGTATTTCTTTCTATATATATATATATTCAATATATTTTGTGTGTACGTATTAAATAATAAATATTAATATGTAAATTGGTATATATATATAACCGTATTTTGGCATAAATATATATATGTAGATTTATATTTTCGTATTGGTATATGTATGTATTTAAAATATGAATAGGTATATTATTTATTTTTTATTAATAAAATTGTATAATTAAGTATGTATAATTAGTTGTACATGTATGTATATTGAGTATTTTTATATGGTATAAAATTAATTTGGTGAATTAATATTAGTATGTTTAATAATGATGTTGACAATATGTATATGTATATTCTAAAATGTACTTTTGCACATATATGATATATATGTATTTTGGTATATAAAATGTAATAGTATACGTACTATTTTCGTAAAAATATATATATATATATATATCTTTATTGTTCAATTAGTATATATGTGTATGTATATATGTATCCCTACTAGATAACCCTAGTTGACCCGTATCGTACCTGGCGTAGCCCCGAGTTATGTTTTGTGTTGTGTTAGTGTAGCATCTGATACAAGTATGATTTTGATATGTCATTAGGATTGTTGGTTCCTCCAGGCGACACTCTGGAACAGGACCTCGGTATTCACCAGCTAAGGACCCAAGGCGAGTACATTCTCTGATTAGTTTCTAATTTATGATATCTCCTATGTTCACTGTATCTAGTGTAAATATCCATGTTCTTAACACATTGGTTACACGGATTGGTATACACGGATCTCGTCATGAGATGTTATTCCTTATTCATGGTGTAGCTTGTACAAGACTTGTTTCCTTGATATCTTGTGCATGTACAGACACTGAGACCCGGGGAGATTTGCTACCTCCCTAGAGAATCTCGTGCCATAGCGTACCATGATTGGATCTACTATACCAGTCGGGGGTTGGAGAGTATTTTAGTATAGATATGTGATCATACCCAACTTTTCATGCATCATAGCTCACCCCACATCTCACATCGGGTGTGGCCTGACCATCTCCGTGCCTCATAGCTGTTACGTGTAATTAGCCTGACCTCTACATGCATCATAGCTAACCAACGGTTAGCCTGACCTTCCATGAATCATAGCTAATCACATGTAACCAGCCTGATCAAGTTCCCAAGCCGATCACATGTTAAAGCTAGTACTCACACACTTAGTCATAGGTTTCTTGCTCATTGACATATTGTTTCTTTTCCTGCATTTACTTACAGTATTTCCAGTATTTCTTTCCTTGTACATTTCTCGTACCTATACATGCATCTGGTATATTTCCATCTAGAACTGCTATATAGTATATGTCATTTATATAGAACTGCTATTTAGAGATGTACTTTGCTCCTTCCTGACTGGAAAATATTTTTCCAGACTGTGACCTTAGTGGACTTGTTTCAGACACTTGGGGATTGGTTGTTACTGATTTCAGGTATGATTATTTTTGTCAATAGACTTGTATTGTATTCTTTTGTTTCTTCAAATTCTTATCGTGCTGTAGTTGTGATTGAGTATGTTGTTCATTTTATAGTGTTATCCGTGTCTCCTTATGGAGTTGGATACTAGTGTGAGATTATTTAGATAGTACTTGACCTAGACAGCGTTCTACCGCCAATGCTGTGGCGTAGGCTGGACGTACCCACGCACTCGTGCCCCTAAACCGGGTGCGGGCCGTGACACGTTTGAGTGGTGGCCCATGCAGGTCTGACTTCGCTAGTTGTGCGATATCGTAGTAGTACGACGTCATAGTTGTACTACTACGTACCTGCTATAGAATATAGGACATAGGATACTAGGATGAGAGAGAATACTCAATCACAAATTCTTGAGAGATTCCTGGGACGACCCTTTGAGAATCTTATTATAATTTCTAATTTTAAATTCCTTCGCCTTGTTTCCGTCCGTCCTCACTCGTTGATATTGAGTTTGATTCTTGTTGACGAGTTGTTAAATTTAATTCTTGGTATCGTTGTTGAATTGATTTCATATCGAGATGAATTTTACGGACTAAAATTTACGGTATCATCTGATGACATATATTGATAAGGACAGTGAGAAAGGTAAAACGTCTACTTTGGTTATGGACCCTAGAGTTTATCGTAGCCATATTAACTGTGGTGACGAGAACGTAGGAACCTGACTTGGATGTACATACTATAGTTATGAAGCTTAGAGTCTTTCGCAGCCATACCGGTTGGCGTGGCGAAGATTCTAGATGACGTGATTATAGAGTTGCATACCTTAGTTACGGAACCTGTCGTTTATCGCATCTATGCTTACTGGCGTGGCGAGGATTCTGTGTGTCATGATTTCTGACAGACGTGTATGATTATCAGGTTGTATCTTAAATTGGTTCTTAAAGTATCATCTCAAGACTTATCTATTTCTGTTATTCCAGGACTTTGTTCCATCGCTTCTTTTCTTTACTAAGCAGTAAGGATACCTTCTGTCCTCAATCCAATTCCTTTTGAGCTTCTATTCCTTGAGGGTTCCTTGTTAAGTATGATAATTAGTGACTTGTAATTATGTCTGTGTCTTGAGTATTAGTATTGACTGAGTGTTGCTTGTGAGTTGTAAGTGTTTCCTAGTTGGACATGTGAGCAGTAGGCCTTGATCTAGAATTAACCCATAACATAGTACCTTGTAACAATGGTTCTAGGATAAGGTCATTAGAGACTGTGAGTAGAAGGAGAGTATAGAGTATCAGTGATAGTTCAAGAGTTAGTATCAGAGCCAACATACCCGTCCTGGATAATCATGATTATGCAATTGGATGATCTACGTGAACAATTAAGTATCCAGGAATTGTGTTAAGGATTGATGGAGCATGATGTTCAATTTGATGATTGATATCGGAAGTATTAAAGGTAAGGATATATATACGCATAAAGAGTTATGAGCTGTCATGAGTGGAGGAATATCGGAATTGGTAATGAAATTGATGAGGCGTATTACAGACCAATTTAACAGGCTGTAAAAGATTACAGAGAAATACATATACAACAATCGAGATGAGGAACCATACACATAACCGCGAGAGTAAAGAAACATGAGTGTTATAGTAGATACATGTAATCATGAGTTATAATGAGCTTGACGAGATGATTCATTAATGAAGCTAATAATATAATACCAAGAGTGCCAATGATTCTATATCAAGGATTATTGGAAATGGTGCTAGTAACAGTAAGCACTCGGTGTGATGATAATTAGATGATATACCAGTTGACATAAATTGAAATCATGAAAGAAAACACAGTTGATGATAACTTTGATCATTGGAGGTAATAGTACAAGTGATTCAGGCAGTACAATTTTAGTACACAATTATAGACACTAGATGCATTGAGTGCACCTTGAGTATCAGAGACCGTGAGCACTGATATGTACATTGTGGAGTTATAAATTAAAGGGTGGAAATAAGATTTTATTTGAGGAGTTGAGATTATGTCAAAAATTTTTGAGGACTTCAAATATGAATTCAATAAACATGGTTAAGGCTACAAAGATTTTAGAAGTGATTAAATTTTATTTCGATGTTGAGTATCTGATTTTGAGGAGGTATATACAATTTATTTTTAGGTTGATCGAGAAGTTAAACCTTGACGATTATTCTGAGGATTAATTTTATGGTAGATGAGAGATATGAATATTAATATATAAGTAGAGGATATACACGTGTAAGGATTTGATGACTTGAGCATGATTGAGATGGCACCGCAGACTGACTTGGGTGTCCATCTAAAGTTGTATTGGAAAGAGCAGTACTTAGTATGGTGTGTTATACTTGGGTGCACTTGAGTGATAAGAACGACTAGTATAAACAATTGTAGTAGGAACGGGAACTGGCAGAGAGTATGGTACTAAAGAAATAGAGTTATCAAACTTAGATGCATTATTGAACCATGGTTATATTAGAGGTTCTTGGTATCAGGTTCGGGTATTAATAGACAGGTGTGTGCAATACGGATATATTCATGGATCTTGTGGATAAATGATTAGTTGATATGGGTACCAGTGTACAGGGATAGGAATTAGTTAGTGAATGTGCTAGAGTTAAGTGTTTGTTAGAGATAGGAGATACCGCAAGAAATGTGTTAGCAGGTTCTGTCCTTTCCTTCCTTCTGTCCCTATCTCTTGATTGATTGACTGATACCTTAGTACCGTAGCTTGTATGCATGATTCTTGTTATAATATAGTTAGTAGTACCCCTGATACAGAGACTACAATACCATAACAAAAGACACCATGACCGTACATATTCCCTTTTGGTTGCATGTTGTATGATTATAGGACAGATTTTAGACCAGGATTATTGAGGTTTGACCATGACGAAGATCTGTGACAAGGTTATGACTTGACAAAGGGATAAGATGATTCAAAATTCAAGGATAAGCATTTATTTAAATAAAGAGTTAATGAGTTAATATAACAGAATTGATGGAGCATTGATCTTTCGAAGATCGAGGTATGATTGAAATTTGAGGATGAACATTAATTTAAATAAAGGATTAAAAATTTAACATGGCAGAATTGGAGGTTTATTAATTCTAGGAAAGATATGACATGCTTAAATTGGTTATTAAATTTGGAAATTTTGGGAGATTTATCAATATATTTATTAAATTGCAAGTTATGAATTTTTGAATTTTATATTGGATGTTGCAATTTGAAAATCCCTAAGTATCGCATTGTTGAGTATTTGAGGGAAGAGGAAATCGAGTTATAAATCATTGATAGACTAATATATGAATTCAAACTTTTTGGACGAGATTACGCTATATATATGAGCATTGATTAAAAATCAAATTTGAGGAGTGGATATTAAATTCTGAGTAATGAATTATTAACTAAAACTTTCAAGGAAATTTTGATAAAAATGGACTTTGATTTCATTTCGAGGATTTTTTTCAGGAATGAAATAATATCAGAATTTTTGACAAATTGTGAAAAGACCTTGTGGATTATTAATTGATTCGTGGTTGATGAATTTAAATTGAGGGAAATAATAATGTGTATGAATAAACAATACTATGAGGATTTTAAATTTCGAGGACGAAATTCTTTTAAGGTGGATAGACTTGTCACTACCATATTCCGAAAACAGGGGTATTTTCGACTTTTTACAATATTTAATATTATGGTATTTACAATTTAGTAATTTCATGATAGTATATTTAATTTAAATGATTATGTGTGATGTGTAATTAAATATAATATTATATACAGTGTTCATTTACTTTGAGCTAGTAGACTTGACCTAGAAGCCCAGTAGATGCCCACCTATTCGAATTGTAGAATCCTGTAATTAATTATTTTATCTAGAATTTAATTCTTGGAGTTGTATTTAATTACCGCATTTTATTTAATTATTGCGTATTGCCTTTGCTTCGATATTTAGAGCGCTATCCTGACTTTTGTCTTCCAACGAATTTCACAATCTTGCCCTACACATGCCCACCTTCCATTCTGCTATTTTTATAACTCATAATTATGCTCTCTGTGCATTATTTATAGCCGCACAAAAATCGTCGCGGACGTTATTTAATAAATTCCTATTTTGTATCGTTGTGCGTTCCAATCGAAAATTGGAGGCAATCTTGACCTATTTTTCGTGCGGCCCAAATTAGGGTAATATTCTGTTCTGAGTCTTCTTCATTATTGGTATTGATGACCTGACCTGATTTTGGCCCCATGTACTCCTAATTAATTTTAGAACACAACTTGCATTTATTTCTAATTTAATTGAGGATACTATTTAAACCAATTCTGAAATTCTAATTTAATTCCAGTGCCCTGCTATTTTAGCCCACACCAAACTTACAGCGCCCCCTGACCCTACAAAACACCGGACACCGAATCGCCCGCCAAATTTTTGTCATTTTATACGTCTATGCAAATACCCAAATTTAAGGGGGCTAATTTGCAAATTTGCAGTTTTAGTGTCAACACCCATTTGTTTAAACCAATGAAGAATCCTTAATATTTTTATCACCCTCATCCCCCATGAACATTCTTCATGTCCAATCTGGACCACTCATTTAAAGTGGGTCCATCCTCACTATTAGATTCACACACCCTCTCACCCTTTTACTATTTAATGTCACATCAACCCATTTCCCTAGAAAACCCTAATCCCCAAGCAAGCCCCCACCTCCTCACAAGCCTCCATCCTCTCCAACGTAGGAAGAAATTCTTCTTCCTTTCTTCTTCTCATTTCTTCTCTTCTTCTTCCTTTTTCTTCTTCTTCTTTTATTTTTATTTGAAATTCAAATTGAAGGGAGGGGGGGAAACGGAAAGTTACTGTTCACCCATCCCCCTCACAACTGTTCCGGCCGAAGCATCCCCCGGTGGCCCTCTGTGCACTCCGGCGGCCAAGCCCGACGCTGGCCTATAACCCCGACTCCTCTGTGCCTGGCGGCCAACCACCCGAGGCGGCCCTCTCCCTGCTCCGGCGGACTCCGCTGGCCTCCTCCAGTCCGGCTCCCATATCATCCGACCACCTCCATAAACATCACCACCACCACCGGCCTGCAAGCTCCCCTCCGTCCCACTGTACGTCCCTCCGGCGCGGCTCCGCCATTCCCCGACCAACTCCCGTAGCCTCCTCCGCCGGATGGCCACAAACCGACGCAGCCACCTCGACCATGCAGTTCACCCGCTCGAGCCACCCTCGAGTCGAGGCCCGACTCCCTTGCTCGCATACTCCGACCGCCGCTGTGATAGCTCCAGCCGACCCTGACCATGGTTCGAATTCCGCCGCCTCGTCCCGACGGAATCCTCCACCTACACGACATCTCCCTCGCCTGAATCGAGCATCTCCCGCCGAGTCCATCCTCCTCCCTCGGCCAGTTCGAGCCCCACTTCCCGGCTATCCCGAAGCTGCTGTCCACCCGGCCCGACCAAGCTCTTCCCGGCCATCTCCCCTAGCTGCTATCCACCCGAACCACCACTGCTCACCCCAACCCGCTCCACCTGCTGGCCTACTCTCCGGCGACCGCTGCTTCGCACTCCGGCGGCGCTGCCCATTCCCCCTGCTGTGAGTTTCCTCCTCCCCTCTTTCTTCTTCACAATGTATGGATATATATATATATATATATATATATATATGTATATATATAACTAATGTAATGTGTATATACATATATGACTAATGTATATGTATTTGTATGTATATAATTAATGTATAAAAAAATATGTATATACGTATGAGTATAAATTCATATGCGTATATGTGTATAGTATTATTTTAAATTAATGTTTAAAACACATATGTATAGTATATATCTTGTATATGTATATACATGTATTTTGTATACATAATTAGTATATTTTTAATATATAAAATTAATGTATTAGTACTTATGATGTTTAATATACATGTAATTAGGTATTTAGTAAATGTTTTTAGTGTTTAATATGTATATATATGAAATTAATTAATGTATAAGTGTATGTTCGTGTATTTCTTTCTATATATATATATATATTCAATATATTTTGTTTGTACGTATTAAATAATAAATATTAATATGTAAATTGGTATATATATATATATAACTGTATTTTGGCATAAATATATATATGTAGATTTATATTTTCGTATTGGTATATGTATGTATTTAAAATATGAATAGGTATATTATTTATTTTTTATTAATAAAATTGTATAATTAAGTATATATAATTAGTTGTACATGTATGTATATTGAGTATTTTTATATGGTATAAAATTAATTTGGTGAATTAATATTAGTATGTTTAAGAATGATGTTGACAATATGTATATGTATATTCTAAAATGTACTTTTGCACATATATGATATATACGTATTTTGGTATATAAAATGTAATAGTATACGTACTATTTTGGTAAAAATATATATATATATCTTTATTGTTCAATTAGTATATATGTGTATGTATATATGTATCCCTACTAGATAACCCTAGTTGACCCGTATCGTACCTGGCGTAGCCCCGAGTTATGTTTTGTGTTGTGTTAGTGTAGCATCTGATACAAGTATGATTTTGATATGTCATTAGGACTGTTGGTTCCTCCAGGCGACACTCTGGAACAGGACCTCGGTATTCACCAGCTAAGGACCCAAGGCGAGTACATTCTCTGATTAGTTTCTAATTTATGATATCTCCTATGTTCACTGTATCTAGTATAAATATCCATGTTCTTGACACATTGGTTACACGGATTGGTATACACGGATCTTGTCATGAGATGTTATTCCTTATTCATGGTGTAGCTTGTACAAGACTTGTTTCCTTGATATCTTGTGCATGTACAGACACTGAGACCCGGGAAGATTTGCTACCTCCCTAGGGAATCCCGTGCCATAGCGTACCATGATTGGATCTACTATACCAGTCGGGGGTTGGGGAGTATTTTAGTATAGATATGTGATCATACCCAACTTTTCATTCATCATAGCTCACCCCACATCTCACGTCGGGTGCGGCTTGACCATCTCCGTGCCTCATAGCTGTTACGTGTGATTAGCCTGACCTCTACATGCATCATAGCTAACCAACGGTTAGCCTGACCTTCCATGAATCATAGCTAATCACATGTAACCAGCCTGATCAAGTTCCCATGTCGATCACATGTTAAAGCTAGTACTCACACACTTAGTCATAGGTTTTTTGCTCATTGACATATTATTTCTTTTCCTGCATTTACTTACAGTATTTCCAGTATTTCTTTCCTTGTACATTTCTCGTACCTATACATGCATCTGGTATATTTTTATCTAGAACTGCTACATAGTTTATGTCATTTATATAGAACTGCTATTTAGAGATGTACTTTGCTCCTTCCTGACTGGAAAATATTTTTCCAGACTGTGACCTTAGTGGACTTGTTTCTGACACTTGGGGATTGGTTGTTACTGATTTCAGGTATGATTATTTTTGTCAGTAGACTTGTGTTGTATTCTTTTGTTTCTTCAAATTCTTATCGTGCTGTAGTTGTGATTGAGTATGTTGTTCATTTTATAGTGTTATCCGTGTCTCCTTATGGAGTTGGATACTAGTGTGAGATTATTTAGATAGTACTTGACCTAGACAGCGTTCTACCGCCGATGCTGCGGCGTAGGCTGGACGTACCCACGCACTCGTGCCCCTAAACCGGGTGCGGGTCGTGACACGTTTGAGTGGTGGCCCATGCAGGTCTGACTTCGCTAGTTGTGCGATATCGTAGTAGTACGACGTCATAGTTGTACTACTACGTACCTGCTATAGAATATAGGACATAGGATACTAGGATGAGAGAGGATACTCAATCACAAATTCTTGAGAGATTCCTGGGACGACCCCTTGAGAATCTTATTATAATTTCTAATTTTAAATTCCTTCGCCTTGTTTCCGTCCGTCCTCACTCGTTGATATTGAGTTTGATTCTTGTTGACGAGTTATTAAATTTAATTCTTGGTATCGTTGTTGAATTGATTTCATATCGAGATGAATTTTACGGGCTAAAATTTACGGTATCATCTGATGACATATATTGATAAGGACAGTGAGAAAGGTAAAACGTCTACTTTGGTTATGGACCCTAGAGTTTATCGCAGCCATATTAACTGTGGTGACGAGAACGTAGGAACCTGACTTGGATGTACATACTATAGTTATGAAGCTTAGAGTCTTTCGCAGCCATACCGGTTGGCGTGGCGAAGATTCTAGATGACGTGATTATAGAGTTGCATACCTTAGTTACGGAACCTGTCGTTTATCGCATCTATGCTTACTGGCGTGGCGAGGATTCTGTGTGTCATGATTTCTGACAGACGTGTATGATTATCAGGTTGTATCTTAAATTGGTTCTTAAAGTATCATCTCAAGACTTATCTATTTCTGTTATTTCAGGACTTTGTTCCATCGCTTCTTTTCTTTACTAAGCAGTAAGGATACCTTCTGTCCTCAATCCAATTCCTTTTGAGCTTCTATTCCTTGAGGGTTCCTTGTTAAGTATGATAATTAGTGACTTATAATTATGTCTGTGTCTTGAGTATTAGTATTGACTGAGTGTTGCTTGTGAGTTGTAAGTGTTTCCTAGTTGGATATGTGAGCAGTAGGCCTTGATCTAGAATTAACCCATAACATAGTACCTTGTAACAATGGTTCTAGGATAAGGTCATTAGAGACTGTGAGTAGAAGGAGAGTATAGAGTATCAGTAATAGTTCAAGAGTTAGTATCAGAGCCAACATACCCGTCCTGGATAATCATGATTATGCAATTGGATGATCTACGTGAACAATTAAGTATCCAGGAATTGTGTTAAAGATTGATGGAGCATGATGTTCAATTTGATGATTGATATCGAAAGTGTTAAAGGTAAGGATATATATACACATAAAGAGTTAATGAGCTGTCATGAGTGGAGGAATATCGGAATTGGTAATGAAATTGGTGAGGCGTATCACAGACCAGTTTAACAGGCTGTAAAAGATTACAGAGAAATACATATACAACAATCGAGATGAGGAACCATACACATAACCGCGAGAGTAAAGAAACATGAGTGTTATAGTAGATACATGTAATCATGAGTTATAATGAGCTTGACGAGATGATTCATTAATGAAGCTAGTAATATAATACCAAGAGTGCCAATGATTCTATATCAAGGATTATTGGAAATGGTGCTAGTAACAGTAAGCACTCGGTGTGATGATAATTAGATGATATACCAGTTGACATAAATTGAAATCATGAAAGAAAACACAGTTGATGATAACTTTGATCATTGGAGGTAATAGTACAAGTGATTCAGGCAGTACAATTTTAGTACACAATTATAGACACTAGATGCATTGAGTGCACCTTGAGTATCAGAGACCGTGAGCACTGATATGTACATTGTGGAGTTATAAATTAAAGGGTGGAAATAAGATTTTATTTGAGGAGTTGAGATTATGTCAAAATTTTTTGAGGACTTCAAATATGAATTCAATAAACATGGTTAAGGCTACAAAGATTTTAGAAGTGATTAAATTTTATTTCGATGTTGAGTATCTGATTTTGAGGAGGTATATAAAATTTATTTTTAAGTTGATCGAGAAGTTAAACCTTGACGATTATTCTGAGGATTAATTTTATGGTAGATGAGAGATATGAATATTAATATATGAGTAGAGGATATACACGTGTAAGGATTTGATGACTTGAGCATGATTGAGATGGCACCGCAGACTGACTTGGGTGTCCATCTAAAGTTGTATTGGAAAGAGCAGTACTTAGTATGGTTTGTTATACTTGGGTGCACTTGAGTGATAAGAACGACTAGTATAAACAATTATAGTAGGAACGGGAACTGGCAGAGAGTATGGTACTAAAGAAATAGAGTTATCAAACTTAGATGCATTATTGAACCATGGTTATATTAGAGGTTCTTGGTATCAGGTTCTGGTATTAATAGACAGGTGTGTGCAATACGGATATATTCATGGATCTTGTGGATAAATGATTAGTTGATATGGGTACTAGTGTACAGGGATAGGAATTAGTTAGTGAATGTGCTAGAGTTAAGTGTTTGTTAGAGATAGGAGATACCGCAAGAAATATGTTAGCAGGTTGTCCTTTCCTTCCTTCTGTCCCTATCTCTTGGTTGATTGACTGATACCTTAGTACCGTAGCTTGTATGCATGATTCTTGTTATAATGTAGTTAGTAGTACCCCTGATACAGAGACTACAATACCATAACAAAAGACACCTTGACCGTACATATTCCCTTTTGGTTGCATGTTGTATGATTATAGGACAGATTTTAGACCAGGATTATTGGGGTTTGACCATGACGAAGATCTGTGACAAGGTTATAACTTGACAAAGGGATAAGATAATTCAAAATTCAAGGATAAGCATTTATTTAAATAAAGAGTTAATGAGTTAATATAACAGAATTGATGGAGCATTGATCTTTCGAAGATCGAGGTATGATTGAAATTTGAGGATAAACATTAATTTAGATAAAGGATTAAAAATTTAACATGGCAGAATTGGTGGTTTATTAATTCCAGGAAAGATATGACATGCTTAAATTGGTTATTAAATTTGGAAATTTTGGGAGATTTATCAATATATTTATTAAATTGCAAGTTATGAATTTTTGAATTTTATATTGGATGTTGCAATTTGAAAATCCCTAAGTATCGCATTGTTGAGTATTTGAGGGAAGAGAAAATCGAGTTATAAATCATTGATAGACTAATATTTGAATTCAAACTTTTTGGACGAGATTACGCTATATATATGAGCATTGATTAAAAATCAAATTTGAGGAGTGGATATTAAATTCTGAGTAATGAATTATTAACTAAAACTTTCAAGGAAATTTTGATAAAAATGGACTTTGATTTCATTTCGAGGATTTTTTTCAGGAACGAAATAATATCAGAATTTTTGACAAATTGTGAAAAGACCTTGTGGATTATTAATTGATTCGTGGTTGATGAATTTAAATTGAGGGAAATAATAATGTGTATGAATAAACACTACTATGAGGATTTTAAATTTCGGGGACGAAATTCTTTTAAGATGGGTAGGCTTGTCACTACCACATTCCGAACAGGGGTATTTTTGACTTTTTACAATATTTAATATTATGGTATTTACAATTTAGTAATTTCATGATAGTATATTTAATTTAAATGATTATGTATGATGTGTAATTAAATATAATATTATATACAGTGTTCATTTACTTTGAGCTAGTAGACTTGACCTAGAAGCCCAGTAGATGCCCACCTGTCCGAATTGTAGAATCCTGTAATTAATTATTTTATCTAGAATTTAATTCTTGGAGTTGTATTTAATTACCGTATTTTATTTAATTATTGCGCATTGTCTTTGCTTCGATATTTGGAGCGCTATCCTGACTTTTGTCTTCCAACGAATTTCACAATCTTGCCCAACACATGCCCACCTTCCATTCTGCTATTTTTGCAACTCATAATTATGCTCTCTGTGCATTATTTATAGCCGCACAAAAATCGTCGCGAACGATATTTAATAAATTCCTATTTTGTATCGTTGTGCGTTCCAATCGAAAATTGGAGGCAATCTTGACCTATTTTTTGTGCCGCCCAAATTAGGGTAATATTCTGTTCTGAGTCTTCTTCATTATTGGTATTGATGACCTGACATGATTTTGGCCCCATGTACTCCTAATTAATTTTAGAACACAACTTGCATTTATTTCTAATTTAATTGAGGATACTATTTAAACCAATTCTGAAATTCCAATTTAATTCCAGTGCCCTGCTATTTTAGCCCACACCAAACTTACAGCGCCCCCTGACCCTACAAAACACCGGACACCGAATCGCCAGCCAAATTTTCGTTATTTCATGCGTCTGTGCAAATACCCAAATTTAAGGGGGCTAATTTACAAATTTGCAGTTTTGGTGTAAACACCCATTTGTTTAAACCAATGAGGAATCCTTAATATTTTTATCACCCTCATCCCCCATGAACATTCTTCATGTCCAATCTGGACCACTCATTTAAAGTGGGTCCATCCTCACCATTAGATTCACACACCCTCTCACCCTTTTACTATTTAATGTCACATCAACCCATTTCCCTAGAAAACCCTAATCCCCAAGCAAGCCCCCACCTCCTCACAAGCCTCCATCCTCTCCAACGTAGGAAGAAATTCTTCTTCCTTTCTTCTTCTCATTTCTTCTCTTCTTCTTCCTTTTTCTTCTTCTTCTTTTATTTTTATTTGAAATTCAAATTGAAGGGAGGGGGGGAAACTGAAAGTTACTGTTCACCCATCCCCCTCACAACTGTTCCGGCCGAAGCATCCCCCGGCGGCCCTCTGTGCACTCCGACGGCCAAGCCCGACGCTGGCCTATAACCCCGACTCCTCTGTGCCTGGCGGCCAACCACCCGAGGCGGCCCTCTCCCTGCTCCGGCGGACTCCGCTGGCCTCCTCCAGTCCGGCTCCCATATCATCCGACCACCTCCATCAACATCACCACCACCACCGGCCTGCAAGCTCCCCTCCGTCCCGTTGTACGTCCCTCCGGCGCGGCTCCGCCATTCCCCGACCAACTCCCGTAGCCTCCTCCGCCGGATGGCCACAAACCGACGCAGCCACCTCGACCATGCAGTTCACCCGCTCGAGCCACCCTCGAGTCGAGGCCCGACTCCCTTGCTCGCATACTCCGACCGCCGTTGTGATAGCTCCAGCCGACCCTGACCATGGTTCGAATTCCGCCGCCTCGTCCCGACGGAATCCTCCACCTACACGACATCTCCCCCGCCTGAATCGAGCATCTCCCGCCGAGTCCATCCTCCTCCCTCGGCCAGTTCGAGCCCCACTTCCCGGCCATCCCGAAGCTGCTGTCCACCCGGCCCGACCAAGCTCTTCCCGGCCATCTCCCCTAGCTGCTGTCCACCTGAACCACCACTGCTCACCCCAACCCGCTCCACCTGCTGGCCTACTCTCCGCCGACCGCTGCTCCGCACTCCGGCGTCGCTGCCCATTCCCCCTGCTGTGAGTTTTCTCCTCCCCTCTTTCTTCTTCACAATGTATGGATATATATATATATATGTATATATATAACTAATGTAATGTGTATATACATATATGACTAATGTATATGTATTTGTATGTATATAATTAATGTGTAGAAAAATATGTATATACGTATGAGTATAAATTCATATGCGTATATGTGTATAGTATTATTTTAAATTAATGTTTAAAACACATATGTATAGTATATATCTTGTATATGTATATACATGTATTTTGTATACATACTTAGTATATTTTTAATATATAAAATTAATGTATTAGTACTTATGATGTTTAATATACATGTAATTAGGTATTTAGTAAATGTTTTATAGTGTTTAATATGTATATATATGAAATTAATTAATGTATAAGTGTATGTTCGTGTATTTCTTTCTATATATATATATATTCAATATATTTTGTGTGTACGTATTAAATAATAAATATTAATATGTAAATTGGTATATATATATATATAACCGTATTTTGGCATAAATATATATATGTAGATTTATATTTTCGTATTGGTATATGTATGTATTTAAAATATGAATAGGTATATTATTTATTTTTTATTAATAAAATTGTATAATTAAGTATGTATAATTAGTTGTACATGTATGTATATTGAGTATTTTTATATGGTATAAAATTAATTTAGTGAATTAATATTAGTATGTTTAAGAATGATGTTGACAATATGTATATGTATATTCTAAAATGTACTTTTGCACATATATGATATATACGTATTTTGGTATATAAAATGTAATAGTATACGTACTATTTTGGTAAAAATATATATATATATATCTTTATTGTTCAATTAGTATATATGTGTATGTATATATGTATCCCTACTAGATAACCCTAGTTGACCCGTATCGTACCTGGCGTAGCCCCGAGTTATGTTTTGTGTTGTGTTAGTGTAGCATCTGATACAAGTATGATTTTGATATGTCATTAGGACTGTTGGTTCCTCCAGGCGACACTCTGGAACAGGACCTCGGTATTCACCAGCTAAGGACCCAAGGCGAGTACATTCTCTGATTAGTTTCTAATTTATGATATCTCCTATGTTCACTGTATCTAGTATAAATATCCATGTTCTTGACACATTGGTTACACAGATTGGTATACACGGATCTCGTCATGAGATGTTATTCCTTATTCATGGTGTAGTTTGTACAAGACTTGTTTCCTTGATATCTTGTGCATGTACAGACACTGAGACCCGGGGAGATTTGCTACCTCCCTAGGGAATCCCGTGCCATAGCGTACCATGATTGGATCTACTCGGGGGTTGGGGAGTATTTTAGTGTAGATATGTGATCATACCCAACTTTTCATGCATCATAGCTCACCCCACATCTCACGTCGGATGCGGCCTGACCATCTCCGTGCCTCATAGCTGTTACGTGTGATTAGTCTGACCTCTACATGCATCATAGCTAACCAACGGTTAGCCTGACCTTCCATGAATCATAGCTAATCACATGTAACCAGCTTGATCAAGTTCCCAAGCCGATCACATGTTAAAACTAGTACTCACACACTTAGTCATAGGTTTCTTGCTCATTGACATATTATTTCTTTTCCTGCATTTACTTACAGTATTTCCAGTATTTCTTTCCTTGTACATTTCTCGTACCTATACATGCATCTGGTATATTTCCATCTAGAACTGCTACATAGTTTATGTCATTTATATAGAACTGCTATTTAGAGATGTACTTTGCTCCTTCCTGACTGGAAAATATTTTTCCAGACTGTGACCTTAGTGGACTTGTTTCTGACACTTGGGGATTGGTTGTTACTGATTTCAGGTATGATTATTTTTGTCAGTAGACTTGTGTTGTATTCTTTTGTTTCTTCAAATTCTTATCGTGCTGTAGTTGTGATTGAGTATGTTGTTCATTTTATAGTGTTATCCGTGTCTCCTTATGGAGTTGGATACTAGTGTGAGATTATTTAGATAGTACTTGACCTAGACAGCGTTCTACCGCCGATGCTACGGCGTAGGCTGGACGTACCCACGCACTCGTGCCCCTAAACCGGGTGCGGGTCGTGACAACAATATAGGGATAATTCGGTAACTAAAAGTGGTAGTATTATTTGAAGGAAACGGTATCCGGTGATCATGCCAACGAACCTTCCCACAAAGATTTATTCAAAGTGTGCTATGGGTTGGCCATCACAGATACTGTATATCATCCATCTTAGTGGAGTCCAGTATCTGACCTATTAAATAGTATCGAGCCACTGTTTCACTATAGGAATATTGGAACCGCTAATACCATAATTTTAGCGAAGTGGCCCTACGGAGAACTGGTGCATCCTACAAGTGCCTGTATATTCATCTATTGGCTCGGTTAGTTCATGTTCGACACTGGCATAATTTGAGAATATCTATTATATATTTTATCTGAGATACCTCAGACTCGAAAAAATAGCAAGTCGTCCAAGTGATTGGCCGATATAAGAAAGTGGACTTGGTTGTGATTGTATTATTCAGTTAGTAGCCTAAAAAAATGGACTATCATAGTGTGATAGTTCAACCCTTGTCCTTGTTTGATTGTAGGGTTGGGCCTTTGTACAAGGATATACCATAGACCTAAGTTACGACACTGAACCTATGTATTATTATGTAATTATTATTTCTTGGATTTTTGTTTCTCTATTTTTTGCTTCCTTTATGGTACTTGCTATTTTGGGTATAACCCCACTGGTTTTGCATGGCCTAGTTTTGAGCCAGCACCCGAGGATCTAGCGTACTTTCCCTAAACTTATGGCGTATACCAGAAACATGGTCGCAAAAGATAATAAGTGGGTTTTCTTCTTCCCTGCTCGTCATTGTATATTTACTTCTTTTGGGTGTTTATCCACCGGCACATGTTAGCCGATACGTATGGACATTAGTCTCCTAATATTATTATATTAAATTAGACTGTAGATAATTACTGTCAAATACTTTTGTTACTCTTTCAGCTTCTTATTTTGCATATCTCATCTCTAGAATATTTTGAGAAAGCATTTGGAACGCCTTATTACTTTATCATATATGCTCCATGTTTACTGTTTCTTGTTTGAATGATTGAGACATAGAAGTTCTTGACCATAGAAGACTTGATTGTAGCATGCACCCCCATGTCTTATTATAGCCATGATCGTCGTATGACGTATAGTAACTCGTACAGGGTAGCTGGTCATGTCCGTCTCCGTATTCCGGTACTAGGGTGTGACAATATTTATTGGTGTCCTATACAGGTCTGTTCTTCAGACTTGTGGGGTGTCATGGTCATACTAGTCTCAATTAAAATTGATCCTTCTTAAAATTATGAATTCTTTCTCTTCGAGACTCAGCGCGAATTTTCTTCGATTGATTGCTTCTTTGTTCCTTCTCGTTATGTACTTGATGTTTCTTGTGCTATTCTTTTGGTCTTCTCCTTCCACCGATATTGCAGCAACAAGAGAGGTAAAATTGCCAATAGAATAAGAACCTGTAGAACCCCAGCCAAGGATTCGAGTTGAGCCCATGATAAATGGGACAGAGCAGTAGGCTCTAGATATTCCCGTACCTCCCACAGTGCAAACAATAATGGATACCCCGACCTTGCTAGAGTTTATCCGTGGATTATTGGCTACCCAATAATTCTAGATGGTGGTGCAACATCAACAACAACAGCAACAGCAACACCGACAATGATAGCTTCAGCAGCAGGAATAGAATATCCTGTTGAACCAAAGGTTGCAAACGGCCCTAGAACGAGGCGGGAGAACAAATTCTGGGATATTTGTTAGATTTTCTAGACTGAATCCTAGATATTTTAAAGGCACAGAGGATACAATCATGGTAGATGATTGGCTCTAGGATATTGAGACCATTCTGACAGCAGGTAAAGTTTCGGCCGACGAACAAGTTGACCTGGTTCTCCTACAACTCCAAGATCTTGTAATGTTTTGGTGGGCAACAATGAAGGTAGAATTGAGGCATCCTATTTTATAGGGTAATTTTAGGACCCGATTTAGGATAAAGTACTTTTGGATTATGGCTCAGTGTGATTTGCAGCAAAGGTTCATTAACCTAAAGAAGGCTGGAAGGACAGTAGACGATTACGCGGCAGAGTTTTGCCGACTAAGCAGGTTTGCTCCAACCATGGTGGCAACAGAGTTGGAGAGAGCAATGAGGTTCCAACAGAGACTTTACTTAAAAATCTTACATATGATAGATGTGCATGAGTATAAGACATTTGAGGAAGTATTGATAGCAGCCAAGAGGGTTGAGCTTACTTTTGAAAGGATGGCATTAAGAAGAGTATATCGAAAGATTCCACATGGACAGAGCAATGAGAAAGGACCAGTACCGTGAACGTTAGTACCATCCCTTGGCATTCACATCTATGATATATCCTAAAGGAGGCCAGTGACCCTGACTGTGATATAACCAACTCGGCATCATCAACCGCGGCAACAACAGTAACAATGACAGGTAGCACCGACAGTTTATACCTATTGTAGCAAAGGAGATCATACCCTGGATGTTTTCCTGGCAGCTAGCAGACTATGCTTAAGATGTGGAAGCCCTGATCACAAGATTGCCATGTGCCCATTGATACAGAGGCCATGAGGGCCTGTACAACAGTTTTCTGCATTGCCAACTCCAAAAAAAGTGCAGCAAGGAGGACCAACAGCAGCAGTACGGCCTTTAGCTCAGCGTCCGTTGCCGACGCAGGCCCAGCTTTATAAACAGTAACAATATCAGAACAACAAGGACCATAATAATGGCAGCAAGGAAGACAGCAGCAGGGAACTTGACAAGGCCAAGGGCAGGCGCTCACCTTGTCTTTGGAGGAAGCTATAGCATCGGGCGATGTAGTGGCAGGTAACATTTTCGTTACAACCTTTTCTGCCATAGCTTAGATTGATTCTACAACTTTGCACTCATTTATGTTTGCACAATATGCGACACGTATTGGATTGAAGTTTGAGGCATAGCCAGAGAGACTGAATATACTCACTAGCAATGAGATCGTAGAAGTTAGTAGAGTGTGCCTAGCATGTTCAATCGTAGTATGTGGGCATTTATTACCTACAAAGTTGATCAAGTTCCCTAAGGGAAATTTGACGTTATCTTAGGCATAGACTGGTTGAGAGACAGTCATGTAATGATAGACTATCGTCAAGGTAGAGTATTGTTTAAAATTCTCAGTCTAGAAGATTTTGTCCTTAGCCGAATAACAAGAGACCAGCACAAGGGAGGAGTCACAATAGTAGCAAAGGAAGAAGACCCGCTGCCCAAGCTAGTTGAAGAATTCATGGACGTATTTTCGGACGAGCATCCCGGATTACCCCCAGTCAGAGAAGTAGAGTTCTTTATAGAGTTGATGCCAGGAGTAGAACCAGTATTCTAGAAGGTGTACCCTATGTCACTAGCAGAGCTTGATCGGTTATACCGACACGTAGAAGAACTGAAGGTAAAAAAGTTTATTCGGACCAGTCGATCACTGCGGGGAGCACCAGCGATATTAGTAAAGATGAATGATGGATCAACGCGGTTGTGTATGGATTACAATCGGTTTAATACAGTGACCGTGAAGAACAAGTACCTATTACCCAGGATTCATGATTTATTTGACCAATTAAGCGGAGCAAGAGTCTTCTCCAAGATAGATTTACGATAAGGATATCATCAGGTGTGAGTCCGGAAGTAGGATATACCGAAGACAATATTTAGGTCACGATTTAGGCTTTACGAATTCTTAGTTATGCCATTCGGACTAACTAATGCTCCAACGGTATTCATGGATTTGATGAACCATATCTTCATGCCAAACTTAGACCATTTTATTATAGTATTCATCGATAAAATTTTGGTATATTCTCGTAATGAGGAGGACCATGAAGAATACCTCAGGATAGTGCTGTAAACTTTGAGGGAGCACTAGTTATATGCGAAGCTTAGTAAGTGTGATTTTTGGTTGGATCACATATCCTTTCTTGGGCACATTATTTTTGGAGCAAGACAGTCAGTTAATCCCAAGAAGGTAGATGCAGTAGAGAACTGGCCAGTTTCGAAGACAGTAGTAGAAGTGTGTAGTTTCCTTGACTTGGTAGGTTAATATAGGAGATTTGTTTCAGATTTTGCTAATATCTCGGCACCATTGACTCGATTGACGTACAAGGAAGTTAAGTTTATATGGTCAACGGAATGTCCGATATCCTTTGAAAAGTTGAAGAAGAAGTTAATCTCTGCACCAATCCTTCCTCTTCCGGCAGGCTCTGGAGGATTCACAGTGTATTGTGATACATTTGGCAAATGACTTGGATGTATTTTGATGCAACAAGGGAGAGTGATAGCATATGCTTCTTGGCGGCTCAGGGATCACGAGAAGAACTATCCAACTCATGATTTGGAATTAGTAGCAGTAGTATTCGTACTTAAGTTATGGAGGAACTACTTATATGACGATCGAGTAGAAATATTCATGGATCATAAGAGTTTGAAGTATGTATTCACGCAGAAGGACCTGAACATGAGGCAAAGAAGGTGGCTAGAGTTATTGAAAGACTAAGACATAGAACTTTAGTACCATCCAGGTAACGCTAAAGTAGTATCTGATGCACTTAGCAAAAGAGGTGGCAAATTTATGTTAAAAATTAAGAAGCACATTCTAGACGACTTACGAGAGATGGGTATCGAGATAGTACTTCTATAGAGTACAGAAGTTCAGGCTAGCATATAGATTAAGTGAATTTTGGTAGATAGAATCAAACTAGCTCAGGCAGGGGACCCAAAGATTCAAAAGATACGAGAAGAATGCGAATCAGGGATATTCGGATGAAACGCTAAGGTTTGGAAATTGTATATGCATACCAAGCAGGGATATTCGGCAAGAAGTTATGACTGAAGCACACAGTTTCCTGTATTCCATTCATCCGGGAGGCACGAAGATGTACCAATATATCAAGCAATACTTTTGGTGGAACAAAATAAAGAAGAAATAGAATGCTTCATATTACGATGTTTGATATGTTAGCAAGTGAAGGCAGAACAACGGAGACCAGCATGATTATTGCAGTCGCTTCCTATTCTAGAGTGGAAGTGGGAATACATCATAATGGAATTTATGATCGGTTTACCGAGATCACTGACTGGTCGAGACGTAGTTTTGGTGATAGTGGATCGGCTCACGAAAGTGGCATATTTTCTCCCCTTCAGAGTGGGACAGTTAACAAAGCAATTGGTAGATTTGTATATACGATAGATTATGAGACAACATGGAGTGCCAGTAAGCATAGTATCAGACCGAGATACAAGAATCACTTCTCATTTCAGGAGAAGCTTGTATAAGAGATTGGGTACCAAGTCAAGATTTAGCATAGCTTACCACCCCCAGACTGAAGGAAAATCAAAGGAAATAATCTAGACCTTGGAGGATATACTATGAGCTTGTACCTTAGACATTGGTAGATCTTGGGAAATTACCTTCACTTGGTGGAATTTTTGTATAACAATAGTTATCAGGCAAGTATTCAGATAGCACCTTTCGAAGTACTATACGGTAGGAAGTGTAGATCACCGTTGGCTTGGGACGACATTGGTGAACGAAAGATGTTAGGCCTTGAAATGATAACGCAAATAGTAGAGGTTGTCAAGAAGATTAGAGAGAGACTTATCGTTGCATAAGATAGGCATCGTCATTGGGCAGATCAGCATCGTAGGCTGTTAGAGTTTTGTATCGACGACCACGTATTCTTGCGAATTTTGCCAACCTGTGGAGTCATTAGATTTGGGGTTCGCGGATAGCTTAGTCCGTGATATGTAGGTACGTTCGATATTCTCAAACGGGTAGGCATTATTGCTTATCGTCTTACCCTTCTGCCTTCACTACGTGAGGTACACGATATATTTCATGTGTCTCAGTTGCGTAGGTATGTCCCAGATCTGAGTCATATCCTCGACCATTCTGAATTAGTCGTTGGTACCGAATTATCTTACGAGGAGCAGCCCGTATCCATTCTGATCGAAGGGAGAAGGTACTTAAGAGCCGGACTATTTTTCTTGTTCGAGTTTCCTGGGGACATCACACTCTTAGCGAATAGACATGGGAGCGTGATAATGACATTCGGTCTCGGTACCTGCACATGTTTGATTCAAAAGGTACATTCTACCTTATGCCTTCGAAAAAGATTTTGTGATCAGGTGATCACCTATGTATTGTGATGATATTGTTTGCTTGTGTAGTTTTACAAGTAGGATTATATCGTGCTTGTCCTGACTTCTCTAACTATTGCTTGGATTCGAATTTCGAGGATAAATTTTTTTTAAGGTGGATAGAGATGTCAGTCCTTATTCCTGATATACATATTTGGAACATATTTTATTCAGCATGGTTGCATGTGCATGGAGACTAGACCCATTATTTGGTTTAACCTGGTTCATGGTTCATTTTGTGGGTTGGTTCAATTTATGAGACCCCTTGGTTCAATACTCAATCCTACTATATATAAGCCAACCTCTCCTTCTCACTTTTTATTACTTTATTTTATTTCTCTCTCTTGTGTTTTATCTCCCCCTTCCATAGGCAAGTACACCTTGCTTGAGAAATAGATAAATCCTCCATATTATTGGTTCATTATGTTTGTTATATGTTTCTAAACACTTTTAGAACTTGGAGTTTTCAGATTTGGTAGATGGATTAGTGCAGTTCTACATTTCTAACATAGAGTTTTTATGGGTTTTATGAGTTTTTCTTGGTTTTGATATATTAAACATGTATTTTTAAAACTAGTTTTTTCTACATGATAGAGCTTTCAATTTTAAGCGTTTTGGCTTTTGGCTCACTCAATTTGGACTTAAAATAATGATTTTATGGACAAAATAAATTTTAGTTTTTGGAGCTTTCGCCATGGCCGAACCTACTGTTTGGAGAAGACGAAGTCTTCATACGGCCAGTGAGTTATGCACCGAGAGTGCTATGTGGCCTAAGAGGGCTATGTGGCCTGAGCTTTTGCCGTATACTGACCAGCATACATCCATCTTGTTGGATGCATGACTGCCATCACACAAGTGTTCTGAGATAATCCTTGAACTCCTTGTGTTTTCACTCGATGAACGAATAAAAAAATTGCTAAGTCCAAAAGAGCAATATGCGGCCGAGTGACTTATGTGGCCTGGAGAGTATGCAGCTACCATTTTCTTGGATGCATGACTCCAAACCGTGGCATATATTTCTATAATTTTTCTCTTTTCTCTCTGACACTTTATGGCTTCTCACATCAATCACTTTATGTCACTTCACTGACACTTCTTTCATTGCCCGTCACTTCGATACTAGCCCCAAGGAGTAGAATTTAACCCTGAGCATGTGGCCTAGACTTTCCATGCGGCCTAGAGATCTATACGGCCAGGACTTCCCATACGACATAGAGACCCATGCGGCCTGAATTGTTCTGATTGAATATTTTTCTTATTTTTTTATAAATTATGCTAGGTTAATGCTTGTGTTATTATTCTAATAAAGAATGGATTTATTAACCAGACCTTGTGCCAGACATGACAATGAGTTAAGATTTGGATATAAATATGGCATTAGTTGAACTGAGATTTCAGTATGAACCCGACTAAGTGGATAGTGACTAACCGGCTATGTGTATGACATAAGCCTTCGTGTTATAATGTTATCTTGATTTATGTGACCCAATGTATAATTGGTAATTGGACTCGAATACTATATCCGTGCTGATAAAAATTATTTCCTGAAAGTGTAAATGTTCGAATTTGTGCCGAGGTGCGACATACCGTGTCACGTGTTAAGTGATTTATATTTGGGTTGTGCATCGAGAATGCCTCCAAATATCCTGAATGCGTGATATTATTTATACATACTAATTTTTCCCAGTACGGGCATAAGAAGCGAGTCAACTACCAAAGTGTGGCTAGGATATTAATTTGAGTGAATGTCGCATAGACGCTCGGGTGAATCCAGATTGAGCTTCCATGGATTCGTATCTATCATGCCCGTACTTTGTACGACATCTTAAGGAAAATTCTTATGTGACCACGTCTTGGGATTTTGAACAAAATATAGGGCTAATTAGATAACTAAAAGTGGTAGTAACATTTGGAGGAAATGGTATCCCGAGATCATGCCAACGAACCTTTCCACAAAGATTTATTCAAAGTTTGCAGTGGGCTGGCCACCACAGATATTGTGTATCATCCGCCTTAGTAGAGTACAGTATCTGACCTATTAAATAATGTCGAGCCACTGTTTGAATATAGGATCATTGGAACCGCTAATACCGTATTTTTAGCGTAGTGGCCCTACTGAAAACTGGTATATCCTGTAAATGCTTGTATATTCATCTATTGGCTTGGTTAGCTCATGTTCGATACTGGCATAATCTGAGGATACCTATTATGTATTATTTTTGAGATTCCTCAGACTCCATAAAATAGCAAGCCATACAAATGATTGGCCGATATAAGAAAGTGGACTTGGTTGTGATTATATTATTCGGTTAGTAGCCTAGGGAAATAAACTATCATAGTGTGATGGTTTAACCCTTGTCCTCGTTTGGTTGTAGGGTTGGGTCTTTGCGCTAGGATATGCAATGGACCTAAGTTACGATACTGAACCTATGTATTATTATGTAATTATTATTTCTTGGGTTTTTGTTTCTCTATTTCGTGCTTTCTTTGTGGTACTTGCTATTTGGGGTCTAACCCCACTGGTTTTGCTTGGCTTGGTTTTGAGCGAGCACCCGAGGATCCAGCGTACTTTCCTCCAACTTATGGAGCGTAGCATGAACATGGTCGCAGAGGATAACGAGTGGATTTTTATCTTCTCTGCTCGTTATTGTACATTTACTTCTTTGGGACGTTTAGTCACCGACACATGTTAGCCGATACATCTGGATATTAGTCTCCTTATATTATTGTATTAAATCAGACTATAGCTGATCATTGTCATGTACTTTTGTTACTCTTCCAGCTTCTTATTTTACACAGCTGGTCTCTAGAATATTATGAGAAAGTATTTGTGACGCCTTATTTCTTTATCATATATGCTCCATGTTTACTGTTTCTTGTTTGAATAATTAAGATATAGAAGTTCTTGACCATAGGAGACTTGATTGTAGCATGCACCCCTTGTCTTATTATAACCGTGATCGTCATATGACGTATAGTACCTTGTACGGGGTAGCTGGCCATGTTCGTCTCTATTTTTTGGTACTGGGGCGTGACAAGGTATCAATACATTATTTGTATTAGGTATTGGAACTAGGCATTATCTCGAGGTAGTATCAAGGTAAATTGAGTTGATCTAGGTAATTGGAGTAATGGTACTAGTTAAAGTATTTGGGTATTGAGTAAGGAGTAAAATACTAAGTAATGAGTATACAATTGAGATATTTTGGTAGTATAGCATAAGAGTTTTATATATATATATATATATATATATATATATATATATATATATATATATATATATATATATATATAATATCTAGTATAATAAATATCAACCAGTATAGTTTTATGGACCAATTTTAGAGGTAATTATGGACTCTAACCTTAGTATTGGCCTAGTTAACTTAGCTTGACCTAGAAATGACTTAGAGACCTAGTATCAAGCTATTATAGCATGTTTATATTTCAAAAACACTGTTTTCACTTGATAATTCATATTTAGGTCTTTGATACACCGATACAGACATAGTTGACATTCATTGCTGCGGACCACTTGCGAGTATATTCTCTGATAGTTTTTATTATTTGATAATTACTATAATACAAGTATTTAAAAATGTATTACTTGATTCCTGACACATTGGTACATGGATTAGTATACACATGGATCTTCAGTCAGGAGATATTATTTATTATTTTATTGTTTCTCATATTTTTGCATGGTTAAGCCAATATTTAATGTTAGACAATGTTTATTGGGTATCTTGCATCACGACGTGTTATGGTTGGATCCATTTTACTAGTCGGGGAAAGGGGAAGTATTAGCTAGATATGTGATCAAATCCTAGACAATGTCCAATGTTTAAGTTAGACAATATTTATCCAACGTTTAAGTAGACAATGTTCAACCCAATTCGATCACATATCTAACTAATATTTCAAATACTTAGTGTAGTTACAATTCTTCACCATATTCTATTTCATTGTCTTCATTCTATTTTATTGTGATCAGTTTATACCAAATTGCTCTAGTTTATCTGTCTTCTCTACCATTGTATGATATGGTTACATTGTTTCTCATCTTGTATTACATTCTCTATTTATGTTTATAGTCATTATCAATTAATTAGAACTGCTATTAGGTAATACTTCACTCCAATCCTGACTGGATATAATTTTTAGATGATTGGTTAGAGGAGATGTGTCCCACCTTTTACGGGCCACAAGATGGTGAGCCGACTGAGGATTAGTACCAGCTACTGAGGTGACTTAGATTTCTATTAGCATGTTGTATTTATTTCAGTTTTAGACATTGGCATGTACATATTATTTGAGACGTGTGTTGTAGCTAGACTATTATTCTTGGATGTATTGTATTATGATTTTGTGACTCTTTCTTCATTCTATATCGTGTATTTATCTTTCTTTAGTTTTATATTATGATTTTGTATTGATTCCCATTATTATATCATATTGTCCTCAATTTGGAGTTGAGATATCATTAACAGTTACCATTATTTATATTGTATGAGTTGTTTAGATAGTATTGTTGACCTAGATAGTGTTCTACCGCTGATGCTGCAGCGTAGGCTGGACGTACCCACGTGCTCGTTCCCCTACGTCGGGTGTGGGTCGTGACATATTTTTATGGTGGCCCATGTAGGTCAGGCTTCGCAGTTAATATGATATTGTAGTAGAGCAACAAACTTAGTTGTACTACTGCAAGCCTACGATAGGATAGGATATATGACACTAGGATGAAAGAGAGAATAATCAATCACAACTAGGAAACAATTCCAATCAATTGATTCTTGATAACTTATTCATTCTAAAAATTGCTTCCTTTGAATATTATTGTCCTACTTTGATGATATCGTATCTTGTGCCTTATTGATTCTTTATTTTGATCTCACTTCAGGATGTCGTATAAGACCAGGTCACAACATTCTGGAGCTGCTTCAGTGAGATCGGTTACTTCTCTGCCTCCAGCTCAGAGGATTACTTCACCCGTCCAGGTGGGGGTTTAAGCAACAGTTTTTAGGGGTGCTCCACATCAAGTTCAGAGGACGGTGCCTACAGTTTTTAGGAGTTTCCACCACCACTACCACCAGTCGATGTTGGGCATATATTTGTATTTTTTTGGAAGATGATGGAGGCCCAGAGGGCCCAAGCGGAGGCTCAACACCGCCAGTTAGACATGACGAGGCAAGAATAAAGAATGCCCATCAGTTAGCGCTATCAGCCGTGGAGAGAGTAGCACTTACTCAACCGTAGATTATTCTATCCCAGCCTGATCTAGCTCACCGTACTACTACATTCGAGGAGATATTAACCGATGCGCAGAGGGCGAAGGATGACTTGGAGGTCACGTACAAGAGGATGAGGGATGTTGTCACGTCCCAGTACCGGAATACAAAGATGGACATGGCCAGCTCCCCCGTACATGGTATAGAACGTCGTAGAGAGGTCACGGCTGTAACTTGACAAGGGGTGTATACTACAAGCAAGTCACTTAGGATCGTACAACACATCTATTATCTTAATCAGTCAAGTAAGGATGGTAAACATAGAACATATATGACAAGGAAGTAAGGCATCCCAAACGCCCTACCAAAATATTCTGGAACCCAGCTGTACAGAATAAGAAAGCTGATAGAGTAGAAAAAGTACATGACCATGATCAGCTGCATTCTGATTAATTACAATCATGTAAGAAAACTAAATGTACAGATTTACGGCTAACAAGTGCCCGTGGCTAAATGCCCAAAAGAGTATAATATGCGATAATGAGCAGAGAAGAAGAAACTCACTCATTTTTCTCAGTGGCCATCTGTCTGGTGTGCACCATTATTTAGTGGGAAGTACGCTTGATCCTCGGGTGCTGGCTCTAAAACTGACCATGAAAAACCATTGGGGTTAGACCCTAAATAATAATATCGCAAAGGAAGCATGAATGAAAAAATAAAACCTGGTTATAAAATAGATACATATATATAGTTTTGTCTCATAGTTTCCATTCATAGCCTATCGTGACACAATAATCTAACCATACAACCAAACTAGGACAATGGTTAGACCATCGCACCATGATATCACATGTCCTTAAAACTATTTGATAGTAGAAACAATACACAAATAGTCTCTGTTACAAAATTAGCCAATCAATTGTACGACTTGCTAGGTGGAGTCTGGGTTATCCCAGAGGTATTATGCATATAAAAGGATTCCTCGGATCGAACCATGTTCTAGCAGGGGATAGCCAAGCCATGAATTGCCGTATAGCACATAGTAGTATGCACCGGTCCCTCGTAAGGCCACCGTGCTAAATCGCATAGAACACTTAGTACAATATAATAGTCGGATATTGCCATCCACTAATGAGGATTTAAACAATATCCATGGGGGCCAACCTTCACTCCCCATATAATGATTGAGGTTGGATAGTTAAGCACGATCTTGGGATTCCGTCCTTCCCAATGCTCTAAATGTTTTAGTTGCCTAGTTAACCCTGCGGTTAGCTGGAATCATATGGCATGGCCATATGTTACTCCCCTTATATATCAAGTAGTTTTACGGACACACTAGATATGAATACGCTTTGTCACTTTGCAGTTCAATTTAGATTCATCCCGGCGTGATGCAACAGTCAAACAAATCCTAGCCTAGCTTGGTTATTTACCAACTATCATGTCCATGCTAGAGGAATTATATCATATCATATGTCGCTTAGCACATAGGCACACCTCAGTTTGAAACATGTAACATAGTCACGTAGAAGCACTTAGCACATAGGAACACATAGCAGGTACTAAGTGTATTAGCACGGATACCAATAATCGAGTTAAATTACCAATCATTGGTAAAGCACAGGGGTTCTAGCACATAGTCAGGTCTAACACATGGTCACTTAGCTCATATACATTAGTAATCATTAAAATTACACATGAAATCTAAAAAAATTAGTAAAGCATCCAAACCAAACAAAATAGTAAAATCTGCACATAGGCCGCATAAGGATCAGGAATACAAAGAGTCAGTGCCGCATAGGACAGGGGTCGCATTAGAAGTCGGTTGTATATGGGTCGGTATCGCATTGGAAGTCAGCTGCATATGGGTCAGTGTCGCATGGGAAGTCGGTCGTATAGGGATCGGTGATGCATGGAATCAGTGCCACATATGACGGGGCAAAGTCTACTCCTTGGGACAAGTGTTGAGTGATATGCATTAATATGGGTCAGAGAAGTGATGGATGTGAACAGCCATAAAGTATGTCAGGAAGAAAAGATAAACTCATAGAAAATGTGCAAGAACGAAATATGGTTATATGCGTCCACAAGAAAAGAGGCGCATAGTCGCTGCCGCATGCTATGCTTGCCGTATAGATGTCTCTTGGACTTAGCAAATTTCTCAGTCATTCAACGAGCAAGAACACAAGGAGTTCTGTCACTTAGCTCCAGAATACTTTGTGTAATGGTCAGTCATGCTTCCAATAAAATAAATGCATACTGGTCGGCTATGCGGCAAAGAGTCCAGAAGCATAAGGATCATGCCGCATGGAAGTCTAGGCCGCATATTGCGCTAGCCACATGAGAACTTTATCTTCTTCAGACAGCAAGTTCAGCCATGGCGGAAAAACTCCGAAACCAGAAAATTGTTTTCTTCATAAAAACTTTATTTTAACTCCAAATTAGTGAACAAAAAGTCAAAATACCTGAAATGGATTGCTCTATCAACCAAAAAAATTTTGGTTTTCTAAAATACCATGTTTTAGTAGATCAAAACCAAGCAAAAATTTTGGAACCCATAAAAATCCTTAAAAAATATAGATCTATACGAATCTATCCATCAAAATCAAAAACTCCAAGTATTAGAAGTATTTAGAATCATAATATACCCATAATAGACTAACAAAATGCAAGTAAAGAGAAAGAACTAAAATTAAAGAGTTTCTCCATGTCATGCAAAGTGTACTTGCCTCGAAAGAAGGAGGAAAATGAGAGAAATAAGGGAAGAAATAGAAACAAGTTAGCTTATTTAGCTAGGGTTTGAGGTTTAGATCATAGGTTCAACTCTTGACGAAACCACCCCATCAATTAAACCATGAGTCAAATTGAACCAAATAATTGGTCTAGTCTCCATGACATGCGACATAATTAACATGAAATAAATAAATAATACAAGCATGAAAAGAATACGTTCCAAATATGTATATCGGGAACGGGGAGTGACATCTCAATCCAACTTAGAAAAATTTTGTCATCAAATTTCAAACCTAAGTCTAGCTAGATAAATCATAACAAGCACTGCGCTAACTACAAGCTCATCTACACATGCAATCAAATTGGAGCATAAAATAAAGAAAAAGTAATATCACATAGCATGGGTAAACGAATCATGAGATTCGAGATATGAAGGCATAAGAATGAATATACCTTCCGAGTCGAATATATGCGGATACGGAGATCAGATATCATCCTCGGGCTCCGACGTCGACTCTCCCAGAGGGTGATGACCCCAAGCAATCCAGACACGATGAATAGTCTGATTCTTGAGTACCTTCTCCCTTCGGTCAAAAATGGATACGGGTTATTGCTCGTAAGAAAAGTAGGTACCAACGATTAGCTCGGAATGTTCGAGGATATGACTCGGATCTGGGATATAGTTACGAAATTGAGAAACATAAACTACATCGTGTACCTCACGTAGCGAAGGTGGAAGGGAAAATGATAAGCAACATTGCCCACCCGCTCGAGGATATCGAACGGACTGACGTATTGCGGACTAAGCTCCCCGCGAACCACAAATCTAATAACTCCAAGGGTCGGCAAAATCCACAAGAACATGTGGTCGTCGACACAAAATTCTAAAGGCCTACTATGTTGATCTGCCTAATGCTGATATCTATCTTGCATAATCCGAAGTCGCTCTCTGATCTGTTTGACAACTTCTACTGTCCGCGTGATCATCTTTGGTCCTAACATCTTTCTCTCACCTATATCATCCCATGCCAATGATGACCTTCACTTTCTCTCATATAACGCTTCAAAGGGTGCCATCTAAATACTTGCTTGATAAGTGTTGTTGTATGAGAACTCAACGAGATGAAGGTAATCTTTCCAAGATCCTCCAAAATCCAAAGTACAAGCTCGCAGCATATCTTCCAAGGTCTGGATGGTTCTTTCTGATTGCCCATCCGTTTGAGGGTGGTAGGCGGTACTGAATCTCAACTTGGTACCGAAACTCTAGTGCAAATTCTTCAAAAAATTTATAGTTAACCGAGTGTATCGATCTAATACAATACTTACTGGAACGATGTGCTATCTTACTAGCTATCTCATGTATATCTCTGCTAACTGCTCTGTGGATTTCCCTACTCGGAAAGGAAAAATGAGCTACTTTTGTGAGACGATCTACTATTGCCCAAACTGCATCATGACCAGTCGAGGATCTAGGTAAACCGGTCATAAAGTCCATCGTGATATGTTTCCACTTCCACTTTGGAATAGGAAGTGGCTATAATACTCCTGCTAGTCTATGCTGGTCGGCCTTCACTTACTGATATACCAAACACTGAGAAACGAATTGAGCTATCTCCCTCTTTATCCCGTTCTACCAAAAATATTGCTTGATTGTCATGATACATCTTGGTACCTCATAGATGAATTGAATATTGGAAACGATGTGCCTCGGTCATTACTTCTTATCGGATATCTCCACTTGGTACACATAGACAGTTTCCAAATCTAAGAGTTCTATCTTCATGAATCGTCAACTTTTTTCTGAGACCAGACTCACATTCCTCCCTAAGCTTCTAAACTTTTGGATCCTACGCCCGAGCTGCCTTAATTCTCACAACCAAGGTAGACTGAATCTGTAACTAGGCAATACTCCGACGTCCTGCGAAAGTATTATCTTTACACATATCTCTCGAAGATCTTCTAAGATATGCTACTGCAAGGTCAACATAAATGTACTACCTCTCCTGCTAAGAGCATCTGCTACCATATTTGCCTTACCTGGATGGTACTGAAGTTCCATATCATAGTCCTTTATCAATTCTATCTACTTTCTCTGCCTCATGTTCAGGTCCTTCTAGGTGAATACATACTTTAAGCTCTTGTGATCCATAAATATCTTTACTCGATCCCCATACAAGTAGTGCCTCCACAGCTTAAGTGCAAATACTACTGCCGCCAACTCCAAGTCGTGAGTCAGATAATTCTTGTCATGATCTCGAAGCAGCCGCAATGCATAAGCTATCAGTGTTCCATGTTGCAACAATACATACCCAAGTCATTTGCCTGACGCGTCGCAATATACTGTAAACCCTCTAGAAACTAGTGGAAGCATGAGAATCGGAGCTAAAATCAATCTCTTCTTCAATTCTTCAAATAATATCTGGCACTCTACTAACCAATCAAACTTAGCTTTCTTGCACGTTAATCGATTCAGCGGTGCTAAAATCCTTGCAAAGTCTGTCATGAGCCTTCTATAGTATCCTATCAATCTTAGAAAACTACGCACTTCAACTACTGTCTTAGGAACTGGCCAACCCTCTACGGCTTTAACCTTCTTTGGATCTACTACCACTCCTTCTTCCGAGATAATATGACCCAAGAATGATACGTGATACAACTAAAACTCACACTTGCTGAGTTTTGCATATAACTGGTGTTTCTTTAAAGTCTGCAAGACCTTTCGAAGATGCTCTTCGTTCTCCTCTTCACTACTTCAATAAACAAGAATGTCATCTATGAAAACCACCATGAAGTAATCTATATATGGCATAAAAATAGGCTTCATTAAATCCTTAAATATCGCTGGAGCATTAGTCTGTCCGAATGGCATAATTCGTAATGCCCATATAGTGACCTAAATATTGTCTTAGATATGTCTTGCTCCCGAACTCTTACTTGATGATACCCAGATCAAAGATCGATCTTGGAGAAAACCTTGGCCTTGCTCAATTGTTCAAATAAATCATTGATTCTTGGTAATGGGGACTTGTTCTTCACTGTTACTACATTCAAATATCTGTAATCGATACATAACCATGATGACCCATCCTCCTTCTTCACTAAAACTACTGGCGCTCCCCAAGGTGATCCACTAGTTCGGATAAACTTCTAAGCCTTCAGCTCTTCTATGTATTGGTATAGCTTATCTGATTTTGATAGTGCCATTTGGTAAACTTTGCAAGATATTGGCCCTGCTCCAAGGATCAACTCTATGCAAAAATCTACGTTCCTTACTGGTGGTAACACTAAAATTTCTTCTGAAAAGATTTCTAAGAACTCCTTGACTATCTCAGAAAGTTATTCTTTTGCTATCACTGTCGCTGCGATCCTCTCTTCATGCTGGTCTCCCACAGATCTGTCAAAGGTGAAACCATCTGTACCCGGGATACTAAATTATACCCTACACATATGGCAATCTATTGTAGAATGACTGTCTCTCAGCCAGTCCATGCCTAAGATAACGTCAAAGTTATCCATAAAAAACTCGATCAATCGTGCTGGTAGTGAATGCCCGCACACTACGATCGGACACGCAATACATACTCTACTAACTCCTACAAGCCCATTACCAGTGAGTATATTCAATCTCTCTAACAATGCCTCGAACTCTAATCCAATACATGTGACAAATTGAGCAGATATAAATGAATGAGATGCACCTGAATTAAATAATGCTACTGTAGGATATGATGAGACCGAGATATTACCTGCCACCACGTCGCTAGATGCCAAAGCCTCCTCGAGAGACAAAGTAAAAGCTTGCCCTTGACCCTATTGGGCTCCTCGTTGTTGCCTCCCTTGGACATGCTGTTGTGGCCTCTACTGGCCCTGCTACTGATTTTGCTGCTGTTGGTACATCAGAGCTTGCGTCAGTTGCAGACGTTGAGCTAATTGCCTTACTACTATTGCTTGCCCTATCTGCTGGACTGCCCCTGGTGCTAGCATTGCTGGTAACTGTTAGACTGTCCCGCCTGGCCTCTGCATCATCTGACAATTGTTAACCCGAAGATCTGGACTGCCACACCTCATACACAACCTATTTGCTGCCCTACACACATCTCTAGTGTGGCCTCACTTTCCATAGTAAATGCAACCGACCGGTGCTCCCTGGCGTTGTTGTTGTTATTGTTGTTTTGGCTGCTGCCGAGCCGGTGCTGTTACCATCGAAATTGCCGCCCTCCTCGGCGCTTAATCATGGATACGAACGCCATGTGATGGTACTGACATCCGAGGTACTACTCTACCTCCTCCTCCACTCTGAGCATAAGAGCTCTTATGGCCTCCAGTCCTTGCCGATAACCTCTACATGGTAAGCTCGTACCTCCGAGCTGCTATCAGTACTTCTTCATAAGTCTGATAGTCGTACCCGTCTACTAGTTGTAGAATCTCCAGATGAAGTCCTTGCTGGAACCTCATTGCTCTATCCGAATCCGTAGCCACCATAGTCAGAGATAATCTACTCATCCTACAAAACTCGGCTGCATATACATCCACAGTCCTACCAGCCTACTTGAGACCGATAAATCTCTGTTAGAGCTCATACTATGCTGTGACTCCAAAATATTTAGCCTTGAACCGAGCCCTAAAAATATCCCAGGAGATAGAACGCCTCAAGCCAACCTCTACTGACGCCCACCAGTGACGGGCAAGCTCTTGAAGCTGCAATCAAACTTGATCAACTTGTTCATCCGTCGGAACCCTTGTTGCTGCCAAAATAACCACAATATCTTATAATCATGCATCTGTTGTGATGGTGTTCTCCGTGCCATTGAAGTACCTTGGTTTATGTTGGCAAAATATAACCGACACCCCCGAATCATTCCTCCCGCCTCTTTCCAGAGCCGTTTGTAAACACTGACTCAACAAGACATTCTGCTCTTGTTGTTGAAACTATTGATGTTGTTGTATCGCCATCTGGTGTTGCTGTATAGCCATTATTCCCTAAAGGATTTTTAACAAAGCTGGGGTATCAAGTACCATTGGTACTGTTGGTACTACTGGGGGTACAGGGATCTCATGGGTTGGTTGCTCAATATGTCCAACTTATGGTTCTACTGTGACGGTTTGCTCAATTACTGGATCTACCCGAATCTGACTCTGAATAGGTGCTACCTTTCGTTGTTGCCCAGGAGAACCATGTTTGATCATGTCTGATGCTCTATCAACTGAAGAAGACCTAGAGAAAAGGATAAAAAATATCAAGAATAGGACGAGAAGGATCAAGAAAATAATTGATTCTATAGTCAAGCAAGGTTTCGAGAAGAACGAATTCATAATTTCAAAGGCACATGTTTGATTGCGACTCCTATGACCATAAGACCCCATAAGTCTAAAAATATATACCTGCATAGGCCACCAGTGAAACCCCACTGGGAAAAGGAAACCCACTCGTTTCTCCCAGCGACCATCCGTCTGGTGCACGCCATTATTCAGAGGGGAGGGGAGTACACTTGATCCTCGGGTGTTGACTCTAAACTTGGCCATACAAAACTAGTGGGGTTAGAGCCCAAATAGCAAGTACCACAAAGGAAGCACGAATGAAAAAATAAAACCAGATTATGAAATAGATACATATGTATAGTTTTGTCTCATAGTTTCGGTTTATAGCCTATTATGACACAATAAGCTATTCCTACAACCAAACAAGGACAAGGGTTAGACCATCGCATCATGATAGCCCATCACTTATACAGATTTCTAGGTGGAGTCTGGGTTATCCCAGAGGTATTATGCATATAATAGGAATCCTCAGCTCAAACCATGTTCTAACAGGGGCTAGCCAAGCCATTAATCACCGTATAGCATATAGTAGTATGTACCGGTCCCTCGTAAGGCCACCATGCTAAGATCACATAGCACAAATAGTACAATATAATTGTCGAATATTGTCATCCACTAATGAGGATTTAAATAATATCCATGGGGGTCAGCCTTCACTCCCATATAATGATTGAGGTTGGCTAGTTAAGCACGATCCCGAGATTCCGTCTCTCCAAATGCTCTATATGTTTTAGTTGCCTAGTTAACCCTATGGTTAGCTGAAATCATATGGCATGGCAACATATTACTCCCCTTATATATCGTATTGTAGTACGAGCACACTAGATACGAATTCGCTTTGTCACTTCATAGTTTAATTTGGATTCATCCGAGCATGATGTAATAGTCAAACAAATTCTAGCCACGCTTGGTTATTGACCAACTATCATGTCCATACTGGAGGAATTGTATTATATCACATGTCGCTTAGCACGTAGGCACACCTCGGTGTGAAACATGTAACATAATCACGTAGAAATACTTAGCACGTAGGAATACATAGCACGTAGTAAGTGTAATAGCATAGATACCAATAGTCGAGTCAAGTTACCAATCATTGGTAAATTATAGGTATTTTAGCACATAGTCAGGTCTAATACATGGTCACTTAGCTCACATACATTATCAATCATTAAAATCACACATGGAATCACAAAAATTTAATAAAGCATCCAAACAAAGCAAAATAGTAAAATGTGCACATAGGCCGCAAGGATCAGGGACGCATAGAGTTAGAGCTGCATAGGACATGTGCCGCGTAAGAAATTGACTGCATATGGATCGGTGCCACATGGGAAGTCGGCCGTATATGGGTCGGTGCCGCATGGGATTAGTGCCATATTTGACTGGGCAAAGTTTACTCCTTAGGACAAGTGTTGAGTGAAGTGCATTAATATGTGTCAGAGAAGTGATGGATGTGACCAGCCATAAGGTTTGTCAGAAAGAAAAGAAAAACTCATAGAAAATATGCAAGAGTGAAACAGGGTTATGCGTCCACAAGAGAAGAGGCGTATAGTCGCTGCCGCATGCTATGCTTGCCGCATAGATGTCTCTTGGACTTAGCGAATTTCTTAATCATTCATGAGAAAAACACGAGTTCTATCACTTAGCTCAAGAACACTTTGTGTAATGGTCAGTCATGCTTCCAACAAAATGGACCCATGCTTGTCGGCTATATAGCAAAAAGTCCAGCCGCATAAGGATCATGTCGCATAGAAGTCTCGACCGTATATTGCGCTAGCCATATGAGAACTTCGTCTTCTCTGGACAGCAAGTTCAGCTAAGGCAGAAAAGCTCCAAAACCCAAAAAATATTTTTTTCATAAAAACTTTATTATAACTCCAAATCAAGTAAACCAAAAGTCAAAATGCCTAAAATGGAATGCTCTATCAACCAAAAAACTATTTTTTCTAAAATACCATGTTTTAGTAGATCAAAACCAAGAAAAAAAAATTGAAACCCATGAAAACCCTTAACAAAAATATAGATCTACACAAATCTATCCATCAAAACCGAAAACTCCAAGTATTAAAATTGTTTAGAATCATAATGTACACATAATAGACTAATAAAATACAAGTAAATAGAAAAAACTAAAATTAAAGAGTTTCTCCATGTCATGTAAGGTATACTTGCCTAGAAATAAAAGAAGGAGAAAAATAAGAGAAATGAGGGAAGAGAGAGAAATAAGTTAACTTATATAGCTAGGGTTTGAGGTTTAGACCATGGGTTCAACTCATGACCAAACCAACCCAACAATTAAACTATGAGTCTAATTGAACCAAAGAATGGGTCTAGTCTCCATGACATGCAACCTAATTATCCTGGAGAAAATAATAACATAGGCAGAAAAAGAATACGTTCCAAATACGTATATCGGGAATGGGGAGTGGCAGTGTATCAGGAGGAGTTAGTAGCAGTGTAGGTCCGCTAAGCGACCCTATTTTTAGCAGCCGAGAGCATATCAACATAATGAGTTTCCTGTGCCAGTCAGGGCACCAACGCAGCAGACACATCAGTTTCAAGGGCCAGTTCATCAGGTGCCACAGCAGCCTCAGAGGCAGATCTAGCAGACTTTTTCTTGTGCCTATTGTAGGAGTCATATGCATGATTGAGAGAACTATCAGAAGATGCTTAGACTATGCTTGTATTGTGGTTCTACTGACCATCAGGTTAAGGAGTGTTCCAATAACCCGTATGGTCCATATCGTGGTGCAGTTCCACATCAGAGAGGTGGAGTTAGGCTACCTGGAGTACCCCAGATTGGTCAGAACCCGCGGAGGAAGCCCCCACAACAGGGCGGAGCATTTGCGATGACGATCGAGGAGGCCGACGCTACAGGTGATAGATTAGCACGTTCCGTTCATTTTGTTCCTTTCCTTTCCATCTGTTGTTTTATATGGTTCATTAGTGCCTTATAAATTGCTTTTGTGCTATAGTATAGTTAGTAGCATATCCAGATAGAGACCGTGATACTATGATGGATAGAGACCATAACAATGCATACGACCATAATTAGTGATTCCTTTAAATTGCTTGCTTGTATAATTTTAGACGGGTTAGGGGTTTGACCTAAAGAAGATACAACCATCTTTAAATTTCGAGAACAAATTTTTTCTACGGAGGGTAGACTTGTAACTACTATATTTCTAAAATAGGAGTAATTTTGTCATTTTGTAATATTCTAATATTATAATTATAATTTATTTAATATAATGCATGTTATATATATTGGTGACTAATATTATTATTGATTGGCAGATTGGACTATTTAATTAGATATGACTCTAGTGGACCTAACTAATTTGACATGATAACTTAACCAATTAGTTAGACTTGTTCATTTAGACCCAACTAGTTAACTATTCACATTAGATTAGTGTTTGGACTTAACCTTCATTAGGAAGAGAAGCTTCCACCCTAATTAATTTTTTCATGACAACTATCTAGGGGTATTTTAGACATTATACATTACTTGGGAGAGGAGATAGGTGGCCGGCCCTATTAGGGGGGGACTTTATCTCTCCTCTTATTTTTTTATTTTAATTAATCTTCATTTGGTGTTCTTCCCTAAATTAATCTATTCCTCCACCAAATTTCCCTTAATTCCTTTAAATTTACTCTTTCTCACCATCTAAGAAGACAAGAAGCTTGGGTTGGTAAGACCACTTGGAGATGAAGGCTTTGGAAAAGAAGTTTATGTCCAAATTGTGTTAACTTGACCTTGCATTAGAAATCCATCTTCCAATAGGTAAATTCTGAGATTTATCTCTAATTAGATTCTAATTAGTGAATTTAATCATTAGGAATCCACCCATACATTAGGACTACACATGAGAAGAAGTTTTGACTTCTAACAATCCCTATTGTGACTTCTATATTGACTTTTGTGCCCAATTTGGGAGAAATCTGAGATTTGAGCACAAAGTATTGGTCATTAGGATTATTAGGTTTAATTAGGCTTGTATTTGTTATGTGAGTCTAATTACGGGTCCATAATTGGATACGAGTAGACGTATCATGATACTTTGTGATACGAGATAATTTTTGGAGGGTTTTTCTTTGACACGGGTGATACACATGTCAATTTCTTAATTTTATGATATATGACTAATGTAATTACTATATGCTATTAGCTATTCATAGTAGGATATGTTATTTATATTTTGAGTAGTGGTATCATAATAGAATAGGATGGGAAGTGCCTTGGTATTGCACACAAAGTGTTAAATTTTAGGATTAGTTGGTTGTGTTAGCCCTTTTAGTATTTGTGTGTATTGGTGCTCCTCGAGAAAGGAATTAGAGTAACATGGGTTTTCATTGGAGTTGATTAGTTGTATTCTATAGTAGTGAGTGAGAGGGGTTTATAGAGTGTTACATAGTACTGTGGGTTGGCATTGGTACAATCGGGTTTAGATTTTGGGAGATAGATATGTGTGCAAGTGAGTAGGAGGCTGCAAGATACAGTCGGGATGAGGATTTTTGCAGGAGAGTACTTATATGATAGTGGTTGTGTTGGATGTGGGTATTAGATGTGTATCATTGGTCAGATACCATGTGTATAAGAGTGTGTGTCAGGAGCTCAAAGGGAAGGGGAGTTTCTGCATTAGGAGATGGGGCTCGGGTAAGGAACTTAGTAACTTTGGTTGTGCAAAAAAAATTAAGGGCAGTATTGGTCTATTTCTGACCAAAGCAACAACAACAATTTGAGCAGATTAGGAATACATAGCAGCAGTAGTAGTAGGATGATATCAGTGTGTGCTTATGTATCCTAGTGTGTATGAGTGTGTGTGTCCAAGTCAAGGATGTGTCCAACTGAGTGTCGTAAGTTAATTTATGGTATGTAAGTGTGTTACCAAGTCAAGGATGTGTCCAGCTGACATAGGACTCATATAGGTCGTCCAGCCTTGTTCATCGTTACCTAGCTATCCACGGTTTGGATGGCCCCCTCTTCCTGCTGAAGAGGCCTCCTGGAGGTTGTTTCTCAGCGCATCAATCTTGGCTTGGAGTTGTCTGATCTCCTCGGTCAGGTCATTCTTTCTGGTGAGGCAATCCTCCCTAAGGGTACCTACCCGATTACGCTCCTCTTTCAACTTCTGGAACTCACGTTGCAAACCTTCCTTAGACGAAGTAAAAAGATCCCTCTCTGCCTCTAGCACCATTCAAAACTCATTATACCCACAGGATATCGGTATCCCCATATCCGCTTGCTGATGTTGCCGCAGCTCCATTAGGCACCGCTCCACCTCCGCCAGCTTTTGGTTTAGGAGGTACGTCGTCTCTTCCAAACTAGGGATGCTCCTCAGAGAATTGGCATGAATCTCGGTAAAGCATTTTGCCCATCGAAAGGCCTATTCTGCTCAAATACACTCTGGACCCCCTGCACAGGAACATATAGAAGCTCCGAAGGAAGATCTGAATATTTTTTTCAATCTCCTCCAGTATCGCTGGAGTCAAGGGTGGCTGGTAGGAGGAAGAAGCCACAGGCGCAACAGGTTGCGTGACAATGCTCGATAGTCTTGAAGGTGAAGTAGTAGCGGAAGAGCGTCCAGTGGGATATCTCTCGTTCCACTCCTTCATGGCCCTCTCAAAGGCCTGAACACCAATTAGCTGAGCAAGGCCAGAGGTGCGACATAGGACAGGAGTACCAGGGTACGCCGTTGCTTTGGCACCCGCTCGCACAACAACCCCAGGCTGTGGTACAACGACCACAAATGACGATACTGCCACCATAATGTCAGGAATTTCGGAAATATCCTCCTCAGAACGACCAACCATCCCACCATCCAAAAATGCCTCGACAACCCAGTGCCCAGCAATAACATCGAGAGTAGCAACCACTACACTAGAAGGACCCACAATAGACCCTGCAGGGTGCTCGTCGCCTCTAGAGGGGCGAGGGAGGGATTCACACCTCCTTCTAATAAACTCACTACCTATTTCTTCCAGGATATCCTCCTATACAGCCACATCCAATATCTGTAAGGGAGGAACAGGGCCTGCAGGACCAAAACAACCCATAATTAACTTTGCTCGAAGAATATGAAGCTGAAGACAGAAAATATAATCTCTTGTGAAATTTCTAAATGACGTAACAGAGGGAGGTGGCGTAGGTCATGGATCATCCAGTATCATCATAGCCTCGCCTATAGCATCCATGTCTTCCATGGATATGCGCTCCAAAGGGGCATAATCTCATCTGCCAAAGCCAAATCCAAGCTCCGAGGTCGCGAAGCTTCAGGTGCTGGTTCTTAAGGCACCCACGTCGGACTCCAGAGGGATTCCCTCTTCTGGTTCAGAGTAAGAAATCACTGAAGCAGTTGCCCGCTGGGGATAGTCCCTCTTCTCCTGTGTCTCAATTCAAACAGACCAGAAGAGAGATATTCATAAAAAGGATCAGGAAGAATCAAACTAAGAAGGTTTACGGATACCGCCATAGCATCTAAATTAGGTCCTACTTTAGAAGCCGTTAGTACAAGGGGTCCTACCTCTCCACTTGTGATCCCCTTTATGGGGGGTATAGTCTTCATCGCTGGTCCCGTCTTTGGGACCACATCGGTCCTCACCTTCTTGGAATAACGAGCATGCTGGGTCCCTGTAACCCCCCCACAACCGCACGGTGCGTTACGCTGAGTCGGATTGAATAAGGCAATAGCTGATTATATTTTAATTTGTTGGATTTGGGAACAAGTATTGATTGAGCTTGTTTCATATGCAGATCACTAGCGGAGTTCGATGGAAATCAGGTGTTCGTTCAGAGTATGTCACTACCACTTTTCCATATAAGGGCAATTGTGTAATTTTACTATTTTGAATAATTATTTATTTAATTGATCTGCTGAGTTATATAAACTATATATATATTGTGAGTGATATTTATTTTAGGTCAAGCCCTAGAACCCATTAGGTCAAACCCTAATGACTAAACCCTAAGTGTAGACCTAATTCTAGAGAAACCCTAGAACTCATTAGGACAGACCCTAGTGAGTCAACCTAAATTGTAAACCAGTTCTAGTGAAACCCTAAAATTCTAATTTTAGGCTGGGACCTCAAACCCTAGAAGGCCTGAACCTGAGTTAATTAGGTTCTACATGAGAGGGCCAGGGGGTTTAACCTAAAAAGACTAGGCATGGAAACCCTAAACTGGACTTTAATATAAAAGGGAAATCATTCTTCATATAGAAGAAGAAACCCTAGCCTCCACCAAGAAAAACCATCTCCCCACCCCAAAAATTTTGAAATCCTAAACCCTAGGGTTTCCACCTTCCTCTTCCAAGCAAGGAAAGCAAGGAACTTGGGACAAAAAGCCTTGGAGAAGAAGAACCTCAGTGAAGAAACCATCCCTGTAGGTAAAACCCTATTTCTATTCCTTTAATTCTGTTTCCTGTTGTTCATGGCCATTAGGAACCCACCCTTGCTGTGTAGTTCGGTTTTTAGGGTTTTGGATTAGGTTTGGGTGACCAACATGGGGTTTTCCCCAATTATCAGGAACCCTAACCCTAGGTTTTGAGTGTAGGCTGATTTTCACCTCATGTATGAGAGTAGATTCGAAGTTAGGGTTTCGATTTGGGGAGAGGGGGGAATTATCTGTGTTATGTGTAATTATGTAGTGTAGGGTTGACCTCGATTTTAGGTTTTCGAGTTTAGGATTCATGGATACTTGTGTGGATCCGATCTCAGCCCCTAGGTGTTTGTAGAAATGCCCTTAGGAATTACCTATCTAGTTCTTTCTGACATTGCAAGTTTTAATCTATAAATATATTTATACATATGTAGATAGATTTGATGTGTGTTGTATATATATATCTAGGTTTGTACAGGTGTGGGTGTTTTGAAGAAGGGGATTCTCAGTGCAGTCGGGATTCATGTGTGTTACTGTGTGTTTTGGGTTTCAGTGTGTACTCGGATTTAAGGGGAAACTGTGATGTGAGTATATGTGTGCTGTGTATTTCTGTAGGGTGAGCAGTAGAGTTCAATGAGTTAATTTTCTGTGCATAGGAATTATTCCTAGTGTGTGTGTTTATTTCAGAACCTGGGAATTAAAATATCTGTGTATAACTGTGGTTATGTACCAGTGTGTATCAGTTAGAGAAGGAGTTCCTGTGTGTCAGTGCAGAAGAACAGGGTATCTGTTAGTTTATAGGGTGCAGTGTGGGTTTCAGAGTGTGCACTAGTGAAGTTCAGTGTCTTGTACAGCAGAGTGTGTGGCTTAGCATTACCTGTGTGTATCAGTCAACCTATGGCTGTGCATAGGTGTATGTGAGGTATTCTCAGTAGCTGTGTGTGCAGTATCCTGTGTAGGTATAATTGTGTGTAAAAGAAAATGTGAGTGAGTGTGGCTATGTGAGGCATTATGTGTGAACCTGGGTATTCTCAGTGTTAGCAACTGTGTGAAATCCATATGAAGTCTTGTGTCAGTATGTAACAGTCACTGTGTGTAGGTATGTATCTGTGTGTCAGTTATGTTGTGTATGAGTGTAGTTAGGAATTAGTCAGTGTCTACTAGTGTTTTCCCTATGTGTATCAGTAGGTAGGAATCTAAGTGTGTGTGTATTGTGGGAGAGTTTTTTTTTCCTGTGTTCTTAGACTGAGTACAGTGAGGGAGTACACAGTATCAGTCTAAACTGAACTGTGGCTACCTTATCCTTGTACACTGTGTATCAATATCTGTGTGTTTATGCATCAATCAGTAATTTGTTGTGTGTGTTCAATGAGGATCACACATGCTCGAGTACAGTGAGGGGAGCACAGTGTGCAGTGACTGTGTAGGTGTACTAGTTAGGTTCAGTGTGTGTGAGTGCAGGGAGTCCCTATGTGATGTATAGCAGTGTAGCAGTAAGAGCAACTGTGTGTGTGCCCAGGTTTTATTCTCCAATTCCTGTGTGTTGTGCAGTAGGTTTCACAGTGTGTCTAGGACTGTGTTCTCAGAGTGACTGTGTATTGTTAGAGTAAGTATCAGTGAATAGGGGTTTTATTGGCTATGTATTTGTGTAAACTGTGCATTACCTGTGTAAGCTAGGTTCCTGTCAGTGTGTAGGTGCTATTGTGTAGATTTAGAGTTCCTGTCAGTAGCTAGAGGGGGGAGTGAATTACCTGTGTATTACTGTGCAGAATTTGTGTAGTTAGTACACAGCCAAGAGTTCAGTTGGACTTGGTATCAGTTGGGTCCAAGTTGAGGTAACAGTTGTAATTAGGATATAGGTACTATAATGTCAAGCCATAGGTTAAGGAAGAACTAGGATCAGAATTTTAAGTCTAGCTAAGGTATGTGAGGTTATTGTTAATGTAATGTAGTAATGTATAGTTAAGGTAATACCTAGATAAAATAGGTATAGAGGTAGTATGAGTACATCCTAGTGTTTATAACTAAAAATGACAACTAATTAGCTAGCATGGACTAGTAAACCTTAGAATTAACCAGGTATAGACTGACCCATGACCTAGAAGCCCCATCTTCTTAATTAATTAAACTTGTTATTTCTTTAATTCAGTACTTGACATTTATATTCCACTATTAGGTCATTTTGATCCCATTTTGGACATCGATCCTCACACTTTGCTCAGGACCACAGGCGAGTACATTCTCTGACAGTTTTCATTGTTGATTACTTCTATAAATTGTAGTGTATTACATACTTGATTCCGACACTGTGGATACACGAGTTAGCACCCTAGATCCCTATCATGAGGAGTCTTGATTGGAATCCACCGTGCTAGCTGGGGATGGGGAATTATTAGTAGATTATGTGATCATATCCAAATCCTTGCCATGCATCATAGCTCACCCCACTTCTCACGTCGGGTGCGGCCTGACCATCATCATGCTTCATAGCTGTTATATATGATTAGCCTGACCATTATCATGCATCATAGCTAACCATATGGTTAGCCTGACCTTCAAGAATCATAGCTAATCATATATAACCAGCCTGATCTAGTCCCAAGCCGATCACATAATAAACTAATATTTCAAACACTTAGTTAGATGTTTATCTTTATTCAGATTCATTGTTCTAGCATTTACTATTTATTGTTCATTGCTAGATGCCCTGTTGCCTATTTCATTTCTCCTGTACTTCTCATTTTCAGTATTTATTTCTATCTTGTATCTCTTACACTGTTTATAGATTTTGTCAATTTAATAAAACTGCTGTTAGTGCTTGTGCTTCGCTCCAATCCTGACTGGATAACAACATTTTCAGAGGACCTGGAGGACTTTTGCCCCACTCATTACGGCCCAGGAATAGAAGGAGATTTCACTCCAGAAATCCCAGAGGAGGTGCCTATCCTAGAGGAAAACTTACCAGCCTGTTCTTAGATTACTTTTCTGCATTTATTGTTTTAGACTGAGACTGAGTTGTATTAATTATTTTGTGACTTTGTGAGGTCATTTAGACCCAGGATTTGAGTTGGACTTATTATGGTTGGTTTTTATTAGAATTCTTTTCAATTCTCATCGTGCCATTATGTTATAGTTGTGATTGAGTATATTATAGAACTGTGATTTATTTATCATTGTCCTCCGTACGGAGTTGAGACTATTGACAGGATATACTATATTTGTGACCTAGACAGCGTTCTACTGCCGATGCTGCGGCGTAGGCTGGACGTACCCACGACTCATGCCCAAATTCCGGGTGCAGGTCGTGACACGTTTTTAGTGGTGGCCCATGCAGGTCAGTAGTCGAGTCCTAGAACCGCATTAGAGCGATATCGTATTGGTGCTCACTTAGAGTATTCCTACGAGCCTGTTTTAGGAAATAGGAATTAGGCCGAGGATATGCTCAATCACAATTAGGAAATTCTGATTCTTATGACATTACTCTTAATAATTTTTCCTTTAGAATTTTTTCTGTCCTTCCTTGATGATATCGTATTTATTACCTTAATTGAATCTTTCGATCTGTCTTCAGGATGCCGCCAAGAAGGTCCCAGAGACTCGGAGCAGCAGATTCAGAGAGGTCTGCCACCTCTCGCGCTGCCGAACAGACATCAGCAGCACCTCCTACATCTCCAGTACATGTGGGAGTGTCTGCAGCATTCGGGGGTCCTCCACCACCAGTTCAGAGGGTCCCCACAGCTACGACGGCACCACCACCACCAGTTCAGCATCCAGGAGGTGTGCCCGTCGATGGAGCACAGATGTTCGCTTTGATTCAGGGCATGGTCGATGCCCAGAGGACGTCGGCAGAGGCCCAGAGAGTGCAGGCTGAGGCACATCAGGCCCAGACAGAGATGATGAGGGTGAACATGGAGAATGCTCACCAAGTGGCTCTCCAGGCTGTGGAGAGAGTCACTCAGCAGCAGCAGCGTCCTGGTCAGCAACAACAGAGGCCGGGCACCATTGTGGACTTCAAGAGGATGATGCCTCGGGAGTTCAAAGGGACAGAAGGGATACTCTACGCCGATGATTGGCTAGAGGACATCGAGAGGAACTTGCGTTTGGCGCAGATTCCAGAGGCACTCCAGATCGAGGCCGCTGGCAGCCAGATGTTCGACATTGCCCTGACATAGTTTCGCACGGAGCCGAGACTCTTGTGCAGAGGACTCACTTGGGAAGCTTTCAAGGAGCTCTTCAAAGAAAAGTTCTTTCCTGATGTCGCCCTGGGAGCTTTGGAGAGTCAGTTCCATGACTTAGCCTAGGGGAGCTCGTCCGTCGACGAGTATGCCGCAGAGTTTTCCCGCCTGAGCCGCTTCGCGCCATCGATGATTAGAGATCCGGGGGACAGGGCCCAGAAATTCAGAAAAGGGCTAACAAGGGAGATCAAGTCTCGTACGTCGGGACGTCGCACAGCTACCTACGAGGGCATATTGATGGATGCCCAAGTAGCCGAGGACGACTTGGGCCTCAGGCCCAAGAGGGGACGCGATGGTTCCGGAGGAGCAAACAGTAGTACGGGACCGGGCAAGCGTCCACACTTTCAGCAGCAACAGCAGAGACCCTTTCAGCAGCAGCATCAGGCACCAGCCCGAGGGCAGGTCCAGCAGCAGCAACAGAGACAGAACCAGCCCGCCATCCAGTGTGCTTACTGCGGGAAGATGGGACATACTAGAGATATCTGCAGGAAGAGATTGGGCTCATGTCTATCCTGCGGATCGACGATACACCAGCTGAAGGATTGTCCTACCTTTCGTCCAGGTCAGGGTGGAGCAGCCGCCCAGAGAGGATCAGACAGGGTGCCTACCGCACCAGGAGGCCAACAACAGAGGGGACCACTTCCACCACAACATCAGAAGTTCGCCCAGCATCAGCAGCAGAGAGGTGCACCCCAGGGGCGAGCATACGCCATGGCAGTCGAGGAGATCGAGCCAGCAGAAGACTTGATCACAGGTTCGGTTCTTCTCGATTGTATTCCTGCATTTACCTTATTCGATTCTGGCGCTTCCCATAGTTTTGTGTCCGTATCATATGCACTTCGACATCACTTAGACACAGAACCATTAGCTAGGACTTGCAAGATCATAACTGGGGGAGGTATTATCCTAGTTCGTGATCACTGCAAGGACCGGAGAGTGTCAGTAGGAGGCCGAGACTTGAGCGTGAGTTTACTCGTCATGCCACTTCCAGGGTACGACATTATACTCGGAATGGACTGGTTGAGTAGGCATCATGCTACTATAGATTGTTATGGAGGCAGAGTATTGTTTAGACCACCAGGAGAGCCGGAGTTTGAGGTAGTCAGAGGAGCAGCAGAACAGAGCAGGAGCACATTTTGCGGAGCCAGGGCAGAAGAAGAGGAGTTGCCACATCCTCTGATAGCGGAATTCCTGGATGTATTTCCAGAAGAGTTGCCAGGTTTGCCGCCAGACAGAGATGTTGAATTCTCTATAGACTTGGTTCCAGGAGCGGAGCCCATTTCACAACATGTCTATAGAGTCAACAACAGCGAGCTGGCAGAGCTGAAGAAGCAAGTTGAGGAGCTGCAGGACAAAGGCTTCATCAAATCCAGTTCATCACCATGGGGAGCTCCGGTATTGTTCGTACCGAAGAAGGACGGCACAGTGCGCATGTGCATTGATTATAGAGCTTTGAACAATATCACCATCAAGAACAAGTACCCGCTGCCGAGGATAGATGATCTTTTCGATCAGTTGAGCGGGGCGAGGGTATTTTCGAAGATTGATTTGAGGTCAGGCTATCACCAGGTGAAGGTGAAGAAAGAAGACACGCCGAAGACAGCTTTTCGGACCAGATACGGCCAGTTTGAGTTCATGGTGATGCTATTTGGTTTAACCAATGCACCGGCAGTATTCATGAACTTGATGAACAAGGTGTTCCACCAGTACCTTGACAAGTTCGTAGTGGTGTTCATTAACGATATTCTTGTGTATTCCAAGACACCGGAGGAGCACGAAGAGCACCTGAGATTGGTCTTAGAGACTCTCAGGAGGGAGAAGCTATACGGGAAACTCTCTAAGTGTGAATTCTTCCTTGACAAGGTCGAATTTCTTGGGCATGTGGTATCAGGTGACGGTATCTCGGTAAACCCAAAGAAGATCGAGGCAGTGGAGTCGTGGGCTACCCCCAGTTCGGTAGCTGAGATCAGGAGTTTTCTCGGACTAGCAGGATACTACAGGAGGTTTGTACAAGACTTCTCCAAGATTGCAGCGTCGATGACCAGGCTGACTAGGAAAGATGTGGATTTTGTATGGACGGAGGAGTGCCAGGCTGCATTTGATGAACTAAAGAAGAGGTTGACAACAGCTCCAATTTTGACGTTGCTAGCAGGGACAGGTGGTTTCACCATCTACAGTGATGCTTCAGGGAAGGGTCTGGGATGCGTTCTTCAGCAGCACGGGAAGGTAATTGCCTATGCTTCCAGGCAGTTACGCCCTCATGAAAGAGAACTACCCCACCCACGATTTAGAGTTGGCAGCAGTTATCTTCGCTCTAAAGCTATGGAAACATTACTTGTACGGAGAGCGTGTGGAGATCTTCACAGACCACAAGAGCTTGAAATACGTGTTCACACAGAAGGAGCTGAACATGAGGCAGAGGAGGTGGTTGGAGCTGATGAAGGACTTCGACATCTCATTGCAGTACCATCCAGGGAAGGCTAACGTAGTCGCCGATGCCTTGAGCAGGTATCCGACGGCTATGTACTTGACGACAGATAGGCATTTGTTGGCTGATTTGGAGAGCTTGGAGATTGAGGTGTTAGTTCCCGGTACTGAGATTCAGATGTGGGGATTGCAGATACAGTCCGAACTGATGGACAGGATCAGAGCTGCGCAGTACGAGGATGAGGCTCTGAGGAGTATCAGGGCACAGGTTCAGACAGGATTGTCGGACGACTTTACTATCGCAGAGGATGGTTCCTTACGGCACGGCACGAGGATGTGTGTGCCGAGCGGGGAGCTGCGCGAGGAGGTTCTACAGGAGGCACACCGCTCTCAGTACTCGATGCATCCCGGTGCCAATAAGATGTATCGAGACTTGAAGGAGCACGTATGGTGGTATGGAATGAAGCGCGAGGTAGCACGCTTCGTATCTCGGTGTCTAGTGTGCCAGCAGGTAAAGGCAGACCGGCAGAGGCCAGGGGGTTTGCTTCAACCTTTACCGATTCCAGAATAGAAATGGGAGCACGTGACCATGGATTTTGTTTCAGGGCTTCCACGTTCTCCAGGAGGGAAGGACGCAATTTGGGTCATCGTGGACAGGTTGACTAAATCAGCCCATTTCTTACCTTTCAAGGTGGGCACGTCGACAGAGAAGCTAGCAGAGATATACGTGCGGCAGATTGTTAGACTTCATGGAGTTCCAGTAAGCATCGTCTCGGATCGGGATAGTCGTTTCACTTCCCACTTCTGGAGGAGTCTGCAGGCTAGCTTGGGCACTCAGCTCAAGTTCAGTACCGCATATCACACCCAGACAGACGGGCAGTCCGAACGGACTATTCAGACTCTCGAGGATATGCTACGCACTTGTGTTCTAGATCTCGGAGGTTCTTGGGAGGATCATCTGCACCTGGTAGAGTTCGCTTACAACAACAGCTACCAGGCCAGCATCGAGATGTCACCATTTGAGGCTCTTTATGGACGGAGGTATCGTACACCGTTATCGTGGGACGACGTTGGAGAGAGAGCCTTGTTAGGACCAAAAATAGTCGTGGATTCAGCAGAAAAGGTGAAACTCATCAGAGACAGACTGCGAGTGGCGCAGGACAGACAGCGGCATTGGGCCGACAGCCACCGTAGACCCCTTGAGTTTCAGGTATAGATCGTTGTTTTTCTGGCTTGTATTTATTTGTTTAGACTGCGTTTTGAGACTGTTTTGTTTAGGTTGGCGATCTAGTATTCCTACGGATTTCTCCGACGCGTGGCACGATTCATTTTGGTAGAAGCGGGAAGCTTAGCCCACGCTACATCGGACCCTTCAGTATTCTTGCAAGGGTAGGTGCAGTGGCGTATAGATTAGACTTGCCGCCTGCATTAGAGGGAGTGCATGATGTGTTCCACGTGTCGCAGCTGAGACGGTACGTGGCAGACCCTAGTCACGTGCTTGACCACTCGGAGATTGAGGTTGGTCCAACGCTCAGCTACCCCGAGCAGCCCGTAGAGATCTTGGACCGCAGAGAGAAGGTGTTGCGGAACCAAACTATTCCTTTGGTTCGGGTTGCATGGAGACATCACTCCCTAGGGGAGTCGACCTGGGAGAGAGAGGACGAAATGCGCGAGCAATACCCGTATCTCTTCTAGACTTGAGGTATATTCTTTTTCTGATTTCATTCTTGTTGTAGTTCAGTCCAATTTCGAGGACGAAATTTCTTTTAGGAGGGTAGACTTGTCACTACCACTTTTTCATATAAGGGCAATTGTGTAATTTCACTATTTTGAATAATTATTTATTTAATTGATCTGCTGAGTTATATAAACTATATATATATTGTGAGTGATATTTGTTTTAGGTCAAGCCCTAGAACCCATTAGGTCAAACCCTAATGACTAAACCCTAAGTGTAGACCTAATTCTAGAGAAACCCTAGAACTCATTAGGACAGACCCTAGTGAGTCAACCTAAATTGTAAACCAGTTCTAGTGAAACCCTAAAATTCTAATTTTAGGCTGGGACCTCAAACCCTAGAAGGCCTGAACCTGAGTTAATTAGGTTCTACATGAGAGGGCCAGGGGGTTTAACCTAAAAAGACTAGGCATGGAAACCCTAAACTGGGCTTTAATATAAAAGGGAAGTCATTCTTCATATAGAAGAAGAAACCCTAGCCTCCACCAAGAAAAACCATCTCCCCACCCCAAAAATTTCGAAATCCTAAACCCTAGGGTTTCCACCTTTCTCTTCCAAGCAAGGAAAGCAAGGAACTTGGGACAAAAAGCCTTGGAGAAGAAGAACCTCAGTGAAGAAACCATCCCTGTAGGTAAAACCCTATTTCTATTCCTTTAATTCTGTTTCCTGTTGTTCATGGCCATTAGGAACCCACCCTTGCTGTGTAGTTCGGTTTTTAAGGTTTTGGATTAGGTTTTGGTGACCAACATGGGGTTTTCCCCAATTATCAGGAACCCTAACCCTAGGTTTTGAGTGTAGGCTGATTTTTACCTCATGTATGAGAGTAGATTCGAAGTTAGGGTTTTGATTTGGGGAGATGGGGGAATTATCTGTGTTATGTGTAATTATGTAGTGTAGGGTTGACCTCGATTTTAGGTTTTCGAGTTTAGGATTCATGGATACTTGTGTGGATCCGATCTCAGCCCCTAGGTGTTTGTAGAAATGCCCTTAGGAATTACCTATCTAGTTCTTTCTGACATTGCAAGTTTTAATCTATAAATATATTTATACATATGTAGATAGATTTGATGTGTGTTGTATATATATATCTAGGTTTGTACAGGTGTGGGTGTTTTGAAGAAGGGGATTCTCTGTGCAGTCGGGATTCATGTGTGTTACTGTGTGTTTTGGGTTTCAGTGTGTACTCGGGTTTAAGGGGAAACTGTGATGTGAGTATATGTGTGCTGTGTATTTCTGTAGGGTGAGCAGTAGAGTTCAATGAGTTAATTTTCTGTGCATAGGAATTATTCCTAGTGTGTGTGTTTATTTCAGAACCTGGGAATTAAAATATCTGTGTATAACTGTGGTTATGTACCAGTGTGTATCAGTTAGAGGAGGAGTTCCTGTGTGTCAGTGCAGAAGAACAGGGTATCTGTTAGTTTATAGGGTGCAGTGTGGGTTTCAGAGTGTGCACTAGTGAAGTTCAGTGTCTTGTACAGCAGAGTGTGTGGCTTAGCATTACCTGTGTGTATCAGTCAACCTATGGCTGTGCATAGGTGTATGTGAGGTATTCTCAGTAGCTGTGTGTGCAGTATCCTGTGTAGGTATGATTGTGTGTAAAAGAAAATGTGAGTGAGTGTGGCTATGTGAGGCATTATGTGTGAACCTGGGTATTCTCAGTGTTAGCAACTGTGTGAAATTCATATAAAGTCTTGTGTCAGTATGTAACAGTCACTGTGTGTAGGTATGTATCTGTGTGTGTCAGTTATGTTGTATATGAGTGTAGTTAGGAATTAGTCAGTGTCTACTAGTGTTTTCCCTATGTGTATCAGTAGGTAGGAATCTAAGTGTATGTGTATTATGGGAGAGTTTTTTTTCCTGTGTTCTTAGACTGAGTACAGTGAGGGAGTACACAGTATCAGTCTAAACTGAACTGTGGCTACCTTATCCTTGTACACTGTGTATCAATATCTGTGTGTTTATGCATCAATCAGTAATTTGTTGTGTGTGTTCAAAGAGGATCACACATGCTCGAGTACAGTGAGGGGAGCACAGTGTGCAGTGACTGTGTAGGTGTACTAGTTAGGTTCAGTATGTGTGAGTGCAGGGAGTCCCTATGTGATGTATAGCAGTGTAGCAGTAAGAGCAACTGTGTGTGTGCCCAGGTTTTATTCTCCAATTCCTGTGTGTTGTGCAGTAGGTTTCACAGTGTGTCTAGGACTGTGTTCTCAGAGTGACTGTGTATTGTTAGAGTAAGTATCAGTGAATAGGGGTTTTATTGGCTATGTGTTTGTGTAAACTGTGCATTACCTGTGTAAGCTAGGTTCCTGTCAGTGTGTAGGTGCTATTGTGTAGATTTAGAGTTCCTGTCAGTAGCTAGAGGGGGGAGTGAATTACCTGTGTATTACTGTGCAGAATTTGTGTAGTTAGTACACAGCCAAGAGTTCAGTTGGACTTGGTATCAGTTGGGTCCAAGTTGAGGTAACAGTTGTAATTAGGATATAGGTACTATAATGTCAAGCCATAGGTTAAGGAAGAACTAGGATTAGAATTTTAAGTCTAGCTAAGGTATGTGAGGTTATTGTTAATGTAATGTAGTAATGTATAGTTAAGGTAATACCTAGATAAAATAGGTATAGAGGTAGTATGAGTACATCCTAGTGTTTATAACTAAAAATGACAACTAATTAGCTAGCATGGACTAGTAAACCTTAGAATTAACCAGGTATAGACTGACCCATGACCTAGAAGCCCCATCTTCTTAATTAATTAAACTTGTTATTTCTTTAATTCAGTACTTGACATTTATATTCCACTATTAGGTCATTTTGATCCCATTTTGGACATCGATCCTCACACTTTGCTCAGGACCACAGGCGAGTACATTCTTTGACAGTTTTCATTGTTGATTACTTCTATAAATTGTAGTGTATTACATACTTGATTCCGACACTGTGGATACACGAGTTAGCACCCTAGATCCCCATCATGAGGAGTCGTGATTGGAATCCACCGTGCTAGCTGGGGATGGGGAATTATTAGTAGATTATGTGATCATATCCAAATCCTTGCCATGCATCATAGCTCACCCCACTTCTCACGTCGGGTGCGGCCTGACCATCATCATGCTTCATAGCTGTTATATATGATTAGCCTGACCATTATCATGCATCATAGCTAACCATATGGTTAGCCTGACCTTCAAGAATCATAGCTAATCATATATAACCAGCCTGATCTAGTCCCAAGCCGATCACATAATAAACTAATATTTCAAACACTTAGTTAGATGTTTATCTTTATTCAGATTCATTGTTCTAGCATTTACTATTTATTGTTCATTGCTAGATGCCCTGTTGCCTATTTCATTTCTCCTGTACTTCTCATTTTCAGTATTTATTTCCATCTTGTATCTCTTACACTGTTTATAGATTTTGTCAATTTAATGAAACTGCTGTTAGTGCTTGTGCTTCGCTCCAATCCTGACTGGATAACAACATTTTCAGAGGACCTGGAGGACTTTTGCCCCACTCATTACGGCCCAGGAATAGAGGGAGATTTTACTCCAGAAATCCCAGAGGAGGTGCCTATCCTAGAGGAAAACTTACCAGCCTGTTCTTAGATTACTTTTCTGCATTTATTGTTTTAGACTGAGACTGAGTTGTATTAATTATTTTGTGACTTTGTGAGGTCATTTAGACCCAGGATTTGAGTTGGACTTATTATGATTGGTTTTTATTAGAATTCTTTTCAATTCTCATCATGCCATTATGTTATAGTTGTGATTGAGTATATTATAGAACTGTGATTTATTTATCATTGTCCTCCGTACGGAGTTGAGACTATTGACAGGATATACTATGTTTGTGACCTAGACAGCGTTCTACCGCCGATACTGCGGCGTAGGCTGGACGTACCCACGACTCATGCCCAAATTCCGGGTGCGGGTCATGACAGAGTAGTACTAAGATAGCTGGATTGGAGCGATAATGCTGTCTTCCTTAGTCCGATCGGTCGGATGATTTGGAGATCACTGCCTGCTCGCACGGTCATACCAGTTGAGTATATCGTGCTTTGCATCGGACCACGGGTTCAAGGGATTGGCCGTATCGGCAGGACAAGATGCTTAAGGAATCAGACTTTGTGAGTGGGCTCTGTCCCTTCTCCTCGACTCCTTCATGCCTAATAATATGAAACACATGTAAGGCTTGAACACTTGGACTGGGACATGGAAATCACTACACTGAGGCGTGCATAAGTGTACGTCGTTTGCTTGGATTGCTTTGTGGCTTGAGTTGGTTTTTGCGTTGGAAAGTTGGAGCTAGAGTTAGATTATATATTTGGAGCAGTTGGAGAGATAATCAGAATTATGCTTGATCAGTTGGAATTATATATCTTGGTTGGAACATCGGAAATTTGGGCGAGCGAGCGTGCATCCGTGCACGAGTATCACTTGGGCGCTTTGTCAAGCAAAACGTGCAGTTGTGGTTCAAAATTGAATAACTGCATCGACAAGGGCATTGTGCCACAGTTGGGGCATTGTTCCTTGGGATTGTCCTGAGCGAGGGGTATTGCACCAATTGGAACATTGTGTCAAGAAGCGGCATAGTACCTATAAGGATAACTTGAGATTTGTGCCTTGGGCTATATGTTGGAGAATGGTTATGGATAATTAGTTGGATAGTTGGTTGGATGAGTCTAGGATTGTTTGGTGGGGCAAGAATGCTCGATCCTCTCATCATACCTACTGGGTGTCTGCATTGGTCACGGACAACCTGTGTTGAACGGGGTTTGGTCTCCTTGAACGAGAAGGCTCCGGGGCACCGGGACCGTTCGACCATGGGGGAGACAAATTGGTAACGTGCCTCGGGCGTTGTGCCAACGGTTTAATGCAATTTAGGCAGGCTCATGACTTAGCGTTGTTTTAAGTAGAACTGCAATTGATCAGTCCGATCAAAGTCCTTTATGGCTTGGCCAGTGACTTCATATAGATAAAAGTTGGTTTGCTTTACTTTGGTTTGGTTTGTGCTTTTTGCGTAGGCGATGGGCACCTTGCCTCGACAAGAGTGTGCATATCGATATTGGATTATAAGGTTTAGTTTGAGGATGGATATTGAGGATCAGATGATGGTTCGATAGGTTTTCGTGTTGCTTGGGTTTGAGTAGGACAGTTTGCATGCTAGTTTCCATTTCAGTTGGATATCTTATATATTTGCTTGAGTTGAATGCTTGTATGCTTAATCTGCTTTACAGTTTTTCTTAACATGCCATACCCTATGCCATGAAATGAATCTAGGATTAAACTAGAAAGATCACCATATAACTGTTTGTATTCACTATTTACTTAGTGTCAGCTCAGACAAGTGGGTTACCCCGCTCACCAGTACGGCTGTGTATTGACTCACGTTTATGGGCATTATTTTAGGTACACAGGTGTAGTGGCGCTGCTTGGATATACGGGACATAATGTATGAATGGTAGGTACCTTTGTGGGCTAGAGAAAAGAGCAAGAGTATTGCATTAGCCTTTGTGGCATCGCCTTTGTGGCATTTCTTTTGGACCCTATCGAGAGCTTCAAGGCATATACTCTGATGTGTGCTTGGTACACAATACTTGACTTTTGCTACAACTTGGTCATTTTGATGATAACTTTGCTGTTTGATAACATCGCCTTGTACGAGCGAAACTCCAGGCTCGTACGATATCACATCCCAATGAGAACGATTGTCCTGTGGGAATGCTGTAACGTGTTGATTCACGTTCAGCGGGAACTATTGAGCTTGCGGGAGATTGGGGCATGACATATTGGTATCAGAGCGCCTGGTTCATTTCCTCGGACTTGGTCTTTCGCTTCATCACAAACTTTAAATCGTTTCCACGTGTCGTTTAGCTCTTGGCTCTACTCGGTACCGCATTGGATGTTTTATGCAATAAGTCTTTATATTGCTGGTTGTGGCTGCATGTTTTTCTTTATTGCGTTGCTTTTGTTGGTTTTCGTTAGATCGCATAGCATCGTTAGGCGTTGTTGCAATCGTGCAGAAAGTTGGGTGGCGTTGTTGTATTTATGCAGCAAGTAGAGAGGGTGTCATTGCGTGGCTTGGCTTGTCATTTAGGGAGTTTCTGATTGCATCAGTGGATCAGTTGGTTGACAGACGAGATTAGTTATGCGGCATATTGTGAGTAGAAGCATCAGATGAGAATAGATCATTGCATGAGTTGCTCGTTTAGCGAATAAGTTGGATGGAGTTTGAATTTTGGCTAGGTATATCACATAGAGCATTGGTCGAGAAGGTTTGAGTTTGGCTTAGGGATATCACGATAGCATGCACGAATTACTCGTATAACAAATGTAAGGTACAATTGGGTATTGGGTTGGACTACTTGGAAGAGATCGTTGCACGGTTGCTCATGTAGCAAAAATATCGGACGATTTGAGAATAGCTGGAAGTATTGAGAATGGAATATGGCACGAGTTGCAGAACGAGATTGATGGAAAGAGTTGGGTGGTTAGAGTATTTGCTGAGTTTTGTGTCAAACTTAAGTTGGGAATGGCAGGATCACGCATAAGGGATGGTTCAAACAGATCCTTGATCAGTACAAAGGAATTGTGATGCGAGTAGTGACTTGATTCAGAGTGGTATATGGTATACCACACAGTGAGTAAAAGCATTAAAATATTTTGGATAGACATCAATAGAAATTGCCTCAATGGACTCGGGTAACAGGAAAATAAGTTGGTTGGTGCACATCGACGGTGAGTTGGAAAGAATAAAAAATAGAGCAAGCGAATATTGAGTTGACCAATCGAGAACAGACTTGTGCAAATGAAAGTATCGTTGGATTTAAGAGATGGACAAGATCGGAACAAACAGTTGTAAAGAATGTTTAGAAATTTAAAGGATTGGGCCAGACCAAGTATTAGAAACAAGTTAAGATAGTCAGATGGAAAGCTGAATATCAGAGTTTGCTTGCACGATTTGAAAGTTCAGTGGAGCATTCATGAATGCAAAGAGAGAGTTGAACTTAAGGAACGAACAGTTAGGATACGCTTGAGCAAAGCGATGGGTGAATCGAAGGATAGCGAGCACGAACTATGAATTTTGGAAACATATTGGAGCTGTTGGTTGAGCAATGAACATGAGCTGGTTTGGAGGGGCAATACGATGGATTTACACGAACTTAAGTATTTTGGGATATTGGTGCTCGGGAAGCTTGACTCAGGTTTAACGGAAGTAAAATTTTGCAAAATGGTACAACGATGGTAGACAGATTCTTCGAAAGGCATAAACGAGCATGAAGCAAGTCTAGTTGATGTTGAGTCAGATTGGAAGTTAACACTTACAGTATCGAGACAGATTGAGGTAACAAGTAAAGGCAATATAGATTAAGAATTATGTTGGAACTAATGCACGGGACATTAATGAGTGTGTGGACTAATCGGATCATAGAGAAATCATAACAGGCTAACGAATAAAACGAGAGCAAGAATGGTGGCAGATGGACATTTGAAGATAGCTAAATAAAAGAGCAATATTGGAGCAAAATATTGTGCTACTCGAGCAAGTTGGACATGCATTGTGGAACACGACAAACGGATAAGAATTGGAACAAGTCTTTGGTTTCGAAAATCATTGCAAGTGGTAGTACAAAAATTCGAACAGGAAAGTTTAAAAAATTTGATGGATTCAGGGCAGAACGACGGATTGATGGAAGATGGTTTCAATGAGCGCAGTTCTCGAATTGTGGCTTGGATAGAAAGCAAGACTCTAGGTGGTTAAGCGGCATTTGGTTAATAGATCATCAGAGGTAGTACATGAAGTGCTCGAATTCAGAAGTTTTTTCGGATGGAATGGTTGGATTATGGCTCGGATTTGCAGAGGAGATATAGCATGGTTCATAGTAACTGTCCATCGTGATGACTTACAATTATCGAGGGTAACTTCGGGACAGCTGATCCTAGCAACTTGACCGCCAAATCAAAGATGAATATTATAGACCCATAGAACGACCCTTGAGGCGGCGCATTTGGGAATGCGTCGACGGTGAATATGAGTAGTGTGTGTTGGAGATTGGTCTAAGTGACTGAGTGCTAGATTTGAGAGACCCCTGGGATAGCCTTCAGCTGAAGATATAGCCAGAAGATCGAAGCGATGGTGGGAATAGCCTAAGTCAACTGATGAGATTCGAGTCACAGATTTTTGAAGATAGCATCGCCTCTGACTCGTCATGCCCCAGAAGGGAATAGCATTCATATGAATTGACGACTGTGAAACTATCTTGTGAAGTTAAAGCAGTGGCTCGTTCAGATCAAATTATTGTAATACTGGAAGGGACAGATGTGCCTCAGATTTACAAGATTCATTAAAACTTAGTTTGGGATACGTGCTCGTACAGAAGGCAAAGGTGATATCCTGTGCTTCGAGGCAGTAGAAGCAGCGCGAAGAACTATTTCATGCACAACCTAGGAATTATGGCGAATGTGTCCACGTTTAAATCATGGTAACACTATCCCTTTGGGGTGGCGGTGAGATCTTCGTGGATCACATGAACCTCAATATAGATGTTCACCCGGTGAGGTATTGAGATTGAGGAAAAGGTGTTTGGCTGAGCTGATCTAAAAGCAAGGTTGGATATTTGGGTAAGTCGCCTAGCTGGGGTAGTATCAGTTGTGATGATCATTCGATGCAAGAGATAATATTTGGAGATAGTGCATGCAGAATACAGTGCTAGTATGGATTCAGAAATAGTTGGATGGATTGAGTTGGAACACGAACTAATTTGAGTATGTGGGAAATCATCATACTTGAGGATAACGCTTGTGCAAATATGTTGGAATAAAAGTCAGGATTGGTTCAATTGGGAGTAAAATGAATGAATGCCTCAGACATAAAGATACCCTTGTAACTTGTCCAAATTTGCTATCGCTAAGCTCGGCTGAAATGCATGTATTTCAGAGATGCCTTAAATATATGTACGATCCAAAACTAAGCGATATAAGGAATTCGTATTGAGCTGCAAGAAGGATATGGGAATATAGAATTTGTGCAATGCGTTCAGCACGAAGCGAGATGCTGAATCGGGATCAAGATAATATGAGTTGCATGGAGCAAAGTTATGAATTGGACAAGCGACATGCTAGTAAAGAATGGATACTGGTTTGGTTCGGGGACGAACCTAATTCTAAGTGGTATATTATGTAACGCCCCACAACCGCACAGTGCGTTACGCTGAGTCGGATTGAATAAGGCAATAGATAGTTATATTTTAATTTGTTGGATTTGGGAACAAGTATTGATTGAGCTGGTTTCATATGTAGATCACTAGCGGAGATCGATGGAAATCAGGTATTCGTTCAGAGCACTACTAAGATTTTTGGATTAGAGTGATAATGTCATCTTCCTTAGTCCGATCGGTCGGATAATTTGGAGAGCATGGCCTACTCGCACGGTCATACCAGTAGAGTAGATCGTACTTTGCATCAGACCACGGGTTCAAGGGATCGGCCATATCGGCAGGACAATATGCTTAACGAAATCAGACTTTGTAAGTGGGCTCTGTCCCTTCTCCTCTACTCTTTCATGCCTAATAATATGGAACACACGTAAGGCTTGAACACTTGGACTGGGACTTGAAAATTACTACACTGAGGCGTGCATAGAGTGTACGTCGTTTGCTTGGATTGCTTTGTGGCTTGAGTTGGTTTTTGCGTTGGATAGTTGGAGCTAGAGTTGGATTATATATTTGGGGCAGTTGGAGAGATAATCGGAATTATGCTTGATCAATTGGAATTATATATCTTGGTCGGAACATCGGGAATTCGGGCAAGCGAGCGTTCATCCGTGCACCAGTATCACTTGGGCATTTTGTCAATCAAAGCGTGCAGTTGTGGTTCAAAACTGAACAACTGCATCGATGAGGGCATTGTGCCACTGTTGGGGCATTATGCCTTGGGATTGTCCTGAGCGAGGGGTGTTGCACCAATTGGAATATTGTGTCGAGAAGCGGCATAGTGCCTATGGGGATAACTTGAGATTTGTGCCTTGGGCTATATATTAGAGAATGGTTATGGATAATTGGTTGGATAGTTGGTTGGATGAGTCTAGAATCGTTTGGTGGGGCGAGAATGCTTGATTCTCTCGTCATACCTACTGGGTGTCTGCATTGGTCACGAACAACCTGTGTTGTATGGGGTTTGTTCTCCTCGAACGGGAAGGCTCCGGGGCACCGGGACCGTTCGATCATAGGGGAAACAAATTAGTAACGTGCCTCGGGCGCGGTTGCGGCGGTTTAATATGATTTAGGCGGGCTCGCTACTTAGCACTATTTCGAGTAGAACTACAATTGATCAGTCTGATCAAAGTCCTTTATGGCTTGGCCATTGACTTCATATAGATAAGAGTTGGTTTGCTTTACTTTGGTTTGGTTTGTGCTTTTCGCGTAGGCGACGGCCACCTTGCCTCGGCAAGAGTGTGCATATCGAGATTGGATTATAAGGTTAGGTTTGAGGATGGATAGTGAGGCTCGGATGATGGTTTGATAGGTTTCCGTGTTGCTTGGGTTTGAGTAGGACGGTTTGCATGCTAGTTTCATTTTTAATTGGATATCTTGTATATTTGCTTGAGTTGAATGCTTGCATGCTTAATCTGCTTTACAGTTTTTCTTAACATGTCATACCCTATGCCATGAAACGAATCTAGGATTCAACTAGAAAGATCACCATATAACTGTTTGCATTCACTATTTACTTAGTATCGGCTTAGACGAGCGGGTTACCCTGCTCACCAGTACGACTGTGTACTGACCCACGTTTGTGGGTATTATTTCAGGTACACAGGTGTAGTGGCGTTGCTTGGATATACGGGACATAATATATGAACGATAAGTACCTTTGTGGGCTAGAGAAAAGAGCAAGAGTATTGTATTAGCCTTTGTGGCATTTCTTTTGGACCCGATCGAGAGCTTGCTGCGTATACTCTGATATGTGTTTGGTACACAATACTTGACTTTTACTGCAACTTGGTCATTTCGATGAAAACTTTGGTGTTTGACAACTTTGTCTTGTACGAGCACAACTCCAGGCTCGTACGGCATCACATCCCATTGAGAATGATTGTTCTGCGGGAGTGCTGCAACGTGATGATTGACGCTCAGCGGGGACTAGTGAGCTTGCGGGAGATTGGGGCATGATAGTCTCGGCCTTCGATTTGTGCTTCTCAATTAGAGGATCATCAGAAGGGGATGCCGTCTTCTCTTCTCTAGTTGACGGCTCCAACTCCACCAGCAGAGGCCTGGCAACACTCTTTTCTTTTTTGGGCATCCGATGTGCCCTCACTTTCAGAGGCATCAACATGGTGCCTTCTATATAACTCTGCTACGGGTCAAAGCCAGCCGGCAGAGCATTAGCCGTACAGTAGTACTTTATGGCATTATACAGCATCATCGGTACGACACCGGTAGCATGTAGGCAAAACTGAGCCTGAGTGCTGACTGCGCTGTAGTAAGCCCAGTTTCGGGCTCCGTCAAGCAAGCCGTCATTATATCCAAGATAAGCACTCGGGTGACCCAGTAGAAGTTGGGTATAGCCGAATTGGCAAGCAAACTGACTGGGCACATAAGGCTCTATGAAGACTGCAGCTTTGTTCTGGTATACCAGATGGGATGGATGAATGGCCTGGAGCCAGCGAAGAGCCTCTCAAATAGGTTGCGGGGTGTTCCCCCGTTGTCTTGGTAAGTGAAGTTTCTTTCATTATCAGTAAACTCCGGCTTAGATGTGAAGAAACTCCAATCAGTCATGAATGAGAGCTGCCTTCTGCCGGTAGGAACCATGTCACACTTCCACTTTATCCTCCGATACTTGAGGATATGGGCATCAGCAGCCACCATGCCCTTATCGATCCTATAGCTCATCAAAGACCTGTGATACAAAAGAAGCTAACCTATCAGATAATGGTAAGGGTGCTCAATTATGTTGAAATGCCCTTTACCAGAATGGTCCTCGAGCTTCTGGGCAAAGTTGCGAATCCCCCGATGGATACAGCACACCATAGCCGACATAAGGGTTAAATTGTCTCCAAAAGCTAACTTCACAGCCGGAAGAATGAGGGTGCGGCAGATCCTCTCTATTGTCCCAGACCCTCCAGGGACTACTTAGTTACGTAACGAGATCATCAAGTATCCTAACAATACAGCCTTGGCAGAAAGCTTGTGGGTATCCATGGGAAAGTAACTGAGCTCCCCCTCCAGGTCACCCAGTTCGTTAATGGGTTCTTTCGCTTCCTCAGAGGAACCTTCCATGTCTTCCTCCGAAGGAGCGGCCTGTTCCCTCAGCTCCTGGATGGAGTCGACCACTTCATGTTCGGATTGCAGAGCCTGAACACGAACTCTAGTAGACTCCTAGGATACCGAAAAAAGATGATGAACCCAAGATGTAATATGAGGTGAGGACCCTTCGGTCAATTTCTTTGTCTTCTTCGACGATCATTGGCAGATGCCATGATGGTATAACAGTTCCTTGTACACAGCCAGCATCTTCGGGTTATTCGCTTTCAGTTCTCCGAGTTTTTTATTACTCGGAGTATACTCTTCATAGGGTTCATCGCCCCAGGGAATTCTCGAGACGGTATGCATCTCATGCAGAGCCAATCTCATCTCGCCACCAGGCATGAAGAAAGTCCTAGTACGAAGGTTGTATAACTCAATCAGTGCCTGTAAAACCCCCTTCCTAGAAAATCATAAATACCTTTTTATTTATTAACTATTAATTAAATTGTAGTAATTAGAGCTAAATAGGAGAAATAGATTTTTAATAATTTTTATGTTAGGTGTTCGGACACTTAGATGACTTATGGGACCATCAGGAATTTTTCGAAATTTATTCCATGTAGGAGACCCCTTGAGCAGTCGCTAGCCTAACGATGTGCAATACCCTATTATATAAATTTTCTTATGTGTGAATATATATATATATATATATATATATATATATATATATATATATATACAAATATATATGTATATATATTTTATTCAAAGAAAGAAAGAAAAAGAAAAGAATTAAATAAGTATTTAATAAGAATTTACTATAGAATAATAAGTATAATAATAGTATTATTAATAATATTAATAATACTCACGTATGTCCAGCCACTTTAGCATTTTGCTAAAGCTCTTCACACGGAATTACCACAGCAACTTCATGCATAGACCCACTATCCCTATTCAGCGACCCTTTACTAAACCCGCAAGCCATATATCTCTCTCTCTCTCTTTCTCTTAATATATATAACACATATATATATGATTAGCTCTCCAAAACCCTAACCTAAAACTTCAGACTTCCCCTTCCCATCTAGAGCCATCACCGCAGCCAGAGAAGCCTCCCCAAGCCATCCAACCATCCCGTCGGCGTCGACATCGCGAACTGCAGTCTCCCACTCGAGGCACCTTCGCTCCGGCGTAATTTTCTGTTGACTCGCTCGACCAAACGCAGATCCGTTTTCATAGGTATGATCTTCCCTTAACCCTCTCAAATATTTGTTTTATAGTCAACCTCGAAAAACGTGTGCACTTAGGTGAAAAACAGCACCCAAGTCAGCGCGAGCAGACAGAATTCTGCAATCGCAGAAACTTGCGATGACCACCCGTATTGTCGAGTTCGTATCTCCCACCACAGAGATCCAAATTCGACGATTCTTTTTGATACCTGTAGATTACATGACCTAGTTTATTTTCTGTATTATAACTTTGTGCTATTAGTTGCTGTGGACAAAATTGTAGTCGTCACAAAACTGCGCGCACCCACTTTTTCCGGTTTTCTAAAAGTGGGAGATTGGAGCGCGCCCCGCCAAACTGGACCGCCCCGCCGTGTGCCAAGTGTACCGAATGGTGCATGCAGCATAATCGGACACGTGAAAATTCGTGGGGACTGATTTGGACGCGTGTGCGCGCCGAAATCAGGCCGTATCCGCGAACACAATCCGTGTCGCCACTTTTGTGGAACTCGCGAGTATTTTGTGCACGCTTGTCATATTGCGACGAAACTTGCGCCACTGGACTCGTGGTAACACGCTGGTCCTGTGACCCAATTTTCACACATTTCTGAGACGGTTGACCAGATCGCCAATTGGCGGGCCCCACAGTTGACTTTTTGGACCAAATTATGTTCGGCTCATCGGAATCCAAATTTGGACATACCGTTGGGATCGTATTGACATTTAGAGTTGTTTGACCCATAGTTTGTCCCAATTAGAGACTGTTACCCTCGGCACGCTTTTCGGTGCGAAGTGGGCCACACGTGGACCCCACTTTGGCCCAAAAATGACCTTTTTGCCCCTGTGTCCAAATTGGACGTAAGGACAGGCATTTCCAGCTATTTGACATCTTCTGAGACTGTTGGTGATATTTATTACAGCTTTCGGAGTAGTACCTACCGGATCCACAGATACCAGGACGACAGTTGATATTCAAACATCAGGCAAGTGTACCTTGCCAAACTCTACAGTATTGTTATATATATTCCTTGCTTTATCATAGTGCTGTGCATGCTCAACCTAGGACCGTGTAACGTACTTAGCGTCCGATTATCAGTCGGATGCCGACACTGTGCGCAGTGTTGGGTACGGTCATCTAGAGATGGACATTCGTAACACTTTATTCTCGTACTTGTCTTATCAAGTACCATATGACCCAGGACACTTGACACTATTCATGAGACAGGATTTTCCCGAGATATTCGTGGTGATTCTGTATAGGATACAGGACATGGACATTATACTCTTAGATACTTATGACTTGTTGCATTAGCTATGATCCCGCTTGACATGGACATGAGACGTTATGGTCATGATATGCGTGATTACATTGGGTGGAGAGAGACACACAGGCCACAGGTTGATTTTATATATTATGACAGCGTCTCAGTCTTTCTCTGAGCTAGACGACTGCTGGCGTCTCAGTCTCACGCTGAGCTAGACGACCACATGATATCACTGCTACCGGCTTCCCGACACAGAGCTTGTAGTGGCTTCAGCCTGAGTTCTAGTGCTGCTCTCATATTGCATATCACTTAGATGGTTACATATTTACCCTATTGCTTTATCTATTTCATTATCTGCTGCACTGTATTTATTTTGGCATGAGCTTTCTTGTACCTTGCTATGTCCCCTGAGGACCTGGATTCGGATTATGTCCCCAGATATTGTAGACGAGATCTACCCAGAGTTGTACAGTACAGGAGCATTAGCAGAAGCAGGTGCCTACATTGGAGCAGTGCCAGGACCAGAGGGCGGGATCGTACCAGAGGACTTCTCCTGGGTATTGGTTTGAGATACTCATTTACTTCTGTTCCTATTTACTTTACTTCCAGTCTATTGCATTATTGTATTAGACTTGTTCTCGGATTGTTCTCCGAGACTCTTTATTGAGATATGCTAGATTATATTTACTTGCATTATTCTGGCATTTGATCTGTGATTATCTGTTGTGGATGAGATTAGTATAGACTGAGACATGTATTATTGGACCTGCTTATTGTTATATTACAGCTTAAGTATGCCCTGATGGATCCATTAAATTGGGTTGTCCATCGGTGCGTACTGCTGGCCATTATCACGCGTCTGGTCCCTCGGTATTTTGGGACTGGGGCGTGACAGTGCCACAAATAAAGGGCGATTCATCTTTAAGCCGTGGCACATACCCATCACGGTAAAAAAATAAATCAGCTGCCCGAAGCTTTTGCTCATATTTTTCAAGATCCACAGGATCAGGGGCACCAGGTCTCATTGTAATAAGCCCAGCTGAGAACCCTCAACTACCCCGAGGGATAAGATTCCTTCTTGGTGACCCGATGATAGAAGGTGCCCGTCGCATATATGTTGAGGTTCAGTCCTAGATCACTCCCGATAAGGCCTAGCTTCAATCCAATCAAGGAGTACGAGGATGACTCCTTCGTGCTATCAAACTCCCCCTTATTCTTTCTAGCCCTAATATGGCCAAGGAGAGCCCCCTGCAGCTCAGAGTTCAAGTTCCAGTCCATCCGGCGTGGACCCATCATCACCTTCAGATCCGACAAAGGCAAGTGACGCTCAAAAGAAGAAAATGTTATCTCGATCCCACAGAAGGTGAAAGACCAATTCTTCCTATTTGTCCCCAACTCAGTTTGAAAAGATTCCAATACATCCTCGAACAAGAAGTATGGCTTCTTATAAAAGTGTGGTCTATCGTCAGTAGGGATCTCCCCCAAGTTTATCTAGCTCAGCAAGAAGCCAGACGACTGCTCAGCAATCTTCTATTGACATCCATAGTCATGTCTCTAAGGTTCATATTCAACGGAAGCATGCCGTGACCAAGGACTACTTCGCCAAAGGGTGCAGTGGGCAGAGTCACTACAAAAAAACTATGATAAAGCATGATCAGAACTTAAAATCTTCAAAAAGGTATGCTCATACGGCAGGATTGCCTATGTGGCATGGTTCCCCATGCGGCTGGATGGCATATACGGCCAAACCAAACCCTACAACTATATGGCCCCGTAGACTATGCGACATGGTCTCCCATGCGGCACAAGTTACTATATGGTATAGCTTTACATGCGGCAGGGTCGCATATGCGGCTACCCATGAGGTAGTGAGAAGTTGGTGCGTAGACGAATCCATGCGTGCAGCTGTGCACATATGTCTTTGCGGTTTAGAGAATCAGTTCATCTTCCTCATTCAAGACCTACCCTAGATCACCGGTTGAACGTCGGCGGGGAACGACGGAGGGTCCGCCACAATGGCACGGCCCTTCCCCTTGCTCTTGACCTTCCCCTTACCCTTAGCGGCAGTAGCATCGATGGAGGAAGCAACTTTGGGGGCCATGGCAGCAGTAGTGAGAAGAAGGAAGGAAATGAGAAAATATGAAAGAAAAATTTTCTCTCTCCTCTGCCCCTATATATAGGAAGCAACATACGACTGAAAATGAACCGACGGTTATTCGGATACCGAGTCGCCTTGATCCACTTAATGGCCATGGATGACGGCGACTCCTCGGTTGTTGGGCCATATTATCCTCTGACGATGCAGAATCCCAAGAGATCTCCTCAAAGATTGGGGCAAATCCACTCATTAATAATTTGACAGCCTGAAAGAGTCCACTCTACAGCAATATGGTTATGCAGCAACATGGTTATGCGATATGTCATTCCTATGCTGCCAAAAGTGCTTGACCATGCTTCTTATTCAAAGTATTCCAAACTTGTCATCTTGGAAACTTTGAAAGGTGTCTTGTAGAAACATACAAAATTACTACAGGCCGCATAGAGCTCATGCAGAATAAAAACATTATCTATGTGGCCAAATGGAAGACGCATAATAGTCTTCATATGGCTTGAGCAGACAAAGAGAAGAGAGGCGCATAATATTCCCTTGACACGGCTCCCAAAGGTCTATCATAAAGTTCTGACAGAGCACTTTTTGCCCTGACTACCTCAAGAATGTGAGGGAGATAGTGACTCACAAAAAAGATAAAAAGTTATGTCAGGCATTAATGACTTCGTCAGATGTACAGAGCCACGTATCCAACATTATGGGCCTCGCCTCTCTTCGGCCTGGCCACTCTGCAGCCTCGTCAATCTGCGGCCTCATCCATATGCGGCCTCGACCCCACACAGTTCACATATGCGTCCTCGCCATCATGCGGCCAAGTTGTTATGCGCCTCTAGCTCACAAGATCTTTCTGTTACAACCAAAGAGATCCTCGCACTGTTGGTGCCGATTACGTGTCCAGCTGACCAAGTCACACCCACAACGGGTTAATAACAACCCCGAGATGTAACCTCTGTATCCTGAAATTCGTGCTTAAATGTTGGTATTAGGTTAATTTGGGGCTATTGGGATTTTTCCATAATTTTTAGTTAATTAAAAATGAGTAATCCTAATTTCCTAGGACTTTCAAGAATTTATTTTAGGGTAAAACTTAATTAAAAATATTCCAAACTTTTATTTTAGGTTCTAAATAATAAAATATATTTTCTAGAATTTTTTGGAAATTTTCTGATTATTTATAGCATTTATTTTGAGTTAATTATGAAAAACTGAATTAAAAACTAATTTCTGAAAAAAACCCAAAAAATAATTATTTCTGCCCAGTCAGCCAACAGGGGCCCACCTGTCAGCCTCCCGCAATGACCTGGGCGGGGCCCGCCTGTCAGTGACCGCGGTGTGGGTGTGGGTGAAGCCGAGCCGACCTCGAGCCGAGTCAGAGTTCGACTCGGACTCAGCTGAGCCGCGTCAGTGCCTGACCGTTCGATCTGAGCGGGCAGCCACGGATGGCTGCCACATGGCACTCTCCGAGCCGCGGCTGCACTCTCTCTCCTCTATATATATAATAGTTAAGTTATTAATTTTTAGGGTTTTCTTTGAGCCGAATTTTGGAGAGTTGCCATCTAGGGTTCCTTCATCTTCCAAAAGCCATTGCGCATAGCTCCGGACTCCAAATGAGACCTAGTTTCTAGCATTAGAATAATATTGAGGTTAGCTTTCTGATTATATAAATTGTTTCAAGAAATTATGAGTATTAAATTCTAGAAATTTCGTAGAGGACAGCATGTCCAAAAATAGACGCGTCTCGATGTTTTTGCGATTCCGGGAGAACTAGGAATCAGAATCATGAACCGTTTGAAGTTTCGCAAAGCTAATATCGAGATCATTGACATATGTTTTTCATAGAATTTAATTCGAAATATTTATATACTGTTAATTCTATAGAACTTCTAGGTTAGAATTTAACCATCGGTGCACGATACAAAATTTGTATGTGCCATAATTCCCAAACGAATTTGAATTCGGACGAGCCGTAAATTCTAACATATTTTTAATGATGAAATTTACAGGGAATTATGCATGAAAGTCAATTTTGTGTCGGTTGACTTTTTGGTCAACAGATCGCCTCGATTTGCGTGCCATGAGTCTCGAGTTGATAAAATTTAGTTCCTTTGGACAAAATTTAGGAATTAACCTAAAAATCAGAATAATAAGATTAAAATAGGGTTTTAGAGTAATTATTCCAGAATTAAATAAATTAAAATAAATTATCTTTTGACATGGTAAATTTGTAATACATAGACTATTTGGACTGTGACTTGGACTCTAATTCATACCAGCTAAGGACCGCAGGCGAGTACATTCTCTGATAATTTTTGTTATTTAATAATTTCTATAATTCAAGTATTTAGAAATGTTACATCTGATTCTTGATACTGTGCTACACGGACTAGTATATAGATTGGATCGTTAGTCATGAGATGTTACCTTGGTTATCGTATTGATATTGTATACGACATTGACATTAGAAATTGATATTAGACATTGTACATGATATATTGGACATTGATCGTGTATCATGACGTGTCATGGTTGGATCCACAGTACTAGTTGGGGGCGGGGAAATTGCTAGTGAGAGATGTGATCAAAATACCTATCGTACAAGTATAGACATTGAACGATGTTAATCATACACCTCACGTATGATTAGCCAGACCATGTACCCATCGAACAAGTTTCCAAGCCGATCATATTTCGAAACTACGATTTCAAACACTTAGAATAGTTACAGTTCTCTATTTTTAGTTCATATACTACATCACCCGTATATGATATTGTACCTCGTTCTCTTTATTTTATATATGCACTGACTGTACCATATTGCCTATATTGCCTGTCTCTTTATTTTGCTATTGTATTTATTCATTGTCTTCTCTCAGTATATAGCATCATCTATTTATTGTTTTATAGTCCTTATCAATTAACTGGAACTGTTATTAGAGGTGTACTTCGTTCCATCCTGACTGGAAATATTTTTCTAGACTATGACTTAGAGGACTTATTTTCCAGTATACTTGGAGATATGGATGTTATTTATTGCAGGTATGGTTATTTTGTCGTTTAGACTTGTCTTGTATTTTATTTGTTTTCTTCGATATCTCATCGTGCTCGAGTTTATGTGATTGAGTATTCTGTATTATATTATGATATCTGTGTCTCCTTATGGAGTTAGATATTCATGTGAGAGTGATTAGCTAGTATTGTGACCTAGACAGCATTCTACCGCCGATGCTGCGGCGTAAGCTGGACGTAACCACGCACTCGTTCCCCATACCGGGTGCGGGTCGTGACACGTATTTAGTGGTGGCCCATGTAGGTCAGACTTCGCAAGTTGTGTGATGTCGTAGTAGTGCGACGTCTTAGTTATACTACTACGTGCCTGCGACAAGATATAGGACATAGGATACTAGGATGAGAGAGAATACTCAATCATAAATTATTTGAGAGATTCCTGGGACGACCCTTGATAATCTCATTATAATTTTCAATATAATTCCTTTCCCCTTGTTTTCGTCCGTTCTCACTTGTTGATATTGAGTTTGATTCTTGTTGACCAGTTGTTAAATTTAATTTTTGGTATTGTTGTTGAGTTTTGATTTCATATCGAGATAAATTTTACGGGCTAAAATTTACGGTATCATCTGATGACATATATTGATGTGGACAGTGAGAAAGGTAAAATGTCTACTTTGGTTATGGAGCCTAGAATTTATCGCAGCCATATTAGCTGGCATATCAAAAATATAGGTACCTGACTTCAGATGTATATATCTTAGTTATAAAATTTAGAATTTCTCGCAGCTATACTAGTCGGCACAGCGAGGATTCTAGACGACATGATTATAGAGTTGCATACCTAAGTTATGGAATCTATCGTTCACCGTAGCTATGCTTACTGGCGTGGCGAGAATTCTGAGTGTCATGATTTCGGACAGATGTGTACGATTATCATGTTGTATCTTAAATTTGTTCTTAAAGTATCATCTCAATACTTATCCACTTCTGTTATTACATGACTTTGTTCCATCGCTTCTTTTCTTTACTAGCAGTAGGAATACCTTCAGTTCCTCAGTCCAGTTCCTCCTAGAGTTTTTTTTTCCATTAGGATTCCTTGTTAGTGTGATAATGGGTGACTTACAATTATGTATGTGTCTTGTATTAGTGTTGACTGAGTATGACTTGTGAGTTTGTAAGTATTTCTTAGTTGGATATGTGAGCAGTAGGCATCAACCTAGAGTTAACCCGTAGCGTGGTACCTTGTCGCAATAGTTCTGAAATAGGTGCCATTATAGTTAGTATTGGTACTGTAGCTGGAATTTTCTTAGACCGTAATTATTGGTGTTGACCGTAACAAAGATTAATGAAGAGGTTATGATTTGACAGAGAGAGACAGTGTGCCTTAAATTTTGAGGATAAACATTAATTTAAATAAAGAGTTCAGAACTTAATATGACAGGATTGGCGATCTTGTTAAAACGTTGATTTTATGAAGATTATGAAATAATTGAATTTGTCATTAAATTTTGAGGAAATTAAGAAGATTATCATTGTATTTATTTGACTGCAACATATAGATTTATTTTGAATATTACAATTGAAGATTTTGCGAGTATTATATTATTTTAGTATTGTGTGGAAAAAGAATTGAGGAGTAAGATCATTAATGGATTAGTGTGTAAAATTCAAACTTTTTGGATGAGATTTCTTAAATTTATAAATATACATCGAGTGGATTTAAAATTAGAGGATTGGATATTAAGTTTTGTATTTAGTAATTAGCATAAAGTTTTTGAGGAGATTATGATACGAATGGAATTCAATTTTAAATTTGAAGATTTTAGGAATATGATATCTATAGAATTTTGGAAGTTTTATAGCAATATGGATTTACTTCATGATTATATGGTTTGATGAATTTAATTTTGATTGTAAAATAATATAAATGAATACATACAACTATTGAAGATTTTAAATTTTGAGAACGAAATTTTTTTTAAGGAGGGTAGACTTGTAACCTTCGTATCCTGAAATTCGTGCTTAAATGTTGTTATTAGGTTAATTTGGGGCTATTGGGATTTTTCCATAATTTTTAGTTAATTAAAAACTAGTAACCCTAATTTCCTAGGACTTTCAAGAATTTATTTTAGGGTAAAACTTAATTAAAAATATCCCAAACTTTTATTTTAGGTTCTAAATAATAAAATATATTTTCTAGAATTTTTTGGGAATTTTCTGATTATTTATAGCATTTATTTTGAGTTAATTATGAAAAACTAAATTCTGGAAAAAAATCAAAAAGTAATTATTTCTGCCCAATCAGCCAACAGGGGCCCACCTGTCAACCTCCCGCAGCGAACTTGGCGGGGCCCGCCTGTCAGTGACCGTTGTGTGGGTGTGGGTGAAGCCGAGCCGACCTCGAGCCGAGCCGAGTCAGAGTTTGACTCGGACTCAGCTGAGCCGAGCCGCGACAGTGCCTGACCGTTCGATCTGAGTGGGCAGCCACGGATGGCTGCCACATGGCACTCTCCGAGCCGTGACTGCAATCTCTCTCCTCTATATATATAATAGTTAAGTTATTAATTTTTAGGGTTTTCTTTGAGCCAAATATTGGAGAGTTGCCATCTAGGGTTCCTTCATCTTCCAAAAGCCATTGCGCATAGTTCTGGACTCCAAACGAGACCTAGTTTCTTGTGTTAGAATAATATTGAGGTTAGCTTTCTGATTATATAAATTGTTTCACGAAATTATGAGTATTAAATTCTGGAAATTTCGTAGAGTACAACATGTCCGAAAATAGACGCGTCTCAATGTTTTCATGATTTCGGGAGAACCAGGAATCGGAATCATGAACCGTTTGAAGTTTCGGAAAGCTAATATCGAGATAATTGACATATGTTTTTAACAGAATTTAATTCAAAATATTTATATACGGTTAATTCTGTAGAACTTCTAGGTTAGAATTTAACCATCGGTGCACGATACGAAATTTGTATGTGCCATAATTCCCAAACGAATTTGAATTCGGACGAGCCATAAATTCTAGCATGTTTTTAATGATGAAATTTATAGGGAATCATGCATGAAAGTCGAGTTTGTGTCGGTTGACTTTTTGGTCAACAGATTGCCTCGATTTGCGTGCCATGAGTCTCGAGTTGATAAAATTCAGTTCCTTTGGACAAAATTTAGAAATTAACCTAAAAATCAGAATAATAAGATTAAAATAGAATTTTAGAGTAATTATTCCAGAATTAAATAAATTATCTTTTGACATGGTAAATTTGTAATACATAGACTATTTGAACTGTGACTTGGACTCTGATTCATACCAGCTAAGGACCACAAGCGAGTACATTCTCTGATAATTTTTATTATTTGATAATTTCTATAATTCAAGTATTTAGAAATATTACATCTGATTTTTGACACTGTGCTACACGGACTAGTATATAGATTGGATCTTTAGTCATGAGATGTTACATTGGTTATCGTATTGACATTGTACACGACATTGACATTAGACATTGATATTAGATATTGTACATGATATATTGGACATTGATCATGTATCATGACGTGTCATGGTTGGATCCACAGTACTAGTTGGGTGCCGAGAAATTGCTAGTGAGAGATGTGATCAAAATACCTATCGTACAAGTGTAGACATTGAACGGTGTTAATCATACACCTCACGTATGATTAGCCAGACCATGTAGCCATCGAACAAGTTCCCAAGCCAATCACATTTCGAAACTACGATTTCAAATACTTAAAATAGTTACAGTTCTCTATTTTTAGTTCATATACTACATCACCTATATATGATATTGTACCTCGTTCTCTTCATTTCATATATGTATTGACTGTACCATATTGCCTATATTGCCTGTCTCTTTATTTTGCCATTGTATTTATTCATTATCTTCTCTTAGTATATAGCATCATTTATTTATTGTTTTATAGTCCTTATCAATTAAGTGGAACTGTTATTAGAGGTGTACTTCGTTTCATCCTGACTGGAAATATTTTTCCAGACTATGACTTAGAGGACTTATTTTCCAGTATACTTGGAGATTAGATGTTATTGATTGCAGGTATGGTTATCTTGTCGTTTAGACTTGTCTTGTATTTCATTCATTTTCTTCGATATCTCATCGTGCTCGAGTTTATGTGATTGAGTATTCCGTATTATATTATGATATCTGTGTCTCCTTATGGAGTTAGATTTTCATGTGAGAGTGATTAGCTAGTATTGTGACCTAGACAGCGTTCTACCGTCGATGCTGCGGCGTAGGCTGGACGTACCCACGCACTCGTTCCCCATACCGGGTGCGGGTCATGACACGAGATCTCTCCAACAACATATCTCAACCAAGACCACGTAAAAATCGGCCCATGGCATACGGTGATAGTTGCAACTATATTCTATTAAAAGAGCCTTATGCAGCTACCAAAAAGTAGCACATGCGGCATCTATAGTCCATCAGCACGATGGCTATAAATAGGAGAAACTTGAACATTCTAAGGGCTGCCTATATGCAAACCTACATTCAAGTAAGAGAGAAGAGCTTTCTCTTTCCTGCATCGGATCGTTTACGGAGTAAAGAAAGTTGCTATACTCCTAACACTCCATCGTCTCCCCCTAGAAAAAAATTTGTACTTAGATTGTCTCCTAGGATTTCTCTGTACTTTTTTTTATTTGTTAATTAAATCAAGTTCTCTTAAACTTTGAATTTAATGGCGAAAAAGATGGTGACTCTGCTGTGGACTTCCTTCTTCTCTGATGAGAAGGCGATGATGCGCTCTGTACGCCTAAGCTGGATTCAACCTAGAGGATGCTGGTAGTCCGCTTCGAGGAGATGCTCTCGAAGGGAAGCGATAGTGCATCGTCGAGATTAGTAAAGCCTAAGAAGACCCACAGTATATGGGTTGCAAAGACCTCTGCACCTCACCTAACTACGGAGCATGCCCTCCCTGTCTCTCTCCGTATTATTGAGGACGCTCGTCAAGTGTCCACGCAGACTGTCCATACGGCTTCTCCTTCTGCCACAAAAGACGTTCAACACCCGAACTCTGGCAGTGAAAAATATTACAATGCCAGACGTTCGGGTCTTGATGTGAGTTCTATACGGCCTAGGAGGAGTCCATATAAGATCGAATACGTAGCATCGGTTCACTGCCGCAGAAAGATGGCAGTATGCGGCCCTCACAGCAGTCGAACCTCAATTTTTGACCAAACCCCAGGCAACACTGATCTTATGTTCCGGGGCTGAGAATGGTAAATATCAAAACTTGTACACTTCGTACTATGAGCCTGTGCGTACTAAGTCGAAGAAGTCTAGAGCAGTGCAAGCTCGCCATGCTCAGGCAACTGCCCATTCAACCGACCGTCGGTTGGCACCAATAACTGTTATACGTTCCCCTGATAAAAATTTGTACATGACCGACCTGTGTGTCCAGCCCGCAGTGACAAATGGACAGGGCCAGTCTTAAGAGCCTTCTAATAGCGGCTTGAAGAAAGTTCCTGAACAAACCCCAGGTCAGGAAGAAAAAATAATACCCATGCACCCGTGCGCTCGGTCTACCCGTGCTCACGAAAACGGTATAAAAGTGAGTCCACCCTCGCCTGACTTGCACAATATGATCAATCACAAGCGCAAGGCGAGGGAGACAGCGATGACATATGAAGCATCCTCCCCCGTACATCACTGTACCAAAATTATGTGCAGTCGGGCAAGGCAGGTTAAGTAAAATAGCAATAAGAACATAGTGTCATCCACAGTAAATAAATTAGTAGCAGCAGTAGTAGAACAAGAATTAGCAGCAGGTATTACAACAATTAGAGTTGTAGATCTGAGGGATTTGAGTGCATTGTGAAAAAGGGAAATAGGGTGTTTTTGTGGTCAGTTGGTGCAGTATAGTTCAGTTAGAGCATATTAGTGCTGTAAGAAAATCTGGGTGCAAAACTAGTGAGGTATTAGAGTTAGAATAATAGAATTATAAGAGGGGTATCATTTATAGTGTGTATCAGGTTTGAGGGAAGGAGGTGGTACTGTGGTATCAGAGTATAGTGCCTGTCAGTTTTTCCTGAAGGGAAGAGGTCCGAACACATTCAAGTGCAAGGAACATTAGGGAGGTAATGCTAGTGCAATAATATAAAGGACAAGTTTAGAAAAGTATTAAGAAATATTGGTATCAGTTGGAGAAATAGAGTATTAGTAGAGATGTTATAGAAGATATCAATACAATATTTGGATTAGGTGTTGGAACTAGGCATTACCTAGAGGTAGTATCAAGGTCAATTGAGTTGACTAGGTAAGTGGAGTAATAGTACTAGTTAAAATATTTGGGTATTAAGTAAGGAGCAAGATACTAGGTAATGAGTATACAATTAAGATATTTTGATACTTTAGCATAGGATTTATATATATATATAAATAGTATCTAGTATAATAAATATCAACCAGTATAGTTTCATGGACCAATTTTAGAGGTAATTATGGACTCTAACCTTAGTATTGACCTAGTTGACTTAGCTTGACCTAGAAATGACTTAGAGACCTATAATCAAGCTAGTATAGCATGTTTATAATTCTAAAACATTGTTTTAACTTGATAATTCATATTTACGTCTTTGAGATATCGAGACAGACACAGTTGACATTCATTGCTCTGAACCACAGGCGAGTAGATTCTCTGATAGTTTTCATTATTTGATAATTACTATAATGCAAGTATTTAGAAATATATTACTTGATTCCAGATACATTGGTACAATGGATTAGTATACACATGAATCTTCAGTCATGAGATATTATTTATTATTTTATTATTTCTCGTGTTCTTGCATGGTTTATCCAATGTTTAATACTAGACAATATTTAATGTTAGATAATATTCATTGAGTATCTTGCATCATGACGTGTCATGGTTGGATCCATTGTACTAGTTGGGAAAAGAGAAAGTGTTAGTTAGATATGTGATCAAAGCCTAGACAATGTTCAATGTTCAATATTTAAGTTAGACAATGTTTATCCAATGTTTAAGTAGACAATGTTCAACCCAAGCCGATCACATATCTAACTAGTATTTTAAACACTTAGTACAGTAATAATTCTTTACTATATTCTATTTTATTATCTTGATTCTATTTTATTATGATCAGTTTATACCACATTGCTCTAGTTTATCTGGCTTCTCTACCATTATATGATATGGTTACATTATTTCTTGTCTTGTATTACATTCTCTATTTTTATTTATAGCATTATCAATTAATTAGAACTGCTATTGGGTTGTACTTCACTCCAATCCTGACTAGATATATTTTTCAGATAATTGGTTAGAGGAGATGTGTCCCACATTTTATGGGCCACAAGATGGTAAGCCGACCGAGGATTAGTACCAGCTACTGAGGCGACTTAGATTTTTATTAGCATGTTTTATATATTTTAATTTTAGATATTGGCATGTACATATTATTTGAGACTTTATAGCCAAACTATTAGTCTTGGATGTATTGTATTATGATTTTTATGACTCTTTCTTCTATTCCATATCGTGCATTTATCTTTCTTTAATTTTATATTGTGATTGAGTATTGATTCCCATTAAAATATCATATTATCCTCTATTTGGAGTTGAGATATCATTGACAGGTAGAATTATATATATTGTGTGAGATGTTTAGATATTATTGTTGACCTAGACAACGTTCTACCGTCAATGATGCGGCATAGTCTGGATGTACCCACGTACTCGTGCCCCTATACCAGTTGTGGGTCGTGACAAGTTTACCATTGACACATTTTCAGAGACTCAAACGATTTCTAAGGCTCTATATCAAATGGCCCATATTGAACTAAAAGAGCTGAAAGTCCAATTACAAGAACTGATTGATCGTGGGTACATTCGTCTAAGTGTGTCTCTGTGGGACACGCCTGTGTTGTTTAGAAAAAAGAAGGATGGCTCGATGCGGCTATGCATAGACTATCGAGAGCTGAACAAAGCCACAATCTGCAATCAGTACCCCCGCCTACGAATCGATGGCCTCTTTGATCAGCTACAAGGTGCGTCGGTGTTCTCTAAAATCGATCTTCGGGAGGGTTACCATCAGCTCAAGATCAAGCCAGATGACATGCCAAAGTTAGTATTTTGTACTAGTTATAGCCACTACGAGTTCTGGGTAATGTTGTTCGGACTAAAAATGATCCTACTGCCTTCATGGATCTGATAAATCGAGTGATCAAGCCAGATGACCTCTTTGAGCAAATTTTAGCAAGAAAGGCGACTGACTTTGCGGTGGACGAGAGAAAAACAATGCGGGTGAAGGGAAGACCATGCATCCCTAATGATTCAGAACTTAGAAAGAAAATCCTGATGAAAGCTCATCATGCAGCCTATACAGTCCACCTGGAAGCAGGAAGATATATAAAGACCTTAACATAATTTTCTAGTGGCACGACATGAAGAAAAACATGGCGCATTTAGTGTCACAATATATAACTTGTCATAGGGTAAGAATAGAATATCAGATGCCGGTCGAAAAGATGCAGAATCTTTCTATTCTGGAGTGAAAATATGAGCATATCAGCATGGATTTCATTTTTGACCTGCCGAAAACTCAACGGGAGAACGATGTCGTCTGGGTGATCGTCGACCAATTAACCAAGTCAGCACACTTAATTCCTATCAAAGTTGCTTGGAGCATCGATAGCATTGCTCAGATATACCATGATGAGATAGTCCGTCTACACGGAGTTACAGTATTGATTGTCTTAGATCGGGATGGACAATTCTTATCATATTTCTGGGGAAGCCTTTAGTCAGCTATGGGGACCAAGTTAAAGTTTAGCTCAGACTATCATCCTCAGACCGATAACCAAACCGAGTGAGTGAATCAGATTCTCGAAGACATGTTACGACTTTGTGCGATTGATTCGAAGTCAAGTTAGGATATTCATCTACCGCTGGCAAAATTTACGTACAACAATAGTTATCAATACAGCATTCACATGGCTCCGTACGGGGCATCATATAGGCAAAATTTTAGGTTACCAATCTGTTAGGAGAAAGTTGGGGAACGTTAGGTTCTCAGCCCAGAACCAGTTGAGTAAACAGTTCAGAAGATTTGCTTGATCTAAGATAGGTTAAAGGTGGCTCATAGTAGACAAAAAAGTTATGTCGACACCCATCGAAGACCCCTCGAGTTTGCAGAATACAACCATGTGTTCTTTAAAGTCTCGCCCATGCGAGGAGTCACAAGATTTGGAGCAAAGGGGTAGCTAAGTCTAGGATTTGTTGGCCCGTTTAAAATCCCCAAGAAAGCCGCTCCAGTTTTCTACCAAATTATACCAAATTATATTGCCACCAGCCCTATCAGATATGCATGATATCTTCCATATTTTATAGCTTAGGAAGTACATACATGACCCCAGCCATGTGATAGATTTTGGCTAGCTGGATCTTCAAGCAGACTTGTCGTATATCGAAGAGCCCGTTCAGATCTTGGATTAGAAGGAAAAGCAGCTCCAAAATCGTGTAGTCCCTCTCCTGCACGTACTCTAGCGAAACCACACGGTCGAGGAGTTGACCTGGGAACTCGAATCAGATACAAAGAAAAAGTTTCCCTCATTATTTTCTTAGGGGTAGGTTCTATTCTTATATTTCGTAGACAAAATTTTTTATTAGTTGGTTAAGATGTACCCCATTCTCCCTTTTCATGGACCGCGGATAAGGAAAACTTCGATATCATTTGATCGAAATAGATTGAATCAAGATTCTTTCCTCGTTATGAATTGATTTCTTCAAAATTAAGTCCCACATTCAGCAGGTCATACCTCAAGGAAAGACTCGACGACAGAGTTGTAATGCCCCACACCCGCACGGTACAATAAACTGAGATTTTAAATTAAAAAAGGACTGATTAAGTTAATTTTCGTGTACTAGTTATGTGCAGAGTTCAGTGATATTAGAGTAATTCCTCATAACAGGATAAAGCATGGATGATACAAATGGAATTAGTGTGTTCGTTCAGAGCAGTAAAGGGATAGCAGGATTAGAGCGATAATGTCGTCTTCCTTAGTCCGATTGGGTCTGATGATTTGGAGAGCACAGCCTACTCGCACGGTCATACCAAATGAGTAGATCGTGCTTCATATCGGACCATGGATTCAAAGAATTGGCCGTATTGGCAAGGCAGAGTGTTAAGCGGATTCATACTTGGTGAGTGTACTCTGTCCCTTCTTTTTTACTCCCTTATGCCTAATAAATGGATAACATCTTGTATATTGAGTACTTGGATAATGGTTTCAGAGGCATGCATAAAGAGTATTTGGATAAGGGAGTAAAGATTGTAGATAACATCTAGAATACGAAAATATAGTATTTGAGGCATGGATCAATGTGCGTGGTTCGGATAGATAAGCTGAGTCAGAGTTTGTGGCAAACATTGTAGATAGAACATTAATAGTTAGAACATGGATAATGGTTTCAGAGGCATGCATAAAGAGTACGCAACTATTATGGTATAATGCCACAAAACTACAAGTATGAGATAGACGGGAGCGTGCATTGCGCACGAGGATTAAGTTTAGATGCTTCGTCAAGCGATGCATCCAGTTGTAGTTCAAAACCAGGCAACTGCCGATCGGGTATGGTGCTATTGGAACCCGAGATTTGGAACTTATTGAAGGGTATGGTGCTACATAATTTGTAATGATGTGGCATTATGCCTTGTGTATTGGGACCTTGGGTCATCAACGAAAAATAAAATTGATAGGAACACAAAGAGAATGATATCATCGAGAATGTGCATTGTGGCAAAGAGAATCCTATATGATCACAGGTAGCCGAAGTATAAGGCGATGGTTCTTCGAACGGGTAGTATCGATAGCTAGGAAGAACCAGTTGATTCACCATGTGAATAAGAAAGGGGCACGGAGTATTACGGGACTTTAGCTGGAATTGTGACCCAGACTGGATTGTTATGCCATATATGTTGATAAGTGGGGGCCTTCGGTGGAGCTAGCAACCCGCATGCGGAGCATTCACCATTTGCCATGAATCGCCCAATATTGTTGGCTTGCGAGTTGCTAGTGAACTTTACTTCATATAGATAGCCTGTATGTAGTTGTGTGTTCTAGTTGGAGGAGCTAGCATCTGGGTTGGTCTGTGTAGTTGAGTTATTTTCTTTTTTTCTATTGCGTTAGTTGGTTCATGCGAGTTATGCCAAGTGACATAGGTTTCCCGTATCATTTGATTTTACTGTACGAGTTTGAGTAGAACATACTGATAGGATTACGCGATTTGAGTATAGCCTGATGCATGCTTAGTTACTTTGTGATAAAATATAAAATACTAGTATGATTACTACTTTCATTGCTTATATGTGTAACCTGCATTGCTACTTTTCTTACATGTCTTTCCATGAAATCAATCTAGGTTCAAAGTAGAAAGATTATCTTATAATAATTGTATGCTTCACATGATTACGTAGTGTTATTAGGCGAGTGGGTTATCCTAATTATTTATTACAAATGTGTATTGACCCACGTTTATGGGCACCCTTTTCAGGTACTCAGGCGAGGCTTTATTTGGATATATGGGACATGATGCATGGAACGGCAAAATCCTTTATAAGCAAGAGAGAGCATGAGTGTTGTAAGCCATTGTGGCATTCTTTTTTGGGCTGCTGAGATCCTTGTAATCTATTTTTTATTCAATAAAGAGCTTTGCTTCATATACTCTGATATAATCTTATTTATAATATTACTTTTCTTCTATTATAACTTAGTAGTTTTAATTATAACCATAATGTTTGACGTTATAGCCTTGTGCGAGCGCAACTCCAAGATCGTACGATATCAGGTCTCGATGAGAACGATTATCCTACGGGAGCGTTGGCGTGGTGATATTACATCCAACAGGGAGAATCAGACTTGCGAAAGATTGGGCGTGACAAGAGTAGCGAGGGGCCTTTCTATTGGGTTGGTTTCCTTGCTCATTTTTGATGCCGCTTGGTTACTTTCTCGTTGGTTTTGTGACTTGCATTTTCTTGAAGGGTTTTGATGGATTTTATTATTTTTATTCTTTGAACTTCGCATTTTGTATCGAACTATGGGAGACCGAGGCAAGAATATATTGATCGTCTGTTGATGCGTGTAGGTGATCGAGTAGAAGACGCACAGCGGAGTCCTGAATATCTCCCATTTCTCTTCCCTAATTCACCAACTAGTGAGTGGCCTTACCTTTGATTAGCTGGCCTTTCTTCCAAGTCTTTACTATTAATAATCTGACTCATGTATTCCGATCAATGATACCATAATAATAATAATAACTGAGTCAAGATAATAAGAAGTAAGGCTTGAACCACTTGATGCATGTTACACAAATTTATGAAACGATCGCATTATCATATTACTTGTTAGATATAAATGTGTTTTTATCAGGTTTCAGTTGTAGCTAGAATATATCCATCTATAACTGTATAACGAGTAGAACATATCTTATAATACGATCAATTGAGCAGGTAGATTATACTATCGTACTGTGCTAAAGTCGTTTTGTTCATTCGGATGTCTTAAAATGCTTCATATGATAAGTTAGTATTCTAGACGTCATATGGTCATGGATAACTTGTGCACAAGATTTTTATGGTTCTTGCGAATGGCAGACAAGGCACCAGGCTCGAGTCGACCTAGCCCGAACCCGTATAGTCGTATTAGCAAGATCAGCACGGTTGAGGTGGGGACTTGTAGCTGAGCTCGCTACTCACGCTACAAGGATCGTCGTCTACCTAGACTATTGTCCACCTTGGCTTGAAGTGCCAGTGACATATTATGTTTATTTAAACTGTGCAGGCTAACTATGTCTTCATAGAAAGTAATGACATTGTAAGTTTTGTGCAGATGGAACAGACGGCCGTAGGTAAAAGTCACCGAATGGTGGAATATTTTTTATATTATTTCTTTTCTATCACATGTTCGTAACTTGGACTAAGGCAAGATAAAAAGATCACATAATAATAATGTAGCCTGTTCACATGAATATTATGTCGACTTGGTGAGTTGGGTTTGCTTGCCCTCACCAGTATATTTTCATGTACTGACCCTCGTTGCAGCAGGTTCTCCGAGCCAAGGTGACACGACGAGGAGCTGAAGTCCTTCCCAACTTTTTCACCAACCGGACGTGTTCGTATTCGTAACTTCGGTGGCGTACATATTTCTGGATCTAGCACATACCCCCTTTTGAAGCTCCATAGAAGATAGTACAAACTTACACCCAAGGTGTTTTGTCTTTTGAATTTTAGTAAGGGATATAATGTATGAATCGACTCTCTCATTTTGCGTCCATCTTGTATGTTCGTACGCCCTTTATTTTGAGTCAATAGTTTGTAACGAAGATGTTCATTATCAATAAAGAGAACTTTTCTCGTCCAATGCTTGTTTTTTAATTTGCGTACTGTGTTGCATTTGTTCCAAAGTATATCATTATGCCTAGGCCTTGTGCATAGTGCACCTTACTCTCGTACGATATCATGCCCGCGGAACAATTATCGATTTTGCGGAATCGGGGCATGGCAGCAAGTCAGGCCACATAGCATGTCATGGCGTATAGCAAGTCGTGTCGCATAGCACCACCAGGCTCATAGCAAGATCAGGCCGCATAGTACATAGCATATACGAAATAGTCATGCGCATGAAGTCTAGGCACATAACACGCATGCAGTATAGGGTCTGTGGAAAAGGATTCGTGCCGCATAGCTCCCTGCAACATAGAACTCCATCATCCTAACATCAGCCAAACCGCCATAAAAAAAGCTCCAAATTTGGTTCCTTCATAAAATCTTTATTTTAAATCCAAATCAAGCGACATAAAAGTCAAAATCGTATAAAATTTAATTCTCTACAACATGGAACAATTAATTTTCAAAAATACTAATTTTTTAGAGATCATTCTCACGAAATACCATAAAACCCTATCTTTAAAATTTAGATCTACTCTAACATACCCATCAAGATAAAAATGCCAAGTACTAAAGATGTATAGAATCATAATGTACACATTTAGACTAATCATATACAAAAATAATAAAAGAAGTAAAATTGTAGTATTTCTCCATTTATGCAAGATGTACTTGCCTAATCTCCAAACAAAAGAAAGAGAATAACGTGAAGAATAAGGGAAGAGAGAGAAAGAAAAGAGTTTATATAAGGTAGTGTTGGATGCTTAGCCGTTGGATCAAGTCATGAAACCCTCCAAGAAATCCTAGCTACACAAAATAACCCATGAACCAATAAGAAAAAAAGTTCTAGTCTCAGGGTTACCTGACGGTCTTGCCAGCAAGTCGTATAAGCACTGATACGTATATCAGGAAGGGAAAATGAGATATATAGCCAAAAAGAGAGGTAAAGTTTAGAAGGAGCATGAGAGAGCGGTAACCATCTACGAGGTACTCACTAGATTTTTATTTTCTACTGACTGACGAGGGATCACAGCCTGAAAGCTTCAAAGATATGATGGAAGAAGAATAAATGCTTGAGTGGATGCATGCCATAAAAAGGTAATGAGTTCTTTATAGGCAAACTCGACTTATGAGATGGTGTGGTTGCTAAAGAGCAAGATGGCCTTGAAGAATCGATGGTTGTTTAGAGTGAAGTAGATAGAAGATATTATTCACCTTCGATACAAAGTGAGGCTGGTAGTTAAAGGCTACAGCCAACAAAAGAATGTAGATTTTGATAAGATTTTCTTACCAGTCATTATGTTATCATCAATTTGGGTGGTGCTAGTGTTAGCAGTCACTTTCAACTTAGAGGTTGAGTAGGTGGATGTGAAGACGATATTCCTCCATGATAATTTAGAGGAGGATTATACATGGAACATCCAAAGGGATTATGTGATCAGGGTGAGTCATATTTAGTCTTTTGATTAAAAAAGAGTGTGTAGTCTGAAGTAGGCTCCTAGACAGTTGTACAGAAAGTTTGAGTTGCTTAAGGGGGAGCATAGTTATGCACGACGACATCTGACCATTTTGTATTTGTGAAGTATTTTATCGAGGATGATTTTATTACTTTATTTCTCTATATGGATAATATGCTATTGGTGGATCAAAATGTCCCCATTATAGTATAGTTGAAGCACCAATTGGGTGCGGCCTTCTTTGTGAAGGATTTGGACGAAGTGAAAACTATTTTTACTATGAAGATCAGCCGAAAGTATGTCAAATTTACTTTACTTATCCCAAAAGAAGTATATTCATCGGGTCCTTCAACATTTTGGGATGGACGGGTCAAAAAAAGTTAGCAACCCCCTTAAAACTTACTTTAAGCTCACTACGGAGTAGTGTCCATCTACCAACGATGCAAAGAAAGGTATATAGTGGGTTTTGTATGGGTTTTGTATGCTTCAGCTTTGGAAAGTCTCGTGTATGTCATGGTATGTACAACACTAAATATTTACTACAAAATTATGGTAATTTAGCGACTAACTTAGCGACTTACCACTTTTAGTTGCTAGTTAGCGACTTACTACCAACTTATTTTTGACTAAATGACATTAATTTAATTAATAAGAAAGTTCATCGCCATTACATCGGTAGGGTGTTGCTACATTTCTGAAATTATTTAGCAAGTAAATTTTTTTAATCGCTATGTAGTCGGAAATATCTTTAAACCTATTTCTACAGCTCAGCGAATGAAATTTTGGTAGATATTCCAAAAATTTTAGCGCTTTTCCAAATCCTATCCCCCCCAAAAACTGACTAAACCCCGAAAACCCTTCTCCCCCCAAATTTTAGCTCATTTCCAAAACCCTTTCCCCTAAAACCTCCTTTCCAATTTCTTCTCCAAAATCGTCCCTCCCACATCGGAGCCCCGACGCCTACGATAGAACCCCCGCAGTCTTCGTCGGAACCCTCATCGCCTCCTTATTCGAGCCCCAGGTCGTCTCCCCCAGGCTGGCTCACGACAGGTGCAGTCACCGCCGCCTCCTTCGACGATCCCCTAGGCCGTCGATCTCCACCGAACGCCATAATCCTCATTGTGGATCAGGTATAAAAAATCCTTTGTTTAAATTTATTTTAATGCTTTGATTTACAATTTTATGACCAAAATATTGTAAGAATTTTTTGATTTCAAATTTTTTGATAAAAGTTGCTGAATTATGTTAGGTTTTAAGTATTTCTTAGAACCAAAAAGAGAAATTTTTGGTGAGGTCACAAGCATTATTGTTTATTCTGCTCATAAGAAGTCTATAATTAATGTTTACCATATAACATCTATGGCACTGATGTAGAGGTACTATTATTCTAAACTTGTAGTAACTTCCAAACAATATATGAAAAACCACAATCACAATTATGTTTTCTGGCGATGTACAAATGCATGCTTTGGATGGATGCCACCTTCATATATGCATATATTAATTGTTTGAAACAATTTGTTAGTTTGCTACATCCGATGACCCCCTTTCTCTGACAACTCATTTGAAGAGCTTAGTATGTATGAAAATATTTATTTCCACTATTAGAGTTCTTAAGAATCCCTCAGATAATTGCTACCTAAATCACTAAAGAAACTACTGAATCATTCTCTAACCTTTTTTGTCATTATCGAAAAGTGAGAGATGCTTTCATTATCTCTATAAATCATGATAGTTCTAGATTGGGTCCTACAAACAACTGAATGCAATAGTAAAGTTACACTGAATCAGACAGAGGTTTGGTGTTTTATTTAGTTTATGTTGCTAAAATAGTATTCAGAGGTTTTTCAGTAGTAAGGTTACATTGAAATTCATGATGTTAGATACTAGTTGTCTATTTTTATTTTTATGCATGTTTATCTCGTATATAGCTTGACCTTCAAGCCAGAAATAAAGGTTATTGTTTCGCAAAGTCTAACATGTTTGCCCATAATATCAAGTCAGGGTCCCAATTCTTTCATTTTCTCAAATACTTTGGTACATTTCTCATAATCTCCTTGAGAAGTCCACTTTACAAGATTATGTGTCTTCTATTCACTAACCTTATTTAGCATTTTCATTTTTTTAATCTCATGTTAACATTAGTGCTTCTTGGAGTCACATACGATGGTATTTCGTTAGGCAGATTTCATGCTGCCTGCAAAGGTGTAAATGTGCTGATTGTCTATAAATCAAGTATGATTATCTCGAATTGACTTGAAACCTATTTTTGTAAATACCAAAACAACTTTAACAACCTGTATATTGGATTGTATCATCTATTTACACATTCATCAATGGATACCAAAAAATGAACCCCCTCCCCTCCCAAGTACAAATATATATGAGTCATGAATAGAAAACCTTTACACATTATCTAATCTACTTTGAATGTGATATTCATTGTTTTTTCCTCCATGACTTAATGCCCCTAATTTATAGGCATATTGACTTTGTATGAGGCTGTTAAACTCAAGTGTATTATATTTTGTTTTTCCTTGGAGTGATTTATTACTATTCTTGTTTATTCTGTGCAAAAGAAAAGTCATCCATGATGAAACAATAACTGAAGAATATAAAATAAGTCAAATTCTATGTCTATTCGCAGAATAGTTTGGAAATAGACAATTACTCCTGGAGAAAGTGTTAGTAATCAAGAGTATTGCATGAAGAAGGAGCTGAATATAATTGGAATATTTGTGATTATTTTCCTATTTTTTAATAGTTTAGTCATGTTTGTGGTTTGTAATAATTTGTACTGAGGGCTTGGATTAGCTCTACTATTCCTTTTTTAAACGCATAATTACCTTAAGTTTATTTAATTGATGCACGAAGTGTTATATATTGGTATTATCCCAACCGAAACAACCCCAATGAATCCCCTATAAGGTATTTAATCTAGCCCTCATTCTACCCCGATGAATCCTTTTTATTTTTCCTTTTGACACTTATATTATTATAATTATGTACTACATTAAAACTAGAGACGAAATCATGAGAGTTTCAAAGCAGTGAGTCGATCTTTTGATCCACAAATCAAATTTGATATCTAATTTTCTTTTAATATATATGGTGCATAATCATTCACACGAGTAAAAGAAATAAGTCGATACTTAGTTGACCGTACGTGGATGTACAATCGACGACATAAGAGCAAGATTGGTCTGAATGATTATTTCAAGGCGAGCGTTGAGGAATTTCTCAAATAGGCCAGTAGCTAACCTGATTTCATGGATGGTAGACTCATCAAGTGTCCTTGTGTCAAATGTTATAATATACCATTCAAAGAGTTGGATCTTATTAGGGAGCATCTCTACAAGGAGTGGACGGCTCAAGAAGAACCTTTGTTCCCGTAATATTAGTCCTACTTTGATACAGAGGTTAGAGAGTCCATTCTTGGAGATCAATTCAAATATAGACAGCAAAACCTGGCACATGAGATGATATTTGCTACGGCGGGACCTAGTTTTGATCCGGAGGATCCGAATCCTGATGCAAAAGAGTTTTATGATATGTTCAAGGATGCCGATACACGGATATACCAGGACTATGATACTCATTATGTCCTATCTGTGGTGATACGACTATTGAATATCAAGTCTAATTTTAACTTGCCACAAGAATGCTACGACCGGATCATCCCATTGGTCAGAGAGTTGGTGCCGAGGATCAAAAGATTTTCCTTAAAACTTTTATAAGTCGAAGATGATGATAAGAAAACTCGGATTAGGCTACAAAAAGATAGCTTATTGTCGAAATGGTTGCATAATGTATTATAAGGAGAACAAGTATAAAGACACATGCACTTTCTCTCATGCAGACCGGTACAAGCCAGTTTGAGGCAAAGAAAAGTCAACTGTCCAAGAAAAGATGCATCCCTACAGGTACTTGCAATTTTTATCTCTCACAAAGAGGCTGCAGAGAATGTATATGTCTGCAAATATAGCACAACACATAACATGGCATAGCAAGGAACGGAAGATGGATGAAGAAGAATTATCTTACCCTTTCAATGGAGAGGCATGGAAGCATTTTGACAGGTGTCATCCAGAATTTGCAGTGGAGCCTAAAAAATGTCTGGTTGGTGCTATGTTCTGATGGATTCACTCCTTTCGGACAGTCATGATCTCAGTGCTCTTATTGGCCGGTAATTTTGACCCCTTATAATTTATCACCGTGGATGTGGATGAAGACTCCTTACATATTTTTGACACTTATCATACCTGGTCCCAAAAATCTAAAGAACATCGATATCTACTTACAGCCATTGGTGGATGAGTTAAAACAATTATAGGAATTTGGTGTTCAAACGTACGATATATCGAAGATGCAAAAGTTTCTGATGAAGGCGACACTTATGTGGACCATCAACCATTTTCCAGCATATCGGATATTGTCGGGATGGAGTACTCATGGCACTAAGTCTTGTCCGATATGTATGGGAAAGAGTAAGGCGTTCCGTCTTCATCATAAAATAAAAGCATATTTTTTTTACTATCACCGTCCGTTCCCTCCTATGTCGCATCCATGGAGAAGGAACAAAGATTCTTTTAGAGCTGGTTAACAAGACCTATCTCCTATTCTATTGAGATTGACAGGAAGCAAAGTTTGGAAAGAGGTAGAGAATTTACCGACTGTGAAGGAAGAACCAAGATTAGACGGTCATTTTCAAGGATTCATACATTGCCATAATTGGACAAAACAGAGCATCTTTTGCGACTTACATATTGGAAGGATAATCTCATAAGACACAATCTTAATGTCATGCATTTCAAAAGAATGTATTCGACAATCTTGATGTCATGCATATCAAAAATAATATATTTGACCAAGTATCCTAACATTTATAGATTATATATATGTCTATTTTTATATACTGGAATTAGATACCACAATGGAACGCTGCAGGCTTCTTCTCATCTAGCAAACATAGTCTTTACTAGACTTCTTTATTATAGTTCTAAGTTCTGATACTCCCTGATACACCTCCAAGTGCAAGTCTGATACTCTCTGATACGCCTCTATTTGCAAGTGTTAGATTCATTAGCTCCTCAAGCAGCCTTCAATATATCTTCATGCAGTCTTCAGTGTATTTAGAACTAAGAACCCTACAGTTCACTGTTAACTATCACTAAATGATTGTCACATTCAACTACATTCAATTATAAATCCACAAGACATCAAACTTGGATCAACGCATAAGAAATCAGACTAGTTAATATTCATTGTACCATGCAGATTTTTTTTCTTTTTAAAACATTAGATAAGGAATACTTGTAATTGAATACAAAACAGTAAATCAAAAGTTTATGTTTTGAATAAAGATACATATATGGATTGGATACAGAATACAAAATAGTAAATTAAAAAGTATGACGAATGATTGAAATTGTGACATGTTTGATCTATTATTAATTTTATGTTTTTATGATTAATCTCTTGAAACATGTCTGAAGTTATCTTCCTATGATTAATTTCTATTTTTATCTTAGTTATCTTTCCATTTTGAAACATGTTGAAGTATATATGATGAATTCGTTGAATTTCTTTAAATTAAAAATAAATACCACTTGTGAGCATAACTTATAAGAGTTAAATATTATCTTGTGTATCAAAATAAAAGATTAGAATATAAGCACTTATGTGCAGAACATAAAAGAGTTTAACATTAATTAGAGTTAAAAATTAGACAAACCAACTTCTTCTTCTTCTTTTATTTGGTGTATTGAAATAGGTTTTGCAAATGCACTTGTTTTTCTGACATACTTGTGATATTTTGATGTTGTCACTGATACTCATATTTTTACTGACATAAATGCACAGATCTTGTCTATGACAAACCAAGGTCGCCAACATCTCCGAGGAGGTTTATCTTAACCTTTCCCCTCCACTCCAGATCAATAGATTAGAGGAGAATCCAAAGAAAATGTTATTATGATAGATGATGGGTTGTCCCCGTAGTCTACAACGTCATTGGTGGGAGGCACGCTAACTTCTCTTTATTCTGGAGGCACGCCATCTTATTTTCCCTCTACATATATGCCCAATTCTCCTTATGTTGCTCCTACTGGAGCAAATATGTATCTCGGTCTTACGTTTCTGTCCAATGGAGCATATTATCGACGTTCAGGATTTCCAGACCCCCAAGTCCACCAGAGAGACCTACAATGAGACATGCTCAGAGTTATGTTCCGATGGAAATATGTAAGTAAAAAATGATAAATTATTGTATATTCATTTGTTGTCTTGTTATTATTTATTTATAATAATAATTTATTTGTTTCTTTATTGGTTCTTCCCCCATAAAGCTGGGAATGAGCTCGGAGACATCACGCGAGGAAATTTTCGTGGACCTGATTTAAATTTTAGGTCTATACCAGAGCCAAAGAAATACATTTGGCTTGATATGTTGAGGGTATGTTCTAATTATTTCTAAATAATTATGGTTCTTCTTGTTTATAGTTATAAGAGAATAATGGCTAGTATTTTCATTCTACTTTTTAATCTGTTCTAATTTGAGTTTTTATGATACATGAGTATCATAAGATACCAATCTCCCTTACTTGGACAACTCAAACACTCACTTACACCACAATACCTGTGCACTCTACAATCGAGCACACACACCTACACTGGCACAACTCTTCAATAATTCCTCCCATATACTCTCTGCACATACACATGCAGTTTACTGTGCTGCTTGTGCAATACTATGTGTGCACACTTGTGCATTACCTGTATTCTATTGTATCTATTGCACACACCATGTATCCTGAGCACTTGATATTTCTAGTACACAGGTCCAACTGAAATCAGTAGTGCACAAACACTACACCATGTATCCTGTATTTGCTGCAGCCATGCATGATTCAATTACAGATGTTGCTCGCGAGCTAGCTACTTTCATGCTTCAGTCCTTAAGAGAAGTGACAGTTAGGTGCGCAATTGAGTAAAATCAACAAAACTGCTCCAAGAAAAAACTTTGAATGGCATTGTAGAACCATGACATATAAGACATCTTGATGTTATTTATAAATTAATAATTACTTTTGATTAGACACCTACTTTTAGTAAAACATCGACTTGAAATGCTAATATTATTGATAAGGACAATCATGTCGTGTCTGTATCGTGTTAGACATGTGTATTAGACACACAGACTCCAAAATACACTAGGAGGCACCAAAGTAGGTGTCAACACACACTTGTACACCCTCTAGTGCACCATTACAAACCCAATGCACACACACACTTCCAATACACCACACACTAGTACACTCTCCCCTCCAATCTAAACATAATACAAACACAACAAAATATACACTAACACACACAATCACTCAATGGACACTTGAGTATAACTCTCATCTATGATACTCAAGAAACTAATACACCCATCATACTCTCAAACCAACCTAATATACCCAACCAATGAATATCAAATATATGTAAAATATATCATAAAATTATCTATAACAAATAGATTTAATACCAATATGAAGTAATCGACACAAAAAAGCTCTAACACACCCAAACACACAAAAATCACCAAATCTAGCCATGCGTATCATGGCGTACCACGACACAGGCACCACGTATCCAATTGAGAATAATTTATAATATTTTTATTCTACTTTTTAATCTGTTCTAACTTGTGATTTTTTATTTTAATTTTGTGAGACTCTGTCTCACAGTATCGATATCGGTATATGGATACGTATTTTATACTGCATGTTTTATTTTTCTGGATTTTATGGGATTTTAAAACTTGAAATTTTTTTTCTTGACTGGTATACCGATGGTATACTAAAGTGTACCGACGATATACTTTTCGGCAAATATTTGTTTTACTTTTTGAGATATTTTCGAGAATTTCCCTATAATTAGTACTTGAGTTTCATTTCATTTCTTTCTTTTCTCTTTATCTCTCTTTTCTTCACCTTTTTCCTCATGAGTTTGGAGCTTGGTCTTGAGACCTGGAGTATGGTTTATGAGCCTCTTTGTGGTGGTGGACTAGAAGGTTTAGGTTGGGAGCTAGTTCTAGGCAAGTACACCTTGTCGATTCTATGAACTTCTTTTACTTTCTGTCCTTTCACTTTCCTGGAGCTTTGGTTGTTGCTTTTTACCGTAGAATTGCTTTACTATTATTGTTCATCTCGTGATTTCTAGCCTTTTGACCGTCTCAGTTTTGATTTCTAGTAGAATCATGTCCAGTCCCTTTTTGGTAACTCAGTAACGAAAATGGTACCAGAGTTGTGACCGTGAGATATAGTCCATATTTTAATATGGGATTTACCACTAGACTTGACTCCTTATTAGACTTATTTTTGGTAATTTTTGGGATTTGATTTGGATTCCAAAAATCAGACTTGACTTGACTTTAACCATGTTTATCATTAAAAACCGGCATACAACGGGACCCTATCAGAAAAAGGAGCTCCCGACTTGTCACTATTGTGGCAAGAAGGGGCATTTTGCCAAAGACTGCAGAAAGAAGAACAGACTATGCCTAGTATGTGGAGCTAGCCAACATATGTCAAGGGACTGCCCATAACTCAAAGATGCAGCACCTCAGAACGGGCAATGACCAGGAGCACAACATCCCTTAACATCTGGAGGATATCAGAGGGGAGCACCCCTGGCTACACATGAGGCCCAGTTCAACAAAGCCAGACAACAATCTAGAGAGCAAAGGCACGGGCAGGCCTTTGCATTAGCTGCAGTTGTAGAGGAGCCCGAAGGTGAAACCATCACAGGTACCATTTTAGTTGCATCATTACCTGCAACCGCATTATTTGATTCTGGCGCTACACTGTCTTTCATATCAAGTAGTTTCGTAGCCATGCACAAACTAGCCACCTCTCCACTACCTAAATGCTGGAAAATTCTTACCGGAGGAGGCATCGTGCCGGTTACCAGCATTATTGAAACATGCTCGGTAGTCGTTTGTAGTTGAGAGCTAAGAGCATAATTTTTGGTACTCCCAATGCCAAATTTTGACGTCGTCTTAGGCATGGACTGGTTAAGCCAGAACAATGCTATCCTAGACTGCCAAAAGGGTAGTATCACCTTTAGACTACCAGGACACCCGGAGTTCGAATACGTACGAGGTACCATCGAGTAAGGAGTAGGCCAGACTCCCAGAGCTTACATGGCAATGGAGATAGCACCCCCAGCACTCGTTGCAGAGTTCGAAGACGTATTCCCAGAGGAATTGCCAGGCCTACCGCCTGACAGAGAAGTAGAGTTCACTATTGAGCTGATAACCGGAGCTGCACCGGTATCCTTAAATGTGTACCGACTGGCAAAGAAGGAGCTTGACGAGCTGAAGCTACAGCTTAAAGAATTGTAAATCAAGGGATTTGTTCGTCCTAGTGCATCACCCTGGGGAGCACCAGTGTTGTTTGTACCCAAGAAGGACGGAACATATCGGATGTGTATTGATTACAGAGCCCTCAATGCTTTGACAATAAAAAACAAGTACCCCTTGCCGCGAATTGACGATCTGTTCGACCAACTGACGGGAGCAGTGGTATTCTCAAAAATAGATTTGAGATCAGACTATCATCAGGTCAAAGTACGGAGGGAAGATATTCCAAAGACAACATTCAGGACTCGTTATGGTTATTACGAATTCCTGGTGATGCCTTTTGGACTGACAAATGCACCTGTCGTATTCATGAACCTGATGAACAGAGTCTTCCACCAATATCTGGACCAGTTCATGGTAGTCTTCATCGATGACATCTTAGTGTATTCAAAGAGCCACGAGGAGCACGAAGAACACTTAAGATTAGTGCTAGAGACGCTGAGACGTGAGAGCCTTTATGCTAAGCTGAGCAAGTGCGAGTTCTTCCTTGATTGTGTCACTTTTCTTGGACACGTGATCACAGTAGAAGGCATCTCGGTGGACCCAGCAAAGATCTCATCCGTAGAGACGTGGCCAACCCCTACCAACATCTCAGAGGTGATAAGCTTTCTAGGACTTGTCGGATATTACCGGAGGTTCGTAGAAAACTTTGTAAGAATCGCGGAGCCGATTACCCGTCTTACCCGCAAGGAGCAGGAGTTCTTCTGGTCTGAGGAATGTCAGATAACTTTCGAGGAGTTGAAGAAACGTCTGACTACAGCCCCCATCTTGACTATACCATCTGGATCCGGAGATTTCATAATCTATAGCGATGCATCCGGAAAAGGATTGGGTTGTGTCTTAATGCAACATGGGAAGGTTATAGCTTATGCCTCAAGACAATTGAGAACTCATGAGAAGAATTATCCGACACATGACTTGGAGCTTGCCGCAGTCATCTTCGCCCTGAAGCTATAGAGACATTATCTATACGGCGAACGAGTGGAGATATTCACCGATCACAAGAGCCTGAAGTACGTCTACACCCAGAAGGACTTAAACCTGAGACAAAGATGCTGCTCAAAGTGATGACAGATTTCGAGATCGATCTACAGTACCATCCCGGGAAGGCTAATGTGGTAGATGATGCTCTAAGCAGAAGACCCATGGCATTCTTTATGATCACCCAACCAAATCTATTGAGAGATCTAAAACAGTTGGGTATAAAGGTCATTATGCCAGGAATTGACGGCCAATTATCAAACTACCAGCTGCAATCAACATTGGTCGAGAGAATCAAGGCTGCCCTACCAACAGATGCAAGATTTCAGAGGCTTCGACAAAGAACAGAGGCTGGAATCCAGACAGGATGTCGCATACACGAAGATGGAACTCTAAGATATGGAGATCGTCTTTATGTTCCAAATGAAGAACTTCGTGACGAGCTGATGTCAGAAGCTCATAGCTCAACATACTCTATACGTCCAGGTGGCACAAAGATGTATAGAGATCTGCGACAATACTACTGGTGGCATAAAATGAAGAGAGAGATAGCACGCTTTGTGGCAAAGTGCCTGGTGTGTCAGCAAGTCAAGGTTGAACATCAGAGATCAGCAGGTCTACTTCAACCCCTCCCAATACCCGAGTGGAAATAGGAACACATTACGATGGACTTTGTTACGGGCTTTCCAAGAAGTCCCAGTGGTCATAATGCTGTATGGGTGATCGTAGATAGACTCACCAAAGTTGCTTATTTCTTACCTTTCAGAGTCGGACAATCTACAGAAGTCTTGGCGGACATGTACATGAAGGAGATAGTACGTCTGCACGGAGTACCAGTCAGCATAGTATATGACAGGGATACGAGGTTTACATCTTACTTTTGGCGAAGTATGCAAGAAAGTCTTGGTACCCGTCTCAAGTTCAGCACCTCGTACCACCCGCAGACAGATGGCCAATCAGAGCGCACCATCCAGACACTAGAAGATATGCTGAGAGCCTGCATGCTTGATTTCAGCGGATCATGGGAAGATCATTTACACCTGGTGGAATTTTCCTACAATAATAGCTATCAAGCGAGCATCCAAATGGCTCCCTTTGAAGCATTGTATGGCAGGAAATGTCGTTCCCCAGTATGTTGGAGCGATGTTGGCAAAAGACAGATCTTGGGACCAGAATTTGTCGTTCGTACGGTGGAGAAAGTAAAGAAGATCCAAGGACACCTACGAGCTGCACAGGACAGACAAAAGCACTGGGCCAACGTACATCGACGACCTCTAGAGTTCCAAGTGGGAGAGCATGTGTTCTAGAAGATCTAACCTACCTGAGGTACTATCATATTTGTAGGAAGAGGAAAACTGAGTCCAAGGTACATTGGATCCTTCGATGTGTTGGAACGCGTCGGAGAAGTTGCTTACAAGCTAGCCTTACCTCAGACCTTGGAAGGAGTACATGACATCTTCTACGTATCTCAGCTGAGGAGGTACATTCCAGACCCAAGTCATGTACTGGACCATTCAGAGATCACCGTCGGCCCGAGCCTATCGTACCAGGAGGGGCCTGTAGAGATCCTAGATCGTAGCGAGAAGGTGTTGCAAGGACAGATTATCCCTCTAGTTCGTATTGCATGGAGACATCATGCACTAGGCGAGTCAACCTGGGAACGAGAAGAGGATATTCGATAACGTTTCCCCCATCTATTTCCAAACCAGGGTATGTCCTAATATTTCAAATCAATCTAAGTTCTTTCACTATATGTCTGTTTTTTATTTCGAGGACGAAATATTCTAAGGAGGGTAGGTTGTAAACTCCCTCGACCAGAATTCAGCATTTTAAAATCATTTTTAGCAATTTAGGATTTATTTCAATATTTTAAATTATTTTGCTTACATATCCTATTGATTTGAGCACCTGTCCATTACCCAATTATTTAGAGCATTACACTAGCTGTTATCCCCAAACAAAGTTCACATACCTGTCCTAGACATGTTAGACTATTTTTCTGAATTTTGTGCAACTCTCAGATACTTTATTTTGAGCCTCGTTTGAGACGCACAAATATCGTTACAAACGTCCGTATTTATTTTCTATTTAATTTCCTGCTCTATACCCATCTCTGTCCCAATAGAGATTTGAGGCCCAACCTGTACCTGTTTTGCCCAAACAAAAATACGTTAATATTCTACTTTGAATATACTACAATTAGTATATTGACACCGTATTAAAATTATGGCTCCACCTACCTCTAAATAATTAGAGAACACCGTGCGCAGTATTTATTAATTAATAAATACGGTGACCCGTATCACCCTAGAACCAGGCCCAACCATTGCCCAGGCTCACTCCCACCCCCTCAGGACCCTCCCACAGCTTTTCCCTCTCAAATCTGAGCATTTTAGCATTTTTAGGAATCAGGTGTTTTTATCAGATAAATTACGTAATTACGTAAATTTCCAATTTTAGGACCTATGTGCAATTTATAAAATTGCAGGTTTTTTTTGGCAAATTTCCAGTGTGAGGTGTCAACACCTCATTGGCCGGTGATCGTACACCGTCCATGTGGCATGGGTCCCACCTGAAAATATCAGAAATAAATTTCCTAAAATATCTAAGAATTAAAATACCTAAAATACCCTTGAACTTTACCCTATTTACTACCCATGCCATTGGCCCTAACCCTATTTAAACCGACCCCTCCCCTCTTCCAAACCCCACACCACCTCCCTCCGGCCACCACCTCGGACCAAACTCCGCCGACCGGTTCGCCACTCCCCCAGCTCCCTCCCGACCAACCACCACCCGCCCTGGCCGACTGCTCCGCCGCCGGCAGCCGCTGCAACCCCAACTCCCCACCCTGCACCACAACACCACCACCACTCCCGTCCGTCCCTCACCGCCACCCCCGCCGTCGTGGACCACATCCACCACCCCCAAACGCCTCGCCCCGACCTCCTCTGCCTAACTGACCCGCCACCACAGCCCCATGACGCCCACCTCAGCCGCCAGCTCCCCCGCAGCGCCTCCACCCTCACCCGCACCAGCACCGCCTCCCCCATCCCGACAGCCTCCAGCTCCTCCCCCGGCCACCCCTGACCTCCGCCACCACCACAGAACTCTTCGCCACCCTCCCCTCCGCCGACTCGTCCGCCTGCACCGCCGCCCCAGCCACCGCCTGCGGCGCTGCGACCCCGCAAGCTGCCGCTGCTACTGTCACTACTGGCAGTAGCTACTGCTGTGGCTGCCATCCCGGCCAGCAGCCGCCTGCTCCGCCGCCGTCCTCCCGCCGGCGATGAGCCGTGGGCCACCCCTTGTTGACCTGTCAGGTATAGCACTGTAAAAATATGTAAATACGTGTATATATTTATATGTATGTATATATGTATATATATATATATTTATATATATATATTAATATATATATTAATATATATATTATTATATATATTTTATATTTATATATTATAGTATAACTACTGTATACAGCTAACATATATACTATATTATTATATTTAATATAAATATGTATATACATGTATGTATATATATATATGTATATATATATATCTATGTATATTTATATATATATTTTTTTATAAAGTATTATACATATATATTTATATATTATATATTTAATATTATTATTATATACTTAAATACAGTATATATATACAGTATAATATATATTTTTGTATTAATATATGTATATTTTTATTTTCTGTTTATATATATATATATATATATATATATATATATATATATATATATATAAGTATATTTATATATATGTTTATATATAGTATTCTATAATTATATATTATATCAGTAAATATATATATTTATATATATATATGGTATCATTATTATATTATATGTATATATATTATAAATACATATATATATAATATCTATAAATATGTATATATATATGTATTTTCTTTGTTTTTCTTTTGTGTAAATATATATATATGTATATATTTATGTATATTATATTATACATATAAAATTATATATATCATATAATTATATTGTAATTATATGTATATATAAATAATATATATACTATTATATGTTATTATGCATTTTCTTTTATTTTATATATATATATATATATATATATATATATATATATATATATATATATATATATATATATATATATATGTATGGTATATATATATTATTTATATATATAAAGTAAATATATATATGTACCCTATATATATATATATATATATGAATATATATATATATATATATATATATATATGTATATATATATATATATATATATGTATTTATATTCTTAGTAAATATATATATGTATACATATATTATGTACATACTATTATTATTAAGCTATATATGTATATATGTACACTTATATATATATATATGCCTTATTTTCTTATTATTCTTATATTATGTATATATACTCTATATATATATGTACCATATATATATATATATATATATATATATATATATATATAAATATATATATATAGCTATGTTTTAATACTTATTATCATATGCTATATAAATACCTATATATATTTATGTTATGTGTATCTATATGTATATATATAACTATCTATATATATATTATGCCTTCTATATATATTTACATAAGTGTATACCTGCTATATATAGTATTTGCCATAACTATATTATATATGTACTAAATATATATATCTATGTTATGTCTTCACATAAGTATAAAAATACTATGCTACCTCTATATTACTTTATTATACACTTATTAAATATATATTTACAAACCCTGTACGTCTTGAACAGAGTACATCTTCAGCGCAGTCAGTGACCCCCTGTCACAGGACCCCTCAGACTTGACTGCGAGTACAGGTTTTCGACACACTCAGGAAGTAGGCAAGTATACCTTGCCAAGTTTACTGTTTAAATATTAAATGTTGTTATATGCTAATTCTCCTGAACTTTATATGATTGTGTGTATCTGAGATTGCCTCGGGTACCGTCAACAAGTACGTTGACACGTAGTGTAAATAACTTAGTCCTTACAGACTTACCAACAACTGTGAGGGTATCCTAATATCCTCCTAGACCCTGTCAAGGGAACACGCAACAAGGTTGCAATACATATTGGGATGCGAGCTGCGTATTTGATTAGCTACCAGTACGTGTGACGTGCATCACGGCTTAGCAGGAAATCAGGAAAAGTTACGACTTGGCATTAGTTACATTGGGCGGGAAAGATAACTAGTAGACGTATGGGACACCCCCTCCTTGTATGTTATACCTTCGTTCCATGCTCCTCGGAGATGGACGATTGCAGAGTGCCCTTGAGTTAGGGGGCATATGACACATATACTAGCCAGTCACCACGATTGGTGAATTAAGTCAGCATATGTCTAGCCTACACATTCCCATACGTACTACAAGGTCTTTACATTGTATTCACTTAGATGGTTAGCACACCCTGTACTTATTTATTTATTCAGTATTTACATACATGGCATGTTATTTTTCTGTATCTTGTTATGTCCCACTGAGGACCTGGTTCCCTTTCAGATTTAGATGAGACCTTCTACCCCACGGTATATGGGCCTGGACAGGAGACCAGATATGCTACCGAGGAAGAGTTAGAGGAGACACCATCAGAATCTGCCTGATCCTAGAAGCTTGTTCACCTGGAGATGGAGTTATTTCCCTAGATAGACGATACTTTAGTCTATCTTATTTTCTGCACTATTATTATCTTTTGTAGTGGATTTGTTCCCACAAAATGTGTACTATGCCATTCAGACTTAGCATTATATATATATTTCAGCACTTATTCCCATATTCATGATATTTCTATGGATGAGATTAGATTTACCTGTATTAAACTTGTAGTATTTTAGGACAGCGTAGCACGTTCCTTAGGGTCCATTAAATTGGATTAAACCCTTAGTGACGTGTCAGCTGGCCAATGCCACGTGGCCTAGTTCCATATATTTTGGGACTGGGGCGTGACACTATATATCAACTATATTTTTTTGTCGCTACTACAGCAACGAAAAAGTTAGTCGCTATTTTTTGTCGCTATAATAGTCACTAGTTCGTCAGTACAACGATGAACTAGCGACCAAGAATGAACATCGATGTTGCTTTTAGCGACGAAAAAAGTTAGTTGCTAGTTAGTCGCTAAAATGCTTTAGCGACTGAAAATTTAATTTTAGCGACTAAAAATTCAGTCGCTATTTGTTAGTTTTTTTGTAGTGATTGCTCACACAGTTTATGTGGTTAGCAAGTATATTTCCATATAGGAAGAGTACATTCGAGTGCGGTTAGGTGGATTCTTTGATATCTTCATAACACTACTGATTGGAAGCTTTCATTTGTGAGTGGCGAGCTGAAGCTGGTTGGATATACTAACACTGATATGACCGAAGATTTGGACATGACGAGATTGACTTTAGGCTATGTTATAATATTTTTTGGTGGAGCTATTTCTTGGCAATCATGGTTACAGAAGTATGTTGCCTTATTTACGATAAAGGTAAAGTTTATTTCGATGACAGTGGCTTGCAAGAAATTATTATGGATGAAAAATTTTCTGAAGGAATCGGGACTTAAGTAAGAGCAGTATATTTTGCTTTGCGACAGATGGAGTATAACTCATCTTAGCAAGAACCCGATGTTTCATAGTCGGTCCAAGCATATTCCAACTCGGTATTTATAAACCCCCTTTCCAAAAATAAAAATATTTTAATTATTTTTTTAATTAGCCAATAATAATAAAAATAATCATTCCAGTTATGCACACATTCAATCACTATCACAACTTACCAATTACTATCCTTATTTCTTTTAGCCTCGTTTCCATCCATGTGCCTCAAATTACACATATATTTTAAAAACTTACCAAGTTTTCCTCCATCAAATAATTATAGCCCATTTGAAATCCTTCCATATAATACTATACTCAATATAATTTCTCTATATAACAGATAACTCTTCCAATCCATTCCATATATGAGGTAGTAACCCTAAGGAAACCACCTATTATCTTTCTCGTACTAGGAAGACACCACCAATCAACATTTATAGAAGCATAACCTTTCCACCTGCCCATATTCTTCCCTCTCCTTCTTTCCATTATCTTTGACCTCTTCCCGTCGCACATGTGACTCCAGTAGACCCGAAGGACCCAGACGCCGGTGAACCATCTCCTCGACCGCGGACAACCACAGCGCTGGAACTAGGAACCTACTTCCTAGGCAATCGGTTAACTTCAACTCACCATCTCTCTTTGTTAGGCAACTTAAGTAGATCCTTCCATGGATTAAGACAAGCACAACCCTGGCTAGCAGGCAAGTATACCTTGCCAACTCGTACAATATTTTTTCATTCATATTCCATATTCTAATGTTGTCCCTTTTTCATTATATTTGTACATATTCATGTTGCTTTACTTTTTTCCTCGTTCTACGTGTATGTAGATTTGCTTCTATTTTCCATTATTACTTGTTGTATAATATCTTGTCATGTTCTTTATACTTCTTGAGATTGACGTTGCCTAGTCCTATGCCACTATTTTCTTGACATGACTTGACTTGGACCCTAACTTGACTTCTAATTTAAGCAAGGAAACTTTTATTAGAGGATGGCTATATTTGACCACCCTCGTTCGTGCACTCCCATTGGGCGATGAAGGAGACTTACTATAGATTGGGAGTCCCCAATGGCCTACTTTTTATAGGACCGTGAGCTCTCATTGGGTTGTAGTTATTTTAATTTATTTTATAGTCATGTTTTATAGCACGATTCTCGATAGCATGTCACTTTTTTTATCCTTATTCTTGTATTATTTCCTTATCTTGGTTCTTGAATGGTGTACTGTACTTTTTGGCATGTTTTATGTATCTTGCAATATCCCACTAAGGACCCAAACTTTTCTCCAGATTTTGACGAACATGTGTACCTGAAGTTCTACTGATCATGACCTAATACTAGTACAGCTGTAGTTGAAACTTTGCTATTTCTTAGTTTATTTCAGCTTGAAATTTTATTTATTTTCTTGCTTCCTTCTACTAGTAGTGAATTTGTCTCCACCGGACGTGACTTAAAAACTTGATAAACTTGAACTTTCATATTTATATTCATCATTTTTTATTTTGATTAGTTGATATTATCTATGGATTAGATATAGTTTCCTTGTTGGACCTAGATTATTGGACTTGAGTACTATATGAACAACGTACATACGAATCCTGAGAATTTTATGAGTTGGATTATCTTGTGATTCGTACCAGCTAGCCAAGTCACATGCTCGTCCCATGAGTTTTCGGACTGTGACATGACAGTATCATTTGATATGATATATTCTTGAGGCGAAGGACGCGATGCATGAGAGGTTCACACAGAGGACAATGAAGTTGATATGCTCACGAAGGTTTTACCAAGAGATAAGTTTGAGTACTACAGAAGGATCGTTGGTATGACGAGCGCCTCCACCTAGTTGGGAAGGAAGAAATTTGTTGGTGTTGGGTGGAGTTCCCAGCCTATGTGGAGAATATTCTGGAGTACGACGAGGTCATCAGTGTGTCAGAGAAGCTAGGAGAGTCAGAGGCAACAAAAGTAGAGTTTACCGCCAAATCAGTAGCAGTACCTATGTACCATCGTTGGAGGCAATTTGCCTCTGTTTTCGTTGTTGTTTCTTACCGCTTCGCATTCGCCGACTTGGTATAACGGAGGTATACATGTATCAGGCGTTGAAAATAATTTAGGGTATTTTATAAATACCATTGGATCAAATCAAATAATTTTGATTTGCTGCAGGATTTAGGAGACATATATATAGGTCTTTCCTAACCCTAAATTCCAACAACAACACATTTGCATGGGGAGATAGTTTCAAGTAATTCTTATCGTTATTAGTTTTGAGTAATTGTTCTCGTCATCTTCTTTCTTGTCACTACTATATTTTCTAGAAAAGGATATTTTGGTCATTTTATAATTAACTAATTATTGTGCATGTTGTATATTTATTTATAGTATTATTATTTATTGTTAGATGTTGCATTCTATTTTGGACTTGCGTTAGTGACCTAACTAGACAAGACTTGACTCATGGACCAACATTTATTTTAGTTAGACTTGAGCTCAATAACTAGCCCAATTCTTTAAGTTAGTGATTTAATTAATCAAACCATTAGGATTAGAACCTTCCTTCCTTAATCATTTTCTTCATGACAACCTAATAGGGGTATTTTGGTCTTTGTACCATTACTTGGAGATGGGGCAAGTGCCGACCTATTGAAGGGGGGAGAAATTCTCTCTCATTTTATTTTATCTCATTTAATTGCAATTGTACTCCACTTAGTGTTCTTTCCCAATTTAACCCACCTCTCTACCAAATTTCTACCAAATCACTACCAATTACTCTTATTCTTCACCATTAATAGATCTAGAACCAAGGAGGAGGCAAGGAGCACCAAGGAGGAGGAGATTGCACAAGTTGAGGGCTCTTTGCATCCAATTGGAGACTTGCATTGGGAATCAATCTTCCAATAGGTATAATTCAGAATTTCTCATATATTTAGACTCTAAATATGTATTTTAATCATTAGGAACCCTTCCTTGTGTTAGGACTACCTATAGGAAGAATAATTGACTCCTAGGGACCCCTATTGTGAATGTTATTTTGTGTTTTGTGCCCAAGTTGGGAAAAATCTGAGATTAGTGCACCATGTGTTTATCAATGGGTCTAGTGGACCAAATTGACATGTGTTTGGTTGTGTGAGACTAGTGTCATGTCTACAATTGGATACGAGCAGGCCGTATCATGATAATTTAGTGATACGGGATAATTTTGGGGGTTTTCCTCCGACACGGAAAGCTACACATGTCATATTTTGTCATAAGCACGTAGATGAGTTGCTATCACTTTATATTGCTTATAATTATGCATCTATACTTGCTCACATCATTAGTGATGCATTTAGTATGGTGTTGGGGCCGTATCGCAAGCGTATCATAGATTTAGTGTGATCCGGGTGTGATGTACTCCATGTGTTTGATGAAATATTTAATACTCTAATTAGTGGTGTTTATATATATTTTAGATAGCAATGAGATGTATATGTATATATATGAATATATATGTGTGTATCTATATATTGTATCATAGATATGATAATGTGTGATTAGAGAGCATGTGTTTGTGTTTGTATATATTTTTATCTAAGTGTCTTAGTGAGTGTGTAGTGGTAAGGGGTGTTGGCAAGGATAATTCTCATAGAATTGTGTGTGATATTGTAAACCCCCTCGACCAATTTAGGATTTAATTAATTTAGATTGAGAGACTAGGATTAATTTGGGTACAATTAAAATTAAGGTGCAACAATTATGTGGCTTAATACACCCTACCGTTGCTTCGATGTTTGGAGCGCTATACTAGTAGGTACCCTCAAACTAATCAAATACTCATCTCCTAGACATGCCAGACTACCCATCTGACCCTTGTGTAACTTTTAGATCCTCAATATTGTGCTTCAATTGAGCCGCGCAATAATTGTTACAAACGTCTATGTATTATCCCAATAATACCAATTTCTCATAATTGCCCATTTCTAATTGAATTTAAGGCTCAACAACAATCCAACTCCGTATAACCCAAATTAGGGTATTGACCTATTCTGAGCCTGCTACGCTCATGACACTTGTGTCCCACCCAAATCTAGTTCCATGTGTCTTCAATGCATTAGAGAACACCATGCGCTTTATTTTTAATTAAATTAAATTAGGAGCAATTTCACCAAAGAAGGACCGGACCAAGCCCATGAACACCTTCATGTGGACCAGCCCCCACCTCAATGAGCCCTGGCCGGCCCAAGCCTCAAGGTCAGCCCATAATTTCCATCTCTTATATAAATACGCATTTTTCTACACTTGAAACCCTAAAATCCCTATCACCAACACCACTTAAACCCTAACCGCTCCCCTCCTCATCCAACCCGAGCTTTCCCCTCCCCCCTATTCTGACCAGTCACCACCAACTTTAGGAGGCCACCTCAACTGCCGGTACTGCCCCTCAACGCCGGGCCACCCTGCCAGTCCGCCTGCAATCATCGGACACCCTCCATCATCACCATCCTCTTCACCATCAACCCATCCTCCGTCAAACCGACGACCCTTCCCCGACCTTCCAACAATGCCACCCCCCTCAGGCCATCACCGCAGACCCCCTTCCGCCTGCACCCACCGGACCTCTACCGTCTCTACCACCAAACACCATCCCCAACCCGCTGCTGTCGTTGCTGCATCTGCTGCAGTACTGCCGCTGCTGCTGCTGCCTTACCTGTTGGCCAACGCCGGAGCCCACCACTCACCGGAGGACGACCAGTCAGCAAGGAGACCCTCGTCCAGTCAACTAGGTAAATGCCTTATTCTCCTCCCTCCTCGTATCGTGTTCATATATGTTCGTCGTGTCGTCGTATCGAGTGTCGTAGTCTTGGACACAAACTTAATTAAACCTTAAACTATATATATGAATGTATGATGATTAACAAGATTTAGCATTTATTTAATAACTGGCATTTACCTTAGTCATAAGACCTGTTATCAAGGGCTAGTAATTCACCCGAAAAGCCGGGACACAAACCAAGTATGTTTGTACATGGAAAAATAGGACATGTAATCGTACAAGATCAGGAATAGTTGATAACCCATAACTTTGGTAACTTAACGCGAGAGACACGGTAACCGAGGATAGGACACGTGTGAACCCTAGCTACGTACACACGAGACACTGTAGTCGACCAACCGTTATCTTGTGCCAGTACCTAAGCGCAGCGTTGTAGTTGTGTATGTATTGTTTTAGTGTCTGATGACAGTATTTGCTATATTATATTGTGTGTTTAGGATCTTTGGACCAGCGAGGAGATACTGCAGGAGCAGGCTATTGGCATTCACAGCTTGAGGACTCAGGCAAGATACCTTGCCATATTTACTGTCTAATTTAAATTATGCATATGTTGTATGATGTCTTGTTGCTTATTTCATATGACTGTGCGCATCCGAGATTGACTCGGGTGCAGTCGACGGATGCGTCGATGAGTAGTATACTTGACCTAGTCACTAGCAGACTCACCCCGTTGGGAGGATACTCTAATATCTTCCGTGACCTGACACTCTTACACGTTTTACTGTGACAAATTTATATTGGGATGTGGGTTCGCGTACTCGACTAGCCATCGGTGCGTGTGACATGCATCACGGTTAGTACATAATTTAGGATTTTATATTAGAAGAGACTTGGAATATAGATACGTGGTATGCACGTCGAGTATTCGATTTATGTATCTACATTGGGCGGGGAGGATACTAGTAGGCGTATGGGATACACCTATTAGAATCCGTAGTATCCAAAGGAGCCACGGATCCAATGACTCCCTTTACACTGCTTCCATGTTCTTCGGAGCGATATGGACGATATCTATACTGCTGCCACATTCTTCGAAGCGATATGGACGATATACTGTACTGCTGCCACGCTCTTCGGGGAGTTGGACGTTATGCCTACGCCTACCCATACGTACCAAAGTTGTCCTCACATTGCATTCACTTAGATGGTTAGCACACCCTTTATTGTATTTATTTTATTCAGTATCTATATATGGCATGCTTCTATGTATCTTGTTACGTCCCTCTGAGGACCTGGTACCATTCCAGATTTGGACGAGGCATATTATCCCACAGTGTATGGCCCTGGACATGAGACGAGGTACGCTACCGAGGAGGATCTAGAGGTGCAACCGTCAGAGTTCCCGTGATCATTTGGTAGGCCTTCTGCCTAGGATTGGAGCATCATTATCTAGTCAGCCGATGCCTAGTCATTACTTTTTTTATCTGTCATTCAGTACTTTTATTTCGTCATAGTAGTGGGTTTGTTCCCACCAGACATCTTGGGTTGTACTTTGATATTTCATACTGATATTTATTTCTCGTATTTATTTTAGTACTTCTTGGTTATATTCTGGATAAGATTAGATTACCTGTTGTTGTTGATATTGAACTTGTTAGTATTTAGGACAGCGTAGCACTCTTTGTTAGGATCCATTAAATTGGGATATCCTCGAAGACGTGTCAGCTGGCTATAGCCACGTGGCTTGGTCCCGTGTATTTTGGGACTGGGACGTGACATGGTTTTAGTGGTGGCCCATGCAGGTCGACTTTTTTGCTTGTGGTATGGTAACATGCCCAGCAAGCCTGCAATAGGATAGAAATTACTAAGTCTCATCCACTTTGATTGCGTCTTTGAACTTCCTTCGTATTGCTTCTAAATATTTCAATCCTGTTTGTTTGATTCCATACTCTTTTAATAAAGTTCTACCTCTTGCAGCAAGATGAACTTGCGCAGAAGACGAGGAGCACCCAGTACTGTGGTGCCAGACGATACCACCCAAAGAGAGGAAGTACCCCAAGGACTACCTGGAGGGCAACCACCGCTACAGGCCCCGCTGATACATTGGCGCAAGACTTCTCAGGGCAATCCTACACAGCAACAAGAGGGACAGACTTCCCAGACGATCCCCACACAGTATTTTGAGGGCCAGACTTCAGGGGCTACGCCAATGCCACAGACCGAGAGGCCGACATCTGAGGAGACACCTACTGCACAGCCAGAGGTTCCACTACCACCACTATCACGCCCCAATCTCCCACGAGCTCGATAGTCCCCGCTAGACGTGAATCACCACATTACAGCTCTCCCTCAGGACCATCGTTCTCATTGGGACGTGATACCGTGCAAGCCTAAGATGCGCTTGCACAAGGCCAAAGCTTTGATACAAGGGCAAGTAAGCTATTCAATACTGAAGCAGCGGTACACATATTACAGAAAAGTGAAGAACACAATGCCACATAAAAATAGGCTCTTTTATTGATAATCAAAAGTGTTACAAGCGGCGCATGGCCGAGGTTACAGATTGCTCAAGCACTCTTCTCTCGATTATAATAACACCGTTCCATACATTATGTCCCTCTATACAAAAGCAGCTCAATCTTGATACGGCTCAAGGCATCGACTCCAGATTTTCGGTTCCTTGGGATGAGGCACGGCTATCGCTTCCTCGGACGATCAGGCACCTAAGAACAAGCAAACTGTTGGTGGGTCAGCACTTTATGCGAGTACTGGTGAGATAAAACAACTGAACAGAAGCTACATCCCCTGAAACCTACACTAAGTAATCATGTGACAAAATATTGCATTACTAGTAATCTTGCTAGTTTTACCTAAGTTTATTTCATGTAGTTCAGAACTATAGTCAGATTACATCTTTGAAAACATAACTTTGAAACAGTTTTGCATATTCAAACTTATAAGCATACGATCGGGACAGTGCTCTATCGTGCAGTGCGCATCATGTATTGTGCAACACAAATCTAACTCTTTAGGGGCAAAGCTTATCTAGCAGACTAATCATATCGAATCAAGGCAAACATATCACGTATTCATTAGCACACAAGCAGACACATCTATATAATTTTGGTCCCCGAGAAACTCAGGATCGGTAGCGGTAATCCAGCTAACCAAGGACTCACATTCTGATACTATTAGCAGCTGTGACCAAGATTCAGCTCTGCACTAATTGTCATTGTCTGACCGATGCAATGCATGCAGCTCTATCAGATAATCTCTATGATGCAAACAAAATGAATGAGCAGGCTTATGCATAAACTTATATTTCTTACCCCAAAGCCGAACGGTTATCCCTGCAGCAGACACACAAGTTAGACACAAATTGCATATTCATAACTTATGTATCAATCTATGGAGTCAACAATCGATAGGTATACAAGAAGGTAAACCTAACATGCGCCCTATCTATATGACGGTCCATGGGTCACCCCATGATTAGCAGTTGGGACATACAAGCCCATCTCACTAATAGACATATCGCCCCACTAGACCCTTGCGAGCCGTACACCTCAGGGCGATCCAAAAATCTCTTCCGGACCGAGCGATTCCCAGTGCCCCAGGAATCGTTCGAGAGACAAGACCTTGTGCACAAGTTGTCCGATACCAATGCAATGACATAAACACATAGTGCAATCAAAACAATGATCAAGCAAAACATATACGGTCTTATCGAACATATCTTTCCAAACGAAGCACATCTTATCAAAACGAAGCACATAACGAAGCACACCTTTTACATTACTAATAGCACACCCCACTAGACCCTTGCGGGGCGTATCCTCAGGGCGTACTATTAGTCACTGCATTCACACATTTTTTACTTAGCAGTTCGATATAGCAAACAGACAAACGAAACAAATAATGGCAAGCACGACTGATTCATATTTAACATGCAAAAACTATCTCTTTCTTAGCATATTCAAAGGGGGCATATTTATGCGATTCATTTACTTATCTTTCTTAGCATAGCAAAGTTCGTTCGATAGCTGTGTCGGTGTTTCTAAGCATGCAACATATCTATCTTTCTCTTAGCATAGCAATGGTTCTATTTCATTTCTGATAAGCATTCATATTCTCTTAGTTAGGCAGCATATTCATTTCAATGACAAGCTATGTGAGTTCTCTTATTAGCATACTGAATCGGTTCTATCATTCTCTTATAAAAACATTCTTCTTAAGCAAACAAGCATTCAAAAACTCAGATTCATTATTAATTCGTTCAAGAATCAGAGAATGCAGTTCTGCCCACTCACTTGGATTAATCGGTCGGGAACTCTCCGAGAAGACTTCCGTTCGAGCAAGCAAGGCGATATCACTTGTACATAGTGCCTACGCGGAGCGGGGCACTACATACTTACCCACCAACAAAGAGTTTCGTCCTCGAAACTCAAGGAGAAACTCATACGAAAACATAGAGCAGCGATAGTCCTCATCCCTCACCTTCCTTAATCAAAACTCAACAAATCCAGAAATCACAAATCATATCTCAAGAAATGAAACCAAATCCAGAAAACTTTTTGTGCACATCTTTGAGAATATTTATGAACTTATTGTATGGAACGTTCATTGCATCGCAATGACAACTCAAAGTCGGAGGCAACGGAATGGGCAAAGAATCGAGTTGCTCTGATACCATTATGTCACGCCCCAATCTCCCGTGAGCTCGATAGTCCCCGCTAGACGTGAATCACCATGTTACAGCTCTCCCTCAGGACCATCGTTCTCATCGGGACGTGATGTCGTACAAGCCTAAGATGCGCTTGCACAAGGCCAAAGCTTTGATATAAGGAAAAGTAAGCTATTCAATACTGAAGCAGCGACACACATATTGCAGAAAAGTAAAGAACACAATGGCACATGAAAATAGGCTCTTTTATTGATAATCAAAAATGTTACAAGCGGCGCATGGCCGAGGTTACAGATCGCTCAAGCACTCTTCTCTCGATTACAATAACACCGTTCCATACATTATGTCCCTCTATACAAAAGCAGCTCAATCTCGATACAGCTCAAGGCATCGACTCCAGATTTCTGATTCCTTGGGATGAGGCACGGCTATCGCTTCCTTGGACGATCAGGCACCTGAGAACAAGCAAACTGTTGGTGGGTCAGCACTTTATGCGAGTACTGGTGAGATAAAATAACTGAACAGAAGCTACACCCCCTGAAACCTACACTAAGTAATCATGTGACAAAACATTGCATTACTAGTGATCTTGCTAGTTTTACCTAAGTTGATTTCATGTAGTTCAGAACTATAGTCAGATTACATCTTTGAAAACATAACTTTGAAATAGTTTTGCATATTCAAACTTATAAGCATACGATCGGGACAGTGCTCTATCGTGCAGTGCACATAATGTATTATGCAACACAAATCTAACTCTTTTGGGGCAAAGATTATCTAGCAGACAAATCAAATCGAATCAAGGCAAACATATCACGTATTCATTAACACACAAGCAGACACATCTATATGATTTTGGTCCCCGAGAAACTCAGGATCGGTAGCGGTAATCCAGCTAACCAATGACTCACATTCTGATACTATTAGCAGCTGTGACCGAGGTTCAGCTCTGCACTAATTGTCATTGTCTGACCGATGCAATGCATGCAGCTCTATCAAATAATCTCTATGATGCAGACAAAATGAATGAGCGGGCTTATGCATAAACTTATATTTCTTACCCCATAGCCGAACGGTTATCCCTGCAGCAGACACACAAGTTAGACACAAATTGCATATTCATAACTTATATATCAATCTTTGGCGTCAACAATCGATAGGTATGCAAGAAGGTAAACCTAACATGCACCCTATCTATATGACGGTCCATGGGTCGCCCCATGATTAGCAGTTGGGACATACAAGCCCATCTCACTAATAGACATATTGCCCGACTAGACTCTTGCGAGACGTACACCTCAGGGCGATCCAAAAATCTCTTCCGAACTGAGCGATTCTCAGTGCCCCAGGAATCGTTCGAGAGACAAGACCTTGTGCACAAGTTGTCCGAGACCAATGCAATGACATAAACACATAGTGCAATCAAAACAATGATCAAGCAAAACATATGCGGTCTTATCGAACATATCTTTCCAAACGAAGCACATCTTATCAAAATGAAGCATATAACGAAGCACACCTTTCACATTACTAATAGCACACCCCACTAGACCCTTGCGGGCCGTATCCTCAGGGCGTACTATTAGTCACTACATTCACACATTTTTTACTTAGCAGTTCAATATAGCAAACAGACAAACGAAACATATAATGGCAAGCACGACTGATTCATATTTAACATGCAAAAACTATCTCTTTCTTAGCATATTCAAAGGGGGCATATTCATGCGATTCATTTACTTATCTTTCTTAGCATAGCAAGGTTCGTTCGATAGCTGTGTCGGTGTTTCTAAGCATGCAACATATATATCTTTCTCTTAGCATAGCAATGGTTCTATTTTATTTCTGACAAGCATTCATATTCTCTTAGTTAGGCAGCATATTCATTTTAATGACAAGCTATGTGAGTTCTCTTATTAGCATACTGAATCGGTTCTATCATTCTCTTATGAAAACATTCTTCTTAAGCAAACAAGCATTCAAAAACTCAGATTCATTATTAAGTCGTACAATAATCAGAGAATGTAGTTCTGCCCACTCACTTTGATTAATTGGTCGAGAACTCTCCGAGAAGACTTCCGTTCGAGCAAACAAGGCGATATCACTTGTACATAGTGCCTACGCGGAGCGGGGCACTACAACCACCTCCACCCTATCCACCCCAGATGCCACAATCAGATGGACAGCCACGGATGCTTCAGTTCTTCCAGACTATGATGCAAGCACAATGGCATCAGACTGAGACATTAAGATAGAGTCTGATAGCAGTACAAGAGAGGACACCTGTCACAGCACCAGTACCAGCACCTCCACCAGCTCAAACAGGTGGCATTGTAAGATGGTTCCGACAGATGGGATCAGATACTTTCTCAGGCAACGAGACTGTAGAGCAGATCTCTGATTGGGTTACCAACACGGAGATGCTACTAGAGGCTTCACAACTGCATCCAGACCTTTGGATGACCGCCGTGAGGGCCCAACTAAAAGGCACCGCCCATCACTGGTAGGATTCTATCGAGCGCAGTATTGGCAAGAACCAGACTTGGGAATAGTTCTTAGAGTAATACAATACGAAGTATTTTCTAGCTACAGTCAGAAATGCCCTGTACTCCGAGTTCCTACATCTAGAGCAGGGGAATATGACTGTTGACGCATATGATACAGAGTTTAGTCGTCTTAGCAGATTCGGTGCTGTCCTGATACCCAATAATCTAGAGAAGGCCTAGAGATTCCATCACGGCCTTACCTTCGAGCTACAGAGGTATACCACCACATAGGCGAGGATCTCTTATGAGGAGGTTCTTTCAGAGGCGAGGATCCATGAGGCCATCGGCAGAGGAGCTAGACGTTCTAGCATGACCACACCAGCCAAAGCCCAGCCCGGAGCAGGAGGACCGATCCGATGCCCCGGAGCACAGACACAGCAGAGGACAACACCATACCAGCAAAAGGAGCTCCCGACTTGCTACCACTGTGGTAAGAGAGGACATTATGAGAAGGACTGCAGAAAGAGACTGAGGACATGCCTAATTTATGGATCTAGCCAGCACCAAGTTTGACACTGCCCTCAGAGTAGAGAGGCAGCCCCGCAGACCGGACAGAGGCCAGCAGCACCAGTTTCGAGGATACTACCCCCGCCAGGAGGTCAACGTCCACCAGCACCCGGAGGATTTCAGAGGGAACCACCCTTGGCCCCACAGGAGGCACAGTTTGATAGAGCCCGACAACAGACCGGAGGACAGAGGCACGTACAGGCCTTTGCACTAGCAGCTACTGAGGAGGAAACAGAAGGGAAAGCTATCACAGGTACTATTTTAGTTGTATCATTACCTGCAACTGCATTATTTGATTCTGGAGCTACACTATCATTCATATCTAGTCGATTTATAGCAATGCATAGAGTAGCTAGTTCTCCCTTACCTAAGAATTGGAAGATTCTTACCGGAGGAGGTATCGTGCCGGTCACCAACACTATTAGAACGTGTTCGGTAGTTGTATGTGGTAGAGAGATGAGAGCCCGATTCTTGGTACGTCCCATGCCGTACTTTGATGTTGTGCTAGGCATGGACTGGTTAAGCCAGTATAATGCTATACTGAATTGCCGGAAAGGTAGCATCACTTTTAGGCCGCCAGATCAACCGAAGTTCGAGTACATGCGAGGGACCGTAGAGCAAGGAGTAGGAAAGATAGCTGGAACTTACATGGCTATGGATATGGTACCCCCACCAATAGTTTCAGAATTCGAGGATGTTTTACCAGAGTATTTGCCAGGCTTACCGCCAGATAGAGACGTAGAGTTCACTATTGAGCTAGTACCCGGAGCAGCACCGGTATTTTCTAATGTGTACCGATTAGCGAAGAAGGAGCTAGATGAGCTGAAGTTACAATTAGAGGAGTTGCAGAACAAGAGATTTATCCATCCTAGTACATCACCCTGGGGAGCACCAGTGTTATTTGTACCTAAGAAGGATGGGACAGTACGTATGTGCATTTATTACGGAGCCCTTAATGCTTTGACTATCAAGAACAAGTACACCCTGCCGTGAATTAATGATTTGTTAGACCAGCTGACAGGAGTAGTGGTGTTCACAAAGATCGACTTAAGATCGGGTTATCATCAGGTAAAGGTGCAAAGATAAGACATTCAAAAGACAGCATTCCGGACACGTTATGGTCACTACGAGTTCTTAGTGATGCCTTTTGGACTGACGAATGCACCTACTGTATTTATGAACCTGATGAACAGAGTCTTCCACCAATACTTAGACCGGTTCGTGGTAGTCTTCATCGACGACATCTTGGTGTATTCGAATAGCTACGAGGAGCACGAGAAGTACTTGAGACTAGTATTAAAGACGCTGAGGAGAGAGAGGCTTTATCCCAAGCTGAGAAAGTATGAGTTTCTCCTAGATCGTGTCACATTCCTAGGACACGTTATCTCAGAAGATGGTATTTCAGTAGATCCGGCAAAGATTTCATCAGTTGAGACATGGCCAACCCCTACCAATGTCTCAGAGGTGAGGAGTTTCCTAGGACTTGCCAGATATTACCGGAGGTTCATAGAGAACTTCGCAAAGATTGTAGAGCCGATGACCCGCTTGACCAGTAAGGAGCAGGAGTTCACTTGGACAGAGGAGTGTCAGAAGACATTCGATGAGCTGAAGAAGCGTCTGACTACAGCACCTATCTTGACCATACCTTCTGGACCTGGAGGATTCGTGGTCTATAGTGATGCATCCGGAAAAAGATTTGGATGTGTCTTAATGCAGCATGGAAAGGTTGTAGCTTATGCCTCTAGGTAGTTAAGGACCCATGAGAAGAACAATCCTACCCATGACTTGGAGCTTGCTGCAGTGATCTTTGCTTTGAAGCTTTGGAGACACTACCTATATAGAGAAAGAGTGGAGATATTCACTGATCATAAGAGCCTAAAGTACGTCTACACCTAGAAGGACCTTAACCAGAGACAAAGATGTTGGCTTGAGGTGAAGACAGACTTCGAGATTGAGCTACAGTACCATCCGGGAAAGGCCAACGTAGTAGCTGACGCGTTGAGCAGAAGACCCATGGCATTCTTCTTGACTACCCAACAACATCTGTTGAAAGATCTAGAGCAGATGGGTATAGAAGTCGTTATGCCCGGAGTAGACGGACAATTGTCGAGTTTCTAGTTGCAATCGACATTAGTGGAGAGGATCAAGGCTGCTTTGCCGACAGACGCCAGATTCCAGAGGCTTAGACAGAGGACAGAGGCTAGAATACAGACAGGACTGCATATACTTGAAGACGGAACTTTGAGATGCGGAGATCGTCTCTATGTTCCAAATGGAGAACTTCGTCAGGAGTTGATTTCAGAGGCACATAGTTTAACCTACTCTATTCATCCAGGAGGTACGAAGATATACAGAGACTTGAGATAGTATTACTTGTAGTATGGAATGAAGAGAGAGATAGCACGCTTTATGGCGAAGTGCCTGGTGTGTCAGCAAGTCAAGATTGAGCATCAGAGATCTGCAGGATTACTTCAATCGCTCCCGATACCGGAGTGGAAATGGGAACATAACACTATGGACTTTGTTACGGGCTTTTCGAGGAGTCCTAGTGGTCGTAATGCAGTATGGGTAATCATGGATAGACTCACCAAGTCTGCCCACTTTTTACCCTTCAGAGTTGGGCAATCCACAGAGGTCTTAGCCGATATGTACATGAGATATATTGTGCAACTACATGGAGTGCCAGTTAGTATAGTGTCTGACAGGGATACGAGATTTACATCTTATATTTGGCGGAGTATACAAGAGAGTCTCGGTACTCGCCTGAAGTTCAGCACATCGTATCACCCATAGACCGATGGCCAGTCGGAGTGCACCATTAAGATATTGGAAGACATGTTAAGAGCGTGCATGCTTGATTTCGAAGGATCATGGGAGGACCATTTGTATTTGGTCAAGTTTTTCTACAACAATAGTTATCAAGCGAGCATCCAGATGGCTCCCTATGAAGCATTATATGGAAGGAAGTATCGCTCCCCGGTATGTTGGAGCGATATAGGCGAGAGATAGATTCTAGGACCATAGTTGGTTGTTCGTACAGTAGAGAAGGTGAAGAAGATCCAAAGGCACATACGAGCAGCACAGGATAGGCAGAAGCATTGGGCAAACGCGCATCGACGACCCTTAGAGTTCCAGGTTGGAGATTACGTGTTTCTAAATATCTCACCTACTCGAGGGACTATCAGATTTGAAGGCAGAGGAAAGCTGAGTCCGAGGTACATCAGACCATTCGATGTTATAGAACGCATCGCAGAGGTTGCTTATAGGTTAGCCTTACCATAGACTTGGAAGGAGTTCATGACATCTTCTATGTATCTCAGCTGAGAAGTTATATACCAGATTCGAGTCATGTGCTTGACCATTCAGAGATCACGGTCGGCCCGAGCTTATCATACCAAGAGGAGCCTGTTGAGATTTTGGACAGGAGTGAGAAGGTATTGCGAGGTCAGACTATCCCCCTAGTTCGTGTCGCATGGAGACATCATGTAGTAGGCGAGTTGACCTGGGAACGTGAGGAGGATATTCGACAGCGCTATCCCCATCTATTCTAAGGCATAGGTATGTAGTAGCTTTTAATTTCAGTTAGTAGTTCTTACCTTACGTATGTTTTAATTTCGAAGACGAAAAGCTCTAAGGAGGGTAGATTGTAAACCCCCTCGACCAATTTAGGATTTAATTAATTTAGATTGAGAGACTAGGATTAATTTGGATACAATTAAAATTAAGATGCAACAATTATGTGGCATAATACACCCTACCGTTGCTTCGATATTTATAGCGCTATACTAGTAGGTACCCTCACACTAATCAAATACTCATCTCCTAGACATGCCAGACTACCCATCTGACCCTTGTGTAACTTTTTGATCCTCAATATTGTGCTTCAATTGAGCCGCGCAATAATTGTTACAAACGTCTATGTATTATCCCAATAATACCAATTTCTCATAATTGCCCATTTCCAATTGAATTTAAGGCTCAACCACAACCCAACTCCGTATAACCCAAATTAGGGTATTGACCTATTCTGAGCCTGCTACGCTCATGACACTTGTGTCCCACCCAAATCTAATTCCATGTGTCTTCAATACATTAGAGAACACTTTGCACATTATTTTTAATTAAATTAAATTAGGACCAATTTCACCAAAGCAGGACAGGACCAAGCCTATGAACACCTTCATGTGGACCAGCCCCCACCCCAATGAGCCCTGGCCGGCCCAAGCCTCAAGGTCAGCCCACAATTTCCATCTCCTATATAAATATGCATTTTTCTACACTTGAAACCCTAAAATCCCTATCACCACCACCACTTAAACCCTAGACGCTCTCCTCCTCATCCAACCCGAGCTTTCCCCTCCCCCCTATTCCGACCAGTCACCAGCAACTTCAAGCGGCCACCTCAACCGCCGGCACTACCCCTCAACCGCCGGCACTACCCCTGCAACCGTCGGACACCCTCCAGCATCACCATCCTCTTCACCATCAACCCATCCTCTGTCAAACCGACGACCCTTCCCCGACCTTCCAACAATGCCACCCCCCTCAGGCCACCACCGCAGACCCCCTTCCGCCTGCACCCGTCGGACCTCTACCGTCTCCACCACCCAACACCATCCCCAACCGGCTGCTGCCGTTGCTGCATCTACAGCAGTACAGCTGCTGCCACTGCTTCCTTACCCGCCGGCCGACGCCGAAGCCCACCACTCGCCGGAGGATGACTAGTCAGCAAGGAGACCCTCGTCCAGTCAACTAGGTAAACGCCTTATTCTCCTCCCTCCTCGTATCGTGTTCATATATGTTCGCCGTGTCGTCGTGTCGAGTATCGTAGTCTTGGACACAAACTTAATTAAACCTTAAACTATATATATATGAATGTATGATAATTAACAAGATTTAGCATTTATTTAATAACTGACATTTACCTTAATCATAAGACCTGTTATCAAGGGCTAGTAATTCACCCGAAAAGCCGGGACACAAACCAAGTATGTTTGTACATGGACAAATAGGACATATATTCGTACAAGATCAGGAATAGTTGATAACACATAACTTCGGTAACTTAATATCGTGAGGGACACGGTAACCGAGGACAGGACACGTGTGCACCCTAGCTACGTACACACGAGACACTGTAGTCGACCAGCCGTTATCTTGCGTCAGTACCTAAGCGCGGCATCATAGTTGTGTATGTATTATTTTAGTGTCTGATGACTGTATTTACTATATTATATTGTGTGTTTAGGATCTTTGGACCAGCCAGGAGATACTGCAGGAGCAGGCTATTGGCATTCACAGCTTGAGGACTCAGGCAAGATACCTTGCCATATTTATTATCTAATTTAAATTATGCATATGTTGGATGATGTCTTGTTGCTTATTTTATATGACTGTGCGCGTCCGAGATTGACTCGAGTGCAGTCGACGGATGTGTCGATGAGTAGTATACTAGACCTAGTCACTAGCAGACTCACCCCGTTGGAAGGATACTCTAATACCTTCCGTGAACTGATACTCTTACACGTTTCACTGTGACAAATTTATATTGGGATGAGGGTTCGCATATTCGACTAGCTATCGGTACGTGTGACATGCATCACGGTTAGTACGTAATTTAGGATTTTATATTAGTAGAGACTTGGCATATAGATACGTGGTATGCACGTCGAGTATTCGACTTGTGTATCTATATTGGGCGGGGAGGACACTAGTAGGCATATGGGATACACCCATTGGAATTCGTAGTATCCAGAGGAGCCACGGATCCAATGACTCCCTTTACACTGCTGCCACGTTCTTCGGAGCAATATGGACGATATACTATACTGCTGCCACGTTCTTCGGAGCGATATGGACGATATACTACACTACTGTCATGCTCTTTGGGGTATTGGATGTTATGCCTACGCCTACCCATACGTATCAAAGCTGTCCTCATATTGTATTCACTTAGATGGTTAGCACACCCTTTATTGTATTTATTTTATTCAGTATCTATATATGGCATGCTTCTATATATCTTGTTACGTCCCTCTGAGGACCTGGTACCATTCCAGATTTGGACGTGGCATATTATCCCACAGTGTACGGCCCAGGATATAAGACGAGGTACGCTACCGAGGAGGATCTAGAGGTGCTACCGTCAGAGTTCCCGTGATCATTTGGTAGGCCTTCTGCATATGATTGGAGCATCATTATCTAGTCAGCCGATGCCTAGTCATTACTCTTTTTATTTGTCATTCAGTACTTTTATTTCGTCATAGTAGTGGGTTTGTTCCCACCAGACATCTTGGGTTGTACTTTGATATTTTAGACTGATGTTTATTTCTCGTATTTATTTTAGTACTTCTTGGTTATATTGTGGATGAGATTAGATTACCTATTTTTGTTGATATTGGACTTGTTAGTATTTAGGACAGCGTAGCACTCTTCGTTAGGATCCATTAAATTGGGATATCCTAAGAGATGTGTCAGCTGGCTATTGCCACGTGGCCTGGTCCCGTATATTTTGGGATTGGGGCATGATAGATATCAAGTAAAAATATTTTACTACCAGAAAAAGTCAAATTAGCGACGTCTAAAAACATCGCTAAATAACCAAAAATCATCGCTAATTTGGTTTAGCGACGTAATTAGCGACGTTTTAAAGCAGTCGAAAAAAACCAAGTCGCTAAAACAAAAAATGTCGCTAAACATCGCTATACCAACGTTTTTTAGCGACTTTAATGTGTCGCTAAATTTAGCGACGTTTAGCGACGCCATGTCACTACATAGCGACGTTTATTGAAGTCGCTAAACGTCGCTAATTAGCGACTTATATAGCGACGTTACACCGACATCTTTAATGACCTGGCAATACTGTCATGTCAGCAGTTTGCGACGTACAGCGACGATTTTAGCGACGTCATTAGCGACTTGTTGCAGCATCGCTAATTAGCGATGTATTTAGCGACTTAAGTTAACGTCGTTAAAAGTCGCTAAAAATGTCGCTAATTTTCAAAAAAAATAAAAAAATTATTGCATTTATGGGTTTACCAACCCCCTTGGGTTCATTATCAGGTATATGATGGTAGTAGAAATAATTGAATAAAGAACACAGTAGCAGCACCAAGGGGAAAATTTTTAGTGCACTGGGTAAATACAGGCCAAGTATCAGTCATCAGTTGTAAACCAAAATATGAATAATATAATAAAATTTGAAGAAAAGAAAGCATCTAGCAAATCTCATCGTAAACGTAAAGAATATGGCAAATTTATATCCATACAATCGCATCCTAAATAATAATAAAAATATAAATATCCAGTAACTAACTATACTACTGCGGATCTGTAGGCGGCTGACCACCGGCGCGCTTGAAGGATAAGAATTCCTCATACTCGTTCCGTGGAATCGATACCGATGTCGATGGAGAAGGCAGTGACGTCGGTGGAGTCTGTGTCGATGTAGGAGCACCAGGAGGCCGAGCCCGCTCCAAGTCTGCGAGTCGCTGGTTATAAGAATCCAGGGTAGATAATAGCCTCGTACTGTTATGAACCATTGAATCCTGCATCATCGTAAGCCTCTCGCCCATTGATACCTGTGACGCCTGCAGCTCCATGATATTGCGGTCATTGGAGGTTCTAATATCATTTGTTAATTCTTGGAGCTTCGTCATGCTGTGGTCGAGCATATCGAATCGTGTGATAAGCATCGGATCATCCGCCTGCAGCTGGGACCGGGGCTGCTCCTCCATCCTTCGCAGCAACTCGTTACGGAGAGACGCAATCTGACGGTCAACGGCCTCCTGGACTCTAGCCTGTGACTGCGAGGGCTGTGTGGAATGCGCAGCTGTCGGGGAGGCCCTAGATGACTGCGTCGCAACCAGGGCACCATAGGAGCCCGTACCGTAGTACGTACCCCTCTGGAGACCACCAGCTGCAGTCACCCACAGGTCGTCCGTCGACGGAGCTGGAGCGAGCTACGATAAAGTACCAGCCTCTCCAGGTGTAGGTGAACTAGCAGTCGCCCGCTCACGCATCCTAAGATACTCGGCCTAGAAAGGTTTGGAAACTCGATAATTGTCTAATTTATATTAAAATTAACACAAAGTAAAGTAATACTTCATAGGTCTGCGAGGCCCTCTCATCAATGAGATTTCCGTCCTTCCGATGGGTGGCCAAGAAGACGGTCACCATGTTGGCATCCTCACCCCTCTGTACCTATTAAAAATATATTATTTAGTACTAAACTTAAATATTTTTTCCTACTACCATTTTATGGTACTTATATTAAAATAATATAATTTAAAAGAAAAAACATACCAAACGACGGAAATATTTCGTCATCGGAATCGAGCTACCATACCACTTGGCCGCATTCCGCCTAGCCGCCTTGGCCTTCTCAGACCTTTCCTTGTAGCTCGGATCGTCGAATCTAGCCCTCATCGCAGTCCACTGCTCAGGCATGATCCAACCTTGGATCGGTTTTCCAACACGATCACGAGCCTTCTGGTCATCCAGAGCATCTCGGATAAGCTTGGCGACAACGATCGAAAAGAGCCGCTTGATCAACTCGGCCCGGTACGGAGGATAAAAATATGTTTGCTACAATAAATAATTTAGTAAGTGAGCATCACTGATAAGTTATATAATATGCATAAATTAGAGGATTTATTTAATATACTTTTACCTGGAAGTGCGCAAACCAGAATGCCTTTCTCTCCTCCGGAGCCTCAGAGTAGTTAATCCAAGGGCCACCGTAGTTGTTCCTCAAAAATTGGCCCAGGCATTTCTGAACCGACGATGGACGATATCTATACAGAGATAATAATTTAGAATACTGAAAAAGTTAATATATGATGAATAAAGAAATATACGATATATATTATACTAAACCATCAATTGACTTACTTTGTACCGTCGGCCCAAATCTCTGTCATCGTCGAGGATCTTGCTGATGCTGGGACAACGTGGGCACGACCTCCTCGACATGCTCATCTGTCCCCATGGTTCTGTCAGCAGGAGGAACGCTGGACGAGGGTGTACTATCACACCTGGAACTACTTGTCCCAACAGTCGGAGATGTGAGTGATCGATATACTGGAGTACTGGGCGACGATGATCCGGAACCCACAGTAGACACTACCGGAGGAGCACTCTGTCTACCTCTGTACCTGCCGAATCCTCCGCGTCGTCCTGTCATATCTGATAACAACATATGATGAATATAGAGAAACACAAATATATAGTACATTCTACAGTCAAAATGTGATACATATCTCAAAGCATTCTACAGTCAAAATATAATACATATATTCGTTAATGGAATATATTTTACAGTCGAAATATAGTTACATTCTACTTCATCAATTTTCCAACCTTGATCTACATTTTACAGTCAAAATATAGTTACATTCTACATGCAATATATTTTATTTTCAATTATCTTCAGAAAATTTATCTTGTTCGCCTTCCTCGTCCTCCTCTTCCTCTTCCTCGTCTTCACTTTCATCTACTTCGTCTTCCTCTTCGGATAATTCTACATCTTCTATATTATTACTCGTGTAATGAGTAACTTCCGTTGAGTCCACATCTACAATATTTGTTACAAGAGGTAGATCGTCCTCCTGATAAGCTATTTCGTCAATGTCAAAGGTATTTCTAGCTTTAGTCTTGCATACTGCCCACCAATCCGACCTCGCTGTCCCCCGTCTAGGATAAGTTATGAAGTACACGAGCTGAGCCTGACTTAATAGGACAAATGGTTCGTAGCCTTGATATCTACGCTTGTAGTTTATATCCACAAGGCCATGCTTGTCAATTTTCCAACCTTGATCTTGAATCGGATCGAACCATTCACACCTGAATAGCACGATATTAGCAGGTTTTGTGCCATAATTATATGTCAACTCCATAATCTCTCGTACGATGCTAAAAAAATCATTGCCCGGATTGACGTCTTTGTAATTCGAAGATTTGATACACAAACAACTGTTTTTCGTGGAATCAAGATCTAGAAAGCTGTCTCTGATAGGAGCATTTGTTGACTTGAACCTGAACCCATTCACACAGAAACTTGGCCATATTTTTACAGCAGTAATTGGTCCCTTGGCTAGAGTTCTAATAGACTCAGTCTCGGGTGTTATTAGACGATCGACCTAAATACCAAAGTAGTGATAGTAAGTTATTTATTTTGCAAGTGCAAAAATAAAAAGTAATTACCAAGCATCTTACATATGCGCTCAACCAAGAAGGAAAATGGTATCTCATATCTTGTTCTACTTCTTCGTCTGTTATGTAGGGTCTAACCGACCTCAACTCATCATTATATGTGCTGAAAAACAATGAAGCAACTGTTGATTAGTAGCATAATAGTATCTTATACTATTACATTGAGATGATGTAAACGTGGACGTATTAATTACTTACCCCTCTAGCTTCTCCACTTCATCCTCGTCGCAATTGAGTAATATATACAATTGAGTAGCCCTTAGCTCATCGTTATTCAAATATCTCTTCTTCATTTTTCCCGAAGGCTTTCCGGACGCATTGAATACTTTGAGTATTGCATCATTAGATTCTTGATATGCGTCGTCGTTTCTCGGAGCTTTCGTCCTATTAGTAGCAACAAGCAGTTTGAAATACGTCGAGCAAAAGTTTATAATCTCCTCGAGAACATAAGCTTCACAAATAGAGCCCTCAACCTGTGCCTTATTTTTTACCTTTCTCTTTAGGTGATTCAGATGCCGCTCGAAGGGGTACATCCATCGATAACCGACAGGACCACCAACACGTGCCTCATAGGAAAGATGAATTGGCAAATGCTCCATAGAGTCGAAGAATCCAGAAGGAAACACCTTCTCGAGCTTACATAGTGTTACCGTAATGTCCTTCTCTTGCTTTTCTAGACGATCGACGAGCAACTTAGTACAACAAAGATCTCTGAAGAATATGCTCAGCTCTGTCAATGGGTCCCAAATGACCTGCGATAAGAATTCCCGAAATACAATCGGAATTAACCTCTTCATGAATACGTGACAATCGTGGCTCTTCATACCCACCAGTTTGTTCTCCTTGAGGTCGACGCATCTTCTCAAGTTTGACACGTACCCGTCTGGAAACTTTAGACCCTGAATCCACCTACAAAGTCTACCTTTATCCTCTTTCTCCAGTGAGAAAACTGACTTAGGTTGCTTTAACTTTCCATTCCCCTCCTCTATCAAATCCAATGCAGGACATCTACATATTTCTTCTAAGTCCAACCTGGACTTCGGCTTATCTTTCATCTTCCCCTTTACCTCCATTACAATATTAATTATGTTATCAAACACATTCTTCTCGATATGCATGACATCAAGGTTATGTCTGATCAGATTGGTACTCCAATATGGCAGATCCCAGAATATACTCCTCTTTGTCCAGTTATGGGTGCGACCAAATCTGTCACACTTGTACCCCTTAGCAGGCTCTTCAATAGCACTTGGTAAATCTTTTACTTCTTCCCATATTGTGCATCCGGGCCACCTTGGCAGTGGATTGGCCTTCTCCACAACTCCCGTACGAAAAGCATTCTGGTTCCACCGGTACGGATGATCCTTCGGCAAAAATTGTCGATGACAATCGAAGAAGCACAGTTTGCCTCCGTGTTTCAAACGAAAAGCCTGAGTACGGTCCATACAATACGGACATGAGAGACGACCATGGGTGCTCCATCTCGATAAAATTCCATAGGCCAGAAAGTCATTGATGGTCCACATAAGTGCTGCCCTCATCTGAAAATTCTGCTTTCTAGAAATATCGTACGTGTTGGCACCTACTTCCAACAGCTGATTCAACTCATCTATCAAAGGCTGTAAATACACATCGATGTTCCTCTTCGGATTGTTCGGACCCGGAATAATAACGGTTAGGAACATACACGGAGTCTTCATGCACATCCAAGGTGGTAGATTGTATGGAGTGACGATCACAGGCCAACACGAATACTGGGAGCCCGAAAGTCCGAATGGGGTAAAACTGTCAGAGAAGAGCCCCAATCTGACATAACGCGCTTCCTCGGCAAAATGTGGATACTCTCGATCAAAGTGCTTCCATGCTTCTCCATCAGATGGATGATCCAATACTCCTTCGATCTGTTTTCGCCTGTGCCAACTCATTTTTCTGTAGTCTCCTTAACCATAAACAACTACTGCAACCGCGGCGTCAAAGGCAAGTAGTGCATCGAATCGGTAGGCTTCCTTGCACCAACAGACTTTCCTCTAACAGTGGCCATGTAGCGATCAGCACCACAGAATCTGTACGCATCTTCATCCTTGTCGTCTTTGTAGTACAACATGCACCCGTTGCGACATGCATCAATTTTCTCGTATCCCATCCAAAGCGATCTCACCATCCTCTTAGATCGATAGAAGTCTTTAGGCAACTTTGCACCCTCGGGCAAGATCTCTATAATCAAATCGAGCAATCGATTATAGCATTCTTGCGATATGTTAAAATCGGACTTGATGCTCAATAATCTTGTAACCACCTCCAACGGTGAATGATCCTCACAACCAGGATATAGTGGAGTCCTTGCATTCTCCAGCAACTCCATAAACTTTGCAGCATCGGCATTCGGTGCCTCCTCAGCTGCATCATAATTGTCCGGATTGAAACTAGGTCCCGCCGCATCATAATTGTCCGGATTGAAACTAGGCCCCGCCGCATCATAAACCATGTTCACCAACCCATCGTCGTATTCATCGTGGTCGTAGACATCCATATACGGCTCCATATAGGGTTTCGACTCCGATGCTAGAGATACAAGTTCTCCGTGCGCGGTCCACTGATAGTAATTCGATGTGAAGCCCTTCGAGTATAAATGATATGTAACTTCCACTTCTGGATGATATTTCCTGTTGCGACATCTCACACACGGACACTTAATTTTGGTACCGTCCATTTACTGAGGGAACGCCTTGGCGAACTGCAGGAACTGTTGTACACCCTCAATAAATTCTTTCCGTATACCGTACATGTCATCAAGATGACGGTTGTACATCCACGAACGATGACGCAGATAGTAATTCATATCTATTTCTAGATACTTCTGCAAAATTGACAGTATGTATCATATAAATTATTACATACAGTGGTTTATCACCTAACTTCATAACTTAACCGTACTATAAAAATCATAACTGATATAATACATACTTTCATTTATCAAAGTCTAAAATAAGCAATATTCAAAATAACTGACCATTTATCAAAGTCTAAAATAAGCAATACTTTTATTTCATAACTGATATAATACATACTTTCACTCTAATTAAACTGTACTGCACTGATCACTCTTGCCAATTAAATCCCTGATACAACAGTATCAGTTAAGGGCTGTATTGACATGCAACAAGTGACCGGTGAACACCTACTCGATACTTGTCTATACCTTAACCCTGAGGGAATTTGGATCCTGGTAAATCTCTACCAATCTTATTTATGCAAGCTCAGCTCAACAATCAACCAATAAAGTTACAAATTTGTCCAATCTGTTTGTCTTCATCTAATGGCTTAAAGGTAATTCGCTTGGAGGTTTCAAAATAGAAATTTGAATAGTGACGTATGCTATGATGAGAGTAGCAAGTGGTTAGATATTTGTTTTATTTTATTAATTCACCAGGTTAAATAAGAGAGGGCATATGATATATTTTAGACAACATACAGGGTGGGAGTTACCAAAATTCTAAACTATTTTAGCATTTAAACTATATTCGGTTCGGTTCAGTTCGGATTTTGGCGAGTGAGTTTGCAACTGTGAATGAGTGACTCTGTTGGTGATCTTAATGCCAGAAAATAGAGAGTTGCGTTCCATGATGCTGATATATTTTGAGAGGATCTCACCACACATAATAAATAAGTATGGTGATAGAGGACATCCTTGACGAATGCCACGATGTGGATAAAAGGTCGACGAAGGGGACCCATTAATCAAGAGGGCAAAGGAAACGGTGGTTATATATTGCATGATTAAAGTGTGAGTTTTTCCTCAAAATTCAAAGCCAAAAAGAGTGACTAATAACTTCCCAACTGAGTTTGTCATAGGCCTTGGACATATCTATTTTTAGAGCAAAGGAGCTATTCTAAGAGCTTTGTTTGGATATAGTGTAAAATAATTCCTGGGCTATTATCACATTATCACATATCTGCCTTCCAGGGACAAAGGCATTTTGGAATGGAGATATCAATTTGTGGAGGACGAAGAATCCGATTAGCCAAGATTTTGGTAATAGTCTTGTAGATGACATTGCAAAGTAAAATTGGTCGAAATTCAGTATGTGGAAGCTTTTGAAGATTGAGTAGCATCAGTATGTGAAAGCTTTTGAAGATTGAGTAATTTGTTCTCCCCTTCTTAATCTCTTCCTGGAGGTTACCAATCCGCTTCCTTTCCAGTATTTTGGAGTCGGCGGGATCTTTTTCAACTTAGTTTGGATGTCTGTATACTGCGCTATAGAGTTCCATTTGCTTTCGAACCGAACCCTAACCCCATGTCAAAAAACCTAACCCTAACCCTAACCCTAACCCTATGTCAAAAAACCTAACCCTAACCCTAGGTCCTTATCGTGTCTGTGTCAGTGTGTGTGTGTGTGTGAGCCATGTCTGTGTCACTGTCTGTGTGTGTGAGTGTGTGTCATGTCTGTGTCAGTGTCACATGTGTTCTGTGAGAGAGAGAGAGAAATAGTTAGGGTTTACCTAGAGCTCGAGGAGGAGGAGGGGGATGCCGGAGTAGCCGCGGTGGAGAGGCGGTCGACGGAGCAGGCGGTCGATGGAGCGGGGGGGGCGGGGGAAATTTTTTTCGTTTTGAATTTTCGACAGATTGGGAAAAATGAAACCGAGCCCTAATTAACCAAATTTTAGCGACGTTTAGCGACGTCAAAAAAAGATGTCGCTAAATTAAACTTTAGCGACGTTAATGATGTCGCTAAACACGTTGCTAAATATTTTTAATATAAACGTCGCTATATACGTCGCTAAACGTCGCTAACTTAGATATATTAGCGTCGTGTAGCGACCAAAATTGAACTTATAGCGACTAATCTTTTAAAAACTGAATAAAAGTCGCTAAACGTCGCTAAATGTCGCCAATTAGCGACGTCTAGTGACGTTTTTGCATGGAGTCGCTAAATTAGCGACGTTTTTACATGGAGTCGCTAAAAAATGTCGCTAATCCCGCTTATTCTAGTAGTGTTTTATGTGTACAGTATGATGGCAGTAGTGAGAAGAAATAGGAGAAGTAGCAGGGAGATAGCCTTACAACCTGTGTGCAGGCATGTAGGATTGTAGCAGTGCACTTCTTTTAGACTACAGCAACTGTGTAGCACCCGTTAAGGTGCACTGGAATTCAGGCAATGGTCGGGGAAGATCATTTGTGAGATCATTGCTCGTTGTATGTCTATGGAGTGGTAGTTGATTGGTGCCAAGCTTGTGTTAATGTATTGGTTGAGGGGTATCATGAGTATAGATTGGGTATGCATATAACATGTGTGTGTGGCATAGTATATATATGCCAAAGTACTTGGTGTATGAGTGTTTCAAGGTAGGATTGGTCTGGGATTGCATTCAGTTGTAGGTTGGTGGAGTGGTTCACTGCATACACAAGTAGGAGGAGCAACGAAGAGGAAGAGTAGCAGGTGAATATGGGGTATTTGGGCCTGTCCTACTGCAGTAGTAGTGAGGAAGTAGGGGCAGTAACATCTGCTAATGATGCCAAGTAGAGAGTGCATCTAGTACACTAGGCAGCATATATGGATTATGCACAAGAATTGTGAGGTGTTGTATGCTGTGCACCAGTGCAAGAGTGTTCAGTTTGAGTATACATCAGTAACCTAGTGTAGTGGTTTAAATAGGTATCTAAGTCAGGTGTATGGATGAGGTAAGTTAGTATCATAGCTACTAGGTAATAGAATAGAGTGCTAGATAGAGTTCAAGTATTAGAATACAAGTTAAGGAAAAGTTAGGATAATGTATATTGGTTGAGGTATAGGTAATGGTAATCAAGTATCTCAAGATACCATAAAGTAAGATATAGATAAATTATGATATTAAATACCAAGGTATTTGGATACCAAGGTAAAGGGTAAATAGGTAAGATAGATGTTATAGGGTATCCTAGTAACTTAGTAATGGGTAATAAAATATAAGTTGTGGGTAATATTAAGGTAGATGAGATATTGGTATAAGGTATTGTAATACCAATAGGAAATAGGTATTGGATTAAGTTAAGGTAATGAGTAGAAACCCATTTTTATACTAAGGTATTAATATATTGGTATATATGGAAGTCCATATATTGTATCATGATACTTAGGATATTAAATTAACTAGTATATATAGATACATAGTAATAATAACTAGTATATCCTAGATACATAGTGTATGGATCCAATAACCTAGTGATTGACTCATACAACCTAGAAATGGTGAGTTTGACCAAGAGTTGACCTAGATTAATAGTTTTGACTTAGATTTGACTTTATGACCTAGATTTGGACTAGTTTAACTTGTATTCATTCCAAAACTTTATACTAATGTAATATTCTAAATTTAGGTCTACGAGGCACCGTTTCGGACATCTTTGATACTGTTCATGAGTACATTCTTTGACTATTTTTCGTTTATGATATCCTCTATGTTTCTTGTATTTAGTGTAGATATCCTTGATTTTCTGACACTTGGTTTCACGAATTGGTATTCCTGGATCCAGTCATGAGATGTTATTCCTGGTAGTTTCTGGCATATTTTTTGTGCGAGTTCTGTTGTTCTTGTACATGTATGGACACTAATTCATGGGAAGATTAGTGCCCATCTCATGGAATCTTGTGTCATAGTGTGTCATGGTTGGATTCATTTTACCAGTCGGGGGCGGGGAGTATTTAGTGTAGATATGTGATCATACCCCGCAGTTCTTATTTTCCTTGCATAGTGTTAATCATAAACCACACGTATGATTAACCAAGCCATGACTACCGAGCAAGTTCCCAAGCCGATCGCATGTTGTCACTAGTACTCACTCACTTAGATGTATTTCTTGGTTCTATATGATGTTCATATCTCTTGTATGTATTTTCTATATTTTCTTATTCCTATATATTTCTGCCATTCCTATTCATCTTGTATATGCTCTCCATTTATTGTTACATAGTCTATATTATTTATTGGAATTATTGTTAGAGGTGTAGTTTGCTCCAATCCTGATTGGATATATTTTTTTAGATGACACTGAGGAGTGGTATCCCACTAACTATGGGCCTCAGGACGTAGTTGGCTTAGAGCGAGAGACTGTGGCTTAGGAAGGACTCATCCCGGTTGAGACAAAAGACACTTGACTTATAGCTTAGTAGATAGGTTTATATTTTATTGGATTTCTCTCAAGCTTTGACAGTTAGTACTCTTTTATATTTGAGACTCATTGGATATTATCTTCTGTCTTATGAGTTGTATTTGACTCTTCAGTTGTTTATATCATATTCGTGCGTTCCATCTTATAGTTCTGTGATTGAGTATTCATATTTCATTGGTGGCATTATATATCTTGATAATCATTATTGTTAGATAGTATAGTTTATCCAAATAATGTTCTACTGCCAATGCTACGGCGTAGGCTGGACGTACCCACGTTCTCGTGCCCATACATCGGGCGGGTTATGATACATTTTTAGTAGTGGACCATGTAGGTCTTCGAGGTGGCAATTAGTATGATTCATAGTGGTGCTCTGATTTGAGTACTATTATGAGCCTGTTTCAAGATATAGGATATAGGATACAAGCTGAGAATACTCAATCACAATTAGAAAAAACTCTATTGCTCATTTTAAATGTTCTTTCTTGATATTTGATAATTGAGCCTTACTTCTTTGAATATATTCTATCTTATGCCATATTGATTATTTTTTCTGCTTTGCCTCAGGATGCCGCCTATAACTCGATCACAGCACAGAGGAGCAGCTTCTGAGGGATCTGTAACTTTCTGAGAGCTTGTACCAGTCATTTCTCTGGTGATTGGCGTATCAGCTGCATTCAGGGGTCCACCTCCAATATAGAGGACTGTTTCAGCTATGTCTGAGGGACTTTCACCTCCACCTCCCGTGCCAACAGATGTGACTCAGATGATCGCATTATTTTGCGAGATAATGGAGGCTCAGAGGGCCCAGTCAGAGGCTCACCAAAGGCAGGACGACGTGATGTGGCAGGGTATCGAGAGTGCTCATCAGCTTTCCCTTGTTGCAGTTGAGAGAGAAGCTCCGATCCAGCAGTAAGTTATTCCGCAGGTTGCCCAGCTTCCGCTGGGTAATATCTAGGACTTCAAGAAGCTGGAACATTGGGTCTTCAAGGGAATCGAGGTTATCGTCTATGCTGATAATTGGCTCAAGGATATCGAGTATCTTATGGGGGTGTCCCATATTGATAAGGATCTGATGGTTGAGGCAGTGGGACTTCAGCTGTTCGATATTGCCCGCACTTAGTTCAGGAATGAGCCACTTCTTACTGATGCGGGGCAGTCTTGGGAGGTGTTCAAGAAGAAGTTCAGGATAAGGGCCTCTTCAAGAAGAAGTTCTTTGCTCGAATGGACAGATTAGACTTGGGGAGGCAGTTTGAGGGCCTTACTCAGGGGATCATGTCCGTGGAGGAGTATGCCGCAGAGTTTGGGAGGTTGAACCAATTTACGGAGTACTTGGGGAGGGAGCCAGAGGTTTGGGCTATCCGCTTCCGCAAGGGTCTGAACTGGGAAGTGAAGATCCTCATTCTGTCTTTCTATGAGACATATTATGAGATATTTGCGGAGGCACGCAAGGTTGAGCGGGAGTTTAGCATGAAGCCCAAGAGATACCATGATTCTTTTATGGCGGCTAGTAGAAGCGTAGTTCCTGCTAAGCATCTTCATCTCCAATATAGGCCTTTTTAGCAGCCACAGTAGTACCAAACTCTAGCTAGGGCGTCAGTCCACCAAGCACTATAACAGTAGCAAAAACACTCACATCAAGCTTTCTGCTACTACTGTAAGAAGCCCTAGGAAGTTTGCAGGAAGGGGTTGGGAGTTTGTCTGTATTATGGCACAGAGGGACATCAGATGAGAGATTATCCTTCCAACCATTATCATGCAGCTCAGGGAGCAACTCTAGCTCAGAGAGCACAAGTGAGGACACATGTAGTACAGCCGAGGGGACCACCGCTTTCGATACAGCAACAGTGTTATGCCCAGCACCAGCATCAGGGATGTGCACCTCAAGGACGAGCGTTTGCTATAACGGTTGAGGAGGCCGAGCCCACCAGAGATGTCGTCGCAGGTTCTGTTATCCTTGATTCTATTCTGGCTTTAGCATTGTTTGATTCAGGTGCTTCCCATAGTTTTGTATTATTCTTTTTTCTCTGAAGCATCATTTGTTAGCTGAGTCTTTGCTTAGGACTTGCAAGATCATGATCGGGGGAGGCATTATCCTGGTTAGTGATGTTTAAAAGGATCGAAGACTTATTCTGGGAGGCCGGAAGCTGAGTGTGTGTCTACTTGTAATGCCACTTTCGAGCTACAATATTATACTCGGGATAGATTGGTTAAGTAGGCACTATGCTAGTATAGATTGCAGAGGAGGTAGAGTTTTGTTTAGTCCGCCAGGAGAGCCAGAGTTTGAGTTTACGAGAGGAGCTTCACACCAAGGATAAGGAATTATATGTGGAGCTATGGTGGAAGATTAGGAGTATCGCATTGTCACGACCCATACCCTGGATTTGGGTATGAGTCATGGGTACGTCCAGCCTATGTCGTAGTGATGTCTCGACCCGTACCCGGTGTAGGGGTACAAGTCAGAAACAACGTCCAGCCTACGCCACAGAATCGACGGTAGAACGCTGTCTGGATAATCTATCTAACAATATAATAAACCATCAAAAATAACAATATACTCAATCACAGATCTAAGATAGAAATGAGCATGAATCAGATAAAGAATAGAATAGTCACAATACAACTCATGAGTCTAAAATAATACATCAATGAGTCTGAAAGAAATAACAAAATAAGCTGGAGAAAAATCCAGTACAAAGAATGCTAAGAAGCTACTACTTTTGGGTCAATTGTCTCAGTTGGGATAAGTCCCTCCTGAGCCAGGGTCTCAGACTCTAAACCCACAACATCCTGAGGTCCATAATAGGTAGGGTACCACTCCTCAGTGTTATCTGGAAAAATATATCCAGTCAAGAAAGGAGCAGAGTACATCTCTAACAGCAGTTCTAATCAATGATAAAAGCTATGTAACAGTAAATAGATGTGAATATACAAGATGCACAATAAATACAAGAGATATATGTACAATAAGAAAATACTAGAAATAATACAATAATAAGCAATATGTCAATGAGCAAGAATACTAATGTCTAAGTGTGTGAGTACTAGCTTTAACATGTGATCGGCTTGGGAACTTGATACAAGAGATACAAGATTTATGGCCTGGCTAATCATACGTGCAGTATATGATTAACACTATTCAAGATACAAGGTGGGTAAGATCATATATCTATACTACATACTTTCTACCCCCGACTGGTATAATAGATCCAACCATGGTACGATATAACACGAGATTCTCCAAGAAGATAGCGACTCTTCCCGAGAATCAGTGTCTGTACATGTACAAGATAATCAATAAAACAAGGCCTGCACAAGATGCACCGTATACCAAGGAATAACATCGCATGATGAGATTCGGATATACCAATCCGTGTAACCATCGTGTCAAGAGAACAAGGATATCTATACTAGATACAATTAACATAGAGAATATTATAAATAAGAAACTATCAGAGAGTGTACTCGCCTGAAGTCCGATGAATAGTCTCACAAATGTCTGACACGGTGCCTCGAAGACCTAGATATGGAATACAATATCAATACAAGGTTCCGGAAAGAAAATAAGTTAAACTAGTCAACTTCTAGATCAATAAGTCAATTCTAAGTCAAAAGTCAACTATGGTCAACTCTGGTCAACTATGGACAAACTATGGTCAACTATGGTCAACTATCTATTTCTAGGTTGCACAAGCCCATCACCAAAATATTGGGTCAAGATACTAAAGTCTAAGACAAGAAATCCACATCTTAAATATTAGGATACCGTATCTCCGGATACGTAAATTCCAAGGTAACACCTTAATATATATATATATATCAAACAAATATTCATAATAATATAGAATCACAATTACAACATTAATTAGGTACCGTGGTTTTGAACCAACTTGGTATCTCAACAATAATCATAAACTTGATACCCAAACATAATATCTTGGGTATCCCTAATTACCTTGGTTCCTCAAGGTAATCTCCAATACCTTGTTATACTAACTACCCGTATATATATATAATACATATACTAAATATTATAAATATAAAGAAATTAGCAATTAAGAATATATTACATCAATATTAATACATATATATATAAATATATATATATACATATATCTATGTATAAGTATATAATCATATATATATATAATCTGCCAACTGTCGCTAAAAACTGTGCTGAAAAACCTAATATTCTGATACGTTGCCTCTTTAGTGACAGTTCTGCCTGTCGCTGAAACTGCTGTCGTTGTTGCTGCTGATTTCTCACTGTTGCTGCTATTTTGGTGACGGTTTGCAGTCGTCACCGATCTGCTGTCGCTGCTGCTACATATTTTCCCGTTGCTGCTGCTATTTAATGCCAGCGGTTGCTGTCATTAATGCTACTGCCACTGCTACAGCGGCTGCTGCTGCCTCAATAAATGACAGTGGCTGCTGTCATTAAACCCTCTGTCGCTAAAGTATGCAATATATATATATATATATATATATATATATATATATATATATATATATATATATATACCAATAAAACTATACATACACCCTCCCTATTATGTACATATTATGATATAGCAATATGCACACACATACATAAATACATTTATAATTATACATCTATGCATATGTATAAATAATCATATAGAAACTATATATAATATAATTATCCTATTAAATATACATATTTACACACAACACATATACTATAACATATGTATTTACACATGTAGATGAATAGCTACATAATATATATACTCTTAGTATATACATAATACATAGATCTAGGATACAAGAAGCACAAATATATATACTATAATATATATAATATCTATATATATATATGCACAAATACAATCTTCATGAATTAAGAGCAGAAGAATTAGATCTATATATAATTACACAACATATGGAGAGTATCATACCGTATCCCACTAGATCTATGATACGCATGTGACACGAGTCCACCACACATCTAATTGTACCCCGAAGAACACAAACAAGTCACATATATTATTTATGAATAATACGAAGAGTCAAATATAGATCTACGTGTCCGTGTCAAAATATGACATGTACAAAGTCCCGTTGCGGAGGGAAAAACTCCCAAATCAACACGTATCACCAAATTATTGGGATACGACCTACACGTACCCAATTGTGGACACAACACTAGCCCTAAACACACAAACACATGCCAAATTGATCTATAGGATCAATTGACACACACAACAAATGTCAATCTCGGAATTCCCCCAAAATTGACACAAAAAGTACCATAACTTTCTCAATAGGCCTCCTATGAACACAAAACCAAATCCTATGGGTAGCCTATGCATATGGGTTAATTTTCCATGGTTAAATCTCAGATTTAGAACTCAATTTAAGGGGAAAAACTGAATTGTACCTATTGGGAGATGGATTCCCAATGAAACCTCCAATTGAGATAAAATTGCCTCCAACTTGTAGATCCTTACTCCTCTTTGTAGATCCTTGCTTCCTCCTTCTAGATCCTTGCTTCTCAAGTCTCTAATGGTGATTTGAAAAGGAATTAGAATAAAATTTAATAGGAAAATAAAATAGGAATAAAAGAATTTGGTAGAGAGAAATTCTAGATCTAGTTTTGGAATGAAAAGAGGAGAGAGAAATTTCCCCCCTTTATAAATAGGCCGGCGCCTATTTCCCCTCCCTCAAGCTACTATGTAATGACCATTATACCCCTTGGGGCCTCTCATGAAGAAATAATTAAGGAAGAAAGCTTCCAGTCTAATGATTTAATTAATTTAATCCATCTCCTTAACAATGGGCTTTCTAAATGGGCTAAGTTCTAACCAATTAATTCATGTTGGTACATGGGTCTAAACTAAACTATAGGTCCACTAACACATGTCCAAAATAAATAACTAACATCTAACAACCATTAAATAATACAACAACTAATTATTTATCAAGCACAATATTTAATTAAATATAAAATTACTAAAATACCCTTTCCTAGAAAATATGGTAGTGACAAGTGTCGATGGTAGAATGATGTATAATAAGCCACAAGTAATCTACAACTCACAATATATATACATCTCTACACTATACTCAATCATAGGCACTAGTTTAACGAATACACCAATAAAATAATAAAATAATAGTCTTGATGCGGGTCCAAGGAATCTCTCCAAAAACTAAATATCCAAAGTACAATATTCAAAATACTTTAGAAAAACTGTCGGAGAACAATCCGGTCCAAAATAACTAACAAAATTAACTACTACTAAACTACTCCATTGCAGACGATATTTGAGCTGCTAACTCTTCCTGATCCTCCGGAAGGGCAAGATCGGGCTCTATTATATCGCTAGCATACGGTCCATAATGTGTAGGGATTTCAGTCTCATTGTAGTCGCCTAAAATATGGTTATCCAGTCAGGAAAAAACGAGTATATCACAGTAAAAAATAGTTCCAACACATGGTAGAAGTTATAAGATAAGAAATAGTAACGAATATATGATAGCAACAAAACCGAAACCACAATAAGGCAACTAGAATAAATAAATACTAAATTCCTGTCATGGCAACATATAGTACAATATCTCCAAGCAATAAAGGAAATAACTGCAATGTATGAAAGAACAGATAGGAACAACTACTCTATGTGATTTGAAGTACCTTATTGACATATGAACGACTAAGGGGTAAAATTCGACAAACCACACGTGTCGTGCATGGCTGCTATTATTCCAGTAAGACCATGGGATAGAAAGGATAGTTCACACATCTACTAAATATTTTCCCTCCCTACTAGTACAATATGGATTCCGAACCAGTCACGAAGAAATAACAATAATCCAGAACAGTTACGTATCTCATAATAAGAATCCATCATAATAATCCGTGTAGCAAGTGTCAAGAATCAAATAATAAATACTAAGCATGCATTATAGAGACTATCAAGCACTAAAAGTAATCACAGAAATGTACTCGCCTGTGTTCCTTAGCTGGTATGAGTCAGAATCTAAGTCACAGTCCAAATAGCCTATGTAGTACAAATTTACCATGTCAAAACATAAGTTATTTTCATTTATTTAATTCTGGAATAATTAATCTAAAATCCTATTTTAATCTTATTATTCTGATTTTTAGGTCAATTCCTAAATTTTGTCCAAAGAAACTGAATTTTATCAACTCGAGACTCATGGCACGCAAATCGAGGTAATCTGTTGACCGAAAAGTCAACAGATATAAACTTAACTTTTATGCATGGTTTCCTGTAGATGTCAATGTCACAAACATGCTAAAATTTATAGCACATCTGGATTCAAATTTATTTAAAAATTATTGCACATACAAAATTGTATTGTGCAACGATGGTTGATTGTTAACCTAAAAGTTCTACAGAATTAACAGTACTAAAATATTTCGTATTAAATCCTGGAAAAATATATGACAATGATCTTGATATTAGCTTTCCGAAACTTGAAACATTTCATGATTCTGATTCCTGGTTCTCCCAGAATCATGAAAATACCGAGACGCATCTATTTTCGTACATACTATTCTCTACGAATTTTACAGAATTTAATATTCAGAATTTCGTGAAAGAATTTATATATTCAGAAAACTGACCTCAATACAGTTCTAACGCAAGAAACTGGATCTTGTTTGGAGTCCGGAGCTATGAGTAATGGCGTCTGAAAGATGAAGGAAACCCTAGATGACAATTCTCCAAAATCAGCTTAAAGAAAAATCCTAAAAATTATAACTTAATACTATATATATAGAGGAGGGAGAAACTGCAGTGGCTTGGAGCGTGCCATATTGCATCCATCCGCTACTTCCCGCTTGGATCGATCAGCCAGGGTTCAACCCGGCTTGGCTCAGCTGAGTCCGAGTCTGATTAAGACTCGGCTCGGCTTGGATCGAGGTCGGCTCGGTGACCCGGCTCGACTCGCTCTTGCCCCCTCTCACTGACCGCTGGGCTCCGCTGTCTGGGCCGCGTTGACTGACACGTGGTCCGGGCTGGCTGCTGACTGGGCAGGTGGATTTTTTTAGGGTTTTCTTTTTCTGTAAATTAGTTTTTAATTTAATTTTGCATAATTAACTCAAAATAAATGCTAAAAATAATCAGAAAATTTTAGAAAATATACTTGACTATTTAGAACCTAAAATAAAAGTTTGGGACATTTTTAATTATGTTTGACCTTAAAATAAATTCTTGAAAGTCCTAGAAAATTAGTGTTACTAGTTTTTAATTAACCAAAATTTGTGGAAAAATCCCAATAGCCCCAAATTAGCCTAATTATAATATTTAAGCTAGAATTTCAAGATACGGAGGTTATAAGTCTACCCTCCTAAAAAAAAAAATTCGTCCTCGAAATTTAGGGCAGAACAAATACAAGAAGAAAATTACCTCATGGTGTAAAAAGATAGGGGTAACGCTCTTGCATCTCCTCTTCCCGCTCCCAAGTGGATTCAGCGGGAGAATGATGCCTCCAAGCGACGCGAACCAAAGGAATTACTTGGTTACGAAGCACTTTATCTCTGCGGTCTAGGATCTCCATAGGCTGCTCCAGATAACGGAGGTTTGGCCTAACCTCAAGCTCCCAATGATCTAATACATGGCTAGGGTCTGCCATGTATCACCTCAACTGGGACACATGGAACCGTTGTGTACCCCTTCTAATGTAGGCGGTAAGGCTAGTCGATAAGCTACCGTCCTGACCTTTTCTAGAACATTGAATGGTCCGATGAATCTTGGACTAAGCTTTCCACCTCCATCGAAATGAATCATACCACACATCAGAGAGATCCTCAAGAATAATAAGTCACCAACCTCAAACTCAAGCGGTCTCATATGGCTATCGGCCCACTGCTTCTATCTGTCCTGAGCCACATGAAGTCTCTCTCTAATCTGCTTCACTTTTTCTACAGCATCAACTACCATCTCTGGTCCCAAAAGTACTCTCTCTCCTACGTCGTCCCAAGATAATAGAGGTCGGCATCTCCTACCATATAAAACCTCGAAAGAAGACATCTCGATACTAGCCTGATAGCTATTGTTGTAAAGTAAACTCTACCAGGTGAAGATGATCCTCCCACTAGCCACCAAAATCTAGTATACAAGTCTGAAGCATGTCCTCAACCTTCTGAATAGTCCTCTCTGACTGTCCATCCGTCTGAGGGTGGTAAGCAGTGCTAAATTTGAGTTGGGTACCCAAGCTAGCCTACAAACTTCTCCAAAAGTGGGACGTAAATCTACTATCCCGATCAGATACGATGCTTACTGGAACTCCATGCATCCTAACTATCTGTCTCACATATAAATCGGCGAGCTTCTCCGTGGACAATCCTACTTTGAAAGGCAAAAATTGGGCTGATTTGGTCAGTATATCAATAATGACCCAAATCGCGTCCTTTCCTCCTGGAGTGCGTGGAAGTCCGAAAACAAAATCCATCGTGATATGCTCCCATTTCCACTTAGGAATCGGTAGTAGCTGTAACAATCCTCCTGGTCTCTGCCTCTCAGCTTTGACCTGCTGGCACACTAAACATCTGGAGACAAAACATGCTACCTCTCGCTTCATCCCATACCACCATACGTGTTCCCTCAGGTCCTTATATATCTTGTTAGCTCCCGGATGTATAGAATACTAGGAAGGATAAGCCTCCTGCATGATCTCTTCCCGTATGTCCCTACTAGGCACGCATAACATAGTCCCATGCCTTAGTAAACCATCCTCAGCAATAGAGAAGTCATCCATCAATCCTGCCTGCACCTGAGCTCTAAGGCTTTGCAGACCCTCATCCTGGTACTATCTCTCAGATCTTCTCCATCAACCCTGAATGAATCTGCATGTCCATCATCTGTGTCTCTACTCCTGGAACAATAACCTCGATGCCCAGGCTATCCAAGTCTACTAATAAGTGGTGATCCATAGTCAAGTAAATCGCTACTGGATATCTGCTCAAGGCATCGGCAACCACGTTCGCCTTCCCTAGATGATACTGTAGTAAAATATCGAAATCTTTCATCAATTTTAGCCATCTGTGCTGCCTCATATTTAGGTTTTTCTGTATAAATACGTACTTCAAGCTCTTGTGGTCAGTGTATATTTCTACACGCTCTCCGTAAAGATAATATCTCCACAGCTTTAGAGTAAAGATCACCGCTGCTAATTCTAAGTCATGAATGGGATAGTTTCTCTCATGTGGCCATAACTGTCTAGAAGCATACGCTACAACCTTCTTGTTCTGCTCTAGAACACATCCCAGGTCCTTTCCTGAAGTATCGCTATAAATGATAAATCAACCCATCCCCAATGGCACCGTCAAAACAGGCGCTGTGGTCAACCTCTTCTTTAGCTCTTTAAAGGTAGCCTGACAATCTTCGGTCCACACGAACTGCACATCCTTCCGAGTGAGTCTAGTCAACGGCTCTGCAATACGAGAAAAATCTTTTACAAATTTTTTGTAATATCTGGCCAATCTAAGAAGCTTCTGATCTCTGCAACAGAACTCGGAGTGGTCCAAGACTCTACAGCAGCATCTTTATTAGATCTACTGATATCCCGTCTTTAGTCATTACATACCCAAGGAACTCTACCTTATCCAGGAGAAACTCATATTTTGAGAGTTTTCTATAGAGCTTCTCCTTCCGAAGGGTCTCTAGCACAATTTTTAGATTTTTCTCATGCTCTTCCGGTGTCTTCGAATAAACAAGAATATCATCTATGAATAATACCATAAACTTGTCAAGGTACTGGTGGAACACCATGTTCATCAAGTTCATGAAGACTGTCGGGGCATTAGTCAACCCAAATGGCATCACCATAAATTCATATTGGCCATATCTTATCCGAAAGAAAGTTTTTGAAATATCTTCCTTCTTCACCTTCAACTGATGATAGCCAGACCACAAATAAATCTTCGAAAATACTGTCATACCGCTCAACTGATCAAAAATATCGTCTATTCTTGGTAGCGGATATTTGTTTTTGATGGTGAGGTTGTTCAAAGCCCTATAATCAATGCACATTCGCACCGACCTATCTTTCTTTAGTACAAATAAGACCGGGGCTCCCCAAGGTGAGGAACCCGATCTAATAAAACCCTTGTCTAGCAAATCATCAACCTACTTCTTTAATTCTGCCAGCTCGTTGTTGTTGATCCTGTAGACATGCTGCGACACCGGCTCTGCCCCAGGCACTAAGTTAATAGAAAATTCAAGATCTATGTCCGGTGATAATCCTGGTAGCTCCTCTAGAAATACGTCTAGAAACTCAGTAATAATAGGGTGTGGCAAGTCCTTCTCTACTAGCATGGCTCCACAAATGATCCCATCATTCTGCTCAACTCCTCCCCTAATAAACTCAAATTCTGGCTCTCCTGGAGGGCGGAACAGGACACGTCCTCTATGACAGTCTATGCTAGCATGGTGCATACTCAACCAATCCATTCCAAGGACAATGTCAAAACTCGAAAGTGGCATTACGAGTAAACTAGCATCCAAATTATTGCCTCCCAAGGTAACACGATGCCCCTTGCAAGTATCACTGACTAGGATAGTGCCTCCACCAGTCGTGATCTTGCGACTCCTACTCAAGGGTTCTGTTACTAAATAATGCTTAAGCACAAAGGATACAGATATGAAGCTATGCGATACACCAGAATCAAATAAGAAAAATATAGGAATATAATCGAGAAGAATAGAACATTCTATCACATCACCCGTCGACTTCTCTTCTAAGGTCATGGCAAAAGCTCTGCCCTATGGAGGTACTCCCCTTTGTTGGTGCTAGGCAAACTGCTGCTGTTGCGTAGGAAGTGGGGTTCCTCTTTGCTGCGGGGCCAATGGTGGTCTAACTGGTCCTCTCTGGGCTGAGGATCTTTCTATAGGAGGTGCAGTAGGGCACTCTCTCATCTGATGCCTAGATGATCCACAATATAAGCACAAGCCTAATCTCTTCCGACAGATCTCCCATGAATGCCCTAGCTTCTTACAATAATTGCATAGGGGTGCTTGTTGTACTTGTCTCTGTGGTTGTTGTTGTACTTGCTGAGCTGGGGCTCTGACTGGGGCACGGTACTGTTGCTATTGCTATTGCTGAAAGGTCCTTGGTTGAAACTATGGACGCTTTGCCTACCCCTAATTACTACCACCGCCGATAGCATCCCTGTTTCTCTTATTTTAAAGACCCATATCCACCTCGAACCTTTGAGCCTCTGCCAATATGTCAGCAAAAGTCGTATGAGCCAAAGAAATATGGACCTTGACCTCTTGGTTCAAGCCCTCTCTGAATCGTCTAGCTCTATCCTCCAGGTCCCTCACTATTTACCCTATGAATTGGCTCATCATGCCGAATTCTACAGCATACTCATCCACAGTCATCCCGTACTACTCCAAGTTCTGGAATTGCTTCTCCAGAACCCCTTTGGCTACCGCAGGAAAAATTTTATCTTAAAGAGGTCTTTGAACTGCTCCCAAGTCAGGTTTGGATCTGTAATCCTAGGCTCATTTCTGAACCAAGTACAAGCATTGTCGTGAACCTGCAATCCAACAACCTCAATCTTCAGGTCCTCGAAAAGTCGAGAAACTCTCATGATTCGCTCGATATCCTCGAGCTACTCATCAGCGTAGAGGATTCCCTCTATCCCCTTGAACGTTCGAGGCTCCATTTTCTTGAAATCCTGGATGTTTTTCATCTTCGGTGCGGCCTGCTATTGTAGTTGCTGGGCAACCCTCTCCATGGCTGCTAGGGTAACCTGTTGGACATTTTTTATTCCTGCCCTTAGCATTTTTGTGTGTTGTCTCTGAGCCTCTGCCTGAGCCTTTTGAGCCTCCATTATGCTTCTGAAGAGTTCGTGTAATAGCTGAGAAGAAGGAGGAAGACTCTCCGATCCAGCTGATGAGGCCTCCTACGATGCGGATGGTGTGGGAAAAGCTCAATTGGCTCTGGTACCACACATTTTAGTCTGGGGTGGCATTCTAGAAGGTTGAAGGCAACAAGAATTCAATTGATAAAGCAAAAGATAAGGAAGTATTCAAGAAGGATGATCAATTATGGAAGAGGTCCGATTGCTCAAAAGAAATTAATAAGGGTTTAGCAAGTTGAGTATATGAGATCCCTAGTTGTGATTGAGTATCTTTCTATCCCTAGTATGTATATCCTATAGCAGGCTCGCAGTCCTACATCTAACTTGAGTACCACTACGAGTTCACAACCTTGTGCGAAACCTGACATGTATGGGCCACCACTAAAAAATGTGTCATGGCCCACATCCTGGATTTGGACATAAGTCATAGGTACGTCCAGCCTACGCCACAGTGTCGGCGGTAGAATGTTGTACAATGAGCCACAAGTAATCTACAACTCACAACATATATACATCTCTACACTATACTCAATCACAGGCACTAGTTTAATGAATACACCAAAAAAATAATAAAATAATAGTCTTGATGCAGGTCCAAGGAATCTCCCCAAAAACTAAATATCCAAAGTAAAATATTCAAAATACTTTAGAAAAACTACCGGAGAACAATCCGGTCCAAAATAACTAACAAAATCAACTACTACTAAACTACTCCATTGCAGACGGTATCTGAGCTGCTAACTCTCCCTGATCCTCTGGAAGGGCAAGATCGGGCTCTATTATGTCGCTAGTATACGGTCCATAATGTGTAGGGATTTCATCCTCATTATAGTCACCTAAAATGTGGTTATCCAGTCAGGAAAGGAACGAGTACATCATAGTGAAAACAGTTCCAACACATGGTAGAAGCTATAAGACAAGAAATAGTAACGAATATATGACAGCAACAAAATCGAAACCACAATAAGGCAACTAGAATAAATAAATGCTAAAGTCCTGTCATGGCAACATATAGTACGATATCTCCAAGCAACAAAGGAAATAACTGCAATGTATGGAAGAACAGATAGGAACAACTACTCTATGTGATTTAAAATACCTTGTTGACATGTGAACGGCTAAGGGGTAAAATTTGGCAAACCACACGTGTCATGCATGGCTTCTATTATTCCAGTAAGACCATGGGATGGAAAGGGTAGTTCACATGTCCACTAAGTATTTTCCCTCCCCACGAGTACAACATGGATTCTGGACCAGTCACGAAGAAATAACAATAATCCAGAACAGTCACGTATCTCATAATAAGAATCCATCATACTAATCTGTGTAGCAAGTGTCAAAAATCAAATAATCAATACTAAGCATGCATTATAGAGACAATCAAGCACTGAAAGTAATCACATAAATATACTCGTCTATGGTCCTTAGCTGGTATGAGTCAGAATCTAATTCACAGTCCAAATAGCCTATATAGTACAAATTTACCATGTCAAAGATAAGTTATTTTAATTTATTTAATTCTGGAATAAATACTCTAAAATCCTATTTTAATCTTTTAATTCTGATTTTTAGGTTAATTCCTAAATTTTGTCCAAAGGAACTGAATTTATCAACTCGAGACTCATGGCACACAAATCGAGGCAATATGTTGACTAAAAGTCAACCGATACAAACTCAACTTTCATGCATGGTTTTCTATAGATTTTAGTGTCACAAACATGCTAGAATTTATTGCTCATCCGAATTCAAATTCGTTTGGAAATTATTGCACATACAAAATCGCATTGTGCAACGGTGGTTGATTGTTAACCTAGATGTTCTACATAATTAACAGCATCGAAATATTTTGTATTAAATCCTAAGAAAAACATATTCAATGATCTTAAAATTAGCTTTCTGAAACTTCAAATGGTTCATGATTCTGATTCCTGGTTCTCCCGAAATCGCAAAAACACCGAGACGCATCTATTTTTGGACATACTGTGCTCTACAAATTTTCCAAAATTTAATATTTAGAATTTCGTGAAACAATTTATATATTCAGAAAATAACCGGAATACGGTTCTAACACAAAAAAATTGGGCCACGTTTGGAGTCCAGAGCTTTGAGTAACGGCTTCTGGAAGATGAAGGAAACCCTATATGACAATTCTCCAAAATTGGCTTAAAGAAAAACCCTAGAAATTATAACTTAATACTATATATAGAGAGAGGAGAGAGAAACTGTAGTGGCTCAGAGAATGCCATATGGCATCCATCTGCTACTGCCCGCTTGGATCGAACGGCCAGGGTTCAACCCGGCTTGGCTTGGCTGAGTCCGAGTCGGATTAACACTCGGCTCGGCTCGAGGTCGTCGCGGTGACCCGGCTCGACTCGCACTCGCCCTCTCTCACTGACCGCTGGGCCCCATTGTCTGGGCTGCGTTGACTGACACGCGAGCCAGGCTGGCTGCTGACTAGGCAGGTTGGATTTTATTAGGGTTTTCTTTTTCAGTAAATTAGTTTTTAATTCAATTTTGCATAATTAACTCAAAATAAATGCTAAAAATAATCAAAAAAATTTCAAAAAATTTTAGAAATATACTTGATTATTTAGAACCTAAAATAAAATTTTGGGACATTTTTAATTATGTTTTACCCTAAAATAAATTCTTGAAAGTCCTAGGAAATTAGTGTTATTAGTTTTTAATTAACCAAAAATTATGGAAAAATCCCAATAGCCCCAAATTAGCCTAATTACAACATTTAAGCTAGAATTTCAAGATACAGAGGTTACGCACATCTCTTGATAGTAGAGTTCTTGGATGTGTTTTCTAAAGAATTACCAGAATTACCGCTAGATCGAGACATTGAGTTCTCTATAGACTTGGTGCCAGGTGCATAGCCGATTTTACAGCATATCTATAAAGTGAACAACAACGAGTTGGTCAAGATAAAGAAGCAAGTGGATGAACTATAGGATAAGGGATTTATCAGATCCAGTTCTTCACTGTGGGGAGACCCAATTTTGTTTGTACCAAAGAAGGATGGATCGGTACGCATGTGCATCTATTACATGGCATTGAATAATCTCACTATCAAGAATAAATACCAATTTTCATGAATTGATGATCTGTTCGATCAGTTGAGTAGCACCTAGGTATTTTTCAAGATAGATTTGAGATCAGGCTACCACCAGAAGAAAGTGAAGCCGGAGGACATTCCAAATACTGCTTTTAGGAATTGGTATGGCCAGTACGAGTTTATGGTAATGCCATTTGGGTTGACTAATGCCCCGGCGGTGTTTATGAATTTGATGAACAAGGTATTCCACCAGTACCTTGATAATTTTATAGTGGTGCTCATCGATGACATTCTCATATACTCGAAGACGCAAGAGAAGCACGAGGAGCATCTGTGGATTGTGTTGGATGTGCTGAGGAAGAAGAAGCTGTATGGAAAGCTGTCCAAGTGTAAGTTCTTTCTTGACAAAGTAGAGTTCTTGGGGCATGTTGTGAAAGTGATAGGATTTTGGTTGATCCGAAGAAGATCACAACAATGGAGTCTTAGAAGACCCCGAGTTCAGTGGCAGAGATCAGGAGTTTCTTGGGTCTGGCAGGCTACTACAGGATGTTTATGTAAGATTTTTTGAGGATTGCTGAGCCGATGACCAGACTCACCAGGAAGGACGCAGAGTTTGTTTGGACAGAGGAGTGCCAGGCTAATTTTGAGGAATTGAAGATGAGGTTGATGTCTGCTCCTATTTTGATATTGCCATCAGGGTTTGGAGATTTTACTATCTATAGTGATGCATCGGGAAAAGGGTTGGGTTATGTCACGACCCGCACCCGGTTTAGGGCACGAGTGCGTGGGTACGTCCAGCCTACGCCGCAGCATCGGCGGTAGAACGCTGTCTAGGTCGAGTACTATCTAACAATCTCACGCTAGTATCCAACTCCATAAGGAGACTCGGATAAAACTATAAAAATGTTAACAACATACTCAATCACAACTGCAGCACGATAGGAATTTGAAGAAATAAACAAGACAAGTCAACTGACAAATAATTATACCTGCAATCTATAACATCCAATCCCCAAGTGTATCAGAAACCAGTCTACTAAGGTCACAGTCTGGAAAAATATTTTCCAGTCAGGAAGGAGCAAAGTACATCTCTAAATAGCAGTTCTATATAAATGACATAAACTATGTAGCAGTTCTAGATGGAAACATACCAGATGCATGTATAGGTACGAGAAATGTACAATGAAAAGAATACTGGAAATGCTGTAAGTAACTGTAGGAAAAGAAAACAATATGTCCAAGAGCAAGAAACCTATGACTAAGTGTATGAGTACTAGCTTTAACATGTGATCGGCTTGGGAACTTGATCAGGCTGGTTACATGTGATTAGCTATGGTTCATATAAAGTCAGGCTAACCGTTGGTTAGCTATGGTGCATGTAGAGATCAGGCTAATCACACGTAAGAGCTATGGAGCATGTAAATGGTCAGGCCGCACCCGACGTGAGATGTGGGGTGAGCTATGGTACATATAAAGTTGGGTATGATCACATATCTACACTAAAATACTCCCCAAACCTCCGACTGGTATAGTAGATCCAATCATGGTACGCTATGGCACAGGATTCCCTAGGAAGGTAGCAAATCTCCCCGGGAATCAGTGTCTGTACATGCACAAGATAACAAGGAAAACAAGTCTTGTACAAGCTACACCATGAATAAGGAATAACATCTCATGATGAGATCCGTGTATACCAATCCGTGTAACCAACGTGTCAAGAACATGTATATTTATACTAGATACAGTGAACATAGGAGATATCATAAATTAGAAACTAATCAGAGAATGTACTCGCCTTGGGTCCTTAGCTGGTAAAACCAATGTCCTGTTCCAGAGTATCCCCTGGGTAAACCAACAGTCCTATAAACATAACACAAGCAAACCACATTTGCATCAGATGCTACACTAACACAGTCAAAAATACTGGTCTCAGGGCCATGTCAGGCAGGGCACTAGTCAACTAGGGTCATCTAGTATATTCACCAATTTAAAGTATTATTAATGATCAAATATAATACATATATTGTTATTCCAAAGTATATACAAGATAGGTGTAACTGTATGTACATAAGTGAAAATATATTTTATTTATGTGAAAAATTATACATTACTCATACATATAAACTAGTATACATGTACCAAAATACATATTAACTTATATTATATAGCTATACATACATATCAAAATAATACTATACTATATACAGGTAATATACCAAAAATATATTTTACAAGTACATATATATATCAATACAGTTTTTATATATACTATATATATATACCAAAATATGTTTATACATGTTTATATATATAGGTACACATATTTATACCAAAATACGGTTATATATACATATATACCAATATACATTTATTTATATTTAAATACTGAAACATACATTAATACTTAGTATACCAATAAACGTATATAATATATATATAAGTGTCTATTAGTAATTTACAAAAATACGTATCTGTGTATATACACTAGTAGATGTATATATACATATATACTTTTTATACCAAAATACATATTTGTATATATATCAAAAATAATACATAACAAATTTACACATAATAACTAATTTCATACATTAAAATAATAAAATTAATTATGTTGTATTTACTAAACTAATTACATTAACTTAACTAATTACTGATTTAAAACTAGTTAACTGATTAACAATTATTAACTGATTAATAACTTAATTAAATTAACTACTGATTACTACTAAACTAACTAATACATGAAATTACTAACTAATTACATTATTTACTAAACTAATTATATTTATTTACTAAATATATTATATTTATTTACTACATTAATTACAAATTAACTAACTAATTTTATAAATTAATTAAACTAATTATTAATTAATTAAACTAATTATTAATTAACTAAACTAATTAATATATCACTAATTATATAAAATAAACTAATTATATAATAGAAACTAATTATATTATAACTAATTTATATAAATAAACTAATTCATATAAAATAACTAATTTATATATAATAAACTAATTTATATATAATAAACTAATTTACATATAATATACTAATTTACATATAATAAACTAATTTTCATATAACCTAACTTACAGAGTCGAAGAAAGGAAATGAAGAGGAAAGGGGGCGGGGACTCACCGGAGTTACTCCGGCGTCGTCGGCCGGGCAGGGCGTCGTCAGTCGACGTCCGTCTCGGCGGCGGTGCTCGTGCTCGGCGGATCTGCTCGAGGCGGCGCTTGGATCGAGGGGGCAGGCGCTCTGCTCGAGGGGGCGACGGCTTCGAGGCGGCTGCGACGGTCTGCTTGAGGAGCGGCGGTCCGTTCGAGGAGGCGACCGGCTCAGCGAAGCTCGGCTCGAGATGCTCCAGGCGGTGGTGGCAGGCGGCCAGATCGAGGAGGCGACCGGCTCAGCGAAGCTCGGTCGACGCGGCGACGGCGTCGAACTCGGCGGAGGCGGAGGCGTGGGTCCCAGTCGGCGGCTGTTCGGCTCGACGCACGACGGTGGTTCTTCTCGGCGGAGGCGGAGGTCCTGTAGCCACCGGGCTTGACGACGAGGAGGTGCTCCGCGGCTCGACGAGGCTAGATCTAGGGTTAGGGTTTCTCTGTGTCAGGGTTTGGGTACGTGTCCGGGCTGGACACGAGGGTGGTGTACTGTGGGGACGTGTCCGGGTGATGTTGTACAGTGGAGGATGTGGATGTGTCCGGGTGTGTCGGACACGAAAATATAATATTGTAATAACTGGACACAGAAAAATGAATGGATACGATGGGACACCCGGGGTCGGACCCGAGGCCATCACGGCTGACACGGTGATGCTGGACACACGGACACGAGCACACAAAAATGGTGGTGGCTTTGGCTTGTGGGAATTTGTGGAGGCTAGCTAATAACTTGGAGATTAGGGTTTCTAGGGAGTGGTGATGAGAGACTTAAATAGGGAGAGATGGTGTGGGATAAAGGGTTGCGGGTTGGCCCAATAATGAATGGCCCAGAATTAAATATGAATGAGTTCTTTATGTGAGAACGAGGGTGTGTTGGCTAGTTAATAGGAATGACATCTTGTAAAAATTTAAAAGAAAAGATTATGATTTCGGAAAATATTTTAGGAAAGCTATGTAATTTATTTATTTACTATTCCATTAAATATAAAAAATTATTTTTGAAGAAACAACTAGTCCTCTAATTAATTTTTATCCAATAAATAGTTTTATGATTTCAAGCCAATAAACATTTGAAACTAGAGGAATATATATATTATTATTTATTTATTTATTTTGTAATACATCGTCATTTAGGAAAAGGATTTTATAAAAGATTTTTAAATTACCTTCTACAATCAAACATCGTTCAAAATCTAATAAAATTTCAAGGAGAAATATTTTATAAAACTTGATATTTTAAAATAAATAAAAATCTAATTATTTTGGAAATTGGAAATCGGAGGTTACAAGTCTATCCACCTTAGAAAAATTTTGTCCTCGAAATTTTAGGGGTGACTAGGATAGAAAAAATTTTGTTGTTCAAAATAATGAATATATCATTGAAGAAAATATTTCTATAAGGAAAAATATTTACCAAACAGAAGAAAATATGAAGAAAAAGAAATTATGGTTTAAGACAGGAATAACTTGAAGGGATCATGGCTCGGCCTTGAATCCTCTAGAAAGTTTAGGTTTTGGGAAGTAGACACGATCACAAAAACAGATAATTTGAATAATGCACGTTACCTTTTCAAAGTAACTAAACCAAGGAAGACCCAGTATAATGAATGATATAGACATGAAAGTTATAGCTAATTCGAAAGATACGATCGACAATGTGATTTAAGAAACTTAAATACATCCCTCGGAATGTAATCAAGAGACATCTAATCGCCTTTCTTAATTTCTAGGAAAAAGAAAGAAAAGAGTAGTCTTTACTACCATCTGAAAATAATCCTTCCTTTTTATCCTCGTTCATTTTACTTTTCTCAATCTTGTGATTCATCATTAACAAATATCTATAAAAGTTTCAAATTCCACAAACTTTATCAGATTGAATCTTAGAATTTCTGAATCAAAATTTATTACCTGTCCAAAATCCTTATCATCAAATTCGAGTTTGTTTATCTTAACATCAACTATACCTCGATTATTTTCTTCGATTTCAAATGTTACTGTCACGGTCAAGATTTAATTTAAATCACAACCTCAATATACCATGATCTTACCTTACGACCTTCAATTATATGATCCCATAATCAATTATATTAAAATCTTCTTTACCATGAGCTTCATTTCATTCCATATTTCTTTATCCGTATGTATAATGTTTCCGAATTTTGAACTAATATTTTTTTTTCATCCTCTGGATTTATTATCCCAATGTAAAAATTTTACTACTCAAATCCTCAATATTTTAATTGAATTCCAGTCGTATCATAATCTCCTCAAATTTTAAGTAAATAACTAAATACAAAATTTACTATCCAATCCCTTTTAATTGAAATCCAATCAATGCATATTTATAAAACTTAAAAATCTGCATCCCAAAATTTAACTTTAAACACTCATCAATCATCTAACTCAATTTCAATCGATGCTTATTCCAATCTAACTCCTCATCCCAAGAATTTAATTTGACACTATTCCATTTACGATTTTATTTCCTGCTTTTCTTTTTTCTCAAATACTCAACGATGCGATGCTTCCAGTATCTTCAATGCAACATTCCTACTATATAAAATTTCTATCTTGCAGTCAAATAGATAAAATGATAATCTCTCAAATTTCTAAAAAAAAAATTTTTTTTTCATCAATTCAATCATATCAAGACCTCCTTAAAATTAATAAATCCTCAAATTTTTGGCTCTGTGAATTTCTTAATTCTCCCTTTAAGTAAATGTTTGTCCTCGAATTTCAATCATACCTCGATTTTCATAAAATCAATGATCCATCAACTCCGTTATAACAACCCCTAAATTCTTTATTTAATTTAATGCTCATCCACAAATTTAATCCTCTTGTCTCCTTTGTCAGTCATAACCTCGTCATAGATCTTTGCTATGGTCAAAATCCTAATGATCATGGTTTAAGAAAATTCTACCTACATCCATGCAATTTGAGAAAATATATAGGTCATGTGTCTTGTCATGGTATTTCAGTCTCTGTTAAGGTGTACTACTAGTTATATCCTAACAAGGAAATCATGAATACGAACTACAGCACTTAGGAAAATCAATCAATCAAGAGACGGGAACATTAGAAAAGAACCTGCTAACATATTACTTGTAGTATCTACTATCTCTAACAAACACTTAACTCTAGCACATTTACTACAAATTTCTATTCATGTACACTGGTACCCATATCAACTACTCATATATTAATATTCATATCTCTCATCTGCCAAAAATTAATCCTCAAAATAATCGTCAAGGTTTAACTTCCCGATCAACTTAAAATAAAATGCATATACCTCCTCAAAATCAGATACTTCTCATCGAAATAAAATTTAATCACTTCTAAAATCTTTGTAGCCTTAACTATGTTTATTTAATCAAATTTAAATCCTCAATATTTCATCAACATAAAATCTCAACTCCTTAAAAATTCTGAAAATTTAAAATTCATTTCCACCTTTTTATTTATAACTCCTCAATGTACATATTAGTGCTCACGGTCTCTGATACTCAAGGTGCACTCAATGCATCTAGTGTCTATAATTGTGTACTAAATTGTACTGCCCGAATCACTTGTACTATTACCTCCAATGATCAAAGTTACCATCAACTGTGTTTTCTTTCATAATTTCAATTTATGCCAACTGGTATATCATCTAATTATCATCACACCGAGTGCTTACTGTTACTAGCACCATTTTCAATAATCCTTGATATAGAATCATTGGCACTCTTGGTATTATATTACTAGCTTCATTAATGCATCATCTCATCAATGCTCATTATAACTCGGGATTACATGTATCCACTACAACACTCATGTTTCCTATTCTCATGGGCAAGTATATGGTTCCTCATCTCGATTTTTGTGTAGGCATTTCCCTGTAATCTTTTACAGCCTGTTAACTAATCTGTGATACGCTTAACCACTTTCATTACCAATTCCAATATTTCTTTACCCATGACACCTCATTAACTCTTTATGTGTATGTATTTCCTTACCTTTAACGCTTCCGATATTAATCATCAAATTGAACATCATGCTCCATAAATCCTTAACACAATTCCCGGATACTTAATCGTTTACATAGATCACTCAATTACATAATCATGATTATCCAGGACGGGTAATTGGCTCTAATACTAACTCTGAGAACTATCACTGATACTCTAAACTCTCCTTAACTCTCAGTCTCTAATGACACTACTCCTAGAATCATTGGTACAAGGTACTATGCTAAGGGCTAACTCTAGATTAAAGCCTACTGCTCACATGTCCAACTAAGAAGCACTTACAACTCACTAACAACACAGTCAACACTAATAAAAAATACAGACAAAATTACAAGCCACTAATTATCATACTTAACAAAAAATCCTCAAGGAATAGGAGCTCAAAGACTGAATTGAGGACAGAAGGTATCTTTACTGCTAGTAAAGAAAAGAAGCGATGGAACAAAGTCCTGGAATAACAGAAATAGATAAGTCTTGAGATGATATTTTAAGAACCAATTTAGGATACAACCTGATAATCATACACGTCTGTCTGAAATCATGACACTCAGAATCCTCGCCACGCCAGTAAGCATAGATGCGATAAACGATAGGTTTCGTAACTAAGGTATGCACTCTATAATCATGTCGTCTAGAATCTTCGCCACGCCAACCGGTATGGCTGTGAAAGACTCTAAGCTTTATAACTATAGTATGTACATCCAAGTCAGGTTCCTACGTTCTCGTCACCACAGCTAATATGGCTTCGATAAATTCTAGGTTCCATAACCAAAGTAGACGTTTTACCTTCCTCACTGTCCTCATCAATATATGTCATCAGATGATACCATAAATCCTAGTCCGTAAAAATTCATCTCAATTTGAAATCAACTCAACAACGATACCAGGAAATAATAGTTAACAACTGGTCAACAAGGATCAAACTCAACAATGATACCAAGATTTTAATTTAAAAACTGCTCAACAAGAATCAAGTTCAGTGACAACAAGCGAGAGCGGACGAAATCAAGGGAAAAAGATTTAAATTGGAATAAGATTCTCAAGGGGTCGTCCCAGGAATCTCTCAAATAATTGTGATTGAGTATCCTCTCTCATCCTAGTATCCTATGTCCTATATTCAATAGCAGGTACGCAGTAGTACAACTATGACGTCGCACTACTACGACATCGCACAACTTGCGAAGTCAGACCTGCATGGGCCACCACTAAAAACGTGTCACGATCCGCACCCGGTTTAGGGCACGAGTGCGTGGGTACGTCCAGCCTACGCCGCAGCATCGGCGGTAGAACGCTGTCTAGGTCGAGTACTATCTAACAATCTCACGCTAGTATCCAACTCCATAAGGAGACTCGGATAAAACTATAAAAATGTTAACAACATACTCAATCACAACTGCAGCACGATAGGAATTTGAAGAAATAAACAAGACAAGTCAACTGACAAATAATCATACCTGCAATCTGTAACATCCAATCCCCAAGTGTATCAGAAACCAGTCTACTAAGGTCACAGTCTGGAAAAATATTTTCCAGTCAGGAAGGAGCAAAGTACATCTCTAAATAGCAGTTCTATATAAATGACATAAACTATGTAGCAGTTCTAGATGGAAACATACCAGATGCATGTATAGGTACGAGAAATGTACAATAAAAAGAATACTGGAAATGCTGTAAGTAACTGCAGGAAAAGAAAATAATATGTCCAAGAGCAAGAAACCTATGACTAAGTGTATGAGTACTAGCTTTAACATGTGATCGGCTTGGGAACTTGATCAGGCTGGTTACATGTGATTAGCTATGGTTCATATAAAGTCAGGCTAACCGTTGGTTAGCTATGGTGCATGTAGAGATCAGGCTAATCACACGTAACAGCTATGGAGCATGTAAATGGTCAGGCCGCACCCGACGTGAGATGTGGGGTGAGCTATGGTACATATAAAGTTGGGTATGATCACATATCTACACTAAAATACTCCCCAAACCCCCGACTGGTATAGTAGATCCAATCATGGTACGCTATGGCACAGGATTCCCTAGGAAGGTAGCAAATCTCCCCGGGAATCAGTGTCTGTACATGCACAAGATAACAAGGAAAACAAGTCTTGTACAAGCTACACCATGAATAAGGAATAACATCTCATGACGAGATCCGTGTATACCAATCCGTGTAACCAACGTGTCAAGAACATGTATATTTATACTAGATACAGTGAACATAGGAGATATCATAAATTAGAAACTAATCAGAGAATGTACTCGCCTTGGGTCCTTAGCTGGTAAAACCAATGTCCTGTTCCAGAGTATCCCCTGGGTAAACCAACAGTCCTATAAACATAACACAAGCAAACCACATTTGCATCAGATGCTACACTAACACAGTCAAAAATACTGGTCTCAGGGCCATGTCAGGCAGGGCACTAGTCAACTAGGGTCATCTAGTATATTCACCAATTTAACGTAGTATTATTAATGATCAAATATAATACATATATTGTTATTCCAAAGTATATACAAGATAGGTGTAACTGTATGTACATAAGTGAAAATATATTTTATTTATGTGAAAAATTATACATTACTCATACATATAAACTAGTATACATGTACCAAAATACATATTAACTTATATTATATAGCTATACATACATATCAAAATAATACTATACTATATACAGGTAATATACCAAAAATATGTTTTACAAGTACATATATATATCAATACAGTTTTTATATATACTATATATATATACCAAAATATGTTTATACATGTTTATATATATAGGTACACATATTTATACCAAAATACGGTTATATATACATATATACCAATATACATTTATTTATATTTAAATACTGAAACATACATTAATACTTAGTATACCAATAAACGTATATAATATATATATAAGTGTCTATTAGTAATTTACAAAAATACGTATCTGTGTATATACACTAGTAGATGTATATATACATATATACTTTTTATACCAAAATACATATTTGTATATATATCAAAAATAATACATAACAAATTTACACATAATAACTAATTTCATACATTAAAATAATAAAATTAATTATGTTGTATTTACTAAACTAATTACATTAACTTAACTAATTACTGATTTAAAACTAGTTAACTGATTAACAATTATTAACTGATTAATAACTTAATTAAATTAACTACTGATTACTACTAAACTAACTAATACATGAAATTACTAACTAATTACATTATTTACTAAACTAATTATATTTATTTACTAAATATATTATATTTATTTACTACATTAATTACAAATTAACTAACTAATTTTATAAATTAATTAAACTAATTATTAATTAATTAAACTAATTATTAATTAACTAAACTAATTAATATATCACTAATTATATAAAATAAACTAATTATATAATAGAAACTAATTATATTATAACTAATTTATATAAATAAACTAATTCATTTAAAATAACTAATTTATATATAATAAACTAATTTACATATAATAAACTAATTTACATATAATAAACTAATTTTCATATAACCTAACTTACAGAGTCGAAGAAAGGAAATGAAGAGGAAAGGGGGCGGGGACTCACCGGAGTTACTCCGGCGTCGTCGGCCGGGCAGGGCGTCGTCAGTCGACGTCCGTCTCGGCGGCGGTGCTCGTGCTCGGCAGATCTGCTCGAGGCGGCGCTTGGATCGAGGGGGCAGGCGCTCTGCTCGAGGGGGCGACGGCTTCGAGGCGGCTGCGGCGGTCTGCTCGAGGAGCGGCGGTCCGTTCGAGGAGGCGACCGGCTCAGCGAAGCTCGGCTCGAGATGCTCCAGGCGGTGGTGGCAGGCGGACAGATCGAGGAGGCGACCGGCTCAGCGAAGCTCGGTCGACACGGCGACGGTGTCGAACTCGGCGGAGGCGGAGGCGTGGGTCCCAGTCGGCGGCTGTTCGGCTCGACGCACGACGGTGGTTCTTCTCGGCGGAGGCGGAGGTCCTGTAGCCACCGGGCTTGACGATGAGGAGGTGCTCCGCGGCTCGGCTCGACGAGGCTAGATCTAGGGTTAGGGTTTCTCTGTGTCAGGGTTTGGGTACGTGTCCGGGCTGGACACGAGGGTGGTGTACTGTGGGGACGTGTCCGGGTCTGCCGGACACGGAGATGATGTTGTACAGTGGAGGATGTGGATGTGTCCGGGTGTGTCGGACACGAAAATATAATATTGTAATAACTGGACACAGAAAAATGAATGGATACGATGGGACACCCGGGGTCGGACCCGAGGCCATCACGGCTGACACGGTGATGCTGGACACACGGACACGAGCACACAAAAATGGTGGTGGCTTTGGCTTGTGGGAATTTGTGGAGGCTAGCTAATAACTTGGAGATTAGGGTTTCTAGGGAGTGGTGATGAGAGACTTAAATAGGGAGAGATGGTGTGGGATAAAGGGTTGCGGGTTGGCCCAATAATGAATGGCCCAGAATTAAATATGAATGAGTTCTTTATGTGAGAACGAGGGTGTGTTGGCTAGTTAATAGGAATGACATCTTGTAAAAATTTAAAAGAAAAGATTATGATTTCGAAAAATATTTTAGGAAAGCTATGTAATTTATTTATTTACTATTCCATTAAATATAAAAAATTATTTTTGAAGAAACAACTAGTCCTCTAATTAATTTTTATCCAATAAATAGTTTTATGATTTCAAGCCAATAAACATTTGAAACTAGAGGAATATATATATTATTATTTATTTATTTATTTTGTAATACATCGTCATTTAGGAAAAGGATTTTATAAAAGATTTTTAAATTACCTTCTACAATCAAACATCGTTCAAAATCTAATAAAATTTCAAGAAGAAATATTTTATAAAACTTGATATTTTAAAATAAATAAAAATCTAATTATTTTAGAAATTGGAAATCGGAGGTTACAGGTTATGTTCTCCAGCAAAATGGGAAGGTGATTGCATGTGCATCTAGGCAATTATGACCTCATGAGAAGAACTATCCTACCCATAATTTGGAGTTGGCAGCAATCACTTTGCCTTTGAAGTTGTGAAAACACTATCTGTACGGAGAGCGTGTGGAGATCTTCACACACCATAAGAGCTTGAAGTACGTTTTTGCTCAGAAGGAGCTGAGCCTGAGGTAGCGTCTGTGGCTGGAAATGATGAAGGATTTTTATATATCCTTTCAGTATCATCCATAGAAGGCCAATATAGTTGCCGATGTCTTGAGAAGGTATCCGATAGCTATGTTTTTGACGAATGACCGATATTTGTTGGAGGCTCTAGAGAGCTTAGACATTGAGGTGATAGTTCCTGGGATTATGATGCAGATATAGGATTTGCAGATACATTTAGAGTTGATAGACAGGATCAAGGTAGCCTAGTATGAAGATGTGTCTCTAAGGAGCATCAGAGCTCAGGTGAGAGAATGATTGGAGTATAATTTTACCATTGCTGAGGATGGTTCTTTACGACACGGTGTTAGATTATGCGTGCTTAGTAGGGAGCTGCGTGATAAGGTATTGCAGGAAGCGCATCGCTCTCAGTATTCCATGCATCCAGGAGCCAACAAGATGTATCAGGATATGCGAGAGAGTGTGTGGTGGTATGGCATGAAGAGGGAGGTGGCACATATTGTATCCAGATACTTTGTGTGCCAACAGGTGAAAGCCGACAAGCAGAGGCCAGGCAGTTTACTTCATCTATTACCCATTCCAGAGTGGAAGTGGGAGCATATTACTATATATTTTATGCCCGGACTTCCATGATCTTCAGGAGAAAAAGACGTTATTTGGGTCATCATTGACAGGTTGACTAAGTCGGCCCATTTTTTGCCTTTCAAGGTGGGTTTGTCTATGGAGAAGCTGAAGAGATGTATGTGAGGCATATCGTTATGATACATGGGGTTCCCGTCAGCATAGTCTTGGATCGGGATAGTCGTTTCACTTCTCATTTCTGGAGGAGTTTACAGGCGAGCTTGGGCACCCAACTCAAGTTCAGTACTGCATATCATTCACAAACGGATGGGCAGTCAGAGAGGACCATTCAGACTATCGAGGATATGTTGTGCACCTGTGTACTAGATTTTAGGGGATCTTGGGAGAACCATCTCCATTTAGTAGAGTTTGCTTACAATAACAGCTACCAGGACAGTATAGAGATGTCACCATTTGAGGCTCTATACGGTCGAAGGTGTCGCACTCCCTTGTCTTGGGATAATATTGGAGAGAGAGTTTTGCTAGGGCCACAGATGGTGGTGGATGCAATATAGAAGGTTAAGCTGATTAGAGATAGACTTCGGGTGGCGCAGGACAGACAATGGCATTGGGCCAATAGCCACCGGAGACTCTTGGAGTTTGAGGTATAGTTTTAGGTTTTATTTTGTATTGATATCGGTTTTTTGTTATAAATTTTCTTAAGATTGTGATTTGTTCTAGGTTAGAGGTCTGGTGTTTCTAAGGATTTCTCCGACATGAGGCACGATTCGCTTCGGTGGAGGCGAGAAGCTTAGTCTGCGATTCATCGGACCGTTCAGTATTCTCGAGAGGGTCGGTGCAGTTACCTACAGACTAGACTTTCCACCTGCATTGGAGGGAGTGCGCAACATATTTCACTTATCGCAGTTTAGACGGTACATGGCGGATCCTAGTCACGTATTGGATAACTCGAAGATAGAGTTGGGCCCTACTCTCAGCTATCCAAAGTAGCCAGTTGAGATTCTCGATCGGAGAAAGAAGGTACTGAGGAACCAGACCATTCCCTTGGTACGCGTCGCATGGAGGCATTACTCTATGGGTGAGTCTACCTGAGAGAGAGAGGATGAAATGCGAGAGCGATACCCGTATCTATTTGTGGCTTGAGGTATGTTCTTTCTTGTTCTGTTTTTCTTTCTTGGCTAGTTTAGTCTTTGAATTTCGAGGAAGAAATTATTTTAAGGGGGTAGAAATGTCACTACCACATTTTCTAGGAAAAGGTATTTTGATCATTTCATAATTAACTAATTATTCTGCATGTTGTATATTTATTTATAGTATTATTTATTTCTTTTCAGATGTTGCATTATATTTTGGACTTGTGTTAATGGACTAACTAGACAAGAGTTGACTCATGGGCCAACATTTATTTTAGTTAGACTTGAGCCTAAAAACTAACCCAATTCTTTAAGTTAGTGACTTAATTAATCAAACTATTAGGATTAGAACCTTCATTCCTTAATATTTTTTATATGACAACCCAATAGGGGTATTTGGGTCTTTGTACCATTACTTGGAGAGGGGGTAAGTGGCCGGCAGGGGAAGAAATTCTCTTTCCTTATTTTATTTTATCTCATTTCATTCCAATTGTACTCCACTGGGTGTTCTTCCCCAATTCAACCCATCCCTCCAACAAATTTTTACCAAATTCCTACCAAATCACTTTCAATTACTCCCATTCTTTACCATTAGTAGATCTAGAACCAAGAATGAGGCAAGGAGCACCAAGAAGGAGGAGATTGCACAAGTTGAGGGCTCTTTGCATCCAATTGGAGATTTGTATTGGAAATCCATCTCCCAATAGGTATAATTTAGAATTTTTCTTCTATTTAGTCTCTAAATCTGTAGTTTAATTATTAGAAACTCTTTCATGTGTTAGGACTACCTATAGGAAGAATAATTGACTCCTAGGGACCCATATTGTGAATATTATTGTATGTTTTGTGCCCAATTTGGAGAAAATTCGAGATTAGTGCACCATGTGTTTGTCAATGGGTCTAGTAGACCAAATTGACATATGTTTGGTTGTGTAAGACTAGTGTTGTATCCACAATTGGATATGAGTAGGCCATATCATGATAATTTAGTGATACGGAATAATTTTGGGGGTTTTTCCTCCAATACGAGAACCTACACATGTCATATTTTTCTATGAGCACGTAGATGAGTAGCTAGCACTTTATATGGCTTATAATTATGCTTCTAGACTTTCTCACATTATTAGTGATGAATTTGGTATGGGGTTGGGTCCGTATCACAAGCATATGATAGATTTAGTATGATACGGGTGTGATGCACTCCACTTGTTTGATAAAATATTTAATACTCTAATTAGTGGTATTTATATCTATTTTAGATTGCTATGAGATTTATATGTATATATATGAGTATAGATGTGTGTATCTATATTATGTATCATAGATATGGTAATGTGTGATTAGAGAGCATGTGTTTGTTTGTGTATATATTTTTATCTAAGTGTCATAGTGAGTGTGTAGTATTAAGGAGTGTTGGTAAGGCAAATTCTCATAGGAATGTGTGTGATATCAAGTAAAAAAAATTCATGTGTGCAGTATAATGGCAGTAGTGAGAAGAAATAAGAGCAGTAGCAGGGGAGATAGCCTTACAACCTGTGTGCAGGCGTGTAGGATTGAGGCAGTGCACTGCTTGTGGACTACAACAGCAATGTAGCACCAGTTAAGGTGCACTGGAATTCAGGCAAATGGTCGGGGCAGATCATTTGTGAGATAATTGTTCGTGGGTATTTCTATGGAGTGGTAGTTGATTGGTGCCAAGCTTGTGTTAGTATATTGGTTGAGGGGTATCATAAGTATAGATTGGGTATGCATGTAACAGGTGTGTGTAGCATAGTATGTATATGCCAAAGTACTTGGTGTGTAAGTGTTTCAAAGAGGGACTGGTCTGGGACTGCATTCAGTAGTAGGTTGGTACAGTGGGGCACTGCATACACAGGTAGGAGGACGATCGAAGAGGAAGAGTAGCAGGTGAATGTGGGGAATTTGGGCATGTCCTACTGCAGTAGCAGTTTGGAAGTAGGGGCAGTGATATCTGCTGATGATGCCAAGTAGAGAGTGCATCCAGTACACTAGGGAGCAAGTATGGATTATGCACAGGAAGTGTGAGGGGTAGTAGGTTGTGCACCAATACAAGAGTATTCAGTTTGAGTGTATATCAGTGACCTAGTGTAGTGGTTTAAATAGGTATCGAAGTCAAGTATATGGGTAAGATAAGTTAGTATCATGTCTACTAGGTAATAGAATAGAGTGCTAGATAGAGATCAAGTATTAGAATACAAGTTAAGAAAAAGTTAGGATATTGTATATTGGTTGTGGTATTGGTAATGGTAATCAAGTATCTCAAGATACCATAAAGTAAGATATAGATAAATTATGATATTAGTTACCAAGGTATTGGGATACCAAGATAAAGGGTAAATAGATATGATAGATGTTATTTGGTATCCTAGTAACTAAGTAATGGGTAATAAGATATAAGTTGTGGGTAATATAAAGGTAGCTGAGATATTGGTATAATGTATTTTAATACCAATAGGAAATAGGTATTGGGTTAAGTTAAGTTAATAAGTAGAAACCCATTTTTATACTAAGGTATTAATATATTGGTATATATGGAAGGCCATATATTGTATCATGATACTTAGGACATTATATTAACTAGTATATATAGATACTTAATAATAATAACTAGTATAGCCTAGATATATAGTGTATGGACCCAACAACCTAGAGGGACTCATACAACCTAGAAATAGTGAGTTTGACCTAGAGTTGACCTAGTTTGACTATTTTGACTTAGATTTGACTTTATGACCTAGATTTGGACTAGTTTAACTTGTATTCATTCAAAAATCTTGTATTGATGTAATATTCCATATTTATATCTCCGAGGTACCGTTCCAGACATCTTTGATATTGTTTACCGGATTTTAGGCGAGTACATTCTCTGACAGTTTTTTGTTTATGATATCCTCTATATTTCTTGTATTTAGTGTAGATATCCTTGATTTTCTGACACTTGGTTTCACGGATTAGTATTCTGGATCCCGTCATGAGATGTTATTCCTTATAGTTCCTAGAGTATTTCTTGTGCGAGCCCCGTTGTTCTTATACTTACATGGACACTGATTTATAGGAAGATTAGCGCCATTCTCATGGAATCCCGTGTCATAACATGTCATGGTTGGATCCACTATACCAGTCGGGGGCGGGGAGTATTTAGTATAGATATGTGATCATACCCCACAGTTCTTATTTTTCTTACATAGTGTTAATCATACATCACACGTATGATTAACCAGGCCATGATTCCCGAGCAAGTTTCCAAGTCGATCACATGTTGTCACTAGTACTCACACACTTAGATGTATTTCTTGATTCTATATGATGTTCATATATCTTGTATGTATTTCTCGTATTTCCTTATTCCTATATATTTCTGCCATGCCTATTCATCTGTATATGCTTTTTATTTACTGTTACATAGTCTTTATCATTTGTTGGAACTACTGTTAGAGGTGTACTTTGTTCCAATCCTGAATGGATATTTTACCTGTAGCTCACTAGATTGGTTTATATTATATTGGATTTGTCTCCAACTGTCATGACCCGTACCCAAAATTTGGACATGAGCCTCGGGTACGTCCAGCCTACGCCGCAGCATCGGCGGTAGAACACCGTTTAGGTCTCAATACTACTAAACATAACTCACAAGATAACCTGTCAATGATCTCAACTCCATAAGGAGGACAATGAATAATACATTAATCAACAATTCATAAGATACTCAATCACAATACCTATAGAAAAATAATGGCACGATAAGATATAAAAAGATAAGGAAGTACCGACATAAGTCAAGCACAACAATCCAAAATACAACAATAATCTAGAGTCTAGCTATCCCAACATAAGCACTCTCAACAATAATACAAACCAAGTCTTAAGTGTAGAACAAATAAATACATAAATAACTAGACCAAGGAGTTGTCTAAATGACTGCGGGTGGTGTCTCCTCTAAGGAGAGTGACTCCTCTAGAATCTCTGGTATGTAGTCTCCCTCTACTTCTGGGCCATAGTGAGTAGGACAGAAGTCCTCAAGGTCCTCTAAAAAATGTTATCTAGTCAGGATTGGAGCGAAGCACAAGCACTAAACAGCAGTTTCATTTATATTGACAAAAACTATAAGACAGTGTAAGAAAATACAAGATGAAGAAATACTGGAAATAAGGAATACCGGAGATATGAAATCAGCAATAGTACTAACTAGCAATGAACATATATATGTAAATGCTAAAATGAGTGAACTGGAAATAAAGAATAGAAATTTTAGCTAAGTGCTGTGAAATATCAGTTTACTATGTGATCGGCTTGGGACGAGATCAGGCTTGTTATATATGATTGGCTATGATATATGTGAGGTCAGGCTAACCATCTGGTTAGCTATGATGCGAGCAATAGTCAGGCTAATCATATATAATAGGCTATGAGGCATCTAAATGGTCAAGCTACACCCTACGTAATATGTGGGGTGAGCTATAATGCATGTAAAGTGGGATATGATCGCATAATCTTGCTAATATTTTCCCATCCTCAGCTAGCACGATGGATTCCAATCACGACTCCTCATGACAGGTATCTATGATACTAGCCCGTGTATCCACAGTGTCAAAATTAAGTATACTCTACAACTAGAATCATAGAAATAATCAACATAATAAAAACTGTCAGAGAATATACTCGCATGTGGTCCTGAGCAAGGTATGAGGATCGATGTCCAAGGTGGAATCACAGAGACCTTTATATAGTATGTTGCATCAATACAAGTTTCAGAAATGAAAATAAGTTAAACTGATTCAATTCTAAGTCATAAAGCCATTTCTAAGTCAGACTGACTTTTTCTAGGTTGCAAGAGTCTAACACTAGGATTCTAAGTCAATGCACTATGAAACTAAGCTATACTAATTTATCTACGATACTAAGAGACACTCAAAAAGCCGTATCCTAAGATACACAAGTTTTAATATATTAATATAGTAATTTTTATATATATACAAGTCAATAATTATAGTATCTTAACTAATCAATGCAATTTGGATACATTGGCCTTGCACCAATGCGTATCACACTACCTATCTCGACACTCAACGTAATACCTTGGTATCGACCCTTTACCTTAACATTACCTTGGTATTACAAGGTAATTCAAATCTCATGAATATAGCTAATATATATGTAACCCTCAACCAGTATACTAATATATACTAAGTACTATAATATAGATATCCATACAATACTTAGATACTAACTATAATACAATACTAACTTATCAATACCTCATATAGTACCTATCCATATATAATATCTATATATGGTACTACACTTAGCTCATAGTCTAACTAGTCCACCTATCTACTAGCTATTAAACAAGCAACTGAATTTAATTACTACCTATCTAACTACTTATTTATATATACTAACCTTAACACTAACTACTAACTAAATGCACAACTCATCTAACTACTTACCCACTGAACCAAACTGACACTAAGTATTCAATATCTGAAACTGAAATAGGCAAGACAAAATATGCAAATAGATACAATTTAACTACTCACACTCACTTAAACCAAGATGCTGTGCTCACCTATAGAGGCAACACACAGGCAAAACTGAAAGAAATACACCACATAATAACCAAACTGCTCATACAACCCGATCCCCCCTACTGCAGTTGCGCTGCTGAATCCCCTAAACTAGACTGATAGTTTGGCTTTGCTCTAACTGCACATCTTAGTCTTCACGGATACTTGAACTCCACAGTATCAGATACTTGCTCATAACTTCTACTGATACAAGCATAGGTATACAAGTACACCATAGTCCAAACACCACAACTAAACACTCAAACCACTCTATGATACACTTGGTATCATACTCAAACACAACACTCATAACAATTAACCCTCACTCAACTCCCTGAACATGCTGTGCTCAGTGCACAACTGGAGTACCCGAGCTCCTACTGGCCTCTCGACTGATACTCAGAGGTATCAGGAACTCACCTACACACTACTGTTACTTGAACCAGTGCCAAGTTCCCCTCATCTCGAGCGTGTACACATGTGCCCGATCCCCAACGTTAATCTAATGTTTGCAATACCCCCAACTCGATATTGGATACTACTCCTAATACACTGCTGCTAACAGAAACTAAACACCCGACTTGTCACACTGTCCGCCCAGTGTAACTCAGGAACTCGATATTGCTGTCGGTCCTAAATTTCCTACACAATCACCCACATCCACACACACAAGCATCAGGAACACACTGCTACATAACTCAACTCACTGATACACAACTCAACTCACCATGAAGACACAGTATGTTGAAGAACCCGATACTGCTCCCTGAAGCTACTGCCAACTCCTATCACTCACACAACCACACATATATAATGCATACACAGACACCTATATACCTATACATATGTATCTATATATCAACTATATATAAATATGATCACTCACCCACTGATTTACTTAGGTATCAGGAACTCGATCCTCACATGCACAGTGACTGATCACTGAGGAATTCGATACCGCAATACAGTCCCACACCATAATATATCTACATATATACATCAATACGTATATGTGCATATGCACATATATTCATATATATATACATATACATACTCAAAACACATAAATTAGATCATATAGATAGGCATACCTCCTATTAAATATTTCAACAAGCACCTAGTGTGCAAAAATCTGGGATACTCTATGAATCCTCATGCATAAAGCCCAATATACAATTAAACATCTATGTATACAATATAAATATACATACATATATATATATATGATTAGGGTTACAAAAATTAGAAGAAAATGCATCATTGGATCACAAAACCCCCAAATACACCTATGACACCATGGAGAATCATCACGAACCCAAAAGAGACTCATGCTCTCCCTTAATAGTCATCCCTAAATCAATGGGTGGGCTCTTAATGGCCAAACAAATGATTAAAACAGGAATTAAATGAGGGTTTCCAGATTTTTACCTATTGGGAGATGGATTTCTAAAGTAGCTTCTTTTTCTTCTAGACTCCTTGTGCCCAAGCTTCTAGGTCTCTTTGAATAAGGGAAGAATGAGGGATTTGGGGTTCAAAAATCTAAAATTTGTTTGAGAAAAAGAAAGGTTTTTGGGGGCTATTTCTAGGGTTTCTTCATGAATGATGAAATGGCATTGAGGGAGGCTTCCTCTAGATATATAGGGCCGGCCACTTGCTAGGGTTAGGGTTTGGTAATGCATAAAGACTCATTTGTCTTCCATGGCTTGTCATGAAGAACCATTTAATTAAGGGATTTAGTATTCATGTGAGGGATTTCACTAAATGCTAATTAAATAGAATAGGGATTAAAGATGTGGGTTTAAAAGTCAAACCTAAGCAAGGTCCATGGTCACACCAAGTCTAGTCTACTAACCCATGTTATTAATGAATACAATATAATATGTATATTACCTATCATGCAATTATTAACCTAATAAATATAAATATGGTAAATGACCAAAAAGTCCCTATTCTAAAAATGTGGTAGTGACACCAGCTTTAACAGTTAGTACTTGTTTACATTTGAGACTCATTGGATATTATCTTCTGTCTTATGAGTTATATTTTGACTCTTCAGTTCTTTATATCATATATGTGCGTTGTTCCATCTTATAGTTCTGTGATTGAGTATTCATATTTTATTGGTGGCATTATATATCTTGATAATCATTATTGTTAGATAGTATAGTTTACCCAAACCGCGTTCTACCGTCGATATTGCGGTATAGGCAGGACGTACCCACGTTCTCGTGCCCTTACATCCGGTGCGGCTCGTGACATTTCTTCTATAATCATTGTAATTCATTTTTGTTGCTTCAAGCTGTTGCGGTGATCCGGTTGGGTCGGCTGAGAAGTTTTTCTAGGGTTGGACCTGATCTTTTCGTAATTTTTTCTGCAAGACTTTTCAAGTCAAAAATTAGTTGTGTTTGCTTCTGAATTTTCTATGATATTGGTTTAGTTTTATGCATTTTTTCAATTTATTCATAGTCTTTTTGATTTGGAAGAATAATTTTCGGACCCACTGATACACAACTCAACTTACCAAGAAGACGCAGTATGCTGAAGAACCCGATACTGCTCCCTGAAGCCACTGCCAACTCCTATCACTCACATAACCACACATACATAATGCATACACAGATACCTATACACCTATGCACATGTATCTATATATTAACTATATATACATATGATCACTCACCCACTGATACACTGAGGTATCAGGAACTCGATCCTCACATGCACAGTGACTGAACCTCATATGCACAGGGACTGAAAACCCGATCCTCACATGCACAGTGACTGATCACTGAGGAACCCGATACTGCAACACAGTCCCACACCATAATATATCTACATATATACATTAATACGTATATATACATATATGCACATATTCATATATACATATACATACTCTATGAATCCTCATGCATAAACCCCAATATACAATTAAACATCTACGTATACAATATAAATATACATATATATATATGATTAGGGTTACAAAAATTAGGGAAAATGCATCCTTGGATCACAAAACCCCAAAATACACCTATGACACCATGGAGAATCATCATGAACCGAAAAGAGACTCATGCTCTCCCTTAATAGTCATCCCTAAATCAATGGGTGGGCTCTTAATGTCCAAACAAATGATTAAAATAGGAATTAAATAAGGGTTTCCAAATTTTTACCTATATGGAGATGGATTCCCAATGTAGCTTCTTCTTCTTCTAGATTCTTTGTGACGAAGCTTCTAGGTCTCTTTGAATGAGGGAAGAATAAGGGATTTGGGGTTCACAAATTTGAAATTTGGTTGAGGAAAAGAAAGATTTTTGCGGGCTATTTCTAGGGTTTCTTCATGAATGATGAAATGGCATTAAGGGAGGCTCCCTCTAGATATATAGGGACGGCCACTTGCTAGGGTTTGGGTTTGGTAATGCATAAAGACTCATTTGCCCTCCATGGCTTGTCATGAAGAACCATTTAATTAAGGGGTTTAGTATTCATGTGAGGGATTTCACTAAATGCTAATTAAATAGAATAGGGATTAAAGATGTGGGTTTAAAAGTCAAGCCTAAGCAAGGACCATGGTCACACCAAGTCTAGTCCACTAACCCATGTTATTAATGAATACAATATAATATGTATATTATCTATTATGCAATTATTAACCTAATAAATATAAATATGGTAAATGATCAAAAAGTCCCTATTCTAGAAATGTGGTGGTGACAAGTCTACCCTCCTAAAAAATATTGTCCTCGAAATTAAATGAAACTAGCACAAGAACACACATTCAAAACAAAGAATTATACCTCAAGTTTCGAAGAGATATGAGTACTGCTCGCGCATTTCTTCCTCCCTCTCCCAGGTTGACTCGCTTGGAGAGTGATGTCTCCATGCAACATAAACCAAGGGAATAGTCTGGTTCTGCAATACCTTCTCTCTGCGATCCAAGATCTCTACGAGCAGCTCAGGATAGCTGAGAGTCGGACCAACCTCGATCTCCGAGTGATCTAGTACGAGACTAGGATCTGCCACGTACCGTCTCAGCTGTGACACGTGGAATACGTCATGCACTCCCTCTAATGTAGGCTGCAAGTCTAGTCTATAGGCCACTGCACCGACCCTAGCAAGAATACCGAAAGGTCCGATGTACCGTGGACTAAGCTTCCCTCCTCCACCAAAACGAATCGTGTCCCGTGTCGGAGAAATCCGTAAGAACACCATATCGCCAACCTAAAATAATACAGTCTTAACACGCAATCTAAAACAAAATAATCACAAGCAAAAAAAATAACAAAACCTATACCTCAAACTCCAGGGGTCTACGGTGGTTGTCGGCCAAATGCCGTTGTTTGTCCTGGTCCACTCGAAGTCTGTCTCTGATGGGTTTCACCTTTTCTGCTGCATTCACGTCCATTTATGGTCCTAACAAGCCTCTATCTTCAACATCATCCCAAGATAACGGTGTGTGATACCTCCGTCCATATAAAGCCTCGAATGGTGACAAATCAATGCTGGCCTGGTAGCTGTTGTTGTAACCAAACTCTACCAGGTGTAGATGATCCTACCAAGAACCTCCGAGATCTAGAACACAAGTGCTAGCATATATCCTCGAGAGTCTGAATAGTCCTTTCAGACTACCCCTCTGTCTGGGGGTGATATGCGGTACTGAACTTGAGCTGAGTGCCCAAGCTAGCCTGCAAACTCTTCCAAAAGTGGAAAGTGAAACGACTATCCCAATCCGAGACAATGCTCACAGGAACCCCATATAATCTGACAATCTGCCGCACGTACATCTCTGCTAGCTTCTCCATCGATGTACCCACTTTAAATGGTAAGAAGTGGGATGATTTGGTCAACCTATCCACGATGATCCAAATTGCGTCCTTTCCTCCTAGAGAATGCGGAAGACCTGAAACGAAATCTATAGTCACGTGCTCCAGCTTCCACTCTGGGATAGGTAAAGGCTGAAGCAATCCACCTGGCCTCTGTCGATCCGTCTTTACCTGCTGGCACACTAAACACCGGGATACAAAGCGTGCTACCTCGCACTTCATACCATACCACCATACGTGCTCCCTCAGGTCTCGATACATCTTGTTAGCACCTGAATGCATCGAGTACTGAGAGCGATGCGCCTCCTACAAAACTTCCTTGTGCAGCTCCCCGCTCGGCACATATATCCTAGTATCGTGCCGTAAAGACCCATCATCAACAATAGTGAAGTCTTCTGATAGTCATGTCCTAATCTGTACCCTGGTACTCCTCAGAGCCTCATCATCATACTGTGTAGCTCTTATTCTTTCCATCATCTTGGACTATATCTGCAATCCTCACATCTGAATCTCAATACCTGAAACTAGCACCTCAATTCCCAAGTTCTCTAGATCAGCCAACAAATATCTATCTGTCGTTAAGTACATATCCATCGGATACCTGCTCAAGGCATCGGCGACTACGTTAGCCTTTCCCAGGTGGTACTGCAATAAAATATCAAAGTCTTTTATCAACTCCAACCACCTCCTCTGCCTCATGTTCAGCTCTTTTTGTGTAAACACGTACTTCAAGCTCTTGTGGTCTGTGAAGATCTTCACACGCCCTCCGTATATATAGTGTTTCCACAGCTTTAGAGCAAAGATAATCGCTGATAACTATAAATCGTGGGTGGGGTAGTTCTTTTCATGAGGGTATAATTGCCTGGAAGCATAGGCAATCACCTTTCTGTGCTGCTAAAAAACACAACCCAAAACCTTCCCTGAAGCATCACTGTAGATAGTGAATCCACCTGTCCCCGATGGCAACGTCAATACTGGAGTTGTCGTCAATCTCTTCTTCAGCTCATCAAATGCGGCCTGATAATCCTTCATCCAGACGAAATCCACATCTTTCCTGGTCAGCCTAGTCATTGGCTCTGCAATTCTGGAGAAGTCATGCACAAACCTCCAGTAGTAACCTACTAGCCTGAGAAAACTCATGATCTCAGCTACTGAACTGGGAGTAGCCCATGACTCCACTGCCTCAATCTTCTTTGGGTTAACTGAGATCCCGTCACTCGTCACCTGTCACCACATGCCCAAGGAATTCAACCTTATCAAGGAAGAACTCGTACTTTGAAAGCTTCCCGTAAATCTTCTCCTTCTTGAGAGTCTCCAAGACCATCCTCAAGTACTCTTCATGCTCCTCTGGGGTCTTCGAATACACCAGAATGTCATCGATGAACACCACCACGAACTTGTCAAGATAGTGGTCGAATACCTTGTCCATCAAGTTCATGAATATTGTCGGTGCAATAGTCAATCCAAACGGCATTACCATGAACTCAAATTGGCCATATCTGGTTCGAAAAGCTGTCTTCGGAATATCTTCTCTCTTTACCTTCACCTGGTGATAGCCTAACCTCAAGTCTATCTTTGAAAACACCTTCGCTCCGCTCAACTGATCGAAGAGATCATCTATCCTTGGCAGCGGGTATTTGTTCTTGTTAGTGAGATTGTTCAGAGCCCTATAATCGATGCACATGCGTATCGTCCCATCCTTCTTTGGTATGAACAATATCGGAGCTCCCTATAGTGATGAACTGGATTTGATGAAGCCCTTGTCCTGCAACTCCTCAACTTGCTTCTTCAGTTTTGCCAGCTCGTTGTTGTTGACTCTATAGATGTGTTGTGAAATAGGCTCCGCTCCTGGTACCAAGTCTATAGAGAACTCAACATCTCTGTCTGGCGACAAACCTGGAAACTCCTCTAGAAAGACATCCAGGAACTCTGCTATCAGAGGATGTGGCAACTCCTTTTCCTCCATCCTGACTCCACAAAAAGTGCCCCTGCTCTGTCCTGTTGCTCCTTTGGCGACCTCAAACTCTGGGTCTCCTGGCAGTCGAAATATCACTCTACCTCTATAAAAATCTATAGTAGCATGATGCCTACTCAACCAGTTCATTCTTAGTATAATATCGTATCCCGGAAGTGGCATAACGAGTAAGCACACGCTCAACTCTCGGCCTTCCAATGATACTCTCCGGTCCTTGCAATAATCACTGACTAAGATAATGCATCCGCTAGTCGTGATCTTGCAAGTCCAATATAATGGTTCCACCTCTAAACGATGCTTAAGAGCATATGATATAGACACAAAACTATGGGAAGCGGCAGAATCAAATAATGCAAGTGCTGGAATAGAATCGAGAAGAACTGAACCTGAAATCATGTCTCATGCTGGCTCCGCCTCCTCGATCGCCATGGCATATGCTCCTCCTTGGGGTGCACCTCTCTGCTGCTGCTGGTGCTGAGCAAACCTCTGCTGTTGTGGAAGAAGTGGAGGTCTCCTCTGCTGGCCTCCTGGTACAGTAGGTACTCTGGCAAGTCTCCTCTGAGCGGCTATTTCTCCCTGTCCTGGACGAGTCTGAATAGATGGACAGTCCCTCAACTGATGTGCTGACGATCCACAAGACAAATACGTACCCAGCCTCTTATTGCAGATGTCCCTCGTGTGTCCTGCCTTTCCGCAGTACGCACACTAGACAGCGGGCTGAGTCTGCCTCTGAGGCTGCTGCTGCTGGGTGTGTCCTTGAGCTGGTGCCTGGTGCTGCTGATGTTGATGTTGATACGGCCTCTGTTGCTGCTAAAAGTGGGAATGCTTGGCCAGTCCCGCGCTACCACTCGCTCTTTCAGAAGTGTCGCATCCTCTCTTAGGCCTGAGGTCCAAATCATCCTCGATAATCTGGGCATCCATCAGAATGCCCTCGAATGTAGCAGTGCAACATCAAGAAGTACGAGACTTGATCTCTCTCATCAGTCCCTTCTTGAACTTTCGAGCTCGGTCTCCTAGGTCCCGAATCATCGACAGCGCAAAACAACTCACACGGCAAAACTCTGTGGCATACTCGTTGTCACGCCCCGGTCCCGCAGGGCCGTTCGTCCTCGCTTTGGTCCCTATGGAACCGATCACTCTCGCACGGGCGTGATACCGTACAAGCCTAAAGTACGCTTGCACAAGGCCAAAGCTTTGAACAAGGGCAAGTAAGCTATTCAATACTGAAGCAGCGGCACATAACATTGCAAAAAAGTGAAGAACACAATGGCATATGAAAAATAAGCTCTTTTGTTGATATTCACAAGCGTTACAAGCGGCGCTTGGCCGAGATTATAATTCGCTCAAGCACTCTACTCTCGATTACAATAACACCGTTCCATACATTATGTTCCTCTATACAAAAGCAGCTCAACTCGATACGGCTCAAGGCATCGACTCCAGATATCCGGTTCCTTGGGATGAGGCACGGCTATCGCTTCCTCGGATGAACGAGCACCTGAGAACAAGCAAACTTTTGGTGGGTCAGCACTTTATACAAGTACTGGTGAGATAAAACAACTTAACAGAAGCTACACCCCCTGAAACCCACGCTAAGTAATCATGTGGCAAAATATTTCATTACTAGTGATCTTGCTAGTTTTACTTAAGTTCATTTCATGCAGCTCGGAACTATAGTCAGATTACATCTTTTGAAACATAACTTTAAAACAGTTTTGCATATTCAAACTATAAGCATACGAATCGGGGCAGTGCTCTATCGTACAGTGCGCAACATGTATTGTGCATCAATCTAACTCCTTGGGGCGAAGTAGCATATAGGAACTATCATTCAATCAAGCACACAAGTCAAACTATCAATCAGAGGTCGGTCCCCGAGAAACTCAGGATCGGTAGCTGTAATCCAGCTAACCAATTACTCCTTTATCTGATGCTATTAGCAGCTGTGACCAGGGTTGCACTTCACTACCGTTATAGCAGTCGTAACCAAGGTTCAGCTCTTCACCAATAGCCATTGTCCGACCGATGCAAATGCATGAAGCACTAACAGATAATCTCTACGATACAGACAAAATGAACAAGCAGACTTATGTATAAACTTATATTTCTTACCCCATAGCCGAACGGTTATCCCTGCAGCAGACACACAAGTTAGCCACAATATGCATATAGGGACAAACTATGAATCCATCTTCTGGTGTCAACAATGATAGGTATGCAAGAAGGTAAACCTAGCATGCGCCCTATCTATATGACGGCCCATGAGTTTCCCCATTATTGGAAAATAACACCCCTCAAGATCCCGTAGGACCGGACGTCAGGGGGCTCTCATAATCCCTTCCGGACCGACCGATTTCCAGTACCCCAGAAATTGATCGAGAGACTATCACCTTGTGCACAAGTTGTCCGAGACCAATGCATGACAAGCAACATTCACACTCACATTCACATTCACAAGCATATAACAATCTAATAGCACACCCCCCAAGATCCCGAAGGACCGGACGTCAGGGTGGACTACTAGACTCTTCTCTTCTTCTCAAGCAAACATATCTTTTCAACAATCTAATAGCACACCCCCCAAGATCCCGAAGGACCAAACGTCAGGGCGGACTATTAGACTATCTTTCACACTTATAACACATAGCAGATCGATAGCAAAACAGGCAAGCGAAACATATAATGACAAGCACGGTTGGTTCATAACTAACATGCAAAAGTCTATCTCTTCTTAGCATATTCAAGGGACACATCTCAAGCGATTCATTTACTGATTTTCTTAGCATGGCAAGGGTTCGTTTGAGCTGTGTCGGTGTTTCTAAGCATGTAACATTTCTATCTTTCTCTTAGCATAGCAATAATTATATTTCATTTCTGACAAGCATTCATATTATCTTAGTTAAGCAGCATAATCGTTTCAATAACAAGCTATGTGAGTTCTTTTATTTGCATGCTGAGTCGGTTCTATCATTCTTCTTATGAAAATATTCTTCTTAAGCAAACAAGCATTCAAAAACTCAGATTCATTATTAAGTCGTGCAAGAATCAGAGAATGCAGTTATGCCCACTCACTTTGATCAATCGTTCGGGAACTCTCCTAGAAGACTTCCGTTCGAGCAAGCAAGGCGATATCAATTGTACATAGCGCCGACGCGGAGCGGGGCGCTACACTCGTCGACCAACAAGTTCCCTTGGACCAAGTCATGGAACTGACTCTCCAAGGCTCCCAGGGCCATGTTGGGAAAGAACTTCTTCTTGAAAAGCTCCTTGAAAGCCTCCTAAGTAAGCCCTCCAACAGTAAGTCTCGGCTCCATACGATACCATGTCAGCGCGATGTCGAACATCTGACTGTCGGCGGCCTCGATCTGCAAGCTCTCCGGAATCTGCGCCAAGCGCAAGTTCCTCTCTATATCCTCTAGCCAGTCGTCGGCGTAGAGTATCCCCTCGATGCCCTTGAACTCCCGAGATATTATCCTCTTGAAGTCTACTATAGTACCTGGCCTATGGTGCTGCTGGCCAAGGTGCTGCTACTGTTGTGCGACTCTCTCCACAGCCTGAAGAGCCACCTGATGAGCATTTCTCCATGCTCTCTCTCATGAGCTCAGTTTGTTCCTGGTGCGCCTCTGCCTACACCCTCTGAGCCTCAGCCTGGACTCGCTAAGCCTTCGTTGACGTCCTCTGAGCATCTACCATGCCCTGGATCAGCGCGAACATCTGTGCCCCGTCAACGGGCATACCTCCCGGAAACAGAGTCGGTGGTAGAAAAAGGTGCTCCGTCACAGCTGGAACAATCCTTTGGACAGGTGGGGGAGAAGGACCCCCAAAAATCGCAGATACTCCCACATGAATAGAAGAGGTAGGAGAAACTCCAGATGTCTGTCCGTCATGTCGAGAGGTGGCAGACCTCTCGAAAGCCATAGGTCTCAATCTCAATGACCTAGTCTTCGGCGGCATCCTGAAGACAGACCGAAAAGAATCAATTAAGGTAACAGATACGATATCATCAAGGAAGGACAGTAAAATTTTAAAGGAAGCAATCATTCAAAATAGCAATTTAAAAATCAGAAATTTTCTAGTTGTGATTGAGCAAACTCTCAACCTAAATCCTATTTCCTAAAGCAGGCTCGTAGCAATACTCTATATATAGTACTACACTTAGATCATAGTCTAACTAGTCCACCTATCTACTAGCTATTAAACTAGAAATTGAATTTAACTACTAACTATCTAACTACTTATTTATTTACACTAACCTTAACACTAACTAAATAAACAACTCATCTAACTACTTACCCACTGAACCAAACTGACACCAAGTATTCAATATCTGAAACTGAAATAGGCAAGACAAAATCTGCAAATAGATGCAATTTAACTACTGACACTCACATAAACCAAGCTGCTGTGCTCACCTATAGAGGCAGCACACAGGCAAAACTGAAAAAAATATACCACATAATAACCAAACTGCTCATACAACCCGATCCCCCCTACTGTAGTTGATGTGCTGAATCCCCTAAACTGGACTGATTGTTTGGTTGTGCTCTAAATGCACATCTTAGACTTCACAGATACTTGAACTCCATAGTGTCAGATACTTGCTCATAACTGCTACTGATACAAGCATAGGTACACAAGTGCACCACAGTCCAAAAATAATAACTAAACACTCAAACCACTCTACGATACACTTGGTATCATACTCAAACACAACACTCATAACCACTAACCCTCACTCAACTCCCTGTACTTGTTGTGCTCAGTGCACAACTAGAGAACCCGAGCTCCTACTGGCCTCTCGACTGATACTCAGAGGTATTAGGAACTCACCTACACACTACCGTCACTTGAACCAGTGCCAAGTTCCCCTCACCTCGAGCATGTACACATGTGCCCGATCCTCAACGTTAATCCAATGTTTGCAATAGCCCCAACCCGATACTGGATAGTACTCCTAATACACTACTGCTAACATAAACTAAATACCCGACTTGTCATACTGTCTACCCAGTGTAACTCAGGAACCCGATATGGCTGTTGGTCCTAAATTTCCTACACAATCACCCACATCCACACACACAAGCATCAGGAATACACTGCTACATAAATCAACTCACTGATACACAACTCAACTCACCATGAAGACACAGTATGCTGAAGAACCCGATACTGCTCCCTGAAGCCACTGACAACTCCTATCACTCACAAAACCACACATACATAATGCATACACAGACACCTATATACCTATACATATGTATCTATATATCAACTATACATACATATGATCACTCACCCACTGATACACTGAGGTATCAGGAACTCGATCCTCACATGCACAGTGACTGAACCTCACATGCACAGGGACTGAAAACTCGATCCTCACATGCACAGTGATTGATCACTGAGGAATTCGATACTACAACACAGTCCCACACCATAATATATCTACATATATAGATCAATACGTATACGTACATATACACACATATTCATATATACATATACATACTCAAAACACATAAATTAGATCATATAGATAGGCATACCTCCTATTAAACATTTCAACAATCACCTAGTGTGCAAAAATTTGGGATACTCTATGAATCCTCATGCATAAATCCCAATATACAATTAAACATCTATGTATACAATATAAATATATATATATATATATATATATATATATATATATATATATATATATATATATATATATATATATGATTAGGGTTACAAAAATTAGGAGAAAATGCATCCTTGGATCACAAAACCCCCAAATACACTTATGATACCATGGAGAATCATCATGAACCCAAAAGAGACTCATGCTCTCCCTTAATAGTCATCCCTAAATCAATGGGTGGGCTCTTAATGGCCAAACAAATAATTAAAACAGGAATTAAATGAGGGTTTCCAGATTTCCACCTATTGGGAGATGGATTTTCAATGTAGCTTCTTCTTCTTCTAGACTCCTTATGCCCAAGCTTCTAGGTCTCTTTGAATGAGGGAAGAATGAGGGATTTGGGGTTCAAAAATCTAAAATTTGTTTGAGAAAAAAGAAAGGTTTTTAGGGGCTATTTCTAGGGTTTCTTCATGAATGATGAAATGGCATTGAGGGAGGCTTCCTATAGATATATAGGGCCGGCCACTTTCTAGGGTTAGGGTTTGGTCATGCATAAAGACTCATTTGCCCTCAATGGCTTGTCATGAAGAACCATTTAATTAAGGGATTTAGTATTCATGTGAGGGATTTCACTAAATGCTAATTAAATAGAATAGGGATTAAAGATGTGGGTTTAAAAGTCAAGCCTAAGCAAGGTCCATGGTCACACCAAGTCTACTCTACTAACCCATGTTATTAATGAATACAATATAATATGTATATTACCTATCATGCAATTATTAACCTAACAAATATAAATATGGTAAATGACCAAAAAGCCCCTATTCTAGAAATGCGGTAGTGACACCAGCTTTAACAGTTAGTACTCGTTTACATTTGAGACTCATTGGATATTATATTGTCTTATGAGTTACATTTTGACTCTTCAGTTCTTTATATCATATATGTGCGTTGTTCCATCTTATAGTTCTGTGATTGAGTATTCATATTTTATTGGTGGCGTTATATATCTTGATAATCATTATTGTTAGATAGTATAGTTTACCCAAACAGCGTTTTACCGTCGATGTTGCGGTATAGGCTGGACGTACCCACGTTCTCGTGCCCTTACATCAGGTGTGGCTCATGACATTTCTTCCATAATTATTGTAATTCATTTTCGTTGCTTCAAGGTGTTGTGGTGATCCGGTTGGGTCGGCGGAGAAGTTTTTCTAGGGTTGGACTCTGATCTTTCCGTAATTTTTTCTGCAAGACTTTTCAAGTCAAAAATTAGTTGTGTTTGCTTCTGACTTTTCTATGATATTGGTTTAGTTTTATGCATTTTTTTTTCAATTTATTCATAGTCTTTTTGATTTGGAAGAATATTTTTCGGACATTTTGTTTCTAACATTATCATCAATTTGAAAACTTTTTGTCTTACGTCGTTAGAATATATATATATACGAAGCACTTGATTATCAATCATTTTCCTCTTTCGCTTATATGTTGATGTTGGTTGATGAATGGATTATGTACTTTTTCTGGTGACAAGCTAGTATACCACAAAAGATAATGCAAAGTTTATAATCAATAATGATTGTAAATTTTACAATCGCTTACATGGCGGTTATTAATTAATCTCCTTTTTTCTTTCTCCCATTCAAAATGGTGAGAGAGGACCAATTGGCAACTGCCAAGTGGAGGTTTGTAAATGATTACAACATTATTGATTATAATTCTAGCATTGTCCTCTCACAAAACAAGAAAGATACCGTCGGTACTCTATTTTTTTATATTTTCATGAGACTTGAAAGTTTTGACATACACACACAGAGAGAGAGAGAGAGAGAGAGAGAGAGAGAGAGAGAGAGAGAGAGAGTGAGAGATATATGAGCCAAAATAAATAAAAAATTGTACAAGGACAAAATCTAGAATTTCTCATAACGTAGGGTCTCCTACCAGATTTTCTTTTTTTCTGAAATAAAGTAGCCACTACAGTCTAAATGAAAACGTAGCGCAAGTTGCTGACTGCAGATGATGTAGGAAATACTAAGAGGAGAAAGAATATTCAAACACTGAGTTATGCTGATTTATATAGAGATACATTATCCAGATTTATTCTACACAGATTGCATTGGAAGTCACTTGAAGACGTGGACGAATGTGAACCGAACTGTGCTTCTGACCATGAATTATTATAAGTTTCTAATTAAAATTTTGGAACAAAGAACAATGATTACTCCGTCTATAGTTAATACTCCGTCTATAGTTGAAACAGATTCATGAATAACTTTTTTATTAACTCCGTATATGCGTATTGGGTACTCCGTCTATAGTTAAAATTTTGGAACAAAGAACAATGATTACTCCGTCTATAGTTGACTTAAAATTGTACTTTAAGTTTTACTTGCGTACCCAATACGTATGGCAATTAAATATAATTTAAATAATAAGCCAAGTTTTAAAGAAGCACAAAACAAAAAGAAAGTACTGAGTAAGATAAACAAGACCATGATCCAACAATAAAAAAGGGAAGAGAGAGAGAGAGAGAGAGAGAGAGAGAGAGAGAGAGAGAGAGAGAGGTGATATATACTTTTTCAAAAAAATTATAAGTAAAAATACTTCAAATATTTCAGAAATTTTCATAATATAATAACTGATGAAAATTTTCAAAATTTTAAGGAATAATATTAACATTAATATTAATTTTGATAAACGGAATATGAGTATAGTGCTAATTTTTTAAATGAGTCATGCATATATGAACTAATATGAATAGAATGTACTATTACACATGGGTGCACATGTAATGTTGAAATTTATTCATATTGGTCCACATGTGTATGGTTCAATTAGAAAAATGAACACTATGGCGATATTCCGTTTACCCTTAGAAAATGAGCACTATGATCCATATCTCGTTTATCCTTAAAGAATAAACGAAATATGAGCCAATAGAAATAGGGTGTACTAGTGCACATGAATGCACATGGGATATAGAAATCCACAGTTCATGTCATGGTTATAACTTATAAATATTTTCAAAAGTTAAGAAAGACACGGACTCTCGCAACCCACAGTTCATGCCATGGTTTGGTTTTTTCTGTGATACCAACTTATACAAATAACGGAAAATTTCGTTCAGAGCAACGAAATTAAGACAAATCCCACTCAGAGCATAAAAATTTTAAAATTTTCAAACAAAGCATCATAACGCCCATCGGAATGACGTTTTACGTTTTCCAAAAAAAATTCGTCGTCTCCGTTAAAAAAACAAAAAATAATACTCTACGTTAAATATATATATATATATATATAATAAGGAAAACGCCCTTTGGAATGACGTTTTCCTTATTATATATATATATATATATATATATATATATATATATATATATATATATATATATATATAACACACTCTCTCTCTCTCTCTCTCACTCACCCTCTCTCTCTCTCTCTCTCTCTCTCTCTCCGCTCTCTCTCACTCTCTCTCTCTCTCTCTCTTCTCTCTTCTTTCTCTGCTCACTCTCTCACTCACTCACTCTCACTCACCCGCTAACTCTCTCTCTCTCTCCCTTCTCTCTCACACTCTTTCACTCACCCGCTCTCTCTCCCACTCACTCTCTGCTCTCTCTCTCTCTCTCTCTCTCTCTCTCTCTCTCTCTCTCTCACTCACTCTCTGTTCTCTCACTCTCTCTCCTCTTTTATTCTCGTTCGTCTCTCTCTCTTTCTCCTCTCATGTTCTCTTCTCTCCTCTCCTCTCTCCTCTCTCTCTCTCTCTCTCTCTCTCTCCTCTCCTCTTCTCTTCTCTCCTCTCTTGTCCTCTCTTGTCCTCTCCTCTCCTCTCCTCTCCTCTCTCTCTCTCTCTCTCTCTCTCTCTCTCTCTCCTCTTATCTTCTCTCCTCTCCTGTCGTCTTCTCTCTCTCTCTCTCTAATGGTAGCCCGTGATACTCATGGTTTCAATGCATTGGAATGCATTGGGAAATGAATATTTTTTGTTTTAATGCATTGTAATGCATTGGGAAATGAAGATTTATGGTTTCAATGCATTGGTGCATGCATGCCATGATACAGATTTTTATGATACAGATTTAAAAAAATAAAAAGCAGGTACAGTGCATGCAATAGCTTTTGACCGAAAATAAAGTTGGTAGAAGGAAATGTCTATAAGAATGAGAATTCTAGTTATAAACTTACAGAAGGAGAATAAGAAAGTATTTGTGAGAGTTTCTCCAGGAAGAGAATTCAATAGGAGAAGCTGAAGGCTGCAAGAGTTCAAGAAGAAGATACAAAAGAAAAAAACAGGTAAAAGAGTTCAAGAGTTGAAGAGTTTGAAAAGAGTTAATGTCACGCCCCAGTCCCAAAATACATAGGACCAGGAACACGCAACACGCCAGCTACGCATTCGACCAAACTCTGGTCCGACTCGAATACGTATAAGCTATATAATAAAGGGCACTATCTAAATATCTCGTAAATGTAAACATCTATATCTCAATCCACAATGAACAGAAATATACAAGAAAGAGCTACATGTGCTAAAGTCGACCGCCTAATAAAACACAAACTCGAATAGACTCGAGAAGAGATGAGTCTACAAAAACTAGGCTACAACAGCAGATGAATAATCAATATGAATAAAGTAACCATAATGCCGGTAGAAATGATATGAGTACCTGGTACAATGCCCGCAAGACATGCAACTCCATCAGTAACTCCAAATGCTCCGTAATCGTCTATGCTGCAAAACTAGCAGGGGACCAGGTCCTCAGAGGGACGTAACAAGGTACAAAAATACAGCATGCCAAAATACAACAGAAAGTACAAGTGCAATGACGGTGTAATCTAGCATAACCAACTAAGTGAGACACAGTTTGAAGACAATATTCGACGCGTGGGCTGTCCAAAATAAAACCGTAGCTCCGGACACGGAAATACACGGGACGTACTGCAGCTCCGGGCAAAGAGTCACACGGGTGATACAACTATACTAGATATATGATCATTATAGAATCAGTACATATACGTATATAAGCGCGTGTAGAGGAGCCCAAACGTCTAGTAACTGTCTTCCCCATCCCAAGCGGTCAACGATTGTGCGTTAAACCTGAACCTCTATTTAACAGTCTCTTCACACAGAAATAACTCAACAGATGCGACCCTAAGGTCGTCCCAGTCTTCGGTCATGATGTCAGTATCAGGATACAGAAAATCTGGCACGATAACAGTGTATGAATGTGTACTGGGGTGACGATAAACTCAGGTACGTACATCGAGGTGTTACGAACATCTAATATTCGTTATAAGACGTTACGACGAACGTCTGCACCCGGTTGTGATCCGGACGCGAAGCAACGATCTTAATCAAACATGCGCACAATGTACATAATGAAACAATAAATATCTGTAACTGAAATACAGGATAGCAAGGTACACTTGCGTGCGTCCGACTGCTAATGACAGGGATCCGGTACCACGTCCGAGTCCGCAGGTCCCGTAGTACCTAGAGACGAGATACAAACTCAATCAATAAACTATCACACGACAAACAGGGATGTGACACACGTCCAAACATATGCTCAGACTCAGCTACAACTCACAGGGACACGACGCTAGAGGGTTGACCAAGGTTGACTAATGGTACGTTACATCAAATCAAATTAATCATCTGTGCAATATCATCAAACCCAACCTCAATCTTACTGTATTCATCACAATATTCAGTTAATCAAATCCTGATTAAATCCTCAGACATATACAATCTTTCCTATTTCTCCATAAAACTGCTACGTAATTATGTTCATCATTTTTTATCAACATCAATTCACAACCAATTAAACTGCTCATCATTAATAACAATATGCATGAATTAATTGAAATACCCTAACATCTCAAACCTAGCATTCAAAAACCCTAATTACTAACCACGCATTTTATCCTTATTGCATATATTACAATGAACTAATCCCTTAAATCTCAATGCAAATATGTAACCCTAACCAAAGATCCATTTTATTCTCAAGCCTCAACGTATACATTCTATAACATCATTTCCTTAATATCAATGGATTCATAAACCTTCATATGTATGTTATAACCTGCATTCAACAAAAACTCAAGTATATCCATTCATTTGCATTACATACTATGAACATAACCCTAAACACAACAATAAACCCTAATCACACATCATTAAAATATTAGATCATTAGCACTACACTAAAATTACACAAAACAAATATATAAAAATATAGATAGGGGGGAAGTCGTGCTGGCCGGAGAAGGGCTTGGCCGGAGTCAGGTGAAGGGTGGTGGTGATGATATGGTGGTCGTGGTGGTGGAAAGTAGAGACTGGAGGTGGTGGTGGGGATGTGCTCGCCAGAGAATGGAGCTTGAGGTGGTGGTAATGGCGGATGGGGGAGAAAGCTGGTGGCAGAAGCTGGCTCGCCGGAGCTCGTGGCAATGGCGGGGGTGGCCGGCTCGGCCGAGGTGGCAAGGATGTTGGCTGACAGGACGGTCAGGGAGGAGCGGCCATGCTTAGGCAGAGGTTCGGTGGTGGTGAAGGTGGTAGTGGGTGGTGGTGAAGGTGGTAGCGGGTGGTAGAGTTCGGCTGAGGTTGGGTGGTCATGTGGGGAAGATGGCAGTGGTTCATCACCGGAGTTGATCGCCATCCCGACAGACAGACGTTCACCAGAACCGTTTGATCGGTCACTGAGTTCGTTCGACGAAGCTTCGTTCGGTGGGGACGAGGAACACCGGTCGTCCCTAGACGGAGGGGACGACGTCTCAGTGGATCTGTCTTCAGCTCGTCGGGATCGGGTCGTGGGAAGCTGCGATGGCCATTGGAGTCCTCGAGAACAGCCGAGATCAGGTGGAGCTCTACTATAGAGCTCCTCGACTGATACCTTACTAGCGGAGGAGGGATCCGCGAGCTCACCTTCGGGCTCCTGGTCTGCCATGGCCGAGCTCTTCACCAGAACGGTTATGGCTTCTGGTGCAAGGATGAAGAAGAAGAAGAAGAAGAAGAAGAAGAAGAAAGGAAGAAGAAGAAGAATTAAGGAAGAATTCGGTTGATGTATGAAGAGGGAGGAGAGAGAGAGGGGGTGGGGTTTCTCTAGGTATTAGGATTAGGGCCGGCATGGGGTTGTGTGTGGTAATGGAGACATTATATAGGGAGTGCTGTGAGGATTGGATGGTGAGGATGAGCCCATTTCAAATAAGTAGTGGGGATTTCACATGGAGAAAAATTCTTCATGTAAAAGAGAGGGAGTGGGGAGAAGCTTAACATATCAAAGAAGAGGGGTGGCTTGTTCATTTGGCCTTGACCAATAAGGTTATGACACATGTTACAATATTTGCAATTTAGCCCATTAAGTTTAGATATTTGCATAAACACATGAAATGATAGAGAAATTATGGAGAAATGGGTGTTTGGTGTTTTGTAGGGTGAGGGGGTATTGTGTGTTTTGCATGAGCTTAATTAAATGGGCATTGGAATTAAATTGGAATTAAAATAGGATTAGTCAAAGTTGGTATCCCTAATTTAATTAGAATAAATTGTCATGTGCTCTTAAATTAAATGGGGGCACAAGGGATCTCAATTAGGAGTGACACAAAGGTCTTGAATGGTGTAGGCTTGGTGTCAGTCTTGGACCCTTTTATTGGTCTGGCTCAACGGGTTAAGTTGGTGTCTACAAATAGATGGTAACGACACAGGTGTGCGACACAGGATTAAATAAGGATTTTGATTATAGAAAATTGTGCAATTAATTTAGAGCACAAGAAAATATGATTTTGAGCGACAGAAAAGTCCAGCGCCTAAATTGGCATGTCAAGTCAAGAGTGCAACAATCTGTTAGAATTTATGGGCTGATGTTGGGCTCCGAATATTTCAACAACGGTAGGGCGCGCCAAGGGTTTAATTAAATAATCAAACATCTGCAACCTTACTCTAAAGCTCAATCATCTGCTGCTAAACCAAAATTTTCTAACCCATACCAGACTATCTATAGAAATAAATTAGGGGGTTTACATCCTTCCCAACTTAGAAAAATTTTGTCCCCAAAATTAAAAGTAAAGCACGATAATAGCTACGAGAATTTAAAGGCAAACTGGTAATCAAATGCGGTACATAAATTCGTACCTTGGTCTTTAAATAAATACGGGAAACGCTGTCGAATAGAATCCTCGCGCTCCCAGATAGACTCGCCTGGCGAATGATGCTTCTATGCAACTCTGACCAGTCGAATAGTCTGACCTCTCAAAGTCTTCTCACTGTGATCGAGTACCTCTACTGGCTGCTCTACGTAAGATAAACTGGGCCCAACTGTAATCTTCGAATGATCAAGCACGTGACTAGGGTCTGCCATGTATCTCCTCAACTGCGATACGTAAAATACGTCATGCACTCCTTCTAATAATGGAGGCAATGCAAGACGATAAGCTACTTCGCCAACTCGTTCCAATATGTCAAAAGGTCCGATGTACCTCGGGCTCAGCTTGCCTCTGCCTCCGAATCTGATGGTACCACAAGTAGGCGATATCTTCAAAAATACATGGTCACCTTCATTGAACTCCAAAGGTCTGCGGTGCGCATCTGCCCAAATGCTTCTGTCTGTCCTGTGCTGCACGCAGGTGGCTCTGAATCTGCTTGACTTTCTCCACTGTCTGTGTCACCAACTCAGGACCAAGTATCTGACGCTCTCCCACGTCACTCCAATATACTGGTGACCTACACTTCCTGTTGTACAGTGCCTCATAAGGTATCATTTGTATGCTAGCCTGGTAGCTGTTATTATAGGAGAATTCCACCAAGTGTAGATGGTCCTCTCAAGATCCTCCAAAGTCGATCGTGCATGCTCTCAAAATATCCTCTAGTATCTGTATCGTGCGCTCTGACTGGCCATCAGTTTGTAGAGGGTATGCAGTGCTGAACTTGAGTTCATAGACTCTCAGGCATACTCCGCCAAAATTATGACGTGATTCTAGAATCACGATCCGATGCAATGCTGACAGGCACTCTATGTAGTCGTACTATCTGCCTCATATACATGTCAGCTAATATCTCCGTGGACTGCCCAACTCTGAAGGGCAAGAAATATGCAGACTTGGTGAGTCTGTCTACGACAACCCAAACTGTATCCTTCCCGCTAGGGATCCGTGGGAATCCAGTGACGAAGACCATGGTAATGTGTTCCCACTTCCACTCGGGAATGGAAAGCGGCTGCAATAGTCCTGCAGTCCTCTGATGTTCAGCCTTGACTTGTTGATAAACCAAATATCTCGCCACGAATCTTGCAATCTCTCTCTTCATCCCATGCCACCAGTAATGTTGTCTCAAATTTTGGTACATCTTCGTACTTCCGGGATGAATCTTCCTGCTTAAAGCATCTGCTACTACATTCGCCTTGTCAGGGTGGTACTGCAACTCGATATCATAATCCGTCATCAACTCTAGCCAGTGACTCTGTCTTATGTTGAGCTCCTTCTGCGTGTAGACATACTTCAGGCTTTTTGTGATCTGTAAAAATCTCAACATGCTCTTCATAAAGGTAGTGTCGCCATAGCTTTAGTGCAAATATCACTGCAGCTAGCTCTAGATCGTGCGTCGGCTAGTTCTCCTCATGAACTCTCAGCTGTCTCGATGCGTAGGCTATCTATTCTATCTAAACATAACTCATATTTGCTGAGCTTGGCATACAGCCTCTTCTGCCTCAGCGTCTTCAACACGATCCTGAGATGTCTCTCGTGCTCCTTCTGGCTCTTGGAATATACCAAGATATCGTCGATGAATACCACCATGAACTTATCTAAGTACTGGTGGAAAATATTGTTCAACAGGCTCATAAATGCTGTTGGCACGTTGGTTAAACCAAACGGCATGACTAAAAACTCATAGTATCCATACTTCGTCCGAAAAGTCATCTTCGGAATGTTCTCTTTTCGTAACTTGATCTGATGATATCCTGATCTGAGATCGACCTTCGTGAATACATAATGCGCTGCTAAGCTAATCAAATAAATTATCGATGCGCAACATAGGGTACTTGTTCTTTATCGTTACAGCACTTTACGCCCTGTAATCGATATGCAACGTACCGTCCCGTCCTTCTTCGGTATCATAAGATGGGTACTCCCCATGGAGAAACACTAGCCCGACTGAAACCCTTATCTAAGAGATCCTCTACTATGGACCTTCAACTCAACCAACTCTATCGGTGCTAGTTCGAAGACGAGAAAATAATCGGCTCGGCTCTTGGAGTCAACTCTATAGCAACTGTATCTCTCTGTTAGGTGGCCGGCCAGGAAGATTCTCTAGAAACACATCCTCAAACTCTGATATAATACAGGGGTACACTGGTTCATCTCCTGCATTGTAACTGGTTCATCTCCTGCATTGTATACCCCTAAGGTAGATGGGCCCCATGCTCCTGGGCTTCCCGAAGAAACCCAAACTCAGGGTAACCTGGTGGTCTAAAAATAATGCAACCACGTCGACAATCTAGTATCGCGTGGTGTTGGCTCAACCAACTCATGCTAGAACGATGTCATAGTCTAGACTTAACCTCAAGATAAATTCTCCCGTTCTGTATACAACACTAGTCCTCCAAGAGAAAAATTCTTCCTTGCCTAATGTATAATTTCTCCTCCTCAAAGTTTTCCCTAAAAATTTTATTCCTCAAATCTCTTCTTTCCGTTATTTATTGCTCCGGGTCGCATAGTGCAATTATAATAATGGTATCACCCAAGCACAAACTAGAATTTCTGGTATCAGATCATCATCTTCCAGGTGAGAGCCTAAAATTTTATCTCCTCTAGGCCATATTATCGTTCCTGGTATTGCTATCATATGCAACCACTAGTTTCCAGCATCGGGCTATGCATCTCCATAAATTATTCTAGGACATGATCAACAATCTTTCCAGCTCTCAGTACTTCCAAGATCACTGCTATCTCAAGCACGGGTAGGGTACTACTGGGTCCAATTCTCTTGCTAGCCTTCCATACTAGTCCTAGAATCCAAAAAGAACCTATCAACCTACCCTACTGAGGGTAACAATCTTCTCAGAGATTATTGCACAAATCATGTCTTCTGTCGTCTGAACTATGATCTTCTTCTAGAGGAAATCATCAGGCACAAGCATTCGTCTTTCCGAATTAATAGGAGATGAGAAACAATGATAACGATATTGACAAAAATTGAACGAATACAAATTGGAAGTCCAAGGCGATAATCATATACAAAGTAAGTTTTTAAAATAGATTATGGATTGAGATCCTATACAACAATAAATCATAATATATATTCCTAATTTGCAGGCTCGCTTGGCATAGTCAGGTGACCAAGATGATTTAAATTGGACTTGCATGGGCCACCACAAAAATATGTTACGCCCCAGTCCAAAAATACATAGGACCAGGAACACGCAACACGCCAGCTATGCATTTGACCAGACTCTGGTCCGACTCGAATACGTATAAGCTGTATAATAAAGGGCACTATCTAAATATCCCGTAAATGTAAACATCTATATCTCAACCCACAATGAACAAAAATATACAAGAAAGAGCTACATGTGCTAAAGTCGGCCGTCCAATAACACACAAACTCGAATAGACTCGAGAAGAGATGAGTCTACAAAAACTAGGCTACAATAGCAGATGAATAATCAATATGAATAAAGTAACCATAATGCCGGTAGAAATGATATGAGTACCTGGTACAATGCCCGCAAGACATGCAACTCCATCAGCAACTCCAAATGCTCCGTAATCGTCTATGCTGCAAAACTGGCAGGGGACCAGGTCCTCAGAGGGACGTAACAAGGTACAAAAATACAGCATGCCAAAGTACAACAGAAAGTACAAGTACAACGACGGTATAATCTAGCATAACCAACTAAGTGAGACACAGTTTGAAGACAATGTTCGACGCGTGGGCTGTCCAAAATAAAACTGTAGCTCCGTACACGGAAACACACGGGATGTACCGCAGCACCGGGCAAAGAGTCACACGGGTGATACAACTACACTAGATACAGGATCACTACAGAATTAGTACATATACGTATATAAGCGCGTACAGAGGAGCCCAAATGTCTAGTAATTGTCTTCCCTATCCCAAGCGGTCAACGATTGTGCGTTGAACCTGAACCTCTATCTAACAGTCTCGTCACACAGAAATAACTTAACAGACGCGACCCTAAGGTCGTTCCAGTCTCCGGTCATGATATCAGTATCAGGATACAGGAAATCTGGCACGATAATAGTGTATGAATGTGTACTGGGGTGACGATATACTCAGGTACGTACATCGAGGTGTTACGAACATCTAACATTCGTTACAAGACGTTATGACGAACGTTTGTACCCGGTTGTGATCTGGACGCGAAGTAAGGATCTTAATCAAACATGCGCACAATGTACATAATGAAACAATAAATATCTGTAACTGAAATACAGGGTGGCAAGGTACACTTGCCTGCGTCCGGCTGTTGATGACGGGGATCCGGTTCCACGTTCGAGTCCGCAGGTCCCGTAGTACCTAGAGAAGAGATACAAACTCAATCAATAAACTATCACACGGCAAACAGGGATATGACACACGTCTAAACATATGCTCATACTCAGCTACAACTCACAGGGACACGACGCTGGAGGGTTGACTAATGGTACGTTACATCAAATCAAATTAATCATCTGTGCAATATCATCAAACCCAACCTCAATCTTACTGTATTCATCACAATATTCAGTTAATCAAACCCTGATTAAATCCTCAAACATATACAATCTTTCCCATTTCTCTATAAAACTGCTACGTAATTATGTTCATCATTTTTCATCAAATTCAATTTATAACCAATTAAACTGCTCATCATTAATAACAATATGCATGAATTAATTGAAATACCCTAACATCTCAAACCTAGCATTTAAAAACCCTAATTACTAACCATGCATTTTATCCTTATTGCATATATTACAATAAACTAATTCCTTAAATCTCAATGCAAATATGTAACTCTAACCAAAGATCCATTTTATTCTCAAGCCTCAACGTATACATTCTATAACATTATTTACTTAATATCAATGGATTCATAAACCTTCATATGTATGTTATAACCTGCATTCAACAAAAACTCAAGTATATCCATTCATTTATATTACATACTATGAACATAACCCTAAACACAACAATAAACCCTAATCACACATCATTAAAATATTAGATCATTAGCACTATACTAAAATTACACAAAACAAATATATAAAAATATAGAGAGGGGGGGAAGTCGTTCACCTTGGCGAGGAGGCGATGCTGGCCGGAGGAGGGCATGGCCGGAGTCAGGTGAAGGCTGGTGGTGATGATATGGTGGTCGTGGTGGTGGGAAGTAGAGATTGGAGGTGGTGATGGGGATGTGCTCGCCGGAGAATGGAGCTTGAGGTGGTGGTAATGGCGGATGGGGGAGGAAGCTGGTGGCAGAAGCTGGTTCGTTAGAGCTTGTGTCAATGGCGGAGGTGGCCGGCTCGGCCGAGGTGGTAAGGGTGTTGGCTGACAGGGCGGTCAGGGAGGAGCGGCCATGCTCAGGCAGAGGTCCGGTGGTGGTAAAGGTGGTGAAGGTGGTAGCAGGTGGTGGAGTTCGACTGAGGTTGGGTGGTCATGTGGGGAAGATGGCAGTGGTTCATCACCGGAGTTGATCGCCATCCCGACAGACAGACGTTCGGCAGAACCGTTTGATCGGTCACTGAGTTCGTTCGACGAAGCTTCATTCGGTGGGGACGAGGAACACCGGTCATCCCTAGATGGAGGGGACAATGTCTCGGTGGATCTGTCTTCAGCTCGTCGGGATCGGGTCGCGGGAAGCTGCGATGGCTATTGGAGTCGTCGGGAACAGCCGAGATCAGGTGGAGCTCTACTATCGAGCTCCTCGACTGATGCCTTACTAGCGGAGGAGGGATCCGCGAGCTCGCCTTCGGGCTCCTGGTCTGCCATGGCCGAGCTCTCCACCAGAATGGTTATGGCTTCTGGTGCACGGATGAAGAAGAAGAGAAGAAGAAGAAGAAAAAGAAGAAGAAGAAGAAGAAGAAGAAGAATTAAGGAAGAATTTGGTTGATGTAGGAAGAGGGAGGAGACAGAGAGGGGGTGGGGTTTCTCTAGGTATTGGGATAAGGGCCAGCATGGGGTTGTGTGTGGTGATGGAGACATTATATAGGGAGTGGTGTGAGGATTGGATGGTGAGGATGAGCCCATTTCAAATGAGTGGTAGGGATTTCACATGGAGAAAAATTCTTCATGTAAAGGAGAGGGGGTGGGGAGAAGCTTGACCGGTCAAAGAAGAGGGGTGGCTTGTTCATTTGGCCTTGACCAATGAGGTTATGACACATGTTACAACATTTGCAATTTAGCCCCTTAAGTTTGGGTATTTGCACAAACACATGAAATGATGGAAAAATTGTGAGGAAATGGGTGTTTGGTGTTTTGTAGGGTGAGGGGGTGTTGTGTGCTTTGTATGGACTTAATTAAATGGGTATTGGAATTAAATTGGGATTAAAATAGGATTAGTCAAAGTTGGTATCCCTAATTTAATTAGAATAAATTGTCATGTGCTCTTAAATTAAATGGGGGCACATGGGATCTCAATTGGAAGTGACACAAAGGTCTTGAATGGTGTAGGCTTGGTATCAGTCTTGGACCCTTTTATTGGTCCGGCTCAACGGGTTAAGTTGGTGTCTAAAAATAGATGGTAACGACACAGGTGTGCAATACGGGATTAAATAAGGATTTTGGTTACGGAAAATTGTGCAATTAATTTAGAGCACAAGAAAATATGATTTTGAGCCACGGGAAAGTCCAGCGCCTAAATTGGCGTGTCAAGTCAAGAGTGCAACAATCAGTTGGAATTTATGGGCTGATGTTGGGCTCCGAATATTTCAACAACGGTACGGCACGCCAAGGGTTTAATTAAATAATCAGACATCTGCAACCTTACTCCAAACCTAAATCATCTGCTGCTAAACCAAAATTTTCTAACCCATACCAGACTATTTATAGAAATAAATAAGGGGGTTTAAAGTTAAAAGTAATTTAATTACGTATTTTTCATGTAATATCCTAATTGTAAATACATATGGCTTTTCAAAATGACGGACGCATACCCGGTGGACCTACAACTCCGGTCATTAAACGTGAGCGAGAGTCTCACAATTCTAGTGTCACAACCCACACCTGGAATTGGGGCACGAGTACGCGGGTACGTCCAGCCTACGCCACAGAATCGGCGGTAGAACGCTGTCTAGGTCAATCACTATCTAAAATAATCTCTCACTAGTATCCAACTCCATGAGAAGACACGTGTAGAAGCATAAAAAATACGCTGGATAGCCATATGCAGCATATTGATACAGGGCAGCGTAAACAGAGGACCCCAGAGCCATCAAACAAGCAACAGAGCTTTTTTTGCTGAGCACAGCGTAAAAATATAGGCTCAAGGACCATCCGCGTAATGCAGTATGTCCAGGCTGCTTCGGCGTAAACAGGGTGCTTCATCGCCTATATGGCGTAAAACTCATCCGCTTTCAATGCAGCATTGAAGTGTACGAGGAACGCTTCGTATTCTTCGAAATGAATCTGTCAGATCATGCAATGAACCTGACGTCTGGACTCTTGACAAAGAGTACTGCACGACAACCCAAGCGACGGGTATCATGATGGTGCGGCACTGCAACCCAGGCTGTCATTTACTGCCATTTCCTTTGCGTAAACCGCTTTCACACATATGAAGGAATACGCTGCCTTGTTTTACACAGGCCGATGTGAGCTGTTTACGCTCCACAGAAGACAAACAGCCTGCCATGTCAAAAGCTGCACTTCGTACAGGGCTCGAGGCACGTCTCTGCATTTAATACGCAGGGCGGTGACAGTTTCTCGAGGCACGTCTCTACACTTAAAGTGCCGAATACTGACAGATGCCCAAGGCACGTCTCTATACTTGATGCACAGAAGGGTGGCAGGCCTTCAAAATATGCCTCCTTATTTAATGAGTGGGATAAAGGCGGATCCCCGCATTTAATGCAGAGATTTGATTAAATGTCACCGAACCATCGTTTAGTGACATCCCATTTACGTAAACTACTCTTACGCATATAAGGGAATACGCCGTCCAGTTTTACACAGGCAGACGTGAGCTTCTTACGCTCCGCAGAAGGCAAAAAGACCGCCACATCAGCAGTTACTCTTTGTACAGAATTCGAGGCGCGTATCTGCATTTAATACACAGAATGATGGCAAATCTTAAAGACAAGCCTCTGCATTTAATGCGCAGGATGGGGGCAGATCTCTGCATTTAATGCAAGAGATTTGATTATATCTCCAAGAGCCGTAATTCTGGCTAAAACGTCCACATCGTCTCGGCTTCTACGCCTGCTTGGCTTCTATGTCCACCTGGCCTCTATGACCACTCGGCTTCTACGCCTACTCGGCTTCTATGCCTACTTGGCTTCTACGCCACTCGGCTTCTATGATCGCTCGGCTTCTACGCCTACTCGGCTTCTATGCCTACTCGGCTTCTATGCCTATTTTGGCTTCTATGCCATGGTGACAGTCATTGGCTTCTACGCCAACCTCGTCTACACAAGGGATAACTACCTACGTGGCTTCTACGCCATGATCTTTCCAGCAGATATACGCGTTTTGTCCCTTAGTTGGACACGCGTCACATGCTCACTCAAAAGATCATCTATACGCAGGCATTGGTTATTTTAAATCGTCGTGTAAAAGGGTGCTATACTTTCCCCTACTCGGTTTCTACGCCGACTGTGTGATGACAATCACTAAAAACTCTATAAATAGAGACCTCTATCAACAGAGGACAAGGTCGAGGAAATTTGGTCAAAAAATTGATCAAGAAATCCAGTATCAGATCTAACGGTCAAATAAATTGTAGGTCAAGAGAGAGAAGAGAGGAGAATCCAGAGCTCAGGCAAAGAGAAGGGATCGACGACTTTGGCATCGAGCATCCACCCTCTTTAGCAACCTTCGAAGCTGCTTTCTGTCTTTCACGGCACTTCTTCAACATCGTGTGGTCCAAGGGCTAAAGTGATCGACTGCAGATCAGACACCTAGAGCAATATTTACCCAGATTAAATAAATTGTACTTAGTCATCCTCGTGTAGGATTAAATTGTACAATCTTATTTGTAAACATAAAAGAAGGACGAGTTTTCAAATAAGACCTCATTTTCTATATTATCAAATCTTTTCTCGTTTATTATCCTAAACAAGATGGCGACTCTGCTGGGGAAGCTTTCTCTTCTGATGAGGAAGCTATTGCTCAACACGATGCAGTATCCGTGGGATCCGTGAAGAAGACACTGGTCGTCCAGTTCGACCAGTCTGCCTACGAAGACATGCTTCGAACAGGGGGTAGCTCTCACTCCCTCTTCGTCCAAAACAATAGGAAGCTGCGCAAGGTCTGGATGCCCAAGATATCCTCTACCATTCCTATGGACTCTCTGATCTCTCCGATCTCTCCGACCAATGAGGTTGTAGCATTGCTCCCTCCGCGCCTTGCGCGTAAAATTCAGTCGCCTATCTCTGGCAGGACCGACAAAACTTCTGGCAAAGCCTCAGCGCTAACCCAGAAGTATAATCCGCGCCTTGCGCGTAAAATTCAGTCTCCTGTCTCTGGCAGGACCGACAAAACTTTTGGCAAAGCCTCAACGCTAACCCAGAAGTATAATCCGCTCTCTGCGCGTAAATTTCAGTCTCCCGTCCCTGGCGGAACAGACGAAACTTTGGACAATGCCTCAGCGCTAACCCAGAAGTATAACCCGCGCTCGGCACATAAAATTCAGTCTCCTGTCCCTAGCGGAATAGACAAAATTTTTGATGATGCCTCAACGCCAAATCAGGAATCACAAACGCGCTCCGCGCATAAAAATGCATCTGTCTTCCGTGGAAAAGCAGATGATTCCTGCAAACTACGCAAGGAAAAGCAAGCGGCGGGCTACTCAACTTCTCGGCCTTTACGCCGGCAAAGGAATAAGCCATCATCTTCTTCTTCTGTAGCTCCTCATGACCTGCGCAATTATCTGATCCAGAGGCGCAAGGAGAGGGGATCTTCCAGCATGTCTATTATGCCTTCTAGCGAGCACTGTTGTAATAGTCATAGGATTATAATTAATTGTTGCTGTTCTGAAGCAAAACGAACGGTTTTCGACCGGTTGAGCTACTCTCCATCTTTCCAGGAAGAAGAGCCCACGCATGCATCTGTGAACATGGCTTCACACGTACCTAGAGGAGGGTCGGGCTCAAGACGTCATCCCTCTAGAACTCCGAGCCGAAGGAGATTCAACATGCTCCTTAGGAACACCGAAGCTGGGGTGTTCCAAAACACTCGTTCGAGGTCGCAACAACCAGCTTCGTACTCTTCTGATTTCGATGCTGGGGGTCGCTAGTCTCCCGAATCAGCCGAAAGTATAGAGTTAATTTCTACAGAGACCTATACTAATCTTTCAATGACACCCAGGGAGATGGAAGTTTATGCCATTGGAGATGAACACGAGGAAGCTTCCCCATCCGGGAACACTGAGCAGCACATTACTACACTGGAGACATCTCTGAAAGAAATGCAATCCATGATGGAAAACATGCACCAGATGATGCTAACTCAACACACAGCAACTATGGCTCCAGCATTGGCTCCTCCAACTCAGATACGCGTGGGCGTGGACTTACCACCATCCAACACGATCCAAGAGCCTTCTCTAGATCAGGAGTCAGCAGTTCCTCCGCTTCCTCACTCGGAGAATGTACTACCTCCCGTCGGAGTCGCGATACAATCGATTCCTCATCACTCCGTGGTCCCGCTACCGGCTGAAGATCCGATGCAGGCAGTACGGGAGTTGAAAGCCCAATTTGATGCCCTGAAGTACAAAGATAAGCTCAAGAAATTAGGAATCAACCAACCTTACCCACCTATCTGGGAAGAAGTCCCTTTCCCTCCTAGATACAAACCACAAACTATGGCTTTGTTCGAGGGAAAAATATCACCAAGTCAATACATGAACTACTTCAGCATGATGACAGTGTTGTTACAAGGGAACGACGCCCTCCTCACTCGGGTGTTCAAGGGCTGTCTCTCGGGAGTAGCTTACCAGTGGTACCGCAGCCTGGCGGACAACTGCATTACTTTCTTTGAAGACTTCAAGGCTTTGTTCTTCACAAGATTCTATGAGGAGGGATGGACATGTCTATGTCCTCTCTCATCGAAGTCAGGCAGAAAGGAAAGGAGAATGTTTGCACTTTCATCGAACATTTTCGGTAAGCCACTCTGCAAATGCCTCCAGGAGTCCCAGACTCGGCATTGGTAGACATCTGTAGGAAGAACCTTCTCCCCGTGATCTTGGTGTTCACAGGACCATATCAGTTCCGTGATTGGCCCTCGTTCATCATCTCAGCGGTAGCCGTGGAGGACAATAGTCAGAAGGCGCGCGATAATGGCATCATGATCTCGGCCTCTGATAAAGGCAAGAGGTCATCCTCCAACATCGACCATCCTCGTGGTACCAAGGGTAAAGAAGCTCTGGCGATCAACACATCCAGGCAAAAGACGGTGGCTACCACGCAGACGAAACCTGGGACTTCCAGGCCCATCGAAGCATACTCTTTCGGCGACGACGATATTCCAAGCATATTCGAATGTCTCGTCAAAAGCGGCAAGATTACCCTTCTTGAGGTGAGACGGCCCAATGAGGCCGGCAGTACCAACAATCCCAAGTACTGCATCTTCCATAGGTACATACACCACCCCACAAAGACATGCTATATACTGAAAAGGAAGATCCAGGAGCTGATCAATGCTAAGGCCATCACTCTGCGCAACAACGAGAAGACGGTCACCGCCAACATGATCTCCCTGCAATTTGGCAATCTGCCTCCCCAAGAAATCTCGGACGGTATTACGCCTATTTCTCGGACGATGATGAACATCGTTAATCTCCCTCCTGCTAGAGGTCAAAATCATGACCTGCTACCACTAACTACCCAGCGAGGCGAGACTATGTGGGTTCATCCAGATCTGGTGCCAGAGATCGAGAAAGAGACTCAAGCTGCTAAAGCTAAGTCCAAAAAGAACTCAAAGCACAAACCGTGTCACATGATTACGGTACACTCGGCATCAGAAGACGAGGTCTTGGCTACCGGAACCCGCTCAGGGAAAGCCTACCTCCAGGACTATGGAGCCAGCCAGGAAGATGCATCGGCAGACGCTTCAGCTGCCAAGCCTTCAGAACCGGAATCCGTCGTACCAGAGGACGGTCCTTCAAGACCAACTTCGGCGGACAAAGGGAAGCAAAAAGAAGTGTGCTTCGATAAACCTGTGAAAAATATTCAAAACAAAGGTTTAGAGAAACCATACAACTTTGACATCCTGGCCCAACTGGCTAATACACCAGCCAGGTTGTCCATCTTCGAGCTACTCAGGCTCTCTCAAGACACTCGCCTAGCCCTGAGCGAAGCACTGATGCAGGCGGAGGCATACTTGACCCAGCTCAAGTCCCCCGACGAAGAACCCATGGCGTGTCCCCAATGCCATAGTGTGATGGAGGTGGTCCCAAACATCACTTTCACTTAAGATGACATGCTGTTAAAACATAACAGACATGACAGACCCCTCTATTACACCGGGTACATCGGTTCCATGGAGGTCGACCGGATTCACATAGATCCGGGATCGTCAATCAGCATCATTCCTCATAGTCTGCTTAGACCGCTGGGGATTCCTACCAGCAAATTGGCGTACACCACCACTACGATCGTGGGTTTCAACGTCGGAAGAAGTAAGCCGTTGGGGAAGATTCGCCTGAGGATCCAAATTGGCAACCTCAGATCGGTGGCTACATGTTACGTCATCGATTCAGAGGTATCCTATAACATTCTGCTGGGTAGACCTTGGATCCACAACCACAATATCGTTCCTTCAACTCTACACCAATGCTTCAAATATGTAGACGCCCGAGGAATAGTACAAACGGAGATTGCTGACCTGAACCCATTCAAAGAAGTAGAATCCTACTACTCTGATGCCGTGTTGTACTCTCAAGACTGCACAAAAAAGGTGTCAGCCGAAGCAGAGGAGGAATCCCACCGGGAGCCAGAAGAACCCTCTGCCAAGCAAACTCTGACAATCAAGGTGAAAGGACGGACTACTCGTCCAAAAGCCATAAAACCTATGGCTATCCACCTGAACGAGACCAGGTCAGGAAAAGGAGGTGGTCCTCTAGTGATCACTTTGAACCAGAAGCCTCCACCCTTGGTCATCAACCTCCGGCGCGACAGGCAGCCGAGCGATGTAAACACAACCGGGAACAGAGTTTCAGATGATAATAAACATCCTCTTTTCCAGTATATTGACGCCCAAATTCCAAATCAGGAATCATCCCCCTGCGACGATATAGAACCTATAGCACAAAAATTCTTGGAAGCTATAGATTCCTATCATCCGTACATATAGGAAGTACGTCATCGTCCAATATCACCACGATATATGGACCACATGAGAATTCTATCTTCATTGTCCCGCCTACTTGCAGCAGTCAGCATCCAATAGTCTTCGACCGCATGTGCAATAAACCGACTGTGCAAAAGGATTGTTCCGACGACGATGCCGGTAAAATACAGGTTCACAGATACAGCCCGCAAGCTCTGAAGATCATGCAAAATATGGGTTATAACTTGAAGCTGGAACCGGGTCTCAACTACGAAAAAGGCAGACGAATGCCGCTGCACGACGATCCCTACTATCAGCGAACTCATTTCGGGTTAGGGTATACCACCTCCCTCGCCACTCCTGAGTCAAACGAGGATATCTTTTCCTCCTCTCAAAATGGCTCAGCGCCCTCCGACTCATCTCATACTCTCGAGCGAACATTATCAGTAAATATGGTAGTGACGGATTCCTTCAAATCAGACGAACAAGAATCCGAACCGTTTGAGAATGACGCTTGGGCTCAGCAAATGGATACACAATGGGAGTTTCGCTTCGAGCAGAGAGAACCGCCCACTGAAGACAAAGTTATCCAGATTGACGTTGGGGATAAACTTTCGCCAAAGCCGATATTTATCAGTAACAATCTTTCCAAAGCAGAAAGGGAAGAAGTTATCCAGCTGATAAAAGAATATATCGACATCTTTACGTGGAATTATGAGGACATGCCAGGCCTTGATCCGAAGGTAGCTACTCATAAGCTCAATATATTGCCCGATTCAAAGCCTATGAAGCAGCACCAACGCCGGTTCCGTACGGATATGATGGACGTCATTGAAGCTGAAATCAAGAAGATGATAGCCTGCGGCTTCATCCGTGAAGAACAACATCCCGACTGGGTCGCCAATGTTATCCCGGTCATGAAGAAAAATGGGAAAGTACGAGTCTGCATCGATTTCCGAGATCTGAACGCAGCCTGCCCTAAGGATGAGTTTCCTCTTCCCATCACAGACGTCATGATTGATAATACATGCTGTTTTGAACGTATGTCTTTCATGGACAGATTTTCAGGATACAATCAAATCAAGATGCATCCTGAAGACGAGAAGCATACTGCCTTCCGGACACCACTGGGGGTATATTGCTATACAGTCATGCCCTTCGGATTAAAGAATATCGGGGCTACGTACCAACGGGCTATGAGTAAATTTCTATGAGCATTTACGCAAGATAGTGGAGTGTTACGTGGACGATGTAGCTGTCAAAAGCTGCCTCGAGGAGGATCACATCCAAGACTTGAAGACAGTATTTGACTTGATGCGCCAACATCAACTCAAAATGAATCCTACAAAGTCCTTTCTGGGGGTATCTAGTGGCAAATTTTTGGGATTTGTCATAACCGTCAAAGGCATTCAAGTGGACCCTGATAAAGTCAAGGCCATCTTAGAAATGCAACCGCCCCGCAATCTGAGGGAACTCAGGGGATGTCAAGGTCGTCTGGCTTATATCCAGAGATTCATATCCAACCTCTCTGGAAGATGTCAGCCATTTTTTTGTCTCATGAAGAAAGATGTATCCTTCGTATGGGACGAAGCCTGTCAGCAAGCGTTCGGTGATATCAAGTGCTACCTCACTAGTCCGCCAGTTCTGGTGCCTCCTGTCATAGAAAGACCATTCGTGCTGTATGTTCGAGCGATGGATCATTCTCTGGGAGCTCTTCTCGCATAAAAGAATGAGATGGGTCACGAGCAGGCTATCTACTACCTCAGCAGGATGATGGTCGGAGCCGAACACTGGTATAATCCAGTGGAGAAAGAATGCTTGGCTCTAATGTTCGCTATTCAGAAAATGCGATACTATGTCACAGGCCAAACCATTCACATCATCTCCAGGATCAATTCTCTTCGGGTACTGATGAACAAGCCAAGTGTTCTTAATTCCCGACTCGTGACATGGGCGATGTTATTGACACCGTATGACATGGTATACGTCCCTCAGAAGTCCGTCAAAGGCCAAGCATTGGCTGACTTCCTAGCTGCTCATCCGATCCTGGAGGCCTCCAAGCTGTACGAGGATATTCTCGACGAAGTTGTAGAATATAATTCCGTAATGGAAAGTGATGCATGGCAACTGTTCTTTGATGGTGCCTCCAGAACTGGTCCCAGGGAAAATGTGGTTTCAGGAGTAGGAATTATCCTGGTTACTCCTGATAAGCTCGTCATCTACCGAGCATATTCCCTTAGCGAACCCTGTTCCAACAATATGGCGGAATACAACGCTCTACTAATCGGCCTCCAAGTCGCTAAAGAATTGGGCGTCGAATCTCTGGAAGCTTTCGGTGATTCTCTGCTGATCGTCAATCAAGTCAGAGGAATATATAAAGTCCATAATCCAGACCTCATCCCCTATCACCGAGCAACGGTCGAGATAGCTATGACATTCAAAGGATTCTTCCTAGAGCATGTGCCTCGATCTCAGAATCTGGAAGCTGATGCCCTAGCCAGTCTAGCTGCAGATTTAGCTACCCCTATAAGAAGGCAGAATTCGGTAATCCTTCTTAACAGAGATTTATTTTGTGTGAAAAAAAAATTTCACATAGAACACAGCTACACGGTGGACACAGATCCTCCCAGAAGAGACTGGAGAGCTCCCTTTATAGATTTTGTAGCATACGAAATCTTGTCAGAAGATCCTAAAGAAGCAGTATCCGTCAAAAGATGATTATTACGCTTCTATTTCGACGCATCGTCATAATGTTTATATCGTCGGTCTTATGACGGACTATTATTCCGATGTCTCTCTGGTGATGAAGCACAGCGGATTATCCGTGAAGCCCACGATGACGTATGCGGAGCGCATCAACCCGGTCCTAAGCTACAGGATCGCATCAGGAGAATAGGCTATTATTGGCCTACTATGATCACAGACGCAATAAAGTATGCAAGACAATGCAGAGCCTGTCAGGTCCATGCAGACTTTATCCATCAACCTCCCGAATATCTATATCCTACGGTTGCGTCCTGGCCTTTCGAAGCATGGGGTATGGATATCATTGGTCCTATTTACCCGTCTTCTTCCAGAGGTCACCGGTTCATACTGGCCATCACGGATTACTTCTCCAAATGGGCAGAGGCGATCCCTCTTGCTAAGGTGAAGGCATCTAATATGATCAGCTTCATCAAGCATCACGTCATTTACCGCTTCGGGATACTCCGAAGGATAATCCATGACAATGGGCCTCAATTCATCAGCCAAGCGTTTCATCGATTTTGCGATAAAAATTGGATACAAAATGTTGCCTCTACGGCGTATAATCCTGCTGCTAATGGTTTGGCGAAAGCTTTCAACAAAACCATTATCAAGCTCTTGAAGAAGTTCGTCTCTTCGAACAAAAGGGATTAGAATGAGAAGCTGGGAGAATGTCTCTGGGCATACCGTACAACGGTACGAGCACCGACAGGTTGCACACCATTCTCATTAGTCTACGGAAGCGAAGCAGTTCTCCCCATCGAGATCCAAATTTCGTCACTCAGGATAGCCGTGGCTAATGAGTTGACTCAAGAAAAGAATGACCTGTTAAGGCTTCAAGAGCTGGAAGGATTAGACGAGAAATGCCTCCAAGCTCAACAGCGCATCGCGCTCTACCAAGCACGCATTTCCAGGGCTTTTAATCAAAAAGTGAAGAAAAGGGTGTTCAAAGTCGGTGAGCTAGTTTTAGCTGTGAGAAGGCCGGTGATTCTTACTCACAGAAGTAAGGGCAAATTCCAGCCCAAATGGGAAGGCCCTTATGTGATCGAGACGACGTTCTCAAATGGCGCTTATAGGTTAGCCCAGCCTAATGGAGACCTGTTAATGGCTCCTATCAATGGCAAATTCCTGAAAAGGTACTATGCTTAACCTCCTCTACTCAAGTGGAATATGGCGAAAACCTCATTCTGACAAAACTACTTCCAAAATGAAACTAGTGGGATCGTATTCTATCATGTTCATATTACCTCTGAATAGATATGTCCTGCTAAAACTTACCGAGAGTATATCACGTCCATATTACCTCTGATATCACTTTCACCCAAACCTGTCATTTACATTCCGAAATGATGGATCCATAAAGTCAAATGAAAGCCTCTTTATTATTCCCAAAAAAGAGCGAAAGTACATGGAAACGCAAAAGCAAAAGCAAAAGCAAAAGTACATCATTTTGGGGGAGCAGTCAGGTCGCGAAGCTGCTGCGCCAGTGCGGTCATCCTCTCAGTCCTGGAATCCAAGACATCAGCGCGAGCCCATGCCAGTCGTGCCTCATCATTGCTCAGGAGGGACAGTTCGGCTCTAGCCCGAAGAAAACCAGCATGGGCGACTCCTGCACGCTCCAGGTTCTGTTGTGCTACGCCCAATCGGCTATCCGCCACAACTAGAGCTTCCGACGACTGAGAAGCCCACTCTTTTGCCTAAGCGAGTTTCGTTTCCAGCCTGAGGACCCTCGTTACGTTCCCTTCGTGCTTGGCCTGGCACTTTGTTTGAAGAGCAATGGCCTCATCCAGGACGGCTTTTCCTTCATTCATCTCCTGCTGATGTGTCTGGATGGATTTATTTATGCCTGCCATCTGTTTGGCAAGCCGCGCAGTCATGGAGTCGTATCTAGCCTGGACCAGATCTTCAATATTGTCTCGAGTTAGCTGCAAGTATTCGTTAATGGGTTGCTCCAAACTATTAACTATCTCCTCCAGCGTATCAGCTAGCACGGTGTTGTTGAATTCTCGGATCGGCACTATCGCGGACAGGGAGGACCTCTTCAGCGATGCAAGACTCAGATTCTTCGCCAACACCATTGATATTAACATTTTTAAAGTGGTATAGAAGATGTCGGTGAACTGCTCGATCAGCGCAGCTGTTTTGGATAATAATATAAACGAGAAAAGATTTGATGAATGCGGAAAATGAGGTCTTGTACGAAGACCCGCCCTTCTTTTATGTTTACAAACAAGATTGTACAAATTTGATCCTACACGAGGATGTCTAAGTATAATTTATTTAATCTGGGTGAATATTGCTATAGGTGTCTGATCTGCAGTCGATCACTTTAGCCCTTGGACCACACGATGTTGAAGAAGTGTCGTGGAAGACAGGTAGCAGCTCCGAGGGTTGCTAAAGAGGGTGGATGCCCGATGCCAAAGTCGTTGATTCCTTCTCTTTGCCTGAGCTCTGGATTTTTCTCTCTCTCTCTCTCTCTCTCTCCTCCATTTCTCCTTTCAGTTTGCCGGCCTACTTCTGATCGTTCGACCAATGCTTCCACCTCCTCCTCTATTGATAGAGATCTCTATTTATAGAGTTTTAGTGACAGTGACCACTCAATCGGTGTAAAAACAGAGTAGTAGAAAGTACAGCACTCTTTTACACAATGGTTAAAATAACCAATGCCTGCGTATAGATGATCTTTTAAATGAGCGTGTGACGCGGGTCCAACTAATGGACAAAACATGTATAATCGCTATGAAGATCACGGCGTAGAAGCCACGTAGGTAGGTATCCATCGTGTAGAAGAGGTTGGCATAGAAGCCAATGTCTGTCACCATGGCATAGGAGCCAAATAGTTATCAAACCGGCATAGAAGCCGAATAGGCGTAGAAGCCGAGTGGTCATAGAGGCCGAGTGGGCGTAGAAGCCGAGTGGTCATAAAGGCCGAGTATGCGTAGAAGCCGAGTGGTCATAAAGGCCGAGTGGGCGTAGAAGCCGTGTAAACCCCCTCGACCAGAAATTAGGGTTAATTAATTTAATTAGCATAATTAGGGTTAACTAGAGATAATTAAGATTTATTATATAATATTATAATACCTGTGAAATGATTTATTATTATAGGATACTACCCTAGCTGTTACCCTAAAATAATTTCCACATACTTGGCCTAGACATGCTAACCCATCATATTGAACCTAGAACAAATCCGGGATACGAATTTTCGTGCCTGATTTTAGTCGCACAAAAGTCGTTACAAACGTCCGTACGCAAATTAATTAAATTGCGTAATTACATTCGTTGTCCGTTCCAATTGAAATTGATACCCCATCTCGATCCGAATTGACCAACCCAGATTCTGACATTATTGTACACTGAGCCTACCACACTAATGACCCTTGTCCAACCCAATTTAGACCCCCGGTTCTCGTTAAATTAGATTAGAAACACCCGGTGCATTAATTACGAATTAATTAATGTGGTGACCAAACCTCTATTGAATTAGACCCTACTCCAACCCAAACCCACACCCACACCCACAAGCCTCATACAAAACACCATACACCATCCTAGCCCAATGAAGAACACCAAACATGGTGTTTGTTTACATCAAATCCCCAAATTCAGAAATTGTGCAAATACCAAATTGTTCAGGGGCCTATTTGCAAAATTGTAATGAGGTGCTCCCTCTCATTGGCCCAAACATCATGAAGAAAGAATTGGTCATGCCCTAACCGTATCCATTTATTTTTTTCCCATTCCTTTGTACTTACCTTACTTTATGAAGGGCACATCATGGCCCTATATTTGAAATGCCCCATTCCTAGCCCTCCCCTCATCTTGATGGACATCCCCAACTCCCCAAAAGCTAGGTCCAGCCGGCCCTAATCCCAAGGCAGCCCCCCCCCACTCTCTCACCTACATAAACAACCTAGTACCTCATTAAAGAGGGCACACAAACCTAGAACACTACACAAAACCCCTAACTCCCTAAAACTCACACCAACCCGACCCCAACCAGTCATCACCCGCTGCCTCCTCCCGGCCAACCACCGCCTCCGGCCACCCCCATAGCCACCCGACCACCTTCGCCGGACCTTCCACCACCTGCCACCACCGCCACCCGCCGCCTAGCCGCCGGCAGCAACCCCCCAGCAGCCCAACGCCAACCCGAGCTGCCCCCTCCCGCACGCACAGCCGACCACCCAACCTCCCCGTACTCCGCCACCACTGCACCGCCGACCGCCCAACTCAGCCACACTCCTCCCCGGCCAAACCCCTTCCTCCCCGCCAAGCCTCACCGCCGGTCGACGCCACAGCCACCCACAATCGCCCCCGCAGCGCCGGTTGTCCCTGAACCGCAGCTGCTGTGTCGATCGCCCCGAGCTTCGTCGGAGCTCCGTCCGGCCACCCCCGCCGGCGAAGGCCCGTCACCGTGACCCCCTCGACCTGAGATACTATACGGTACATTATTTTATGTAAAATTGTTAGTATTTATGCATGTATTTTAGGTTGTAAGGTTTAGGTATATAGATCCTGTATTTTCCTTTTATTTAATACGTATTTTCTGAATTTAATGAATACCCTGTATATATATATATACCTGCTATATTCCTCGTATACTGTGTATATATCAATAAAAAAAAATAAACATATGTTACATTAATAATAATACTAATATTATTTATAAATACCAATTTCGTATTTATGTGTAAATGTACATATAAATACATAGAAGTGTGTATATATTATTGTATTACAAAAAATAGTAAGTATTTAATATAAATCTTAATAAAAGTAATTTCTGTGATTTAATATTATATATAGTATAATACTATTTTCTTAGTATATTTTCGTATTAATACTTATACATATGTAGCATGTACGTATGTATGTATGTATGTATGTATGTATGTATGTATGTATGTATGTATGTACATTTTAAAAATATGAAGAATATTAAATATATAGTATTTATTGTGTTAAATACATTTTCTGGAAATTAAGGATATTATATGTATAATATTATATATTAAATACTTATACGTATTAACCCTTTAGTATATATATATATATATATATATATATATATATATATATATATATATATATATATATATATATATATATATATATATATATATATATATATATATAGATATAGATATAGATACCTACATGTATGTGTATATATATTTTTTTATACCTTTCATTATGTTGTATATATTAATTTATGTACATAATTTCTATCTAAATATATATATATATGTATAAATATATGAATTTATGTTATTACCAATTATGTATACATATTTAATGTGTGTATTATTAGTATATACTAATTAATACATAAGTACTATTTTTGTACTATTAAACAAATATATTATTTTAATATAATTAAATATGATTTAGTGTATATGTATATACTTGTATTAGCTATATATATATATAGTCCCGACCCTATGTCAGCTGTAGATACAAGCAGTGTGTCTTAGTCGTGCTATTGTAGCGACTAATTTGGTCATTACCATATCCTATATAGGATTGCTGGACAGTACCGCCGAGGCATCAGGAGCAGGACTTTGGATTTCGCAGCTACCCGGGACAGGCAAGTATACCTTGCTGATTTACTGCTTAAAATTAAAATGATAAATATTATAAATATGCATAGAACTGTGTGCGTCCGAGATTGACTCGGGTGCAGTCGATAATGCGTCAATGAATAGTGTACATGTCCTAGTTGCTAGCTGACTCACCTTCTACTGTGAGAATATTTTGATATCTTCCTAGAACATGGCACTATACACGTATCACGATGGTACATTCATATCGCTATCGGTACGTATGACATACATCACGGACTAGCCTGTATTCTAGAGTAGTATAGTTAGATGAGACTTGGCATATAGATACGGTACACTCATGTCGTGTATTCGACTTGCGTATCTACATCGGGCGGAAAGGACAACTGATAAACGTATGTGATACACCCATCGGACTACGTGGTATCCAGAGGAACCACAGACCCGGTGACTACCTATATTCAGACACCGCGCTCTTCGGAGTGTTACAGACGTATATACATTACAGATACCATGCCCCTTAGAGTGTGGACGTTATATATATATATACAGATACCTCATTCTTCGGAATGAAGGACGTTGCAGATACCACACTCTAGAGAACGTTGGACGTTATGTCTACACCTACCTATACGTTCCGAGGTTGTCCTTACATTGCATTCACTTAGATGGTTAGCACACCCCTCTTTACTTTTATTCAGTACTATATCTGGCATGCATATTGTATCTTGTTACGTCCCTCTGAGGACCTGGTTATCTTCCAGATCTGGACGAGGCCTATTATCCCACAGTTTATGGGCCAGGTATGGAGACGAGGTTTGCTCTTGACGAGGAGCTAGAGGTCCTTCCATCGGAGTACCCCTGATCATATTGGTAGGCCTCCCGCCTATGACTGGAGCTCCTTACCTAGTTAGCAGTTGTTCCAGTCACTCTTATTATTCAGTACTTTATTTCAGACTATTAGCACTTTCTCTTCAACATTTGTAGTGGGTTTGTTCCCACCAGACATATTTTAGTTGTACTATGTGTAGCGCCCCATTCTCCCGGTGCGGAGAGCGCGGCTAAGAAACACAAGACGGTATCGTTCGATCGGGATAGATTGAATTAAGAACTCGTCCTCGTTATGGATTTGTTTCTTCGGAATCGATTCCCATATTCAGTGGACCGCACCCCAAGGATCGGCTTAGCGGCAGAGTCAGGAGGGACCTCTCCGCTGCTATCTTTTATTGTCTCGGTTTTTGATATCGCTTGTTGCTTTCGTGCTTTGAGTTAGTTTTGGGATTTGCTTGTTTTCCTTGAACGGTTTCGATAGTTTTCATTGTTTTCGTTCATTGACTTGCACTTCTATTCCGAGATTGGAAAGAGAGGAAGAAGTATTAATCGAGCTGTTCGTGTGCAGGTGAACGAGCAGTAGGCGGCTTGCGAGCGGAGTCGTGAAGCGCTTCTTTCCTTCTCCCTTCCAAAATCTAAGTGAGTGGCTACCAACCCGATTAGCTAGCCCTGCTTCCAAGCTTCACGCCCTAAAATCTGCATTCTTCTTTGCCCCGATCAAACGATACCAAGTAATAATAAAAGAAACCAAGATAAAAAGGGAATATACTTGGTTATATGCTTGTCAATCAAACCTGTGAACTATTGCCTTATCGTATGCTTGTTCGTGCAAATGTTCTATGAATTATGCTAAGTATGACACACACCTTGTATTGTGCATAATTGTTCAGGGAGGCTATGCTAAATAAATCATGCATTACTACTTGTCGTGCACTCGTGTTCTTGCACTCGTGTTCTTACAATCGTGTTGCCTCAACTGCATGAATTGTTAACGTGTTAATCGTGTACGATCATGGACAACTTGTGCACAAGGTATAGTTCTGCGGACGGTCGCTGGGGCACTAGCACCGATCCGATCCGGGCGGAACTCGTGTAATAGTCATCGTGTACGGGACAAGGTGGCTTGCAGCGCCTCGTGTACTATCGTTGCATGCTATCCTTGTCTCGGACTAGTCCACTATGGCAATCATGCCAGTGATCATCGTGTATATTTAAACCTGTTGCATACTAACTTGTGTCTTCGTGGCAGGGAAGGCAAGGTAAGTATTGTGCAGGTAATTCAGACGGTCAGGTAAAATCCACCGAACGGTGGCACGTTCATTTCAGTAAATTCTATATGCTGCTTACTTGTAAATGAACTAAGGCAAGATAGAAACCCACAAATATGCATGCTTCATTAAAACAACGTGTTGATTGGTATAGTCAGGCTAGCTCGCCTTCACCAGCATGTTTCAATATGCTGACCCTCGTTGAAACAGGTTCTCCGCACCACGGCGAACCGAGCGAGGAGCCGAAGTCGTCTTCCCGATCCAGTCCAGCTGTTGGCGCATCTTCACCGCGCCCCTTGAAGCCTTTTTGAAGCCAGAAGCTTGTAACTCTTCATACACAAATGCAACTTCATGGCAAAGCCGTCCTCCAGCCTGGAGGTCTTTATCATTTTGAGTTTATAAAGGGATGTAATGTACAGGACTGCTATCTCATTTTGAGTCATCTCTTTTGTAAGCCGTTCGGCATATTAGCTAACTCGTTCAAGAGTTTGTAATAGATGTTCATTATCAATAAAGAAAACTTTTCCACGTTTCAAATCTGTGTTTCAATTTATCTGCGTACTCTGAATATGTGCTTGCTATGCAAAATACTTTAGCCTTGTGCGGGCGCAACCCCAGGCTCGCACGGCGGTCACGACTCGGGGGACGCCTCGGGGCGTGACGTAGTGGTATCAGAGCACAGATTCAAAGTTCCTTAGACTCGTGCTGGAAAAGTTCCTTTAATGATCAAATTCCTATGCGAACTCTTGAACTCGCTAGGCCAAAATAAGATACGTTCATGCAATAAGTCCATAATACATTATGATCCTAATGTAATTTACCTTCTTTTGAAGGAATGGCTCCAGCGCAATCTGCAGCGCAAGCCCCGGATGAAACGCAAGGCCAAGGAAGTAGTTCGGGCACTTCGGGAAGTTCAGAGAGCCAGCGAGCCATGCCAAGCATCGATCCCGTCCAATGAATGTTGCAGATGTTGAAGGCAAACCAACAAAGGGACGAGGCTCGCTATGAACGGGCCGAGAAGCGGGCGGAAGAGAGTCAGCTCAAGTTTCAAGACAATATAGAAGCACGATTCTCAGTCCAACAGAAGCAGGTAGATACCCTGCAGCAGATCATTCAGACTTTGGCATCCAACCAGTCCGCGGCAACGCCAGCGACTCCGGTGGAACAGCCCGTGCTTGAAGTAGAGACGCCACAAATTCCAAGGACGAGGGTCGTGACTGCCTTCGACTTTGGCCACTTCAAGAAAGTCTGCAATACCCCATTCAATGGGACTGAGGACCCAGTCGTAGCTCTAGATTGGTTGGCCGAACTTGAAGATCACTTCGCTCTGCTAGAGGTCCCCGAAGAGAACCGCGTCGCCTGCGTGCAACTACAGCTCCGTCTCAACGCACACGATTGGTGGGACGTGCATCGACGATCTCTCCAATTTGATCACGGAGAGAAGGCGATCTCGTGGACGACTTTTCGTGCCGCGTTCGAAGAGGAGTATGTACCCCCTCCAGTCCAACGCCAGATGGAGAACGAGTTCGTGCAGCTGCGGTAAGGCAGCATGACAGTTAAAGAGTACTCCGCCGAGTTCAACCGACTCTCCAAATTTGCTAGGGCCTATTTACCTGATGTAGCGAGTCGAGCTAGAAGGTTTGAAGGTGGACTACGCCCTGTCATCCATTCGCACGTAGCCATTCCTCAGTATCGGATAATACGTGAAGTCATGAATCACGCTCTATCTCTCGAACCACACTATCCTCACGTTCCTGACGGCGCTGTGCATACCTACAATCATAAACGCCAAAGCAACGAGAGAGGAAATACTGCTGCAAAGCGCCCTAACAACGGAGGGCACAAAAGAGGGAACCCAGGGCCATCGTATAATTTCTGTAAAAAAGTGTGGGCACACAGCCAACAATTGTCGCTTGAGACTTGGGTTATGCCTAGCGTGTGGGCAATCAGGCCATGCCATTAATTCCTGTCCGAACCTTCCTGATCGTCGTCCCCAACGTAATGCTCCCTAACGGTAGGTCCTATTCTTAAGTTTCGGGACGAAACTTCCAATTAGTTGGGTAGGATGTAGTGCCCCGTTCTCCCGGTGCGGAGAGCACGGCTAAGAAACACAAGACGGTATCGTTCGATCGGGATAGATTGAATTAAGAAATCGTCCTCGTTATGGATTTGTTTCTTCGGAATCGATTCCCATATTCAGTGGACCGCTCCCCAAGGATCGGCTTAGCGGCAAAGTCAGGAGGGACCTCTCCGCTGCTATCTTTTATTGCCTCAGTTTTTGATGTCGCTTGTTGCTTTCGTGCTTTGAGTTGGTTTTGGGATTTGCTTGTTTTCCTTGAACGGTTTCGATGGTTTTCATTATTTTCGTTCATTGACATGCACTTCTATTCCGAGATTGGAAAGAGAGGAAGAAGTATTAATCGAGCTGTTCGTGTGCAGGTGAACGAGCAGTAGGCGGGTTGCGAGCGGAGTCGTGAAGCGCCTCTTTCCTTCTCCCTTCCAAAATCTAAGTGAGTGGCTACCAACCCAATTAGCTAGCCCTGCTTCCAAGCTTCACGCCCTAAAATCTGCATTCTTCTTTGGCCCGATCAAACGATACCAAGTAATAATAAAAGAAACCAAGATAAAAAGGGAATAGACTTGGTTATATGCTTGTCAATCAAACCTGTAAACTGTTGCCTTATCGTATGCTTGTTCGTGCAAATGTTCTATGAATTATGCTAAGTATGACACACACCTTGTATTGTGCATAATTGTTCAAGGAGGCTATGCTAAATAAATTATGCATTACTACTTGTCGTGCACTCGTGTTCTTGCACTCGTGTTCTTGCAATCGTGTTGCCTCAACTGCATGAATTATTAACGTGTTAATCGTGTACGATCATGGACAACTTGTGCACAAGGTATAGTTCTGCGAACGGTCGCTGGGGCACTGGCACCGATCCGATCCTGGCGGAACTCATGTAATAGTCATCGTGTATGGGACAAGATGGCTTACAGTGCCTCGTGTACTATCGTTGCATGCTATCCTTGTCTCGGACTAGTCCACTATGGCAATCATGCCAGTGATCATCGTGTATATTTAAACCTGTTGCATACTAACTTGTGTCTTCGTGGCAGGGAAGGCAAGGTAAGTATTGTGCAGGTAATTCAGACGGTCAGGTAAAATCCACCGAACGGTGGCACGTTCATTTCAGTAAATTCTATATGCTGCTTACTTGTAAATGAACTAAGGCAAGATAGAAACCCACAAATATGCATGCTTCATTAAAACAACGTATTGATTGGTATAGTCAGGCTAGCTCGCCTTCACCAGCATGTTTCGATATGCTGACCCTCGTTGAAACAGGTTCTCCGCACCAAGGCGAACCGAGCGAGGAGCCGAAGTCGTCTTCCCGATCTAGTCCAGCTGTTGGCGCATCTTCACCGCGTCCCTTGAAGCCTTTTTGAATCCAGAAGCTTGCAACTCTTCATACACAAATGCAACTTCGTGGCAAAGCCGTCCTCCAGCCTGGAGGTCTTTATCATTTTGAGTTTATAAAGGGATGTAATGTATAGGACTGCTATCTCATTTTGAGTCATCTATTTTGTAAGCCGTTCGGCATATTAGCTAACTCGTTCAAGAGTTTGTAATAGATGTTCATTATCAATAAAGAGAACTTTTCCATGTTTCAAATCTGTGTTTCAATATATCTGCGTACTCTGAATATGTGCTTGCTATGCAAAATACTTTAGCCTTGTGCGGGCGCAACCCCAGGCCCGCACGGCGGTCACGACTCGGGGGACGCCTCGGGGCATGACACTATGTCATTCGACTATGTCCTTATATTCCAGTCTTTCCTTTCGGTATTTTACTTGTTGTCTGTGGATGAGATTAGTTACTATATGTCGTTGATATTAGACTTATTAGATTTAGGACAGCATAGCACGCTTCACCAGGATCCATTAAATTGGGATATCCTCGGAGACGTGTCAACTGGCCAATGCCACGTGGCCTGGTTCCATATATTTTGGGACTGGGGCGTGACAAGCCGAGCAGGCACCGAAGGTCGAATGGGCGTAGAAGCCGATTAGCCCCGAAGCTGAATAGGCGTAGAAGCCGCTACGTAACATGCCAGAATGATGATGTGGACGTCTTAGCCGGAATTACGGCTCTTGGAGATAATCAGATCTCTTGCATTAAATACAGAGATCTGCCCCCATCCTGTGCATTAAATGCAAATGCTTGTCTTTAAGATTTGCCATCATTCCGCGCATTAAATGCAGATACACGCCTCGAATTCTGTACGAAGAGCGATGTGGCGGTCTGTTCGTGTTCTACGGAGCGTAAGGAGCTCGTGTTTTCCTGTATAAAACTAGGCAGCGTATTCCCTTGTATGCGTAGGAGCAGCTCTCGCAAAGGGGATGTCACTAAGCGACGGTTCGGTGACATTTAATCAAATCTCCTGCATTAAATATAGAGATACGCTATCATCCTGTGCATTAAATGTAGAGGCATATTTTGAAGGTCTGTCACCCTTCTGTGCATCAAATACAGAGACGTGCCTCAGGCATCTGTCAGTATTCGGCACCTTAATTGCAGAGACGTGCCTTAAGGGCCTGTTACCATCCTGTGCATTAAATGCAGAGACGTGCCTCGAGTCCCGTACGGAGTGCAGCTTTTGACGTGGCAGGCGGTTTGTCTTTCGTGGAGCGTAAGGAGCTCTCATCTGCCTGTGTAAAACTAGGCAGCGTATTCCTCCGTGTACGTAAAAAGCAGTTTACGTAAGGAAAATGGCAGTAAATGACAGCCTGGGTTGCAGTGCCGCACCATCATTATAGCCGTCGCCTGGGTAGTCGAGCAGTATCCCTTTGTCAGAAGTTGAGATATCAGGTTTATTGCAGGATCTGACAGGTTCATTGCAGGGAATACGAAGCGTCCCTCGTACACTTCAATGCTGCATTAAAAGAGGATGAGTTTTACGCCATAAAGGCGATGAAGCACCCTGTTTACGCTGAAGCAGCCTGGACATATTTCCCTACGCGGATGGTCCTCGAGCCTATATTTCACGCTGCGCTTGGCGGAGAAGCTCTGATTGCACGTTTGAAGGCTCTGAAGTCCTCTGTTTACGCTGCTTTGCATCAATATGCTGCATAGATCTATCCCGCATATTTTTCATGATTCTACAACACCCCCTTCAAAGCTTTTAAATTCCTCGTAATTTGAAATGCTTTGAATGAAGCATGACCCGCTCCTCGTAACTTGAAACGTTTCTGAATGGAGTTTTGAAACGATTGAAGCTGACTTTATGGCGGATTTATTGGGGATCGGTGCTCTCTCTCGCCTATAAAAAGTCTGAGGAGTTCTCCTGTTCTTCCCATACTTCCTTCATCATACAGAGATGATGGCCGGAGTTCGTCGGGTCGACTTGAGGAAGAAGGAGATCATGCTCTTCCAGCATGTAAGGAGCCAAAAAAGATGGCATCTTCGAGCAAATGTCCTCTGCAACGATGGATCATGGAAGGATATCATAGCCTCCTTTGCTCGGGATAATCAGCAACTTTGTATGGTGGTTCTTCGGGAGAGGAAGAATAGTATTTCATCATGCCGCTTGCAAGCGGTGTCTTCTCCCGTTACCTCCGTGGCGCGGGATATAGGCAAGCAGATTTACTCTGCTTTCCTTCTGTTGGAGGATGGATCTATGCCCAGTTTTGTATCCTCCCGCCACTGATCACCTTCTTGTTCATCGACTGTGAATATCGACGAACCGTCTTGGAAGAAGAGGAAGACCTTCACCAATGTGAGAACCTGTCAGAACAGCTTCTCGGTGCGGTCTTCTGCCGACGATGGGGAAGTCCTTTTTAGACGGAATTTCCTTCATATGTAATCATGAGAAATAAAGAAAAACCCTTGTAGATTGGAGTTCCATCATATGTAATCATGACTTTAATCTTTAATAAAATCGTCTTTCTTCTTTATATGATCATGTTGCCATACTTTGCTGTGAAGTCTGAATATGTGTAGCTTCGACACGTCTGATTCTTTACGCCGACTCTGTTTAGAAAGAGTGCTAGGTCCTGTCCTGTCCTGTCTTTTACGCATAACTAGGGATGCGTAGAAAGCCGCTTTAGCATTCGAGTGTTCGAACTGTCCTGCTGTTTTAGGAGTGAGGAACAGCGTAGAATTTCTGAACTGTTACTTATGATAACAGAATTTCTTTGTTCAGACATCATCTTCAAGAATGATTTCTCGGAAGTCCCTTGGAACAGGGTAAGAAATGGCTGTCAAACTGTTTTGCCCTCTTGGTAGATGAAATGTTCAGACTGGAGTCTGGATGAACTTTGAATCGAACCATGAAGAAGAGTAATTTTTTCAATATTTTGAACTCTGTATGCTTCGGGTACTTGGGATATCTTGAGGTCAAGAAGGAGTATCTTCTGTGTGAACTCCTGTAATTGATCGCCTTGAGGATCGTTCAGATGTACGCGTACTCTGGCCTGCATATCTTTCAGATGTGCGGGAAGTCATGGAGCACAAAATCATAAGTTGGCAGCCTCTGAGCATAAACTAAACACCATCGAGCGTGAAATCATAGACTTGTAGTTCCTGAGCGTAAAGTCGTAGGTTTGTGGCCTCTCGAGCATAAAAGCTACCGAGAACAAAGGCATCTGGGCGTAAAACCCGACTTGTAGCTGTCGAACGTAAAGTCGTAGATCTGTAGCTGTCGAGCGTAGAAAGCTCCTTAGCGTAGAACTGTAGATTTGTTGCTTCTGAAAAGAAAATTTTTCGAGTGTGAAGTCGTGGATCCGTCGCCTCCGAGCGTAAACTAAGCACCACCGAGCGTGAGATCATTGATTTAGTATCTGCTGAGCGTGAAGTCGTAGGTCTGTAGCCTCTCGAGCATAAAAGCTACCGAGCACAAAGGCATCCGGGCGTAAAACCATAGACTTATAGCTTGCGAGCGTAAAACCGTAGATCTGTAGCTGTCGAGCGTAGAAAGCTCCTTAGCGTAGAAACCACGAACCTGCTTTGCGCAAAAAACTTTTTGAATTTGCTGATTGTCCGTCTTCTCTGAATAAATGGGATGACGTAGGACCCAATCATAACCGAATATTAAATAGGGGATTTGGTCCGGGGTCCGAGGAGTTTCATCCGAACTCTATATATATATCCCAAGTTTCTGAGGGGAAAAACTTTCCATCCGTTTTCTGCGAGAGAAAGCTTTCGACTGTTCGAGTTCTTCTTCGTTTCTTCTTCAAGTCTTCAAAGTTTCCAGTAATGGCTTCGAAACAAACTTCCTCCGCTAAGGGAAAGAAGGTTGATTCTTCTTCTCGTTCCTCCGTTCAAGAGAGAGCGTCTCTGGTCGGACAAGGCAAACTTTATTCTGAGCGGAGCATTCCGCCGACGAGTAGTGCACCCGACCTGGAAGGTAGAGCTTTTGGGATGAATGAGAACGACTGAAAATCCTTCGCACAGGTTGAACGTGACCATGCTAGGTCATCTTCTGTGCTGATAGCCTATTTGAGGAAGATGATGCACGAAGATGTTTCATCTTTTTACGCCCACATTCCTAATGTGTCAGCGTAAAAACTCTATTTTTTCCGCAGTCGAGCGTAAAAGCTTTGACCGCCGAAAACTTGGTATATACTATTAAAATTTGAGTTTTATGCTTGTGGATGAAAATCCTGGCGTAATAACTCAATTTAGTCAATCTGGCATAAAGCACAGACTGTATACTGCCAATCTTTACGTTTTAAGGAAATGGATTCCAGCGTAAAGGCTCAAGTTTCACAGTCTCGACGTAGAGCACGGACTATTGATTTTCCTTTTTGCGGATGCTGCAAGTCCCAGAATGTCTAGTTAGGAACTGACATGTTTTTTCTGTGTTTTTGCAGTTAACTTGCATGAGTCTCCGCTGGCTGAAGTGATGGGCTCTGCCGCCGGGATGCTGCACTCCAACTATTTGGAGGATCTGTCACACGTGACATTTCCTATCTCCGGGCCCCAGTGTCCCGAAGGAAGGGCAATTCTGATATCAGCTCAGGGCGAGCGAATGCTGCTGAGCATGATCAATGGGGAGCCCCTAACGTACGTAGACGGGGAGCAATACCTGAAGCCGGCTTTCCTCTTCGGGGACATGATTGACAAGCAGTCCCAGACAAAGCCCAAGAGAGAACTCTGGGTTTTCCCTGCCGAGGGTTTGGTCTTGTATCTGCCCAATATGCCGAGAGACTACCCCATCTCGGCCTTCTTTTATGCTACGCATCCCAGAAAGATGTCGTGGACGCTGACCCCCGATCTTCACGGCAAGCCAGGGAAGATCTTTCATCTGAGAGGAGCTGACCAGGGGTCATTTGTCAGCCGCCCTTCTGGCTCTGTGACGCTGTTCAGGGGGCTGTACCCGGGCAGTATCCCGAGTGAAGACAGTTCGGTGATCCAGTTGGTCCAGTTACCGACTTTCTGTAATGATTTTATGGGGCGTGGGGGAGTATACCCTAAGGTGAACCCTCGGTGTGGCGGGTGGATAACCCCTTCAAACCTTCGATGGGCTCACTTAGTTGATTGGGCCCTGAAGTATTTTCAGACCGAGTTGGAGATAATCGGTCTGTTTGCAGCTGTGAGTGCTACCAGTATTGGGTTACCTCCTAACCCTAACTTGTTCCTGGCACTGATAGAGCGATATATTTCGCCCACCGGGACTTTCGCCACTCCACTGGGGGAGTTAGGATTGGCCCTGTATGAGATGGCAGAGATCTCAAGACTGCCGATGGGGGATACTCCATACGAAGAGTATGTTCCCACGAACCGGGAGTTAGGGGGTTCAGACCCTCGGGTAGTGGAAGTGTACCAGGAGCTGATGTGCTACTACCTTGCTTGCACCGCTTTTTATGATGAGCCCTCAGATTTGGCTCACATCAGCAAATGGACGTCCTATCTTTTCTTCCACCGGTCCAGGGCTGCTAAGCCGGAGAAGGTATTTGAGGGCAAGGATCTGCCTGTGAATCCCCTGAGTGCGCTTAATGCTCAGGTAGTTGACGACCTCATAGTGGACGTTGGTGCTCCGGACCGGTTCCTCGACGAAGGGACAGGGAAGTATCCTGAAGGCACTAAGGCCTATAGTTATTTGAGGCGCTGTCGCAAGCCTCTGTCCAGGGAGGCTCAACTGGCTGGCTTCCTTTCCATATGGCTACGCCGAGTAGTAGTGCCTGGCGTCGCATCTGCGGATCGCATTCACCGCAACACGCTCTGGCCTGTAGTGCGTCTGGTGTTCGGGGCAAGACTGGGCTTGCTCCCTGCCATGGTGTGCCGTATACAAGCTGGCCTGAGGGCTATGACTGACGGGCTGCTCGTCGATGAAATTCGGCGTGATAGCTTTCCCAGGTTAGAATTACCATACCTGTATTTGATGGGGTGGTTAATTCTCCATAACCCCCGGGTGATGTCTCCCGGTTACGGCATAGTTCGGGGGGTAGTTTCTTGTTGAACTACCGAAAGTCTTCCTGGAACTTGAACACAGTTATAGACTATCGGCGGGCGCTAGGCTTCAGTCATAGTTGGAAGCTTTTCTGTACCGTCCCTCTTGTGCACCGCAATCAATCAGGGATCAGACTCGAGGATTCGGGTAGAAAGAAGACCATTCTTTCTCCCGAAGCTTTTAATTAGTTGGTCTGTATCAGACCATCCCATCTGCTGTACAGGAGCGAAGATCATTGCTTCTTGGAGCCCTACTTGCCCAGTCGGTTTGTTCGGCAGTTCGGGTATGATCAGTTGCACGTGGGCAACGCCGTCACTAGCTTCAGGTCCAGAGATGGACTCATTGATGGAGCGAGGGGATGGCAATATTTTATCATGGGCTGTACTGGGGCAATTTTTATTGTGCCCGTGATTACACTTTCCATGGAGCTGTGCATTCTGCATTCGTATGCCCAGTTCTATGTGGCGACGAACACCTTCCATCGCGATTTTGATATGCATGGAAGCTTTAGGGTGCCCTCTTCAAAGCCCGGGGGAAGAGTTGAAGTCCCCTCGGTTTCTTCCGACGAGGGTGAGTCCGTTACCCCGGATGAGCCTCTGGTGTCGGTCCCTAGGGGTGAAGTACCTCCGCCTGCAGGGGCTTTGGTAGTTTCTGGGAAGCGAAGGGCTCCTGCTCCCAAGGAAGCTTTCCCTCGTAAGAGGAAGAAGAAGATGGTAAATCGTTCTCTCCGGATTCCTGGCATTGATGCTCCTTGAGGTGAGCTTGTATCTCCCCGTGCTGGGGACGATTCTTTGATTGGAGGTTCCTCGCCTTTTAGAGAGGGACCTTCCACAGTTCCGGCTGGTGGCGCCGGAGAATCTCAACTGGATGCCGCCGTCACTGCTACCGCTTCAGGTAGTGGAACGAGGTCGCCTTCGGGGCTGAGTATAATAAAGTTTCGTATACCTCTAGTCGGATCGGCATCGGGAGGGACTTCTGCCACGACTGCGAGCGCACCTAGCGCGATTCCAGCCGATGAGCCTCGGTTGGATTTTGAGGAGGACCTGGAGGACTACTTGCCAGTGTCAGTTCGTAGACCCCTTTCTCCAGGTATGACAGCTCGCCTAATATTATTAAGAAATGATTTAGCTGTACAGGCTGCAGATGCGACATATATGCCGTCGGCCAGGGGTAAATGTCGTCTTTTATGCCTCTTCTTTGGGAAAATTAATATTGCGTTGATATTAACTTCCTTTTGTCTTCTTTTTAGGGGAAGATCTCTTTGGAGAGGGTAATGTAGGCGCGCCCGTTGGCTCTGTGTCAGGTCCTAGTGGTGACACAGAGGTACCTGATTTTGACGAGGAGACCTCTTCGGGTGCTTGCTTGCCTGTCGAGGAGACTCTTGAGACATCTCAAGAGGAGGACGAGCCTGTCATTGTGACAGTGCCTCTTTTGAGCCCGCCGGTCACTTCGTCCGGTGTTGGCGATTCTTCCTTCGTCGTACCTCCTGTTGAGGCGACGGCCATGGCGACATCGTCCATGGTGATTCCTGGAGGGGAAGTCGCCACCATCGCGGACACTCCCCGCGTTCATGCGGACCTAGTTGCGCTGACCGAGCAGTACACCTGGATCTTCTACACCACTTTGAGAACGCTAATGTCAATGGTGTTGGCGAAGAAGCTGGACCTTCCGTCGCTGAAGAGGTCCTCTCGGTTCTCGATAGAGGCGGTCAGGGAATTCGGTGATGCCGGGGTAGCTGACGTGCTGGAGGCAATGGTTAATGGCTTGGAGCAATCCATTAACGAATACCTGCAGCTAGCTCGAGGCAATTTTGAAGCTCTGGTCCAGGCCAGATATGACTCCTTGACTGCGCATCTTGTTGAAAAGAAGGAAGGTCTGAATAAATTTATCGAGACCAATCAGCAGGAGATGGATAAAGGGAAAGTCGTCTTGGAGGAGACTATTGCCCTTCAAACGAAGTGCCAGACCGAGCATGACGGCAATATAGCGAGGGTCCGCAAACTGGAGACAAAGCTTGCTCAGGCAAAGGAGTGGGCTTCTCAGTTGTCGGACGGTCTAGATGTGGTGAATGGCCGACTGGTCGCAGCACAACAGAACTTGGCGAGTGCAGGAGTCGCCCGTGCCGGTTTCCTTCGGGCTAGAGCCGAACTGTCCCTCCTGATAGATGACGAGACACGGTTGGAGCGGGTCCGTACTGATGTCTTGGATTCCGGGGCTGAGAGAATGGCCGTACTGGCGCAGCAGCTTTGCGACCTGACCGCTCCCCCTTCATGATGTACTTTTGCTTTTGCTTTTCAATGTACTCTTGCTCTTTTCTGGAAATAATAAAGAGGCTTTTTATCTGACTTTGTGGACCCATCATTTCGGAATATAAATGACAGATTTTTGGGTAAAAGTGATATCAGAGATAGTATGGACGTGATATACTTTCGGTAAGTTTTAGCAGAGCAAATCTATTCAGAGGTCATATGGACATGACAGAATATGGTCCAACTAGTTTCGTTTTGGAAGTAGTTTTGTCAGAATGTGATCACCTTATTCCACTTGAGCAGAGGAGGTTTAAGCGTAGTACCTTTTCAGGAATATGCCATTGATAGGAGCCATTAGCAGGTCTCCATTAGGCTGGGCTAACCTGTAAGCGTCGTTTGAGAACGTTGTCTCGATCACGTAAGGGCCTTCCCATTTGGGCTGGAATTTGCATTTACTCCTGTGAGTAAGAATCATCGGCCTTCTTACAGCCAAAACTAGCTCGCCGGCTTTGAACACTCTTTCCTTTACTTTTTGATTAAAAGTTTTGGAAATGCGTGCTTGGTAGAGCGCGATGCGCTGTTGAGCTTGGAGGCGTTTCTCGTCTAATCCTTCTAGCTCTTGAAGCCTTAACAGGTCATTCTTTTCTTGAGTTAACTCGTTGGCCATGGCTATCCTGAGTGACAGAATTTGAATTTCGATAGGAAGAACTGCTTCACTCCCGTAGACCAACGAGAATGGTGTGCAACCTGTCGGTGCTCGTACAGTGGTGCGATATGCCCAGAGATATTCTTTCAGCTTCTTATTCCAATCTTTTTTGTTCGAAGAGACAAACTTCTTCAAGAGCTTGATAATGGTTTTGTTGAAGGCTTCCGCCAACCCATTAGCAGCTGGATAATATGCCGTAGAGGTCATATTTTGTATCTGATTCTTATCGCAAAACCGGTGGAACGCATGGCTGATGAACTGAGGCCCATTGTCATGGATTATCCTTCGGGGAACCCCAAAGCGGTAAATGACGTGATGCTTGATGAAGCTGGTCACATTAGATGTCTTTACCTCAGCTAGAGGGATCGCCTCTGTCCATTTGGAGAAGTAATCCGTGATGGCCAGTATGAACCGGTGACCTCTGGAAGAAGACGGGTGAATAGGACCAACGATATCCATACCCCATGCTTCGAAAGGCCAGGATACAACCGTAGAATCGATGTAGATGTTCGGACGGTTGATGTATGAAGTTTGTATGGACCTGACAGGCTCTGCATCGTCTGGCATACTGGATTGCGTCTGCGATCATAGTGGGCCAGTAATAGCCCATTCTCCTGATACGATCCTGTAGCTTAGGACCGGGTTAATGTGCCCCGCACAAGCCGTCGTAAGCTTCACGGATAATCCGCTGTGCTTCATCACCAGAGAGACATCATAATAATAGCCCGTCATAAAACCGACGATATAGGCATTGTGATGATGCGTCGAAGTAGAAGCGTAATGATCGTCTTTTGACAGATATTGCTTCTTTAGGATCTTCTGACAAGATTTCGTATGCTACGAAATCTATAAAGGAACTTCTCCAGTCTCTCCTGCGAGGATCTTTGTCCACCGTGTAGCTGTATTCGATGTGAAAGTTGTTTTTCACACAGAATAGGTCTCTGTTAAGAAGGATTACCGAATTCTGCCTTCTTATAGGGGTAGCTAAATCTGCAGCTAGACTGGTTAGGGCATCAGCTTCCAAATTCTGAGATTGAGGTACATGCTCAAGGAAGAATCCTTTGAATGTCATGGCTATCTCGACCGTTGCTTGGTGATAGGGGATGAGGTCGGGATTCCGGACTTCATATATTCCTCTGACTTGATTGACGATCAGCAGAGAATCACCGAAGGCTTCCAGAGATTCGACCCCTGGCTCTTTAGCGACTTGGAGCCCGATCAGTAGAGCGTTGTATTCTGCCACATTGTTAGAACAGGGCTCGCTAAGAGAATATGCTCGGTAGATAACGAGTTTATCAGGAGTGACTAGGACGATCCCTACTCCTGAAACCATGTTTCCCCTGGGACCAGTCCTGGAGGCGCCGTTGAAGAACAGTTGCCATGCATCGCCTTCTGTTACGGAATTACACTCTGCAACTTCGTCGGGAATATCCTCGTATTGTTTGGAGGCCTCCGGGATGGGATGAGCAGCTAGAAAGTCGGCCAATTCTTGGCCTTTGACGGACTTCTGAGGGACGTACACCATGTCATATGGCGTTAATAACATTGCCCAAGTCGCGAGTCAGGAATTAAGGACACTTGGCTTGCTCATCAGTACCCGAAGAGGATTGATCCTGGAGATGATATGAATGGTTTGGCCCGTGACATAGTATCGCATTTTCTGAATAGCGAACATCAAAGCCAGGCATTCTTTCTCTACAGGGTTGTACCAGTGTTCGGCTCTGACCATCATCCTGCTGAGGTAGTAAATAGCTTGCTCGTGGCCCATATCGTTCTTTTGTGCGAGAAGAGCTCCCAGAGAATGATCCATTGCTCGAACATATAGCACAAATGGTCTTCCTATGACGGGAGGTACCAGAACTGGTAGGCTAGTGCGGTAGCGCTTGATATCTCCGAACTCTTGCTGGCAGGCTTCGTCCCATATGAAGGATACACCTTTCTTTATGAGACGAGAAAAGGGCTGGCATCTCCCGGAGAGGTTGGATATGAATCTTCGAATATAAGCCAGACGACCTTGAAATCCCCTGAGTTCTCTCAGATTGTGGGGCGGTCGTATTTCTAAGATGGCCTTGACTTTATCAGGGTCCACTTGAATGCCTTTGGCGGTGATGACAAATCCCAGAAATTTGCCACTAGATACCCCCATAAAGGACTTTGTAGGGTTCATTTTGAGTTGATATTGGCGCATCAATTCAAATACTGTCTTCAAGTCTCGGATATGATTATCCCTGAGGCGGCTTTTGACAGCTACATCGTCCACGTAACACTCCACTGTCTTGCGTAAATGCTTATAGAATATGTCACTCATAGCTCGTTGGTACGTAGCCCCGGCGTTCTTTAATCCGAAGGGCATGACCGTATAGCAATATACCCCCAGTGGTGTCCGAAAGGCGGTATGCTTCTCGTCTTCAGGATGCATCTTGATCTGATTGTATCCCGAGAATCCGTCCATGAAAGACATACGTTCAAAACTGCATGTATTATCGATCATGACGTCTGTGATGGGAAGAGGGAACTCATCCTTGGGGCAGACTGCGTTCAGATCTCGGTAAATGATGCAGATCCGTACTTTCCCATTCTTCTTCATGACCGGGACAACATTGGCGACCCAGTCGGGATATTGTCCTCACGGATGAAGCCGCAGGCTATCAACTTCTTGACTTCAGCTTCAATGGCGTCCATCATGTCCGGGCAGAACCGGCGTTGGTGCTGCTTCACAGGCTTTGAATCAGGCAATATGTTGAGTTTATGAGTAGCCACCTTTGGATCTAGACCTGGCATATCCTCATAATTCCATGCAAAGATGTCGATATATTCTTTTATCAGCTGGGTAATTTCTTCCCTTTCTTCTTCGGAAAGGTCGTTACTGATAAATATCGGCTTTGGTGAAAGTTTATCCCCTACGTCAATCTGGATAACTTTATCTTTAGTGGGAGGTTCTCTCTACTTGAAGCGAAACTCCCATTGTGTATCTATCTACTGAGCCCAAGCGTCATTCTTGAATGGTTCAGATTCTTGTTCGTCTGATTCGAAGGAATCCGTTGCTACCATATTTGCTGATAATGTTTGCTCGAGAGCATGAGATGAGCCGGAGGGCGATGAGCCATCTTGAAAAGAGGGAAAGATATCCTCGTTCGACTTGGAAGTCGTAAGGGAGGTGGCATACCCTAACCCGGAACGGGTTTGTTGGTAGTGGGGATTGCCGAGCAGCGGTGTTCGTCTGCCTTTCCCATAGTTGAGGCCTTGTTTTAGCTTCAAATCATAACCTATGCTTTGTATAATATTTAATGCTTGCGGGCTATATCTGTGGGTTTGTATCCTGCCAGTTTCAGACTCGCAAAATTCTTCCCGTATGATCGGGGTGTTCCGTCTGCGACCGAAGATTATTGGATGCTGATCGTCGCGAGTTGGTAGAATAATGAAGATAGAATCTTCATGTGGTCCACCTGTCATGACGATATTAGACGTTGATGTATCTTCCCATAAGATCTCCCCGTGTTTGATCGTTAGGGGAACTGAAGTCTGTTTATGACTTTTGTCTTTGCGTTTCTGGATCAGATAATCCCGCAGGTCAGGAGGAGTTGCAGAAGAAGAAGATGATGGCTTGTTCCTTCTGTTCCCATTGGTAGGCATACGGATGATGGGAACCATAGTCTTCCCTGTGCCACCCGTATACAACAGGTTGGCCATCTGGGTGGCGTATAATCCCCGAGGAGGGTATCTTTCCGCAACTGGAGCCTTCTTTACGCTTAGGGACTTCGCCTGGCATAATTTGGAGGTTTGCTCTGGTTGGCGTAAAGCTGAGGATGTCCTCCGACGGCCATCAGTGTCTCGCGTAATTCAGAGGGCGTGCAGATTGTTCCCTTGCTGGCGTAAAGGCCGAGAAGTTGAGTAGTCCGCCGCTCGCTTTCCCTTGCGGAGATCCCAGGGATCATCTGGTTCTCCGTAGAGGTCAGATGTTGTTTTACGCGTGGAGCGTGTCTTGTACTTCTGATTTGGCGCTGAGGCTTTATCAGAAGTTTTGTCTATTCCGCCAGAGACGGGAGACTGAGTTTCACGCGCAGAGTGCGGGGTATACTTCTGGGTTAGCGCTGAGGCATTGCCAGAAGTTTTGTCTATTCCGCCAGGGATGGGAGACTGAGATTCATGCGCAGAGCGCGGAGTATACTTCTGGGTTAGCGGTGAGGCATCGCCAGAAGTTTTGCCGGTTCTGTCAGAGACAGGCGACTGAATTTTACGCCAGGGCACGGAGGGAGCAATACTACAACCTCATTGGTCGGAGAGATCGGAGAGTCCACAGGAATGGTAGAGGATGTCTTGGGCATCCAGACCTTACGCAGCTTCCTGTTGTTTTGGACAGAGAGAGAGTGAGAGCTGCCCCTTATTTGGAGCATATCTTCGTAGGCAAACTGGTCGAACTGGACGACCAGTGTCTCCTTCATGGATCCCACAGATACCGCATCGTGTTGAGCAATAGCTTCCTCAACAGAAGAGAAAGATATCCCCAGCAGAGTCGCCATCTTGTTTTGGATAATAATATAAACGAGAAAAGATTTGATGAATGCAAAAAATGAGGTCTTGTATGAAGACCCGCCCTTCTTTTATGTTTACAAACAAGATTGTACAAATTTGATCCTACACGAGGATGTCTAAGTATAATTTATTTAATCTGGGTGAATATTGCTATAGGTGTCTGATCTGCAGTTGATCACTTTAGCCCTTGGACCACACGATGTTGAAGAAGTGCCGTGGAAGACAGGTAGCAGCTCCGAGGGTTGCTAAAGAGGGTGGATGCCCGATGCCAAAGTCGTCGATCCCTTCTCTTTGCTTGAGCTCTGGATTCTTCTCTCTCTCTCTCTCTCTCTCTCCTCTATTTCTCCTTTCAGTTTGTCGGCCTACTTCTGATCGTTCGACCAATGCTTCCACCTCATCCTCTGTTGATAGAGGTCTCTATTTATAGAGTTTTAGTGACAGTGACCACTCAATCGGTATAAAAACCGAGTAGTGGAAAGTACAGCACTCTTTTACACAACGGTTAAAATAACCAATGCCTGCGTATAGATGATCCTTTGAATGAGCGTGTGACGCGGGTCCAACTAAGGGACAAAACACGTATAATCGCTACGAAGATCACGGCGTAGAAGCCACGTAGGTAGGTATCCATCGTGTAGAAGAGGTTGGCATAGAAGCCAATGTCTGTCACCATGGCATAGAAGCCAAATAGTTATCAAACCGGTATAGAAGTCGAATAGGCATAGAAGACGAGTGGTCATAGAGGCCGAGTGGGCATAGAAGCTGAGTGGTCATAAAGGCCGAGTAGGCATAGAAGCCGAGTGGTCATAAAGGCCGAGTGGGCGTAGAAGCCGAGCAGGCACCGAAGGCCGAATGGGCGTAGAAGCCGAGTAGGCACCGAAGCTGAATAAGCGTAGAAGCCGCTGCGTAACGTGCCAAAATGATGATGTGGACGTCTTAGCCAGAATTACGGCTCTTGGAGATAATCAGATCTCTTGCATTAAATGCAGAGATCTGCCCCCATCCTGTGCATTAAATGCAAATGCTTGTCTTTAAGATTTGCCATCATTCCGCGCATTAAATGCAGATAAGCGCCTCAAATTCTGTACGAAGAGTAACTACTGATGTGGCGGTCTGTTCATGTTCTGCGGAGCATAAGGAGCTCGTGTTTGCCTGTGTAAAACTAGGTAGCGTATTCCCTTGTATGCGTAGGAGCAGCTCTCGCAAAGGGGATGTCACTGAGCGACGGTTCGGTGACATTTAATCAAATCTCCTGCATTAAATGTGGAGATCCGCCATCATCCTGTGTATTAAATGCAGAGGCATGTTTTGAAGGTCTGCCACCCTTCTGTGCATCAAACGCAGAGACATGCCTCATGCATCTGTCAGTATTCGGTGCCTTAATTGCAGAGACGTGCCTTGAGGGCCTGTTACCACCCTGTGCATTAAATGCAGAGACGTGCCTCGAGTCCCGTACGGAGTGCAGCTTTTGACGTGGCAGGCAGTTTGTCTTCCGCGGAGCGTAAGGAGCTCTCATCTGCCTGTGTAAAACTAGGCAGCATATTCCTCCGTGTACGTAAAAAGCGGTTTACGCAAGGGAAATGGCAGTAAATGACAGCCTGGGTTGCAGTGCCGCGCCATCATTATAGCCGTCGTCTGGGTAGTCGAGCAGTATCCCTTTGTTAGAAGTCGAGACGTCAGGTTCATTGCAGGATCTGACAGGTTCATTGCAGGGAATATGAAGCGTCCCTAATACACTTCAATGCTGCATTAAAAGAGGATGAGTTTTATGCCATAAAGGCGATGAAGCACCCTGTTTACGCTGAAGCAGCCTGGACATATTTCCCTACGCGGATGGTCCTCGAGCCTATATTTTACGCTGCGCTTGGCGGAGAAGCTCTGATTGCACGTTTAAAGGCTCTGAAGTCCTCTGTTTACGCTGCTTTGCATCAATATGCTGCGTAGATCTATCCGGCGTATTTTTTATGCTTCTACAGCAGCTAGGTCCGAATGGACGCCGGGAGTGGCCTCGATATTGGCAAGTCCCCCTCCAAGAACAATCGCAGACGATGTCGCCACGGCCGTCGTCTCAACAGGTGGTGCGACAAAAGAAGAAGAGCCAACATCGGACGAAGATACCAGCATACTCAAAGGAGGCATTGTCGCAATGACAGGCTCGTCCTCCTCTTGAGGTATCGGAACCTCGTTGACAGGCGAGCCGGCACCCGAAGATATTTCCTCTTCAAAATCAGCCACCTCCGTGTCGCCGCCAGGACCTGACACGGAGCCGAAGGGCGCATCTACACTGCCCTCCCCGAAGAGGTCTTCTCCTGAAAAGAGGATGAAAGGAAGTTAATGTCGAAATAATGCTAACTTTTCTAAAAAGGGCAGGAAGATGACATTTACCCATGGTCGACGGCATATATGTCGCATCTGTGGCCTATACAGCTAAATCATTTCTTAACGATGCTAAGCAAGCTGTCATACCTGGAGAAAGGGGTCTGCTAACTGACGCTGGCAAATAGTCTTCCAGGTCCTCGTCAAATTCCAACCGAGGCTCATCGGCTGGAATCTCGCCAGATGCGCTCACAGACACGGTAGGAGTCTCTCCCGATGCCGATCCGCATAAAGGTATACTCGGTCCCGGAGACGGCCTCGTTCCACTACCTGAAGCAGTAGCAGCGACGACGGCCTCCAGTAGAGATTCTCCGGCACCACCGGCCGGAACATTAGAGGGTCCCTCTCTAAAAGGCGAGGAACCTCCAATCAAAGAATCATCCCCAACCTAGGGAGATGCAGGCTCACTTCCAGGAGCCTCAATACCAGGAATCCAGAGAGGACGATTAACCATCTTCTTCTTCCTCTTGCGAGGGGAAGTTTACTTCGGAGTAGGAGCCCTTCGCTTCCCAGAGATTACCAAAGGCCCCGCAGGCTGAGGTACTTCACCCCTCGATACCGCCAACAGAGGCTCATCTGGAGTGACGGACTCCTCACCCTCATCGGAAGAAACCGAGGGGACTTTAACTCTTCCTCCAGACTTGGAAGAGGGCACCCTAAAACTTCCATGCATATCAAAATCGCGATGGGAGGTGTTCATTGCCACATAGAACTGGGCATTCGAGTGTAAGATACGTAGCTCCGTGGAAAGTGTAATGACCGGCACGGTAAAAATTGCTCCAGTGCAGCCCATGAGGAAATATCGACATCCTTTCGCTCCATCAATGAGTCCACCCCTGGACCGGAAGCTGGTAACGACATTGCCCACGTGCAACTGATCATACCCAAACTGCCTGGCAAATCGACTAGGCAGGTAGGGCTACAAGAAGCAATGGTCTTCACTCCTGTACAGTAAATGGGAAGGTCTAATGCAGACCAACCAATTAAAAGCTTTTGGAGAAAGATTGGTCTTCTCTCTACCTGAATCCTCAAGCCTAATCCCCGATTGATTGCGATGTAGGGAGGGGACAGTGCAGAAGAGCTTCCAGCTGTGACTGAAGCCCAGCGCCCGCCGACAGTCTAGAACCGTGGCCATATTCCAGGAAGATTTATGGTAGTTCAACAAGAAACTCGCCCCCAAACTACTGCCGGAGCCGGGAGACATAACCTTGGGGTTATGAAGAATTAACCATCCCATCAGATACAGGTATGGTAATTTTACCCTGGAAAAGCTATCACGTCGAGTCTCATCGGCGAGCAGCCCGTCAGTCATGGCCCTCAGGCCAGCTTGAATGCGGCACACCATGGCAGGAAGCAAGCCCAGTCTTGCCCCGAACACCAGACGCACTGCAGGCCATAGCGTGTTGCGGTGAATGCGGTCCGCAGATGCGATGCCGGGTACCACCAGTCGACGCAGCCATATGGAGAGGAAGCCAGCCAGTTGAGCTTCCCTGGACAGAGGCCTGCGGCAGTGCCTCAAATAACTATAGGCCTTAGTGCCTACAGGATACTGTCCTATCCCTTCGTCGAGGATCAAGTCCGGAGCCCCATCGTCTAACATGAGATCGTCGACTACCTGAGCATTAAGCGCGCTCAGAGGATTCACAGGCTGATCCTTGCCCTCCAATACCTTCTCTGGCTTAGCATTCCTGGACCTGTGAAAGAAGAGGTAGGACGTCCATCTATTGATGTGAGCCAAATCTGAGGGCTCACCATAAAAAGTGGTGCAAGCGAGGTAGTGGCACATCAGCTCCTGGTATACCTCCACTACCCGAGGGTCTGAATCTCCCAGCTCCCGGTTCATAGGAACATACTCTTCATACGGAGTATCCCCCATTGGTAGTCTCGAGATCTCTGCCATCTCATGGAGGGCCAATCCCAACTCCCCCAGTGGAGTGGCAAAAGTCCCGGTGAGCGAAATATATCGCTCCATCAGTGCCAGAAACAGGTTGGGGTTAGGAGGCAACCCAACACTGGTGGCACTCACAGCTGCAAATAGACCAATATTCTCCAACTCGGTCTGAAAATGCTTCAGGGCCCAATCAACTAAGCGAGCCCAACGAAGGTTTGTAGGGGTGATCCACCCACCGCACTGAGGGTTCACCTTGGGGTATACTCTCCCGTGCCCCATAAAATCATTGTAGAAGGTCGATAATTGGACCGGCTGGATCACTAGGCTATCTTCACTCAGGACACTGCCCGGGTACAGTCCCCTGAACATCGTCACATTGCCGGAAGGGCGGCTGACAAACGACCCCTGGTCAGCTCCTTTCAGATGAAAGATCTTCCCCGGCCTGCCGTGAAGATCAGGAGTCAACGTCCACGACATCCTCCTGGGATGTGTGGCATGGAAGAAAGCCGAGATGAGATAGTCTCTCGGCATCTTGGGCAGATACAAGACCAAGCTCCCGGCAGGGAAAACCCAGAGTTCTTTCTTGGGCTTCGTCTGGGACTGCTTGTCAATCATGTCCCCGAAGAGGAAAGCCGGCTTTATGTATTGGTCCCCGTCTATGTACGTTAGGGGCTCCCCGTTGATCAGGTTCAGCAGCGTTCGCTCGCCCTGAGCCGATATCAGAATCTCCCTTCCTTCAGGATACTACGGCCTGGAGATAGGAAATGTCACGTGTGACAGATCCTCCAGATAGTTGGAGTGCAGCATCCCGGCAGCAGAACCCATCACATCGGCTAGCGGAGACACATGCAAGTTAACTACAAGAGTGCAAGAAAAATATGTCAGTTCCTATAACTGGACATTGCAGATCTTGCAGCATACGCCAAAAATCGACAGTCTGTGCTTCACGCCAAGATCGTAAAAACTTGACCATTACGCTGGAATCCACTTCCTAAAGCGTAAAAGTTCAAGGCTGGCAGCATACAGTCCGTGCTTTACGCCAGACTGATAAAATTGAGTCATTACGCCAGAATCTTCATCCAGAAGCATAACACTCAAATTTTATACGCCAACTTTCGACAGTCAAAGCTTTTACGCCAGACTGCAAAAATATGAAATTTTTGCGCTGACACATTAGAAATATGGGCGTAAAATATAAAACGTCTCTGTGCATCATCTTCCTCAAAGAGGATATCAGCACAGAAGACGACCTAGCGCGGTCACGTACAACGTGTGCGAAGGATTTTTAGTCGTTCTTTTTCGTCCCAAATGCTCTACCTTTAAGGCCGGGTGCACTGCTCGTCGGCGGGATACTTCGCTCAGAATGAAGTTCGCCTTGCCCGACCGAAGACGCTCTCTCTTGAGCAGAAGAACGAGAAGAAGAATCCACCTTATTTCCCTTAGTGGAGGGGACTTATTTCGGGGCCATTACTGGAAACTTTGAAATCTCGGAGAAGAGACGAAGAAGAACTCGAACAGACGAAGGCTTTCTTTCGCAGAAGACGGATAAAAAGTTTTTCTCTCAAAAACTTGGGGTATATATAGAGTTTGAATGGACTCCTTGAATCCCGAACCAAATCTCCTAATTAATGTTCGGTTATGATTGGGTACTACGTCAGCCTATTACTCAGAGAAGGCGGACAGTCAGCGAATTCGAAAAGTTTTCGCGCAAAGTAGATTCGTGGTTTCTACGCTAAGAAGCTTTCTACGCTCGACAGCTACAGATCTACGGTTTTACGCTCACAGGCTATAAGTCTATGGTTTTACGCCCGGATGCCTTTGTGCTCGGTAGATTTTATGCTCGAGAGGCTACAAACCTACGACTTCATGCTCAACAGCTACAAATCTATGATCTCACGCTCGGCGGCGTTTAGTTTACGCTCAGAGGCAACAGATCCACAACTGCACGCTCGGAAGATTTCCTTTTCATAGGCTACAAATCTACAGTTTTGCACCAAGGAGCTTTCTACGCTTGACAGCTATAAATCTACGGTTTTACGTTCAATGGTTACAAGTCTATGGTTTTACGCCCGGATGCCTTTGTGCTCGGTAGCTTTTATACTCGAGAGGCTACAAACCTACGACTTCACGCTCAGGAACTACAAATCTACGATTTCATGCTCGGTGGCGTTTAGTTTACGCTCAGAGGCTGCAAACTTATGATTTCACGCTCTATGACTTTCCGCACATCTGAAAGATGCCAGGCCAGTACAGTACATCTGAACAAATTCTCAAGACGGTCAATTACAGGAGTTCACACAGAAGATACTCTTTCTTGACCTCAAGATACCCCAAGTACCCGAAGCATACAGAGTTCAATATTAAAAATTACTCTTCTTCATGGGTCGATTCGAAGTTCATCCAGAATCTAGTCTGAATATTTTGTCTGCAAATTCAAGATGGCAGCTCAGTTCCTGACAGTCATTTCTTGCCCTGTTCCAAGGGATTTTTGAGAAATCACTCTTGAAGACGACGGTCTGAACAAAAAAAATTCTGTTTATCAGAAGTAAAATCAGTTCAGAATTCTACACAGTTCCTAACAGCAGGACAGTTTGAACACTCGACTGCTAAAGAGGCTTTCTACGCATCCTCAGTTATGCGTAAAAGACAGGACATGACCTAGCGCTCTTTCTATACAGAGTCGGCGTAAAGAATCAGATGTGTCGAAGCTACACATATTCTGACTTCACAGTAAAGTATTGCAACATGATCATATGCAGAGAAGAAAGACGATTTTATTTAAAATTAAAAGCATGATTACATGAGGGAAATCCAGTCTACAAGGGTTTTCTTCATTTTTCATGACTACATATGAGGGAAACCCCGTCTACAAAGGGCTTCCTCATCGTCGTCTGAAGATCGCACCCAGAATCTGTTCTGCCAGGTTCTCGCATTGGTGAAGATCTTCCTCTTCTTCCATGGCAGTTCATCGACATCCACAGTCGATGAACAAGAAGATGATCAGTGGCGGGAGGATACAAAACTAGGCATAGACCCATCCTCCAACAGAAGAAAAGCAGGGTAACTCTGCTTTCCTACAACCAACGCCACTCGAGGACGGCAGTTACAGTTTGTCTGCTCTCGTCCACGGAGGTAACGGGAGAAGGTACCGCTTGTAAGTGGCATGGCGAAATGCGACCCTTCTTCTTTCCCGAAGAACCACCATACAAAGTTGCTGATTATCCCGAGCAAAGGAGGCTATGATATCCTTCAATGATCCATCATTGCAGAGGACATTTGCTCGAAGACGCCGTCTTTTTCGGCTCCTTACATGCTGGAAGAGCATGATCTCCTTCTTCCTCAAGTCGACCCGACGAACTCCGGCCATCATCTCTGTGTGGTGAAGGAAGTGTGGGAAGAACAGGATAAATCCTCAGCCTTTTTATAGGCGAAAGAGATCACCGATCCCCAATAACTCCACCATAAAGTCAGCCATAAAAGAACATGTCAGGCTTGACCATTTCAGGCTCTATTCAGAGCGTTTCGAGTTACGAGGAACGGTTTATACTTCATTCAAAGTATTTCAAATTACGAGAAATTTAAAAGCTTTGAAGGGGGTCTTGTAGAAGCATAAAAAATATGCTGGATAGCCATACGCAGCATATTGATGCAGGACAGCGTAAACAGAGGACCTCAGAGCCATCAAACGTGCAACAGAGCTTTTTCTGCTAAGCACAGCGTAAAAATATAGGCTCAAGGACCATCCGCGTAATGCAGTATGTCCAGGCTGCTTCGGCGTAAACAGGGTGCTTTATCGCCTATATGGCGTAAAACTTATCCGCTTTCAATGCAGCATTGAAGTATACGAGGAACGCTTCGTATTCTTCAAAATGAACCTGTCAGATCATGTAATGAACCTGACGTCTGGTCTCCTGACAAAGAGTACTGCACGACAACCCATGCGACGGGTATCATGATGGCGCGGCACTGCAACCCAGGCTGTCATTTACTGCTATTTCCTTTGCGTAAACCGCTTTCACACATATGAAGGAATACGCTGCCTTGTTTTACACAGGCCGATGCGAGCTGTTTACGCTCCGCAGAAGATAAACAGCCTGCCACTTCAAAAGTTGCACTTCGTACAGGGCTCAAGGCACGTCTCTGCATTTAATGCGCAGGGCGGTGACAGTTTCTCGAGGCACGTCTCTGCACTTAAAGTGCCGAATACTGACAGATGCCCAAGGCACGTCTCTGCACTTGATGCACAGAAGGGTGGCAGGCCTTCAAAACATGCCTCCTCATTTAATGAGCGGGATAAAGGCGGATCCCCGTATTTAATGCAGAGATTTGATTAAATGTCACCGAACCGTCGTTTAGTGACATCCCCTTTGCATAAACTACTCTTACGCATATAAGGGAATACGCCGCCCAGTTTTACACAGGCAGACGTGAGCTTCTTACGCTCCGTAGAAGGCAAAAAGACCGCCACATCAGCAGTTACTCTTCGTACAGAATTTGAGGCGCGTATCTGCATTTAATGTACAGAATAATGGCATATCTTAAAGACAAGCCTCTGCATTTAATGCGCAGGATGGGGGTAGATCTCTGCATTTAATGCAAGAGATTTGATTATATCTCCAAGAGCCGTAATTCCGGCTAAAACGTTCACATCGTCTCGGCTTCTACGCCTGCTCGGCTTCTATGTCCACCCGGCCTCTATGACCACTCGGCTTCTACGCCTACTCGGCTTCTATGCCCACTTGGCTTCTACGCCACTCGGCTTCTATGATCGCTCGGCTTCTACGCCTACTCGGCTTCTATGCCTACTCGACTTCTACGCCTACTCGACTTCTATGTCTATTTTGGCTTCTATGCCATGGTGACAGTCATTGGCTTCTACGCCAACCTCTTCTACACAAGGGATAACTACCTACGTGGCTTCTAGGCCAACCTCTTCTACACAAGGGATAACTACCTACGTGGCTTCTACGCCGTGATCTTCGCAGCAGATATACGCGTTTTGTCCCTTAGTTGGACACGCGTCACATGCTCACTCAAAAGATCATCTATACGCAGACATTGGTTATTTTAAACCGTCGTGTAAAAGGGTGCTGTACTTTCCACTACTCAGTTTCTACGCCGACTGTGTGGTCACTGTCACTAAAAACTCTATAAATAGAGACCTCTATCAACAGAGGACAAGGTCGAGGAAATTTGGTCGGAAAATTGATCTAGAAATCCAGTATCAGATCTAATGGTCAAAGAAATTGGAGGTCAAGAGAGAGAGGAGAGGAGAATCCAGAGCTCAGGCAAAGAGAAGGGATCGACGACTTTGGCATCGAGCATCCACCCTCTTTAGCAACCTTCGAAGCTGCTTTCTGTCTTCCACAGCATTTCTTTAATATCGTGTGGTCCAAGGGCTAAAGTGATCGACTGCAGATCAGACACCTATAGTAATATTTATCCAGATTAAATAAATTGTACTTAGTCATCCTCATGTAGGATTAAATTGTACAATCTTGTTTGTAAACATAAAAGAAGGAGGAGTTTTCGTATAAGACCTTGTTTTCCACATTATCAAATCTTTTTTCGTTTATTATCCTAAACAACACGGATACCACAAAAATAATAGGAACAACATACTCAATCACAACTACAACACGATAAGATCTCAAAGAAACAAAAATGCAACATTAGTCTAAATAGAAATAGTCTACTCAACAATAATCCAAGTCTCAAATAAGATTGCCGGAGACAAATCTGGTACCAAAATAGACAACTGAGAAACTAACTAGATAACTAGTGATTCCGGCTAAACCTCCCGGAATCACGACTGAACTACTAAGTCCAAGACTACAGCTACTCACCCTGTGGTCCACAAGTGTCGGATACCAGTCCTCTAGGCATAGTCTAGAAAATATTTTCCAGTCAGGAAGGAGCAAAGTACATTTCTAATAGCAGTTCTATATTAATGATATAAACTATGTAGCAGTATATAGATGGAAATATACATGATGCATGTATATGTACGAGAAATATACAATAAAGGATATATTGGAAATACTGTAAGTAAATGCAGAAAAGGAAACAATATGTCAATGATTAAGAATACTATGACTAAGTGTGTGAGTACTAGCTTTAACAAGTGATCGACTTGGGAACTTGATCAGGCTGGTTACATATGATTAGCTATGATTCATGTAAGGTCAGGCTAACCATTTGGTTAGCTATGATGCATGTAGAGGTCAGACTAATCACATGTAACAGCTATGAAGAATGTAAATGGTCAGGCCGCACCCGACGTGAGATGTGGGGTGAGCTATGATGCATGTAGAGTTGGGTATGATCACATATCTATACTAAAATACTCCCCACCCCCGAATGGTATAGTAGATCCAACCATGGTACGCTATGGCACGGAATTCCCTAGGGAGGTAGCAAATCTCTCCAGAAATCAGTGTCTGTACATGCACAAGATAACAATGAAACAAGTCTTGTAAAAGCTACACCATGAACAAGGAATAATATCTCATGACGAGATCCGTATATACCAATCCGTGTAACCATCGTGTCAAGAGCATGGATATTTATACTAGATACAATGAACATAGGGGATATCATAAACAAGAAGCTAATCAGAGAATGTACTCGCCTTGGGTCCTTAGCTGGTAATGTCAAAGTCCTGTTCCAGAGTATCGCCTAGATGAACCAACTGTCCTATAGACATATAATGAAATAATACAACATTTGCATCAGATGCTATACTAACACAAACATAAAACATTGAACTCAGAGTTATGCCAGGTATGGCACTGGTCAATCTAGGGTCAGTGTGCGTCAAGTTGCACGGGCGTCGCGTCTGTGATTGCTGTGCATGACAGACGGTCAAATTGATACGGGGCTTGCCAGTACGTCAGTGTACGTGTGGCAGTTAACTAACACTTACAGGGTTATAGGTCCATGCAAATACGGGGCCTCCGTAATTACACGCGGGTCGTCTACAATATTTATCAATAGACATATATCAATAATTAAATTAATACGTATTTATGGGTATACCAATAATTATATACAATATGTCTAAGTATATACACTAAATTAAATACATATACAATATATGTATACCAATTAATCATATATCATATATATATATATACTAGTTGAACTATATGTATACTCATATATATGCAAAAATATATTTTAAAATATACATATATATTGTCAACATTATTATTAAAATATACTAATATTAATACACCAAATTAAGTTTATACTATATATATATATATATATATATATATATATATATATATATATATATATATATATATACATGTACATATATACCAAAATACGTATTAATATATATTACATTTATATATATACAGATAATTTAATATATACACATTGAATACGTATATATGAAAATAGAGAATACACGATGTATTCATATATATATATATAAGTATATATATATATATATATATATATATATATATATATATATATATATATATATATATATACATACATACACGCATTTGCGTATTTATACTAAAACACATTTTTTTAATACACATATACACACATACACATGTACACATTTACGTATATACGCACATACACATACACACACAAATACGTATATACACATACATCTACACACACATATATACGTATATACGTATACACACAAAAATACGTATTTATACCTATACATATATATTAAAATGAAGGAGGGAGAGAGAGAGGAGCTCTCACAGTGGTCGGCTGGTGGCCACTGGCCGAAGTCGGACTGCGGAGGAGCAGCAGGGAGTCGGGGACGGTAGGGTGGCCGGAGTCTGGTCGAGGTAGGGCCGGTGAGGAGGATGCAGGGAATCATGGAGAAGATGGAGGAGGAGCGGGAGAGTTTGGCTGAGGCGTAGCTCGGGTTGACCAGCCGGGGAAGGAAGGCAGGTCGGGGAGTGGTTTGGCCGGACTGGGTGGCTTGGGGCTGGTCGGAGGGATGAAGGGGAGAGCAGGTCGGGGCTTCAAGCGGTGCGGGGACTTGCAGGGAGTCGGGGCTCGAGAGTTGCTCGGGGATGGGGCAGTAGCCGGAGGCGATGGTAAAGTCGGAGGGGGTGAGCTCGGCGCAGCGCAGTGGTCGACGGAAAGAGCTGGCCGGGGGATGTCGACCGGAAACTGGAGGCGGGGAGCTCCGGTTGCAGCAGGGTGGAATGGGGGAGGAGTCGGCTGGACCGGGGCCTGGCCGAGATGCAGTGGCGGCGGGAGTCTCAGCGTAGGGAGGATGACACTAGTGGTGGTGGAATAGGTCGTGGCTGAAGAGGGGGCCGGAGTTGATGGTGGTGCCGGTGTCGAGCGGGGTACAGCAGCGGGAGCCGCCGAATCGGAGTCGGGATGCAGGCACGAGGGGGTGATGAGCAGGGTGGAGAGTGGTGGTTGTGTTCGTGGTGGTGCCGGTGAAGAGTGGAGCGGGTTCAGGTGGAGGCCGGGGAATGAGCGGGGGATCTCGACTGTGGGAGGAGAGCAGCGGGAAGCTCGGCCGGGTGATCGGGGCTTGGCCGGTGGTCGGCCGTGTGTAGGGGTGTGAACAGTGGTAGGTGTTTCCCCCCTTTAAATAATTCAAAAACAAAAGAAAAGGGGAAGAAAGGAAGAAGAAGAAGAAAATAGAAGCAGAAAGGAAAAATGGAGAAATTTTAGAATGAAGGAGGAGGCTACGGGTGAGTGTGGGGGCTTGTGAGGAGGTGGGGGCTTGTCTAGGTTTTGGGGATTAGGGCTTGGGTGTGATGGGACATTAAATAGGGAGAGGGATGAGGGAAATGAATGGTGAAGATGCACCCCTCCTAATGGATGGTCAAGATTTGACATAGAGGGATTTTATTCATGTAGGAATGAGGGTGTTGACTAGTCAATATTTGGGGCTCTCCATTTAGTTGAACCAATGGGGTGTTGACACCTAAGGCAAATTTGCAAATTAGCCCCCTTAAATTTGGGTATTTGCACAGACACATAAAATAATAAAAATTTGGTGGGCGATTCGGTGTTTGACATTTTGTAGAGTGAGGGGGTATTGTATGTTTGGCATGGGCTTAATTAGTAGGGATACTGGATTAAGTCGGGGTTAAACGGTATCAGACAAAATTGTATCCTCAATTTAATTAGAAATAAATGCAAGCTGTGTTCTAAAATTAATTAGGAGTACATGGGGCCAAAATTAGGTCGGGTCATCAATATCATTAGTGAAGAAGACTCAGAACAGAATATTATCCTAATTTGGGTTGCACGGAAAATAGGCCAAGATTGCCTCCAATTTCGATTGGAACGCACATCGATACAAAGTTAGAATTTATTCAGAAATTAAATAAACGTTCACGACGAATATTGTGCGGCTAAAATGAACACAAAAGAGCATAATTAGGAGTTGCAAAAAGGTCATAATGGAAGATGGGCACGTCTAGGGCAATGTTGTAAAATTTGTTAGAAGGCAAAAGCTAGGGTAGCGCTCCAAATATCGAAGCAACGGCAGTGCGCAACAATTAAATAAATTACGGTAATTAATTACGACATCCAATAATTAAATTCTAATTAATACAAATTAAATACAAAATCCTATAATTCGGACAGGTGTTCGTCTAGTGGGCTTCTAGGTCAAGTCTACTAGCTCAAACATTAATGAACACTGTTAAATATTTAAATACACATCTTATACAATTATTTAAATTAAATATACTCATCATGCAATTATTTAAAATAACTGCCACAATAATAAATATATATATATAAAAGTCAAAAATATCCCTGTTTTTGGAATGTGGTAGTGACAAGTCTACCCTCCTTAAAAGAATTTCGTCCTCGAAATTTAAAATTCTCATAGTAGTGTTTATTTATTATATTATTTTCCATCAATAGTTAAATTCACCAACCCACATAATCCTGAAATAATCCACCTTGTCATTTCACAATTTTAAAAATTCTGAAATTATTGTATTCCTGAAAAATCCTCGAAATAAAATTAGTTTCTATTTTCCTCACAATTTCCTCCAAATTTTTAAGTTAATAATTAAATACTCGAAATTTATTATCCACTCCTCTAATTTAATTTCATTCAATGCACATATATAAAATCTAAATCTCGTCCCAAAAGTTTGAATTCAAACACTAATCCATCAATGATTTTATTCCTTGATTTCCTTTTTCCTCAAAATACTAGACAACGCGATACTTATGGATTCTTCAAATGCAACATCCATAATATAAATTTTTAAATTCGTATCTTGCAATCAAATAAATATAATGATAATCTCCTTAATTTTCTCAAGTTTTTAATGATAAATATATCATAATCAATAATCATCAATCCTACCTTATTAAATTCTTAACCTCGCATTTAAATTAATATTTATCCTCGAATTCTAATGATAATTTAATCATATCTCAATCTTGACAAAATCAATGATTTATCAACTCTGCCATATTAAATCCTCAACTCTTTATGCTTATCTTCCAAAAATTTTAGCATCTCGTTTCTCTTGTCAAGTCATAACCTCTTCATAAATCTACTATGGTCAAACCCCAATAATCATGGTCTAAGAAAATTCTACCTACAACCATACAATCTAAGAAAATATGTACGGTCATGTGTCCTTTGTCATGGTATTGCAGTCTTTGTCAGGGTGTACTACTAACTACACTTTAACAAGAAAATTATGCATACGAACTACGGTACTAAGGAAATCAGTCGATCAATTAAATAGAAAGGAACAGAAGGAAGGACAGAACATAGTCTTCTAACCCATTACTTGGATATCTTCATCCTCTAATATACACTTAACTCTGGCACATTCACTAACTAATTCCTATCCTTGTACACTGGTACCCATATCAACTAATCATTAGTCCACAAGACATTCATGAATACATCCTCATTGCATACACCTGTCTATTGATACCTAAATCTGATACCAAGAATCTCTAATATAACCATAATTTAATAATGCATCCAAAGTTTGATACCTCTATCTCTTTAGTACCATTGTTTTTACTACAAGCACACTCACTGCTAGCTCTCTTATCTACTATAATTGTTTACACTATTTGTTCTTATCACCCAAATGCACGTCAAGTGCAACACCTTACTAAGTACTGCTCTCTCTCTCTCTCTAATACAACTCTAGATGGACACCTAAGTCAGTCTGCAGTGCCATCTCAATCTTGCTCAAGTCAACAGATCCTTACACATGTATATCATCTACTCATATACTAATATGTATTTCTCATCCACCATAAAATTTTTATCCTCATAATAAAATCATCAAAATTTAACTTTTGAACAATTTAAAATAAAAAGTGTATACTTTCCTCAAGTCAAATACCCAATATCGAAATAAAATTTTAATCACTTCTAAAATCTTTATAGCCTTGACCATGTTTATTGAAAAAATTTCTTTTCTTTTTTTGAATTCTCAATATTATTTAACAACATAAAATCTCAACTCTCTAAAATTCTCAAAATTGCAATTCATTTCCACTCTTCAAACGATAAAATTAAATTCATAATATACATATAAATGCTCACGGTCTCTAATACTCGAGGTGTACTCAAATACATCTATTGACTACAACTCTCAACTGGGTACTAAAATTGTACTGCCCGAATTTACTTGCACTATTACTCCCAATGATTAAAGTTATCATCATACGTATTTTCTTCCATAATTTTCAATCTATATCAACTGGTATATCATCTAATTATCATCACGCAAAGTGCTTACTGTTATTAGCATCATGCTCGACTAATCCTCGATATGGAATTATTAGTACTCTTGGTATGATGTCACTAGCTTCATTATTGGATCATCTCATCAAACTTATTAGAACTCATGATTACCTGTACCTTCTATAACACTCATGTTTCCTTACTCTCATGGGCAAGTATATGGTTCCTCATCTCGATTGATGTTTATGTATTTTCCTTTAATCTTTTATAGCCTGTTAAACTAATTTGTGATACGCTTCACCATTTTATTACTAATTCCGATATTTCTCTACTCATGACATCTTATTATAACTTTGTATGCATATATATTTCCTTACCTTTAACACTCTCGATATCAATTATCAAATTAAACATCATGCTCCATTAATCCTTAACACAATTCCTGGATACTTAATTGTTTACATAGATCATCCAATTACATAATCATGATTATCCAGGACGGGTATGTTGGCTCTGATACTAACTCTTGGAACTATCACTGATACTCTCTACTCTCCTTTACTCACAGTACTATAATGACACATATCCTATAATTATTGCTACAAGGTACTATGCTATGGGTTAACTCTAGATTAAGGCCTACTGCTCACATGTCCATCTAGGAAACACTTACAAACTCACAAGCAACACTCAGGCAATACTAATACTCAAGACATAGACATAATTACAAGTCACTAATTATCATACTTAACAAGGAATCCTCAAGGAATAGAAGCTCAAAAGGAACTGGGTTGAGGACTAAAGGTATTTCTACTGCTAGCAACCAAAAGAAACGATGGAATAAAGTCCTGTATGTTGAAATGATACTTTAAGAACCAATTTTTTTAAGATACAACCTGATAATCATACATGTCTGTCAGAAATCATGACGCTTAGAATCATCGCCACGCCCGTAAGCATAGGTGCGATAAACGACAGGTTCCGTAACTAAAGTACGCAACCCTATAATCATGTCATCTAGAATCTTTGCCACGCCAACCGGTATGGCTGTGATAAACTCTAGGTTCCATAACCAAAGTAGACGTTTTACCTTTCTCACTGTTCTCATCAATATATGTCATCAGATGATATCGTAAAGTTTAGTCCGTAAAATTTATCTCGATAAAGAAATCAACTCAACAACGGTACCAAGAATTAAATTTAACAACTGGTCAACAAGAATCAAACTCAATATCAACGAGTGAGGACGGACGGAAACAAGGGCGAAGGATTTAAATTGGAAATTGTAATAAGATTCTCAAGGGGTCGTCCCAGGAATCTCTCAAGAATTTTGTGATTGAGTATCCGCTCTCGTCCTAGTATCCTATATCCTATATTCTATAAGGCACGCAGTAGTACAACTAATACGTCGTACTACCACGACATTGCACAACTTGCGAAGTCTGACCTACATGGGCCACCACTAAAAACGTGTCACGACCCGCACCCGGAATTGGCGTACGAGTACGCGGGTACGTCCAGCCTAAGTCGCAGCATCGGCAGTAGAACGCTGTCTAGGTCAATCACTATCTAAAATAATCTCGCACTAGTATCCAACTCTATGAGGAGACATGGATACCACAAAAATAATAGGAACAACATACTCAATCACAACTACAGCACGATAAGATCTCAAAGAAATAAAAATGCAATATCAGTCTAAATAGAAATAGTCTACTCAACAATAATCCAAGTCTCAAATAAGATTGCTAGACAAATCCGGTACCAAAATAGACAACTGAGAAACTAACTATATAACTAGTGATTCCGGCTAAACCTCCCGGAATTACGACTGAACTACTAAGTCCAAGACTGCAGCTACTCAACTTGTGGTCCACAAGTATCGGATACCAGTCCTCTAGGCATTGTCTGGAAAATGTTTTCCAGTCAGGAAGGAGCAAAGTACATTTCTAATAGCAGTTCTATATCAATGATATAAACTATGTAGCAGTATATAGATGGAAACATACAAGATGCATGTATATGTAAGAGAAATATACAATAAAGGATATACTGGAAATACTGTAAGTAAATGCAGGAAAGAAAATAATATGTCAATGATTAAGAATACTATGACTAAGTGTGTGAGTACTAGCTTTAACATGTGATCGTCTTGGGAACTTGATCAGGCTGGTTACATATGATTAGCTATGATTCATGTAAGGTCAGGCTAACCATTTGGTTAGCTATGATGCATGTAGAGGTCAGGCTAATCACATGTAATAGCTATGAAGCATGTAAATGGTCAGGCCGCACCCGACGTGAGATGTGGGGTGAGCTATGATGAATGTAGAGTTGGGTATGATCACATATCTACACTAAAATACTCCCCACCCCCGAATGGTATAGTAGATCTAACCATGGTACGCTATGGCACGGGATTCCCTAGGGAGGTAGCAAATCTCTCCGAAAATCAGTGTCTGTACATGCACAAGATAACAATAAAACAAGTCTTGTACAAGCTACACCATGAACAAGGAATAACATCTCATGACGAGATCCGTATATACCAATCCGTGTAACCATTGTGTCAAGAGCATGGATATTTATACTAGATACAATGAACATAGGGGATATCATAAACAAGAAGCTAATCAGAGAATGTACTCGCCTTGGGTCCTTAGCTGGTAATGTCAAAGTCATGTTCCAGAGTATCGCACGGATGAACCAACAGTCCTATAGACATATAATGAAACAATACAACATTTGCATCAGATGCTATACTAACACAAACATAAAACATTGAACTCAGAGCTATGCCAGGTATGGCACTGGTCAATCTAGGGTCAGTGTGCGTCAAGTTGCACGGGCGTCGCGTCTGTGATTGCTGTGCATGACAGACGGTCAAATTGATACGAGGCTTGCCAGTACGTCAGTGTACGTGTGGCAGTTAACTAACACTTACAGGGTTACAGGTCCATGCAAATACGGGACATCCGTAATTACACGCGGGTCGTCTACAATATTTATCAATAAACATATATCAATAATTAAATTAATACATATTTATGGATATACCAATAATTATATACAATATGTCTAAGTATATACACTAAATTAAATACATATACAATATATGTATACCAATTAATCACATATCATATATATATATATATATATATATATATATATATATATATATACTAGTTGAATTATATGTATACTCATATATATGCAAAAATACATTTTAAAATATATATATATATATTGTCAACATTATTATTAAAATATACTAATATTAATACACCAAATTAAGTTTATACTATATATATATATATATATATATATACATGTACATATATACCAAAATACGTATTAATATATATTACATTTATATATATACAGATAATTTAATATATACACATTAAATACGTATATATGAAAATAGAGAATACACGATGTATTCATATATATATATATATATATATATACACGTATTTACGTATTTATACTAAAACACATTTTTTAATACACATATACGCACATACACATATACACATTTACGTATATACGCACATACACATACACACACAAATATGCATATACACATACATCTACACACACATATATATGTATATACGTATACACACAAAAATACGTATTTATACCTATACATATATATTAAAATGAAGGAGGAAGAGGGAGAGGAGCCCTCACAGTGGTCGGCTGGTGGCCACTGGCCGGAGTCGGACTACAGAGGAGCAGCAGGGAGTCGGGGACAGCAGGGTGGCCGGAGTCTGGTCGAGGTAGGGCCGGTGAGGAGGATGCAGGGAATCGTGGAGAAGATGGAGGAGGAGCGGGAGAGTTTGGCTGAGGCGTAGCTCGGGTTGAGCAGCCGGGGAAGGGAGGCAGGTCGGGGAGTGGTTTGGCCGGACTGGGTGGCTTGGGGCTGGCCGGAGGGATGAAGGGGAGAGCAGGTCGGGGCTTCAGGCGGTGCGGGAACGTGCAGGGAGTCGGGGCTCGGGAGTTGCTCGGGGATGGGGTAGTAGCCGGAGGAGATGGTGAAGTCGGAGGGGGTGAGCTCGGCGCAGCGCAGTGGTCGACGGGGAGAGCTGGCTGGGGGATGTCAACCGGAGACTGGAGGCGGGGAGCTCCGGTTGCAGCAGGGTGGAATGGGGGAGGAGTCGGCTGGACCGGGGCCTGGCCGATATGCAGTGGCGGCGGGAGTCTCGGCGTAGGGAGGATGACACTGGTGGTGGTGGAATAGGTCGTGGCTGAAGAGGGGGCCAGAGTTGATAGTGGTGCCGGTATCGAGCAGGGTACAGCAGCGGGAGCCACCGGATCGGAGTCGGGATGCAGACTCGAGGGGGTGATAAGCAGGGTGGAGAGTGGTGGTTGTGTTCGTGGTGGTGCCGGTGAAGAGTGGAGCGGGTTCAGGTGGAGGCCGGGGAATGAGCGGGGGATCTCGGCTGTGGGAGAAGAGCAGCGGGAAGCTCGGCCGGGTGATCGGGGCTTGGCCGGTGGTCGGCCGGGTGTAGGGGTATGAACAGTGGTAGGTGTTCCCCCCCCCCCCCTTTAAATAATTCAAAAACAAAAGAGAAGGTGAAGAAAGGAAGAAGAAGAAGAAAATAGAAGAAGAAAGGAAAAATGGAGAAATTTTAGAATGAAGGAGGAGGCTACGGGTGAGTGTGGGGGCTTGTGAAGAGGTGGGGGCTTGTCTAGGTTTTGGGGATTAGGGCTTGGGTGTGATGGGACATTAAATAGGGAGAGGGATAAGGGAAATGAATGGTAAAGATGCACCCCTCCTAATGGATGGTCAAGATTTGACATGGAGGAATTTTATTCATGTAGGAATGAGGGTGTTGACTAGTCAATATTTGGGGCTCTCCATTTAGTTGAACCAATGGAGTGTTGACACCTAAGGCAAATTTACAAATTAGTCCCCTTAAATTTGGGTATTTGCACAGACACATAAAATGATAAAAATTTGGTGGGTGATTCGGTGTTTGATATTTTATAGAGTGAGGGGGTATTGTATGTTTGGTATGGACTTAATTAGTGGGGGTACTGGATTAAGTCGGGGTTAAACGGGATCAGACAAAATGGTATCCTCAATTTAATTAGAAATAAATGCAAGCTGTGTTCTAAAATTAATTAGGAGTACATGGGGCCAAAATTAGGTCGGGTCATCAATATCATTAGTGAAGAAGACTCAGAACAGAATATTACCCTAATTTGGGTTGCACAGAAAATAGGCCAAGATTGCCTCCAATTTAGATTGGAACGCACATCAATACAAAGTTGGAATTTATTCAGAAATTAAATAAACGTCCGCGACGAATATTGTGCGGCTAAAATAAAGCACAAGAGAGCATAATTAGGAGTTGCAAAAAGGTCAGACTGGAAGGCGGGCACGTCTAGGGCAAGGTTGTGAAATTTGTTAGAAGGCAAAAACTAGGGTAGCGCTCCAAATATCGAAGCAACGGCAGTGCGCAATAATTAAATAAATTACGGTAATTAATTACAACCTCCAATAATTAAATTCTAATTAATACAAATTAAATACAAAATCCTATAATTCGGACAGGTGTTCGTCTAGTGGGCTTTTAGGTCAAGTCTACCAGCTCAAACATTAATGAATACTGTAAATATTTAAATACACATCTCATACAATTATTTAAATTAAATATACTTATCATGCAATTATTTAAAATAACTATCACAATATTAAATATATATATAAAAGTCAAAAATACCCCTGGTTTTGGAATGTGGTAGTGACATCTAGTCTGGTTTTTGCAGGACCGGTAATATAATTTTTAGATAATTGATATTATTACTGATAAGCATATTATATTGTACTAACGATATCTATACATATATTATATAGTGCTATGATTATCCAGATGTCAAATTATGAGAGCATGGTGAGTGGCGGTCATCATGGGAGTTGACTGAAGGCCAAAAGGTCTTGGTGGAGGCTTTTGGTTTTCACTTTGTTGATGCTATACGAATCAAGGGTCACGATAGAGACCTGATATTAAGTATCGTTGAGCGATTGTGGCCAACACGCAACACATTTCAGTTACCCTTCGGGGAGATGACGATCACATTAGCGGATGTGGCACAGATTCTGGGATTACCTATCGAGGGTAATCCTATATATTTCGACAAAAAGTTGGAAGCAAAATATCTCGTTAGAGAATACCTCGGTATGGAGCCCCCCTCTAACATAGGAGAAACCAGCACTGTCAAACTCACTTGGCTCCGGTCTACTTTCATGCATGTTGATCATATCGTCTCTACAACAGTTTCTGTCGATTATTCGCAGATAATTATTTACATGTATTAATTATTGTTAATATTTATTTAATGTAAACGGTATCAATATTCAATTATATTTTTAGGTGATATGTTGCACTAGAGCTTACTTGTTGTGTCTATGCGGTGCTTTTTATTCCTCGACGCTACGGAAAATATGATCAACGTGCGACTGCTACCATTTCTTGCGGACATCCATTCCAACACAAAACACGCATGGAGTGAAGCAGTGTTAGCATGTTTATACCGCTCTATGACGTCTTTTGCGAGTAAGGTATCACAGGGTCGAACAACAAAAAATATAAGTGGATGTCTAACACTTATACAGGTATGAATAAAAATAAATAATATCTGCTATATTTATTTGGATCTTATTTGTGTTCTTCTTTGTAGTTCTGGTGTTACGATCACTTCGAGATTGGTATACCAGTTAGTAAATATATAGCTGAACAAACAGTATGGCCAGCAGGCATTCGCTGGATTACTGGAAATACAGATTATGTGTATTGTATGACAAAAGTGGTATCTCTTTACCGGTATCGATTTGACACATTAACCGCCTATGAGGTAAGTATGTAATTATTAAATTTAATAAAAAAATATTGTTGTGCCTACCATTTATTACTTGTTGAATATCAAATAGGTTGTTTGGCAACCACTAAGTGTGCCACAAGAAGTGAGAGATGGTGAACGTGTCCACAGTCTCCATATGTACTATATTATGTACAATGGATCTATCATATTTCATCCAATGGATCGTGTTATGCGACAGTTCGGACTGAAACAGATAATACCCCTGGAGCCTTTGGCTTCTAGTAGTACCAACTCAAATATGGAAGAGCTGGTTCGTACATATATGCTTGGTTGGCATTCCAGATTTACCACGCATGGCGTGGAACACATGTCCGAATTGATGACATCGGCGACAGATTATAAGTTAAGGGGTATTTCAAATAAATTATACGGTATTAGATCTTACATATCCTTTTGTGTTAAAATTTTACAGTGGAGGGTACTGCCAATTTCCTACGTTGGTATGGATGCCCGCTAGTGCAAAATAGGATATATAAATTTGAAGAACCTCGGTTCAAGCCACGAGCTTTAGACGATCTGAGCTTGCGTGACAGGAGGGCACGCGATGCTCTAGTGGTATGTGTTCTTATTTACATAAACTATTATCTTTATATATTTTACTTTTATATTCATTGAGTGTGGATTTAAATATTCAGGCGGAGACACTGGCTGATATAGCTGAGGACCCCGAAAGAGATCCAGAAGAGATTTTAGGGATGACTGTACAATATCTGCATGCACCACTGAGTCTCCGTTTTACTCCACTCGATATACCAGACAGCCATCCGGTAGGCTTTATGAGACAGAGGCAGGCACGTCCTCGTAGGACAAGTGATCGAGGAGCTGGTTCGAACAATGCAGAGGCACAAATTTTACAGGTTGGTGAGGGAACATCCCAAGCTTACAAGGGCACTTCGCAGCCTTACGCTGGCATGTCACAGCCTTATGTTAGCATGCCACAATATTACGAGGGATATTTTCAGCCTTACGCTAGCATGTCACAACCTTACGAGGGTAGGCCACAACATGAGAATGATACATCCCAGAGTTACGAGACCACATCCCAGAGCAACGATGCCATGCCACAAGGTGCTTCTCATGAATGAGATTGGAATTATTACCTGCAGGTGACTGGCACTTCGTTGTTTGGCTCAGCCAGCCTTGATCCAGACTCCCATTTATATTTGCCACCACCGGAGGGTACAAAGGAAAGGAGAGATAGGCTAGGTCTTAGGCAAGTTGATCGTAGAGATTATAGAAGGGATGACAGAGAGGGCTAGTAATTTTGTTGGTCTCCATAAATAAATGATTGACAATATTTTGTTGGTCTTTAAATTTCAGTAATATGATGTTTATTTTATTCGAAAGTTCAACAACTTCAATTACAACATTATAACAACGTAAAATCAAAATTATTATTACTCTAAAAAGATACAATAATAATATTCACTGCCTCGGTTGGTTTCTACAAGTCCATTTGTTGTGTCCCAGCCCGCCACAATTACTGCAACGAAGATCTCTTGTCGACGGTTCGCTTGTCATTATACGATTCTTCTTCGGTCTGCCAGCTCTACGCCCAAGAAGTGGTACTCTAATTTGACCTCTTACCGGTTCACTTTGAAAAGTATAGGGGACTGAAATCCGTTCCATACATGGTAATAGAGTATGTTACAACAAAAAATTCAACAGGATAATAACTTTCAACTAGTACGTTAGAAGAATGACATGTAAAGCAAGCATGTTCACATGGTAATATAGAGTATGTTGCCACCGACCACATGTACAACATTTACGGTCTAGTTTAACCACATAACATCTACTTGTTTCATGATCCCGTATTTTAAATTTATTGTTATTAAAATGCAATAACTGAAAATGGTGTGACTTTCGCCTAATACGTGCTATAGTGTTCATCATCCTTGGAGAAAACTTTATTTCCATCTTTCAGCATTTGTTCGATGCTTGTCGTGAAGTGTTATTATTTTTTCTCTAATACCATCAAGCAATTTTGATATAGCTTTGTTACGCAAACTTTTATTTTAATTGTTAAAATATTCAGCAATGTTCGAAGTATTAATATCTAATCATGGGCACGGTGCATAAGCTGTTATCCAGTGAGAAAAATCACGATTTTTATCGCTTGACCCTACAATCCAATTAAAAACATTTACATAAGCAAATTTTATTGTTTCCAACCAACCATTCGCATCAACCTCATTATAAGACCGGGCAAGTTTGTCTAACCATTGTAGATATGTCGGTGTACGAGGACACTGATTTTTTAAATTTTGTTTAAAATGTTGAATACAAAAAAGTGGGAAGAGTTTGGAAAAACTGTTCGCATTCCACGAATTAATCCTTTCTGTTTATCATATATAAATGAAATACTATCTCAACGTTCAAAATAAGTTTCGAAAGACATTTTCAAACAGTTTAAAAACCATGTCAACGACTCAGTTTTTTCATTCTCAGCAACACAATAAGCAATAGGATATAGTTGATAGTTTGGATCGTAAGCACAAGCAACAAATAAATTACCTTGGAATCTAGATGTAAGAAAAGTAGCATCAATACTAATAACAGGTAAACAACCACTTAAGAAACCATCCACACAAGCCTTGAAACAAATAAATATTCTTTGGAAGACATTATTTTCTACTATTTTTAAAGAACATTTGCTACCGAAATTTGTTTCCATAATTGTAAAATAATATTTCTCAAGACTACCATATGCATCAACGTAACTGCCGTTAATATCAGATAATGCAAGTTTTCTAGCTCTCCAATCTTTGGAATATGTAATATGTATCCGATGTTCTCTAAGTATATCGTGTACAATGTGTGCCGGACTATACGAGTTGTTATCTCTAATTTTACCAATTATTTTATTTTTTATCCATGCAGTGGTGGCTAGTGGATGATGCCCTCCTGTAAATCCACCTAAACATGAATGTCTACCTTCAAATGTACGAATTTCAAATGTACTACCATCACCATTAGATTTAGCATATACTCTCCAACAACAGTTTAGAGAATCACAAGTATACACTATTCTTTGATGATTGTTATGTTTAGATGAACAACTAAATTTATATGTAATTGCTAGGTCGCTAATAAAATTACGAAAATCCTTAGGAGAATCAAATTGTCTGCCAACAAATAACCCGGGAATACAACCAGCTACATTAGCATCATTATCATCTAAATAGTAATCTAAATTTTTAACCAAATTATTATTGTTTTCATCGTCAACATCATTCTTTTTAGTATCAGAGTTACTTTCAGTGTGATTTATACAACTAGGACCAACATTGAAATCTTGGTTATCATTAAAATATTCACTACTTGAAATGATAGTTGTGTCGATATTAATTGTGATGGAATGATGTAAATTTTAATACAAGCTGAAACTAAATTACTTTAAATAATAAAATTTCATGTTTCTTCATAATCTACTATTGTCAATGCATCTTTATAAAACCACCTTATTGTAAATTCATAACTTATGCAAAAACGATCATAAATAATACTACGCAAACTAGCTAAAGTGATATTTTGATAAGTGGTTATAAGATGAGTATTACCCCCTTGGTAAGATAATTCATCTAGTATACCTCAATGGTAGCAAATTATTACTAAATTTTGATCTATAGTTACAAACTTTCGTCTGAATTGAGACTTACAGAAGTATGTCAGAAAATAACCTAGGCGAAAATGGTAGAAGATAATGGATGAAAGTATCTTCTGACTTGAATTTGACTTCTTAATTCACCGATTGTAAGCTATTTTCTGTATGAGATAAATATGGTAATAGACTAGTACTACATAGTATACTAGCATAAGAAAAAGTGAGGCATGAGAGTGATACAAGAGTAAAGAGAGAGAGAGAGAGAGAGAGAGAGAGTGTTAGGGGTGTTAGGGAGCGAGAAAGCGAACGTGAGAGGGAGAGAGAGAGTGTGTTAGGGAGAGAGAGAGATTGAGAGTAAAAAAAAAACTCTGAAGCAATGGGTCCCACTTTTTGACGGGAGCGTTGCGGGGAGAGGGATCAAGGGTGAGAGAGAGAGAGAGAGAGAGAGAGAGTAAGAGAGCCAAATGTGAGAGAGAGAGAGAGCAGAGAGTGAGTGGGAGAGAGAGCGAGAACGAGAGATTGAGAGAGAGAGAGATAGCACACAGAAAGTAGAGAGAGAGAGATGAGCGGGAATGAGAGAGAGAGAGCACACAGAGAGTAGAGAGAGAGAGAGCGAGGGTGAGAGCGAGAGCGAGAGTGAGAGAGCAGAGATTGAGTGAGAGAGAAAGAGAAGAAAGTGAGTGAGAGAGTGAGAGAAGAGAGAGAGAGAGAGAGAGAGAGTGAGTGAGTGAGTGAGTGAGTGATAGAAGAGAGAGAGAAAGTTAGCGGGTGAGTGAGAGAGAGAGAGAGAGAGAGAGAGAGCGGGTGAGTGAGTGAGTGAGCGGATGAGTGAGAGAGAGAGTGTGTGAGAGAGCGTTAAAAACAAAAATATATATATATATAATAAGGAAAACGTCCTTCCAAAGGACGTTTTTCTTATTATATATATATATATATATATATATATTTTAACGGAGAGTATTTTTTTTTTAACGGAGATGACAGAAAAAATTTGGAAAACGTAAAACGCCCTTCCGATGGGTGTTATGATGCTTTGTTTGAAATTTTTATGCTCGAGTGTGATTTGTTTTAATTTCGTTGCTCTGAACGAAATTTTTCGTACAAATAATTAAAAGAGGAAAATACAGTAAAATCCCCCCAAAAGTTATTGGTAGTTTAGATTTCTGCTCTTAGATTTAAGTGATTTTTTATCTGTCATACTCGTCTTATTTTTTAAATACCATAAAAATAGATATTATAGCACCAATATCTGTACCACTACTAGTAAATGCACGTGCGTTAGATGTAAACTAATTTTTTTAATATTATTGTAAAATAGTTTAAATATATTTTAATTATAATTTGTTATGGTATATTTCTACTTTTTATAAAAAAAATTGAAAAGACTAGCCGTCAAAGCTGTATGTATAGACTCGCATAATTAAAAATTAAATTAATAAATAAATTTTAACTAACTGTTTAACTACATAATATTATATAACTATAGTCAAACACCTCTTCTATCTCATGAGGTTTAGATGATAGGCCTTCTTCTTGGTTGGTTAAATTTGATTCGTCGTGTGGTTAAGACGGCTCAATTTTGAGACGTTTTGAAACCTCATTATAAGATTAGAGAGATAATGGAAAAGATTCATCTTCATGTGGAACTTTTTTTTTTCTAAATATATCCTACCTATATTTACTGATTAAATTATTCACTAAAGTTAATAGTGACAACTAGATAATTACGAAGCTATTATTTGGTCTTACTAAATAATCTTAAATGCATACATATAATAATATATATAATAATATAATAATAAATTTAGAATAATTAAAATGGTTGTCTTTTAGTTCTTCTAAGTAATTTTAATAAAAATTAGAATACAATTTTTTTTTACTTATTTTAATAATAATCTATGAAAAGAAGTATTTTAATAATAATCTACATATTATAAAATATGTGTAAAACGTGTACATATATAGTTAGTAATCAAAAATAATATGAAAAGAAGTAACTGCAAAGTCTTAACAGCATGATATCATTGATGAGTTGTATCTCACATGGCTTGTGTTGTTTATCAAACTCGGAGTGGGACACTTGATATTAATTCCAGATTCCTTCATTAACATTCTGTCTTTCTCTCTCTCTCCTCCAGGCTCTCGAAAGATCCAACAATAACCGTATCTGCTGATAGTACGGATAGAATTATAGTACTCTTATGCTACAAATAATATTAGTTTAGAAAAGGTCACAAGGAACCCCGTCACCAACCACCAGTTAATTAAATCAGAATCACCCGCAAATTAAGACGGAGTTCATAATTAGGGTTGGGCACTCCCACATGGAGGAGTCTCTTTCGGCAATGTCAATGGCAAGGCGAGCTCTCAGCCTCTGAATATTATAGCTTAACCGTATCGGTGAAACAAAGGATGGGGACGTCGTGCACGAAACTTCCTTGACTTGACGCATTCAACCCTAATTACCAAGATCAGAGTGATGAAGAATCGAAAGCAAGGGATGTCCTAGTTCAGGACAGACTGGACGACGACGACTCGGAACGAAAAAGACTAAAAAATTAATACCAGCATGATAATTTCTTAAATAGAATTAGTTTTGATCACGGGACACCCTTAACACAAAAGGGTTGTGAAGTAGTGTTTATCATGTTAGATTTGCATAGTAGAGTTCCTTAGTTTAATTTTCAGTAGCAAAAAAAAAAAAAATTAATAATTTTTTTTAATATTATATATGGAGGTCCCAATTTAGAAGTTCGTCTCAGATTCATGAGGGATCGATCCTGATTGAAAGGGAGGAGTTGAGGGTAATATAAATTATAATTGAAGTTATGTCGAAAGTAGAAGCGAATCATAAAATCCAAGACGAAGGTCAAGACGAATTATAAAATCCAAAATGCCTGATTCGACAAGATAATGTCGATAAAATTTCAATTTCAAGCACACTAAAACCTCTAGATAGAAATAATGTTTGAATTAAACTAATTTTATTACAATGACAAACTTATTATTTATTATAATTTAATAGAGATATAGTTACAAAAATATTATTTTTATTTAATTTTCTTAGTATAAGTAGTGTAAAAGTAAAATATGCACTACATTAATTAATTAATTAATTAATAGAGCATGTTAAATCTAAGGTATAGATATTGAAAAACGAAATGGAATCTAAAAAATATATATGAATAATTATCATCATGTGTAGGCAAGCTTCTTTAACACGGTATCTAAATATTTTTTTCTTATAATTTATTATAATATGAAGTTATTTTTATTTATAACTAGCTCATATTGGAACAATATTTTTTTATTATAGCTGTATAGAGTTTTGTTTTTTCCTATACAGAGTATCACTGTACAGAGGTTTTACTATATCATTGTCATGGATGAACATTCATGATTAATTGCAACGATATGATAGTGAAAGGTATTTGGAAAATTGAGTGAGCAATAAGCCTATAGAACGAACATGTTGAGTAAATTGTAATGCGTTGACAACAAAATTCTCTTCCAGTTGAGTAAATTGTAACCCATCAAAATCCTGCACATAAATAAACTTGGAACTGCTGGGCCCGAACATGATTCCGATATTTATATTCGAATTTAAATCGAGCCAAAGACGAGTCCAACGGAGTTAGCAAACGATTTGGCCAATCCAGGAATATGAGTGCAATTCGGATGGGATAAATTCGAGTTCGGATAAATACGTTAATGGGTTGGGGTGGATTAGGATTGAAGATATTCGGGTGCAGACTCGGATTCGAATTAAAATATTTGAACTTGATCAGGGTCGGGTTGGATTAGGGTTATTAGGATCTCCCCTCAACACGTGAGACTGTCATTATCGTTCTCTCTCACAGCTGCATTAGCAAGTCAAGCCAAGGCTTGCAGAAGCCAAGCCAAGGCCTCCGTGGAGAAGCCTTTCCCAGGTCTTCATGATCCAGCATTGATACATGTCGCCCTTAGTACGTGGCAAGTGTTTGACAATTGAAGCAGCATATCTGGAATTTGTTATTTTGCATAGATTTACATTTTTTGTGGCCCGAAGTTCACATGGTGGCTTGTTGTTTCTCCCGTCAAAAGACAACCAGCCGGCCGATAGCGACTTCTTATCGTTATGTTCTTCCTGCTTCTTCTTGTCGGAGATTCCCGAGTTTGTTGTAGGATCAGTCGCAGTTGAGTCTGGTTCACAACCGTCGGAACTTTAGGACATTATAGCTATTCTTGGGTTGTTATCCATCTTATGGGTGTCACTGAGGGGAATTTCTTGTGAAGGAAACGTCTACGACCATCAGGAAGATGAGGCTTATATCGGTGATGGAGGAACCCATGTAGAGGAGGAAGAACTCATGTCTCAGGAGGAGGAGGAAGATATTGTTGCGAACAAAACATGGAATTATTCTCCCAAATCAAAAAGATGCGAGAGAATCAAAGAAAAGAACACTAAAATCAAATGTCAAAATCATACAGAAAAGTCAAACGTAGAGAAAAAAATTTACGTGAAAAATCCATATGGAAAAAATTACGGGACAATCGAAATCCAATCCAGAAAAACCTCCACTATTGAAATAAAGAATAGGCCGACTCCTTACAAGCTTCTTACCGATCCAAACCGGATCACCATACTACTTGAAGTATAAAACACGATAACAAACTCACAAAGAACAAAGATGACGAGTAAAGTTACCTGAAACGATCTCCTCTTCAAAATAGCCATCAATCTTTTTTCTCTCTCTAAAATTGTAAAGCCTCCTCTTGCTATGTTAATTAGAGTTAGGAAGAACCTAATATATACACCCCTAATAACCGCAACTAATATGGACCACACTGTGACCAAACGGTGTACAAAATATCTCAAATTTTGCACAACTCGTCGACGACCAAACTGGGGCAGATGTCGGTATTTTTGAACCAGTGACTCGAGCTGAGGTTATGTCGCCACGGGACCAAACTCGGGCCGAACTCGGTGTGGGGACCGAGTTCGGCCGAACTCTGTCTCCCCTGGACAAGATTGATGCTCTACTGATTTTTCGAGTTTCTTCGATCTCCGAATGGCACTCGTCGCCTCCCTAGGCTTCTCCGGCACACGGATGACGTTAGTCGCACTCCTGTTGTTCTTAAAATAGTTTGGGAACCCCTCATACTCTAACAAATCTTCCCCTTTTCAACTAGGTGGAGAAGCTCGTCATACCAACGATCCGCTTGTAGTACTCAAACTTTTCCCTTGGTATAACATTCGTGAACATATCCGCTCCATTGTCATCAATATGAACCTTATCAAACGTCACTTATTTATTCATAACTACATCATATATCCAATAATACCGAGTTTCAATGTGGTGGATTGCACTCTGGCTATCACAAAGCAAAATGTATTGCTCTTGCTTTAATCCAATTTTCTATAACAGGTTCTTCATCCACAACAACTCCTTGCAAGCCTCTATCGCTGCAATGTACTTGTTTGATAATAAACGAAAGAAATAAAACAAAGTTTATACGAAACCTTCTCTTTGGTTTACAAACAAGAAGTACAATTAATCCTATACTAGGATGTCAAGTACAATTTTTTAATCTGGGTAAATATTGCTATAGGAGTCTGATCTGTAGTCCATCACTTTGTCCCTTGGACCACACGATGATGAAGAAGTGCTGTAAAAGACGGAGATGCTTCAAAGATTACAAAGGAGAGTGGATGCTCGATGCCAAAATCGTTGATCACTACTCTCTGTCTATACTCTGGATTCTTCTCTCTCAGAAATCAATTTCCGACCCTTCGACCCTTGACTTCTATTCTCCAAGTTTTCGACCTTTTTTCGACCCTTTTTCTCCACACTTTCGACCCTGGACCTCTGTCAATAGAGGTCCCTATTTATAGGATTTTAGTGACAGTAACCGTCCAGTCGGCATAAAAGCCGGACAATGGAGAATGTGGCACTTTTTACGCGACGGTTATAATAACTGCCACCCACGTATAAATGATCTTCTGAATAAGCGTGTGATGCGTGTCCCATTAAGAGATAGTGCGTATAACTGCTGCGAAGATCACGGCATGCAAGCCACGTAGGCAGATGTCCCTCGCGTAGCAAAAGGTTGGCGTAGAAGCCAATAACTGTCACCATGGTGTAGAAGCCAAATAGTTGTCAAACTGGCGTAGAGGCCAGGTAGGCGTAGAAGCCAAATAGGCGTAGAAGCCTTGTAGGCGTAGAAGCCTGATGCTGCATGGATAGGTAGCTAGCGTACAAGATAGCCGATCCTCCTTCCTTGACTGGGGTCTTAAGCTAATTCTGGACCAAATAGCCCTATTACGTACCAATGCAAATGTAGCCTGAGTTGGCGTATTTTGAGGAGATAGCATACGGCGTACTCCTTATAACTGAAAATAGCCAGGTCGGCGTATTTTAAGGAGATAGCGTATAGCGTGCTCCTTATAGCTAAAAATAGCCTGAGGGCGTAATGTGCAAAAGTGATGATGTGGACATATTAGCCGTAATTATGGCTCTCCCAGTATTTGAAAATATAACCAAATCTCGTGCATTAAATGCAGAGATCTGCCCCCATCCTGCGCATTAACTACAAAGACGTGCCTCGAGCTCTGTACGAAGAGCAACTTTTGACGTGGCAGTCCGTTTGTCTTCTGCGGAGAGTAAAAGCTCACATCTGCCTGTGTAAAACTAGGCAGCGTATTCCCTTGAATGCGTAAAAGCAGTTTATACCAAGGAAACGTCACGAAACGATGATTTGGGTCTCTGTGCCGCACCATCATTACAGCCGTCGTCTGGATAGTTGTGTAGTACTCTTTGTCAGGAGTCAGGTTTACTGTATGATCTGACAGGTTCATTCGAGGAATACGAAGCGTTTCCTCGTATACTTTCATGCTGCATTAAAAGCGGATGAGTTTTACGCCATAAAGGCGATGTAATAACCTTTTTACGCCGGAGCAGCCTAGAAATACTATATTACGCGGGGTTGTCCTTGAGCTTATATTTTACGCTATACTAGCGATGAAGCTCTGTTTGTACGCCGATGGCTCTAAAGTCAAGTCTTACGCCACACAGCACTTAAATACTGCGTATAACTCTTCAGCGTATTTTTTATGCTTCTACAAGACCCCTTCAAAGTTTTCAAATTCCTTGTAATTTGAAACACTTTGAATGAAGCATGAAACGGTCAAGTCTGACTCGTTCCTCGAGGCTGATTTCTTGGCGGATTTTTGGGATCTTGTTGGGATTCGGTGTGTTCTTCTTTGCCTATATAAAGGCTGATGAGTTAACCTATTTTTTCCATATTTCCTTCACCACACAGAGATGATTGCCGGAGTTCGTCGTGCTGACTTGAGGAAGAAGAAGATCATGTTCTTCCAGCATGTAAGGAGCCAAAAAAAGAAGAAGGCATCTTCGAGCAAATGTCCTCTGCAACGATGGATCATGGAAGGATATCATAGCTTCCTTTGCTCGGGATAATCAGCAACTTCATATGGCGATTCGTCCAGGAGAGAGGAAGGGTCACATTAGACCATACAGCTTGCAAGCAGTATTTTCTCCCGTCGTTCGTGGACGAGGGCAGAAAAACTAGCCATGTCTTCCAGTAATGAGTTGGGTCTAAAATCTCAACTCAATCTGTCATGGCGTATGGAGGATGGGCTTGCGTAATTGATACATGCCCAATTTTGTATCCTCCCGCCATTAATCATTTTCTTGTTCATCGACTGTGGAAGTCGATGAACTGCTGAAGAAGACGGAAGAAGATCTCCACCAATGCGAGAACCTGGCAGAACAGATTCTGGGCATGATCTTTTAAATGAAGATGGGGAATCCTTTGTAGATGGGATGTCCCTCATATGTAATCATGAAGATAAAAAAAAAACCTTTGTAGACTGGATTTCCCTTATATGTAATCATGATTTAATAAAATCGTCTTTTTTTTGCGTATCTGATGATTTGCCATATATATTTTGCTGTGATAAAGTATGAATATGTGTAGCTTCGACACGTCTGGATAATTTTACGTCGATTCTGAAAAAAGAGTATTTGGTCCCGTCCTGTCTTTTACGCGTAACTACGGACGCGTAGAATTCTGAACTGTCACTTCTCTGATAAGAAGAATTTCTGTTCAGACCATCATCTTCAAGAGTGATTTCTCAAAAATCCTTTGAATTGGGGCGAGAAACGGCTGTCAAAACTGTCATGCCCCAATCTCCCGCAAGCTCGATAGTCCCCACTGAACGTGAATCACCACGTTGCAGCTCTCCCGCAGGACAATCATTCCATCCGGTCGTGATGCCGTACGAGCCTGGAGTTGCGCTCGTACAAGGCGATGTTGTCAAACACCAAAGTTATCATCGAAACGACCAAGTTGCAGCGGAAGTCAAGCATTATGTACCAAGCACACATCAGAGTAAAATGCAGCGAAGCTCTCGATAGGGTCCAAATAAAATGCCACGAAGGCAATGCCACAAAGGCGATGCCACAGAGGCGATGAAATACTCTTGCTCTTTCTCTAGCCCACAAAGGTACTTACAGTTCATACATCATGTCTCGTATATCCAAGCAGCGCCACTACACCTGCATACCTGAAATACTGCCCACAAACGTGGGTCAGTACGCAACCATACTGGTGAGCGGGGTAACCCACTCGCCTAAGCCGGCACTAAGCAAAAAGTGAATACAAACAGTTATATGGTGATCTTTCTAGTTGAATCCTAGATTCGTTTCATGGCATAGGGATGACATATTAAGGAAAGCTGTAAAGCAGTTTAAGCATGCAAGCATTCAACTCAAACCAAACGACAATCATTTATATATCCAACCCGAAGGAAACTAGCATGCAAACCGTCCTACTCAAAGCCCAAGCAACGCGACTATCGAACCAAACAATCCCATGCCTCAAAATCCTTCCTCAACCAACTTGATACAATCCAATCTCGAGTGCACACTCTTGCCGAGGCAAGGTGGCCGCGCCAACACGAAAGCCAAACCAACAAAAGAAAAGCAAGCCAACACTAATCTATATGAAGTCACTGGCCAAGCCATAAAGGACGTTGATCGGACTAATCAAATACGATTCTATTCGAAACAGCGCTAAGTAGCTAACCCACCTGGATCGCATCCAACCGCCGGCACCGCGCCCAAGGCACGTTACCAAATTGTCTCCTCCATGGCCGAACGGTCCCGGTGCCCCGGAGCCTTCCCGTTCGAGGAGACCAAACCCCGTGCAACACAGGTTGTTCGTGACATGCAGACACCAAGTAGGTATGACGAGAGGATCGAATATTCTCGCCCCACCAAGCGATCCTAGACTCGTTCCATGAATTATCCAACCAAAACATCCATAACCATTCTTCCAACATATTGCACAAGGCACCATTCACAAGTTATTCCCATAGGCACAATGCCTCTTCTCAGCACAGTATTTCAAATGGTGCAACACCCTTCTCAAACTATCCCATGGCACAATGCCCCAAAAGAGGTACAATGCCCGTGCCAATGCAGTTGTTCGGTTTCGAACCACAACTGCTCGCTTTGCAAGACAAAGCGACCAAGTGATACTCGTACACGGATGCACGCTCTGCTGACCCAAATTCTCGATATTCCCAATGCATATTCGATGTATCATTCCAACTGTCCAAGCATAATCCCAATTATCCAACCAACTGCCTCAAGTGTAATATCCAACTCTAGCTCCAACTATCCAACGCCTAAATCATTTCAAGCCACCATCCTACCAAGCAAACGACGTAAACTCTATGCACGCCTCAGTGTAGTGATTCTCAATGTTTCAGCCCAAGTGTTCAAGCCTTTTACGTATTTTCCATATTATTAGGCATGAAGGAGTAGAGGAGAAGGAAAAGAGCCCACTCACAATGTTTGATCCCGTTAAGCATCATATCCTGCCGATACGGCCAATCCTTTGAACCCGTGGTCCGATGCAAGCGCGATCTACTCAACTGGTATGACCGTGCGAGCAGGCCGTGCTCTACAAATCATCCGACCGATCGGACTAAGAAAGATGGCATTATCATTCTAACTCAGCTATCTCAGTATTTCTCTGAACGAATACCTGAATCCCATCGAACTTCGCTAGCCATCTGCAGATGAAACAACTCAATCAATACTTATTCCCAAAATCCAACAAATCAAATGTAACCAGCATTTGTTTCATTCAATCCGACTCAGCGTAACGCACCGTGCGGTTGCGGGCATTACATAATATACCACTTAGAATCAGGTTCGTCCACGAACCATGCTGGTACTCATTTCTATCACATGTCGTTATCCAATTCCATAGATCTGCTCTATGCAACTCTCATATTCATTATCCTGACTCAACATCTCGCTCTGCTGAACGCTCGTACAATTTTTATATTCCTGCATCCTCCTTGCAGCTCAATACGAATTCTTTGTATCGCTTAGTTTTGGATCGTACACATATTTAAGGCGTCCCTAAAATACATGCATTTCAGCCGAGCTTTGTGATAACGAATTTGGACAAGTTACAAGGGTATCTTTATGTTCGAGACATCCATTTGCTTTACTCCCAATTGAACCAAATCCTGATTTCCATTCTAAACTGTTCGATTGAGCACTATTCTCAAATATGATGATTTACCACTGACTCAATCAGTTCATGTTCCAACTTAATCCATCCAACTATTTCTGAATCCGTACTAGCAACATCACCAAATATATCTCATACACCGAACGATCATCTCAACTGATACTACCCAGCTAGGCGACTTACCCAAATATTAAACTTTGCTTTTATCAGCTCAACCAAATACCTCTTCCTCAATCTCAATATCTCGCTGGGTGAACATCTATATTGAGGTTCGTGTGATCCACGAAGATTTTGCCGCCACGCCAAAGGGATAGTATCTCCACGATTTCAACGTGGACACACTCACCACAATTCCTAGGTTGCGCATGGAATAGTTCTTCGTGCTGCTTCCACTGCCTCGAAGCATAGGACATCACCTTTGCCTTCTGAACGAGCACGCTTCCCAGACTAAGTTTCGAGACATCTTGTAAATCTGAGGCAAATTTGTCCCTTCCAGTATTCGCAAGGATTTGATCTGAACGAGCCGCTGCTTTAACTTCACGAGCTAGTTTCACAGTCGTCAATTCATATGAATGCTATTTTCTTCCAGGGCACGATGAGTCAGAGGCGATGCCATCAATAAAAATCTGCGACTCTGAATCTCATCAGTTGACTAGGCTACTTCCACCATCACTTCGATCTTCCGGCTGCATCTTCAGCTGAAGGCTATCCCAAGGGTCTCTCAAATCCAACACTCAGTCAATAAGCCAAATCTCCAACACACACTACTCACATCTGCCCTCGACGCATTCCTAAATACGTCGTCGCAAGGGTCGTTCTATGGGTCTACCATATTCAACCTCTGATCTGGCGGACAAGTCGCTAGGGTCAGCTGTCCCGAAGCTACGTCCGATAATTGTAAGTCATCACGATGGACAGTTACTATGAACCATGCTATATCTCATCTGTAAATCTGAACCAAAATCCAACCATTCTTCCGAGCGAACTTTCGAATCCGAGAACTTCATGCACTATCTCTGTTGATCTGTCGACCAATGCCGCTTAACCACCTAGAGTCTTGCAATCTATCCAAGCCACAATTCGAGAACTGCGCTCGTTGAAACCGTCTTCCATCAACCCGTCATTCTACCCTGAATCCATCAAATTTCCGAATTGCCTTCGATTCTCACACTACGACTTGCAATAATTCTCAAAACTCAAGACTTGCTCAAATTTTTATCCCTTTGTCGCGTTCCATAATGCACGTCCAACTTACTCGAACAGCACTGTGATTTGCTCCGACGTTGCTTCCATGTTTAGCTATCTTCAAAAGTATGTTCGTCTCAATCTTTGCCTTCCGTTGTTGCCACAATCCGTCCACGTCTTCCGGAGAATCCGTCTACCATCGTTGCACCATTTTGCCCAAAATTTTATTTTTGCTAAACCTGAGTCGACTTCTCGAGCAGCAATATCCAAAATCCTTCAAGTCATGTCGCATTGCCCCTCCAAACCAAAATTGTGTTTCATTGCTCAACCAACAGCTCAAATATGTTGCCCAAAATTGTAGTCCGTGCTCGCTATCCTCCGATTAACCTATCGTTTCGCTCAAGCGTCTCCCAACTGTTTGTTCCGATCTCGTCCATCTTGTCAAGTCCAACGATACTTCCTTTTTACACAAGTCCGTTCTCGATATGCTCAACTCAATATTCGCTTGCTCCATTTTTTGTTCTTTCCAAATCAACCGACGTGCACCAACCAACTTATATTTCTGTTACTCGAGTCCGTTCAGGCAATTCCCATTGATGTCCAACCAAAATATTTTCAATGCCTTGCTCAATATGTGGTATCCCATATAACACTCTGAATCAAGTCGCTACTCGCATTATGATTTTTTGCACTTATCCAAAATCCGTTCGAACCATCCCTCATGTATGATCATGCCTTTCCCAACTCAAGTCTGACACAAAACTCAGCCCCAATTCTTTAACCATCAATCTCGTTAGGCAACTTGTGCTATATCTCGTTCTCAATACTTCCAACTATTATCACCGTCTGATACTTTCGCTACACGAGCAACTCGTGCAACGATCTTTTCCAAGTATTCCAACCCAATACCCAACTGTTCCACACATTTGTTATACGAGCAACTCGTGCCAACTTATTCTGATAATCCTAAGCCAAACTCAAACCTGCTCAACCGATGCGCCACACGAGCAACTCGTGCAAATCCATTCTCATCGAATGCTCCTACTCAAAACATGCCACATAACCAATCTCGTCCGCCAACCAACTAATCCATTGAGGCAATCAGAAACTCCCCGAACGACAAGCCAAGCCAACCCAACGAAAGCTCTCAACTTGTTGCACAAATGCAACAACGCCTAACGAGACTAAGCGAACTAACGAAAACCAACCAAAGAAACACAACCAAGAACAACATGCAGCCACAACCAACAATATATAGACTTATTGCATGAAACATCCAATGCGGCATCGAGTAGAGCCAAGAGCTAGATGACACGCGGAAGCTATTTAGAGTTTGTGATAAAGCGAAGGACCAAGTCCGAGAAAATGAACCAGGCGCTCTGATACCAATTTGTCAAGCCCCAATCTCCCGCAAGCTCGATAGTCCCCGCTGAACGTGAATCACCACGTTGCAGCTCTCCCGCAGGACAATCATTCCATCCGGACGTGATGCCGTACGAGCCTGGAGTTGCGCTCGTACAAGGCGATGTTGTCAAACACCAAAGTTATCATAGAAATGACCAAGTTGCAGCGGAAGTCAAGCATTGTGTACCAAGCACACATCAGAGTAAAATACAGCGAAGCTCTCGATAGGGTCCAAATGAAATGCCACAAAGACAATGCCACAAAGGCAATGCCACAGAGGCGATGAAATACTCTTGCTCTTTCTCTAGCCCACAAAGGTACTTACAGTTCATACATCATGTCTCGTATATCCAAGCAGCGCCACTACACCTGCGTACCTAAAATATTGCCCACAAACGTTGGTCAGTACACAACCGTACTGGTGAGCGGGGTAACCCACTCGCCTAAGCCGACACTAAGCAAAAAGTGAATGCAAACAGTTATATGGTGATCTTTCTAGTTGAATCCTAGATTCATTTTATGGCATAGGGATGACATGTTAAGGAAAGCTGTAAAGCAGTTTAAGCATGCAAGCATTCAACTCAAACCAAACGACAAGCATTTATATATCCAACCCGAAGGAAACTAGCATGCAAACCGTCCTACTCAAAGCCCAAGCAACGCGACTATCGAACCAAACAATCCCATGCTTCAAAATCCTTCCTCAACTAACTTGATACAATCCAATCTCGAGTGCACACTCTTGCCGAGGCAAGGTGGCCGCGCCTACACGAAAGCCAAACCAACAAAAGAAAAGCAAGCCAACGCTAATCTATATGAAGTCACTGGCCAAGCCATAAAGGACGTTGATCGGACTGATCAAATGCAGTTCTATTCGAAACAGCGCTAAGTAGCTAACCCACCTGGATCGCATCCAACCGCCGGCACCGCGTCCAAGGCACGTTACCAAATTGTCTCCTCCATGGCCGAACGGTCCCGGTGCCCCGGAGCCTTCCCGTTCGAGGAGACCAAACCCCGTGCAACACAGGTTGTCCGTGACATGCAGACACCAAGTAGGTATGACGAGAGGATCGAATATTCTTGCCCCACCAAGCGATCCTAGACTCGTTCCATGAATTATCCAACCAAAACATCCATAACCATTCTTTCAACATATTGCCCAAGGCACCATTCACAAGTTATTCCCATAGGCACAATGCCTCTTCTCAGCACAGTGTTTTAAATGGTGCAACACCCTTCTCAAACTATCCCATGGCACAATGCCCCAAAAGAGGCACAATGCCTGCGCCGATGCAGTTGTTAGGTATTGAACCATAACTGCTCGGTTTGCAAGACAAAGCGACCAAGTGATACTCGTACACGGATGCACGCTCTGCTGACCCAAATTCTCGATATTCCCAATGCATATTCGATGTATCATTTCAACTGCCCAAGCATAATCCTAATTATCCAACCAACTGCCTCAAGTGTAATATCCAACTCTAGCTCCAACTATCCAATGCGTAAATCATTTCAAGCCACCATCCTACCAAGCAAATGACGTACACACTATGCACGCCTCAGTGTAGTGATTCTCAGTGTTTCAGCCCAAGTGTTCAAGCCTTTTACGTGTTTTCCATATTATTAGGCATGAAAGAGTAGAGAAGAAGGGAAAGAGCCCACTCACAATGTTTGATCCCGTTAAGCATCATGTCCTGCCGATACGGACAATCTCTTGAACCTGTGGTCCGATGAAAGCGCGATCTACTCAACTGGTATGACCGTGCGAGTAGGCCGTGCTCTACAAATCATCCGACCGATCAGACTAAGAAAGATGGCATTATCATTCTAACTCAGCTATCTCAGTACTTCTCTGAACGAACACCTGAATCCCATCGAACTCCGCTAGCCATCTGCACATGAAATAACTCAATCAATACTTATTCCCAAAATCCAACAAATCAAATGTAACCAGCATTTATTTCATTCAATTTGACTCAGCATAACGCACCGTGCGGTTGCGGGCGTTACAAAAACTGAGTCGCCATCTTGAACTGTAGAGGAAATATTCAAACTGGATTTTGGATGAACCTCCAATCGACCCAAGAAGAAGAGTCATTTTCAATGCTGAACTCTCTATGCTTTGGGTATTTGGGATATTTTGAGACCAAGAAGGAGCATCTTCTGCGTGAACCCTTGTAATAGGCCATCTTGAGAATGGTTCAGATATACGCATATTCTGGCCTGTGTATTCTCAAATATGCGGAAAGTCATAGATCTGTAATGTAGATGAGCATAAAATCATAAGTTTATAGCCTCTCGAGCGTAAAAGCTGCTGAGCATGAGAGATTCTTGGCATAAAACTGTAGATTTGTAGCCTCTCGAAAGGAAAACTTCCGAGCGTGAAGTCATAAATTTGTCGCCTCTGAGCGTAAAAAAGCTTATGAGCGTGAAATCATAGATTTGTAGCCTCTGAGCGTGAAGTCGTAGGTTTGTAGCCTCTCGAGCGTAAAAGCTACCGAGCGTAAAAGCATCCGGGCGTAAAACCATAGACTTATAGCCTCTGAGCGTAAAACCGTAGATTTGTAGCTGCCGAGCGTAAAAAGCTCCTTAGCGTAAAATCACGAATCTGCTCTGCACGAAAAACTTTTTGAATTCGTTGACTGTCCGCCTTCCCTGAGTAGTAGGCTGACGTGGTCCCCAATCATAACCAAAATATTAAATATCGGATTTGGTTAGGGATTCGAGGAGTCCATCTGAACTCTATATATACCCCAAGGCCTTCAGAGAGAAAACTCTTCACCTGTCTTTTGCAAAAGAAAACTCTTCGTCTCTTTGAGCACTTTCCTTCGTTTCTTCTCTGAGCATTTTGAGTCTTTAGCAATAGCACCAAAACCAATCTCCTCCTCTAAGGGAAAGAAGGCTGCCTCCTCTTCTCGCTCCTCTGCCCAAGCAAGAGCGACTCCCATCGGACAGGGCAAACCTCGCTCTGAACGAATTGTCCCCCCGATGAGCTGTGTACCGGGCGTTATAGGTAAAGCTTTTGGGACAATAAAAACGAAGAAAACCCTTCGCATATGTTGTACGTGGATGCGCTAGGTCATTTTCTGTGCTGAACGCCTCTTCGAGGAAGATGATGCACAGGGATGTTTCATCTCTTACACCCATATTTCTAATGTGTCAGCGTAAAAACTCCATATTTTTGCAGTCTGGCGTAAAATCGTGACTGTCAAAATTTGGCGTATACTACCAATTTTGGGTGTTACGCTCTGGATGAAAATTTTGGCATAATAACTCAAACTTTGGCAGTCTAGCGTAAAACACAGACTGTCTTTTTTGTGTATACTGTCAATCTTGGATTTTACGCCTAGGAATGAGATTCCAGCGTAAAAAATCAAGTTTTCACAGTCTTGGCGTAAAAGCACAGACTGTTTGATCTTCGGCATAAACTGCAAGACTGTGAGGTCTAGTATAGAAACTGACATATTTTTCTTGTACTTTGTAGTTAACTTGCAGATACCTCCGTTGGCTGAGGTGATGGGTTCTTCTGCTGGGATGCTGAACTCCAATTACCTGGAGGATTTGTCCCATGTGACATTTTCTATTTTCGGACCCTAGTATCCTGAAGGAAGGGAAACCCTGATATCGTCTCAAGGAGAGCGAATGCTATTGAGCATGATCAACGGAGAGGCCCTGACGTCTATAGACGGGGTAAAATACATAAAACCAGCTTTCCTCTTCAGGGATATGATTGACAAAAAATCCCAGACGAAGCCCAAGAAAGAAAACTGGGTTTTTCCTGCCGGGGGCCTGGTCCTGTATCTGCCCAAGATGCTGAGAGATTACCCTATCTCGGCATTCTTCCATGCCAGCATCCCAGGAGGATGTCATGGACTCTGACTCCCAATCTTCACGGCCAGCCGGGGAAGATATTTTATCAAAAGGGATCAGACCAAGGGTCATTTGTGAGCCGCACTACTGGTCCAGTCATCCCTTTCAGGGGATTATTTCCGGGCATTATCCCGAGTAAAGACACTGTACTATTCCAGCCAGTCCAATTACCGACTTTCTGCAATGACTTCATGGGGCATGGAGGAGTATACCCCAAGGTTAATCCTCGAACCAATGGGTGGCTTACCCCTACAAATCTTCGATGGGTTCGTTTAGCTGACTGGGCCCTGAAGAACTTTCAGACGGAGTTGGAGAGCATTGGTCTGTACGCAGCTGTGAGTGCTACCAGTGTTGGGTTATCTCTCAACCCCAACCTATTTCTGGCTTTGATGGAGCGATATATCTCGCTCACTAGGACTTTCGCCACTCCACTGGGGGAGTTGGGATTGGCCCTTCACGAAATGGCAGAGATTTCAAGACTACCAATGGGGGATACTCCTTATGAAGAGTATGTTCCCACAAACCGGGAGCTGGGGTATACAGACCCTCGGGTGGTAGCAATGTACCAGGAGCTAATGTGCCACTATTTAGCGTGCACCGCCTTCTATAATGAGCCATCTGATTTGGCTCATACCAACAAATGGGCGTCCTACCTCTTCTTCTATCAGGCTAGAAATGCTAAGCCAGACAAAGTTGTGGATAACAGGGATAGGCCTTTGAGCTTTATGAGCGTGCTTAGTGCAAAAGTAGTTGATGACCTTATTGAAGACGATGGGGCTTCAGATCAGATTATCGACAAAGGGATAGGGAAATATCCTGCAGGCACTAAAGCCTATAGTTATTTGAGGCATTGCCCCAGGCCTCTGTCCAGGGAAGCTCAACTGGCTGGCTTCATCTCCATATGGCTACGACGACTGGTAGTACCCGATATTGCATCTTCGGATCGCATTCACAGTAACACTTTATAGCCCGCAGTACGTTTGGTGTTTGGGGCAAGACTGGGCTTGCTCCCTGCCATGGTATGCCGGATACAAGCTGGCCTGAGGGCCATTACTGATGGGCTGCTTGCCGATGAAACACGACGTGACAGCTTTCCCAGGGTAGAATTATCGTTCCTATATTTGATGGGATGGTTAATTCTTCATAACCCCAGAGTGATGTCTCCTGGCTCTGGCAGTAGTTCGGGGAGTAATTTCTTGTTGAATTACAAGAACTCCACTTGGAACGTGACCACAGTTTTAGACTGTCGGTGAGCGTTAAATTTTGCTCACAGTTGGAAGCTCTTCTGCACCGTCCCCACTGTACATCTCAATCAACAGGGGACGCGACTTCAGGATTTAGGTGAAGGGAAGACCGTCCTTTCTTCTGAAGCTTTTTATTGGTTGGTCTGCATTAGACCTTCCCATTTATTGTACAGAAGTGAAGACCATTGCTTCTTGGAGCCCTATCTGCCTAGTCGGTTCGCCAGACAGTTCGGGTATGACCAGTTGCACGTGGGCAATGTCATCACCAGCTTCAAGTCCAAAGGTAGACTTATTGATGGAGCGAGAGGATGGCGGTACTTCATAATAGGTTGTACTGGAGCGACCTTTACTATACCAGCGACTTCTCTCTCCATGGAGTTGCGTATCCTCCATTCGTACGCCCAATTTTACGTGGCCGTCAATACCTTCCATCGCAATTTTGATATGCATGGAAGTTTTAGGATGCCTTCTTCTAAGTCCGCGGAAGAGAGGAACTCCCATCAGTTTCCTCTGACGAGGGTGAAGACTCTGTCAATCCAGATGAGCTTTTGCTGACAGTACCGAGAAGCGAAATACCTCCGCCTGCAGAGCCTCTGGTTATCCCTGGAAAGCGAAGGGCTCCTATTTTGAAGGAGGCTTCCCCTCGCAAGAAGAAGAAGACGGTTGGTGGTCCTGTCAGGACTCCCCACCCTGAGGTTCCTAGAAGTGAACCTGTTGCTTCCCCTGTTGGGGATAAATTTTTGACTAGAGGTCCTTCGCCTTTTAGAGAGGGAACCTCCATAGTTCCGGCTGTCAGTGTCGGAGATTCTTTGTTCGAAGCTGTTGTCGCTGCTACCGCTTCAGGCAGTGGTACGAGATCGCCTTCGAGGCCAAGCAAAATAAGAATATCCTTATCCAGACCAGCAACGGGAGAAACCCCTGCTGCGTCTGTAAGTATACCCAGCGAGATTCCACCTGATGAACCTCGATTGGATCTCGGTGAAGACCAGGAAGAATACCTGCCAGTGTCAGTTGGTATACCCCCTTCTCCAGGTATGACAGCTCGCTTAGCATCATTAAGAAATGATTTAGCTGTACTGGCTGTCGACGCGACATATATACCATCGGCCATGGGTAAATATCGTCTTTATGCCTCTTTTAGAAAAATTAACATCATGTTGATATTAACTTTCTCTTGCCTTCTTTTCAGGGGAAGACATCTACGGGGAGGGCAGTGTTGACGCGCCTTTTGGCTCTGTTTCAGCTACTGCCGATGACATGGAGGTGCCCGACTTTGAAGAGGAAACATTTTCGGGTGCCGGCTCGCCCGAAATAGTTCCAATATCTCAAGAGGAGGATGAGCCTGTCATGACAACTATGCCTCCTTTGAGTACGCCAGCCACTTCAGCCGTTGTCGGTGCCTCTACCTTTGTCACGCCCTCCTTTGACGACACCCTCTGCAGTTGTTCCAAGAAAGGGATTCTCTGATATTGCAGCCACTACCAGCACCCATTCGAATCTCGCCACGTTAGTTGAGCAGCTTCCAAGCATTTTCTACGCCACTTTGAAAACGCTGATATCAATGGTATTGGAGAAGAATCTAAGCTTCGAGGCTCTGAAGACGTCCTCCAACTTCAGCATAGCGTAGATTAGATACTTCAACGAAAATGACAAAGCTGATGCGCTAGAGCAAATAGTTAATGGTTTGGATCAACCCATTAACGATTATTTGCAAATATCTCGAGGCAGCATCGATGAGCAGATTCGGGCTGAATATGAATCCCTAACTGCGCAGCTTGCTGAACAGATGGAAGGCCTAAATAAATCCATCCAGACACATCAGCAGGAGATAGATGAAGGAAAAGCCGTCTTGGAGGAGGTTATTCCTCTTCAAACAAAGTGCCAGGCCGAATATGAGGGAAATGTAGCGAGGGTCCGCAGACTGGAAGCCAAACTCACTCAGGCAAAGGAGTGGGCTTCTCAGTCATCGGAAGCTCTAGATGTGGTGAATGGCCTACTGGATATAGATCAACAAAGATTGGCACGTGCAGGAGTCGCCTGCGCCGGTTTTATCCAGGCTCGGTCTGAACTGTCCCTCCTGAGCAATGACGAGGTGCGACTGGAGCGTGCTCGCGCTACCGTTTTGAACTCCAGGAATGAGAAGATGGCAGCACTGGCGCAGCAGATCCGTGATTTGACTGCTCCTCCCAAATGATGTACTTTTTTGTTTCTCCTGTAATTTCTCGGAGATAATAAAGACACATTTTTTGACTTTGTGGGCCTATCATTTTTAGAATGTAATAGGCTAGGGTGAAAGTGATATCAGAGGTATCATTGACATGACATTCTTTCATTAAGGTTTTGCTGAATGTAAATCTATTCAGAGTTAACACGAACCTGAAAGAATATAATCCTATTAAATTTGTATACTAAACACTATCAGAGGTATCATTAACATGATAGGTTTACAAATTAGTTAAGGATATCTATTCGGAGGTCACATAAACCTGATAGAATATGATCCAGCTAACCTTTGTGCATGGTATCGTCAGAATAAGATCTTCGTCATACTCCGTTAAACGAAGGAGATCAAGTATAGTACTTCTTCGGGAATTTGCAGTTGATAGTAGCCATTGCCAAATTTCTATTTAGGCTTAGCTAATCTGTAAGCGCGATTTGCAATCATATAAGAGCCCCTCATTTTTTTATGATTGTTTGCACGAATTTTGGACATCGTACTAGAGGTAATATGGACGTAGTATGATACCATATTTGTTGAAGACATCCCACTGGGGGATTTTTAGTGGACCTATCACTTTTTGCGCACATTAGTACAAGTAATAGGTTTGAGACAAATCCTGACAGAGGTAATATGGACTCTGTGGGGATTATGGAGAGACATAGTTCAGAGGTAATATGGATGTGAACATTTTATTTTCCATTGCGGGCATTCCACAGGGGAATTTTTTGTGGACCTATCATTTGTTGCGCACGAGAGTGTAAATAATATGTTTGGGACAAACCCTGCCAGAGGTAATATGGACATGGCAGTTTTTGTGGACTCAACACCACTGGTGTACTTAGAGTTAAGTACGGGTGTTAAGTTGAGATGATAACCGATATCAAAGGTAATATGGACATGATAATTGATAGCAAAAACTCGAAAAGTTTGTTCAGAGGTAATATGAACATGAAAAACTTTTGAGTTGTGACTCCATTGGGGATGGAGGTATATATCTGCTCAGAGGTAATATGAACATGACAGTTTTTTGTAGACCTAACACCACTGGCGTACTTAGAGTTAAGTACGGGTGCTAAGTTGAGATGACCACCGATATCAGAGGTAATATGGACATGATAATCGAAAGCCAGGAACTCGGAGAGTTTATTCAGATGTAATATAAATATGACAAACTTTTAAGTTGTGACTCCATCGGGGATGGAGGTATATATCTGCTCAGAGGTAATATGAACATGGCAGTTTTTGTGGACCTAACACCACTGGCGTACTTAGAGTTAAGTACGGATGTTAAGTTGAGATGACAACCGATATCAGAGGTAATATGGACGTGATAATCGATAGCCAAACCAGGAAGGTTTGTTCAGAGGTAATATGAACATGACAAACTTTCTGGGGAAGTAAAGAAATATTCGGATAATAGTTCAGAGGTAATATGGACGTGAACTCATGTCCGAAAGATTCACTGTAGAGTGATTTTCCTGAGTGAAGATAGTCCTGAAGAATCCACTGGGGAAATTTTAGGGACTCATCATCAGGTATATTCCTGAGGGGAGCAAATTGTCATGTTAGAGAAAAACCAATTTGCAATGATCGTCCCTTCGTTTACAGATGCAAAGTGATGACTTTGGCGTCGATCAACTCCTAAATTCTCCTTTTCAGTACATAGCACGCCTTTGTAGGATAATGAATGTACCGATGAAAGAGACAATAATCTGGGTCATCGACTTTACCAGCCCTCTCAGGATATCTGATGTTGGGTAACCGAAGTTTGTGTTCCTTCATCAACATATTGAAGATTTCAATAATGTCATCTTCATTGAAGGAGAAAGTCCCTTTTGGCCTTCGGGCTCCCGATGCCTGAGTTTTACGGTCTTCCGGGAAGATCGTCATCGTTGCATCATCTTCGAACTCAGAGGAGATTCTACCCCCAGCTTTGGATGCTGCCCTATTTTGTCGAGGTAGGCTACCCCCAGATATGTCGTGGCATTTGCCCACAGAAGCTGATTTAGAAGGACCTGCCTCTGGTTGTACAGGATCAGACTCTGAAGGTTTGGAGTTCGCAAGAGATGCAGTATACCCCAACCCAAAATGAGCTTGTTGACAATAAGGATTACCCTGCAACGGTGTTCGTCTGCCTTTTCCATAGTTGAGGCCTTGCTTCAACTTCAAATCATAACCCATGCTTTGTATAATCTTTAAAGCTTGAGGGCTATACCTGTGGATTTGCATTTTGCCACCCTCAGACTCGCGAAATTCTTCTTGTACAATCGGTCTGCTCCGCATACGATCGAAGACTATTGGATGCTGGTCATCGCGAGTTGGAGGAACAATAAAGACAGAATCTTCATGTGGCCCATATGTCATGACGATATTAGATATTGACGCATCTTCCCATATGATCTCCCCATGTTTAACAGTTAGGGGAACTAAAGCCTGTTTATGACTCCTGTCTTTGCGTTTCTGGATCAGAAATTCACGCAAGTCAGGAGTATTAACGAAAGAAGAAGAGGAAGAAGGCATGTTCCTCATGTTTACATCATTTGGAATGCGGATATTGGGCACCCCAATCCTTTCCCTGCCGTAGGAATACAGCAGTTCAGCCATATGAGCAGCACATGATCCCTGAGGAGCGTATCTATCCGCAAACTGGGCCTTCTTTACGCCGAAGGGCTTCTCCTGGCGTAATTTGGAACTCTGTTCAGGTTGGCATAAAACTGAGGAAGTCCTCAATCGGCTGTCAACGTTCCGCGTAACCTGAAGAGCGGGCAGACTCCTCTCTTGATGGCGTACAATCCAAGAAGTCGAGAAATCCGTCACTTGTTTTCCCTTGTGGAGATTACTGGGACTCTCTGCCTCCTTTTGAGTGAGAGTGATATTTTTACGCGTGGAGCGTATTTGAATTTTCTGACTTAGCGCTGAGGCCTTGTCAGAAACTACGACTGTCCCATCAGCGATGGGAGACGAATTTTTATGCGCAATGCACGATGTATACTTCTGGATTGGCGCTGAGGCATTGCCAGAAGTTTTGTCTGCCCCGCCAGCAACGGGAGACTGAGTTTTACGAGCAAGGCGCGAAGTGAACTTCTGGATTGGCGCTAAGGCATTACCAGAAGTTTTGTCTGTCCTGTCAGCGACAGGAGACTGAGTTTTATGCGCAAGGTGTGGAGGGAGCGATGCTACAACCTCGTTGGTCTGAGAGATCTGAGAGTCGGCAGGAATGGTAGGGGATGTCTGGGGCATCCAGACTTTACGCAGTTTTCTGTTGTCTTGGATAGAGAGAGAGTGAGAGCTACCCCATGCTCGAAGCATATCTTCGTAGGCGGATTAGTCGAACTGGACGACCAAAGTCTTCTTCATTGATCCTACTGTATCGTGTTGAGCAATTGCTTTCTCGTTAGATGAGAAAGATATTACCAGCAGAGTCGCCATCTTGTGTTTGATAATAAACGAAAGAAATAAAACAAAGTTTATACAAAACCCTCTCTTTGGTTTACAAATAAGAAGTACAATTAATCCTATACGAGGATGTCAAGTACAATTTTTTAATCTGGGTAAATATTGCTATAGGAGTCTGATCTGCAGTCCATCACTTTGTCCCTTGGACCACACGATGATGAAGAAGTGCTGTAAAAGACGAAGATGCTTCAAAGATTGCAAAGGGGAGTGGATGCTCGATGCCAAAATCGTTGATCACTACTCTCTGTCTATGCTCTGGATTTTTCTCTCTCAGAAATCAATTTTCGACCCTTCGACCCTTGACTTCTATTCTCCAAGTTTTCGACCTTTTTTCGACCCTTTTTCTCCACACTTTCGACCCTGGACCTCTGTCAATACAGGTCCCTATTTATAGGGTTTTAGTGACAGTAACCGTCCAGTGGGCGTAAAAGTCGGACAGTGGAGAATGTGGCATTTTTTACGCGACGGTTATAATAACTGCCACCCACGTATAAATGATCTTCTGAATAAGTGTGTGACGTATGTCCCATTAAGAGATAGTGCGTATAACTGCTGCGAAGATCACGGCATGCAAGCCACGTAGGTAGATATCCCTCGCGTAGCAAAAGGTTGGCGTAGAAGCCAATAACTGTCACCATGGCGTAGAAGCCAAATAGTTGTCAAACTGGCGTAGAGGCCAGGTAGGCGTAGAAGCCAAATAGGCGTAGAAGCCTTGTAGGCATAGAAGCCTGATGCTGCATGGATAGGTAGCTAGCGTACAAGATAGCCGATCCTCCTTCCTTGACTGGGGTCTTGAGCTAATTCTGGACCAAATAGCCCTATTACGCACCAATACAAATGTAGCCTGAGTAGGCGTATTTCGAGGAGATAGCATACGGCGTACTCCTTATAACTGAAAATAGCCAGGTCGACGTATTTCAAGGAGATAGCGTACAACGTACTCCTTATAGCTGAAAATAGCCTGGTGGCGTAATGTGCAAAAGTGATGATGTGGACATATTAGCCGTAATTATGGCTCCCCCAGTCTTTGAAAATATAACCAAATCTCGTGCATTAAATGCAGAGATCTGCCCCCATCCTGCGCATTAACTGCAGAGACGTGCCTCGAGCTCTGTACGAAGAGCAGCTTTTGACATGGCAGTCCGTTTGTCTTCTGCGGAGCGTAAAAGCTCACATCTGTCTGTGAAAAACTAGGCAGCGTATTCCCTTGAATGCGTAAAATCAGTTTATACCAAGGAAACGTCACTAAACGACGGTTTGGGTCCATGTACCGCACCATCATTGCAGTCGTCGTCTGGATAGTTTTGCAGTACTTTTTGTCAGGAGTCAGGTTCACTGTATGATCTGACAAGTTCGTTCGAGGAATACGAAGCGTTTCCTCGTACACTTCCATGCTGCATTAAAAGCGGATGAGTTTTACGCCATAAAGGCGATGTAACAACCTTTTTACGCCGGAGCAGCCTGGAAATACTGCATTACGCGGGGTTGTCCTGGAGCTTATATTTTACGCTATACTAGCGATGAAGCTCTGTTTGTACGCCGATGGCTCTGAAGTCAAGTCTTACGCCACACAGCACTTAAATACTGCGTATAACTCTTCAGCATATTTTTAATGCTTCTACAGTACTCTGGCTCTTTCGTAGACAAGGCAACATATTTCTGCAATCGTGACTGTCACAATATCGCTCCACCAGCAAACATCATCACATAGCCCGAAGTCGATCTCCTTGTGTCTACATCTCAGCCATATTAGCGTCATTACATTCGATCAGCTTTGGCTCATCACTACCAAAATAAATTCTCTAATCAGCAGTGCACAGAAGATACCGTAGAATCCACTTGACACCACTATAATATATCCTCCCAGGATTGGAGAGATACCAGCTAATAATGTCAACTCCGTGAGTCATGTCTAGCCTTGTACACACCATGGCATACATGACTGCTGAAGCATATGGAACCCGCTCCATATCTTCCATTCTTCCCTCGGTAGATGGACATTGCTCTGCAGTAAACTTGAAGTTAGCCGCAAGGGGGTTTCCCACTTTCTTTGACCCATCCATCCCGAAACGCTGAAGTACCCAGTGAATGTACTTCTTTTTGGACAAATGAAGCATCTTGGACTCTCTCTCTCTCTCTCTCTCTCTCTCTCTCTCGGCAGATCTCTATACCAAGAATAGCCTTTGTTGCGCCCAAATCCTTCATAGAAAAGGCTGTATCCAGTTGGTGCTTCAACTCTATTATCCTGGTGGCATTTCGACCAATCAATAGTATATCATCTACATAGAGATAAAGTATAATGAAATCATCCTTGGAAAAGTACTTCACGAACACACAGTGATCCAATATCATCTGTGCATAACCGTGCTCCCTATAAACGACTCAAACTTTATGTACTACTACTTCGAGCCTGCTTCAGACCATACAAATTCTTCTTCAACAAACAAACTAAGTGTGACTTTTCTTTCTCCCAGAATCCTTCTGGCTGCTCTATGTATAACGCATCCTCTAAATCACAGTGGAGGAATGTCGTCTTCACATATATATGTTCAATCTCTAAGTCAAAACTGGATGCTAACGCTAGCACTACCAGAATATACGACAACTTGACGACTAGCAAAAAGATCTCATCGAAATTCATGCCCTTCTGCTGACCATAGCCTTTAACAAAAGCCTTGCTTTGTATCGAGGGCAAGTAGCATCATACGTCTGCTTCAGAATAAACATCCATCGATTCTTCAAAGCCTTCTTGCCATTTGTCAACAACACCATCTCATAAGTAGAGTTAGCTTGTAGGGTAATTATCTTATCTTGCATGGCATGCATCCACTCCTACATGTGTTCATTTTCTATAGCCTCTTCGAAACTTTTTGGTTTCTTCCCTGTCAGTCAATAGCATAGTACTCATCTAGAGAGTATCTCGAAGATGATCGACGCTCTCTTCCACTCCTCATCAACAGAACCTCTAGTGTTGACTGTATACGAACAACCTTAACCCCTTCAGGAACTGCCTCCTCGTCATGCACATCCTCCTGAGAGTCACCCTGACCACCATCAGTAGGCTGATGATCAAGGTTGGGAGCATCTGCATGTACTATATCACCCATAACTGGATCCCCTATATTGTCCTTTTGAAATAGATCGAAGGAAACTCAGTAAATTTCTCATCCTTAGACGGCATCTTGGAATCCTTAGTGTTGGTCCTGGTCTGATCCTCGACGAATACCACATCTTGCTTCTATAGAGCTTTCTTTCTACCGGTGTCACGCCCCGATTTCGGAGAATCTATAGTCGTCCCCCGGGCATGATGTCGTTCGAGCGTAAGGCGTGCTCGCATAAGGCCTAGGCATAATGATATACTTTAAAACACATGCAATAGAGTTGTAGTTTGAATAGCAAGCATTGGATAAAGAAAATTTTCTCTTTAATGATAATGAACATCCTTGTTACAAACTCTTGAATATTATAGTAAAGGGGTGTCGCACGGGTTTACAAGATAGACACAAAATGAGATATCTGATCCAAGTATTACATCTATTTCTAAAATTTAAAAGACAAAATACCTTGAGTGCGAGTTTGCACCATCGCCTTGGAGCTTCAAAAGAAGTATTTGTGAACTCCGGGAAATGGTACACATTTTAAAAGTTACAAACACGAACACATCATAAAATGGATTGGTTGGAGAATTGTCTCAGCTCCTAGCAGCGTCGCTTCGGCTAGGGGAACCTGTTGCAACGTGGGTCAGTACATTGAAAAGTACAGGTGAGGGCGAGCTAACCTAACTTACCAAATCGATACGGTATTCATGTGAAGCATGCAAGTTATTAGGTGATCTTTCTATCTTGTCTTAGATCAAATTACAAGCATACAAAAGAAGTGGAATGACTGAAATAAATGTGTCACCGTTCGGTGATATTTACTTGCGGTCAACACATCCACTTGCACAAGACGTGCCATGTTCTTCCCTGTCAAGAAGATATCGATAGCTTGAATAGTTAATGCAAACAGATTGGGTCACTGGAACCACAAGCCATGGTGGACTATAGTCTGGGTAGACGGGTATTATTGCAACAGAGGTAGCGAGCTATGCTACAAACACCTGCCTCATCTAACTATCTTTCTAGCACTATACTGTTGTTCTGCCCGGGACAAATCGGTCCCAGTTCCCCGATGACCGTTCACAGAAACTAAACTTGTGCACAAGTTGTCCATGACCATGTGATATCTCAATACTAAGTTATCATACGAAGCATTTCAAGATATCAGAAAGAACATAACTACTTAGCACAGTTCAATGGCATAGTCTACCTACTCAAGTGATCGCATTATAAAGTGTGTTCTACTTGTTGCACAGTTATAGATGGATATGTTCTAGCAACAACTGAGATATGATAAAACACAATCATAGATAATAAGTATGAGATAGTGTGATCATTTCATAAATTTGTGTGACATCCATCAAGTGTTCCAAATCTACTTATTATCTTGACTCAATTGTTATTATTATAGTATCGTTGATCCTAACGCATGAGTCAAATTATTAAGTGTTAATACTTGGAAGAAGGGCCAACTAAGGCCACTCACTAGTTGGTGAATCGGGGAAGAGAAAGGGGATATCTTTAAGACTCCGCTCGTGCGTTGCCTACTTGATCACGTGCTCGCATCAATAGACGATCAATATCTCCTTGCCTAAATCTCCCAGAGTTCGATACGAAATACGAAGTTCAAAGAATGGAGACAATAAAATCCATCAAAATTGTTCAAGAAAACGTAAGTAATAAAACCAACGCGAAAGCAACCAAGTGGTATCGAAAATGAGCAACAAAAACTAACGCAATAGAAAGGTCCCTCGTGACTCTGCCGTTGAGTCATTCCTCGAGACATGATCCGTTGAATGTGGGACTTGATTCCGACGAAACCAATCCATAATGAGAAAAATATCTTTATTCAATCTGTCTCGATTAATCAACACCGAAGTTTTCCTTAGTCGCGTTCCCCATAAAGGAGGAATAGGGCACTACATCTTAACCAACTAAGAAAAAGTTTCGTCCTCGAAACATAGGAATATAACTTGCCCCTAAGAAAATAATGAGGAAAACTTTTCCTTCATCACTAAGTCGAGTTCCCATTCCTCGACTACGTGGTTCCTCCAGAGTACGCGCACGAGAGGGATTGTACGACTCCGGAGCAGCTTATCCTTTCGATCCATTATCTGCATGGGTTCTTCTATATACGACAAGTCTCCCTTCAAATCCAGCTGACCAAAATCTACCACGTGACTCGGATCATGCACGTACATCTACAACTAAAACGTGGAAGATATCATGCACGACTGTTAACGCCGGTGGCAAGGCGATTTGATAGGCAACTGGGGCGACTCTCCTGAGAATCACAAATGGACAAACGAATCTCGGACCTAGCTTCCCCTTTGCTCTAAATCTCATGACTCCTCGTATCGATGTGTCGTTGAAAAACATGTGGTCGCCTTCTGCAAATTTGAGAGGTCATCGGTGGATGTTTGTGTAACTTGTTTGTCTGCTTTGTGCTACCGTTAATCGCTCGTGAATCAGCCAAACTTTCTGTACGGCCTGCTCTACTAGTTCTGGGCCAAGGATCTGTCACTCCCCAACTTTATCCTAATAAATAGGTGAACTACACTTCCGCCCATACAAATCCTCGTACGAAGCCATCTGAATGCTGGATTGGTAAATATTGTTGTACATAAATTCTGCCAGCGGTAGATGAACGTTCCAACTTGACTTCGAATCAATCGCATAGAGCCGTAACATATCTTCGAGAATCTGATTCACTCACTCAGTTTGACCATCGGTCTGAGGATGATAGGCTGAACTAATCTTTGACTTGGTCCTCATAGTTGACTGAAGGCTTCCCAGAAACATGATAAGAATCTCCTGTCCTGATCTGAGACAATCAATACTGGAACTCCCTGTAGTCAAATTATCCCGTCAAGTTAAATTTGAGCGATGATCGACGCTACAAGCAACTTTGATAAGAATAAAGTGTGCTGACTTGGTTAATCGGTTGACGATCACCCAGACAACATATGTAATGCCCCGTAACCGCACGGTGTATTACGCTGAGTCGGATTGAAAGAAGCAATAGTTGGTTATATTTTGATTTCTTGGATTTGGAAAAAAAGTATTAATTGAGTTAATTTCATGTGCAAATCGCTAGCGGAGTTCGATAGAAATCAGGTGTTCGTTCAGAGCAGTACTGGGATAGCAAGATTTGGAGCAATAATATCGTCTTCCTTAGTCTGATCGGTCAGATGATTTGGAGAGCACGGCCTGCTCGCACGGTCATACCAATTGAGTAGATCGTGCTTTGCCTTGGATCACGGGTTCAAGGGATCGGCCGTATCGGCAAGGCAGGGTGCTTAACGGAATCAGACTTGGTGAGTGGGCTCTGTCCCTTCTCATGTACTCCTTCATGCCTAATAATATGGAACACACGTAATAGCTTTAACACTTGGACTGGAACTTGGAAATTACTACACTGTGGCGTGCATAGAGTGTACGTCATTTGGTTGGATATAGATTGTGGCTTGTGTTGGGACAGTTGGAGTTTGAGTAGGCAGTTGGAGCTTTAGTGGATCATCTTGGTTGGAACATCAAGGCAATTTGGGCGGGCGATCAAGCGTGCATCCGTGCACAAGTATTAGTTTGGCGCTTTGTCATACAAAGCGTGCAGTTGTCATTCGAAACTGGACAACTGCATCGGTTAAGGCATGTAAACCCCCTCGACCAAATTTAAGGTTAATTAGTTTAGATTGAGAGACTAGGATTAAATTGGATACAATTAGAATTAGAACACAGTGCTTTAAAATTATTGTGCAATAATTATATTAATTAATACCCCTTACCGTTGCTTCGATAGTTGGAGCGCAACACTAGCAGTTACCTGCAAACAAATTTTATACACATTTCCTAGACATGCCAGACTACCCATCTGACCCTTGTGTAACTCTTAAATACTCTATATTGTGCTTCATTTTAGTCGTGCAATATTTGTTGCAATAATCTAGCTTTAAATCCCAGTAAATCCAACTTGTCATAATTGTCCATTCCTATTTGAAATTTTGAGGCACAACCTCAACATGTTTCATGCAACCCAAATTATGGCATTAATATATTCTGAGCCTGCTACGCCCATGACACTTGTGTCCCACCCAATTTTAACCCCAAGCATTTTCAATTGACAAGAGAACGTCATGTGCATTACTTTTAATCAAATTAATGAGAAGACCAACCTCACCCAAAAACTAGACCCAACCTAGCCCATGTACACCCTACACCCTTTCATGTGGATATGTTCCCCACCCCAAAGAGCCTGGTCGGCCCAAGTCCCGAAGTCAGCCCCTATTTCTCTCCCCTATATAAATACATTTCTCTCTCTCTTTAAACCCTAAACCCTAGCCGATCACCCTCTTCCTTTACCCGACACCATCACCCTCTCCAATCGCCACCACCTCAAGCCGCCACCACCAGCCCCACCTGACCGCCTACCCCTCCCTGTCGACACTGCACTACCGCCTCACATCCCGCCTACACCCGACAACCACCTCCATCAACCATCATCACCATCATCAATACGATCTCCTACCCGACTCCCTTTCTTCGAATTCCCTCAACCACCTCCACCGCCTGACTACTGACCGCCTCCGCCACCAGCCTCACCGTTTCCACCACCCCAACACCACCAACAACCAACACCTACACCACCGCCAACCACCACTCGTACCACCCTCATCAACATCACCATCACCTACCCGCAGCTCAACCGACCCCGATCACCCCAGTCCCCTAGACTACCGTCAACCACCACTGCCAGCCTGACCGCCGCCTTCTTCACGACCAGCACCACCCCCAACCGCCAGCACCGCTAAGCCGTCGCTGCTGCTGCTGCCAAGGTTGCTGCTGCCGCTACTGCAACTGCTGCCGTTGTTTTTCCGTATGACGCCGGAGCTCCGCCCCCACGCTAGAGAATAGCCCGTCGACGAGCACAGACCCCCTGCTCAGCTACAACTAGGTACACATGTACTTCACTCTTTTTCCTCGTGTGTCGTGGTATCGATGTATCGTTTAACAGACATGGGTAAATCTATAAGAGTAATATATGTGTATGTGTGTTATTGTAAGCTAGTAATTAAAGATAAATAATTTCTCAATTAATAATTGACTTGTAATTATGAACACTGTGTTGACCTAGGACTTGGACAACTAGCCTTGTGCACGTATTCTTATAACATGCTAGTTAAGACTTATAATGTAGTATTATGCATCTTAGTTGCATAGCATAAAGGACATTTCGTTGTCTTGGCGTACACGCCACTCGTGGACAGGACACACATACGTCTTACCTGCGTGCACACACGACAATGTTAATTGACCAACTGTAACCCCTTAAGTCAATGTCTAAGAGCAGCGTCGTGGTTCTGTGTGTATCACTTTAGTGTCTAATGATCGAATTGCTATATTATATTATATATATAGGGTCACTGGACCAGTCAGGAGAGACTTCAGGAGCAGGCTATTGGCATTCGCAGCTTGAGGACCCAGGCGAGATACCTTGCCATATTTACTGTTTAATTTGAATTATGCAAATATTGTATGATATCTTGTTGTATTCTTTTATACAACTGTGCGCGTCCGAGATTGACTCGGGTGCAGTCAACGAATTCGTCGATGAGTAGTGTACTTGACCTAGTCGCTAGCAGACTCACCCCCATTGGAAGGATACTCTGATATCCTCCGAGATCTGACACTCTTACACGCATCACGGTGACAAACTCATATTGGGATGCGGGTTCGCGTACCCGACTAGCTATCGGTGCGTGAGACATGGATCACGGTTTAGTACGTAATCAGGATTATATAATTAGTAGAGACTTGGCATATAGATACGTGGTATGCACGTCGAGTATTCGACTTGTATATCTACATTGGGCGGGGAGGACAACTAGTAGGCGTATGGGGTACACACATTGGAATTCGTAGTATCTGGAGGAGCCACGGATCTAATGACTTCCTTTATTCAGATACTACGTTCTACGGAGCGATATTGACGATATACTATTCAGATGCCATATTCTATGGAGTGATATGGACGTTATACTATACAGATGCCACGCTCTTCGGAGTGTGGACGTTATACCTACACCTACCTATATGTACCAAGGTTGTCCTCACATTGCATTCACTTAGATGGTTAGCACACCCTTTATTTTATTCAGTATTTATATATGGCATGCTTCTATATATCTTGTTACGTCCCTCTGAGGACCTGGTTCCCTTCCAGATTTGGACGAGGCATATTACCCTACAGTGTACGGACCAGGACAGGAGACGAGGTACGCATCCGAGGAGGAGCTAGAGGTGTTACCGTCAGAGTTCCCGTGATCATTTGGTAGGCCTTCTGCCTAGGATGAGAGCATCATTATCTAGTCAGTCGATGCCCTAGTCATTACTCTCTTTATCTGTCTTTTTAGTACTTTTATTTCGTCATAATAGTGGGTTTGTTCCCACCAGACATTTGGGTTGTACTATGATATTTCGGACTGATGTTTATTTTTCAGTATTTATTTTAGTACTTCTTGGTTATATTGTGGACGCGATTAGATTACCTGTTTGATATTGATATTGGACTTGTTAGAAATTTAGGACAGCGTAGCACTCTTTGTTAGGATCCATTAAACTGGGATATCCTCGGAGACGTGTCAACTGGCTATTGTCACGTGGCCTGGTTTCGTGTATTTTGGGACTGGGGCATGACATGGTTTTAGTGGTGGTCCATGCAGGTCATATTTATCGCTTGCAATATGGTAACATGCCCAGCGAGCCTGCAATAGGATAGAAATTACTAGGTCTCATCCACTTTGATTACGTCTTTGAACTTCCTTCGTATTACTTCTAAATATCTGCATCATGTTTCCTTGATTCCGTACTCTTTTAATGAAGTTCTATCTCTTGCAGTAAGATAAACTTGCGTAGTGGACGAGGAGCACCCGGTGCCGTGGTGCCAGCCGACACCACCCAGAGAGAGGAGATATCCCAGGGACCACCTGGAGAGCAACCACCACTACAGGCCCCGCTGATACATTGGCGCGAGACTTCTCAGAGCGATCCTACACAGCAGCACGAGGGACAGACTTCACAAACGATCCCCACACAACATTTCGAGGGCCAGACTTCGGGGGCTACGCCGTTGCCACAAACCGAGAGGCCGACATCGGAGGAGACACCTACAGCATAGCCGGAGGTCCCATTGCCACCACCTCCCCCCTATTCACCTCCCCCCTATCCACCTCAGATGCCACAATCAGATGGACAGCTACAGATGCTTCAGTTCTTCCAGGCTATGATGCAGGCACAGTGGCATCAGACCGAGACATTGAGACAGAGTTTGATGGCAGTTATGGAGAGGACACCTGCCCCAACACCCGCACCAGCCCCTACACCTATTAAGCCAACTGTTACTGTACGAGGGTTCCACCAGATGGTCCCGAATACTTTTTCGGACAACGAGACTGCAGAGGGGATCTCCAATTGGGTCGCCAACACGGAGATGTTACTAGAGGCTTCTCAGCTACATCCAGACCTTTGGATGACCGCAGTAAGGGCCCAACTGAAAGGCAACGCCCATTACTGGTGGGATTCTATAGAGCGTAGTGTAGGCATGACCCAGACATGGGAGCAGTTCTTAGAGTACTTCAATGCGAAGTATTTTTCGGCTACAGTCAGAAATGTCCTGTACTCCCAGTTCCTGCATCTAGAACAAGGGAATATGACCGTAGACGCATACGACGTAGAGTTTAGCTGTCTTAGCAGATTTGTTGTCGTCTTGATACCCAACTATCTAGAGAAGGCCCAAAGATTCTATCACGGCCTCACTTCCGAGCTGCAGAGGTATACCACCACCCAGGGGAGGATTTCTTATGAGGAGGTTCTTTCAGAGGCGAGAATCCAGGAGGCCATGGCAGAGGAGCAAGACGTTCCAGCATGACCACACCAGCCAGAGCCCAGCCCGGAGCAGGAGGACTGATCCGTCGTCCCGGAGCACAGACACAGCAGAGGACAGCACCATACCAGCAAAAGGAGCTTCCGACTTGCCACCACTGTGGTAAAAGAGGACATTTCCAGAGGGACTGCCGAAAGAGACTAAGGACATGCATGATTTGTGGAGCGAGCCAGCACCAAGCCCGAGACTTCCCACAGCGCAGAGATGCAGCACCGAAGACTGGACAGAGGCCAGCAGCACCAGTCCAAAGGACACTACCCCCGACAGGAGGCCAGCGTCCACCAGCACCAGGAGGATTTTAGAGGGGACCCCCCTGGGCCCCGCAGGAGGCGCAGTTTGACCGAGCTAGACAGCAGGCCGGAGGGCAGAGGCACGGACAGGCCTTTGCACTAGCAGCAACTGAGAAAGAACCAGAAGGGGAAGCTATCACAGGTACCATTTTAGTTGCATCATTACCTGCGACTGTATTGTTTGATTCTGGTGCTACACTATCTTTCATATCTAGTAGATTCGTAGCTATGCATAGAGTAGCTACTTCCCCCTTACCTAAGAGTTGGAAGATTCTTACCGGAGGAGGCATCGTGAAGGTTACCAGCACTATTACAACGTGCTCAGTAGTCGTGTGTGGTAGAGAGATGAGAGCGCGATTTTTGGTATTTTCCATGCCATACTTTGACGTTGTGCTAGGCATGGACTGGTTAAGCCAGTATAATGCCGTACTGGATTGTCGGAAGGGTAGCGTCACTTTTAGACCACCAGATCAACCGAAGTTCGAGTATATGCGAGGGACCGTCGAGCAAGGAGTAGGACAGACAGCTGGAGCTTACATGGCTATGGAGACGGTATCCCCACCGATAGTTGCAGAATTCGAGGATGTTTTCCCAGAGGAGTTGTCAGACTTACCGCCAGATAGAGACGTGGAGTTCACTATTGAGCTAGTACCCGGAGCAGCACCGGTATCTTCAAATATGTACCGATTGGCGAAGAAGGAACTAGATGAGCTGAAGCTACAGTTAGAGGCATATCAAGGGATTTATTCGTCCTAGTGCATCACCCTGGGGAGCACCAGTGTTATTTGTACCTAAGAAGGATGGGACAGTCCGTATGTGCATTGATTACAGAGCCCTTAATGCCTTAACTATCAAGAACAAGTACCCCCTGCCGCGAATTGATGATTTGTTCGACCAGCTGACATGAGCAGTGGTGTTCACGAAGATCGACCTGAGATCAGGATATCATCAGGTAAAGGTGCAAAGAGAAGACATTCCAAAGACAGCATTCAGGACTCGTTATGGTCACTATGAGTTCTTGGTGATGCCTTTTGGACTGACGAATGCGCTTGTTGTATTTATGAACTTGATGAACAGAGTCTTCCACCAATACCTAGACCAGTTAGTGGTAGTCTTCATCGACAACATCTTAGTGTATTCAAAGAGCCACGAGGAGCACGAAGAGCACTTGAGGAAAGTATTGGAAACGCTGAGGAGTGAGAGGCTCTATGCCAAGCTGAGCAAGTGTGAGTTTCTCCTAGATCGTGTCGCTTTTCTTGGACACGTTATCTCAGGAGATGGTATTTCAGTAGATCCAGCTAAGATTTCGTCAATAGAGACATGGCCGACCCCTACCAACGTCGCGGAGGTGAGGAGTTTCCTAGGACTTGCCGGATATTACCGGAGGTTCGTAGAGAACTTCGCAAGGATCGCAGAGCCGATGACCCGCTTGACCCGCAAGGAGCAAGAGTCCACCTGGACAGAGGAGTGTCAGACGGCGTTCGATGAGCTAAAGAAGCGTCTAACTACGGCACCTATCTTGACCATACCTTCTGGACCCGGAGGATTCGTGATCTACAACGATGCGGCCGGGAAAGGATTAAGATGCATCTTGATGCAGCATAGAAAGGTTATGGCCTATGCCTCTAGGCAGTTAAGGACCCATGAGAAGAACTATCCCACTAACGACTTAGAGCTTGCCGCAGTAATCTTTGCTTTGAAGCTTTGGAGACACTACCTATACGGAGAAAGAGTGAAGATATTCACTGATCACAAGAGCCTGAAGTACGTCTACACCCAGAAGGACCTGAACCAGAGACAAAGACGTTGGCTCGAGGTGATGACAGACTTTGAGATCGAGCTATAATACGACCCGGGAAAGACCAACGTAGTAGCTGACGCATTAAGCAGAAGACCCATGACATTCTTTTTGACTACCCAGCAACATCTGTTGAGAGATCTAGAGCAGATGGGTATAGAGGTCATTATGCCCGGAATAGACGGACAATTGTCGAGTTTTCAGTTACAATCGAATTAGTTGAAAGGATCAAGGCTGCTTTACCAACAGATACCAGATTCCGGAGGCTTCAACAGAGGACAGAGGCCGGAATACAGACAGGATTGCGCATACATGAATACGGGACTTTGAGATGTGGAGATCGTCTCTATGTTCCAAATGGAGAACTTCGTTAGGAGTTGATGTTGGAGGCACACTGTTCAACGTACTCTATTCATCCAGGAGGCACGAAGATGTTCAGAGACTTAAGGCAGTACTATTGGTGGCATGGAATGAAGAGGGAGATAGCCCGCTTAGTGGCAAGGTGCCTGGTGTGTCAGCAAGTCAAGGCTGAGCATCAGAGGTCTTCAGGATTACTTCAACCGCTCCCGATACCTGAGTGGAAATGGGAGCACATCAATATGGACTTCGTTACGGGCTTTCCGAGGAGTTCTAGTAGTCGCAATGCGGTATGGGTGATCGTGGATCGACTCACCAAGTTCGCTCACTTTTTATCTTTTAGAGTTGGGTATTCTACAGAGGACTTAGCAGATATGTATATGAGGAAGATCGTGCGACTGCATGGAGTGCCAGTCAGTATAGTGTCTGACAGGGATAAGAGGTTCACTTCTTACTTTTGAAAGAGTATGCAAGAGAGTCTCGGTACCCGCCTAAAGTTCAGCACATCGTATCACCCAAAAACAGATGGCCAGTCCGAGCGCACCATTCAGACGTTGGAGGACATGTTAAGAGCATGCATGCTTGATTTCGGAGGATCATAGGAGGACCATTTGCATTTGGTTGAATTTTTCTACAACAATAGCTATCAAGCGAGCATTCAAATGGCTCCCTATGAAGCGTTGTATGGAAGGAAGTGTCGTTCCCCAGTGTGTTGGAGCGATGTGGACGAGAGACAGATTCTTGGACCAGAGTTGGTTGTTCATACAGTGGAGAAGGTAAAGAAGATCCAAGGGCACCTACGAGCAGCACAGGACAGACAAAAGAATTGGGCAAATGCACATCGACGACGCCTAGAATTCTAGGTTGGAGATCATGTGTTTCTAAAAATCTCACCTACTCGAGGGACTATCAGGTTTGGAGGCAGAGGAAAGCTGAGTCCGAGGTACACCGGACCATTCGATGTGTTGGAACGCATCGGAGAGGTTGCTTACAGGTTAGTCTTACCACAGACTTTAGAAGGAGTTTATGACGTCTTTCATGTATCTCAGCTAAGGAGGTACATGCCGAATCCGAATCATGTGCTTGACCATTCAGAAATCATAGTCGGCCCGAGTTTGTCATAACAAGAGGAGCATGTAGAGATTTTGGACAGAAGCGAGAAGGTATTGCGAGGTTAGACTATCCCTCTAGTTCGTATTGCATGGAGGCATCATGCATCAGGCGAGTTGACCTGGGAACGCGAGGAGGATATTCGACAGCGTTATCCCCATCTCTTCGAAGGCCTAGGTATGTAGTATCATTTAATTTCAGTCAGCAGTTCTTACCATACGTATGTTTTAATTTCGAGGACGAAATACTCTAAGGAGGGTAGATTGTAAACCCCCTCGACCAAATTTAGGGTTAATTAGTTTAGATTGAGAGACTAGGATTAAATTGGATACAATTAGAATTAGAACACAGTGCTTTAGAATTATTGTGTAATAATTATATTAATTAATACCCCTTACCGTTGCTTCGATAGTTGGAGCGCTACACTAGCAGTTACCTGAAACAAATTTCATACACATTTCCTAGACATGCCAGACTACCCATCTGACCCTTGTGTAACTCTTAAATACTCTATATTGTGCTTCATTTTAGTCGTGCAATATTCGTTGCAATAATCTAGCTTTAAATCCCAGTAAATCCAACTTGTCATAATTATCCATTCCTATTTGAAATTTTGAGGCACAACCTCAACATGTTTCATGCAACCCAAATTATGGCATTAATCTATTATGAGCCTGCTATGCCCATGACACTTGTGTCCCACCCAATTTTAACCCCATGTATTTTCAATTGACAAGAGAACGCCATGTGCATTACTTTTAATTAAATTAATGTGAAGACCAACCTCACCCAAAAACTAGACCCAACCTAGCCCATGTACACCCTACACCCTTTCATGTGGACATATTCCCCACCCCAAAGAGCCCTGGCCGGCCCAAGTCCCGAAGCCAGCCCCTATTTCTCTCCCCTATATAAATATATTTCTCTCTCTCTTAAACCCTAGAAAACCAAAAACCCTAGCTGATCACCCTCTTCCTTTACCCGACACCATCACCCTCTTCAATCGCCACCACCTTAAGCTGCCAACACCAGCGCCACCTGACCGCCTACCCCTCCCTGTCGATGTTGCACCACCGCCTCCCAGCCCGCCTGCACCCGACAGCCACCTCCATCAACCATCATCACCATCATCAACACCATCTCCCACCCGACTCCCCTTCTCCGACTTCCCTCAACCACCTCCACCGCCTGACTACTGACCGCCTCCGCCACCAGCCTCACCGTTTCCACCACCCTAACACCACCAACAACCAACACCTACACCACCGCCAACCACCACTCGTACCACCCTCAACAACATCACCATCACCTACCCGCACCTCAATCGACCCCGATCACCCCAGCCCGCCTGACCACCGTCAACCACCACTGCCATCCTGACCGCCGCCTTCCCCACGACCAGCACCACTCCCAACCGCCAGCACCGCTGCAGCTGCTGCCATGGTTGTTGTTGCCGCTACTGCAACTGTTGCCGTTGTTTTCCCGTACGACGCCGGAGCTTCGCCCCCACGTTGGAGAATAGCCCGTCGACGAGCACAGACCCCCTGCTCAGCTACAACTAGGTACACGTGTACTTCACCCTTTTTCCTCGTGTGTCGTGGTATCGATGTATCGTTTAATAGACACGGGTAAATCTATAAGAGTAATATATGTGTATGTGTGTTATTGTAAGCTAGTAATTAAAGATAAATAATTTCTCAATTAATAATTGACTTGTAATTATAAACACTGTGTTGACCTAGGACTTGGACAACTAGCCTTGTGCACGTATTCTTATAACATGCTAGTTAAGACTTATAATGTAGTATACGCATCTTAGTTGCATAGCATAAAGGACGTTTCGTTGTCTTGGCGTACACGCCACTCGTGGACAGGATACACGTATGTCTTACCTGCGTGCACACGCGACTATGTTAATTGACCAACTGTAACCCCTTAAGTCAGTGTCTAAGAGCAGCGTCGTGGTTTTGTGTTTATCACTTTAGTGTCTAATGATCGAATTGTTATATTATATTATATATATAGGGTCACTGGACCAGTCAGGAGAGACTTCAGGAGCAGGCTATTGGCATTCGCAGCTTGAGGATCCAGGCAAGATACTTTGCCATATTTACTGTTTAATTTGAATTATGCAAATGTTGTATGATATCTTGTTGCATTCTTTTATACAACTGTGCGCGTCCGAGATTGACTCGGGTGCAGTCGACGAATGCGTCGATGAGTAGTGTACTTGACCTAGTCGCTAGCAGACTCACCCTCATTGGGAGGATACTCTGATATCTTCCGAGACCTAACACTCTTACATGCATCACGGTGACAAACTCATGTTGGGATATTGGTTCGCGTACCCGACTAGCTATCGGTGCGTGAGACATGCATCACGGTTTAGTACGTAATCAGGATTATATAATTAGTAGAGACTTGGCATATAGATACGTGGTATGCACGTCGAGTATTCGACTTGTATATCTACATTAGGCGGGGAGGACAATTAGTAGGCGTATGGGGTACACATATTGGAATTCGTAGTATCCGGAGGAGCCACGGATCCAATGACTTCCTTTATGCAGATGCCACGTTCTACGGAGCGATATGGACGATATACTATTCAGATGCCACGTTCTATGGAGAGATATGGACGTTATACTATGCAGATGCCACGCTCTTCGGAGTGTGGACGTTATACCTACACCTACCCATACGTACCAAGATTGTCCTCACATTGCATTCACTTAGATGGTTAGTACACCCTTTATTTTATTCAGTATTTATATATGGCATGCTTCTATGTATCTTGTTACGTCCCTCTGAGGACCTGGTTCCCTTCCAGATTTGGATGAGGCATATTACCCTATAGTGTACGGACCGGGACAGAAGACGAGGTACGCATCCGAGGAGGAGCTAGAGGTGTTACCGTCAGAGTTCCCGTGATCATTTGGTAGGCCTTCTGCCTAGGATGAGAGCATCATTATCTAGTCAGCCGATGCCCTAGTCATTACTCTCTTTATTTGTCTTTTCAGTACTTTTATTTCGTCATAGTAGTGGGTTTGTTCCCACTAGACATTTGGGTTATACTATGATATTTCGGACTGATGTTATTTTTCAGTATTTATTTTAGTACTTCTTGGTTATATTGTGGATGAGATTAGATTACCTGTTTGATGTTGATATTAGACTTGTTAGAAATTTAGGACAGCGTAGCACTCTTCGTTATGATCCATTAAATTGGGATATCCTCGGAGACGTGTCAGCTGGCTATTGTCACGTGGCCTGGTTCCAGATATTTTGGGACTGGGGCGTGACAGGGCATTATGCCACTGTTGGGGCATTATGCCACTGTTGGGGCATTATGCCACGGACTTTTCTGAGTGGATGGTGTTGCACCAATTGAAGCATTGTGTCGAAGCGGCATAGTGCCTATGGGATAACTTGAGATGGCGTCTTAGGATATAAGTTGGAGAATGGTTATGGATAGTTGGTTGGATTAAGGCTAGATAGTTTGGTGGGACGAGAATACTCGATTCTCTCGTCATACCTACTTGGTATTTCCATCGGTCACGGACAACCTGTTGCGCACAGGGTTTGGTTTCCTAGAACGGGATATGCTCCGGGCACCGGGCATGTTCGACCATGGAGGAGACAAATGGTAACGTGCCTTGGACGCCGTGCCGGTAGTTCGATACGACCAGGCGGGCTAGCTACTCATTCTGGATCGGGTAGAACTGTAGTTGATTAGTCCTTTATGGCTTGACTAGTGACTTCATATAGATAAGAGTTGGTTTGCTTTACTTTGCTTTGGTTTGGTTTGAGCTTTTCGTGTAGGCGACGACCACCTTGTCTCGGCAATAGTGTGCATATCGATGATTGGATTAATAAGGCTTGGATTGAGGATGGATATTGAGGCTTGGATGATGATTCAATAGGTTCACGTGTTGCTTGGGTTTGAGTAGGACGATTTGCATGCTAGTTTCCTTTTGAGTTGGATATATTTGCTTGTACATTTGCTTGAGTTGAATGCTTGAATGTTTAACCTGCTTATAGTTTTTCTTAACATGTCATACCTCTATCATGAAATGAATCTAGGATTCAAGTAGAAAGATCACCATATAACTGTTTGTATTCACTTTTCTACTTAGTGTCGGTTTAGACGAGTGGGTTATCCCGCTCACCAGTATGACTGTGTACTGACCCACGTTTGTGGGCATTATTTCAGGTACACAGGTGTAGTGGCGCTGCTTGGATATACGGGACATAATGTAAGAACGGTAAGTACCTTTATGGGCAAGAGAAAGAGTAAGAGTGTTGCATCGCCTTTGTGGCATTCCCCTTTGTGGCATTTTTATTTGGACCCTATCGAAAGCTTCGCTACATATACACTGATGTGTACTTGGTACACAATACTTGACTTTTGCTGCAACTTGGTCGTTTCGATGATAACTTTGATGTTTGACAACATCGCCTTGTGTGAGCGCAACTCCAGGCTCGTAGGGCATCACGTCCCAATGAGAACGATTCTCCTGCGGGAGCGCTGCAACGTGGTGATTCACGTTCAGCGGGGACGATCGAGCTTGCGAGAGATTGGGGCATGACATATTGGTATCAGAGCACCCTGTTCATTTCCTCGGACTTTTTTCTTTGGTTCATCACAAACTCTAAATAGCTTCTGCGTGTCGTTTGGCTCTTGACTCCACTCGGTACTGCATTGGATGTTTCATGCAATAAGTCTACATGTTTGCTGGTTATGGGTGCATTTTGTTTTTCGTTGCGTTGCTTTCGTTAGTTTTCGGTAGATAGCTTAGCATCGTTGGGTGTTGTTGCATTTGTGCAGCAAGTTGTGTGGCGTTGTTGCATTTGTGCAACAAGTCGAGAGGTGTCGTTGCGTTGGTTTGGCTTGTCATTCGGGGAGATTCAGGTTGCATCAGTAGAGAAGTTGGTTGGCAGAAGAGATTGGTTATGTGGCATATTGTGGGTAGAAGCATCGGATGAGAATGGATCATTGCACGAGTTGCTCGTATAGCAAATGTGTTGGATGGAGTTTGATTCTTGGCTGGGTATATCACATAAAGTATTGGCTAAGCAGGTTTGAGTTGGCTTGGGAATATAAGGATAGTGTTGCACGAGTTGCTCGTACAACAAATGTGAGGAACAGTTGGGTATTGGGTTGGACTACTTGGAAGAGCTCATTGCACGGGTTGCTCGTGTAGCAAAAATATCGAACGGTTTAAGAATAGTTGTAAGTATTGAGAATGGAACATAGCACAAGTTGCATCTAGCGAGATTGATTAAAGAGATAGATGGTTCAAACATTGGATGAGTTTTGTGTCAGACTTGAGTTGGGGATGGCAGGATCACGCATTAGGGATGGTTCGAATGGATCTTGGGTCAGTGCAAAGAAGGGTGATGTAAGGAGTGACTTAATTCTGAGTGGAATATGGTATATCACATAGTTAAGTGGCATTGGAATATTTTGGATAGACATCAAAGGAATTGCCTCGATGGACAAGGGTAACAGGAATATAAGTTGGTTGGTGCACATCGGCTGAGTTAGGAAATGGAACATGGAACAAGCGAATGTTGAGTTGCGATCGACAAGATCACCCCATAATAAGTCGGTTTGGAATAGACGTTTGTCGACACAGAGTAAGCGCTAGAGCGACTCTATTTTCAAGTGGTATATGGTACAATAGAATTTGACTCAGGTATTCTTCGATAAATTAGACTTGAGAAATCAAGAATAGACTTGTGCAACGGAAGTATCGTTGGACTCGAGTGATGGACGAGAACGGAACAAGCAAATGGAAATAGTGTTTAGAATTTAAAGGATTGATGCAGACCAAGTATTGGAAACAGTTGAGATCGATCAGATGGAAAGCTGAATATCAGAGTTCGCTTGCACGATTTGGAAGTTTGGCGGAGAATTCATTGATGCAAAGAGAGAGTCGATCATGAGGAACAAATAGTTGGGATACGCTTGAGTGAGCGATGGATGAATTGAAGGATAGCGAACACGGACTATCAATTTGGACAACACATTGGAGTTGTTGGTTGGGTAATGAAACACAATCTAGTTTGAAGGGGCAATGCGATAGATTCGTATGAACTTGAAGGATTTTGGATATTGGCACTCGAGAAGTTGGACTCAAAAGTTTAGCGAAAGTAAAATTTGGCGAAATGGTGCAATGATGGTGGACGGATTCTCCGAAAGACATAAACGGGCATGGGGCAAGTCTAGTTGATGTTAAGTCAGATTGAAAGTTAACACTTGCAGTACTGAGACAGATTGAGGCAACAAGTAAAGGCAATATGATTTGAGATTTATGTTGGAACTAATGCACGAATCATTGAGAGTGCGTGGACTAATCGGAACAGAGAGAAATCAAGACAGGCTAAGGAAAGGAACGAGAGCAAAGATTGCGGCAGATGGACTTTTGAAGATAGCTAAATGAGATAGCAACATTGGAGCAAATCACTTTACTGCTCGAGCAAGTTGGACGTGCACTGTGAAACATGGCATACAAATAAGAATTGGAGCAAGTCTATGGTTTCGGGAATCGTTGCAAGTGGCAGTACGAGAAGTCGACATGGCAGTTCAAAAAATTTGATGGATTCATGGCAGAACGGCAAACTGATGGAAGACGATTTCAGCGAGCGCAGTTCTCAAATTATGGCTTGGATAGATAGTAAGACATTAGGTGGTTAAGAGGCATTTGGTTGACAGATCGTCAGAGGTAGTGCATGAAGTTCTCGGAGTCAGAAGTTCGTTCTGATGGAATGATTGGATTATGGCTCTGATTTGCAGAGGAGATATAGCATGGTTTGTAGTAACTGTCCATCGTGATGACTTACAATTATCGAACGTAGCTTCGGGACAGCTGACCCTAGCGACTTGACCGTCAAATCTGGGATGAATATTGTAGACCCATAGAACGACCATTGTGGCAGCGCATTTGGGAATGCGTCAATGGTTGATGTGAATGGTGTATGTTGGAGATAGGCCTAAGTGACTGAGTGATGGATTTGAGAGATCCTTGGGATAGCCTTCAGCTGAAGATGCAGCCGGAAGATCGAAGCGATGGTAAAATGTCCTAAGTCAACTAATGAGATTCGAAGTCGTAGATTTTTGAAGATAGCATCGCCTCTGACTCGTCGTGCCCCAGAAGGGAATAACATTCATATGAATTGATGATTGTGAAACTAGCTTGTGAAGTTAAAGCAGCGGCTCGTTCAGATCAAATCATTACAATACTGGAAGGGACAGATGTGCCTCAGATCTACAAGATGCATCGAAACTTAGTCTGGGATGCGTGCTCGTACAGAAGGCGAAGGTGATATCATGTGCTTCGAGGTAGTAGAAGCAGCATGAAGAAATTATTCCATGCGCGACCCAGGAATTGTGGCGAGTGTGTCCACGTTGAAATCGTGGAGACACTATCCCTATGGCGTGGCGACAAAATGTTCATGGATCACATGTGTAACACTGTGTTCCGTTCAAGCGGACTGCCGATTCAAACGGCAAAAGTGCAATATTCTGACCCACTTTGCTCAGGCGAGAATACTCGTTTGAGGCAAAGGGTATCCAGACTTATCCCTTCAGGACTTCGGCTTAGGCTTTCAGAGACTCGCTCGGAGTATCGCTCAACCGAGGCAAATCATCGCTAAGGTGGGTGGCTACGGTGAACTTGTCTTTACTTAGACAGCACACTTAAAATATGGAATGATACATGCTAGTCGCTAGGTGAATCACCCCCTGCATGCTAATAAGAATATAACACACCTAGCTAAGGGAATAATCACAACTTATATTGCTTGTGCTAGAACATAGAAATGAAATATTGCTTATATTCAGACCCTCGCATGCTACTATTGCCTTGTGCAACTAGACTCCGCTATGCCTCAAGTAGAACAATATGAATATTTTACTCTTCGTTGTGCACTGCTTTACCTGCCACACTGCACGACTCTAGATATGTGCTCAGTAAATCCCTATACGGTTTCACTCCTCGGCTTACCTTCGGGCCCGAGCCAACGTAAATGCTTATGTTTATACAAATGCATGCTTGCCTGTTTATACATTGCCTCATTTAAATGCTTGTCGCATAAACTATGCCAAGACCCTGTAATGCTATTCATGTCATGCATTCATTTAGTTCTCCTCGGAAGAATATCTAATAGTCATTTCGTACAAGTATGAACCTGAAAGTATCCGGGACCGTTAGGTCACCAAGGCAGTCCCCGAACCAGGGGAATGCATCAAGGCAAGTGAATCACTGATTGAGGATTATGTCAAGTATGCATCGAAATAATAATCATATCAAGTTTACCTCTGAACGAGAATCATGTCAAGCAAATCAAGAATCACAGCTCATGGAGCAAATGCTAGGTTCAGAACAAGAAGCATGGACTATCATATCGAGTATGAAAATAAAAAGACCCAGGAAATTGTATGTCCTGGACAACTTGGAAACAAGGTCAATTGGTTCCTACGGACGGTCGCTGGGGCATTGGCGTCGATCCGATCCGAAGGGAACTCCATGGTAGTCGCATGTTTAACGGGACGAATGGCCTGCAATGTCCATGATCATTGCGTTGCATGTCATTTCCTCCTTGTACTACAACCGTCCTTTATGGCTATGCCAGCGACTCATGTTCATATAGATAAGTCATCCTCTCTAAGCGGCAATCCCCATGTGAGTTATTGTATCACATCCGTGATATCAGAGCCACCTGAATGGAATGAGTATAAATCATCTATACAAATAAAGTATCCCGATCAATACATAGAAACACTTAAACATCCATTGCAACACTCTTGGATAACCTGTATACTCGTGCACCCGAAATGTAACCTTGCTCACGACAATCGTGTTTGCACATGTTATTGTTCCTTGATTCATATATATATGCTGCTCGTGCTTTAATTAAGTTAGGATTACAAATTTTGTTCTAGTGGGGTGGGAAAGAGTTATAGATGTGAATGATGGCTGGAGAAATGATGGAGAGAGAGATATTAAGTGGCGGTTTAAGGCTTTGATGATGAGGAGTTACCAATGGGGTAAGGAAAGGTCACAAGTTATAACGCCTTCCCTTTCACATTCCACCCTAAGGATTTAATAAACCCATGGCTGTCCAAAACTGAAATGATGTTTAATATGGATGGTCAAACCTAGCTTAGTCAACCTAGGTTAAGTCCAACTACTTACAGTTGGGTCAGGTTCGGGTCGTTGCGGTTTAGTTTGACTAGGTTGGTCCGATTGACTAAGAAATGGATCATTTGTGAGTATTGAGAGTAGGTAGCACATAAAGGTTCAATAAAGTGGGAAACAGGTATCATGTGTGTTTTAGACCTAGTTTAGATCATGACCATGCATTAGGTCGAAAGAATTGGTCGAATTGGGTCTCCAATTTAAATTGGAATGGTCAACGATTGCACTGTAGGTGCTAGAAATTAAGTTTTTGACCCGAATATTTTACATTAAAAATAGAGCACAAGAAGATGTGTTTGAGTGGGATATGATAATCATAAATTAAGATGGGCTCGTCTAGAACATGCATATAAAAAAAATTGGAGATAATGGCTGATGTTGTGCTCCTAAAAATTAAAACTACGAAAAATATTTTTAAAGGATACTTTTGTTTACTTAATCCTAATTAATAATAAAAAAATAATTCTAAATATTATATTAAAATAAAATAACTAAATCTATGTATGAGGGGGTTTACACTAATCCTAGGGAAAAAATGACATATACCCAGGTATGGGTAAAAGCTCATACATAAATTGATGGAAAAGTTTTACCTAGTGCAATTCCATACTTAGTGAGTAACTTCCTTTTAAATTATTGCCATTGATGATATTGAACATTAAATTAATTATTAGCTCATGCAATAGCATTTTCGATACTAAACATTAAATTAATTATTGTATGCTATGTTTTGATATTATAGGAAAAGATTAACAAGGTGAAATAAACGATTAATGAAAGTGAGGACGCGGATGATCTATCATTGGACACAGATCCGTTGTCTCAAGTGTTTGGTAAGGATTCGAGGGGGAGGGATCGTGTTATTGGTGCGGTTTCTCGAACATAAAAAAATGCTTCTGATCCTACACGTTCCATATTAAATTCAACTTAGTCTAAGGATGGAGAATGGAGAGCTAAGATGGATAATACAATGCAAACCATGGTTGGGAACATTAACACATTATGTCAAGCGGTGAAGGAAATTCAATATACACTTCCATCAACAGTTGTTGCCTCGAACACTATGGACAAAAGTTCATCTGAATCAGAAGTAGCTCATGATATGCCATGTTCACTAGTGAACATTGAGGGTCATGTCATTGCTACTCGTGTAACGTGTACAGGTGATAGTTCCCAAATAGTACATGGATGTCTTATATTACCCTCAAATATAAAGGTGGTGCTAGATAGTATACTCCTGCCAAATGAGAAGACTATAAGAGCTAACCATTTTTTTTCTAGAGACCTTTGGAGGAAGTTGGAATTGGAGGTTTTGTGGTCCATCCTAAGTTATTTGTTAGATATATGGTTAGCTACGGGATCTACTTTTCTAGAGATATACTTCTTTATTGAAGCCATTTTGGCTTTTGTCTATATGTGAACAAATACAAGTATCTCGACTGTATTGGTAATCTATGTGAACACTTCTGACATGTCTTATAATATATATATTATTTTCATGTGATTTTTTGGTTTTATAATGCAAGGAACATAGGTGAGGGCACTCCTAATCGATTAAAGTAGCCGGGGGGATTTCAACCCCTGGTAAGTACTAATATTTTCTTTCAATTTTTTGTGTTTATATATATATATATATATATATATATATATATATATATATTATACTTCACAAGAAGTACACAAGTGCAATGGAGATGAAGTTTATTGAATTCATCTACTTTGAGGTAAGGAGTATATTAGCTCTACTTGGTGAAATAGGTTAATTTAGAATCAATAATATCAAGTTTTTAATTTGGAAAAAATTGTAAGAATATAGGAGGTAGAGTGGGAAAAATGTAAGAAGATAGGAGATAAAACTCACATTTCGCTTCAAGCGATGATTATAGAAGTAAACTGTATTGTTTTATTTAGTACAACTATATCTATTTGGTAAGCTATTAGGACAATTATACTTTTTTCATATTTTATGTTCTTTTTACACCAAATAGGTGACGGTGTCAGGGGGTGCCATGCAGGAGGCTTCTTTGAGGATTTCAGAGGCTGATGTTGAGATATCTCGCCATCATATTTCTGTATTCTTGTCAACTCTTACTTCTTATGAATTGCTTCCAGAATCTGGTAAAGTATGTACACCTTTACTTTTCTCAGTAAATAATACTCTTCCCACTATTACAATTCTTATATTATGTTTCCATTTGTTGATCCAAAATGTTCGGAATAATTCAGGCTATTGCTCTTGATGTAAATTTACCTGTGAAGCAAGCTTTTCATATCCTTTACGAGCAGGTAGCTTATTTAATTCTCTTGTGTAGTTCACTTGAAAAAGTTACTTTCATGATGTTGTTTCTTGTTGAAAAATATTAAATCTAAAATTATTTACATTATGTTTCTTTAGTTTTTATCTAAGCAGTTTGCTAGTGACTGGACTTCTAAGTGCTTTGTTACTGTTACTGTTATTGTTATTGCTACTTTACTTTTTTGCTTCCCTATGAAATAACCTTGACACTTATTATATTGCAATATTTGCATGTCTCATTTGGATTTTTACATTCTTTCTTCGGCTTACCTCCGAGAAGATTAGATCTTGTTCTTGTACTTGCCAGCTTACAAGATACTCATCCTCCTTTTAATATGCTGATGCTGTTGTACCTCACTGATGGCTTCACTTCTCCATGGCAAGCTTGTCTTCTTTCTGTTATATACTTTTTTTCAGTCTATAGGACTTTTGGAGATTTGCATCGAATAAAATAAGTTTCTATACTAGCCATTTTCTTTCGGGTTTTATGGCAAGCCCCTCTCTTGACCATGGTTATGTTGGCTAGAATTTTATGTTTACTTTGAAGGTCGACATCAAACCAGGTTAGCAGACGTCTATGAAGTTGGTCAATCTTTTTTGAATCCTTTTACTTTAAAGTTTTACTTGGTTTATGGAAAATGGCTTAGATCAAGTAAAACTATTCATCTTGGGTAGCACAAATTTAACTAATGTGAAAACTACCAACATCTGTATGAGCCACAAAGTTGGATTTCTATACCTTTCTCTATCAAGATAGCTAAAGGTTTTCTGTTCAGGTGCTAAACTAGACCTTTATTTGACTATACCTATATTTTTTTTCTGGAGCGCCATCATTTATTTTAAAGTCTTGTTGATACCTTCTTATATGTGAAGTAATTCTGTAATAATCACGCATGCTTGTCTAAAATAATGATGTTTTCAGGGAATTCATGTTGCTCCTGTTGGTGATAATCTTGTTAGTTGGTTTAGATTGTTAGTTTGTTTAGATTGATAAGTTGTTTTGTTTGTTGAAACAACTTTAATATATCTTTTATTTAGTCTATCTCTTTACATCAAATGTTCAACTATATATAGCTACCATTTCATTCAATAAAAAAACAACCAAGTCTATTCATCCTCCACAAAACTTGTGTCATGTTTCCTCTTTTCTGGGCTATTTTACTACATTTGGTATCAGAGCTCGGGTTGAGGAACAGAGAAGCTATGGAGTCGTCGAAGATCACATTCCAATATCCAATGCTCACGAAGAGCAACTATGGAGCATAGACGATCAAGATGAAGGTGTATATGCAAGCCCAAGGAGTATGGGACGTCATTGCACCTATCGACCCGAAGGTGACGGTTGAAGCAAGGAAAGATAAGATGGCCCTTTCTGCCATATATCAAGCGATCCCGGAGGAGACGCTGCTTCTACTGGCCGAAAAGGAGATGGCTAAAGAGGCGTGGGAAATGTTACAAACAATGCACATGGACGTCGAGCGCGTCCGGGAGGCAAAGGTCCAGACTCTAAAAAATGAGTTTGAGACTCTCCGCATGAAGGAGGCAGAAACGATTGACGACTTTGCCATGAAGTTGACAACTATGGTCAACAAGATCCGTGCATTGGGCGACAAGGTAGACGAGACCTATGTCGTGAAGAAATTTCTTCGGGTAGTGTCATCGAAGTTTCTACAGATCGTATCGACGATCGAACAGTTCTGTGACCTCAAAACGATGACTGTAGAGGAGCTCATCGGCCGTCTAAAGACACACGAGGAACGGTTGTGCGGTACTGGTGACAACGGTGAGGAGCAAGTCCTGTTGTCTAGAGCCGAGTGGAAGGCGCGAGATACAAAAGCATCAGGCGAAGGATCTGCTGGTGAGTGGCGACATGGTAACGACACTCGAGGTCGTGGTCATGGTCGCGGGCGTGGCCGAAGTCATGGACGAAGCAATGGCGACCACGGGACCGCTGGACGAAGCAATGGCGACCACGGGACGGCTCTCAATCACCGTGGAAGAAGGTTCGACAAGACCAAGGTACAGTGCTACAATTGTCAAAGTTATGGGCACTTCGCCTCTGAATGTTGTTCTAACAAGAAGGAAAGGGCTCACCTAGCCGAGAAGATAGAAGACGATGAACCAACACTGCTCATGGCCATGCTTCATGAGAAAAAAGTGCAGATCCATGAAGAGAAGGTGCAACAAAGATTAAAAGGCGACGAGAAGGACGAGAACCACCTATGGTATCTTGACACAGGGGCTACCAATCACATGACGGGATGTAGAAAGAATTTCACCGAACTTGATACATCAGTAAAAGGTAAGGTACGATTCGGAGATGGTTCTGTTGTTGACATTTGTGGCCGTGGTGATGTGTTATTCAAATGCCAAAATGAAGAACATAAGGTCCTGACCGGCGTATACTACATTCCAAAGCTCCACACCAACATTGCAAGCTTAGGACAACTTGATGAACAAGGATGCAAGATGATCATGGAAGGCGGGGTCTTATGCATGTTCGACCGACAAAGGCGGCTGATGGAGAAGGTGAAACGGTCGAGTAACCGGTTGTATATTCTCAACCTGAGTCTAACTCAACCGGTGTGCTTGTTGACAAGATACAACGAGGACGCATGGTTGTGGCATGCACGGTACGGACACCTAAACTTCCAGTCATTGCGAAATATGACGCAAAACAAGATGGTGGAGGGAATGCCGCCTATTGAGCACGTTGACCAGCTATGTGAGGGATGTATGGTAGGCAAACAACGACGTGCACCATTCCCTCAGGAGTCATCGTATCGAGCAGAGAAGCCACTCTAGCTCGTACATGGGGATTTGTGTGGGCCAATCTCTCCAGCAACTCCGGGAGGTAAAAGATATTTTCTTCTACTTGTTGATGATTTCACTCGATATATGTGGGTAGATTTTCTCAGAAACAAAGATGAGGCATTGAGTGCTTTCAAGAAAATAAAAGCAAATGCCGAAATGGAGGTGGATCGCAAGTTGAAGGGGCTCCGAACCGACAGAGGTGGCGAATTCACATCAAAGGAGTTTAGCCGCTATTGTGAGGACCTGGGAGTTAAAAGGTTTCTCACCGCACCATATACTCTACAGCAAAATGGTGTGGTCGAACGAAAAAATCAAACCGTCCTTGCCATGGCACGGAGTCTTCTAAAAAGCAAGAAGGTGCCCGGAATCTTTTGGGAAGAAGCAGTGGCGACGGCCGTACATCTTCTTAACCGGGCGGCGACGCGAAGTCTGGTAGGAAAGACTCCATATGAGGCTTGGTATCTCAATAAACCAAATGTGCATCATTTTCGAACTTTTGGTTGTGTGGCGCACGTAAAAACTGTGATGTCACATCTCAAGAAGTTGGCGGATAGGAGCACTCAAATGGTGTTCCTTGGCTATGAAACTGGATCCAAGGCCTATCGAGTTTATGACCCAGTTGCGAAGAAGTTGCATGTAAGCCGGGATGTGGTATTCCAGGAAGAGGAGTGGAATTGGGACTCGGCACCAGGGGACTGTCCTACCTCGGAGAATACATTCATCATGCTACTTGAGAAGCATGGCAACACAGAAGAGGAAAACGGTGACAATGACGAGCAACATGCGGTTGTTGCGGTTGCTGTGGCTGCTGCTGTTCCACGCGATGGGGCGGCTTCGGGGGGAGCCGCTGTTGTCACTTCTTCTTCGACAGCATCAAGTGTAGCGGACGATGCCGTTGCTGCTACTTCTTCGATGATAGGCGGTCAACGACGTCAAGCACGCTATCGATCTATCCAAGAGGTGTACGATGCCACAACACCGATGGAAGAAGTTGGGCTATGTATGCTAGGTGCGGAGGAGCCTGCGAGTTTTGCCGAAGCCGAGAAACAAGCATGTTGGCGACGAGCAATGGAGGAAGAATTGGCCGCTATTGAAGAAAACGAGACATGGGAGATCACAAATCTACCGAGTGGACATAGGCCTATTGACCTGAAGTGGGTTTATAAACTGAAGAAGGATCCACAAGGAGCCGTGATCAAGCACAAAGCGCGCCTTGTTGCAAAAGGGTATATACAAAAACAGGGAGTGGACTTCGAAGAAGTATTTGCACCGGTAACGAGACTTGAGACGGTAAGGCTACTCATTGCCTTAGCTGCTCAAGAAGGTTGGGAGGTACATCATATGGACGTTAAATCGGCGTTCCTCAACGGCGAAATTTGTGAAGAGGTATACGTATCTTAACCTCCTGGCTATGTTGAACAGGGCAATAAACACAAAGTGCTAAAGCTGAAGAAAGCACTTTATGGCCTTCATCAAGCTCCACGTGCATGGAATTCCAAACTCGATAAAAGCCTGATGTCACTTGGCTTCGAGAGGTGCCCTTTGGAGCATGCCGTATACAAGAGAAGCGTGGATGACTCAAGCTTGTTGGTCGGCGTGTACGTTGATGACCTGATTATAACAGGATCAAGCAACGTGGAGATTGCAAGGTTCAAGACACAGATGAAACAGTTGTTCAACATGAGTGATCTCGGGCTGCTGTCTTACTACTTGGGGATTGAGGTATCTCAAACACCCCAAGGAATTGCATTGTGTCAATCCACGTATGCTGCCAAGATACTTGAGAAGAGTGGGATGTCGAATTGCAATCCAAGTCAAACTCCAATGGAGCCGAGACTAAAATTGAGCAAAGTGAGCCAAAATCCTCCTATCGACACAACATACTACAGAAGTATCATTGGTTGTCTGAGATATTTGGTGAATACACGACCAGACATAGCTTATGTGGTCGGGATAGCAAGCAGATTCATGGAAGAACCAACTACGCAGCACATGACGGCAGTGAAGCAAATCCTCAGGTATATTCGGGGTACAGTTGATTTTGGGTATTTTTATGTGAGAAAAGATCAGGAAGCACCATGCTTGGTCGGCTATAGTGACAGCGACTTAGCTGGTGACATAGATGATCGCAAGAGCACATCCGGAGTCGCTTACTTCCTTGGAGACAACATTATTAGCGGGTTGTCGCAGAAGCAGAAGATCGTGGCGTTATCATCCTGTGAGGCAGAGTACATAGCTGCATCAACTGCTGCTTGTCAAGGGATATGGCTCAGTCGGTTGCTAGAAAATCTGAAGAAGAAGACAAAGTGCAAAGTATTACTCAAGGTAGATAATAAGTCGGTGATCGCACTCTGCAAAAATCCAGTCTACCATGACAGGAGTAAACACATTGACATGAGGTACCATTTCATTCGTGGATGTGTAGAGAGAGGGGAGATTGAAGTGGAATATGTAAACACAAATGATCAGCTCGCCGATATCTTGACTAAATCACTTGGACGACTAAAGTTCCTCGAGATGTGCAAGAAGATCCGGGTGCAGAAAGTGAAGCATTGATGCAACAAGATTAAGGGAGTGATTGTTGGTGATAATCTTGTTAGTTGGTTTAGATTGTTAGTTTGTTTAGATTGATAAGTTGTTTTGTTTGTTGAAACAACTTTGATATATCTTTTATTTAGTCTATCTCTTTACATCAAATGTTCAACTATATATAGCTACCATTTCATTCAATAAAAAAACAACCAAGTCTATTCATCCTCCACAAAACTTGTGTCATGTTTCCTCTTTACTGGGCTATTTTACTACAGCTCCTTTGTGGGACTCATTCAAGGGTCAATTTGTTGGTGTCCTCAGCCCAACAGATTTTATATTAATTTTGAGAGAGGTATGGAATTGCCACTCCTTAATTTATTTACATGCTAGTATTCATATAGGAAAAATTCCTATATACTTGATTCTTTCTAGGCTTGAGAAAAGTAAATTATGTTTTTATTGCTATTGATTTTGGTTTTCCGCGATAACTAATATTCTTTTTGGATTGTTGTAAGTAAGGGAATGCACTCATGTTAATATTAGGTTAATTACAGATATATGGAAAATAAGGCTTTTTATATGGAATTAAGATGAAGCAATAGTATAGAGTAACATACGTATGTTCAGTGTCTTCTATATGCCTTGTGTTGGTGTTTACTACTGATGTTGGTGTTTACTATTGAGGTTGGTTTTTACTATTGATGTTGGTGTTTACTACGTAGTTGGTGTTTACTACTGTTACTCAATTTCCACCAACCCAGATTTCTTAGTTGGTATTTACTACTGATGCATTTCTCCATGTTCTTGCTAATTTGTCAGCAAACATAAAGGTTATCAGATTTTGGAGCTGAGCTAGATCAAAGATGAGCTGGGTAATCGATTGGCTGACCTGACAATGATGACGTGGGAGGTTGACATGGCAATATGATGACCTGGAGGCTTGCTTAATGAGTATCCTTATTGTTAGTTGGAGAGGCTGACATTCCTCAACTACTGAGCCTTAAGTTCTCTAGTTGCATTGGTATACTAAGTTCCTGATACTCTTCTGATACTTCTGCTACTACACTCGATTGAGCTGGGTTGAGCATGCTTTGGCTTTGAAGATTTATAGATCTCGGAACTGGAGTATTTGGTAGTAGAGTATATGGAGGTGCTACTACATTGTTAGCTTTACTGTTGAGCCTTACTGAGCATGAACCTCTCACACTGAGCCAACTGTCAACTCTGATACTGCTTATACCATACTGTGCCAACTCTGACACAACTAACCTGCTATATTAAGCCTCATGTGGAATGTGTACATATCAATGCCTTCTTTACATGAATGTGATTTAGATTTTTCTTTATGCTTGCCATTTGACTTTGGATAATATTTGAAGCAATCAATCTATTTTCATTAGTTTTAAATTAAAATACCCACTTTATATTGGAATACTGATATCCTTTTTTTCCTGATAAAATTATCCTTTTAGATCATTTGGAGGAAAACCATGTGCTAACTTTCCATTTATTGTGTTCTTTGCTAGTACTATATTGTTTTGATAGTTAGGACGTTGGGGAGCTGAGCTGGATCAAAGATGAGATAGATAACCGATTGGTTGAGCTAGCAATGATGACATGGGAGGTTGACATGGCAATGATGACCTGGAGGCTTGCTTAATGAGTATCATTTACTGATTGTTAGTTGGAGAGACTGACATTCCTCAACTACTGAGCCTTAAGTGCTCTGGTTGCTTTGGTACACTAAGTTCCTGATACTCTTCTGATACTCCTGCTATTACACTAGATTGAGCTGGGTTGAGCATGCTTTGGCTTTGAAGATTTGTAGAGCTCAGAACTGGAATATTTAGTAATAGAGTATCTAGAAGTGCTACTACATTGTTAGCTTTACTGTTGAGCCTTACTGAGCCTGAACCTCTCACACTGAGCCAAGTACCAACTTTGATATTGCTTATACCATACTGTACCAACTCTGACATAGCTACCCTACTATATTAACCCTCATGTGGAATGAGTACGTATCAATTCCTTTTTTACATGAATGTGATTTAGATTTTGCTTTATGCTTGCCATTTGACTTTGGATAATGTGTGAAGCAATCAATTTATTTTCATTAGTTTTAATTTAAAATACCCACTTTATATTGGAATGCTGATATCATTTTTTTCCTAATAATGTTATCCTTTTAGTTCATTTGGAGGAAAACTCATGAGCTAACTTTCCTTTATTGTGTTCTTTGCCAGTACTGCTGGGATGGAGGCTAGTGGAACTTGCAACATGAAATACAATTCAATGCATTTGTTTTTTTGTTTTTAGCACCTCTCCTTCTAATATGGGTTAGCTTTGTTGTTTACAGCTCCAGCCCTAGGATTTGCTTGTTGGGATCGTCGTAAACCACACAAACATTCCTTCAATGTGTCTCTGCAGGTTAGTATTTGGGTAGGTAATTGATTGGTGGATTTTGATGTCATGTTAATTTTGTTTTGCTATGATTCTGATTTGATTACCAAGTTATAGGGTTATGTGTTTTTTTTTCTTTTGCAGAACCTCAATTCAAGTCACTAAAGAAAAATCATGGACCTCTAACTAATAAATAGTTGAACTGGGATCCAGAATCTAGAGTGTCTTATATGCTTATTTTTGTTTTAACTTTTGTTCTTCTATTTTAGGATTTATTTGAATAGAGTAATTCTTCTTAGTACTTGTAATAAATTTTGGAGTTATAAACCTTTCCAATAAGGATAGCAAGATACTGTATACTCTAATATCTTTTAATAAATTCTTTAAAGTACTTTCTTGTGTCAAATATATGTACTTAAGAGATGTAACTTCTTGAGGCTTTTTGGGAGTTAATTGCATGTTCAGCTCGGTTGGAAGCATTTTAATTCTTAGCATTCTTAATGTAGCATTTATGACTCGTTTTTCTTCTAGCAAGCAAAATTTCAACATATCATAATTGATACAAAATTGTTGCAATAATAAAGTTGCAACTTAATGTAACATATAAAAAACAACTACCCAAGCTGTTGCAAAAAAAAAAAAAAATCGCAACAGCTGGAATATAATGCAACGTAATAAAACCATTAGTAGAGTTTTTGCAAGCATTAGTCATTGCAAAGTTTGGAACAAATAAAAGCCGTAGAGAAATTAAAATATACAACGGTTATGAATGGTTGCTACGCGAAGCTAAGCAACGGTTTATAAGTGTTGCAACATGGGATTGTAACGGTTTTAATGCGTTACTATTAACTGAAGGGAACATATTTGATCGTCAAAAAAGTTGCTCCAAAATACTTTATCAACGAACTATGGCCGTTGCAAATAATTTGTAACACTACTATTTGCAACGGCTATTAAATGTTGCAAAGCCATGTTGCAACGGTACTAAACAGCTGCTAATCATCACATCTGGTGTAGTGGAGGAAATATCCAAGCCCATGCACAAGCTGTTCATGACCATTTATCCATACAATGTTTCGAATGTATGTACGACAAGGTACGAGTCTTCACACCCTACTAAACTCCAGTGCCTCTTCATTTTATAAGTACGACGAGATACGTGTCTACTCGCCCTACTGTCAAAATATAAGTATGGTGAGGTACGTCTACTCTACCCATTATACCATACTCATGGCACCACTACTCTTCCAATCGATATTCCAGTTGGACGACCCGCAGGTCCCAACAACCAAGGAACCGTGCCCCTTTCCGATAGTTCTGTGGCACCATGCCTCTTTCCCATAGTTCTGTGGCACCATGCCTCTTTTCGACACAGTTGAACAATTTTGAACCGCAACTACACGCTTCGTTTGACGAAGCATTCTTATGATTCTCGTGAACGGATGCACGTTTCCATATCCCGTCTACTGACAGTTTTGTGGCATTGTACCACAACTGCTCGCTTCGCTTGACGAAGCATTCTTATTTGATACTCGTGCGCTTGAAGTACGTCTCAATATACTTGTTCCAATGTTCTATCTTAGTTTTCAATATATGTTACTACTTGTGGTTCTCCGAACCACGCAAGTTAAATCTATGATATCGCTACCACGCTACTGATGTATTTTGTTAAGCATAAAGGAGTAGAGGAGAAAGGTCAGAGGTCGCCCACCTTATACTCATCTTCCTGTCGTTCTGTAGATTCGCTACAGCCTATCGCTTCATCGAGTCGACACAGCCTTTCCCAAAATTATGTGTTCTGATGTGAAACACGATTCACTTAACTGGTATAACCATGTGAGCATGTCGTACTTCTCAATCATCCGACCCAAGCAGATTAAGGAAGACTGTACCATCGCTTGACCTCGCTATCTCTGCACTACTCTGAACTAACCTACTAATTCCATTGCACGATGATGACTTCGTGCTTATGCTCATATTAGGGCGAGATATCGACCTCAAAAAGTTTCACAAAAAGCCTGCACATGAAACCAAACTCGAACCAATACTTGTTCCCAATTTCAACTTATCGTAATGCAACCAAACCAATGCCTCTCCCCAATTCCGACCGTACGGAGTGGGACATTAAATAATATACCACTCAAAACAAGGTTCACCCTTGAACTAAAATCCATACTCGTTCATTTTCGATAATACTACCTTTGTTTCAAACCCTGCCTCAAATTTACTTTCTCTGTTTCGAGTGTAATGTTTGTACAAATTCCTTAACTCCACATCGCTTCCCTACGACTCAATTCGAGTTCAGCATATCCCTTAGTTTCGATTCGTACACATATTTTAGGCGTCCCCGAAATATATACATTTCAGCCAAGCTCAGTGATAGCAAAATCGGATAAGCTACATGTGCAACTTTGTTTCCGAGATACTCACTGTTTTATGCTTCCGACTGAACTGACCTTAGATTCCATTCCCGTAACTTATTCACATGCACACTATTTCTGAACACCTGATTTTCCGCCACGAATCTTTGTGCACAACATGATTTATACCGTATTCCATCTCTACATGTTTCGTACTAACAAATTCGACTTGCATATTGTATCAATTCATTGCGCATCCGATCGCAATGAGTCTCCGCAACGCCTTCTCTTTCTCAAATTTGTTGCATCAATAATCTGTTGCATCAAGCCCTTTGCACATCCGATCGTAATGACTTTTCCATTATGCCTTCTCGCCCAATTGTCATCCACCTCTTGTCCAACTATTTTTGAAATTTTGTTTGATACAGACTGAGTCCAACATATGCAAGAACTCTCTATCTCTAATCATACTATCACTCGCGCCATCTATTTCTCACTATCATCATTTCCAAACTGCCGACGCATCGACGTCTAGGATCACCCCCGCTAGGTGACTTACCCAGACACTATACTAAGTCTTTCCGACGAAAGGGACTAACTTAAACTGACCATTTCCATGTTCACGAAATCCTCAATGCGATTTTCGTTCCTCAATAACTTTCTCGTCCCTCAAAATACGTTGCTATGTTATCGCACAATCTTGACGTATATCGCTAGCATCGATCAAATCGATAACCAACGCTAACTAACCTTCGGTTCTCTGCGTAAAATTCAAAGTCGTAACTTATCCGGCAATTCCTTAACGTTTTCCATCGCTTGCTTCAAATCACTACAACTTTTCAATGAATTGATCCCGTCCCGTTTCCTCCCAACTTATATTCTGGTCCTCACTATAAAATCGATGATGCACAAAGGCATCACTCAATCCAACACGAACATTTTATTCGGCGCATTTGATGTTACATCCTCTATTGAGTATGTAATCATCAACTATCAAAATTCGCTATGTTACTTTCAGCCGAAGGCTATTCCATCGAATTCTGAAATTAATATTCGATCGCCTAAACTTATCCTCAACATGCAACAATCAATATTTATCCTAGACGAAATCTCTTATGCGTCATCTTTCGGGTCATCCTATGGGTCTCCAACAATTTGCTTTGATTTAGCAGTCAAGTCTCTAGGGTCATCTGTCCCGAAGCTACGCTCGATAATTGTGGGTCATCAACGATAGACAGTTACTAAAAACCATGATATATCTTATTCTAATGCCAAACCATTAACCAACGAGTTATATGGGACTATACCCCAATCCGAGAATACGATACAAATTCTGAACACGCATGCACTACCGTCAGCATATTCGCTAACCAAGAAAATATCTAACAGTCTAGGGTCCGAGTCTATCTATCCAAGATCGATATCCGAGATACTCTATTCACTAAAACTATCCTCAATTGGATCGCCATCCTCGCTAGCTCATCCCACTAATTGTATTGTTCAGTCCTGAATCCATCAAGTAAATTTTTGACTGATCGATACGACTTCTCGTAACATTACTCACAAACTTTCTGAATCATAGACATTGCTCATTTTATATCCTTACATCCCGCTTAAGTTTTCTCATGCATCCATTTTTGCTCGAGTGACACGTAAATCATTTGGACATTTAATCCCGTTTAGTTTCCTCGATGGTCCGTCCTTGCTACCGTTTCGGTGTTCCCATATCTTTGTCAATTTCCTTTGTATTTTGTTTGTGTCTGTGTGGTCCCGTCGACTTGCGCAATTATCTACAAGGCAAAGTCGTTTCCATATTATATTCTATTCCGATATGTCATATTTGTTTCGATACCGCAAGGGTCAACTTCGAATTTGCCATAACATCGACTGACTCACGTCGCATCCATTTGTGTTTCGTAGGAAACTTGCACATGTTTGCTGCACCATCTCGCTAATATCTTCCTCCACTATATCTTGATCTCGTAACCTAATTATCGATCATAAGTCACAAGCAACAACGATCATTTCTTTGAAGTTTTATGTGACACGAATTATTTCCAAATCTGTAATCCTCAAACGGGTCCCTCTACTCAGCCAACAGTTTCCTGACAGTTACAAAAATCCATGGGCAATGTTTGTTACTCCTCGATTTGCATAAATCCCTCATGCACTTGTGCACACATACTCGCTATCGATTTCCTTCGGCTCAATTCTTCGCATCACCAATTGTTCCATCAAATTTCCAATTCCTGCAACCTGATTATGACATTCAAAGTTTCTATCCAAACAATTTTAATCGTTTCCCTGATGTATAATTCCCTTCGCTATTCTCAGCCAACTGTCCGTCTTACACTTTTCGAATTCTCGTCCAACATAACATTCGTTGACACGAGAGTTGTTCCCAGTCGTTCGAATGTAATGCATCGAAGAATACTCAAATCACATACTGCCTAGCGATTTCCCAAACGAGTCTCGGCACTACCCCGTCCGTTGCGGGTAGATCTATCGTTATCCATATAAACGTTCTGACTTACCGATCAATTTGTGGTATGGCATATACCACTCAGAAATTGAGCCACTCCTCGTATCGCACTTCCTCTACATCTATCCGACATCTATTCCGAATTATCCATCATGTGGTTATTCAACTGACCACGAACTCGACGTTCACTTACTCAAAATCTGACACGAAACTCAGCCAACATACACCATCACTTATTATTTCAGTTGATCCCGCCCATTGCATCTCCTTCAACGTTTCCTCTCCGATATTCTATGTCGTTAAACCGTTCAATCCGTTTGTTATCCTTTCGATGTTTCCATGTATATAATATCGTTTGAGAAATCGACTTATTGCACTGATGCAATATTGTAACACATTATTACTCGATGTTACGATCAATAGAAAAATAAATACAGCAAACACACAACAGTTTAAGTTTATATAGACTTATTATATGGAACATCTAGTGTACCATCGAGTAGAGTCAAGAGTCGTTCGATCGCGGAAGCAACTATGAAATATGATGAAATAAATGATTGTCTAAGGAAGTAAAATTGGGCACTCTGATACCACTTTGTCATGCTCCAACTTTGTAGAGTCGATAATCGTCCCCCGGACGTGATGTCGTGCGAGTCTAGATTGCACTCGCACAACGCAAGAAGATAAAAAAATAATGGTTATCATCATTTCCCAGTGTCGTAGCAGAAAATTTATAGAGTCAAAATGAAAACACACAGAGTATGCGAAGCGAAGCTCCTTTATTAATAATTGCAGCGGTTACAAAGGCTTTGAATAGCACCATTGAATATTCCAAGTTGGCTTACAACACTCTTTTATCTCTCTTGCTGACAAAGGATTCCACTGTTACATACATGTCTTCGTATATCAAGCACACATCCCGGCCGAACACCTGCATGTTGCTAACCCGAGCTTCCAATGCCTATGGTAATCATGTACCTGGGGATTAGGTATCAGTACACATCTTGTACCAATGAGAAGGTTAACCAACTCGCCTAAACCAACATTATGTAATCATGTGAAGCATACAGTTCTGTATGGTAATCTTTCTATTAGAACTTAGATAAATTTCAGTTCATATTCATAGCATGTTACGAAAGCATGTACGCATGTGAGTGTTGAAGTTACGTAACATGTATGCATGTAAGCATTGAATTACTTAAGCAGACAAGCATGTTATACTCGATCACATTGGTAACTAAACATGTTATTCTTGTATCGCGTATGTAATGCATGAAACACGTTGATACGCATCGCCCAATAGCGACTCTAATGATAGTCGATGTGCACACTCTTGCTCAAGGCAATGTGGACACTAACCGATGCGCCCACTCTTGCACAAGACAAAGTGACATTCATCTTCTTAGCTAAAATGTTCGATAGCCCACAATCTCTTATATATATGAAGGTCATTGGCGACACGAGCGCCATATTGGACTAATATACGGTATTGGGTGAACCCTTTTAGCCAGGAGTGCGAGTCCCGTTGGAGGTCTGCAATGCCCCGCGCTGAAGCACGTTCAGTATGCGAGATTATTCCAACTCTAGGTAGCAAGTCCGCTGGAAGTCTCGCTATACCCCGCGCTAAAGCACGTTCATATCATTTTCCCCTAGGTCGAATCGGTTCCGGTGCCCCGGATACCGTTCGAAGAAATATCCAAGCCCATGCACAGGTTGTCCATGACCATTTATCCATACAACGTTTCGAATATAAGTACAACGAGGTACGAGCCTTCTCACCCTACTAAACTCCAGCGCCTCTTTGTTTTGTAAGTACGGCTAGGTACGTGTCAACTCGCCCTACTATAGAAAATATAAGTATGGCGAGGTATGTGTCTACTCGCCCCACTATATCATACTCGTGTTAGTCCCGAGGAATATCAAAAGATGGAGGAACGGAGGCCAATAATAGAGGTTTACGAATCTTTACAGTCTACCGTCTCGTGTAGTCGAGATCAGAGATTCATCCAAACAAGTTTGCTCTCTGACTACCTCGATTCCAACGAAGTACTTTTATATGTCTCATGATTACAACTTGCAGACTTTCTGATTACAATGATCCAAAAATAAACTTCGTTCTTCCTTGCAGACGTAGTTACAATTGAGACAAAATGAACAACAACAAAGAAGAAGAAAGTGAAGTTTGGAGATGGAGAGAATAAGGGAAAGTAGGAGAAGAGAGAATATGAGAAAGGAGATTGCAAGGGCCTTAAACCCTAGGTTGCATCTCATGCCTATTTATATTGATATGCAATACACCCACAATTACTATTATACCCTCATATGATAAATAACAAAATAAAATAACTCTAACACCCTCCCTCAAGCAGGAGCATATAGATCAGACATGCCCAGCTTGCTACATAAATCAGAAAATGGACCACGAGCAAGTGGTTTAGTGAGGATATCACCTAATTGATCCTCTGACCGAACATAAGGAGTGACAATCTGTTTCTTCAGCAACAAATCACGAACAAAATGACAATCCACCTCGATATGCTTCGTGCGCTCATGAAACACCGGATTACTTGCGATAAACATTGCCGACTGATTATCACAATACATCTCCATCGGAATAGGAATCATGATTCCTATTTCATGAAGAAGAGACTGCACCCACATCATCTCAGAAGCTGTATGAGCCATCGCACGGTACTCGGCCTCTACACTAGAACGAGCCACAATATTATGCTTCTTACTACGCCACGTGACAAGATTGCCACCCACAAACGTACAATAGCCAGAAGTAGACCTCCTATCACTGCGACTGTCTGCCCAAACAGCATCACTGAACCCAGTCACCGTAAGCAACTGGGAAGGTTTGTACAACAAACCCTTTCCAGGTGCACCCTTCAAGTATCGAAGAATGCGAGAGATAGCCTTCCAATGTGGTTGCCGAGGGGCATGCATAAACTGACTAACTATTCCAACTGCATATGTGATGTCTGGTCGAGTAATAGTAAGATATATGTTTGCCAACCAAATGTCTATAATATCCAACATCCTCAAATAACTCTCCCCTGTCAGCATCAAGCTTGTCATGATAATCCATAGGAGTCTCAACTGGCCGACACTCCAACATCCCAGTCTCGGAGAGCAAGTCTAGAACATACTTGCGTTGTGACAGATACACACCTTTCTTAGATCGAGCAACCTCGATTCCAAGAAAATATCGAAGAAGACCCAAATCCTTAGTATGAAACTGACGACTAAGGTAGGCCTTCAAGTCCACAATTTCAGCATGATCACTCCCAGATATAATGATATCATCAACATAAACAATCAACACGATAATACCTGCTAAGGAAGAATGGCAAAATACTGAATGATCTGATGTGGTACGCCGAAAGCCATACTGAATGAGAACTGAACTGAACTTGTCAAACCAAGCACGAGGTGACTGTTTCAGTCTATATAATGCTTTCTTCAATCGACATACGAGTCTTTTATTTCCTGCTACAACATATCCCGGTGGTTGATCCATATAAACCTCTTCATGTAAGTCACCATGCAAGAAAGTATTCTTTATTTCCAGCTGATATATAGGCCATTGGTGATTAACCGCTACAGAAATAAGAATCCGAACTGAATTCAGCCGAGCCACTGGAGAGAAAGTCTCCATATAATCCACGCCATATGTCTGAGTATACCCTTTGGCAACCAACCGTGCCTTGAGGCGCTCAACAGAACCATCAGGGTGATACTTAACAGTGTACACCCATCTACAACCCACTGTTTGTTTTCCAACAGTAAGTGATGTAAGCTCCCAAGTCTGATTTTGATGTAAAGCATACATCTCCTCATCCATTGCAGTTTTCCAACCAGAAGATGACATAGCCTGCTTGTAAGTTTTGGGAATAAAAGTAGAAGACAATGAAACAACAAATGCATGAAAAGATGATGAAGAACGGTGTAATGAAACATAGTTAGAAATGGGATGCTTATTCTTTGTGGTACAAAGGCGTTGTCTTTTTCTGAGAGCAATAGGAAGATCATCTGGATCTGTAGTAATGGGAGCAGAAACCTCAGGCACGGAAGATGATTGGTTGAAGGCTGAATTTTGCAGAACCACTGGCCTGTCCTTGGATCTCTGATAAACCTGTAAATGGGGAATGGAGACAGAAATTGATTCAGGAACGACCGGAAGTGGTATGGAAGATATCAAATCTGTTGTAAAAGGAATACAACAGTCTCCTGAAGGAAAGAAAGGGGTAGAATCAAAGAATGTAACATCCGCACTGATATAATATTTGCGTGACTGTGGACTGTAACAACGATAACCTTTTTGAGTACGGGGATAACCAAGAAAGACACACTTCAGAGATCTAGGAGCCAACTTATCTCGATTAGGTTCCAAGTTATGAATAAAAGCGACACACCCAAACACTCGAGGAGATAAGAAAAATGGTGCGACATCTGTATGTAATATGGTAAATGAAACTTTGTTATTTAATACCGATGATGGCATGCGATTAATAAGATAACTTGCAGTAAGAACGGCATCTGCCCAATACTGTTTAGGGACATGCATATTGAACATGAGAGTTCGAGCCACATCTAAAATGTGTCGATGTTTGCGTTCGGCTATACCATTTTGTTGAGAGGTGTGGACACAACTGGTTTGATGAATCATACCACGATCAACACAGAAACTGTTCACAGAAGATTGAGTATACTCCAAAGCATTATCAGAACGCAGAATTTTGATACATTTATTAAACTGAACATAGACTTCATTATAAAAGACAGATAACACATTTGGAAACTCAGATCTTTCTTTCATTAAATAACACCAAGTCATTCTGGAATAATCATCAATAAAAATAACAAAATACTGAAATCCTTTCGGACTTTTGACTCTAGACGGACCCCAAATATCAGAATGAACAAGATCAAAAGACTCTAATTGACGACTCTCACTACGACGAGGAAAGGAACTACGGTGATGCTTGCCTAACTGACAAGCCTCACATTCAAGACTAGAAACATGACTCAACCTAGGAACAACTTAACGCAACTTAGCCAAAGACGGATGTCCCAAACGATAGTGCCACTGCAACGGAGAAGTAGAAACAGAAGTGAAGGCTTTTCCAGGTAGATCTAAGTAGTACAGTCCATCTTTTTCATGTCCCAAACCAATCATCTTCTTCATCCTGAGGTCCTAAAAAACACGAATTGGGAGAAAATGTCACAGAACATTGAAGAGATTGGGTTAACTGGCTCACAGATAACAAATTAAATAAAAAATTAGGCACATATAATGAATCAAATAATGATAGTGATTGAGTAGGGTGAATGACACCTTTCCCAAGCACAGGACGAGTAGACCCATCAGCCAAGATAATATTATGTTTCATGGAACTACGATTATGAAAGATAGATGTTATACCAGACATGTGAGAGCTTGCTCCTGAGTCGATGACCCAAGAGGTGGATGGTGACTGGGTTGCCACAAAAACAGGATTACCTATATGTGCATGGTTGCAGTAGGTTGGGAGGTGGTACTAGCAAGCGCGTTCAACTTCTGGAGGATCTGTTGAAATGGAGATGAGGTATCGGACGTTGAAGTCTGATTGAAATCCGAAGTATCATCTCTGGGAGCAGAAGTGGTGACATGGGACTGCATATTTTCAGCATGCACTTGATGTGCATATTCTGGTTTGCCCCACTTGTTCCAACAGTAGTCTTCTACATGACCGAGCATTCCACAATAGTCACACTTCCGTGGTTGACCACAGCCACCACCACCACCGCGGCCACCACCACGACCATTGTCTCTACCACCACGGCCTCCTCGACCAAAACTACGACTACCATCTCTACCGCCACGTCCACTACCACGTCCACCACCACGACCAACAACACTAGAAACTATGGCAGAAGAGTCAATACTCGGCACCACAGAACTGTCCCAGAAAGGAACGATTGAGACGGGAGAAAATATCTGCCACCGTAGGTAACTGCTCTCCAGCAAGGATTTGAGCTTTATAAGGTTCGAGCGCAGGATCCAAGCCGGCTAGGATAAGTGAAACATGAAACTCTTCCTTCTGTCTACGAGCTTCCTTCAAATCAGTAGTAACAGGATGATATTGAAGCAGTTCCTCCCACAAAGCCTTCTTTGAAGCCAGATATTCATTCACAGGCTTCCCATTTTGCTTTGTATTGAACAATAACTCGTACAACTCATAGATACGGACAACGTTTCGCTTCTGCGAATATGATTCTTCCAGAGATGCCCAAATCTGTTTGCTTGATTCACACCACTGAACATTAGCAGCGATATGTGATTCCATACTATGCCACAACCACGACATAACGTATGCATCTGCACTCATCCAATCTTCATACTCAGCGGAAGTTTCAGGCAGGGGTTCTTCCGTCAAAAACTTCAACTTCTTCTTCGCCCTTAACACCACTTTGATAGACTTGGACCAGGCAAGGTAGTTCGCACCATTGAGTTTCACCGCTGTAATCGACTTTCCCAATTCATCATTATGAATAACAGTAAAAGGAGAACCACCTCCGCTACCACCACCACTATTAATCTCGCTAGAAGATTCGGTCCCCACCATACTTACAGATGCAACAGAAAGACGAGATCTTTGAAACCCTAGATCTCACAACGAACCTCAACCGACGACGAATAACCAACGAAGATCTGTAGAAACCTAGATCTCATAAACGAACCACGAACGACCACGAACAACGAACGACGAACGGCGAATCATAAAAAGTTCGATCGGCCCTGTTATGGATGGGATGTACAGTACTTTCAAATATATGCTCTGATACCAAGTGAAGTTTGGAGATGGAGAGGAGAAGGGAAAGTAGGAAAAGAGAGAATATGAGAGAAAGGAGATTGCAAGGGCCTTAAACCCTAGGTTGCATCTCATGTCTATTTATATTGATATGCAATACACCCACAATTACTATTATACCCTCATATGATAAATAACAAAATAAAATAACTCTAACAAAGAAGAAGAAGAAGATGATGATGAAGATAACAGAAAACTGTTGGCTTGTTGGGGTGATGACGATCATCGTTGCTCAAAGTAATATTCTCCCTCACACGATATGCTTCTTGGAACCAGCAAGTTCACAAAAAACTTCTGGAACGCTCCCCGTCACCTCTGTTCTGACTCGCACGAACTCCTGGACTTCAATGGCAGCAGTAGTAATATACACTCTACATCTCTCAATTTTGAAGTAATCCTCAATGGAGACACGAAAAGAGTATTTATAGATTTGGGAGAAAACCTTAACCATAATCCTAGCCGTCAACTAATTACGGAAAGATAACCGTTCATTCCTAGATGATGTCTAATATGGCTTGTAGAGGCAGTGACCTTCATATATATAAGTCATGCATGCATAACGACAATCCGTGTACAGGAGAAGAGTAATACGAAAGATTTTGATGCACAGTACATCGCACCTTGGAAGTGGATGCACGGTACACCTTGTGGTTCAAGCAAATCATGTATATGGCAAAAACATGTGCACGGCACCTTGAGTTTACATAGATGTTCGTTTTGTTTCTTCGTATATACTTGATATCATTGTTGTGTATGACAGGAATTGCCAAATGGTAAGATAAACTCAGTTATTTACTACATGACATTCTTATTTCAGACACGTGTATTACTTTACTTTACTATGCCATGAAACTGATCCTAAGGCAAGACTAGAAAGATAACTAAATCAGTCGGTGCACATAACTAAATATACGTGTTTGTTTTGTGGCTTGGGCGAGAGACCTTTCTACCAGTGCATTCAATGTACTGATACCCAACCAGATTGCTTGCAGGGTGTAGAGAGTAGCTTGGACGATTTTATAGATCGCTTCACGCATCGATGCGCCAGATCGCACTTGGCGTCTTGGAGCGTGGCGCACGGACCTGAAGCTCACATATACAGGACATAATGTATGGGAACATCATCATCAAGAGTATTTTATTTCAGTTGTAAGCCTAAGGAAATATTCATTGTAAGGAGAGAAAAAGAGAGATAGCTTAAGCGATTCTAATTCTCGGCCTAGCACCGCTTGTAATACTTCTTCATATCAATACAAAGCTTGTTTTATTTTTATACTTGTGTTTGTTCAACATTTTCACTTGGGACTATCTGTGCGACTGTGGCTTAGCATTTCATTCAGTCGAGTTTAGACGCTTGCCTTGCGCGGGGCAACATAGGCTTGCGCGGCATCACGCCCATGCGAAAAGGTTGGCCCTGCTGGACCGAGGCATGACATTTTGGTATCAGAGCACGACTTTACGTCCTTGGCCTCGTGTCGATTCAATTTATGCATTGAACAACACTTTACAATCAGTATTGCAACGCGCTCTCTCCCGATGTTCAGATGGATGTTCCATATAATGAGTCTATATATTTTCGAAAATTCTTGCAGATGATTTGTTGAACGAGATAGTTGTCTGATGGCCTTTGTGTCGAGTTTTGTCGGACTTTATGTAAGCAGACTCGTGCTAGAATTAGCAAGTTACATGCGAACCATAATAGATTTCCGCTAATACTAGTTAGTTGGTGGGCGAGACTAGAATATCGTTCGGACGGGATAGGTCGGACTCGATTCATAGGAATTGAGATAGTTATCGGTTGAGGCAACACAGCTAAGCGAACAGGAAGGATTGTGCATAGATTTTGAGGAATAGCTCGATGGAATATTTACTTGAGCAATTGATTCAAAATTGAGTGACGTTATACTTAGAATTGTTAGAATCATTCAATCGAGAATTATTTGGGATGGATATTGGCTCAAACAAAAGGTATTAGTTGCAACATTGAATTTTGAGGATTGTTGATTAAAGGAATGACTCAAACCCTGAGTGGTGTATGGGATAGCCACGGGGATGTTCGAGCGATCGAGAATTTAGGGAACCGATGAGTTGTAACCAAGCAACGAGATGTTGTGCAAGGCCTAGAATGAGTAACGCATACTTAGCACGAACGGTCGAGTAAGAGTTTGGATTGTGTCAGATAATGATACGAAGTAAGGAATGGATAGTTCGATCGAGGAATCATTGTGGATCATATGCGTAAGTGTGGATTGAATCGAACGAATAAAAGCTAGTGTAACTCGAGGATGTGATCGGAGTTAGCGAGATTGAATAACAACGCGATGGAAAGTTAGTGCGCATAAAAATTGGTTGAACGATATAAATGACTCAGAGGATTGAAATAAATAATGTTCGGTAGAATTGAGTTATGGATGTGGTGTCCCGTTCCCCCTATTCGGGGAGCGCGGCTCAGAAATACTAATGGTATCGTTCGATCGGGATAGATTGAAACAAGAACTCATCCTCGTTATGAATTTGCTTCTTCGGAATCGATTCCCATATTCAGTGGACCGTGGCCCCGAGATCAATTTAGCGGCAGAGTCAGGAGGGACCTCTCCGCTGCATCTTTTGTTGCCTCAGATTTCGATGTCGCTTGTTGCTTTCGTGCTTTGAGTTGGTTTTCGGATTTGCTTGTGTTTTCTTGAACGGTTTCGATGGATTTTATTGTTTTCGTTCGTGAACTGCATTTCAATTTCGAGTTTGGAAAGAGAGAAAGACGTATTAATCAGCTGTTCGTGGCAATGTAGGTGAACGAGCAGTAGGCGGCGTACAAGCGGAGTCTTGAAGCGCCTCTTTCCTTCTCTTATTCAACCAACTAAGTGAGTGGCTACCACCCCGATTAGCTAGCCCTTCTCCCAAGTCTTCACGCCTAAAAATCTTGCATTCTTGTTGTCCCGATCAGACGCTACCAATTAATAACTAAAAGATGTCAAGATAAAAAGGGAATAGACTTGGACTATTATTGCTTGTCACCAAAACTTGTAAACGGTTATCTTATTGTATGCTACTTCATTCAAAATGTTCTATACATGCTTCAATTTTAGTTAGAATGCATCTTCTTCTATAAATTGTGCTAAGTATGGAATACACTTGTTATGCAATAAACTGTCAAAAAGGCTATGCAAAATAAATCATGCAATGTTACTTGCCTCGTACTCGTGTTGTCTCATACTCGTGTTGCCTCAACTGCATGAAAATGTTTGGCGAAATATTGATACCGTTCGATCACGGACAACTTGTGCACAAGGTATAGTTCCTGCGGACGGCTGTTGGGACACTGGCACCGATCCGATTCTGGACGGAACTTCACGGTTAGTCTCACGTTCTTGGACGGGATGGTATGCAGCACCTCACGTACATGCCGTTGCACACCATCCTCGTCATTGACTAGTGTCCATTATGGCAATCAAGCCAGTGATCACCACATATATTTAAACCTGTGCAACCTAACTTGTGTCTTCGTGGCAGGGAAGAACATGGTAAGTATTGTGCATGTGGTTCAGATGGGCAGGTAAAAGTCACCGAACGGTGGCAAGTTCATTTCAGTAAATTCTATATGCTGCTTACTTGTAAATGAACTAAGGCAAGATAGAAAGACCACAAATAATATGCATGCTTCATATAAACAACGTGTTGATTGGTATTGTTGGGTTAGCTCGCCTTCACCAATACATTTTGATGTACTGACCCTCGTTGAAACAGGTTTCCCGCATTAAGGAGAGCCGAGCGAGGAGCCAAAGTCGTTTCCCGATCCAGTCCAGCTGTAGGCGCATCCTGATCGCGCCATATTTTGAAGCAAGGAGCTAGCAACCCAATACACAATGTAGCTCCGCAGAAAGGCCGTCATCCCGCCTGGAGGTCTTTACATTTTGAAGTTTAGTAAAGGAATATAATGTACAGGACTGCCATCTCACTTTGTGTCAACACTTTTGCAAGCCCGTGCGGCAACCCTAAATGACTCGTTCAAGAGTTTGTAATAGATGTTCATTATTAATAAAGAGAACTTTTCCATGTTCAAATCTGTGTTTTAATTTATCTGCGTACTCTGAATATATGCTCGCTATGCGAAATAACTTAGCCTTGTGCGGTGCGCAACCTAGGCCCGCACGGCGGTCACGTCCGGGGGACGACTTTCGATTCCACGGAATCGGGGCGTGACATGTTGGTATCAAAGCACAGCTTTAAATTTCCTTGACCCTTCGTACTGGAAAAGTTCATTTAACGATCAAATCCCTATTCGAACTCTTGAACTCGTTAGGCCAAAATGAGATACGTTCATGCAATGAGTCCATAATACATTATGATCCTAATATAATTTACCTTCTTTTGAATGAATGGCACCAGCACAATCCTCAGCACTAGCACCGGGCGAGACGCAAGGCCAGGAGAGTAGTTCCGGCACTTCGGGAAGTTCGCGAAGCCAGCGAGCCATGTCTCACGTCGATCCCATCCAGCAACTGATGCAGATGCTGGAGACAAACCAACAAAGAGATGATGCTCGCCAAGCCAAGTTCGAAAGCAATCTAGAGGCCCGATTCTCAGTCCAACAAAAGCAGGTGGATGTCCTGCAACAAATCGTGCAGACTTTGGCCTCCAACCAGTCCGCGGCAACAGCAGCGACACCGGTGGAACAGCCCGTGCTTGAAGTCGAGACGCCGCCAATTCCAAGGACGAGGGAAGTGACTGCCTTCGACTTTGGCGACTTCAAGAAAGTCTGCAACACGCCATTCCAAGGGACTGAGGACCCAATCGTGGCCCTAGATTGGCTCACCAAACTTGAGTATCATTTCAAGCTGCTTGAAGTACCCGAAGAGAAGCGCGTCGCATGCGCTCAACTGCAACTCCGCCTCAACGCGCACGATTGGTAGGACATGCATCGACGATCTCTTCAAGTTGACCATGGAGAGGAGGCGATCACGTGGGCGACTTTTCGTGCCACGTTTGAAGAGAAGTTCATACCTCCTCCCGTACGTCGTCAGAAGGAGAATGAGTTTGTGCAACTGAGGCAAGACAGCATGACAGTCAAACAGTATTCCGCTGAATTCAACCGACTCTCCAAATTCGCAAGTTCCTATTAACCTGATGCAGCGAGTCGAACAAGAAGGTTTGAAGGCGGTCTACGTCCCGCCATCCATGCGCACGTTGTCATTCATCAGTATAAGACGATGAGGGAAGTCATGAATCACGCCCTCTCTCTTGAACGCAGTATTCTCACGTTCCTGTCGGCGCTGTGCATACCTCCAATCACAAACGCCATAGCAACGAGAAAGGAAACACTACTGCAAAGCGCCCTAACAACGGCGGTCCACAGAGAGGGAACCAAGGGCAGCTATGTTACTTCTGCAGGAAGCCGGGGCACATTGCTAGTGAATATCGTATGAAACAAGGGTTATGTCTCTTCTGTGGCGATGCAAATCACAGAATTCGTGACTGCCAAAAATACTCTGCTCAACATCCTCAACGTAATATTCCCTAGCGGTGGGTTCTATTCCTAAGTTTCGTGGACGAAACTTCTAATTAGTTGGGTAGGATGTGGTGCCCCATTCCCCCTATTCGGGGAGTGCGGCTAAGAAATACTAACGGTATCATTCGATCGGGATAGATTGAAACAAGAACTGATCCTCGTTATAGATTTGCTTCTTCGGAATCGATTCCTGTATTCAGTAGATCGTGCCCCCGGGATCGATTTAGCGGCAGAGTCAGGAGGGACCTCTCCGCTGTATTTTTTGTTGCCTCAGATTTCGATGTCGCTTGTTGCTTTCGTGCTTTGAGTTGATTTTCGGATTTTCTTGTATTTTCTTGAACGGTTTCGATGGATTTCATTGTTTTCGTTCGTGAACTGCATTTCAATTCCGAGTTTGGAAAGAGAGAAAGAGGTATCAATCAGCTGTTCGTGGCAATGTAGGTGAACGAGCAGTAGGCGGCGTACAAGCGGAGTCATGAAGTGCCTCTTTCCTTCTCCCTTCCAACCAACTAAGTGAGTGGCTACCACCCCGATTAGCTAGCCATTCTCCTAAGTCTTCACACCTAAAAATCTTGCATTCTTGTTGTCCCGATCAGACGCTACCAATTAATAACTAAAAGATGTCAAGATAAAAAGGTAATAGACTTTGGACTATTATTGCTTGTCACCAAAACTTGTGAACGGTTATCTTATTGTATGCTAGTTCGTTCAAAATATTCTATACATGCTTCAATTTTAGTTAGAATGCATCTTCTTCTATAAATTGTGCTAATTATGGAATACACTTGTTATACAATAAACTGTCAGGAAGGCTATGCAAAATAAATCATGTAATGTTACTTGTCTCGTACTCGTGTTGTCTCGTACTCGTGTTGCCTCAACTGCATGAAAATGTTTGGCGAAATATTGATACCGTTCGATCACGGACAACTTGTGCACAAGGTATAGTTCCTGCGGACGGCTACTGGGGCACTGGCACTGATCCGATTCCGGACGGAACTTCACGTTTAGTCTCACGTTCTTGGACGGGATGGTATGCAGCACCTCGCGTACATGCCGTAGCACACCATCCTCGTCATTGACTAGTGTCCATTATGGCAATCAAGCCAGTGATCACCACGTATATTTAAACCTGTGCAACCTAACTTGTGTATTCGTGGCAGAGAAGAACATGGTAAGTATTGTGCAGGTGGTTCAGACGGGCAGGTAAAAGTCACCGAACAGTGGCAAGTTCATTTCAGTAAATTCTATATGCTGCTTACTTGTAAATGAACTAAGACAAGATAGAAAGACCACAAATAATATGCATGTTTCATATAAACAACGTGTTGATTGGTATTGTTGGGTTAGCTCGCCTTCACCAGTACATTTCTATGTACTAACCCTCATTGAAACAGGTTTCCCGTACTAAGGAGAGCCGAGCGAGAAGCCGAAATCATTTCCCGATCTAGTCCAGCTGTAGGCGCATCCTGATCGCGCCATATTTTGAAGCAAGGAGCTAGCAACCCAATACATAATGCAGCTCCGCGGGAAGGCCGTCATCCCGCCTGGAGGTCTTTACATTTTGAAGTTTAGTAAAGGGATATAATGTACAGGACTGCCATATCATTTTGTGTCAACACTTTTGTAAGTCCGTGCGGCAACCCTAAATGACTCGTTCAAGAGTTTGTAATAGATGTTCATTATTAATAAAGAGAACTTTTCCATGTTCAAATCTGTGTTTCAATTTATCTGCGTACTCTGAATATGTGCTCGCTATGCGAAATAACTTAGCCTTGTGCGGTGCGAAACCTAGGCCCGCACGACGGTCACGCCCGGGGGACGACTTTCGATTCCACGAACTCGGAGCGTGACAATGGATGTCTTAGATTTGAAATTTGGATGAGTGGACACGAAATCAATGTTTAGAGGATCGCAACCGAGACGAGCCACCCACTGTCTTTGGATCAAATATTCTTAATATTTATTTAAATATTTAACAAGATCTGATTATGAGTTATTAAATAAAAAGATGAATAAAAATTCAAAGCCACATCCAATTGCGGTTGTGTTGAAAATCATAGCCTTTATAAAATAACGTTCTCCTTTTCCTCGATTCTGAAGCGGGTCTCGTTCTCGTCTCTTTGTTCATCAAAGTTGTAGATGTATTCCAAAATACTCGAGGAAGTGGTGGCACAGCTTAGGCTCCCCCTTCATCTCAAGTTCTTAGGCGGAGACTTTATAAAAAAGAAAAACTTAGTTTTAGATCTTTGGTGCGATTGACCTGGTTATCACTGCTATTTCTCTCTCGTCCGAGGCCAAACAGAATTTGGACTTAATTAATTCATTTTTAAAGGCGAGTCCGGAGAGAATTTTCTTGGACCGAATCAAAATTTTGGGGCTTATAGTTTAATTGGTTGAGCGGTACTTGAATATGTGAGAACGACTCTAAGAATCATGTTGCTTGAGGAAGGATATAGATTATAAAGGATCTGATCTTGAGTTTGGCCGAGCGATTTTGTATCTAGTTCGGAAGAAGGTATTTTGGTTGAAACATATATGAGATTGTGCAAATGGATAGTGATGATTATACGGACGAACTTGATGAAATAAAACGCAATGAATACAGATAGACACGGACTCGAGGATTCTTAAGTTGGATGAATGATTGACTTGTAATCGACGCGATTTTGAAAATGAAGTTGTATTAAGGAATACTTGATGTTGGACTATATATTGAACGAATGATTATTAGAGGAACATGACTTGATCGGAAACGATAAAATTTAAGGATGGATCGTGATCGATGCAACAAGAATGATGGTTTAGTAGAAAATATTGGAGATCTATAACTTGAATGAAATGAGTAAGTGACAATGAAGTGACTTGGAGATTTTGAGGATCGCTTTAGCGCATGGCTTGTGATGATAATGCGAGGTTAGGATGCAAGTAAATAGGATATGCGTCTTACGAACGAGCTTGAATTGGATTCTAAGTAGATGACGCCCGATGGATTGTGATCATATAGATATAGTTGCATGGACGACTTAGAGTTTCGATTGAGGATCGATGGCTTAGAAGTTTGGATTGTGACTTAGTGATCGGATTATGAAACTAAAAGAGGTGGATATTATTTTGAGGACTAGGTTTATGTGCGTTCGGATGATTATGTTAATGACTTGTATTGAGGATTCAGTTGGATGAACGGACTTTAGGAATGGCCTTGCTGAAACAAACTCGGACCTCGTGAAACGAATATTGCAAATGCGAGTAGGATGATCTATGCTCGATATTTAGAAATTAGAGTAAAGCGAGCTTGGGTAGAACACCCTGTATGAACGAACAATGGTTTAACATTAGTTTGGGGTGAGCGCGGTGCTTTGGTTTGCACTTTATGGATGGTGATCGTGTTACGTAACTATGACCTTGTGAGCTGACCTAGTGGTTAGGAAGACGACCCTATGCCGAGAGTTAAATCGGTGTGAACGACTTTGGAATTATTTTCTGGGTAGACCTACAGAGCTGGGGCAGCAAAACATAGAGTTAGGACTTAGGACTGGATGTGCGCGCAAGAGAAGTTAATGTTTGACGTGAACGGAATAGACGATGAAACTTGGAACACTAGTTGCTAGATTTGGATAAATAGTTTAGCAACGAGATAGTGTCGAGGACTAAATCAGATAGATCTTGTGAACGGATTCATGGAATTGATCGAGGAAGTTGGAGGACGAATCAAATTGAATCATAATAAAAAAAATTGTGCTTGGAAGACATAATTGATGGCAGTGCAATACTTGGGTTTGAATAATATTTGATTTGGCTTATATTTTGATTGACCCTGCTCGAGGTAAAGTTATGGTTTTATTAGACGAGAATACTTGGGATAATTGATCGTATCATTCTAAGGATTGATTTTAAGAATAAAATGGTTATTTGATGAAATGAATTGGATTTAGATGGTTTAGATTTCTATGTCGTTGGAAGAAATATTAAGGTGCGAGGTGAATGCAAGTTATACGAGGCAAGGAAGAGTGTGATTGAGGATTGGGATGTGAGGAATAAACGAGAATGGATTTAAACTTAGTAAGATTCAGACAATATTAGCGAAAATTAAAGTCATGTTCGAAAGAAGTGTGATCGAGGTATGCATAAGTAAGGATTCGGAGTTTGATATGAAGATTGGTTCATAATGTTTGAAAGTTTTCGGAAGATAGAACGTAGACAAATCGAACAATAATTTGGAAGATAGTGAAACTTCCCTAGCGAGAATAGGTGATGGCTCAGGATAAACTGTGTGTAAATGTGATCGGACTTAGACTTGGAATTCGTTGAGTTGGAAGATGGGTGAGATGCAAACTTGAGGTTTTGAGGATTGTTGGGATTTGGTATAGGCGTGATACTGGGTTTCGATAAGACGACGTCAAGAAATCGGTCGAATTTGTTTTAGGTTCTCAAGGATCGAGGATAACGATTGGGTACGTTCACCCTAGTCTAAGTTTCTCTCATGCACGGTAAGTTATAGAATACCATGTGTTTGAGTAGTGCAGCCCAGCGCTAGGTGCAGTAGAGTCTGAGTTAGAGAATACAACAGTTAAGTTGAGTATAGATCGATGGCATTGAATGATAAAGTCATTCAATGAAACAGGCTAAGCGCATGTGTAGCGCAAAATGAGGAAATGAATAGAGGTTGTGTTCGAACGATTTTGGAAGTTAGGCAAAGGCATATCCGTGTTGACATAGAAGTGATGCGATAGGATCTATTGCCCTCGAGAAGTTTCGAGGACGAAACTTTTTTTGAGTGGTGTATTATATAACGACCCGCTCCTATCAACCCGGAGAGTCGATTCAAACGACGCAAGTGTAGCAAACCGTCCCGCCTAGCTCGGCGAGATAACTCACTTGATGCTAAAGCATGCAGACTTGGCCTTCAGAAGAAGTTCAGACTTAGACTTTTCAGAGGTGCGCTCAGAGTCTCACTCGGTCGATGCAAATCATCGCTAAGGTGGGTGGATCCGATGAACCTATCTCTGCTTAGCTTGCACATTTAAGAAAAGGAATGTTACTTGTTAGTCGTTAAGCGATAACCCACTACATGTTAATAAAAAAGACGAACGCACAAAGCTAAGGGAATAATCCCGCCTTATCATTTGTATAGAACATGAAAATTCTACTTGCAATCTGCGTAACCTAGCATATTGAGTTACATGAAGTAGTTTCTTATAATATGCAACAAAGTAGTTCATATTTACACATCGATGCACCGCACCGGAGTGTGACACGGATAAAGGAGTGGAATCATGTTGGATATATATAGGTGGGAGGACTATCTAGTAGTCGTCCTGAGTCGGGGGAAGGAAATCATAGAGAGTTCTCAAAATACTCAGATCACCGAGGCAGTCTCCAATCAGGGAGCTGAGCAGAGATAGAAGAAAACCGAGTGTAGTTCCTCGGATAGTAGAAATCAAACATGAAGTTCTCGAATAGAATGAAAGTGGTGGAGTAGTTGCATGGTCACGGACAACTTGTTCCACACAAGGAAGAGAGTCCTCGAACGATCTCTGAGGCATCAAAATTATGTCGGCCCGGGAGGACTGCACAAGTGAGTTCCTAGTGCGATTACTAGATGAATTCCTAGCAGGCGAGTTCGGTACGTCCAACAAGACTTGCTACCGACCTGAAAAGACAACCGACTCGTCGGATGGAATGGGACGTCCAGTAAGACTAGTTACCGAACTGGGAAGACAGCAGTTCAATCCTAGATGATATGTCCAATATGCCTAGTAGAGCCAGTGACCTTCATATAAATAAGTCATGCATGCATAGCGGCTATCCGCGTAGAGGAGAAGAGTAACACGATGGAGTTTGATGCACAACACATCGAACCTTGGAAGTGGATGCACGGTACACATTATGGTTCGAGCAAATCATGTTTGTGGCAAAGACATGCACGGCACCTAGAGTTTACATAGACGTTCCTTTCGTTTCTTAATATACACTCGATATCATTGTTGCGTATGACAGGGAAGGCCAAATGGTAAGAAAGGGTAAGATGAACTCAGTTATTTACTGCATGATACACTTGTGTCAGACACGTGTATTACTTTACATTACTATGCCATAAAACTGATCCTAAGGAAAGACTAAAAAAATAACTAAATCAGTTGGTGAAGATAATAAAATGCACGTATTTGTTTTGTTGGATGGGCGAGAGGCCTCCCCACCAGTGCATTTAATGTACTGATACCCAACCAATTGCTTGCAGGGTGCAAGGAGTAGCTCGCACGATTTCGGATATCCTTTGACGCATTGAGGGGCCAGATCGTACTTGACGTCTTGGAGCGTGGCGCATGGGCATGAAGCTCACATATACGGGACGTAATGTATGGAAACTTTATCATCCAGAGTATTTGATTTCAGTTGTAAGCCTAAGGGCATATTCATTGTAATGGGAGAGAGCTTGAGCGATTGTAATTCTCGGCCTAGTACCGCTTGTAATACTTCTTCGTATCAATAAAGAGCTTATTTTATTTTCATACTTGTGTTTATTCAACGTTTTCGCTTGGGACTATCTGTCCGACTCTGCGTCTTAGTATTTCATTCGGTCGGGTTTCGGTGCTTGCCTTGCGCGAGGCAACTTAGGCTCGTGCGATATCACGTCCATGTGAGGACGTTCGACCCTGCGGGACCGGGGCGTGACAAGGGGTACCGTCCCCTTTGTAGTGCCGAGCCACCCGTGCTTCTTGTAAAGCATGCTGGATATTCAAAATGCCCGATAACTCATTAAGGCCCATATACATAGAACAAATAGTAGACAACAATGGTTCTAGGTCTGTATCCCCTCAATGCCTCAAAGGATTACCCACTGTACCTGATATTCTTCCAGTCAATGATCCTTCTTTGAACCAAAATCTAGATGCCTAGTAGATTTCTTTTTAAACTAATAGCATAAAAATTTATGGTAGAATTACAAAGACACAATATTAGAATGCCTTCAAGCCCATTTTTCTTGATGTGTCCTCGACAACTGGCACTTGAGGCCTTTGGTGAACGAATCCGCCAGATTCTCCTGGCTCCGAACATCAATCACTACAATGTCTACAGTCTTTATGAGATCATTCAGTGCTCTGTGCCTAATCGGCATAATCCCCTTCTTACTATTAAAGAGATTATTTGATGCCACCGTTGTAGTCGTCTGGTTGTCGCAGTAGATCGGTACTGTCGAAATCTGCACACAAACCAATGGAATATCATACATGAGCTCCCGAAGCCACTATACTTCATTTGCTACAGCCACTAGTGCAAAAAACTCAGATTCCATGGATGAACGAGAGAGCATAGTCTGCTTCTTCGACTTCTACGATATAGCTTCTTGTCACACCTATACGAAGTATCGATCCCTGGAATATCCTGATATCCCTAGCGTGTAAGCATCTTCTCAATGTAATGAGATTATGACAGAGCCACTCCGGTATCTGCCCAGATGATCTTTATCCCAAGGATAACATCAACATCCTCTAACTCCTTCGTACTGAACTTAGACGGGAGGAACTTCTTTGTCTCAGTAACATATGCTAAATTTGTACCCAGGATTAGCATGACATCCACATAAAGACAAACTATGACTCCTCTTCCACCAGCGAACTTTGTGTAAACACATTTATCTGTCTCGCTGACCCTATAGCTGTTTGACTTAATGACTTTGTCAAACTTCTCATGCCATATCTTGGGAGCTTGCTTCAAACCGTACAGTGATTTCACCAACTTGTAGACCTTGCCTTCAAGACCCTTAACGATAAATCCTTTTGGTTGTTGTATATAAATCTTTTCAGTCAGCTTTTTATTTAAGAATATTGTTTTAACATCCATCTAATGTATCATCAATTTATCTATTATAGCGAGAGCAATTAACATCCTGATGGTTGTCATCCGCGCTACTGGAGCATATGTGTCGAAGTAACCGATCTCATGCTTCTAAAAAAGTCTCTTGGCTAACAGCATTGCCTTGAACTTGTCAATAGTTCCGTCGGCCTTCATTTTCTACTAGAAGATCCATTTACATTTGATGAATTTTGCTTCTTAAGGCAAATCAACCAACACCCAAGTGTTGTTGGAGGTAATCGAGTCAAACACATTGTTGACAGTCTCCTTCCAGAAAACAGCATCTATGGTTTTCATGCCTCATTATAGGTAAACAGATCTACTTCCACATGATAAGTGACAAAATTATCTCTGAAGTCCTTCTGCCTCCTTACTCGTTTAGTCAACGGCTCTGCGAGTTCTGGTTCAAGCATTATTTCTTCAACAACAACCTCTTCTTTGACTACATTTTTATTGAAAGCGACAGTCTCCTCTGCACCAACACTATTCCCCGAAATGTCCATGGGAACAATATATTTTTGTCTTGCAAATTTGTCTTCAAAGAATTCGGCGTCACGAGATCCGATGATAAGATTAGATTCAATATTAAGAAACATCCGAGCATTACTTTTTCAGCATATCCAAAGAATATAGCCTTCGTAGTCCTCGTTCCCAGCTTTTAAATCTTCAAATCTGAAAGCTTCACATGTGCCAGACACCCCCACACTCGAATGACATTCAAGTTGGGTCAGACCTTGAACCAGAGTTCATGAAGAGTAACATCGGAAGTTGAATACGGCACTCTATTCAGAATGAAAGTAGCCATAAGCACAGCTTCTCCCCAAAAGTAGTTTGGAAGTTCCGTAGTCAACAATATTGAGTTCATCATCTCTGTCAACATTCTGTTCTTCCTTTCTGCAACTCCATTTGATTAAGGAGAATACGGAGCAATTGTCTCATTGACAATTCAATGTTCTCTACAGAACGATAGGAATTCAAAAGACCTATACTCTCCGCCTCGATCATGCCACGCCCCGATCTCCAGCAGGCAAATCGGCCGTCCCCGCTGGGTACGAATCACCGCGCCAGCGCTCCCGCGGAACGATCGCTTCGACCCATCTGGGCGTGATGCCGCACGGGCGTGAACCGCGTCCGTGCAAGGCCATGGTTCATTGGCTGGTGGCAAGAATTCTAAGCCACAGGATCGCACAGATTGTCCGAGTGCAGCAGAATTATAAACGCATAGGTGATTGGTAACAAGTTCACTGAATCGACAATAGCAGAAGCATAGGATATCACAAGTTGAAGCAAAACAAACTCTTTATTGATATTGTCCAATATGACAGGCGGCATATAGCCGAGATTACAAGTCGCTCAAGCCTTTCTCTGAAACATAAAAGCGTGCCAAGTGGCTACATTTGTGCAATGATTGTATAGGTGATATTCCAACATCATGTCTTGTATATGTGCATCAGTTCCGGACGCAGCGCTCCAAGGCTCCATAGTCGAACTCCACGCCTTAGCACGCACGAAGGAGGCATCCGCACCGAACGAGGTTCTCCCGCACCCTGCAAACAATCTGGTGGGTTATTAGTACATGAATGCACTGATGGGGAGGCTACTCGTCCGCTCGACAAATCCAAACACGTAATATAGGTTCCGTACACCATCTATTATGTTGTCTTTCTAGTTGTGCCTTAGGATCAGTTTTATGGCATATATGAAAAGCCTAACTAGTGTGGCAGTGCGCCGTGCGATATAGGAAACACGGCGAAAACTTACCAACTTACCAACTTGTCCTTCCCTGTCCAAGGCAAGCCAAGTTAATTCATGCACGAGCATATATAAATATTCAAGCATTAGCATTTGCAAACATAAGTGTCTCAGACGAGATTTCATATCGGGTGTACAAGTTCTTCTTTTAAACTTATTGAACACAGGTATAATTATTACTCAGATTCAGGAATGATCCACAGATTCATAGCTCTTTTATCAGTACACTTGGATTCAGATTCATAGATGCAATGCAATGACTCGTACGCGGATTTTCGCTAAGCGAGTATGACCATATGAATGCACAGGAGTCGCTGGCGTAGCCATTTATGGACATAGTCGCAATAAGACGGTGGTCCCGATGCCCCGGCAACCCGACCGAACTTATCCGTGCTAGGAACAAACTAGCGCAACTACCGGATCTTCCCCCTAGGCCGGATCGGTCCCGATGCCCCGGTGCCCCGAACCGAGGAGATCAAACTTGTGCACAAGCGTCCACGACTGAATGGATAAGTTCTTTGTTGTTCTTCCATTATTCTGAGTAAATGGCAATGATTATAGGCGCAGGTCATGATCCGTGCTACAAACCATCCCAGGCCGTTCGGTTCATTTGTTATGAAGTTCACACAAGTTGATATACAAGCTCATAGTTATGTTCAGCTGCAACTTAACATGATGCGCTCCCCTGGTTCGGGGATTGCCTTGGCGACCTAACGGTCCCGGATACTAGCAGGTTCATTTTACACATAAGGACTATTTAATAGTCTTCTGGCAAACGAGATGCATGCACGATATACAATAGTGTCTTACTTGATTGTGGCATGATTTCATATAACAAGCATCGCAACGAGGCAACGAGTACAGTTCATGTATAAGCAGGCTAACATGCAATTGTATAACATAAGCAATCACGTTCCAGCTCGGGCCCGAAGGTAGGCCGAGAAGTAAAACCGTTAAGGGCTTAACGAGCGACATTATCTAGAGTCGTGCAATGTAACCAGGTGAACAGTGCACTAAGAAAAGCATATACACATCGATCTATCGAGGCATAGCAGGGTCCAGTTGCCCAAGGCAACGGTAGCATGCGAGGGTCTGTATATAAGCAATTGTTTCATTTCCATGTTCTAACATAAGCAGTACAAGTTGGGATTATTCCCTTAGCTAGGTGCGTTGGATTCTTATTAGCATGCAGGGGGTGATTCACCTAGCGACTAGCATGTATCGTTCCGTATTTTAAGTGTGCTGGCTAAGCAAAGACAATTTCACCGTAGCCACCCACCTTAGCGATGATTCGCCGCGGTTGAGTGATACTCTGAGCGAGCCTCTGAAAGCCTAAGCCGAACTCCTGTAGGGACTAAGTCTGGATATCCTTTGCCTCGAACGAGTATTCTCGCCTGAGCAAAGCGGGTTGGGACATTGCACTTTTTGTCATTTGAATCGGCAGTCCGCTTGAGCGGAACGGGGTGTTATATCATATACCACTCAGAAAAAGTCTCGTCCTCGAGACTTACTGAGCGAAAGCCGTACTATCGTATTATGGAACATATCCCATACGTAGCAATTGGTACAACTAAATCCATTATAACACAATTTTCTACTCGTTCCTTACGCCGTGTCGCGTGTATGCCGAGTCAGTCTCATTTGCGCCTTAGCGCGAGACATGTTGCTTAACGTGGAGTAGGTTTCAATCGATCTGGATTAACGATCTAGGGCTGAGGTAAACTTATACAAGTTGTTATGCTTGTTCAGACGGATATTCACTTGCACTAGCATTTGAGATCAGCATATCGCGAGTCTGGATCGTGCACGGATTCGAAGCGTCCTTCAAACACATGCATTTCAACCAACTTGGCGATAGTGAAGTCTTAGCACTCGAGTTTCACATTTCTTAAGTCTTGGATCGTGCACACATTCAAGGCGTCCCTCAAACGCATGCATTCAACCAAACTTGGAGATAATGAAATCGGACAAGCTACTTACGAAGATCTCAAGAGTTCTCGTCTCACTGAATCACGAGGATAACTTTGACAAGGTCAATCAAATCCGAGCTACCTTCCATTCCAACTCAAGTATTTGCACTGCCGTTAAGCACGATCAATCTGATACCGACTAGCGTCCATCCGATCGGGTCAATTTAGCACGTTTTATCGTTCCCAAGTCTAACCCTAAGTCTTGCTGCCCCAGTTGTGACACTTTATATAAGCAATATGGTAAAGTCGGTAGTACAGGTTCACTCACACAGTACAGGGTCGTCTGCCAAATTACTAGGTCAGCTCACAAGATCATAGGTACAAATTCAAGCATATTGCGATTAATCGCGCAATTTCGCCGCACGATGCTCGCCCAAAATTCCTAGGGTCAAACCATTGTTCATTTGCACGGGATATTCTACCCAAGCTCGTTTCACTCAGATTTCTAAACATCGAGCACAGATTTTCCTATTCTCATTACACGTTTATTTGCACGGGGGACGAGTCCGTTCAGTAAAATCTACTATATGCGAGATGCATGACAAGCCTAGTGATTTGTATAGTCTATCCCTCCAAACACGTTTTGATAGAATCCCTATCCATTTCAAGTCTAGTGCACCAAGCCAAGATTCAATTCTAAACCTTTAGATTATAACTTCAAGTCGTTCAACCTAACTTACGTATCCGTTCATGAAACCATCAAGCGTAATTTTATTCCAGGTTCTAGGCTAACTCATCCATTGAAACATTTTCAACCACTTGTGCATTCCAAGTTCGTCTTATCGTGTCGAACCAGAAGTCAAGACGATCCATAAGTTGTCACGCCTCGGTCTCCCGCAAGTTCAATCATCCACGTTGGACGTGAGATCATCACGTCAACGCTCCCGCTGGATAATCGTCCTAATCCGGACGTGACGCATGTGCGGGCATAGAGTTACGCTCGTACAAGACAAGAACGTTTGAATGTTATGGCTATCTTCGACACGATCGAGACACCTTATCCCTTAACCTTTAATTCCTTCCAAACTGTATATCCATCGAGTATAATCCGTTTATGCAATGATTATAGTTCGTCTTGCAAAATCATCCAACTTCAATGTTACCGTTCGGTAATTCTATAACCTACTTCTAGCATCCTCAAGAAACTAGTTTCGAATATTCAAGCCCAAGTCTATTCCATTATGATATGTTCCATTCATCGAGTCCATTCGGAATAATCACTGAATATGTTCCCTTGAGTCCGATCATCCCCGCCGTACGCGAATCACCACGCCGGCGCTCCCGCAGGATAACCATTCTCGTTTGGGACTGATTTCAAGAGTTATCTTTTCAAACTCGATTTCAAGACCGTTCCTCCAAATTTCAAGCCAAATCCATTATCGTTTATCTCTATCCATCAAAACACAGTATTGATTTTGGGATAACTTATTCAAGCGATATTGTATTCAAGTTCAATCCATTTGTTTAAATCTGAAATCGCTCGTACAATCCTCTAAATTTCCAACAAGTTTCCGTAACGAGATATCAATTTCCATTTCCGTGAATCCCAATCGGATATAAGCCTTATCATTTGTTCAAGTTATTCTCAATATCGTTCAGTCCGACTATCGCACGGGTTATGGATCGGTTTGGACGTTTCTAAATGATCCATACACCACTCGGAATCGAGTCATCCCATTAAATTCATATTCGATGTTTGCATTCATCGTTAACATATTCACCAAGTCATACCTAAGAATTCTTGCACGGTATTTAGGTTTCGCTTGATAAAAATATAGTCTCGCATATATCTTGTTGATAGTCATCCAAGTAAACTATATTCGATTTGTATCTTTCGACACATAATATCGTTCGAGCTATTTCCCAAAAGTCCAAGGATGACTCTCCATGTTCCCCTAAGCGATAAATTCGGTACAGTTTCTATCGATTGCAAGTCTAAGTCTGACTTGTCTTATTCCTGCACGATACCCAAATCTCGTTTATAATTGGCTTGCACCAAAGGGTCTTGGTGCACGATACAGAACACAACTTAGCCGAAAGGCTGTGTGCATAGCGAACCGTTTGGGACAATATTGGATTCCGTACTAACCAGTTGGGCAAACATGTATAGGCATTTCGGGTTTGCACATAATGCACAAGTCTAGCATGAATCTAATCCCATAAGGACTAGTACAGGCTGGCACAAAGGCCCTTGCAACAAAATTTCATACAAGCAATAATACCATTTCACATGCAACTTTTGAAAGTATTTAGACTTATTGTTTGGAACATCTCATTGAGGCATTGAGAGAGTGTTTGCACATAACCCACGAACGAGCTTTCGAAACTGAGATAATCGAAACGAAATCCAAAGACGTATAAGCCAGGCTCTGATACCAATATGTCACGCCCCGATCTCCCGCAGACAAATCGGCCGTCCCCGCTGGGTACGAATCACCGTGCCAGCGCTCCCGCGGAACGATCGCTTCGACCCATCTGGGCGTGATGTCGCACGGGCATGAACCGCGCCCGTGCAAGGCCGTGGTTCATTGGCTGGCGGTAAGAATTCTAAGCCACAAGATAGCACAGATTGTCCGAGTGCAGCGAAATTATAAACGCATAAGCAATTGGAAACAAGTTCACTGAATCGACAATAGCAGAAGCATAGGATATCACTAGTTGAAGCAAAATAAACTATTTATTGATATTGTGCAATATGACAGGCAGCGTATAGCCGAGATTACAAGTCGCTCAAGCCTCTCTTTCTGAAACATAAAAGTGTGCCAAGTGGCTACATTTGTGGAATGATTGTATAGGTGATATTCCAACATCATGTCTTGTATATGTGCATCAGTTCCGGACGCAGCGCTCCAAGGCTCCAGAGTCGAACTCCACACCTTAGCACGCACGAAGAAGGCATCCGTACCGAACGAGGTTCTCACACACCCTGCAAGCAATCTGGTGGGTTATCAGTACATGAATGCACTGGTGGGGAGGCTACTCGCCCGCTCGACAAATCCAAACACGTAATATAGGTTCCGTGCACCATCTATTATGTTGTCTTTCTAGTTGTGCCTTAGGATCAGTTTCATGGCATATATGAAAAGCCTAACTCGTGTGGCAGTACGCCGTGCGATATAGGAAACACGGCAAAAACTTACCAACTTGTCCTTCCCTGTCCAAGGCAAACCAAGTTAATTCATGCACGAGCATATATAAACATTCAAGGATTAGCATTTGCAAACATAAGTGTCTCAGGCGAGATTTCATATCGGGTGTACGAGTTCTTCTTTTAAACTTATTGAACACAGGTATAATTATTACTCAGATTCAGGAATGATCCACAGATTCATAGCTCTTTAATCAGTACATTTGGATTCAGATTCATAGATGCAATGCAATGACTCGTACGCGGATTGTCGTTAAGCGAGTATGATCATATGAATGCACAAGAGTCGCTGGCGTAGCCATTTATGGACATAGTCGCAATAAGACGGTGGTCCCGAAGCCCTGGCAACCCGACCGAACTTATCCGTGCTAGGAACAAACTAGAGCAACTACCGGATCTTCCCCCTAGGCCGGATCGGTCCCGGTGCCCCGATGCCCCGAACCGAGGAGATCAAACTTGTGCACAAGCGTCCGCAACTGAATGAATGAGTTCTTTGTTGTTCTTTCATTATTCTGAGTAAACGGCAATGGTTGTAGGCGCAGATCATGATCCTTGCTTACAAACCATCCCAGGCCGTTCGGTTCATTTGTTATGAAGTTCACACAAGTTGATATACAAGTCCATAGTTATGTTCAGGTGCAACTTAACATGATGCGCTCCCCTGGTTCGGGGATTGCCTTGGCGACCTAACGATCCCGGATACTAGCAGGTTCATTTTACACATAAGGACTATTTAATAGTCTTCTAGCTAACGAGATGCATGCACGATATACAATAGTGTCTTACTTGATTGTGGCATGATTTCATATAACAAGCATCGCAACGAGGCAACGAGTACAGTTCATGTATAAGCAGGCTAACATGCAATTGTATAACATAAGCAATCATGTTCCAGCTCGGGCCCGAAGGTAGGCCGAGAAGTGAAACCGTTAAGGGCTTAACGAGCGACATTATCTAGAGTCGTGCAATGTAACCAGGTGAACAGTGCACTAAGAAAAGCATATACACATATCGATCTATCGAGGCATAGCAGGGTCCAGTTGCCCAAGGCAACGGTAGCATGCGAGGGTCTGTATATAAGCAATTGTTTCATTTCCATGTTCTAACATAAGCAGTACAAGTTGGGATTATTCCCTTAGCTAGGTGTGTTGGATTCTTATTAGCATGCTGGGGGTGATTCACCTAGCGACTAGCATGTATCGTTCCGTATTTTATGTGTGCTAGCTAAGCAAAGACAAGTTCACCGTAGCCACCCACCTTAGCGATGATTCGTCGCGGTTGAGCGATACTCCGAGCGAGCCTCTGAAAGCCTAAGCCGAACTCCTGTAGGGACCAAGTCTGGATATCCTTTGCCTCGAACGAGTATTCTCGCCTGAGCAAAGCGGGTCGGAACATTGCACTTTTTGCCGTTTGAATCGGCAGTCCGCTTGAGCGGAACGGGGTGTTACAAATCACTTCTTAGTCTCTTGAGTTGTCAGGTTTGACACTCGGCTTCAGCCTTGAAGTCCTTGAAATTCTCAAATGCTTCATCCTTCGACTTGAGAAGATAGATGAACGCATACTTCGAAAAGTCATCGATGAAACACTTTATCTCGGCCTTTGTGGAGAAATGTTTGAAGTCACAGATATCTTAGTACACCAACTCCAGAGGATATGTGCTTTGGTTCACCCATTTGATCGATTCTTTTGTGATCTTCCTCTGCGCACAGGCTTCACACTTCTCCACCTCCTTACCCCCTACATTTGGAGATAAGTCTAGACTAAACATTTTGTTTATTCTTTTACAATGTATTTGTATTTCACTATATTTGTTTGTTTGCAAATGCTTTAATTTTTCCTTTGTTGTCATCGTGACCACATTCAACATTTGATGGCTTCGTGACAACTTTTATTTTTAAGATACCAGTGTTAGTCTCTACTACCCATATTACCAAGTACCATATCTATGCTAATGATAGCAAACCATTTAAGAGTTAACCTTTATCATGTATTTGTATTTATGTCTGTTTGTTTGTTTGTTTGCACAGGGTTTAATTTTCTTTTTATTGTCTTATATATTTAAATTATATAGTTCGTATGTGTTGTAAAAAAGTATTATTGATGAAAATTAAAATTAAGGAATATGCTAGGGTCCCAATGAGCGGCTAAGTGAATTTTTGTATGAGGATTTTAAATTCAAACATATAAATCATGTCTCAGTTTTTTTTTTATTGGTCTCACTAATCACTGTGCATACAACTAAAATTTTGAATATAATTCTCTTTTACAGTATCTCTATTTTACAAAAAAAAAAAAAAAAAATAACTGCCAGCAAATATAATATAGGTCTAATGGCCCTTGTCATTTGCACTGCATATTATCTCTTAAGCATTAAATGTATATTGTGCCTCCCTCTAGCTTCGTCTAAATTGAAACCTGTATAAGAGTAGAAGATCCAATTTTTAAGAATATATTGAAACAAAAAAAATTAACATTGGCCAATAATTTTGTGTCTAAAATAGTGAGATTGTAAAAGCATATAAATAAATAAAAAACTTATTTATCATAGATAAACATATTAGCAGGAGTTATTATTATTTCATTCAATTTCAATACTACTAAAAAAAATACAAAAATACTTAAAATTATACATAAATGTGCAAAATAAAATAACGACTATTTCCTTTCTGATACCAAAAAAAAATTGATACTCGCAATTGCTATTATTTACAATTGTTAATATTGACAATAATGTTAATTCCGATAAAGAAAAAGTCCCATACGAAATGTTAACCTTGAAACCTACTTTATTCATGAGCAAACTCCCCATATTCATCAGCCCATAACCCTTGTATCCCTACGTTTTCTATTCTTCACCAAATTATATTCCAGTATGAGAGTCCCTCTTCATTCTAACTTATTCTCCTCCTTCTCCTATAGGTACTTTCTCCTCCCAAACGGACAGCACCCATCACCAACATTATTAAACATCATCGTCATCTACTCCCGAACGAACAGACAGCACCCATCACCGCTAATATTATTAAACATCATCATCATCTCCTCCTCCCTATCACTCCCTATCATTGCATGGCCTCCACAGGAAGCGAGCCATTCACATTTTATTCGCCATCGCATCACTGCCCGTAACGCAACAGTAGCTGCTCCCAATCACCTCGTGCGCTTTGGGGTGAGCATTATTCAGGTTTAGACCAACAATTGAACCGAACCGAATAAAATATTTGGTTCGATTTGAAAAAAAAAATTGGTTCGGTTTCAGTTTTTAAAATACTAAAAAAATTTATTCAGTTTCGATGTTGGATTTCGGTTCCGGTCCAAAACCGAAAAACGAATAATACTTATGCAATATGTAAATACCCTCAATTTTGTGCATTTTTTGTGATTAAAAATTTGTATATTTTGAAAGTAAAAAATTCAATGTATATGTTTTTATCACTCTCCGTTCTCCCCGTTCCCGATATATGTATCAGTGCGTATACAGCTTGTTGGCATAACCGTCAGGTAACCTGAAGACTAGACCCGTTTTCCTTTAGTTTTGGTTCATGATTTATTTTGGTGGCTAGGATTGCTTGGGAGGAGTCATGACTTGATCCAATGGCTAACATCTCACCCCTACCCTATATAAATCATTTTCTTTCTCTCTCTCTTCCCTCGTTCTACACTTTTATTTATTTTTCTCTTTGGAGCTTAGGCAAGTACATTTTGCACAAAAGGAGAAACATTGTATATTTTAATTCTTTGATATTCTTTGCATATTATTAATCTATAATGTGTATCTTATGATTTTATACATCTTTAGTACTTGATATTTTCGGTTTTGGTCGATATTTTAGAGTAGATCTAAGTTTCAAAGTTAGGATTTAATGGGATTTTGTGGGAATGATCTCCAAAAACTTAGTATCTTTGAAAACTAATTGTTCCATGTTGTAGAGAATTAAATTTTGCACGATTTTAACTTTTATGAAGAAAACAAGTTTGAAGATTTTTCTATGGTGTGGCTGCTGTTTTGGGACGACGAAGTCCAATTCGACAAGCAGGCTATGCGGCAACAACGCCATTAAGCACGAAATTCCTTGTCGCAGACCCCCTTCGCAGTATACGCGCCAAGCACATAAATTTTTCTGTGCATGGATTGTATGCGCATGACTGTTCCGCATATGCGCCCGATTGTGCTATGCGGCAGATCTTGCTATGCGCCAGATCTCGCAATACGCCAGAGGGTACATACGGCAGATCGCTATTTGCTTGGCTCACTAGACGCATAACTAGCTATGTGAATGAATCGTTATGTGCATGCCTTGCTATGCGCCAGGTCACTATGCGTCAAACTCGTCGCATGCTGCCATGCTATGCTCATGCGGCAACTTTACTATGCGACAATTTTTTCATGCGGCAGACCTTGCTATGCGCCTATACTCATGCGACATCCTCTCATACGTGCATATTTTTATACGCGCATGTGACCATATGCGCCTGTCTTGCTTATTTTGTTGTTTTGCTTGAGTTTTTGTTGTTGTTTTCAATTGATTGTTTTGATTATATGCCTTGCCTTAGTAAGTTACAAGTGCTAATAAATTTAGTGACCAAAAGTGCTCATGAATTTTCTTGCATAGTGACCAGTATCTGAATTGACAGAGCTATAGGCTCAACCAGACTATTTGCTGAACTTTTGCCATAAAGACACTGACCGTGTACCTAACCATGAGCAATTTGTTATAATGTGAAAGAGAAATTCATGTGATTGACTGATTGACCTGATAGCCAGATTCGACTACTTGTATCTGTGCTGATTGTAGTGTCTCGCTTCGCGATGGCAGTATATACAAGAGATATCGGTTTGCTGACTCAAAAAGAAAACCTTCTTGAAGAGCTCCTTATTGAACCAGAAGACGATTGATCTAGGTGAGTGGGCAGAACTTCATTCTCTGATTCCATGATTTACTGTGAGACCATACTTGCACGTTGTTCCTAAGGCAGCCAGCAGTTTCTGCGCACGGGGGCAGACAAACTTAGCAAACGCACCAGTTTCTGCGCACGCAAGCAGTTTCTGTGCACGGGGGCAGACAAACGGAGCAGTTCCTGCGCACGGATGCTAACTTGTATGTCTGTTGCAGGGATAACCGTTCGGCGAAGGGTAAGAATCACTTAATAAGTGGTGTATTGATTTATTATTATGCTTGAATTGTGTACTACCTCTAGACTTGCATATTTCACTTGATTACGCTGCTGCCCTTTAATATAGAATGAATAATCCACTAGATGCATAGCCTTGAATTGAGATGAATAGTCCACTAGAAAGTTAATGAATATGGTTCACGATACATGCTGCACACTGCACGATAGAACATTGTCCTTATTGTATGCTTAAATGTATTGAATATGCAAAATGTTTTCAAAGATATGTTTTCGAAAGATGTAAACTGACTCTAATCCGGTACAACATGAAATGAACTAGCTAAAAAGTAGCAAGATTACTAATAATGCAATATTTTATAACATGATTACTTAGTGTTGGTTTTAGGGAGTGTTGCTTTTGTTCGTTGCTTTTATACTCACCAGTACTTTTCCCAAAGTGCTGACCCCCCACCAGTTCTGTTCGTAGGTGCTGGATCGTCCGAAGAAGCGATAGCCGAGCCTCATTCTCAGGAGCCAGAGATCTGGGTCGATGCCTTGAATTGTATCAAGATAGTTTGAGCTGTTTTTGTATAAAGGGATGTAATGTATGGAACGACGTCATCGTAATTGAGAGAGCTTGAGCAATCTGTAATCTCATCAAGTGTCGCTTGTAACACTTCTTGAATATCAATAAAGAGATAGTTTTTCTTATACCATTGTGTTCTTTTAATTTTCTGCATTATTGTGCCGCTGCTTCTATCTTAAATAGCTTACTTGTCCTTGTTCAAAGCATTGGCCTTGTACAAGCGCAACTTAGTCTTGTACGGCATCACGTCCAAGCGAGAACGAACGACCTTTGAGGGATCGAGGCATGACACTGATACACCTATTATGCGTTAAGCGTGTTACTTGTCCTGCTTGCGCACGGAGGGACATGGGCTATCGTAGCAAAATTGTCTAGGAACATGGGTTGCGTGGTGCGATGGTCCAACCCATGTCCTTGTTTGATTGTAGGGTTGGACTATTTTGCTACGATAGGCTATGGACCGAAACTACGACGCAGAGACCTATAACTTGACCTTAATCGAAAATGTAACTTATCATGGAGTGATATGGAATTTCTTGTCCGTGTTTGGTGTAGGAATGTTGTATCGCCTCGATGATAGGATATACACCTATGATTCTTGGCTCATGCATTGCTTATGCTTTGATTTGCTTTTTTTTTCTTCACTCGTGCTTCCTTGTAGTACTTTCTATTTGGGGTCTAATCCCACTGGTTTTACATGACCAGGTTTAGAGTCAGAGCCTGAGGATCCAGCGTATCTTCCCTTGATTGATGGTGCACACCAGATAGATGGCCGCTGGAGGAGAGGAGTGGGTTTCTTCTTCACCACTAATATTGTACATTCGTTTTCTTTTTGGACGTTTAGCCACCGGTACCTATTAGCCGAAAGTCTAGACCTTAGTTTCATTTACATAATTGTACCTATTCAGACTGTAGCTTATTTCAGCCATGTACTATTAATACTCTACTAGCTTATCATTTTGTACGGCTAGTTTATAGATCATTTTGATAGAGCGTCTGGGACGCCTTACTGCTTTATCTTATATGTTTTATAATTATTGCTTCTTGTTTGAATGATCGAGACATAGATGTTGTGTGCGACCCTAGGTGACTTGATTGTAGTATGCACCACTTGTCTATTTACAACATTGTCCATATTCCGGGGTACCTGGGTACTCCGTAGTGTGTAGCAGGCCGTGTCATACCCTCGTTCTTCGTATTTCGGTACTAGGGTGTGACAAAGTTTTAATGGTGGCCCATGCATGTATTTTTTCATACTTGTGGGGTGTTATGGTCATAGGAGTCTCAATCAAAATGTTCCCTTTCATATCATGATTCATCTTACTCAACACCAATGCTTGAACTGTTAAATTGATTGCCTACTTGTTCCTTCCTATCCAATCATTTAATGTCTCATGTTCTTTTCCTTAGGACTACTTCCTTCTCGGCTGTTGGAGCAGAGGCTACGGCAGGGCAGCCAACAAGGCAGGGTACTACTGGACGCCAACAGAAGGAGTACCTTCTCAAGGTCAGATCCGGGTCAAGCCAGTGGTAGAGAACGTTTAGCAGCAGATACCATAGATTCTGGTACCCCTAGTGGTGCCAGCTGTGCCAACGGCGCTTGATACCCCAGCACGATTAAAGATCATTAAAGGACTCTTGGCTACCCAACTACATCAGATGACAGTACAACAGCATCAGCAGTTTCAACAGCAGGAGCAAAACGTCTTGTTGAACCAGGGGTTGCAGATGTCTCTGGAATGGAGCGGAAGAACAGATTAATGGGCGTCGGTTAGATTTTTTCGGCTTAACTCGAGGTATTTCGATGGCACAGAAGACACGATCACGACAGATGCTTGGCTCCAAGACATTGAGGCTATTCTAGCAGCAACCAAGGTTCCAACTTAGGAGCAAGTTGACCCGATCCGATTGCAGCTTCAGTACCTTACTCGTGATTGGTGGGCATCTTTAGAGGTTGGCTTGAGGCATCATATTTCTTGGGAAAACTTCAGGACCAGGTTCATGGCTAAGTACTTTGGAGTAATAGCACAATATGAGCTACAATAGAAGTTTATCGATCTTAAGCAGGCCGGTAGAGCCGTGGACGGATATGCGACAGAGTTTTGCAGGCTGAGCGGGATTGCTCCGACAATTGTGGCTACGGAGCTTGAGAGGGCAATGAGGTTCCAACATGGGCTTCACCTGGAGTTTTTGCAACTGGTAGAAGGGCACAAATACCAGCTTTGGATGTCGTATTGATAGCGGCCAGGTGACATGATCTTACCCTTCAAAGGTTGGCTTCAAGGACTAGGGACCAGAAGAGGTCCCATGCCCAGAGTCAGAAAGCAAGAGCAGTACCCCGAATGTCAACACCATCACCTGGCGTTCGTATTCATGATTCAGCAATGTGGAGGCCAACGACTTCAGTAGTGACGGTATCCGCTTGGCAGTAGCAGTAGCAACGCCATAGGATGTTAGTAGGTTGTACTTATTGTCGCAAGTTAGGCCATACCAGAGACGTCTGCAAGGCGGCCAATGGATTGTGCATGAGGTATGGTAATTCAGACCACAAGATTGTCACATACCCAAGACATCATTTATATCACGGTATAGACATTATGAGTTCCTAGTCATGCCATTTGGGCTAACCAATGCTCTGACGATATTTATAGATTTGATGAACCGCATCTTCATAACATGTTTGGATCAGTTCGTAGTGATTTTTAGAGACGACATCATTTACTCTGGTAGTAAAGAGGAGCATGAGGAGCACCTTCGGAAGGTCTTGTAGATACTAAGGGAGCACCAGTTATATGTAAAGCTTAATAAGTGCGAGTTCTGGTTGGATCGCGTTTCATTCTTGGGGCACATTATTTCTAGAGCAAGAGTAGCGGTAGATCCGAAGGAGGTTGAGGCCATAGAAAGTTGGTCAGTTCCAAGGACAGTGGCGGATGTGCGAAGTTTTCTGGGATTAGCAGGATACTATAGGAGATTTGTGGCAGACTTTGCAAGGATCTTGGCACCATTAATTCGTCTGACGCGTAAGGAGGTCAAGTTTGTTTGGTCAGCAGAGTGTCAGACAGTTTTTGAGGAGTTGAAGAATAGACTGATTTTCGCACCGATTCTCACACTTCCGATAGGATCCAGAGGGTTTACAGTATATTTTGATACGACCGGGAAAGGGCTTGGGTTTGTTTTGAAGCAGCATGGAAGGGTGACAGCTCATGCATCTCGGCAGCTTCGAGATCATGAGAAGAACTATCTGACCCACGATTTAGAGTTGGCAGTAGTGATGTTTGCGCTCAAGCTATGGAGACACTACTTGCATAGTGACCGGGTAGATATATTTACAGATCACAAGGGCTTGAAGTAAGTCTTGTCCAATGATGCAAAAATCCCTCTAGGCGGCCGACTAGTCGGCCGCCGCCGACTGGACTAGGGGGGTAGTCGGCCGGAAAATCGCCCGATTAAGTAATCGGCCCTAGTCGGCCGACTAGGCGGCCCTAGTCGGCTAGACGGGCCTAGTCGGCCGACTAGGCTTTGTTGAAAAAAAAAAAAAAAACAGGTACAAGTTATCCAACCCGACCCGCTTTCAAAAAACCTAAAAAGTGAGGAGGCAGAAGAAGAAGAGGCAGAAGAAGAAGGAGAAGTGAGAAGGAGAAGAGAAGAAGAGGCAGAAGAAGAAGAAGAAGAAAAGGGGGGGGACTGACCTGATCCGCCGGAGATAATTCCTTCTTCTCCTCCTCCTCCTCCTCCTCCTCCTTCTTTCTTTTTCTTCTGCTTCTCCTTCTCCGAACCCGTCGGGAATCGCCTCCGCCTCCTCCCGGCTGAGTCGCTGACGTCATCTTCTTCTTCTTTTTCTTCTTCGCTTCTGCCTCTTCTTCTTCATTTGTTAAAGACTTAAAGTATGGAAAAAAGAAGAAGAAGAAGAAGAAGAAGAAATATGACTATAATAGTATAATGATTAGTTTTTTAAAAATGTCTCCTTCTCCGAACAGCTCATCCGTTCTCACATAAAAATGTTACTGTCCATTCTCACATAAAAATGTAAGTCACATTAGTTTTTTAAATAAAATTGTGGAACCCATATTTTCATGTGAGAGTAGACATGTTTGATACATGGTATTGTGGACAGCTCATCCGTTCTTTATTTTTGATCAATGTTTGTGATATGATCATATAAAATTTTAGTTTAGGGGACAAAAAATAAAAAATAAAAACAACAGATGCGGACTCAATTTGATTTGTTTCCAAAATGGACCTTCAATTTGATTTGTTTCCAAAATGGACTCAATTCGATTTGAACAATATTAGTATATAACCATTTAATCTTATTAACAATCTAGAGTTAGGTCCCGAGTATGTAGTTATATATAAATAAATGTAAAGTACATAATATATACATACAAATTTTCTTTGAAGGCCTATAAATTCGGAAGATCTGGTAGGTTTCAAACTTTCACCCATTGTTTACAAACGCGACTTCATTTATTCAATTACAAATTTACAATATGTCAATATCTAGAGTTTTGTTTTTTGTGTGCCTCTGAAGTTTGATCCGACTGATTGATGCTGCTTTTTTTGGAGATTTTAATGTCTGTTGTTGTCTTCCAAAGTGTCTACTAGAGCATTCTGCATTCCAATAGAAAAATGATAATTAGATGCAAATTCAATACAGTAAAATGAATACATGCTATTCCAATAGAAAAATGATAAGTATTAATAAGTATATATGTTGTTGTTTTTTTATACATGCTATTAAATTATTAATACATGCTATTACATTTAACTTTGTATTAACTTTGTATTTTTTTTTACTTTGTATTAACTTTGTTTTTTTTGTTTATAGATATGACTACTTCATCGGCCGCTTCAAATTCCAATGTTGGTGAGATGGCAAGTGATTTGAACATTCAAAATGCTTTGAAACGTGCATCTGATGACATTGGATGAAAGTATGGTGAAATTGTGGATGCTACTAAATTAGACCGAGTTAAATGCAAGTTATGTTCGAAGATTATGTCCGGAGGCATCTACCAGCTCAAATGTCATGTAGCAGGTCGATCCGGAATGTGAAAGCTTGCAATAAAGCCTCTAAAGAAGCAATACAAGAATGTGTAGACACACTTGATGGTGCTAAGAAGAAAAAGATGCAAAAGCAAATTGAAGAGAGAGAACTTAGAAGAGAAATCTCGACATCACATGATGGTTTGGAAATGGATGCGGATATGGAAGTCACGAGACCGAGGTCTACTATTGATAGATTTGTGGAGATTAATCCAGAAAAAAATACCGACTCTACAATGTTTAGAAAACAAGCAAATTTGACGGTCTTGATGGACAAGAAGAAGGTTATGGATACGCAACAATACATAGCCCGATGGGTCATTGAGAGTGGCATTCCTTTCAATGCCATTCAAAATGATAGTTTCAAGCTAATGACGGAGGCTATTGGACAATTTGGTCCCGGATTACCTACGCCAAGTCGATATCGGTTGGGTGGCCCATGTTTGAATGCGGAGGTGTCGAGAATTAAGAACTCTCTAAAGAAGCATGAAGATGAGTGGACCATATCCGGTTGTTCCATTATGACTGATGCTTGGACCGACCGCAAAAGGAGAAGCATTATGAACTTGTGTGTTCATTGTAGGGAAGGGATCTCTTTCATTTCTTCAAGGGAAGATTCCGATGCATCTCATACGGGATCCTACATTTTTGAATATGTCGATAAATGCATTGACGATGTAGGGACAACAAAGGTAGTGCAAGTTGTGACGGATAATGCTTCAAACAACATGGCGGCGGCGACTTTGATGGCAACCAAAAGGCCTAATTTATTTTGGACTTCTTGTGCCACACATACGGTGAATCTTATGCTTGAGGCAATTGGTAAACTTCCAAGGTAAGTCTTGACTCATAAACTCTTAGTTCGTTACTTTTTTACTTGGTAACTTCATTACTTATTTACTTGGTAAACTTTCAACTTTCAAGATTCAAGAGTGCAATTGATAAGGCAAGGGCCTTAACCATCTTCATAAATTCTCATCACTCAACCTTGAGTATGATGAGAAAGTTGACAAAGAAGCGTAACATAGTACGACCGGGTGTAACACGATTTGCAAGTAACTACCTTACTTTGCAAAGCTTGGTGGAGAAGAAGGAACAACTAAGGCTTATGTTTGCTTCCGAAGAATGGGCCCGTAATTCACATTCCAAAAGTGTGAAGGGAAAAATTGCATATGCAACAGTCGTTAGCATCTCTTTTTGGAAGTCGGTAAATTCATGCTTGATTGTTTTCCGGCCATTGGTGAGAGTCCTTCGCCTTGTTGATAGTGATAGGCCATCTATGCCATGGTTGTATGGAGAACTTGAAGTGGCAAAAAAAGAAATCAAGGAGGAAGTCTATAGTGGAGTTGAAAAGAATTATAAATCGATAATTGACATTATCGAGTCTAGATCCAAAGGTAGGCTTGATTCCAATTTGCACTTGGCGAGATATTTGCTTAATCCATACTACTTTGCAAAGAATAGGGTGGAGATAGGAGAAGATTTAGCTTGTATGGAAGCTATTCTAAATTGTGTGGAGAAATTCTTTCCCGATGACTTGAACACTCAAGTGAAAGTGAGTGACGAAGAATTAATCATGTATAAGAATTTGGTGGGGATGTTTGGAAGAAAACAAGCGGAACTTTCTTATCAAACTAAAGGTGTGAATGACTTTAATCCCGGTAAGTCTTCAGACTCTTCACTCATAAACTCCTAGTTCATTATTTATTTACTTGGTTACTTTACTTCATTGACTAATACTTATTCACATGTTTTGTATGATAATGAATGCTAGCCGGGTGGTGGAGTAATTATGGTGGCAATGCACCAAACTTGAAGAAGATGGCAATTAGAATCCTCTCCTTGACCACAAGTTCATCGGGTTGTGAGAGGAATTGGAGTACTTTTGAAGGAGTATGCCACTTTTATTTTATTTTTTGATATATTATTTTTGGTATTCTTCATTTAACTAATTAGAATGTTCTAATTTTATATTGTAGGTGCATACAAAAAAGAGAAATAGACTTGATTCGAAAAGATTGAACAAGTTGGTGTATGTCCAATTCAACTCCAAAATTTACAATAAGAAGAAAAGAGTTAATGATGATAAAGATGTTCTTCAAGCGGATGATTGTTCTCAAGCTCAACATTGGTTGGTTGATGGGATCGATGATGAGAGTGATGTTGATCCCGTCACCGGAGCTACATGGGAGGTACTTGACCAAGCGGTGGGAGCAAATGAAATACTTGAACCTAGGAGGAGCTCTAGGATCACGAGAGAACTTGATGAGGAAGAGTTTATCTCGGAGGCCGAAGAAGATGATGAAGATGATGACTTTGAGTCCGACGAAGAAAGAGATGTGCCCTTAGTGGATGAGCACGATGATATCTTTGATGACTGAGGAACACTTGGATCTATCTCCTTTTGTTTTTGTGAAATTTTGCTTATGTATAAGACTTTGTCACTTTGGAGTTTGGATACTTAAAGTTAATATTTTGATGACATATGGCATGACATATATACATATATATATATATATATATATATATATATATATATATATTAAAAAAATCCAAAACGACTAATCCGACTAGTCCCCGACTAGTCCCCGACTAATCCGATTAATCCCTAGTCCCCGCGGGCCGACTAGCGGCCGACTAGCGATTTTTACAACCTTGGTCTTGTCACGCCCCAGTCCCGCAGGGGCCGACCGTCCTCGCTTGGTCCATACGGAATCGATCATCCTCGCTTGGACGCGATGTCGTGCAAGCCTAAATTGCACTTGCACAAGGCCAAAGCTTTGAACAAGGACAACTAAGCTATTCAAAACGAAAGCAGCGACACATATTGCAGAAAAGTAAAGAACACAATGGCATAAGGAAACAAGCATCTTTAGTGATATTCAAAAATGTTACAAGCGGCGCTTGACCGAGATTACAAATCGCTCAAGCACTCTCTTCTCACGATTACAACGACACCGTTCCATACATTGTCCCTCTATACAAAAGCAGCTCAAAGCAATCTTGATACGGCTCAAGGCATCGACTCCAGATTTTCGGGTCCTGGGGATGAGGCACGGCTATCGCTTCCTCGGACGATCTAGCACCTGCGAACAAGCAAACTGTTGGTGGGTCAGCACTTTGAAGAAAGTACTAGTGAGTATAAAATCAACGAACAGAAGCAACACTCCCTGAAACCCACACTAAGTAAGCATGTGGCAAAACATTACATTACTAGTGATCTTGCTACTTTTACCTAAGTTAATTTCATGCAGCTCAGGATTTGAGTCAGTTTACTTCTTTCAAAAACATAGCTTTGGAAACAGTTTTGCATATTCAAATATGTAAGCATACAATCGGGACAATGTTCTATCGTGCAGTGCGCAGCATGTATCGTGCACCATATTCTAACTCTTAAGAACAAAAGTTATCTCTAGTGGTCTGACCATCTCGAATCAAAACAAATGTATCAAGTGGACTTTCATTCTTTTCAAGCAAACAAGATAACATATCTATATGATTTCGGTCCCCGAGAAACTCAGGATCAGTAGCGATAATCCAGCTAACTAATGACACTTTTATCTGATGCAATTAGCAGTTGTGACACATGGTTGCTTTTCACTAACGTAGTAGCAGCCGTGACCAAGGTTCAGCTCTTCACTAATAGCCATTGTCCAACCGATGCGAATGCATGAAGCACTATCAGATAAACTCTATGATGCAAACGAAATGAACAAGCAAGCTATATATATATATATACTCTTTGTATTTCTTACCTCTTGCCGAACGGTTATTCCTAAAATTGGTGAAGATCAAAGTCAACACTTCCGCCACAAGATGGGCTTCGAGCACGCGATCGCCAACAACAAAAATATCTGGATCTTCTGGGGGTCTGACGTCCACGCCTTAGTAGTAGCTATTTACTCTCAATCCCTTTCCGTCGAGTTTGAACACTACTCGCTGAAGCAGCAGACGATCCTTTAGATAGTTCATGGAGGGCCCACTAAAATCTCTCGTCGTGAACTATGGGAACACCTCCTCCTTTATGACAACTTCCCTTCCCACCTATGGATTTGCGGCGGAGACTTCAACGATATCGCTTCAGCCGACGAGAAGTCAGGAGGCCTTCCCCCTCCCGCTGGATCGATGTTTGAGTTCAATCATTTCCAGCTCGAAGCACGGTCCCAGGCCCCTTCGTAGGTAATATCTACACTTGGTCCAAATCCAGATCTGGCTCTAACAAACAATAATCGTGCCATGACCGCAATTTTGTCAACCAACCATAGAGAGACATGGTTTACGGCAACTCGGTAACTCACCTTAACCGGACCGAGTCTGACCACTCTCCTCTACTCTTATCCATCGACACCTCCTAACCAATCATCTGCAAAAGCTTCAGGTACTTGGCATTTTGAAGAAAATATAAAGATTTCCAAAACATGATGAAGTGTGCATGGGGCACTATCACCCACATCAACCCGCTCCTCTGTGTCGCTCTCCGCCTCAAAGCCACTCACGCCGCTTTATCCGCCTGGAGTAGGTCAGCCTACGGCGACATCTTCTAGGAGATCCGCAACGCCGAGGACGCGGCCAGCCGAACATAAGCGGATTTTGACCTCACAGGAACCCGAAGTCCAGGGCTTCTATGCTCGAAGCGCGTGCCCATTTAAAACAGCACCTCTCCATCAAAGTTGTCTTCTGGAAGAAGAAAAAAAAAGCGAAGCAATGGTAGGACACCGATGGGGACAAGAACTCAGGTTTTTTCCATGCCTGCGTTCGTCAGAAAAGAAACCACCTCTTCATTCTTCAGATTCACGATAGTTGCGGGGTTCCTTTGACTTCTCAAAGGGACATAAGTTCCGAAGCTAAGACTCATTTCTCCTCCCTCTTCTCCAAAGCTTCTGTCAAACCCGACCAGGATCTTCTCGGAGCCATCCCCAATCTTATCTCAGCAACAGCGACAGACAACCTTGCCCTCTTACGCTTCATCTCGGCCACAGAAGTGCACAACACCTCCATCACATCGCTCAAAAAAGACGGTGCTCCCTGCCCAGACGACTTCCCTGGAAAAATTTTGTGGACTACTGGGACTTCATCCAAACTGATATCATTGAAGCCGTCTCCGCCTTCTTCAAAGGATTAGCTTTCCCTAAGGCTATATCCAGCACTTTCCTTGCGCTCATCCCCAAAGTTCCCAACCCATCGTCTTTCACGAATTTCAGGCCGATAAGCTTGTTCAATTTCGTGAATAAGATCATCTCCAAGACAATCACCTCCCGCTTGTCGCCGCTACTTCCCAAAATTCTCTCCTGAACAGTGCAGCTTTGTTATGGAAAGAAGCACAGTAGATAACATACTTCTTGCTCAGGAGTACATCAGCTCGATGGGGGCAACCAATCATGGGGGGAACATCGCTATTAAATTGGACATGGAGAAGGCATACGACCGTCTAGACTAGCAATTCCATATCTGGATAGACCTAGCTTCAGTCGGTTCGGCACCATGAGCGGTTGCCCCCTCATCACTCACCTAGCATACGTTGACGACATCTTTATATTATCCTTCGGAGACATGTATACCGCCTCACTTATCGTCAGCAAATTGCGTCAGTACAAGTATACCTCGGGCCAAAAGATTAACACATCCAAGAGTCACATTTATATACATGACGCAGTTCCTCCTCTCCTTGGTCCTACACGCTCCGAGATCACCGGGTTCGAAGTCAGCAACCCCCTTTTCCAATACCTTGGCTGCCCCCTCGCATATGGGAGAAGGAAGAGCATTTTGTTTGCACCTCTCATCTCCAAAATCCATCACAGGATCGGCGGATACAACAACAATCTCCTCTCCCTTGGAGGTAAAGTTGTCCTCATCCGCCACGTTTTATCCTCCATACCTATATACACCCTCGCTGCTTGCAGCCCTCCCAAACATGTCCTCGCCACCATTGAGAAGATGTTCAACAGCTCTTTCCGCTGCCTATACGAGACCATCAATCACCGCTGGAGTGGGACAGACTGAGCCGGTGATGGTCGTGCCTGCCGTGGTCTTGAAATTATCTCAAAATGGAAATAGCAACCCTAGTCGCCATATCCATTGTCCTCCTGCTAACAGGGCATTTTTCCTTCCTCCAACATAATTCGATGCCATCCTCGTAGTAGATCCATAATAAAAAAAGTTTTTTTGATTGTTCCAGAAGAAATGAAACAAAAGATACGGTAGAACTAGAACAGTTATTGTATGAGGTCTGGTTAGGTGGTGGCGCATTCGGCATTCTATAAACTTCGCCAGAAGGGCTTTGCTTGCTCCTCGTCTCCCAACTGCTCCAGCCGCTCGCTGTAATAGCTTGCTTCTTGGGTGGCTCGCATCCCGACCCCGGCCGGACGGAGATGTCAGAGAAGGGCTGGCACTCCAGCGAGGAGACAGCCAAGGCAGCTCGTAGGGTTGAGAGAGAAGCTTCCTTTAGGGACATCTGCCTGGCAACCTACTCGTCGATGGGCTAGCTCGATCTCCATCGCTAAGCCAACTTCAGAAGGTGGGTTAGGAATCCGTAGCCTCACTGACACGATCAACGCATTATCGGTCAAGTTGTGGTGGCTCCTGCACTCCCAATAAACGCTTTGGACTGTTTTCATGAGAGCTCGATCTCTCTCCTTATCTCACCCCTGCGATGCAACCGCCAATAGCAACGCCTCTCCAGTTTGGAGGAGGCTTCTCATAGGTCGCGCACTTGACAAACTCTACATTCGGCTGCTTCTTAGCGATGGCGAGAGCAACATCATTCGGGAACAATGGACGGGGCACGGCCACCTTGAACCGTTGTGCCCCTTGGAGGCAACATCTAAGATTCGACACTTGTGGACAACAGGTGGCTGAGATTTCCCTCATATTTTCAGACTTTTCGATCCAGCAGCAGTTGAACGCATCAGCTCAGAGGGGATCTCCTTATCGACCGGGCCTGATCATTTCGGCTGGACAGCTACCGCGAACGGAAAATTCTCCACCGCCTATGCATGGAGGGTATCGCGTTCACCGACATTGAGGCCGATGGAGCCGTTCCCGAGTTGGAACAGTTGTACACCCAACAAGTTGTCCGTCCTCATATGGTGCGTGCAGCGTAGCAAGATCCCTACCGATGACACCCTCAAGAGGTCCGGATACTCCCTCCCCTCCAAGTGCAACTGTTGTAGTGATCCTATTAAGGAATCTATCAACCATCTGTTCGCGGCGAGTCTTGTCGCTATGCACGTTTGGAACTTCTTCCAACGCATATTCGGAGTGGCCTACTCTTCAACCTCCCTTTCGCTTCGCCTGCATGCTTGGGGTGTAGGTCTCCACTCTCACACCCAAGCCATCGCGGCAGCAGCGATCATCTGGGTCCTGTAGAAGAACAGAAACAAATGTAGGTACGAACACTCCTCCTTACCCACCCCTCAGCTTGTGCAAGAGATCACCCACCAGTTTGTTCGTGCTACACGATCCTGCCCGCACTTCTTGAAGAACCGCAAGATTTTCGCTCTTCCAGCGCATCTCCCTAAGCGGAGACACTTATCCTCCCTAGTCTCGTCTTTTGGGTATACTTTTGGGTTCTTTTTGGCTTTTTTTTGGACCATTTTTGGGATACTTTTGGGATTTTTTTCTTTCGGGTGTGGTAGTGCCGATTGCACTTTTGTTATCCGCCTTGTAAAGTTGCTGGCTAGGCTATGGTTATAATATTTACTTTTCAATATATATATATATATATATATGTGTGTGTGTGTGTGTGTGTGTGTGTGTGTGTGTGCGCGCGCGCGCGCAAAGTGGAAACACATTAATAAAATCATTCTTCTAAAAGGTTTTCGTAAGAAAATGATAATATAAAAGATAACGTACTTATTGCTTACCTAATCATCCTTAACTGTTTTATGAAAAGAAAGAAGAACAGCATGAAGTCGCCCTAGGCTGCAGCTAATGATATCATAAAGATGCCATTCTGGAAAAAAGAAAAGGACGATGAGAATATAAGATAAAGGCAAAAAAGGCAAAATAATATGATTTTACATTCAAGCAAACACATGAAGAGATAACTTACATCTCTTACAGTAAATCTGTCCAAAATGTTAAGTGGTGGCTGAACCCATTCTGATGTATAAGTAGGAAACATCCCCTGTTCCTTTACATCTGCTAGTAGAGTAAAATCAACATACCCATACATAATAAAGTAATACAAAGAATAAAGTTGAAGAGCATAGCAAGAAAGCCAGATTGCCTATTGGGTGTTCCAGAAGAATTCAGAGACGGACCTGAAACTCCCAAGTGTATCCTGTGTGTCACAAATGTCTGCAAAAACATTTATACGTGTTACTAATCATTTTTCTAACGATATATTAGTTTGGAGTTGTGTTACCAGAATCAGGGATTTATACTAAATCATCGAAGGGGTTACATCACGATTGAATAGAGAATCCAAAGACCTTATTGAGCTATTAAAATAAAAATGCACGGAACTGAAAACAATGGATTAAGAAACCTTTTTAAATTAAATAGAAAAGGATACTACAGAATTTTAAAGATTGCACAGTCAACTTTCCAGTATCACTTAATTTGGTCTGTTGTGCACATCAACTTGCCCAGAGTGCTCCAAAAACGAAATTAGTTTCAACCTTTTTACACACTACTTGTGGAAAAGAGGAAAAAGAGAAACACCCCAGAAATGAGGTTGAAAGAGACTACATTTCACCTTGAACTGAAATGTCCCGACTAATTATGTTAGCTGCAAATAAGCAATGCTTTTTTTAGATAAATTCATACTGCTCAGTATTTAAGTGCCTGGTCAAAGGGAAAAAGAAGAGCAAAGTTTTAAGTATCGGCCAAAACTGATACCAGACAAATTCCGATACCGACAGATTCAAAACCACCGAAATCCCCTAATAATGCAGAAACTGATAATCATAGGAAGGTCTAAAACCAATACCAAAACCGGGTTTTTTCGAATTGGGAAAAGAAGAGATCCTGTCCTATCTCTGACTTTATTTTTGAACCATGTGTATTTTTCTTCATCCTGCAAAGGACTCAAGAAGGCTAAGAATTGCTAGCAAGTTCTTAGCAACAACTTGTCAAAAAAGTAGTCTACAAAAGAATATGACAGTAAATGAAAATAGTAGTATCTTCTGGACAGAGAGATGCTCATTGCTTTCTTCTGCATGCACATAATCCGGCCAAATTGGAAGCTTAAGTTAAATCCTTAGACCAGTTTAGATCACGCAAAGTCTGATTAGCCTCCTTACATGATCAAGATGTTGAACATTTGATAATGACAGCATTGCTACGGACTCCTGATAGAATCAGAGTTGTAGAGGAAATAGGCTCTCAGGCCGATGTGTATATCAAGGTTCAAAGTATCGGTATCGGACCATTCCAACGAGTATCGGGATCGGCGGTATCGGCGGTTTCGGATCGGAGTATCGGATTTTTTGGTATCGGAAAGCAAACAACCACTAGTAAATTATTAACATTTTAGAAAATATATTTTATACATTTATGCATAATTTAAAGTATTTTTAGTGTTGTTTCTTAGTATTTTTGAAATTGAATGAAATAGTAGTCACCATTGTCGATTGATTTATATGCGATAGACAAGTTTTCCTCATTTATATGCTTTTACAACCTTACTATGCTTTTACGCCCTTGCTAATTGGTCTTTTTTAATTCAATTTTCTTTGCCGAATTGACCGGAAAAGAGACATCTAATGTCGGTATCGGTCAGTATCGGGTATCGGTCGGTATCGGATCGGGACATGCCAAATTGTATCGGTATCGGCCATATCGGATCGGTATCGGCCGATACTTCAAACTATGCCTGCCATACAAGGGGCATGTATTCGCGATACACAAGCTTTTCCCTTTCCCTATGTGCAGTTCTGAAATCTGTCATGTCCTCCGAAGTCCACTTTGCAGGAGCGCTATAGAACAATAGTTTGAACTATCATAATTCATTCTCCACTTGTACAAAACACATCACACCATACAGGAATACTCTCAGAGATGTGCAAGCAACACTAACGAATTCTTACATCTATAATAATGAATACAAGTCTATAAATTAGCAAGTGGCCTTCCTTGTGCTTCATACCAGCTGGTCAAGTCCACTCCCTTGGGAATATATGATATACCAAGCGAGTACAAGTATACTGCTAAGCAATATTATAGAAACTTACTGTTTTGAAGCTTAAAATGACAAAAAGTCATGCATCCTATAGAGAAGCTTAAACGTACAAAAACTTGAGCTATTTTGCCCAAAATCTTATTCTTTCACACTTCACATTTTATTCAATGAAGAATGGTTCAAATAGTAGACTCGTCTTGAGCTATTTTCCTACTTTCTAACCACCAACAACTTTCACCTCCAAGGCCATGGACTTTGTCAATTCATAAGCCTCAAACAACCTTATCGCAAACTAGAACATCCAAATACTATATGACCCCCACCCCCCACCCCCACCCCCACCCCCCACCCCCTGCAAAGGACTCAAGAAGGCTAAGAATTGCTAGCAAGTTCTTAGCAACAACTTGTCAAAAAAGTAGTCTACAAAAGAATATGACATTAAATGAAAATAGTAGTATCTTCTGGACAGAGAGATGCTCATTGCTTTCTTCTGCATGCACATAATCCGGCCAAATTGGAAGCTTAAGTTAAATCCTTAGACCAGTTTAGATCACGCAAAGTCTGATTAGCCTCCTTACATGATCAAGATGTTGAACATTTGATAATGACAGCATTGCTACGGACTCCTGATAGAATCAGAGTTGTAGAGGAAATAGGCTCTCAGGCCAATGTGTATATCAAGGTTCAAAGTATCGGTATCGGACCATTCCAACGAGTATCGGGATCGGCGGTATCGGTAGTATCGGCGGTTTCAGATCGGAGTATCGGATTTTTTGGTATCGGAAAGCAAACAACCACTAGTAAATTATTAACATTTTAGAAAATATATTTTATACATTTATGCATAATTTAAAGTATTTTTAGTGTTGTTTCTTAGTATTTTTGAAATTGAATGAAATAGTAGTCACCATTGTCGATTGATTTATATGCGATAGACAAGTTTTCCTCATTTATATGCTTTTACAACCTTACTATGCTTTTACGCCCTTGCTAATTGGTCTTTTTTAATTCAATTTTCTTTGCCGAATTGACCGAAAAAGAGACATCTAATGTCGGTATCGGTCAGTATCGGGTATCGGTCAGTATCGGGTATCGGTCGGTATCGGATCAGGACATGCCAAATTGTATCGGTATCGGCCATATCGGATCGGTATCGGCCGATACTTCAAACTATGGTGTATATATACCCGGTGGCCGGCGGCAGTCTCACCGTCCGTCCTGTATGGGGGCTATACAACAGTAGTCTAACAACTTCCTCTTTGATAGTCTAACAACTTACTCTTTGATACAGATGTTGAAAAAGGCAGCATAACTAAAATTGCAATAAAGGAGGAACAGAATTTGCACCTGCCATACAAGGGGCATGTATTCGCGATACACAAGCTTTTCCCTTTCCCTATGTGCAGTTCTGAAATCTGTCATGTCCTCCGAAGTCCACTTTGCAGGAGCGCTATAGAACAATAGTTTGAACTATCATAATTCATTCTCCACTTGTACAAAACACATCACACCATACAGGAATACTCTCAGAGATGTGCAAGCAACACTAACGAATTCTTACATCTATAATAATGAATACAAGTCTATAAATTAGCAAGTGGCCTTCCTTGTGCTTCATACCAGCTGGTCAAGTCCACTCCCTTGGGAATATATGATATACCAAGCGAGTACAAGTATACTGCTAAGCAATATTATAGAAACTTACTGTTTTGAAGCTTAAAATGACAAAATGTCATGCATCCTATAGAGATGCTTAAACGTACAAAAACTTGAGCTATTTTGCCCAAAATCTTATTCTTTCACACTTCACATTTTATTCAATGAAGAATGGTTCAAATAGTAAGACTCGTCTTGAGCTATTTTCCTACTTTCTAACCACCAACAACTTTCACCTCCAAGGCCATGGACTTTGTCAATTCATAAGCCTCAAACAACCTTATCGCAAACTAGAACATCCAAATACTATATGCCGCCACCCCCCACCCCCCCCCCCCCACCCCTTAAAGGGTAATATCTCATCAACTCTACTGTTTCTAACAAACATCAGTAGATTCTCCATAAAATTAATGGACTCGCCAATCATATTCTATTTTCTAAATTTCCTATATTTTGTAGATTTCAAAAATTATAGAAAATAAAAAAATAGTAGTCAAGAAGCTTACACCTCTGGTTGAAACATATGCTGCTAAACATTGAGCATTTTGTTTTACCCTTTCCTTATAAAACATTGCTACCAAAAGGTAACCACACCACTATCCAGAAGATGCACCACACTCCCCATCTCTTTGGTGTCATACCAAATGCTCCATTATATGATATCCCAGGCGAACTTCAGGACACAACTGGCAAGCAAAAATCACTCTGTTCATCGTATAAGATAAATAGTAACCACACTGATATCCATATTCTTTCACTTTTTAAGACATTGCTACCAAATAGTAACCATACTGCTATCCAGTAGAAGCCCACTCTCTGATCACTTTGGTGTCATATAGACAAGGTGAATTCAGGACACAAGTGTCAAGCAAAGTTAACTCTCTTTCACCATATAAGGTAATGATAATACCAAGTCATTACCAAGTATGAGCAAGATAATTTACTGTCCCCTGAGTACAAGACCCTTACTCCTTCCTAATTAATCTTGGACATACATATCTATAACTCTAAACAATTCCATGTCAACAGCTACAAAAATAAGAAACAAACAAACCAAAAAAATAGCATTCTTAGGCCCGTTCGTACACTTAAAGTTTGCATTTGTTCAGACTTGAAAGGGTGACCAAATATGCACTGTCTAATATAAAATTTTAGATTAGTTTTATGATGGAAATGTAAGAATGGATATCTCAAGAGGTGACTTCAAAGTTTCGTACACTTAAAGTTTGCGTCTGTTCAGACTAAAAAGTGTGACCATATATGCAATCTGTCTAATATAAAATTATGGATTAGTTTTATGATGAAAATGTAACAATGGAGGTATCAGGTGTGATTTCAAAGTTCAAATTAATAACAAGAGCAGGGGTCATTGTTTGAGATAGTTTAGAGTCTTAGACATGTTCAAGTGCATAATAATAGATGCATCAGCTGAGACGACATATGACATGATCGTAGTGGAAGAGCTGGCAGGACTGGGTGTAAAAAAGTGAACACGGATTGACATAGTAGAAAAGGATAAGATACTGATAAGGTCCATGAAGATTTATTTAATTGAGTTAAATGAAGGGCTTCGTTGTCCTTATTATGTAGATTCCTTTTAGCTGGAACTAAGTATCTAAGATAGTTATCAGCAAAGTCATCCATCAGCAAGTGCACTGCACAAACAATACCACTAGCAAGTAGCAAATAGTAATATACTGCATAATTATCCATGCCCAGATGAAAAATAAACCTTGGGGGGGTGTGTGTGTGTGTGTGTGGGTGGGGGGGGGGGGGGTGTAGAGGAACACATGGATCTCTTAGCTGAATGGGATGTCTAAAAATAGACATCCATCCTTAACAGTCACAAGTTCCTGGTAGCATCTTTTCCAACAGACGATGCCACATACTACCAGCGGGGAACAATACTAATCCATACATTTTTGCGGAGCATTTAATTACAACTATATGCCCTTAACAGAGCTAAATGGAAGAAAATGATTCAAACAGACGACGTCAAAAAAATTGGGATAAAGGCTTTTTTGTCGTCATTGTTGTGTTGTATTTAGTTTTGACTATATCTTCTTAATGCACATATTTCTGAACATACGAGATAGAAATGATATACTAATCAAATTCAAGGCTAGTAGAACATAGCACAAATCCAAAACAACACAAATTTTATCATTGAAGTAAAAGAAACACAGCAAGCCACTAACAGATTCATACGATATCAATGTTTATTGTCGTCTTCTCTATGTTGCACGAATACAGATACGGACACTATACTGGTACGGAATACGAGCATTTTCAAATAGGTACTAAGGTAGTTACCTATGTTGTACGAGTACGTATACGGGCACAAGTACGGACACGATATACTGCCATAATTTTGTCGTGCCTGTGCCACATAGTTTTCCATATGCGATCTTCACCTGCAATGTTACCCATGTAAAGCTCCCAGTATTCCTAGATAATAGTAACATCACCCTTAGGTACCCCAGGTGCTCTCATCCTCCATCCAGCTTCAATCTTAAAGATATCTCATATAACCCACCACATTGGCTTAGGTTCTGTTGTTTTAACTTCATCATTTAGTCATTAGTTCCAAGTTCCTAACTAAATAAAGTGCATATCAAATGCTTATGCTAATATTCGAGCTCATATCAAATGTGTACCTAGAATGGAAATAGATAGAAACCTTCCAAAAACCAGATGGAAAATAAACCAAATGTTTTATTCATGCTTATTTGCTTATCATTCACCTTGAGATCTAACTATTAAATAGCTTATCTAAAATCAGTTCCACTATATATTTTATGGTGTAAGATATATTACATAAATACAAACTTTCACACTGTTTCTTTCTTCTTACTAGTTTGTCTTTTTCCTTCAAACGCTTTTTGTTCAGTGCATTTTCCTCTGAACTACTTAATTCCTCCAATTGTTTTAGATCATATTTTAGTAGTTCTGTAAAAGCTAAAAACCAAACCAGAAGGGACTGGAAGATCAGATATTTTTGCTAAGGGCATAGCTGAACCCAAAATAGTATTGACGAAACCTGCATTTATTATGTACAGGTAGACGAGACTACGCCTAAAGTCATACCGTTTTGCCCAGTAAAAAGAATTCAGTATCAAATGATTGACAAGTACTTATTAGGGGCTAACCTTGGCACCTCTGAGTTGCCTGACCCAAACATAGTCGCTTTTGCAGCTAGAACCAATAATGGTTGCACTTGTAAGAGCTTACGGATTTCAAGAACAATGGCTTCTGTCAAACTTTGAAGTGACAGATTTTTCCTGCAATGTGAACTAATATCAACAATGGGAAAGATGGTTGTAAAAGATGTTACAATAGACACTAAAAATAAGAAAACAAGGGAGGAAAAATATGAAGATACAATATGATGAAAGAACAATATTGTTATCAAGATAAATTCTGGCAGCTTCCACAAATGAGATGATAACAGAAAACAACCATCTTCCTAGTGTTTCTTATATATCATTTGGTTGGAAAAACAATGGTCAGATACAAACTAATTTCAGGATCACATGCATTGCCCAGTATTTCAAGACATGGACAAGCATGACTGACATTTCCAACAAGAAAAGGCAATTGCTGTGCTTCGAGGAAATTGTTTGCATCATGCGCAGCAGCAATCAGGATCAAGCTACAACTTTTAAATGTGAAATATAATAGATGGAATGTAAGAGAAATCTCTCAAGCAATACAGGTCACTTGCCGTGATAAAGAAGCCTAATAATGGTAATATTTATTCCACTACTACTGTTTCAGGTATTGGGACCCAGAACAAATAGAGAACAAAGGAAAACTCGCCAAATGCATGACTCACTAACAACAACTTTCTGGTAGTGTTCTAAAATTCGCTATGCGAATTCGCTGCGGAGAGCAGACAAGCATCTAGGCAGCCTAGGTGCCGAATAGTTTTATTTTTTTTTATTTTTTTTTTGAAATTTGAAATTTGAAATCCATAATACAAATTTGAAGTTTGAAATTCAAATTTTCAAATCCAAACATATTCTAAATCTCTACTACAATTCATAATTTTTTTGAAAATTTAAAATTTAAAATCCATATTACAAATTTGAAATTTCAATGATCTAAATCCAAATTCAATCTAAAAATTCAAACAATATATCCACAATATAACTAACCATCAAAAAATAATAATAATAATAATAATAATCTGAACAGCCGAACATGGGGGTTTCGGTTTGGCCTAGGGCCTCCTAGTGCCTAGACGGCTACCTAGGCTAATTTTTAGAATACTGCTTTGAGGTTATCTGTAAGGCACTCCCTAGTGTCAACTTGCATTCTCCACCAAGTAGCCGATCAACTGCGATCCACCAGGTAGTCGGTCACCTGCGATTGTGCCCTGGGTTTCAAATACATAGGTTGTTCCTCCAAGTTTGGCTCTTAATCAGCCGCTACATGAATCTCGGTTCATCTCCATTTTTACTTAAGCACATAACGCGTCCATGGGAATTTGAATCACCGACCTTGTTTCCGGGTCCTTATGTCTCTAAAGCTTGCCAATTAAGCTATATATATATATATATATATATATATATATATATATAGTCATTCACCTCTAGCTTAAGTGGCTGAGGTGAGTGGCATCCTCTCTGTAGGTTATGGGTTCTAACCAAGAGGGAAGCAATTTAATTCCCAAGATAATTAAATTGGTTGTGGTGTGGGCTAGTGTGAACTAGGAACACGTAGCGATGAAGCAGGTCTTTGGGCCAGAGGCGGACCAGTGTGGTGCCCCGTTCCCCCTATTCGGGGAGCGCGGCTAAGAAATACGATACGGTATCGTTCGATCGGGATAGATTGAAACAAGAACCAATCCTCTTTATGGATTTGCTTCTTCGAAATCGATTTCCATATTCAGTGGACCGTGCCCCCAGGATTGACTTAGCGGCAGAGTCGGGAGGGACCTCTCCGCTGCATCTTTTGTTGCCTAGTTTTCGTTGTCGCTTGTTGCTTTTGTGCCTTAAGTTGGTTTTCGGATTTGCTTGAGTTTTCTTGAACGGTTTCAATGGATTTCATTGTTTTCGTTCGTTGAACTGCACTTCAATTCCGATATTGGAAAGAGTGGAAGAGGTATTGATCAGCTGTTCGTGGCAATGCAGGTGAACCAGCAGTAGGCAACGCTCGAACGGACTCCTGAAGCACATCTTTCCTTCTTCCTTCCAACAACTAAGTGAGTGGTTTATATTCGATTCAGTTGGCCCTTCTTCCAGTCTTCACACCTTAAATCTTGTATTCTTGCTTGCCCCGATCAGACGATACCAAGTAATAACTAAAAGACTTCAAGATAAAAAGGGAATAGACTTGGATTATATTGCTTGTCAATCAAACTTGTGAACGGTTACTTACTTGCATGCTTGTTCATTTGGAATGTTCATCATATGCATAAATACAAATTAGAATATTTACTTCTTCTATAAATTGTGCTATATGTAGAACACTCCTTGCCATGAAACAATTGATCAGGGAGACTATGCAAAATAAATCATACAATGTTACCTGTCTCCTGATTTCATTGCCTCAGTTACATAAATGGTTAAACTTAAAGTAACGCCGTTTGATCACGGACAACTTGTGCACAAGGTCATAGTTCCTGCGGACGGTCGCTGGGGCACTGGCACCGATCCGGTCCGGACGGAACCTCATGTTTAGTCTTCATGTACATCGGACAGGATGGTTTGTGGCGCCCTTGTGTTCACGCTGCATGTCATCCTCGTCAATGACTAAAATTGGTCCATTTGGCATACGGCAGTGATCCCCTCGTATATTTAAACCTGTTGCAAATTAACTTGTGTCTTCTTGACAGGGAAGGACATGGTAAGTATTGTGCAGGTGGTTCAGACGGGAAGGTAAATGTCACCGAGCGGTGGCAAAGTATTTCATTGATTTTCTATATCCATTGCTTGCTGTAAAATGAACTAAGGCAAGATAGAAAGACCACAAATAAATATGCATGCTTCATCTAAACAACGTGTTGATTGGTATAGTTGGGTTAGCTTGCCTTCACCAGTACATTTCGATGTACTGACCCTCGTTGAAACAGGTCCCCCGCACTAAGGAGAACCGAGCGAGAAGCTGAAGCCAATCCCCCAATTCAGTCCAACTGTAGGCACGCCTTGATTCGTGCTACCTTTTGAAGTATTTTGAAGACAGGAGCTAGAACCCAAGCAAGAATGCAGCTCCGTGGAAAGGCTATCATTCCACCAGGAGGTCTTACATTTTGAAGTTTAGTAGGGACGTAATGTACAGGACTGCTATCTCATTTTGTGTCAACACTTTTGTAAGCCCGAGAGGCAACCTTATGACTCAGTTCAAGAGTTTATAATAGATGTTCATATTATCAATAAAAAGGGAACTTTTCCATACTTCAAATCTGTGTTTCAATTTATTTGCGTACTCTGAATATGTGCTCGCTATGCGAAAATAAAATACTTAGCCTTGTGCGGTGCGCAAGCTAGGCCCGCACGGCGGTCACGTCCGGGGGACGACTATCGATTCCACGGAATCGGGACGTGACATGTTGGTATCAGAGCTCAGCTTCAAAGTTCCTTTGACCCTCGTATGGGAAAAGTTCCTTTAACGATAAATCTCTGTGCGAACTCTTGAACTCGTTAGGCCAAAATAAGATGCGTTCATACAATAAGTCCATAATACATTATGATCCTGATGTAATTTACCTTCTTTTGAAGGAATGGCTCAAGCGCAATCCTCGGCGCAAGCACCGGACGAGACGCAAGCCCAAGAGAGCAGTTTTCGGCACTTCAGGAAGCTCTCGGAGCCAGCGAGCCATGTCTCGAGTTGATCTGCTTCAGCAAATGATGCGGGTGTTGGAAGCTAGCCAACAAAGGGATGAAGCTCGTTATGAACGGGCTGAGAAGCGAGCGGATGAGAGACTACTCAAGTTTTAAGACAATATAGAGACACGATTCTCAGTCCAGCAAAAGCAGGTAGATACCTGCAGCAGATTGTTCAGACTTTGGTCTCCAACCAGTCCGCGGCGACAGCAGCGACTCCGGTGGAGCATCCAGTGCTTGAATCTGCAGTCTGTTTGGGCTTGGATCTGCAGTCTCTCCGATAGTGGCCCTTCTTGTCACAGTTAAAGCAAGTCACATCTGACTTGGGCTTTGGCTTCGACTTGAACGAAACCGACTTCACCTTGAGATGGTTGAAGTCCTTCTTGTAGTGAGAAGCCTTCTGCTTTCCCTTGGAGTCGCCAGCATGCACCAAGTTAGCTTTTGCCAACTGCTTGGACAACGTGTCCACTTTGTTTTAAGCCATCAACTCATCTTCAACATGAATGTTGTGCAGTAGTTGATCAAGGCTAACTTGCATTTTCTTCCGGTGCATGTCCGAGATAAAATTACTCCATCCTGGCGGAAGCTTGGCCACAATACCCCCACGACAAAGGCGTCGATTGAGGGCATGTCATCATCCTCAAGTTTTTGACGTAACTTGAGAAACTCTTTGACTTGAGGCAACATAGTCTTGTCGTCCTCAAATCGTATGTTCCAGACCTTTTCAGTCATATGTATCTTGTTGCGGTTCTCATCCGCCTTGTAATACTTGTCTAGAGACTCCCAGACGACCTTAGCATGGTCCGTCTTGTTGTTTGACTCCGCCAGAGTATCCTCCATGGAGTTCAAAATCAACAGCTTGCAAAGGTTGTCTCTTCTCCACTTGTTCTGCTTAGCAGTTGCAGTAGAAACTGCCCGAACAGTAGCATCATCACCGTCTGGAACAACCGGCTCCGGTTTTGTCCGAACGTAGTCCATATCTACAAGTTGAAGATTAAGGCAGACCTTCCTCTTCCAAGCGTTGATGATCCCAGTCAAACTTCTCAAGTTTGTTAAAACTTGTGTCGAGAAGTTTCGCACGGTTGTTCTCTATCTTTCTCGGATCTTGCTTTGAGATTGTTATTCCCGAGACTAAATCAAAGATGGAAAACCGCGTGGTCGAGATCATAGGTTCACACAAAAGTTCCCTCTGACTATTCGCGATCTCCACGAAGAACTATATTAATAAAGATCTTGATTACAACTTGATGTTACAATAACAATAATCAGAAAAGGGAACCTCTCGTTCTTCCTTGCACTCGCAATTGCAGACGGACAGAACAGAGTTACAACTCACAGAAGAGGGGAGGAAGAAGAAGAAGAAGAGACTTTGATTGCTAGGGAGAGAAAGATCACCGTTGCTCAAAGCAAGATTCGTCCCCACACGATAAGCTTCCATGAACCAACAAGTTAACGAAGAACTTCTGGAACGCTCGCTGCCACCTCTGTCTTGACTCGCACGATCTCCCTGGACTCCAATGGCGGCGGCAGCAGCAACTCTCTTCGTCTCCTCTTTTTCGAAGTAATTTCTCAAAGAGGCACGAAAAGAGTATTTATAGAGAGAGGGAGGAAACCCTAGCCGCCCATCAGTTACGAAAAGATAGGAACCAGTTAATCACGAAACCCTAAAAGATAGGCATGAATTAATTTTAAATCCCAAAAAAATAGATTTGAATGACTGACCATATCTTTCCATAACCGCTCAACAACTCCGCAGCAGCAGCGCATGCGACAACGCATGCGGCAGCACAAGCTGCAGCCCATGGGGCCTGCCCATGTGGCTTGCCCATGCGACCGCGCATACGGCCGCCCATGCGACCCGCCCATGCGGCCTCCCATGCGACCGCATGAGCGCATCAAATGCGCACAAGCGCCGATGTTGACGTGCTAAGTGCAAAATGAGCCAACAAAGCGCCACTTTGCGCCCTTGCGTCCGAGTCCGAATCGCTAAGCCTCTTTGGGGCTTAGCTCCTCTGGAAATAATTCCAAGAGCATGACAAAAAGCATAAATGCTTTCATGAAGGAGTTAATCATTTTTTCTCCTAGAAAAATACCTCAACATGGCACCCATGTGCCTCACCACACCCCATGTGCACACCTCAACTCATACAAAATATTATATTGAGATATCCACTTGGTGGTGTAGCCAATGTGGGACTATTTTTACTAGTCCAAAGGCAAAAACACCAATATATATATATATATATATATATATATTAGTTTCTGATTCGAGTATCAAAATATCAAGTTTTGACACTTTAAAAAAAATTAATATGTTTTTGAGTTTTATTAGCAACTAAAATGTTGAAGTAAAACATAATTTCTAAATAAATTTATAAATATTCTTGTAGGTATCCGTTGGATATAGTGAACAACATAGTAACTAGTTGCATGATTTCTATAAAATTATGATACTGCAGTTTTATGACTTAGTATGTACTATAAATCTATGCAGTTAATAACGGGTTTTTCATGATAACGGTCCAGTAGAGTTATAGATATATCACCGATATATCGGTTTTATAACGGTAAATATCGGTTTGCATTTTTAACACAATTTTTATATATGAACAATACACTTAATAGTTTTCTATTATAAAATATGCAGAAAGTATACATATTGTCGAGAAATCCAAGAGATCCAAAATAAAGGAGATCACTTGAGGAACTACATCTCTGAATAAGTTTGATACATGAAGATTTTGATGGCAGAAGATGTAATCTCCATTCTCCATTGATGTGAATGTCATATCATTCAATATTGATTTTTCTGTAGCAAAACTAGAATGTCATATCATTCAATATCGATTTTTCTGTAGCAAAACCAAAACCGTGAGAAATCGGTTTTTTTGTAAACCGATATTTCGAACAATATCGGCCATATCGGCCGATAATATCGGTTCCGATATTTTACCGATATTTCTACAAAAAAATATCGGTCCAAGACCGATACCATTATATATCGGTTATATAACCGATATATAACCGTTTTTGACTGCTTAGCTATAAATAGCTTTTAGAACTTGAAAATTAAGGAAAACCAAATCACGAAAATTTCTTCTAATATTTGACATTAAGCTAGTTGCAGCTAATTTAGAAACCTTTGGGCTATAGTTTATATGCAAGTATTACATTTAATATATACAAATTATTACATTAGAAGGGATTTATGCAAAAAGTCAAATTCAACTTTTGGGAACCCATTTATAACTTATATGATTTAACCGGAAGCAGATCCTTATAAACTATTAGTTAATCAAGTGCATATCTTTAACAAGATTTATATGTTTGCTGTTTTGGAGGATCTAAAAAAGGAATTCTTTGATATGTACTCAAAATTAAGGACTCAAACGATGATTTTTATAAGTTAAGGCCGATTGGTTTCTCTTCTGCTTATATTTTGCTTCTTCTGATGCTTCTTTTCAGAAAGCTTATGAAAGCAAAAGGGGGAAACCCTCGCCATCTATAGATTATAGGTACAAGTATGATGGCTATCCTGAACTTTGCCTAAGCAAAACTTAGTCTCGTGACTCATCTTGGGTGTAATAAGTTTCTTGGTGTAGGTGCACGAAGTCGTAACAAATTCCAAAACCCATGTAAGAGCTGGATAACGTTCAGGATTGGTACCGGATCAATTTAATAAAAAAACCTTATATTCCTAGCCCACCATAAACCAACCCAAACTGAATCCTAACATGCAAGATGTACTCCTATATAATTGACTCTCCAGTCTATCCTATTCAAATACAGCACTAGGGCTACCGAAAAGGGTTAGTTTCATATTAAGAGAAGAACCAAATATCAGGCACATAGTATTAAGAACAGGGTTCTGTGATGTGCAAGGGCACGATAGACTGAATCAGCTAAGTTATTGGATTGAGTTTAGGAATCCAAAACCCGACTATAATGAAAGCTATGAAAAACTTAAATAACTTCTGGTTTTCCAACCAGACCAACTTTTGCATAATTGAGAAGTTGTTATACTCTTTTTCAGTTTTACATATAGCATCCAAGTGTTTTAAGAACCTACAGAAGTATCATATTATCATTATCGGAAATAGACAAAAAATAGTTTTCACTTATTATATATGATGCATCTAATCAAAAACAGCATTTTTCTTGCTACTACCTACTGGTAGTTTTCACTTACCCATTTAGCCTCAAAGAAATTCTGTTACTACCCAAAAGAAACCTAACTAAGCAAGTATACCTTTTATTGTCAGACTGCAGCAAAGGTAGACAGGCTCTATCTATCCAATGAAATGCACCAATGCTGAAAGAAATATATAACAAAAATTAGAATTCGATCTTCAATTTACTATAAAGGAACAAATAATAAAGGAGAGCAAAAGCAGGACGATTCCAAATGGAAAGATCCATGATGTCTGAGATAAATTAAATTTAAAAACCTATAGAGTTTCAGGCGTTATGTGTTCTGCATAAAATGAAATTGATGGTTTTAACTTTTCCATATTTTTATATTGCTTATGGTATTGCTCAACAATATACTATAGATAAAGACAAAATCCCTCTAGCATTGGGTGATGGTTTTACTACATAGGCTTATTCGTTGATTAAATCATAAAGGGATGGTTTCTAGCATCAAACTTGGGTTATTTACAGAAATGTTCTAATGTTACTCTAACATGTGATTCGAGGAATTGCAAATATACAAGGGTGTGAAATCAATAGCTCATGTTCAACATCCAGCAACTTCTCAACTAAAATATGGTGGCTATGAAGCATAATTCAACCCAGAGTCAGGAAACTTCCAAACAAGAAATGACCAAAATTTGATAACCCTTGATTTAGCCACCAATAACATCGAAGTTTGTACTGGTGTGTCTCCAATTATGTAAGAGGTCTTCGGATTGCTTGTGTGATGAAAGACTCAGTTTGAAATTTTTCTTTCTTCTTCAATTTCTATCCCACCTTCCACACAAATATCCATCACAATGAATTGTCAGCTACTGCTGTGATACCTGATAGAACCTGACCCGGTTTTATATCCCCAAGAAAACAACCACAAAGCCTTTCCACTCCTTTCTCTTTAATCCTAAGACCTAAACCATCCTGCCAATATATCTTTACCCAAAACTCCTCTTTTCTTCATATCGGAGCTTACCGACCACATATTGAAAATAGTATTTTAAATCACTTAGAGTGTTTACAGTTTTTTCCTTTTGTTATTCCGATACTTTGCTATTATAATCATAGATTTCTCATGATTACTTGTTTTATCACATGTAGTCATGACATGACTACATGTGATTTACCATCTTTCAAGTATTACATGCTTATTACAGTCTTATAGTCTCTACCATGTATTGGAACTGTTTTCATTGATGTACTTGCTCCAATCCTGACTGAATATTGATATATTAGGAGTGTTGCGCCCTACATTCTTGGACTTCAGGATGATGCTAGTTGAAACGGTCTTGATGTACCTTTGACCGTGAGTTGACCTTTGGAGAAATCTAGACTAGTATTCTCTTTTTAGTATTATGTTTTAGTTAACCGACCGGATTTGTCTCCGGATCATTATTTGACTTGTATAAACAGTTATGGATTAAACTGGTAACTCTGGATGAATTAGTGACATTATTTTAGAGTTATCTTTCCTTATTCATTCTTCCTTTAGCATGATGTAATTTGAGTACTTATTGATATTGTTGGATTTGTATTAAGAGATGATTCGTATTGAGGTCTAAACAATGTTCTACCGCCGACACTGCGGCGTAGGCTAGACGTACCCACGTACTCGTATCCGATCATCCGGGTGCGGGTCGTCACACACACACACACACACATATATATATATATATATATGTGTATGTGTGTGTGTGTGTGTGTGAATCCCTCTAATTTAATGTCTCCCTTTTCTACACCTTACAGTATGCTTCACCATAGAAATTAAACTTTAACAGATCATCCTGACATTCCCCTCTTCTCCCATAATAATTCGTAGATGTAGGTACCAAAAGCTTGTAAAGAAGTGATTAAATATTATTAACCATGGCAACTGCACAATAATAGAGGAAAGAAAAGTAAATATGCCAATAGACAAAAGGTATGTAGAAAAAATAGTAGATCAAAATGCTGACTAAATGAATGTATACAGAAATACTATTAAAATAGTGAAGGAAGAATTTAACAATTTTATCATTTGGTAAGAAGTAATATGTATGCAACATGAGCATACCTATCTATCATAAGGAAGTGGATACAACTACCAAGACTTTCACTTTCCTTTTCGATCTGAGAGTGGATTGTCTGTAAGATCAATCATGGAGGTAATGAAGTACACATGTAATCAAATAAAAGAAGCCTTCACTCCTCAAGTTAGGCTTAAGTTCCATTTTATTAGAGAATTTACTCCTGATGAAAATAGAATGAAATAAGCTGCACTACTTCTAGGATCTATGACTAAACAGTCTGCTTTAGAACTAGGTGTTCAATTGTTCAATAATGCATAGGATAGTGCGAAGAGCCCAAAAAACGACCTTCCAATTACTTGAAAGCTGAATATTTTCTTTTGTGTCATTAAGTGTCACCAAATTGATAACTTGTGGCATGTGGTGTAAACAGTAACAGGACCGGTAACTTAATTTTTGGAGTAGGGTTGCAACTGAACAGAGCAGCTAGCAAACTTGACTCGGTTCCATTAACAAGCCAAGCTTGAACACGAAAACGAGCTTGATTGCTTAACGAGCCGAGCTTGAACATAGGAAGCTCGGCTTGTGAGCTCGTGAACAAGCTCAACACGTGAAGCTTGAACAAGCCCGGCTCGGCTCAACTTTTTTGGTTCGACAATGACTAACTAGACATAACTCAACCTGCATATAATCATCTAAGTTTCTAGGTTTAGATGTGAAACTTTCAAGAAATTTATGACAGCGTAACTTTAGTCCCACATCAGCAGAAACGAAAATGTTCATACTTATCCTGGATGGGCTTCAAATGGTCATGGCCCATGAAGCCCCGGACTCAAGCTCAGCTCGAGCTCAATTCAAGCTTGAACAACTTGTGAGCTGTTTGCTAGCAGCTTGGCTTGGCTCGTAGCAAAGTGAGCCGAGCTTGAACTTGCAAAGCTCGCTTGACTCAGCTCGATTGCATCCCTAGTTTGAGCACGAGTCTTAGTAAAAGACAAAGGCACAATTTTGTGTTTCGAATACCACTACTACATCAGGTCCAAATTACAAAGGAAGGAAGAATTCAATTGAACACCTAGCTATTTATTGAGAAAACTTACGAATGAACTATACAACTTAACATGGATGTTCTCACAACAATATCGTCAAAGAAATGTAAGAAAGGTTAGGTTCTTCCATTACTTGCCTTGAGTGCAGACAAAAATTCAAAGCTATTGTAACAGCGGATATATAAGAAGCGCCTCATGCAAGCTAAAAGTAGTTCATTGTTGCATGGGCCAATCTGAGCATCTACAGGTTCATCCCTCAAGTCTCCATATGTCCTCCAACAAGTACCCTGGGCTGGTCCTGCATATCATAAGCTAATTGTTAACGGCTGTGGTGGCCCAAAAAATTTTATTAACAAAATTTCACACTTCTCAACTGAAATGAAGTAATCAATAATTTGTGGGTAAGGTGATATATAATAGAGCATTTTAGTTTCGTGTTATGAGCTTAGAAGTTAGATCCTACTCTGTGGTATCAATAACAGATACAACGGTTGATTAAACTGGTAGTCTGGTAGACAGTTGTGCTACATTAAACAAAGAAAATTATCCTTGTGTCTGGCTTCAGCTAGGCGCCCAGGTGCAGGTATGGATTTTGTTGCGAACATGTGCAACCATATAGGGGACTGTTGAAGCTTCCTTATTTTGTTACAAACATGTTTGACCTAGAAGATAGCAGCACATAACAGTTCTGAGATCTGTGACCTTGCTTTGCTTTGTTCAGGCACGCACTTCGCCTTTGCGCTTCGTGCCTAGGCCCAAAGGACTTCAAATCCTAAGTGCACTAACTTGAGCCCAGACCCGGACTTGATATATGAGGCCCATGAGGCAGCTGCCTTAGCCCAAAATGACGGCACCAATTTTTTTATACTATCTAATGTGTAAGTCCAATTCTGAACAAAAGCCCACTAGACTCATTATAATCCTTTTAGTCCACCTAAAAGATTTTTTGCCATAGTCATATACTAGAAACCAAGAGATAAGTCAGTTGGTAACGCTAAATAAAAGTTTTGGTACTGTCGCTGTCAAAATCACCCCCCCCCCCCCCTCTCTCGTCGCTCTAAACAGTCTGACGCTCTAAATCACCTCTACCCTCCCGTCATTACACGTCTACGGGTGGAGGAAGCATTTGATGGCCTAAGAGTTTTTCTTTTCTTTTCCTTGTTTACTATTATGAACTACCCCAAACATTGTTAACTTTCTTTTTATTTATTTGTTCGGAATATCAATTTTATTTTTGGGTTTAGAACATCTTCAGTTTTATTAGTATTTCGTTATGACATATTATTTTGGATATTATATTTTGTTCATTGTTTTATTTCTTGAATTTTGTGTTAATAACACTATTGTATCATCGTCGATGAAAAAATATATATATAAACATTAAGCTTCGAGGGTACCACTTTTAGAATTCTGTCTCAGGTCTCAAAATCTAAAGTCATGCACTGCTTGATCCTTTGGCCCTTTGACAACCATGCTCCCACATATACATATATATTTGTTATTTACAAAGAATGGGAGCGAGTTATCCCCTTGGCCCTCCTATCCTCTCATTTCATCCCTTGTATGATTTCTTCCAACAATTCTCGCATTAAAAAGTAATAAATCAAGAACCAGCTCACCTGAAGCCTCGGCGATCCGATGCTTGAGCGCTTCGTGCAGTCTGAGCACGTCGAACCGGCAATCCAGGTCGAAGTACATCACCATCTTTCCCAAGCCGCCATAATGGACTCCCTTCCACTCCTTCGGAAGAATGCAGTTCACAGCAGCCTACACACAGAGAAACTCCAATTACAAAAAAAAAAATCAATAAATAATGAGAGAGAGATGGAAGTGTACTTGGAGTAGGACTTGGGATTTGGCGGAGGGGGAAGGGCCAACGATCTCGACGACGTTGCCGACACGGAGGGGGACGCGGTGGAGCGGCGGGAGGAGGAGAGGGGGCCGCTCCGTGAAAACCCTAGAGAGGAACTCCTTGGCGGTCTCGTCGCCATGGATCCAGAGTCTAGGATTTTCCTCCTCCATTCTTCGCATGCTGCTTGCCTGCTTCTCACCGGCTTTCAGAAGCTTGGGCTTACCAAGGGTTCTTTGAAGGGGGGCTGGTTGGCACTCAAAATGTGGCAAAGTTTCAATTCCGCGATCTCCAAACTAGGGCCGAGCAAAAATCGGTTCAAACCGAAAAACCAAACCAAAACAAATCGAACCGAACCGAATAGTGCATTCGGTTCGGTTTTTTCAACAACGGTTCCGCAGTCGGTTTTAAGTTTGAAAATTTTAGATTTTTGGTTCGGTTTTCGATTCTGGGATCTGGCGGCTGAATCGAACCGAAAACCGAAAATATTATGTACATTTACTAATATACCCTCTCCAGTCCCCTGTATAAAACTCAAAAGTCTACCCTAGACTTTCTCTCTCGTATATTCTCTATTCTTTCCACTTCTCTGCCGCTGGCTTTACTTTCATGTTTTCTCCTAGAGTCCCAAATCCTAAATCCCTCCCTGGCAGGCCCCCTCCGGCTCTTAGGCTGAGAGACGAACGCCAAAATACGAAGGAGGTCGATTCTTCACTCCTCTCTCTGCCATTCGTCTTCTCCACTATACAACGAAGACTTTTCCTAACCCTAGTCGCTTTCCTGCTTCCTCTCTCCGTTCATCTTCTTTTGAGCGACGAAAGAGTCCTCTAAACTTAGATCTGCAATGTCTTCTTCACTCCCGGGCCCTCAGCACAGATCTACAAACTACAGGATCTTCTTCACTCCCAGGCCTCAGCACATCAATTTCTCTAGCTTTAGTAAGTTTTATCCAAGAGTGTTTGTTGTATTATTTTTTGTATTAATTCTTTTGTTTGTTGTATTTTTTTTTTTGATTAATTTTTTGTTCATATATTTGTAATTTAGGACCATATTATCGAGCTATCAGATTTCTCTCTCTGATGTGAGCACTACCGCACTACACTGGTATAAATCTATCTCATTTATTCCTCAGATATAATGGACGAATTTTTCATTTTTTCATAGAATTGCAATGTTTACAATTTGTTATGTTTGAGCTACATTTAGATTTGAACTGCTTTTAAATTATGCACTTTGTATGCATTATTTTTTGGTACTTCTAACTCTGTAATGTTATGGGACGGGGAGTTTTAGATTCTGCACTCTGTAATGGGATTGGGACTTCTACATTATGTAATACTATTAAATATATTATCCCAGCCGTATCTTTACTGAATAATGATGAGTTGTATATTTGTTCTCATATTTCTTGTTCAAAGTTGTGGCAGAGAATTCATAATCTTATATCATGTGAAGACACACTAGATAAATGGAACGGAAAATTTCATTCAGAGCAATCAAATTTAAACAAATACCACTGAGAGCATAACTTTTTTAAAATTTTCAAACAAAGCATCATAATGCCCATCGGAAGGACGTTTTACGAATTACGAAATTCTTCCGTCTCTCTTCCGTTTGTCTCCGTTTAAAAAGAAAAAATTAATAATAATATAAGAAAAACGCCCTTTATAAGGACACGCTCTTCCAAAGGACGTTTTACTTATATTATTATTATTATTTTAAACGGACTCTCTCTCTCACTCAATCACTCTTCTCTCTCTCACTCACTCACTCACTCACTCACTCACTCACTCTCTCTCTCTCTCTTCTCTCACTCTCTCACTCACTCTCTTCTCTTTCTCTCTCACTCTCACTCTCGCTCTCTCTTCCAAAGGGTCCGACGCGGTCCTCGACCGTGATGATCAGCGGCTCGTCGAGCGGCTCCGCCGCGACCAGCACCACCTCCTCGTTCCAGACTGGGTTGACGGACCGTGCCATGGACGGCTGGGTGCGACGCATCTGGCCGCCGAGCTGGACCTTGACGTAGGCGTCGGGCGGGAGGGGGTCGTCGGACGTGGGGACGAGGTCCTACGCCTCGATGGCGTGGACACTGAGGTAGCAGAGCCTCAGGGAGAAGTAGACTTTGGAGCGGGTTTGGGTGAGGGCGTCGGAGGAGACGGAGTGGGCGTCGGAGTGCCAGCCATCGGGGAAGGCCTCGTCGGCCTGGGTGCCCATGCAGACGGCCAGCATGATCTCCCCCTTGCTGGTGGCGTCGTGGAGGCGGTACCACTGGGGGGCGAGGGGGCTGTAGGGAGGGACCCGGACTGGGATCTCGGCGAGGTTGAAGCCGACGCGGCCGACCATGTCGTCTTTGACCAGGTCCTTGTCCTTGACTACCACCTCGAGGAAGCTGGCCTAGAGGCGGTCCTTGGAGAAGGCGAAGACCTGGTTCCAGTGGGGGTTGGGGTTGCTCTGGAGGACCTTGGTGACGCCCTTGTAGTTGCCGAGGCGGACCTCGACGAAGGGGTCGAGGATGCCGGTGAGGTCCTTGGCAGGGAGGGAGCGGGCCTTGAGTAAGAGAGTGAGCAGAGAGAGAAGAGAGAAGAGAGAGAGAGTGAGAGAGAGGAGAGAGAGAGTTAGCGGGTGAGTGAGAGAGAGAAGAGTGATTGAGTGAGAGTGAGAGAGAGAGAGTGGTAAAAAAAAAAATTAATATAGGAGGGGAGAGAGAGAGAGGAAAGGAGAAGAGAGGAGAGAGAGAGTGTGAGGGAGAGAGAGAAGAGAAGAGAGAGAAACCGTAAAAACAAATGCCCTTTGGAAGTTTTTTTTTTTACGGTTAACAAAGTTTTTTTTCTTGGACGAAAATTTCTGAGAAATAGTAAAACGTCCTTCCGATGGGCGTTACGATGCTCTTTTTAAAAAAATTAAAATTTATATGCTTCGAGTGGAATTGGTATTAATTTCGTTGCTCTGAACGAAATTTTTCGTAAATGGAATACACACACTAGATAAATGGAATACATACAAGTTAAGGGGCTGATTAATTTGTTGGCTTTGCAACTTGCAAGTATAATATTAATTTAGTGTACTTCATTTTTACCTAATATATTTTAGGCTCAAAGTCATGACCCTACTCTTGAGATTTTTATATAGTGATAACATAGGTGAATTTTGTTGCACTATGTATCTGTGTTATAACTGAATCTCATATATCTGGGTTTTAGAGGTAAATTTTGTTGCACTCTTGGGTTTCAGTGTGAATCTCATATATCTGTGTTGCACTCTGTAATGGGACTATCTGCACTCTGATTCTGCATTTAGGCACACTGACTAGTGATTTAGACACTGTACTTTGGCACAATGACTCTGCAATGTCTATACTGGACATTTTGCACATATGATAAGGGTTGTTTATGTATGTTGGGATTGGGTAAGGATTAGGTAGCATAGTCATAGGTAACTTAGGCTACTCATATAATTGTGTGTTGTTCAATAGGTGTAGTACCAACCCAATCAATGGCAGCAACTTCATATTCATGCAATGTTCGTATTTCTTAATTTTTGGACTAAAATTTGTTATTTATATTTTATATATTCAAAGTACAAATTTGTTGTTTTAGATGTCGCAAGAAGGTGATCCTCAACCACAAACTAGTTCTCAAGATACAAATGAGTCTCTATCTAATCCAATAATGCAAAAGTCGGCCTAATCGGCCGACTAATCAGAGATTAGTCATTAGTCGGCTGGCCACGACCCGATTTAGGGACTAATCGACAGAAAAGTCGGTGAAGGAGATAATCGGACCAAGTCGGCCGACTAGGCGGCTTGATGGACCCAGTCGGCCGACTGATGGTCTTTCAAGAAAAAGATGAATGTCAAAACTCGATCCAACCCGACCAAATAGCTCAAAATCATAAAGAATCGTACCAGTCGGCTGATCCCTCACAAATGCGAAGGAGAAGTAGAAGAAGAAAAAGAAAAGAAAAGAAAAGAAAAGAAAAGTTTCTAAAAAAAGAAGGATTGACCCCCGCGCGCCTCTGATATCCATACCACGCCAACCGTGCCTCCGATTCCCGTCGACCGCCACGACCTGATTGGTTGATCCTGGCTCGGCTGCTTTCGCAGGTTTGTTTTTGCAGCTGCTTCTTGTTTTCGCAACTTTGCGGTCTCTTTGCTGCTACTTGTCGGTCTCTTTGCTGCTACTACTTGTGGAAGAAAGAGGGGTGTCAGTCTCTTTGCTGCTGCTACTTGTTTTTGCTATTTTGTTGCTGCTACTTGTTTTTTTTCTTTGTTGCTGGCTTTTATTGATATGTCTGACTTGCTTTTTTTTTAACTTTTGCTTGTCTTTTGCTGATTGCGTTGCTTTTTTATTTATGTTGCTTACTTCTTGTCTTTTGATATTGCTTTTTTATTTATGTTGCTTGTCTTTTGCTGCTGCTGCCATGTTGTATTTTTTTATGTTGCTGCTGCCTCTTGTCTTTTGCTGCTACCTTTGTCTTTTGTTGTTGGCAGTGGTATGTTGTTGCTTGTTTTTGAACTGGAAAAAATACACACAAAGTTATATACAGCAGTTGTTGTTGCTTATACCGAGCATTCCAATAAAAATAGTAATTTAATATATGTGCTACTATTAATAAGTATATATGATATTTTTTTTCTCTCTTTTATTATTTTATTTTTAATAGGAAATGATCCAATTGTTTATAGATAGGCTGCTTTAAATTCCAATGTTGGTGAGATGGTAAATGATTTGAACATTCAAAATACTTTGAAACGTGCATCTGATGACATTGAATGGAAGTATGGTGAACTTATGGATGCTAAAGCATTAGACCGAGTTAAATGCAAATTATGTTCGAAGATTATGTCCGGAGGCATCTACCGGCTCAAATGTCATGTAGTCGGTCAGTTCGAAAATGTGAAAGCTTGCAATAAAGCCCCTAAAGAAGCAATACAAGAATGTGTAGAGGCACTTGATGGTGCTAAGAAGAAGAAGACACAAGCAAATTAAAGTGAGAGAACTTAGAAGAGAAGTTTTGACATCACATGATGCTATGAAAATGGATGCGGGTATGGAAGTCACGAGACCGAAAAGGTCTACTATTGATAGAGTTGTGGAGATTAATCTAGAAAAAAATACCGACTTCACTATGTTTACAAAACAAGCTAATTTGACAGTCTTGATGGACAAGAAGAAGGTTATGGATACGCAACAATACATAGCCCGATGGGTCATTGGGAGTGGCATTCCTTTCAATGCCATTCAAAATGACAGTTTCAAGCTAATGACGGAGGCTATTGGACAATTTGGTCCCGGATTACCTACGCCAAGTCGATATTGGTTGAGTGACCCATATTTGAATGCGGAGGTGTCGAGAGTTAAGAACTCTCTAAAGAAGCATGAAGATGAGTGGGCCATATCTGGTTGTTCCATTATGACCGATGCTTGGACCGATCGCAAAAGGAGAAGCATTATGAACTTGTGTGTTCATTATAGGGAAGGGATCTCTTTCATTTCTTCAAGGGAATATTCCGATGCATCTCATACGGGGTCCTACATATTTGAGTGTTTGCCATCACAAGTATTGAAAGGAACTTGGTTGAATACAAACAAAAGAAGTACAAAAAAATCCTAGACAGAAGATCTAAGTACAATATTTTTTGATCTGAGGAATGTGACGATGGAGATCGAGTACTGCAGCGACTTATTTACTCTGTTGACTGTCCGACGAGGGAATAAAAATGCTCTCTTTTCTTTTCTCTCTCCTGAGCTTGTGCACACGAGTCACGTCCCAGAACCAGAATACTGGAGAGCGAGGACAAACAAAACCAGCTACGTATACCAGAGTACTCTATACCCCGAGATACGGTCACGACTATCTAGACATGTGAGGGTTTACTCTACAATCCATTCGGCAATCTTGGGTCAAGAATCCTAGGTATCTCAATCTCAAGCAAGCAACAAGTTACAAGATGTATGATCACCAAACATATAATAGAAAAGGCATCCCAAACTATACATACACAGATGATCATGAAGCTAGTTACAAAATAAAGAACTAGCAATAGTACAATGTTACATGATCAGCTCTAGCTATAGTCTAGAATACGCTTTACATGTAGGCCCACATGCTAGAATGTTAAGTTCCAAAACATGAGCTAAACACGTGCTCGGTGGCTAAATGCCTCAAAAAAATAATGTACAAGATCAAGTGGGTGAGGAAGAAGAAACCCACTCATGTCCTCGGGTGCTCCTCGTGTTCACCATCATGAGGCATAAAGTACGGGAGATCCTGCGGTCCTACTCCAAAATTTGGCCATACAAAACTAGTGGGGTCAGACCCCAAAACAATAAGTACCACAAGGGAGCCAATCTTAGGAACTAAAACCAGCATACAGACAAATCAATAAAAAATAGTACAAGAAACATTTAAAGTAAGTATAACAGATAAAAATAACAATTAAGCATGCTCTGGAGTATACAAGAATATCTGGAGTCAGACTTCAAGTATAATTCTGGATCAGTTGCTAACGCAAATCAGGTCTAGACTAGACTAGACTAAAAATCAAGCAATCACGGCCGATCATGCCCTACGGCTTGCTATCATTAACTAACTAGGGTTATCACAGTCCTAGTTACTAACACATGCATTTTAAGATTCCTTACGGTCACATGCCATGTAGACTATTTGGATTATCCAAACGAACAGGTACATAGTATAGATATATCAGGTATAATCATTTTTTGCCTTTTCTGGTAGTGCAACACTCGAGGTATGCTGGAAGTATGTCCCTCACGACGGAGAGCTCCAAACCCATAAGGTGTCGATGGGATACCAGGATTGCATGTAGTCAAAAAATTTCTCTATATGCTTTCTAGATTATTATTCTAGTTATTAGACTGGATAATTATCAAGGATTTTTGACCGTGGTGCTCAACAATCTGCCTTATATATGATACAAGACAGTAACTTGACGTTCAATTAAAATCAACAACGGGGATACAGGTCATGCAATACAGGTGCTACTAATAGCCTTGATCAGGACAGTTATATGAATTCTCAAGTCAGGAGTATACTACGTTGACCCACTATTAGGAGTATCAGGATCAGGAGTATCAGTACATGTCAGGTATCGAGAGTTCAAGATTAGCAATGTCAAGACTATCTATATTCAATTCTAGCAGGTCAAGAGTGCGCTACGTCGAGCCACTATCATGATTATCAGTACAGGGTCAGGATTATCAGTTCCATGTCAAGATTCAGTGGTTCAGTTATAATGTACAATCACTAGATCATGTCAGAAAATCAAGATCAATATCAAGAATGTCATGTTCAGGAAATAACTAGAATTAACTAAAATGACAAGATTAAAGAAAACTAGATAATCGTCAAGAGTTAAGCATGTTAAAGAGAATACTGGCATGCATGATAATAAATTATCAATTCAGAGTTGGCGTATAAAATCAGGCAAGAAGAACATCCACGCACAATGGGTCAAAAATCACAATTGGCACACAAACGGATCTTGGCGCAAAAATGGCCAAAGACAGATTTGGCGCAGAAACGGGTCTTGACGCACAAATGTCCAAAGATAGATTTGGAGTAAAAACAGATTCGGGCAATTCTGGCACACTTTGATATAAAAGTGCTCCGAGCAAGGATGGCACATAATTCATACTAAAGCGCACTCTAGGACTTTGCGCACAATGATAGAAGTGCGCTAGCCAGGAGCTTGGTGCATATCTATCATTGGCGCACAAACAAGCACAAAAGGGATCACTAAAAGACAAAACACAAGTCTCGAGACATGGCACAACAGTCGAGACGGCTCTGCAGTCGAGAACACAATTCTCGAAAATGATCAAAAGTCTTTGCTTAGTCATTAAGTAATACGAAAGGCTACAAAGTGCGCTGTCTCTGGAAAATGCCACATAGTGCGCCACACAGCAGAGTGCACCATTCTCCAGAAGCGCCAAAGTGCACCGATAAGGAATTTTTACTAAAGTGCACCAACTCTGCAATATCTACAAAGTGCACCAACTCAGCTATTTAAGTGGAGTACATTCTTGATAACTTGCAGACCCATTCAAAAGTGCACAAAGTAGGATTGGTATACTTTTGAAGGAATTGCCATAGTACAAAATGTACATAGGAGTAGAAAAAGTACGCACATAATACTTAACATATCTTGGCGCACTTTCTAAGAAATTTGTGAAACACATACATGTGCACTCATTGAAACGGGTTCCCTGTGGACTTTTCGTCTACATTCTCAGGCCAACTTTGCATTTTTTGACTTGTTGTTCTCGAGCTCCATGAGCAAAAATACAAGAAAATCAAAATCGTTATGAAGACAAGTTCTAAGTATTAAGCAAATAAAACCTATCAAGTAAACAAGTTATACTAAGAATCAAAGCAAAATCCATGGTTGTTCCTTCGGTTGGCAAGATGTACTTGCCTACGGTCAAGTTCTAGCATAATACTACCAAGGTTACCCACGGTCAAGGCCAAGCTCGACTGCTCTCTGTGAAGGCTGAAGAAGAAAAGAGAAAGTAAAAGAAATAAAAGTGAAGGAAAGATAAATGTTTGCTTATATAGCCAAAAAATTAGTTTTAGGCCACTGGATCATGATCCAATGCTCTCACCCGGGTTCATCACAACCACTCACCAAGAAAACCAAGGGACCATCGGTCTAAAGATGCAATCAAGGAAAAACTTGCAAAAATAACCTAGACAATGTATGAATGGCACAAAGCAAGATGCAAGCAATTAAACAATAAACAAGTTATACATGTATAATATGCGTGTATCGGGTACGAATACTAGAACAGTAAGACGAGTCTCACAACTCTCTCCTCAGAAAAATTTGTCCTCGAAATTTAAATAAGGCATAGGGTCTAGCAAGAAAATTCAGGGGACATGTAATCAAGGCAAGCAAAGGCATACATGAATCAAGCACAATCCTAGAACAAGACAAGCATGCACACGGCAAGATCAATGTATGAGATATATGAACGAGTATACCTCACGAGTCAAATAAATACGGATATCGAGCACGGATATCATCCTCTCGCTCCCAAGTTGACTCGTCCGGGGAGTGATGCCCCCAAGCAACTCGGACTAACCGAATGGTCCAGTTCTTGTAAATCTTCTCCCTCCGGTCGAAAATGGATACGGACCTCTCCTCATACGAAAGTTTGGTACCAACGACCAATTCCAAATGATCCAGGACATGGCTTGAATTTGGTATATACCGTCATAACTGGGATACATGGAAAATATTATGTATCTCACAAAGCGACGGTGAAAGAGAAAGATAATAGGAAACATCTTCCACTCGCTCGAGAATATCGAATGAAACTATATACCGTAGACTAAGCTTTTACCGCACACCAAATCTGATGAATCCTAGGGTTGACAAAATTTGAAGAAATACATGATCGCCGTCAGAAAACTCAAGAGGTCGTCGATGTGAATCGTCCCAATGACGCTGACGATCTTGTGCCACCTTGAGATGCTTCCGGACTTGTTTGACTACCTCAACCGTCTGGGCTATCATCTCAGGACCAAGTATTGCCTCTCACCAATGTCATCCCAAGCTACAGGGGATCTGCACTTCCTGCCATACAGTGCCTCGAAGGGTGCCATCTGGATTCTTGCCTGAAAACTGTTGTTGTAGGAGAATTCGACCAAGTACAAATGATCCTTCCACGAACCACCAAAGTCAAGGGTATATGATCGAAGCATATCTTTTAGAGTCTGGATCGTACGTTCTGACTGACCATCTGTCTGGGGATGATAAGCTGTACTGAACTTTAGACGGGTATCCAGACTCTACTGTAGACTCTGCCAAAAGTGAGATATGAATCTAGAATCTCTATCTGATACAATGCTGACTAGCACTCCCTGAAGCCTAACAATCTGATTCATGTACATCCGAGCCAACTGCTTTATAGTCTGTCCCACACTGAAGGAGAGAAAGTGAGCAACCTTTGTGTGTCGATCCACTATTACCCAAATTACATCTTTGTTAGCTGGGGATCTAGGAAGACCGGTTACAAAATCTATGCTAATATGGTCCCACTTATATTTTGAAATTGGTAAAGGTTGAAGAAGTCATACGGGTCTCTGATGCTCAGCCTCAACTTGTTGACAAACTAAACATCAAGAGACAAACCGTCCTATCTCCCTCTTCATACCATTCTACCAAAAATATTGACGAATATCTTTGTACATCTTCGTTCCTCCTGGATGAACATAATACTGAGAACTGTGGACTTCTGACATAATCTCTTGATGAATATCTTTACTTGGTACACAAAGATAATTACTAAATCAGAGAGTTTCGTCACTGTAAATGCTCAGTTCTGGTCTACGTCCTGCCTCACATTCTACTCTGAGTCATTGAAGCTTGACATCTGTTACTTGTGACACCTTGATTCTCTCTATTATACTAGATTGAACTTGTAGACCAGCCATCAATGCTGCGTCGCCTGGCAATACTACTTCTATGTCCTTCTCCTGAAGATCTTCTAGGATCTCCTATTGAGCCGTAAGGAAATAAACTTCCGTACTCCGGCTCAAAGCATCGGCTACGATATTGGCCTTCCCAGGATAATATTGAAGGTCAAGGTCATAGTTTGCATCAACTCTAGCCATCTTCTCTGCCTCATGTTGAGATCCTTCTGGGTAAATACATACTTCAAACTCTTGTGATCAGTATAAATCTCTACTCGATCTCCATATAGGCAATGTCTCTAAAGTTTGAGCGCAAATACAACTGCTGCTAACTCTAAGTCGTACGTCAGATAATTCTTCTCATGATCTCGTAGCTGCCGAGATGCATAAGCTATAACCTTATCATGTTGCATAAGAACACACCCTAATCCTTTTCCTGATGCATCACAATATACGGTAAAACCACATGTCACATCTAGAAGAGTCAAAATAGGTACCGTGATCAACTTCTGCTTGAGCTTCTCGAAAAAGCTTTGACATTCATTTGTCCAATTAAAACACATATCCATCTTTGTCAACTGTGTCAAGGATGCAAAAATTCTAGCAAAATTTGACACAAATCTTCGGCAATATCCTGCTAGTCCCAGGAAACTACAAACTTATGCAACTGTTCTAGGTATTGGCCATGTCTCAATGACTTCTATCTTCTGGGGATCCACTTTAACTCTACCTTTAGCAATAATATGCCCTATGTATGAAATACGATCAAGCCAGAACTCATACTTGCTGAACTTGGCATATAACTTATATTCTCTAAGGACTTGAAGAACAACGCGAAGATGTTGCTCGTGCTCTGCTTTACTTCGACTGTACACCAAGATATCGTCAATGAACACAATCACAAACTTGTCCAACTATGGTATAAAAATACGATTCATGGGATCCATAAATACTGCTGGCGCATTGGTTGCTCCAAAGGGCATCACTAGAAACTCCTAATGTCCATATCTTGATATGAACGCTGTCTTGGGTATATCTTGCTCTCTGACTCTGATATGATGATATCCCGACCGCAAATCAATCTTGAAAAATACTGCTACTCCACTAAGCTGATCGAATAAGTCATCGATTATTGGCAAGGAAAACTTGTTCTTGATGGTTACCGTATTGAGGGTACGATCATCAACACACAATCGTGATGTGTCGTCCTTCTTATTCACAAGTAGCATTAGGGCTCTCCAAGACGATCCACGATCATGAATGAATCCCTTGGTTCTTAATTCTTCAATCATTCGGTACAAGACTTCCAACTCTTATGGTGCCTACCTGTAGACTCTCTCTAATACTGGTGTTATTCCGGAAAGTAGATCGATGGTAAACTCAATCTCTCTTTCTGGTGGCATGCCTGGAAGTTCTTCTGGGAATATATCTAGAAATTCATCAATAACTCTGGGGAATTATACTCCGTCTTCTACTGCTATTCTCATGGTTGTTGACGAAGACTCTGTCTCGCCTCTAGAAAATGAGAATTCTTTTTCTCCGGATATGAAAGATAACCTTGCTGTCATGGTAATCTATCATTGCATATCGAGCACTCAACCAATCCATTCCTAGGACGATATTATAATCTCCAATAGAAAACTCTATCAGTCTAGCAAAAAAATTTCTTCCGCACACTACGACTCAACACCAGGTATAAACTCTATCGACTGCCACGATACCATTACCAGTAAGTATATTGAGTCTTACTGATAATGATTCAGGTTCCAAACCAACTCGTATCGCCATTTGTGCAAACATAGAGGAATCTGATGCACTAGAATCAAACTATACTAAAGCCGAATGGGAGTTGACGAGAATGGTACCTGCCACCACCTTACCTGAAGCTAGCTGCTCCTCTATGGTGAGTACCATAGCCTGGCCTTGTCCTCTCGGTGTTGGTCCTCTCTGCTGCAGACCTTCTCGCCTGGCTTGTACTTGAGCTTGGGCCTGCGCATACTGTTGTGGCCTCTGCTGCTGGAACACTTGAGACAGGGTTGACAAAGGACTCTGACCCTCGTGTTGCTGAACCGGCGTTGGAGCCCTGTACTATGGTCCTACCGGGGAAGACGATGATGAATTGGCTCTGAGTGGGCAAGATCCTACTCTGTGTCTTGGAGCTCTACAGGATAAACATAATCCTTGTGCTTTGCGATATTCTAAAAATACTGATCAGATTTTTCACAATGAGAACACCCTACTGAAGAAGATGTCCTCTGCTGTTGAGGTCGGGTCGGTATTTTTTTCTGGACTGAGGCTGTTAAAACTGGCCTCCTCGGAGATCCAATGGTTAAATCCCTAACTATCGGGGCTGGTGCTGAAGACTGGGAGTAAGAACCTCCTGATGTGTGGGTCCTCTTCCGCCCTCCATCTATATCCAAGATTCTCTGGGAGGTATAATCATGCATCCTTGCTTCCCCTAATACTATATCAAAAGTCTGGAACTTATGTTGTTCCACCGCCAATATGATATCCAGGTGAAGTCCCTGCTGGAACCTCCTAGCTCTGTCTAATTCGGTTGCCACAAAGGTGGGAGCAAACCGACTAAGTTTGCAGAACTCTGTCGCATAGCCATCGACAGTCCTGCTAATCTGCTTCAAGTCGTTAAACCTTTGTTGCAGATTATAACGTGACACCGCGTCAAAGTATCCGACCTGAAATATTTCACTAAATACGGCCCAGGGGACAGGTATTACTAGTAAAATCATCTGTGCTGTCCACCAGTCTCGGGCCAAGTCTAGCTGCCCACCAGTCTCGGGCTAAGTCTAGCAACTGTAATCGAACTACTGACACTTTCTCTCTTGCAGGAACTCATGATGCCTTTAGGATAGCTTCAGTGTCCTGAAGCCACGCATCTGATGCAATCGCATCCTCGGTGCCATAGAAATACGAGGGTTGGAGGCGCTTGAAGTTGCTTGCTGAGATGTTGGAACGATGTCCGCCTTTTTCCAAAGTCCCTTGTACTTACTGAATGAGTATGTCCTCTCAACATCCTTGAGCTGCTAATAATTCCCTTAGGATACCGATTAGCACACCGTTGTCCCCTCCTACATCAGGTACTGGTTGCACGAGAGGTACTAGATAGATCTGAGGTTCATCATCTTGAGTTATTCTGGACCCGACCCTGGAATGCTGAGGCTGAACCTCAAGGGTTTGCTGGGCATGTGGATGTTGTCCTGCCAATGGAGGAACTCAGACTGGATGATCAGAAGGATCAGTAACAATGTCCCTGAAAGATAAATGACACATGATCATCAAAGGAACGGACATGATTGATCGAGGATCAAAGCAGATGTTGAATCAAGATTCCAGGGATATAAATTTGACATTGGAGAAGATCAATGAGTAGCATGATTGAGACATCTAAACATCCGTAAAGAAATCCTATATCAAGATTCCAGGGATATAAATTCGACACTGGAGAAGATCAATGAGTATCATGATTGAGACATCTAAACATCGATAAAAACCCCCACACTTCTAAATTTTCAGAACTGCATGGGCCACCACTTAAGCCGTGTCACATCCCAGAACTAGAATAAGGGAGAGCGGGGGCAGAGACAAAGCCAACTACGTATACCAGAGTACTCTATACGCTGAGATATACGTTCACGGTTGTCTAGACATATAAGGGTTTACTCTACAATCCATCCGGCAATCCTGGGTCAATAATCCTAGGTGTCTCAATCTCAAGCAAGCAACAAGTTACAAGATGTATGATCACCAAGCATATAATAGAAATGCGTTTTCAAACTATACATACACAGATGATCATGAAGCTAGTTATAAAATAAAGAACTAGCAAGAGTACACTGTTACATGATCAACACTAGCTATAGTTTAGAAATATGCTTTACATGTACGCCCGCAGGCTAGAATGTCAAGTCCCAAAACATGAGCTAAATACGTGCTCGGTGGCTAAATGCCTCAAAAGAATAATGTACAAGATCTAGTGGGTGAGGAAGAAGAGACCCACTCATGTCCTCGAGTGCTCTTCGTGTTCACCATCTTGAGGCGAAAAATACGAGAGATCCTGCAGTCCTGCTCCAAAATCTGGCCATACAAAATCAGTGGGGTCAGACCCCAAAATAACAAGTCCCACAAGGGTACAAATCTTAGGAACTAAAACCAGCATGCAGACAAATCAATAAGAAATAGTACAAGGAATATTTAAAGTAAGTACTGCAGGTAAAAATAATAATTAAGCATGCTCTGGAGTATACAAGAATATATGGATTAGGCTTCAAGTACAGTCTGGATCAGTTGCTAATACAAATTAGGACATGACTTGACTAGACTGAAAATCAACCAATCATGACCAATCATGTCCTATGACTTGCTTTCATTAACTAACTAGGGTTATGACAGTTCTAGTTACTAACACATGCAATTTAAGATTCCTTACAGCCACATGCCCTACAGACTATCCGGGTTATCCAAACGAATAGGTACATAGTATAAATATATCAAGTATACTCATTTCTTATCTTTTCTGGTAGTGCAATACTCGATGGTGTGCTGGAAGTGTTCCCCTCACGACGGAGAGCTCCAAATCTATCAAGTGTCGCTGGGATACCGGGATTGAATATAGCCATAAAATCTCTCTATATGCTTTCTAGATTATTATTCTAGTTATTAGACTGGATAATTATCAAGGATTCCCGACCGTGGTGCTCAAGAATCTGCCTTAGACATGATATAAGATAAGACAGTAACTTGACGAGTTCAATCAAAATCAACCACGGGGATACAACTCATATAATACAGGTGCTACTAATAGCCTTGATAAGGACAATTAAATAAAATTTTAAGTCAGGAGTGCGCTACGTCAAGCCACTATCAGGAGTATCAGTATAGGTCAGGTGTCGAGAGTTCAAAATTAACAATGTCAAGACTATCCATGTTCAATTCTAGCAGGTCAGGAGTGCGCTATGTCGAGCCACTATTAGGATTATTAGTCCAAGGTCAGGATTATCAGTTCTATATCAAGATTCAGGGGTTCAGTTATAATGTACAATCACTAGATCATGTTAGAAAATCAAAATTAATATCAAGAATGTCATGTTTAGGAGATTACCAGGATTAACTAAAATAACCAGAGAATCATCAAGATTTAAGCATGTTAAAGAGAATACTGGCATGCAAGAGCATAAATCATTAATTCAGGGTTGGCGTATAAAATCAGGCAAGAAAAACATCCGCGCACAATGGGACAAAAATCACCATTGGTGCACAAACGTGTCTTGGCGCACAAATGGCCAAAGATAGATTTGGCGCATAAACGGATCCGAGTAGTTCTGGCGCACTTTGATACAAAAGTGCTCCAAGCAAGGATGGAGCATAATTCATACTAAAGCGTACTCTAGGACTTGGCGCACAATGATAGAAGTGCGCGAGCCAGGATATTGGCGCATATCTGTCATTGGTGCACAAACAAGCATAAAAGGGATCACTAGAAGACAAAACATAAGTCTCAAGACATGTCACAGCAGTCAAGACGACTCTGCAGTCGAGAACACAATTCTTGAAAATGGTCAAAAATCTTTGCTTAGTCATTAAGTAATACGAGCTTGTGCTTTGTTCATTGCAGCTATAAAAGCTTGTCTCAGCAGCTCATTATGTTGCCACTGAGCCTACAATATGGCCTGCATGAACTGGGTCGAGGTAACATTTTCGTCAGGCTGCGGAAACTGCAGAGGTGGCACGAAGGGTATCTGCAAGACGAACTGAGACAGAAATTATGGTGGCGGTGGTGGCATACTCCCACCTTAGAGATTTGTAGTCTGCCGTAGCTGGTGCCCTACCGGAGGTACTGGAGTCTGAGGGTCCGTCTGAACTGATGGGTGTATCTGGCCTACCAGTGATGGATGTCCCGGCTGGAGTGGTGTAGTCGGGGACATCATCGAGGAAGACGGAACTCTAGATTCCTCCTGAGTAGCTGAGTCGCCTGCTGTAATGGCGAGGGAAGCAAAATATCCATTAGGAGGATTCATCTTGCTGGACACGAAGATAATGACAATGTTAGAACAAGTTCAAGATATATACGATTCAAGCAGTCAAGGCGAGTACAAGATTGGAATTCAAATGAGGTGATTAAATAAGTGGATTAGATCCTATACTATAATCCTATTTATAGGCTTGCTCGGTACAGTAACGTAACCGAGATAATATACTCTTGACCTGCATGGGCAACCACAAAAATATGTCATGCCCCAGTCCCAAAATACGTAGGACTAGGAATACGTAAGCATGCCAGCCATATGTATATAACACTCCAATATGTTGGAAAATCATAACACATACTTACGTTATAATATGAATAAATAATTCATAAGTGGACCATATATTGTCAACACAAGTCACAAGCATCTATATCTCATCCACAGACACAAGTAAAGAAGTACCAAAATAAATAACTGAAAGTCTTAAGTACGAAGTAATAAAATAATAATAGTCAGGTGGAGACAAATCCACTACCAAACGACTATATCAACTAAAATGATAGAGGACGAAGGAACTCCAATAAAATAAAATTTCAAATAAAGAAACAACAGCTACAAGATCTATCAGCTATGAAGTAGTCATGGGTACTCAGAGGGTAAGACCTTATCGATAGAGAATAGTGCGTTAGGCCCGGGTCCATACTCCTGTAGATAATCCTGATTGGCTATACCTGGAAAGGGACCAGTTCCTCAGAGGGACGTAACAAGATACATAAAATCATGCCACAATATACTGAAAGTAAATATCCAACATGGTCGCCTAACTAATCTATGTGTTATGCAATTTAAGAACAACTTTCCCGTGTATGGTCTATCTGGCTTAAATAATAGTATTGTCATAATTTTCCCTGGAAATCAGTAGCCTACAAAGCATAATGGCTTTCGATCATTAGAGACCGCCTGTAAATAATATATAGGTCATCTGACCACGCATCTCCGGCAGAGCGTGCAGGTTACAAAAAGAAAAGTGTACAGGAGTCACATATGCTTACTCATTGTTCTTCCACCCAATGCTATTAATATATCACCTCCATAACACGCAAACACATCTAGTAACTGCTAAGTCCGCTAAATATGATATTTCTATTAGCAGTTATTCCTTATCCGTCTCACGACTTATACGTAAAGGTGGTCAGCCTATTATGCAAGTCTGTGTCCTATATGAGACTTACAACTCGCATAACAAATATGTCACGGCCAAATGAAACATAATAATACATCAAATCATGGGATGATCTCGTAAACTAGGTTAACATGCATAATATAAATAAAGGACAAAAGATGACGCAACCGTCTTTTGTATCCAAGTCTTTCTTGGACATATAGTTTTATATATAGCAAAATAATAAAAATAAATAACAAAAAATAAATATGCAGCAATGAATGTAACTAAACAGCATTGTGGCAAGGTATACTTGCCTGGCAAGTTATCTATGGAGTATAGATGTCCAAACGACAAGCACAAGGAATCAGAAGCTACGGGCTCTGAAAGAACGTCTTTGGATGCTGAAATAGACATTAATAATATTTTCAGAATAAACGAGATAGTAAAAAAATACTACCCTTTCGTCCAATTTGGACACAGGTGCAAAACTGTAATTTTGGCCCAAAGCGCGGTTCTCTTATGGCCAACTTTGCATCGAAATGTGTGCCAGAGGTAATGGTCTATAAATAGGACAAATTATAGGTCACATAAGTCTTAATCGATGATACGAACTCAACGGTATATCCAGTTTTGGATTCCGGTGAGCGGATCACAAAATTGCTAGTTAAGTCGAATCGTGGGACCCGCGAAACAGCGGTTCGGTCAACTGTCTCAGAATTGCGTGAAACTTGGATAACATGTCCAACGTGATACCACTGATCTGTTAGGTTAAGTTTTTTTGCGTTCCAACAAGCGGTCACAAACATCTAGGATATTTTGCAAAACGTAGATACGGGAGACTTTTTACGGATATAGGTTGATTTCGGCGAGCACACATGTCCAAATCAACTTCCGCAAAAGATCACATGTCTGAAAATACCATTCGCGCCTCGGTGCAACTGGTACGCGACGATGTGGTCCACTTTGTCAGGATGCACTCCGTATTTCAAGTTTTCGGGTTTAGGAACTATGGTTTTTGGTCTGGGAGGTTGGGGGATTAGTCGCTGTTGTTTTATTTTTAGTTGTTTTTTTTCTCTTTATATATATATATATATATATATAATACTATTCCAATTACTATGTCATGGTTAAATAAATTTCTAATTTGTAAAACATAATGAATTTTTTTTAAAGTACCTCAAAGATAATTAGTCATAGCACGATTGTCAACGATTTAAGATAAAACAAGGCATACCCAGCCACCATAGCCTACGCGACTTTGGTGTCGTTCCACTAGACGAATATTATTCTCTGAAGTTATCACCCTAAAACTTAAATGAATTACAGAAGTTAGAAATTTCTTAAACCATTGTATAGTTAATTGTAACAGTATTAATTAAGACATAAAACAAAATTCCAATAACTGCATTGCCAGAAATAGAGAGTAGAATCACCTCAACCTTGAGCCATCATGGCTTTGATACCAATCGTCAGAGAGAGACTTAAAAGCAACTCTTTTGAGAGGAATCTTGAAATTTTTTATTATAATAACGATACTAAGTGATCGCTAATAAGTAACAGAAGTATAATAAGATGAAGTGGGTATATATACATAGAATTCTAAAAAAAATAGGTTTATGAACAAATAAATTTTAAAAAAGTTCAGAATACTTTATAAAATGATTTTTTACTCAAAATACAGTTTTGGAGAATAATTATGATTACTAAATAACTAATCCATTAATTGCGAATATAATAAATAACTAAATATAATAAAATTGGAACAAGGGGATTACTTTTGTACTTTCCCTTATGTACCTGCACGCTCCGTTGGAGACGCGTGATTGATGACCCTATATTTACTTGGTTGTATTTGATGATCGAAAGAGGTTAGGCATGTAGCCCCTAAATCTCTGGAAGAACCATGTCCATCCTATTTTTAACCAGATAGCCCATGCATTGGAAAGTTGTTCTCAAAAGTGCATTTCACTTAGAACGGTTAGGAACCCTTGTTGGATGTTTATTGCATTTTATTATGGCACACATTTATTGTATCTTGTTAAGTCCCTCTGAGGACCTGGACCCAGATTTTGTCCCCAGGTGTAAACGATCATGACTACTTGCAAGAGTACGGACCAGGACCTGCTACTTCATTCTCTTCCGAGGAGCTCTTTTCTTCGAGTCTATTTAGTTCATAGTTGAGTTGTTACTTCCCTTTTGTTTATTTATGTTAGCAGTTGGATTTTGTTTTCTTATCTTAGTTTAGCAGTGGATTTGTCTCCACCCGACTATTTAGTTCTTGGATTATTTTAGACTTGATCCTTGATCTATTTGGTTTAGTTTATTTCTCTATTTATTGACTTACGTCTATGGATGATATTTAGTATGACTTGTAGGACCGTGTATGGAAAATCTAGAAGGGGGTGAATAAAGTGTATGTATGCAGCGGAATAAAATTATCTGTTAAAATATAATTCTATGGCATGCAATGGTGATCAACTACTAGCAGTTAGAATATATTTCATGTGTAAGAATACTACTAGCACTGTTATGAATATATGTAATATAGTAAGAGAGAAAGCAAACGCAAATACAAAGATGTATACTAATTTTCCTCTAAGAGGACTAGTCTAGTCCCGAGAACTCAAGCTCGGAGTTGTATCCACTATAATTACCAATAGTGAATCACTAACTTTGATCCGAAGGCTTGCCACTTCTTTACACCACGAGTTTTGATCCGAAGTCTCGCAACTTCACAGCTTGAGAGAGAGTAACTGATTTAACAAAGCTCTTTACAACTCAGAAGGCTTCTTAACTGAGATCACAATTGGCACTAGGAAGGCTAGGGAGTTTCTCTTTAGATGGGAAGGTTAAGGCTTAGAGGTTTGCTCACAATAGGATTTCTTAAGAATAGTTGAGTAGTTATGTTATTGGGTTGTCTTGTGAATGAAGAATTCCAATCCTATTTATAGGTTATAGGCAAACAGAATTTGGTCAGAATTCGGATGGAGTTTAATTCAAATTTCCAACCGTTGGGCCAAGAAATCAGGAGCTAATGAACTGGTTGATTTCATACCAAAAGGATAACCGAGTTACGTCCGAGTTCGGCTTGAGTTCGGCCCGAGTTCGGTCTCTTAGTATAGTAGACTTTGTAAATGAATGTGGCATGATTTGGTGGATAAGTTCTTTGGTTTATTTGAGTAGACTAAGTATCTGGGTATAGGTACTTAGGATTTGCCATTGCGACTCAGTGTACATCAGTCCTAGACTCAAATAATTAAAAGATTATATTTGAATATGAAACCAATAGCTGTTGCAGAGTCTGTCTTTAGTACTGACGGAGTTGATAGCTTTGCATCGAGTATCTACTTCATCTGTGTTTTGGATCTGATTTATCTGATGTTTGACGATTATCAGAATTAGGTTGACTGTGACCACTTTGTGTCAACAATCTCCCCCATTATCATAATTGACAAACTATGCCAAAATACATATATGGTGAGTCTGATGTAGCCTTTGATGCAAATAGACCAAGATTATTTGTTCCTAGATCTTTCCTTGAAAAATACGCTTTTTAGAAAAAGCTCTCCCATAAGTAGATCTTTTCTTTGAACGGGAGCATTTAAAAGACCTGTAACTTAATATTTCTTTATAGCAAGATTAGGTGCATGTATATCAACAAAATAGATATAAGTATGTCACAGTTATATGTCATCAACTATACATCATCAACTATAATCATTACATATTTTGTCATTTCTCCCCCTTTGTCAAAATATCATAGTGGGAAATAATAACTCCCCCGTAATGAGTGATTATGACAAATTGAAGAAACATACATAATAACCAGATAAAAGTAGCATGCATTTGTTTATAAAAACAACCAAAAATAATAACATGCATTATTTTAATCAGAATAAATAACAAGACTGACACTAGGCAAATAATAGCATAAATGTTTGAACATTTTAAGCAAATATTTCTAGTAAAGTAAAAAAATAGAAAAACTAATACATCCATATAGCCATAAGAAATATAAAATATCATCACAGATCATCATCAGCATCATCAACAGGCGGGTGATCGTCAAAGTATGCTTCGGTAGGGTCAAAGTACTGCTGAACAAATGGATCATCGATCCTGTAGCCTGGACGGGCAGGATCACGAGCTACTGGGTGAGGTGCAGTAGGATGATGGACTAGGTGATACTGAAGATCTGTTAGGGAATTGGCTAATGTGTGAGCCTGAAGAGTGGTGGGATAAGAATGGTCACGAAGCCGAGTGATAATCATAGTATTCTGCTCCTGGTATTGAGCAGCTATCATCTTATTTTGCAACCTGAATTACTCACAAAATATTTCTTGGATAGAGTCCAAGGTAGCAGGCTGTGCAGAGGATGAAGGAGTAGGGGTTGGAGCAGGAGGAGCTGGGGCTGGGTCAGCTGGTGTATCAGAATCTGATGAGTCATCTTCATCAGGAATGAGAGAAATAGGTTAAATCCTGCAGGCTTTGGTTAGGTAGGCTGGCTCAGATTGATAAGTATGTTCTTCCATAGGGATGTGGAAGTGCTCAAAGATGAGTGATAGATACATGGCATAAGGAAGTTGACGTTTGTGTTTACAACAGTTAATCATCTACCGAATCATGGTTTTAGGAAGGCTAAAGGGAGTGAATGTGTAGAAGTGATATAAAGCAGATATCTTCCTATAGGTCACATCATCTTTGGAGGTTTGCTTGGGAATGATAGCAGAGTATATGATACGGTAAAGTTCATAAAAGTATTGGTTAAAATAACAAGCATGAAACTTCTTGTCAGGACAAGGATGTGGGGCCAAAGTATGTCCCTGAAAGAGTCAAGAGTGATGTCGTCTCTGAGATTGAGTTTGTCGATCTCAACTAGGGCATCTCCTTCGTTATGGATTTCAAGAATTTCACCCAAAGTTGTATCGTCAAATTCAATATCGATTCCACCCACTCTCGAAGAGATAGACCATTGATCATGAGATAGATTGCAGTAAAATATTCGAATGGCATTCAAATAAATAGGTTTTCTAGTTTTGACTAGACGATGAAGATAGAATTCTACAAGTTTAGGTTTTTGGGCATAAAAAGTAGTAAAATTAATAGGAGTGCCCTTGCAAATATTTCTTTGCACAAAATCGTTGAACCATAGGTTAGAGGCATTAATAGAAGTATAAAATAAAATCATCATATTCTCCTGGATTTGGAATATTTAAAGAAAATAAGGAATATGTAGCATCATCACTAGAGGGTTGAGAAGATGAAGCTTCATTTGTTTTTTTTCCAAATGTTGGAGCCATGAAAAAAAGGTTTGAGTATGTGAGGATTGTACCTTGAAAAGATTGAAGGGGATGAAAGAGAATCTCACCAAGAGCCTTAGATCTCAATTTGAGAGAGAATAAGCCTTGAGGAAGGGGATTAGAAAACTAGGGTTTTGGAGGAAGGGTTTGATTCTCGGTTTTGAGAAGAAGGGTTTGGGAGGATGAAGTAATGAGATCAAATCCGTGGCTGGTCCTGTTATATAAAAATACTTGAACCGAATTCGGACCGAGTTTGGACCAAACTCTGTCCGAGTTCTGATGGCTCAGGATTTTGGAAATATGTTTTGTAGAAAGCTATAATAGTTATATTGAAAACATATAAGTGATCTCATACAAGTATACAGTATATCAGGTATAAAAATATGACAGGCTATCTATCAGTCATTGCTATTTAGACAAGTCTTTAAACAGAATTTATAACAGTCAATTACTAAATGAATAAATAATTGTATTTAGGAAATATTTTGTAAATAGCTCTTTGTATATCATTGCTCAGTGAGATATTTTTGTTATTATTAATTAGTTGTAGGGGCCGGTTTCCAGCTAGCGGTGGTCTGAAGACACTTAAGTACCGTGTCGCTTAAGGCTGTTTATACCTTGTTGAAAGAAGGACCCTTTAGGCTATTTAACAATAGTTTCTATACCTTTAGTGCATAATATTGAAGAATTTATTTAACAAAAGTTTTCTCCATACACAGTTTAAGGACAATTGAACTATCATATTTTAATAGATTGAATGAGTACTAATATAAAAATTGTGTTACCATAATGACTTAATAGTCATGTTTTTGTTGTTGGTGCAATTGCCATAAGAATATCCATTTGGCTTTTTGCAATCACCAACTTTCTCTTTTACCATTACGTCTTGCCACAAATTATTCTACCTATATAATTAGAACAAGACTTTGGTATTTAGGATTTGGATCTATATTTGTTAGCTTTGAGAATCCACTTATATATGTTCATATCAACCAATTTTCTAGCCTTACACTAAAGTGTAATATGTCCTTTTAAGCCGCAATAATGACATATAGCATAAAAATTTGTGTTCGGTATAGAAGGATGAGTATGTGAAGTATTGTGACGTGTCTTGCGTGGATATTTGTAATAGAATGCATGATTATGTGAAGTATGTTGTGTTCTACATGCATGATAGTGTGGAGCATTTGGTTTGCTTGCTGGTATTTTGTTGTGAGTGCTCTTTTGTTTAGCTATGTGTCTCGTGTTAGACTGAGTAGTATGTTGTACGACCTGTTTTCCCAATCTAATTTCTAACTTTTTAGAGGTGGCATATAAATCATCATATTTAGCAGTAAGAGCATCTATCTTAAGTGAGGCATTAGAGTACTTCTCATTTTCCAGTTTTAAGTCCTCCTTAAGTTTAGCATCTTCTTGATTGCTTTTATCATAGCAGTCAAGAGCTTCTTTTAGGCTAAGCTCAAGTTTGGAGATTTCAATAGATTCATCAGAATAGGAGTTTTCTCTAGCTTCCTTAAGTAAGCAAATAAGATAATCATTCTTAAGCTGATAAGATTTGATATCTTTTCGAGCTTGCTTATAGTTATTTCTAAGCTTATTATAGTCTTCAAATAAATTATTAAAAGCATCAGATAATTCCTCATATGAAATAACTTTTGTTAGTGAGTCATCATTTACCTCGCTTACCATTAAGCACAAGTCTGTCGTATGTTGAAGGTTTTTGTCATTCTCGTACTGGATGCTTGCATTGATTGCTAGACTTTCACTTGGGCATAAATTTACAACATCTTTTTCCTTGCTGTCATCATTGTTGCATTGAATGTCTGCATCTTTCTTTGTACTTGCAGCTTCTTTATTTTGGTATAAACTTACAATATTATGAGGTTCTTCTTCATCTTCTTCTTTGTCTCTATAAGTTGCTTCCAGCATTCTCCATATCTCATATAATATTTTGCACTTGGAAATAAGCTTGAATTTGTCTTCTCTTAAAGTACAGTAGAGCATGTACATTGCCTTTGCATTATCGCTTGCTGCTTTCTTTTCATCTTCGGTATATTCATTATCTGCTTTGTCAACTCTTTTGTAACCATTAGTAACGTAAGTCCATAAGTTAAAGCCAAGAGATTTTAGAAAATCACTTATATGTATTTTCCAAAATAAATAGTTGGTGCTGTTAAAAATATGTGGCTTATCAAGGAGTTGGCTTTCACCATTGATGATAAATAATGATCTTGTTGTTGCCATATGTTATACTCTTTGAATGTTAATTAGATAATCAAGAGAACTTGCAGTATAAGGAGTACCAGTTCTGATACCAATTGAGGAGCAAATGATATTAGTAATGTCTATATAAAGAGAGCACATGTTCTGATACCAATTGAAAGAGTAGTTAGGATCAGAAACTAATTATGAGACTATCTGCTCTAACACCAATTGTGGAGCAATTAATATCAGTAAAAGTTCCAATATAAGAGTTTCTGCTTTGATACTAATTGTAGGAGCAATTGGTATAAGCAAAAGTTTCTATATAAAGTAAAAGTTCTAATATGAAGGGTAACCGCTCTGATACCAATTGTGGGAGCAATTAGGATCAGAAACTAAATAAGAGATTATCTGTTCTAATACCAGTTGTGGGAGCAAATGGTATTAGTAACGGTTCTACTATAAGAGTACCTGCTCTGATACTAATTGTAGGACCATATATGGCAACTCTTGAGGGGGGTAAATAGAGTGTATGCATGTAGCAGAATAAAATTACCTATTAAAATATAAATCTATGGCATGTAATGGTGATCAGTTACTAGCAGTTATAATATATCTCTTGTGTAAGAATACTACTAGAAGTGTTATGAATATATGCAATAGAGTAAGAGAGAAAGCAAACGCAAACACCAAGATGCATTCTGGTTTTCCTCTGAGTGGACTAGTCCAGTCCCGAGAACTCAAGCTTGGAGTTGTATCCACTATAATCACCAATAGTGAATCACAAGCTTTAATCCGAAGGCTTGCCACTTCTTTACACCACGAGTTTTGATCTGAAGTCTGGCAACTTCACAACTTGAGAGAGATTAACTGATTTAACAAAGCTCTTTACAACTCAGAAGACTTCTAGACCGAGATCACACTTGGCACTAGGAAGGCTAGGGAGTTGCTCTTTAGATGGGAAGGTTAAGGCTTAGAGGTTTGCTTATAATAGGATATAAGACTTAAGAATGATTGAGTAGTTGTGTTGTTGGGTTGTCTTGTGAATAAAGAATTCTAATCCTATTTATAGGTTGTAGGAAAACAAATTTCGGTCAAAATTTAGATGGGGTTTAATTCAAATTTTCAATCGTTGGGCCAAGAAATCAGGAGCTAATGAAATGGTTGATTTTATACCAAAAGGGTAACCCAGTTCGGTCCGAGTTCGATCTCTTAGTATGGTAGACTTTGTAAATAAATATGGTCTGATTTGGTGGATATGTTCTTTGGTTTATTTTAGTAGACTAGGTATCTGGTTATATGTACTTGGGATTTTCCAGTGTGACTCAATATACATCAGTCCTAGACTCAAATAAATAAAAGATTACATTTGAATATGAAACCAATAGCTGTTGCAGAGTCTGTCTTTAGTACTGACGAAGTTGATATGTTTTGCATCGAGTATCTGCTTTATTTGTGTTTTGGATCCGATTCATATGATATTTGACGATTATTAGAATTAGGTTGACTGTGACCACTTTGTGTTAACATGACTGTGACTAATGATTTTTAGATATATACCACTTATGAATTGTTATTCATAATTCAACGTACGCATGTGTTATGGTTTCCATATCTTAGAGTTGTCATACACATACGACTGACATGCTTACTTATTCCTATTCCTATATATTTTGGGACTAGGGCATGACAACTTTGAAGGGGTCTTGTAGAAGCATAGAAAAAACCCCGAAAATATGCGGTCATAATATAAGTTGCATGCATCAAAACATATATGCGACTTGAAGCACATGCGGCACTTAATAAAGCACATACGACCCCAAGGAAGCATGTGACATGGGGCTTAGACGTATACAAGACTGACATATGGTGTCACTTCTGTCAGTCACCATATTAATGATACTGACAACATTTAATGACTCTGAACACCTCGAATTAGATGCTGACAATAAACGTTAGTGCTTACGCTAATATCATAATTAACTTTGTCTGTATACAGCTGTGCAGTGCCACGTGTACATAAGAAAATCTTCCATGCGGCAGCGTCTCTATGCCTCATAATCTCCATGAGACATATCCCTTATGCGACTGAGTGTCCATGCGGCCCATTCTTCATGTGACCCAGTTTCCATATGGCTCAGTCTCTATGCGGTCAAATCTTTCTATTACCACTGACGAGAGATCCTCGACAATCTGTGCGGCCACATGTCAAGTTGACCTGTTCACGCACACAGCAGGCCGAGATCTCATCAACTGCTTATCATAACCAATGCCACTTGGCAGCCCAACCGTGACATGCGCTCACAGTTGTAACTATATTCTATTAAAGATGACCATGCGATAGCCCGAAAGACTGGCACACATAGCACATTTGTGCGCATAACCAGTCAGTGTAATTGGCTATAAATATCAGGGAGACATTCCTATAGGGGGAGAGGTACAACGAGATGTAGAGAAATCATACTCAGGAGCCCAGTTGCTATCTTGCGTGTGTAACTACCTAATTCCGGGAGAGGAGTATTTTTGTCATTTCCATATTATTTAATTATTGCGAATAATTGTTATATTATAAATATATTGTTGACTAGTGGACTAGATCCTATTAATTAGATTTAGTGCTAGTGAGCCCAAATGGACCCAACTAGACTATTAGTTCAATTAATTAGAGTAGTAATGGTTGGACTAGTGAATTAGTCATTTCCTTAGTTAAATGAAAAGAATATTTCCACTAGTTGTAGAGATGCCTCCCTTAATAAAATAGATTCTATTCATGACATAGAGAGGGGCTTTTAAATCTTATTATCTATTCCTAAACTTAATCCTAACCCTATTAAGAGGCTATATAAGCATCTTTATTCATGAATAGCCTCTATTTGCTTTCCTAATTAATTCATCCCCGAATTTGGAAGCAAACCCTAATCCACTGATCCCAAATATCATTCCTCTTATTTTCATTCCAAGGTGGCTAAGAGAGCTTGACATTGCTAGAGGAGCTTGGAGGGAAGCATTGGCTTGAGGTTTGTGTCCATTTTTGTGTCCACTTGAAAAATACATTGGGAATCCATCTCCTAATAGATAAATTTCTATTGTTTTTTATCAATTTTATTATTAATATGATGCATTAGACCTATAAGAACCTTTCCTTAGCTAAGGACTACCCATAGGAGGAAGAACTAGGTTCATATGATGCCAATTGTGAAAGTTACAAAGAGTTTTGTGGCCAAATTGGAAAAACTCCAAATTTGGGACACCAAATATTTGATTCTATGTCCATTGTGTGTATTGATGTTAGAGTAGCATTGGGGGTGTGTTTACGTGTCCACAATTGGATATGGGGAGTGCGTATCATGGTACACCATGATACGCAAGGCTTGGTTAGGTATTTCATTAGTATTGGTATCCATTAATATCATATACTTTATTTTATATCTTTAAATTATTGTTTTTATATATATATATATATATATATATATATATATATATATATATATATTATATACTATATTTTAGTGATAATTTATTGTGTTTGGATGAGGTATTTTGGAGGTTGGTAGTATGGGTTGGTGTATCATGAGTTGAGGGAGTATCCTGTTGTAACATGGTATGATACACCATGGTGCACCCTGTGTGTTTGATATAGTGTGTATGTGTATTGTGTATTGAGGGTTGGTTCAGTTGGCAACAAGGGAGTGATGGGAGGGTCTGTGTTGTGGACTTACAACAAGGTGAAGAGGAGTAGCAGCTGCTATTGTAACAGGTTTAGGTGAAGAGCAAGCTAGTGTAGGTCTGTGCATTCCAGTGTAGTAGCAACAAGGTATATGTAGGGTGTTCATGTGTGTGTGTGTGTGTGTGTGTGCGTGTGTGTGTGTTGAGTCTAAGCTAGAGAGTGCATCATAACTGGAGTGTATGCATAGTGTATCAGTGACCTATAACAGATATTTATGTAGTAGTGATGTGCACGCAATAAGGAAGTTTAGTGTTTGCTTCAGTGTGCAAGCGGTGAGGAAGGTTTAGTGTTTGCTTCAGTGTGCATGGTTGTGATTAAAATATTGGTAGTGTGGTGCACAAGAGAGGTAAGAGTGTGTCTAGTGTTAGGAAGTTCATGTGTGTATCAGAATATCAGAGCCTTGTATGTGTATTATGTGTGTGTGTGGTGCACATTAGCACTGCATTGATAGGGGGATTCTGAAGGCAACAGGCAGCAGTAGTGTTGGTCGGGCTATGCACATTTGGGAGTGATGTGTGGTAGCTTTAGTGCACTGCAAATTGCAGTTGTAACAGTAATAAGTTGAGATTAGCAATAGTAGTAGGTAGTAAGGAACTGTAATAGTCCCTATGTCAGTGTATCCAAGGTTGGTATGACTTGTGAATGTATCATAGGAAATTCATATGTATGTTTAAGTATGTGAGTGTGTGTCATGGAGTGTGCCATGATATTAGTGTTATGTATCTTGGCGATGTTAGAGTTATAGGGTTGTCTTAGTGTCAATAAAGATACTAGTGTGTTAGATAGTGTAGGAACCTTTAACGTAGAATGTGTGCATTTGATTGAGTGTGTGTGAGCTGTGTTAAGTACTAGGTGAGTGTGAGTGGCAAGTGAAGGTATTAGAGTGTATCTTAGTATTGAGTGGAGTGTTTTGTTAGTGAGACAAAGCAGTTCAGTAGTGTGGCTTGATTTGTTGTGCAAGGTAGCAAGTGTACTGGGTGTACACTACAGTAGGATGAGCTCCTACAGAACTGGGTGCAAGCTTGAACTGATATCAAGGGTATCCAGTACAAGTATTGGTATTGGTGTCGAATTTTGTATATCAGAAGCTCGAGGACTACTGCAGCATAATTTGGTATAGGGGCAGTAAAAAGTTGGTGGGAGTGTGTGTTGGGTATCCTAGAGAGTATAGATGAGTGTGTGTAGAAGTGTACTTTCTGTGCACAAGTGCACATGAAGAGATCAGCACCTATATATCAGTATTATATGGGATAGGTGTGCAACTATATACTTGAGAGTGGGTGTCCAGAAAATTAATGTGGATAGTGTGAAGTATTAGATTCAATGAGTATAGGAATAGTGCATGGTATCAAGTATAGGTCATAAGAGAATAGTGTGAGATAAGGTAAGTGAGGTATCAATGTGATACTAGTAAGAGGTATCATGATACTGTCGACATTGCCAAAAATAAGTGTAAAGTCGAGCAAATTTTTTTATTTATTGAGAATTAACAAACAGTATAAAAGAATCTCTAATACAAAAAAGATCTAAGTACAATAAAAATATAAGATATGGAAAAGTTTGACGGTGGAGATCGAGCACTGCAGTGGCTCCTTTACTCCGTTGACGATCCGGGACCAAGGGGGTTGACGAGGATTCGGCGCTCCTTCTTCTTCTTCCCGCGATAGAGGTTTTGATTCTCCTTTGCGTGTGGATGTGTCGGCCTCTCTCTAGGTATCTCCTTTACATGTGGGAAATGTCCACTATTTATAGCTTTTAGGGGACATATGTCATACCCCAGATCCAGAATACTGGAGAGCGGGGGAATCACTAAGCCAACCGCACCTTACGGAATACATATCTAACCCACAATGTGTTAAGGTTGTCTAGAGACAAAGGGGTGCAAACTACAATCAAGTCTCCTAGGGTTAAGAAATTCTATATCTCAATCATTCAATCAAGTAGCAATAATATAGAATATTTTATTATAAGTAGTAAGGCTTCCCAAATGTCATATCAGAATATTCTAGAGATCAAGCAATACAAAATAATATGCCAGATACACAATCAACAGTATACATGACAGTGCGTCAGCTGCAATCTGAGTATAAATACAATCATGTAGGAAACTAATATCCAGATTTGTCGGCTAACAGGTGTCGGTTGGCTAAACGCCCCAAAAAATATAGTTTACAAAATACGAGTAGTGAAATAAGAAACCCACCCGTTGCCCTCAGCAGCCATACTTCTGGTGTGTGCCATAAGTGGGGGAGAAATAAGCTTGATCCTCCGGTGCTGGCTCTAAACATGGCCATAAAAAACAAGTGGGGTCAGACCCCAAATAGCAAGTACTACAAAGAAAGTACGAAATAAAAAAATAAAACCATATCTATAGCATGAGATGCATGAGCCAACAATCAATGGCATATATCCCATCCATGACAAGATATGATACCCCTTCACCAAACAAGGATAGGAAGTGCCCTATCATATCAAGATAGAATACTTTCCTTGATTATGGTCAAGCTAAATATTCTGCGTCGTAGTTTCAGTTCATAGCCTATCGTAACACAATAATGCAACAACCAAACAAGGACATGAGTTAAACCATCATGCCACAATAGTCTATGTCCCTAATTTCACTCAACAGAAAGCACAATTCACAAGCAAAGGTACAATAAAAAGAAATAATATTGCTTCAGTACATGGAGTATCGTAACACATCGATGCAACCAAACAACCAAACAAGGCATGGGTTGAATCATCATGCTACGATATCTCACTTTCATGGCTAGGCACCTATACAAGCAAATTAAACGGCCAATCATGTATTATGGCTTGATATATGATCCCTAGGTTATCCCAATAATGTAATTTATGAGTATCCTTAGATCATGCCATAATTGAGCAGGGATGGCTGAACCAATGATATACAAGCAAGAATATACATAAATGATATACCAGTCCCTCACAAGGGCCCTGAGCTAATTAATAATCAGTAACAGTTCCTGGCTTTTTATAGGAAAGATACTGGCTCGGTCTTATAATTAAATACGATACTGCACTACACTAGTGCGAATGCTATACAGTATCCGTGGTGTCCAGCCTTTACTTTCAGCTAATTTAGGGTGGTTCGACATGCACGATCTCAAGATACCGTTCCCTCTCAATGCTCTACAATTAAGTTGCTAGTTAACCCTAGGTTAGTTAGAATCTTATGCCGTGGTCACATGAGTATTCCTTCTTAGATATCGCACCTTAAATACGGGCACTCTTGATACGAATCTATATTGTTACTCGAAAGTTAAATCTTTATGTGCACGATCTCGAGATTTCATTCCCTCCCAATGCTCTACAAGTTTAGTTGCCTAGTTAACCTTATTGTTAACTGGAATCACATGGCGGAGTCACATATTGCTCCCCTTACATGTTGTACCATAGTACGATATACTAGATACGAATCCACTTTATCACTTTGCAGTTTAATTTGGATTCACCCCAGCATGATGCAACAGTCAAACAAATCCTAGCCACGCTTGGTTATTGACCAACTATCATGTCCATGCTGGAGGAATTGTATCATATCACATGTTGCTTAGCACGTAGGCATACCTCGATGTGGAACATGTAACATAATTATATAGAAACATTTAGCACGTAGGAACACATAGCACGTAGTAAGTGTATTAGTACGGATACCAATAGTCGAGTCAAGTTATCAATCATTGGTTAATTATATGAGTTCTAACACATGGTCACGTAGCTCACATATATTAGCGATCATTAAAATCACACATGGGTCACAAAAGATTCTATAAAGCATTAAAACCATGCAAATTAATAAATTATGCACATAGGCCGCATGAGGATCATGGACGCATAGGAAGTCGGTTGTATATGGGTTGGGACGCATGGAAAATCTAGGCCGTATGGGCTTAGTGTCGCATGGGAAATCTAGGCCGCATGGGCTCAGTGCCGCATAGGAAATCTAGGCCGCATGGGCTCAGTGCCGCATTGGTCGCATGAGTCACATGAGCTCAGGCCGCATGGGAAGGTCTACTCCTTAGGACAAGTATTGAGTGACGTGCAACTATATGTCAAGAAGTGACCATAAAGTGATAGATGTGACATTGCAATAAAGTGTGACAGAGAGAAAAGGCAGCATCACAGACTAGACAAGAATTTAGAGTCATGTGTCAAAGGAAAAGTGGCCGCATGCTCTGCTTGCCACATAGGATCAAGCCCCATGGATGCCTCTTGGACTTAGCGAATTTCTCATTCGTTCAGCGAGTGAAAACATAGGGAGTTCAAGGACACTTGTGTAAATAAGCAGTTATGCGTCCAACAAGATGGCTGCATGTTGTCATTATTCGGCAAGATTCATGCCGCATAACACTCTCAGGTCATATTGAACTCTCCGTCGCATGGCTCGCTGGTTGCATGTGAAGTTCGTCTCCCCCAATAGCAGGTACAGCCATGGAAGAAAGCTCCAAAAATTAAAATAGTATTTTCTTCATACCAACTTTATTTTAACTCCAAATCAAGTGAACCAAAAGCCAAAATGTCTGAAATGAAATGCTCAATCACCCATAAAAATTGGTTTTCTAAAATACCATATTTTAATATATCAAAACTAAGAAAAACTTTTAGAACCCAAGAAAACTCTTAACTTAAAATATAGATCTACACGAATCTATCCATTAAAATCGAAAACTCTAAGTTCTAAAAGTGTTCAGAATCATAATAAGCACATAATGGACTAATAAAATGCAAGGAAAACAGGAATTGAAAATTGAGAGGTTTCTCCATGTAGTACAAGGTATATTTGCCTAGAAATAAAAGAGGAAAAAAAATGAAGAATGAGGGAACATAGAGAAATAAGTTAGCTTATATAGCTAGGATTTGAGGTTTAGACAGTGGGTTCAACTCATAACCAAACCAACCCAACTATTAAACCATGGGTCTAATTGAACCAAAGAATGGGTCTAGTCTCTATGACATGCAACCTAATTACCATGCAAGCAACAATTAATATAAGCATGAAAACTAATATGTTCCAAATACGTATATCGAGAACGGGGAGTGACATCTCTACCCACCTTAGAAAAATTCTATCCTCGAAATTTAAACCCAAGGCTAACTAGAGAAATAAGAACAAGCACTACGCTAACTACAAGCTCATGCAATCAAATTCAAGCATATAATAAAGAAAAGTAGTGCCACGTAGCATGGATAAATGTATGTACGGATACAGAGGCATAATGTCACGCCCCGGTCCCAAAATACATAGGAGTAGGAGTAAGTAACACGCCCAGCCGTATGTATACGAACTCCAATATATGGAAATCATATACACACGTACGCTGTAAATGAATATGCAATCCACCAGTGGTAATATACTATCACAACAAGTCATACACAATCTATATCTCATCCACAGCACAAATAATAAGTAGGAATAAAGAGCTGGAATATAACTAAATATCAAGATGTGTATCAAGTCTAATAGTCGGGTGGAAACAAATCCACTACAAAATGACTATACTGAAATAGCTACAAAATCTCAACCCAATGGAAATAAATCACAGATACTCTGAGGGTAAGACCTCCTCAGTCAGGTACGTAGTGTCAGGTCCAGGTCCGTATTCCTGTGGGTACTCCTGCTCGTCTATATCTGGAAAGGGACCAGGTCCTCAGAGGGACGTAACAAGATACATATAAATATGCCAATAAAGTACTGAAATATAAACACCCAAGGGGTCGCCTAACCGTCTAAGTGAATGCAATTTGAGAACAACTTTCCAACATGTGGACTATCTGGCCATAAATGGGATTGGCATGGTTCTCTTAGAGAATCAGAGGCCTATAAAGCATGTCGTCTTTTGAACGACAGAGGCCGCCAAGTAGTATAGGGGTCATCTCGCGTATCTCCGGTGGAGCGTACGGGTTACATATAAGGAGAGTACAAAGGAGCCCAAATGTCCTACTTGTTGTTCTCCCCATCCCATGCTCAAGAGCTGCTAGAAACTCTTGTCTTTGTTCTGCTGCTTGCTGTCGCTGCTCTGCAGCTAGTGTGGCGGCCTGTTGTCGCTGTTCCTGTATTATCATCTAGAAGAATTGGAACAGTTGTGCCTGGCCATCCTGTGGTGTCGATGAGACTAGAAGGTTTCTATTAGGTGGAATGGGAAGATCATATGGAACTAGATTGTGAATCTGTCCATCTGGTCCCGGAAGTCTAGGAGTTGAGGTCTCTCCTTGAGTCTGACCATTGTCTCCAAGAGTTGTATCATCATCTGGGACAGTACATTCCTTCTGCATATCCATCTCTCTGCAGGTCATGTACAACGTTTAAAAGGAGTACAGGAAGGATGCAAGCATTAGATAGAATGCATAAGCATAAAATATACAGGGGAATTGTCTGCATATTTCACAGTCAAAAACTTGCAACATACATGAAGTCTCTCCTGCGTAAAACAAAGCTTCAAGGTAGTTGGCGTAAGACAGGTTGATAAGCTTCCTGCGTAATGCAGAGCTTCAGGATAATTTGGCGTAAAGTAGAGATTCAGAGTGGTCCGTGTAAGGTAGAGGAGCGTAAAGTAGAGCTGTCGCATAAAACAGGGATTCAAAACTGTCGGCGTAAAAAGTCTGTACGTAAGTCTGCCGGCGTAACGTAGACGTAGAAAAATTTGCGCGTAAAATATATGCTGCGTAAAGTCTTGTGCGTAAAATATCTCCTGCGTGTTTAAATCTGCTTAAGAAGTTCTGTGCGTAAAACTCTGTGTGCGTAAAGTTGCATAGAAAGTCGGCCTGTGTAAAGTTTGCGTAAAAGGTTTCCTGCGTAAAGAGTTCTATAAAACCTGAAATATATTGTAGCGTAAGTTGTACGAAAAACTCTTCGTATTCCTCGATTGAATTTGTCAGATAATTCAGTGAACATGACATCTGACAAAAGTACCGCACGATAATCGAGAGGACGGCTGTGATGATGAATTACACAGAGACCCAGGTTGTCATTTAGTGACATATTTGTTACAAGTCGTTTTTTTTTCGCATCCAAAAGAAAGAAAGGGAGTTTTCTGAATACGCTGCCTCTGTCATATTGACAGAAAATGAGTTCTTACGCTCAAGATAAGACAAATCAGACGCTACGTAAAAAGCTGTTGTTTACACAAGACTCGAGGCATATCTCTGTATTTAATGCACAAGATTTGGTCATGGCTGGGAAAGCTAAAACTTATGGCAAATACGCTCACATCACCATCCTTACATTTTACGCCTAATCAGCTGCTCTACGTTGGTTATCTATTATCAAGTTTACGCAGGGGTAGTTTCCTACATGGCTTGCATGACGTCATATAGATTTAGAAGACTAAGGAAACGTAGTTTAGCAGTTGTCATAACCGCAGCGTAAAGTAAGCAATCTTCTGCATAGCTTGGCCTTTTATGCCAATAACAGTCACTTGGATGATCTTTATAAAATAGAGATCCCTGATCACAGCGTAAAGGGTTCCTGGCGTAAAACTTTGTTTTACCCAATAGAGGATAATTAAAAAGGAAGAATGTGGTTTAGTCAAGCATGGATGAGATCCTTATACTCTATTCCTATACGCAGGCTTGTTTGGTACAGTTACGTAACCAAGACAATATATTCGAGACCTGCATGGGCCACCACTAAAAACATGTCACGCCCCAGTCCCAAAATATGTAGGACTAGGAGTACGTAACACGCCCAGCCGTATGTATACGAACTCCAATATATGGAAATCATATACACACGTACGCTGTAAATGAATATGCAATCCACCAGTGGTAATATACTGTCACAACAAGTCATACACAATCTATATCTCATCCACAACACAAATAATAAGTAGGAATAAAGAGCTGGAATATAACTAAATATCAAGATGTGTATCAAGTCTGATAGTCGGGTGGAAACAAATCCATTACAAAACGACTATACTGAAATAGCTACAAAATCTCAACCCAGTGGAAATAAATCACAGATACTTTGAGGGTAAGACCTCCTCAGTCAGGTACGTAGTGTCAGGTCCAGGTCCGTATTCCTGTGGGTACTCCTGATCGTCCATATCTGAAAAGGGACCAGGTCCTCAGAGGGACATAACAAGATACATATAAACATGCCAATAAAGTACTGAAATATAAACATCCAAGGGGTCGCCTAACCGTCTAAGTGAATGCAATTTGAGAACAACTTTCCAACATGTAGACTATCTGGCCATAAATGGAATTGGCATGGTTCTCTTGGAGAATCAGAGGCTCATACGTACTGGAGGCCAGACCTGTCACGCTGTCCGTGATCTATATGAGACTCATAACTCGTGTAATAACTGTGTCACAGCCAATGAAACATAGAATGCCTCATAATAATGGGGTGATCTCATAAAGTAGGTCCAAAATCTACAGAAATAAATATGATACGACGACATCGTCGTTGCACCCAAGTTTTCTTGGACACACAATTTATATAGCAATAATTGAACTAAATAAACAGGAATAAACATGCATGCATCATATGGAATATAAATTCAGTTCAATGGCAAGGTATACTTGCCGAGCAAAAGTTCTGTATAGCACATCCAAATAGTGTTAAATTTTTAGTAAGAAGAAGTACGTTACAGTTTGGAGGAGTTGTAATATATATATAGTGATAAGAGGGGTGGGAAAACTTAGTGTTTAAGAAACTACTACTGCTGCTGTTTTCTTTTCATTGGTTTAGATTTTGGTTAAGGGGTGTTTAGTAATTATAGGTAAAGAGGCGGTGGGTTGCTGCTGATATTTTCCCCACACGTGCGAAGGAGAGAATTAAGCGGTGGAGTTCTGTTTTATGCGCGGATCGGAATTTAGGCGGTGGTGGAGTTTACGCCTGTGTTTGTTTTACGCGTAGAGAAAGGAATTAGGCGGTGGATTTTACGCGCGAATTGGAAATAGCAATTCGGTTTTGCTACTACGACTGCTGATATTTTCCTATTGGGTTTGGGTTAATGGTTTTCGGGTTGAGATCTAATAGGAATCCAACCCATTTTCTTTTATTTCTCTTTCTAATAAACTATATATATATATACACTTAAAAATTTCTAGAATTTATATTTGTGCATATGCAACTATACAAAGGTCTCCTACATGGAAAAAATTTGGAAAAAATTTATAATGGCTCCATAAATACTATATAAATAAATAAATAATTAATAATACAATAAATACGGTTTTCAGAATTATGGGTTTTACACATAAGAATGAATATACCTTCCGAGTCAAATATGTACGAATACCGAGACCAAATATCATCCTCGTACTCCCATGTCGACTCTCCCAAAGGGTGGTGATGCCCAAGCAACTCGGACAAGATGAATAGTCCGATTCTTGAGCACCTTCTCCCTTCGGTCTAAAATGGGTACGGGTTATTCCTTGTAAGACGAGTCGATACCAACAACTAGCTCAGAATGGTCGAGGATATGACTCAGATCCGGGACATACCTATGCAATTGAGATACATAAAATACATCGTGCACCTCACGTAGCAAAGGCGGAAGGGCAAGACGATAAGAAACATCGTCCACCCGCTCGAGAATATCGAACGGACCGACGTATCACGGACTAAGCTTATCGCGAACCCCGAATCTAATAAATCCACGGGTTAGAGAAATTCGCAAGAAAACGTGGTCGTTGACACAAAACTCTAAAGGCCTATGATGTTGATCCTCCTAATGTCGATGCCTATCTTGCGCAACCCGAAGTCTCTCTCTGATCTGCTTGACAACTTCTACTATCTGCATGATCATCTCTGGGCCTAACATCTTTCACTCACCTATATCATCCTATGCCAATGGTGACCTACACTTCATCCCTTATAATGCTTCGAAGGGTGCCATCTGAATACTTCCTTGATAACTGTTGTTGTATGAGAACTCAACGAGATGAAGGCGATCTTTCCAAGACCCTCAAAAATCCAAAGTACAAGCATGCAACATATCTTCCAAGGTCTGGATGGTTCTCTCTGATTGCCCGTTCGTTTGAGGATGGTAGGCAGTACTGAATCTCAACTTGGTGCCTAAACTCTGGTGCAAGGTTTTCCAAAAATTTGAAGTGAACCGAGTGTCTCGAAGTGATTCGATACTCACTGGGATGCCGTGCTGTCTTACTATCTATTGCATGTACATCTCTGCTAACTTCTCTGTGGATTATTTACTCTGAAAGGAAGGAAGTGAGCTACTTTTGTGAGACGATCTACTATTACCCAAACTGCATTACGACCGGTCGAGGATCTAGGTAAACCTGTCACAAAATCCATCGTAATATGTTTCCATTTCCACTCCGGTATAGGAAGCGGCTCCAATAATCCTGCTGGTCTTTGTTGGTCGGACTTCGCTTGCTGACATACCAAACACCGAGAAACAAATTGTGCTATCTCCCTCTTCATCCCGTTCCACCAAAAATATTGCTTGATGTCTTGATACATCTTGGTACCTCTTGGATGAATTGAATACTGAGAACTGTGTGCCTCAGTTTTTACTTCTTGCAGGATATCTCCACTTGGTACACAGAGGCAGTTTCCAAGCCTAAGAGTTCCATCTTCATGAATCGTCAACTCTTTCTTGAGACCAGACTCACATTTTGTCCGAAGCTTCTGAACTTTTGGATCCTCCGCCTGAGCTGCCTTAATTCTCTCAACCATGGTAGACTGAATCTTTAAACTAGCCAATACTCCTATGCTCTACGGAAGTACTATCTCTACACCCATCTCTCGAAGATCTTCTAAGATATGTCGCTGCGATGTTAACATAAATGTACTATCTCTCCTGCTAAGAGCATCTGCTACCATATTTTTCTTACCTGGATGGTACTGAAGTTCCATATTATAGTCTTTTATAAATTCTAGCCAGCTCCTCTGCCTCATATTCAAGTCCTTCTGGGTGAATACATACTTTAAGCTCTTGTGATCCATAAATATTTCTACCCGATCACCATACAAGTAATGCCTCCATAACTTAAGTTCAAATACTACCGCCACTAACACTAAATCATGAGTCAGATAACTCTTCTCGTGATCTCGAAGTTGTTGCGATGCATAAGATATAGCTCTTCCATGTTGCATCAATAAACACCCAAGTCCTTTGCCTGATGCATCGTAATACACTGTAAACCCTCCAAAACCTACTGGAATCATGAGAATCGGAGCTGAAATCAATCTCTTCTTTAATTCTTCAAATGATGTATGGCACTCTGCTAACCAGTCGAACTTAGCTTTCTTGTGCATCAATCGAGTCAGCGATGCTAAAATTCTTGTAAAGTCTGCTACAAACCTTCTGTAGTATCGTGCCAATCCCAGGAAACTATGCACTTCAGCTATTGTCTTAGGAACTGGCCAACTATCTATGTCACGCCCCAGTCCCAAAATGTCAGGAACTAGGCCACGTGTCACTGGCCGGCTGACACGTCACTAAGGGCTTAATCCACTTTGATGGACCCAAAGGAACGTGCTACGCTGTCCTAAAATACTACAAGTATAAAACAGGTGTATCTATCTCATCCACAACAAAATGTCAGAAAAGCAAGTGCTGAATATATATATATAAAACTGAGTCTGATACAGTACACAACTGGTGAGAATACAAGCCTACTACAAAAACTGATAATAGCGCAGAAAAATCAGATAGACTAAGTAGCGTCTATCTGAGCAAAAGATCTCCATCTCCAGGTGGCAGGCCTCTAGGATCAAGTATACTCTGAGGGTGTCTCCTCGAGCTCCTCCTCGGTAGCACATCTGGCCTCCTGATCGGGGCCGTACACAGTGGGGTAGAAAGCCTCGTCTAGATCTGGCAGGGAACCAGGTCCTCAGTGGGACATAACAAGATACAGAAAATGACATGCCATGTATATAAATACTGAATAAAGAAAATAAATACAGGGTACTAACCATTCAATGTGAAAATGCAAATAAAGACCTTGTAGTACGCATGGGAATGTGTGGCTAGACATACGCTGACGTAATTCACCAATCGTGGCGACTGGCTAGTATATGTGTCGTATGCCCCCGGACTCACGGGTAGCTCTGCAATCGACCATCTCCGAGGAGCATGGTATGAAGGTATAAATCATATATGGAGGGGGTGTCCCATACGTCTACTAGTTATCTTCCCCATCCCAATGAAACTAAATGTCAAGTCGTACATTTCCTGAGTTATTCTAATCCGTGATGCGGGTCACACGTACTGGTAGCTAATCACATACGCAGATCGCATCCCAATATGTAATGCAACCATGTTGCGTGTTCCCGTGATAGGGTCTAGGAGAATATCAAAATACTCTCACAGCTGTTGGTGAGTCTGTAATGCTAAGTTATTTACACTAATCGTCAACGTATTAGTTGACTGTACCAGAGGCAGTCTCTGGTACTCATAGTATATGAATTTCAGAAACAAGAAGCATAGAACAATATTTGAGGATTTAAACATTTAAACTTGGTAAGGTATACTTGCCTACTCCCTGATAGTACTGAAAACCTGATCTCACAGTCAGGGTTGAGGGTGCTTGTGACAGGGGGTCACTGGCTGTGCTGTAGTTGGTTTCTGTTAAAATAGACAGTGTTTGTAAATATCATGGTTATAATATAAAGCATATATATACACATATATAATGTAGTTATATATAGTAGGTATATATATATAAATATGATATATAATAGTATATATAGTATATAAGGAACAGATAAAAGCAGGTATAAATATATAGTAGCAGGGTATATCCACTGTCATAAATATTATAATATAATAATATTATCAGGGTGTATCCACTGATTATAATTTAAATGACAGGGCAGAAAATAAATACATATATATTATCAGGGTATATCCACTGATTATATAGATATATAGGTAAATTGAAATGACAGTATAGAAATTTAATACGTATATAAGTGCTGTACTATTCAGCAATTATAATATAAAATAGTATCAGGGTCTATATGTGACCACTGTTAATATTTGTAAATATACATATATAGATAGCTGTAATATCCAGCTCAGTATAATATATAATATCATATATATAATTAATGAAAATGACATTGCAAGAATTTAACATATATATATTTAATGGAAATGACATTGCAAGAATTTAACATATATATATAGTATGTATAAGCTGTATTATCCAGCTGGATATAGATAATGTATATATATATACAGATAATATATATATATATATATATAGATATATATATATATATATATATAATATAAGTGCAGGAAATAAATGCAGAAAAATTAATAAACTAAAATGCATAGTATAATATATCATATCATATAAATATATGTATACACATATATTTATATATTACATATATATATAATTAAAACAGAAAAATACATATATACATATTAGTAATTATAATATTTATATAGTATATATAGATAGACATACATATACATATATACATATATTTATTAAGTATATAATAGTAGTATATACATTATAATATACTGTATAATAACAGTATATATATTATAATATAATATATATATAGATATACATATAAATACATAGTAATATACATATATATATACATATATATATATATATACATATATATACATATATATACATATATTATATACATATATACATGTATTAGAGATTATTTACGTATTTATGTATAGTATAGGTATATTATACCTTACAGGTGGCAGGGGGGGACCCACGGCTGGTCGCCGGCGGGTGGGCGGCGGCGGAGCTGGCCGGAGGGGAGGAAACAGCAGCAGTAGCAGATAGCAGCAGCAGCAGCAGCAGTGGAGTGCGGGGGCTGCCGGCGGCGGAGGAGCTGCGGGGGTGGCCGGGCAGGTGGTGGGTTCGGCAGAGGGGAGGGTGGCTCAGGCGGGTGGCAGTGGTCGGAGGGAAGGGAAGGGGAGTGGCGACGGGTTCGGCGGTGGTCCGGTGGGCGGAGGGTGGCCGTGGCGGTGGTGGGATGTGTTGGAATGGAGGGGAGTGCTAGAGTTTATATAGGTTTAGGCCTAATGGCATTCTTGTAAATACATTGAAGTTCAGGGTTATTTAGGTAAATTCGATTTTTGGGATATTTATTCAGGATTTTTCTGGTGTTTTGGGTGGGTCCCACTCACCTATGGTCTAGCCAATAGGACTAGGCCACCTAGCATGCAATTTTGTATAAAAACTCCTAACTTTTCAATAATTGCATAAAAGCATAAAATTTGTATTTTGCGTAATTTTACAATTTACCAAATTTCAGATACTGATTTCCCGTAATTCTGAATTGTACAAAAATAAGGGAAATAGCTGGGGAAAATGTTTTGGACAGTGTGGGGTGAGTCTGGGCAGAGGCAGGGTTTGATTCTGCAGGTGATACGGTCATCGTATTTATTATTTAATAAATACTGCGCACGGTGTTCACTAATTATTTTGAGGCTGTTAGGGTCATAATTTTTCTACGGTGTCAATACGATAATTGTAATACAATTAGAGTAGAATATTATCGTATTTTTGGTTGGACAAAACAGGTGTCTATTGGTCCTCAAATCACTAGTGTACAGGGGTGGGTAAAAAGCAGAAATTAAAATAGGTAATAAATACGTACGTCTGTAACGATATTTGTGCGACTAAAACGAAGCACCAGATGAGGTTTCTGGAAGTTGCATAAAATATAGAAAAAGTAGTCTAGCAAGTCTAGGGCAGGGATGTGAAATTTGTTTAGGTTTTTCAGCTAGTGAAATGCCCTAATCAATTGTGTAATGAACAGGTACACAATCAATAGAATATATAATAAATAAAATTTTTAAAAAGTTATCATAATTCTAATTAATCAAAACTAATCCTAAATTACTAAATTCTGGTCGAGGGAGTTTATAATCTACCCTCCTTAGAATATTTCGTCCTCGAAATAAAAACAACCATATATTGAGTATGAAAGATTGATTAAGGACATAAGATGATTAAGAAAAATTGAATTTGAAATATTGGACATACCCTGGTTTGGAAATAGGTGAGGATAACGCTGTCGAATATCCTCTTCCCGTTCCCAGGTGGATTCACCTGGTGCATGATGTCTCCATGCAATACGAACAAGAGGAATAGTCTGACCTCGCAGCACTTTCTCGCTACGGTCCAGGATCTCTACAGGCTCCTCCTGGTACGATAAGCTCGGCCCGATAGTGATCTCTGAATAGTCCAGCACATGACTCGGGTCTGGAATGTACCTCCTCAGCTGAGATACGTGAAAGACGTCATGTACGCCCTCCAAGGTCTGAGGTAGAGCTAGCCTGTAAGCAACTTCTCCGACGCGATCTAGCACATCGAAGGGTCCAATGTACCTTGGACTTAGCTTCCCTCTTCCTCCAAATCTGATAGTTCCTCTGGTAGGTGAAATCTTCAAGAACACATGCTCCCCTACTTGGAACTCTAGAGGTCGTCGGTGAATGTTGGCCCAGTGCTTCTGCCTGTCTTGTGCAGCTCGTAGGTGTCCCTGGATCTTCTTTACCTTCTCCACCGTACGAATGATCAGTTCTGGCCCCAGAATCTGTCTCTCGCCAACATCGCTCCAGCATACTGGGGAACGGCATTTCCTTCCATACAAAGCTTCAAAGGGAGCCATTTGGATGCTCGCTTGATAGCTGTTGTTGTAGAAAAATTCTACCAGATGTAAGTGATCTTCCCAGGATCCGTTGAAATCAAGCATACAGTCTCTCAGCATATCCTCTAAGGTCTGGATGGTGCGCTCTGACTGGCCATCTGTCTGCGGATGATACGAGGTGCTGAACTTAAGGTGGGTACCAAGACTTTCTTGCATACTCCGCCAAAAGTAAGATGTGAATCTCGTATCCCTGTCAGATATTATACTGACTGGTACTCCATGCAGACGCACTATCTCCTTCATGTACATATCTGCCAAGACTTCTGTAGATTGCCCGACTCTGAAAGGTAGGAAATGAGCAGCCTTAGTGAGTCTGTCTACAATTACCCAGACAGCATTACGACCACTAGGACTTCTTGGGAAGCCCGTAACAAAGTCCATCGTAATGTGTTTCCATTTCCATTCAGGTATTGGGAGGGGTTAAAGTAGACCGGCAGATCTTTGATGCTCAGCCTTGACTTGCTGACACACCAGGCATTTAGCCACAAAGCGTGCTATCTCCTGCTTCATTCCATGCCACCAGTAATATTGCCGCAGATCTCTGTACATCTTTGTGCCTCCAGGATGTATGGAATATGTTGAGCTATGGGCTTCTGACATCAGCTCATTACGAAGTTCGCCATTTGGAACATAAAGACGGTTGCCACATCTTAGAGTCCCATCTTCGTGTATGCGATATCCTGTCTGAATTCCAACCTCTGTTCTTTGGCGAAGCCTTTGAAATCTTGCGTCTGTTGGTAGAGCAGCTTTGATTCTTTCCACCAAGGTTGATTGCAGCTGGTAGTTTGATAACTGGCCGTCAAGTACTGGCATAATGACCTCTATTCCCAACTTTTCTAGATCTCTCAGCAGATCTGGTTGGGTGATCATAAAGAATGCCGAGGGTCTTCTGCTTAGAGCATCTGCTACCACATTTGCTTTCCCAGGATGGTACTGTAGATCAATCTCGAAATCCGTCATTACTTCAAGCCATCGTCTTTGCCTCAGATTTAAGTCTTTCTGAGTGTAGACATATTTTAGGCTCTTGTGATCGGTAAAAATCTCCACTCGTTCGCCGTATAGATAGTGTCTCCATAGCTTCAGGGCGAAAATGACTGCGGCAAGCTCCAGGTCGTGAGTGGGGTAATTCTTCTCATGAGTCCTCAGCTGTCTTGAGACATAAGCTACAACCTTCCCATGTTGCATTAAGACACAACCAAATCCTTTTCCGGATGCATCGCTATAAATGACGAAACCTCCGGATCCAGATGGTATAGTCAAAATGGGGGCTGTAGTCAGACGCTTCTTCAACTCATCAAAAGCTGTCTGGCATTCTTCAGTCCATAAGAACTCCTGCTCCTTGCGGGTAAGGCGAGTAATCGGCTCCGAGATTCTTGCAAAGTTTTTTACGAACCTCCGGTAATATCCGGCAAGTCCTAGAAAGCTTCTCACCTCTGAGACATTGGTCGGAGTTGGCCATGTCTCCACAGATGAAATCTTTGCAGGGTCCACCGAGATGCCTTCTCCTGTGATCACGTGCCCAAGAAAAGCAATACGATCAAGGAAAAATTCACACTTGCTCATCTTGGCATAAAGGCTCTCCCGTCTCAGCGTCTCTAGTACCAGTCTTAAGTGCTCTTCATGCTCCTCGTGGCTCTTCGAGTATACCAGAATGTCGTCGATGAAGACTACCACGAACTGTTCCAGATATTGATGGAAGACTCGGTTCATCAGGTTCATGAATACAGCAGGTGCATTAGTCAGTCCAAATGGCATCACCAGAAACTCGTAATGACCATAACGAGTCCTGAATGTTGTCTTTGGAATGTCTTCTCTGCGTACCTTGACCTGATGATAGCCTGATCTCAAGTCTATCTTCGAGAATACCACGGCTCCTGTTAGTTGATCGAACAGGTCGTCAATTCTCGGCAAGGGATACTTGTTTTTGATTGTTAGAGCGTTGAGGGCTCTGTAATCAATACATATGCGATATGTTCCGTCCTTCTTCGGTACAAACAGCACTGGTGCTCCCCAGGGTGATGCACTAGGACGAACAAATCCCTTGATCTGTAATTCCTCCAGTTGAAGCTTCAGCTCGTCAAGCTCCTTCTTCGCCAGTCGGTATACATTGGAGGATACTGGTGCAGCTCCGGGAATTAGCTCAATAATGAACTCCACTTCTCTGTCAGGCGGTAGGCCTGGCAATTCTTCTGGAATTACGTCCGCGAACTCTGCTATAACTGATGGAAGTGCTGTCTCCATCGCCATGTAAGCTCTAGGAGTCTGGCCTACTCCTTGCTCGATGGTACCTCGGACATATTCGAACTCTGGGTGATCTGGGGGTCTAAAGATAACACTACCCTTGCGGCAGTCTAAGATAGCATCGTTCTGGCTTAGCCAGTCCATGCCTAAGACAACGTCAAAATTTGGCATTGGAAGTACCAAAAATCGCGCGCTTAGTTCTCTACTACAAACAACTACCGGACAGGTTTCGATAATGTTGGTAATTGGAACAATACCTCCTCCAGTAAGTATTTTCCAACACTTGGGTAGCGGGGAAGTGGATAGCTTGTGCATGGCTACGAAACTACTGGATATGAAAGACAAAGTAGCCCCAGAATCGAATAATACAGTTGCAGGTAATGATGCCACTAAAATGGTACCTGATATAGTTTCTCCTTCAGGCTCTTCTGCAACTGCAGCTAACGCAAAGGCTTGTCCGTGCCTTTGCCCTCCAGGTTGTTGTCTGGCCTTGAACTGGGCTTCCTGAGTAGGCAAGGGTGCTTCTCGCTGATATCCTCCTGATGTGGAGGGTAGCATCTTCTGGGCTTGTGCTCCTGGCTTCTGCCCTTGCTGAGGTGCTGCATCTCTGCGTTGTGGGCAGTCTCTGGCCATATGATTTTTAGCTCCACATAGCAGGCATAATCCCAGCTTCTTTCTGCAGTCACTGACCCAATGTCCTTTCTTGCCACAAAAGTGACAAGTCGGAAGCTCCTTCTTCTGGTAGGGCCCCGTTGTCTGCTAAGTCTGATATTGGGGACGACGTATAGGTCCTCCTGCTCCTTGCTGATTCTTGGCCGGGATGGTTGAATTTGAGCGCCTTGCTCCTCGGCCAATTGCTTCTTGCTCCCTGGCTTCGGTAAGAACCTCATTGTAGGAGATTCTTGACTGCATTGTTGTGTACCTCTGGAGCTCGTAGTTAAGGCCATGGTGGAATCTTTTAGCCTTCTTTAGCTCGTTCGGGATCAGATCAGCACCGAAACGACTCAGTCGGCTAAACTCCGCGTCTTAAGCATCGACAGTCATGTTTTCCTGCTCCAGGTGCAGGAATTGGGAGTATAGGGCATTCTGGACTGTCGCTGGAAAGTACTTGGCGTTGAAGTGCTCCAAGAATTATTGCCAAGTTTGGTCTTTGCCGACGTTGCGCTCTATAGATTCCCACCAGTGATGGGCGTTGCCAAGAAGTTGGCCCCTTACAGCGGTCATCCATAGGTCGGGGGTGAGTTGCGATCCTTCTAGCAGCATTTCGATGTTGGAGATCCAGTCGGAGATCTCCTCAGGAGTTTCGTTGCCTTTAAAGTCTCTCGGGCTCATTTGGCGGAAGCCTCGAACTGTGCCCGCTGGTTGGACAGGTGCGGGTGCCGGAGTAGTAGCTCTCTCCAAAGCCGTCATCAACGTCTATCGCAGAGCTTCAGTCTGCTGCCACTGAGACTGTCTCAGGGCCTCAGTCTGTTGCCACTGGTTCTGCAACATAGTCTGGAGAAACTGCAATATTGAAGGTTGACCCTCAAGTTGTGGCATTAAGATTGGCAAGGCTGGAGGTGGAGGCAACGGTGTCTCCGCCTGCGGTGTTGTCTCCTCGCCAGAATTTTGGTGATTGGACGGGGTTCCTTGGACACTTGGCGAGGTATTTGTGGCTTGGTCATCCCTATTATTCGCAGGTTTCCCGGGTATGTCCATATTTCTGAAGAAAATAGAGTAATTAGAAAACACAAAGGAGATAATAATTGATAATCAAGCAAGATGCAATAAAAAATATTTTAAAAATGGTGTCAGTGTAGATGAGACCTAATATTCCTATCCTATTGCAGGCTTGCTGGGCATGTCATCATACCACTAGCAATAAAACTAGACCTGCATTGGCCACCACTAAAACTGTGTCACGCCCCAGTCCCAAAATGTCAGGAACTAGGCTACGTGTCACTGGCCAGCTGACACGTCACTAAAGGCTTAATCCACTTTGATGGACCCAAAGGAACGTGCTACGCTGTCCTAAAATACTACAAGTATAAAACAGGTGTATCTATCTCATCCACAACAAAATGTCAGAAAAGCAAGTGCTGAATATATATATATATAAAACTGAGTCTGATACAGTACACAACTGGTGAGAATACAAGCCTACTACAAAAACTGATAATAGCGCAGAAAAATCAGATAGACTAAGTAGCGTCTATCTGAGCAAAAGATCTCCATCTCCAGGTGGCAGGCCTCTAGGATCAAGTATACTCTGAGGGTGTCTCCTCGAGCTCCTCCTCGGTAGCACATCTGGCCTCCTGATCGGGGCCGTACACAGTGGGGTAGAAAGCCTCGTCTAGATCTGGCAGGAAACCAGGTCCTCAGTGGGACATAACAAGATACAGAAAATGACATGCCATGTATGTAAATACTGAATAAAGGAAATAAATACAGGGTACTAACCATTCTATGTGAAAATGCAAATAAAGACCTTGTAGTACGCATGGGAATGTGTGGCTAGACATACGCTGACGTAATTCACCAATCGTGGCGACTGGCTAGTATATGTGTCGTATGCCCCCGGACTCACGGGTAGCTCTGCAATCGACCATCTCCGAGGAGCATGGTACGAAGGTATAAATTATATATGGAGGGGGTGTCCCATACGTCTACTAGTTATCTTCCCCATCCCAATGAAACTAAATGTCAAGTCGTACATTTCCTGAGTTATTCTAATCCGTGATGCGGATCACACGTACTGGTAGCTAATCACATACGCAGCTCGCATCCCAATATGTAATGCAACTATGTTGCGTGTTCCCGTGATAGGGTCTAGGAGAATATCAAAATACTCTCGCAGCTGTTGGTGAGTCTGTAATGCTAAGTTATTTACACTAATCGTCAACGTATTAGTTGACTGTACCAGAGGCAGTCTCTGGTACTCATAGTATATGAATTTCAGAAACAAGAAGCATAGAACAATATTTGAGAATTTAAACATTTAAACTTGGCAAGGTATACTTGCCTACTCCCTGATAGTACTGAAAACCTGATCTCACAGTCAGGGTTGAGGGTGCTTGTGACAGGGGGTCACTGGCTGTGCTGTAGTTGGTTTCTGTTAAAATAGACAGTGTTTGTAAATATCATGGTTATAATATAAAGCATATATATACACATATATAATGTAGTTATATATAGTAGGTATATATATATAAATATGATATATAATAGTATATATAGTATATAAGGAACAGATAAAAGCAGGTATAAATATATAGTAGCAGGGTATATCCACTGTCATAAATATTATAATATAATAATATTATCAGGGTGTATCCACTGATTATAATTTAAATGACAGGGCAGAAAATAAATACATATATATTATCAGGGTATATCCACTGATTATATAGATATATAGGTAAATTGAAATGACAGTATAGAAATTTAATACGTATATAAGTGCTGTACTATTCAGCAATTATAATATAAAATAGTATCAGGGTCTATATGTGACCACTGTTAATATTTGTAAATATACATATATAGATAGCTGTAATATCCAGCTCAGTATAATATATAATATCATATATATAATTAATGAAAATGACATTGCAAGAATTTAACATATATATATTTAATGGAAATGACATTGCAAGAATTTAACATATATATATAGTATGTATAAGCTGTATTATCCAGCTGGATATAGATAATGTATATATATATATACAGATAATATATATATATATATATATATATATATATATATATATATATATATATATATATATATATAGATATATATATATAATATAAGTGCAGGAAATAAATGCAGAAAAATAAATAAACTAAAATGCATAGTATAATATATCATATCATATAAATATATGTATACACATATATTTATATATTATATATATATATAATTAAAACAGAAAAATACATATATACATATTAGTAATTATAATATTTATATAGTATATATAGATAGACATACATATACATATATACATATATTTATTAAGTATATAATAGTAGTATATACATTATAATATACTGTATAATAACAGTATATATATTATAATGTAATATATATATAGATATACATATAAATACATAGTAATATACATATATATATACATATATATATATACATATATATACATATATTATATACATATATATACATGTATTAGAGATTATTTACGTATTTATGTATAGTATAGGTATATTATACCTTACAGGTGGCAGGGGGGATCCACGGCTGGTCGCCGGCGGGTGGGCGGCGGCGGAGCTGGCCGGAGGCGGCCGGAGGGGAGGAAACAGCAGCAGTAGCAGCAGTGGAGTGCGGGGGCTGCCGGCGGCGGAGGAGCGGCGTGGGTGGCCGGGCAGGTGGTGGGTTCGGCAGAGGGGAGGGTGGCTCAGGCGGGTGGCAGTGGTCGGAGGGAAGGGGAGGGGAGTGGCGACGGGTTCGGCGGTGGTCCGGTGGGCGGAGGGTGGCCGTGGCGGTGGTGGGATGTGTTGGAATGGAGGGGAGTGCTAGGGTTTATATAGGTTTAGGCCTAATGGCATTCTTGTAAATACATTGAAGTTCAGGGTTATTTAGGTAAATTCGATTTTTGGGATATTTATTCAGGATTTTTCTGGTGTTTTGGGTGGGTCCCACTCACCTATGGTCTAGCCAATAGGATTAGGCCACCTAGCATGCAATTTTGCATAAAAACCCCTAACTTTTCAATAATTGCATAAAAGCATAAAATTTGTATTTTGCGTAATTTTGCAATTTACCAAATTTCAGATACTGATTTCCCGTAATTCTGAATTGTACAAAAATAAGGGAAATAACTGGGGAAAATGTTTTGGACAGTGTGGGGTGAGTCTGGGCAGAGGCAGGGTTTGATTCTGCAGGTGATACGGTCATCGTATTTATTATTTAATAAATACTGCGCACGGTGTTCACTAATTATTTTGAGGCTGTTAGGGTCATAATTTTTCTACGGTGTCAATACGATAATTGTAATACAATTAGAGTAGAATATTATCGTATTTTTGGTTGGGCAAAACAGGTGTCTATTGGTCCTCAAATCACTAGTGTACAGAGGTGGGTAAAAAGCAGAAATTAAAATAGGTAATAAATACGTACGTCTGTAACGATATTTGTACGACTAAAACGAAGCACCAGATGAGGTTTCTGGAAGTTGCATAAAATACAGAAAAAGTAGTCTAGCAAGTCTAGGGCAGGGATGTGAAATTTGTTTAGGTTTTTCAGCTAGTGAAATGCCCTAATCAATTGTGTAATGAACAGGTGCACAATCAATAGAATATATAATAAATAAATTTTTTAAAAAGTTGTCATAATTCTAATTAATCAAAACTAATCCTAAATTACTAAATTTTGGTCGAGGGAGTTTACAATCTACGGCCTCAACCTTCGTCGGATCTACTGCTACTCCTGCTCCAGAGATGATGTGACCCAAGAATGACACATGATCCAACAAAAACTCACACTTGCTTAGCTTTGCGTATAACTGTTATCCTCTTAGAATTTGTAAGACCTTCCAAAGATCCCCTTTATGTTCCTCCTCACTACTGGAATAAACAAGAATTTCGTCTATGAAAACTACCACGAACTGATCTAGGTATGGCATAAAAATACGGTTCATCAAATCCATAAATATCACTGGGGCATTAGTCAGTCTAAATGGCATAACTAAGAATTCGTAATGCCCATATCATGACATAAATGTTGTCTTGGGTATGTCTTGCTCCCGAACTCTTACTTGATGATACCCCGATCGAAGATCAATCTTGGAGAAAACCTTGGCCTTGCTCAATTGATCAAATAAATCATCGATCCTTGGTAATGGCTACTTATTCTTCACTGTCACTGCGTTTAGCTTTCTGTAGTCGATACATAACCGTGATGATCCATCCTTCTTCTTCACTAAAACCACTAGTGCTCTCCAAGGTGATCCACTAGTTCGGATAAACTTATTTGCCTTTAGCTCTTTTATGTATTAGTACAGCTGGTCTAGTTCTGATGGTGCCATTTGGTAAACTTTATAAGATATTGGCCCTTCTCCAGGGATCAGCTCTATACAAAACTCAATATCTCTTACTTGGGGTAACCCTGGTAGTTCTTCTGAGAAGACGTCTAAGAACTCCTTAACTATCTCGGAATGTTGTTCTTCTGCTAACACTGTCGCTGCGATCCTCTCTTCATGCTGGTCTCCCACAGATCTGTCAAAGACGAAACCTTCCGTGCCCGGGATACTAAATAATACCTTACCCTTATAGCAATCTATCGTAGCATGACTGTCTCTCAGCCAGTCCATGACTAAGATAACGTCAAAGTTACCCATAGGGAACTCGATCAACCATGTTGGTGGTGAATGTCCGTACACTACGACCGGACATGCTATACATATTCTACTAACTCCTTCGAGCCCATTACTACTGAGTATATTCAACCTCTCTGGCAACGCCTCGAACTCTAATCCAATACGTGTGGTGAATCGTATAGATACAAATAAATGAGATGCACCTGAATCAAACAATGCTACTGCAGGATAAGATGCGATCGAGATGTTACCTACCACCATATTGCCCGATACTAAAGCCTCCTCCAAAGATAAGGTGAATGCCTGCCCTTGGCCCTGCTGTGCCCCTCGTCGTTGTCTCCCTTAGTGATGTTGTTATGCCTCTGCTAGCCCTGCTGTTGATTCTGCTGCTGCTGGTACATCTTATCTTGCATCAGTAACGGGCGCCGAGCTAATGGCCTCACTGCTATCGTCGACCCTCTTTGTTGTACTTCTCCTGGCGCTGGCAGCACTGGTAACTGTTGGACTGGCCTTTGCATCATCGGACAATTGGCAATTCGGTGATCTGGACTGCCACACCTTATACACAACCCGTTGGCTGCCCTAAACACATCTCTAGTATAGCCTCCCTTGCCACAGTACGTGCAACCTATCGGTGCTCTCTGGCGTTGTTGCTGTCTCGGCTGCTGCCGAGCCGGTACTGTCACCGTCGAAATTGCCGCCCTCCTTGGCGCTAAATCATGGATGCGAATGCCAAGTGATGGTGCTGACGTCCGAGGTACTCCTCTACCAACTCCTCCACTCTGAGCATGAGACCTCTTCTGGCCTCCTGTCATTGCCGATAACCTCTGCATGGTAAGCTCGTACCTCCGAGTTGCCATCAGTACTTCTTCATAAGTCTGGTAGTCGTGGCCCTCTACCAGTTGTAGACTCTCCAGATAAAGTCTTTACTGGAACCTTATTGCTTTATCCGACTCCGTAGCCACCATAGTCGGAGCAAATCTACTCATCCTGTAAAACTCGACTACATATCCATCCATAGTCCTACCAGCCTGCTTGAGACCGATAAATCTCTGTTGTAGCTCATAGTAGTACGACTCCAAAATATTTAGCACTGAATTGAGCCCTGAAACTGTCCAAGGAGATAGGACACCTCAAGCCAATCTCCACTGATGCCCACCAGTCACGGGCAAGGTCTTGAAGCTGGAATCGAACTTGGTCAACTTGTTCGTCCGCCGAAACCCTTGCTGCTGCCAAAATAACCTCAATATCTTGCAACCAGGCATCTGCTGTGATGGCGTCCTCCGTGCCATCAAATTACCTTGGGTTAAGTCGGCAAAATCTAACCGAGGCCCCCAAATCAGTCCTCCTGCCTCTTTCCAGAGCCGTCTGTAAACCTTGACTCAACAAGATATTCTGCTCTTGTTGTTAAAACTGTTGATGCTGTTGTACCGCCATATGGTGTTACTGCATAGCCATTATTCCCCGGAGGATCTTCAGTAATGCCAGGATGTTAAGTACCGCTGGTACTGCTGGTACCACTAGGGGCACGAGGATCTCAGGGGCTGGTTGCTCAATATGTCCAACTTCTGGTTCCACTGTGCCAGCTTGTTCAACTACTGGCTCTATTCAAATTTGACTCTGAACATGTGTTACTTCTCGTTGTTGCCCAGGGGAACCCTGTCCTGTCCTGCCTGCTGCTCCAGCAACTAAAGAGGCCCTAAAGAAGAGGACAAGAAATATCAAGAACATGATAGGAAGGATCAAGGAAATAATTGATTCGATAGTCAAGCAAGGCTTTGAGAAGAACGAATTCAGGATTTTAAAGGCATATGTTTGATTGAGACACCTATGACCATAACACCCCACAAGTCAAAAAATACAGACCTGCATGGGCTACCACTAAAACCTTGTCACACCCCAGTACCGGAATATGGAGATGGACATGGCCAGTTCCCCCGTACAAGGTATAGAACGTCGTACGGCGGTCACAGCTGTAACTAGACACGGGGGTGCATACTACACGCAAGTCACTTAGGGTCACATAGAACATCTATTATCTCAATCAGTTAAGTAAGGACAGTAGCCATAGAACATATATGACAAGAAAGTAAGACATCCCAAATGCCCTGCCATAATATTCAGGAAACCAGCTGTACAAAATAAGAAAGCTGACAGAGTAGCAAAAGTACATGACCATGATCAGCTGCACTCTGATTAATTATAATAATATAGGGAAATTAAATATCCAGATTCATGGCTAACAAGTGCTGGTGGCTAAATGCCCAAAATAAGTAAAATGTGCAATAACGAGCAGGGAAGAAGAGACCCACTCATTTTTCTCAGTGGCCATCCGCCTGGTGCACACCATTATTCAGGAGGATATATGCTTGATCCTTGGGTGCTGGCTCTAAACCTGGCCATGCAAAACCAGTGGAGTTAGACCCCAAATAGCAAGTACCACAAAGGAAGCACAAATAAAGAAATAAAACCAGGTTATGAAAAAGATACATATATATAGTTCTGTCTCGTAGTTTCGGTTCATAGCCTATCGTGACACAATAATCTAACCCTATAACGAAACAAAGACAAGGCTTAAACCATCGCACCATGATAATGCATGTACCTAGACTATTTGATAGCAGATATAATACACAAGCTTAGTTACCTAATCTGTAAATTACTTGTACGGCTTACTAGGTAGAGTTTGGGTTATCCCAGAGGTATTATGCATATAATAGGAATCCTCAGATCGAACCAGGTACTAGCAGGGTTATCCGAGCCATAAATTGTCGTATATCACATAGTATTGCACACTGATCCCTCGTAAGGCTACCGTGCTAAGATTGCATAGAACACATAGTATAATATAATAGTCGGATATTGCCATCCAATATGAGGACTTAAACAATATCCATGGGGACTAGCCTGCACACCCCAATTTAGATGACTGGAGGTGGCTAGTTTGGCATGATCTCGAGATTCCATTCCCTACTAATGCTCTACAAGTTTAGTTGCCTAGTTAACCCTATTGTTAATTAGAATCACATGGCGTGATCACATGTTACTCCCCTTACATATTGTACCATAGTACGATATTCTAGATACGAATCCACTTTATTACTTTGCAATTCAATTTGTATTTACCCCAGTCACCTAAAGAAAAGGATACAAGATAAATCAAGAATTGGACGAGAAATGATCGAGGAACCAATGGTATAGAAGTCAAGCTGAGTTTTGAGGAGACGAATTTAGGATTTCAAAGAGGAACATGTTTGATTAAGACATCCTATGATCAAACCACCCCACAAGTCAGAAAAGAAAGACAGACCTGCATGGGCCACTACTAAAACCTTGTTATGCCTCAGATCCAGAATACTAGAGGGCGGGGGAATGACTCAGCCCACCACACCTTACGGAATACCGAAGTGACCTGCAATGTGTTAAGGTTATCTAGAGACAAAGGAGTACAAACTACAATCAAGTCTCCTAGGGTCAAAAACTTTTATATCTCAATCATTCAATCAAGTAGCAATAACATAAAATATTTCAGAATAAGCAATAAGGCATCCCAAATGCACATCAGAATGTTTTTGAGATCTAGCAATACAAAATGATATGTCAGCTACACAATCAACAGTATACATGATAGTGAGTCAGTTATAGTCCGAGTACAAATACAGTCAAGTAGGGAATTAGTGTCCAGATTTGCCGGCTAACAGGTGCCGGTTGGCTAAACGTCCAAAAGAATATAGTTTACAAAAGATGAGCAGTGAAATAAGAAACCCACTCGTGACCCTCAACAACCATCATTCTGGTGCGTGCCATTAGTGAGGGAGAAGTAAGCTTGATCCTCCGGTGATGGCTCTAAACCTGGCCATGCAAAACCATTGGGGTCAGACCCCAAATAGCAAGTACCAAAAAGTAAGCACAAAATGAAGAAACAAAACCAGATCTATAGCATGAGATGCATAAGCCAACAATCAATGGCATATATCACATCCATGACATGATACGACACCCCTTCACCAAACAAGGACAGGAAGTGCCCTATCATATCACGATATAATACGTCCCTTAATTATGGTCAAGCTAAATATTTTGCATCGTAGTTTCAGTTCATAGCCTATCGTAACAAAACAGGGCAACCCAACAATCAAACATGGACATGAGTTGAACCATCATGCCACAACAGTGTATGTCCCTAATTCCACTCAACAGAAAGCACAATACACAATCAAAGGTACAATAAGGAGAAATAATATAGCTTCAGTCCATGGAGTATCGTAACACAACGACGCAACCCAACAACCAAACAAGGAGATGGGTTGAATCATGATGCTACGATATCCCACTTTTCTGGCTAGGCACCTATACAAGAAAATTAAACGACCAATCATATATTACGGCTTGATATATAGTCTCTGGATTATCTCAGTAATGCAATTTATGAGTATGAGTATCCTCAGATCGTGCCATAATCGAGCAGGACTGGCTTAACCAATGATATACAAGCAAGAATATACGTAAATGATGCACCAGTCCCTCATAAGAGCCCTGAGCTAATTAATAATCAGTAACAGTTCTAGGCTTTCTATAGAAAAGATACCGGCTCGGTCTTATAATTAAATTATATACTATACTCCACTAGTGTGGATGATATACAATATCTGTGGTAGCAAATCTTTACTCCCATCTAATTTAGGATGGTTTGACATGCACGATCTCGAGATACCGTTTCCTCACAATGCTCTACAATTAAGTTTTCTAGTTAACCTTAGGTTAGTTAGAATCTTATGTCGTGGTCACATGAATATTCCTTCTTAGATGTCGTATCTTAAGTACCGGTACTCTTGATACGAATCCATATTGTCACTCGAAATTTAAATCTGGATTCATCCAAGTGTGATGCAACAATCAATACTATCTAGCCACGGCTAAAGTCACTGTCCAACTACGAGATTCGTGCATAGAAATAGTAACATATATCATGTAGCAGGAATATGTGTCACGAAGACTCACTATATATTAAGTAGCACTCTCGGTACGATCAAGTGTATCAGCACTGATACAATAGTCAGGATAGGAACAAGTTCTAGTATCTAGATCATGGATAAGTTATCAGATAGTAAGTTATTCAGGACAAGATAGTCTAATACTGATCACATTAATTTATCACTTTATTATAAATCAGGTCGGGCTTTCTCTTCTTTGCTTGATCAGGCAGAGGTCGTAGCTGGGGTCGATACAACGGTCGAGCATGCTGACCCAATACTGTTCCAGATTCCTCCCCCTTTGGTAGAAGAGTTGGAAGTCACAACCCTTTCTTCTTTGTTCGTGGAATCTATTTTCGGGGATCCTGTCCTTCAGGAACCCATTCCTGATATGTCTTTGACTGGGGACATTAGTGATTGGGACAACCCCTCGGAAGAGGATGTTTCGTTGATAGTAACCCCCCACTTGACTTGGAGGGTAACGAATTTTTTAACATGATTGCCTCTTATGTTGCTGGGGAAGAACTCTCTGCGTGAACTGGTGCTTCGGGTATGTCTCTTCCGGTTCATCCTACAGGTGACCCATTTTTGTTCTATTTTTTTACCCTTCTTGAGAAGGTGGCACAAATTATGGTAGCCTCTCTAGGCGCTTCGCGAGCAGAACCTTCTGCTGGAGAGGAAGGTGGTGCCATAGAGGAAGGGGAGTCTCTCTTTCTTTTGCAAGAATCGGGCTTGACGCTCGTCGGGCCTGTATCAGGGTTTGGAGAGAAGTAGGCCCTGACTACGGGGTAATCTGATATAAGGGCAGCTTCTCCGGAGGTCAATACTGAAGGGAGACTCTCCACTCCAACACCCGTGGTGGATCCTGTTGTAGACGCAAAGATGTTGTCACACCCCAGTCCCAAAAATACGTAGGACTAGGGCATGTAAGCATGCCAGCAGCATGGATATGGCAACTCCAATATATGGAAACTAAATCCACACGTACGCTGTAATATGAATATCAAGTCCACAAGTGGTATAAAATGTATCACAAGTCACAGGGTATAATCTAAATCTCATCCACAAAAATCAGATATAAATAATAACCAGCATCTATATAACTAGATCTCAACATAAATATCTAAGGATGATAGTTGGATGAAAATAAATCTACTACCAACTCGAATGGAAAAGTACAACACAACAAATATAATATAGGAATACCAGCTAACGACTATGGCTCGAAGAGAAGACATCCTCGCAACATAAGTAATCATCCAAATCTGTGCTCTTGCAATTACTCAAGAACAGATACACCTGCCAGAGGACCAGGTCCTCAGAGGGACGTAACAAGATACAGAAAATATGAGCCAATTTGAATACAGTAAACATGCATATTATTTGAAAATAAATAAGTACGCTGTACAAGACCATCTATATGAATGCAATTGAGGACAACTTTTCGACGTATGGGCAAGGGTAGGCTACTCGATCTAATCCTGACAACCTCACGCTCGTCAGTGGACATCATCAGCCGACATACCGCGGGGGTAGCGACCATCGAACACGACCCACCATAGTGCGTGCTAGTGACTACGGTGTTACCAGAGTGGTTAAAAGCCTATACGCCTAATGATTGTCCTCTATAATACTAAGTGCCATGTGTGTGTCAACATATCTAATACATAGTAATGACTGAAAGAAAACTACACATGCAAGAATAAACAGAAATGCAATAAATATACAGAAATATACTAAGCATGCAAAATACTGTAAGCAATTTGGCAAGGTATCTTGCCTGGGGTCTTGCTGCTGGTATGAATCAGAGTCCAAGTCACAGTCCAAATAGCCTATGTATTACAAATTTATCATGTCAAAAGATAATTTATTTTAATTTATTTAATTCTGGAATAATTACTCTAAAATCCTATTTTAATCTTATTATTCTGATTTTTATGTTAATTTCTAAATTTTATCCAAAGAAACTGAATTTTATCAACTCGAGACTCATGGCACGCAAATCGAGGCGATCTGTTGACCGAAAAGTCAACCGACACAAACTCAACTTTCATGCATGATTTCCTGTAGATTCCAGCGTCAAAAATGCTGGAATTTATGGCTCGTCCGAATTCAAATTCGTTTGGGAATTATGGCACATACAAATTTTCTATTGTGCACCGATGGTTAAATTCTAACCTAGAAGTTCTACAGAATTAACAGTATATAAATACTTCGAATTAAATTCTGGTAAAAACATATGTCAATTATCTCGACATTAGCTTTCCAAAACTTTAAACGGTTCATGATTCTGATTCCTGGTTCTCCCAAAATCGCGAAAATATTAAAACACGTCTATTTTCTAACATGCTGTGCTCTACGGATTTTCTAGAATTTAATACTCATAATTTCGTAAAATAAATATATAATCAGAAAGCTAACCTCAATATCTTTCTAACACAAGAAAGTAGGCCTCGTTTGGAGTCCGGAGCTATGCGCAATGGCTTGTGGAAGATGAAGGAACCCTAGATGGCAATTCTCCAAAATTTCTCTCTCTCTAAGATAATAGGATAATTAGGGTTATAATAATATATATATATATATATATGGATGTACCTGCGGCTGAATGGATATTTATAGGCAGACACGTGTCAGAATCTGATTGGATGATTTTTGTTATATTATTTATTTTTTATTTGCCTTTATCAAAATATTATTTAAGTCATTTTAAATCTAAATAACTCCAAATAAATATTAAAAATAATCATAAAAATATGAAAAAATTACATAAAATATATTTTGAACCTATAAACCCTAGAAAAATATTTGGGATAATTTTATATTCATAAGTTTACTACTATAATTAGGAGAAGCTCTAAACATTAGTTTTATCCATTTAACTAAAAATAAATACTAACATTATTCTAAAAATTCTAAAATAATTTCAGAAAATATATAATAATATTATAAACTCTAGAAAATAACGTGGGTCCATTCTATATTCCTGGGCTTGCACAATAAATTCTACAAGTCCTAAAAATTAGTTATTAGTCTAAATAACTCCCAATAAATACTAAAAGTATTCAGAAAATTCCCAGAAAATTCTAGAAAATATATTTGACTATTTAGAACCTAAATTAAAATTTTGGAATATTTTTAATTAAGTTTGAACATAAAATAAATTCTTCAAAGTCCTAGAAAATTAGTGTTACTAGTTTTTAATTAACTAAAAATTATGGAAAAATCTCAATAATCTAAAATAGCCTAAAAATAATTCTAAATAAATATTTATATAAGTAAATATACTAAAAAAAATTTATTTTCTAATTAACTAAGAGAATACTCTAAATAAATTCAACATCTATAATAAATATAATAATATAAAATATACACAAAATACCTATTTTGGGTGAGGGAGTTTACAGATGTTGGTGGAAGCGGAGGCGTTGGAGAAGGCCCCAGTTGCAAGAGACCCAGAACGTGAGCTGAATCGAACGAAGATTGTGGAGTTGTCGGCCGTACGACCTTTCAGAGTAGTCACAGGGCCAACAAGGGAAGCCAAACAACCTCTGGCCCCCTCGAGTAAGTAGGAGGGGAAGATTTCCCCTTTTCCATTGTATAGGTGTTTTTAAATTGTTAACTTTGTCTCCCTCTGTCATACCAGCTGTTCCATCATCGACGGGAACTTCATCAGCTCCACCGCCTATGACCCCTCTTTCTTTGGCCGACGCGGATGACTATGCCTCCCTTCACTTGGAGTCCTTCTTCCTTATTCTAAGGCGAGGGTAACTGGTGTCCTGGAGAGGGACCAGCCTTTTACCCTGGCCAAATCTTCGGTGTTGTCTCTAGTTGAACTGATCAGAGGTTACCCCGGGTATGAGGCTAGGGCAGACGAGCTGGTGGCGCAAGTAGAGGAGCATGAGACCTGTATTGCTGGGTTGAAGTCGCTTGATAACACGGGTCTAGCATCTCTAGTTGCTGAAAAGAAGAATAGCTTGATTCCCGTCCTTGCTAAGGACATGTCTTCTTACCCTCTTCGCAAGGAGATTCTTGACCGCGAAGCGGCAAAAGTTAGTATCAAAGAGTTGGAGTTCGTTGCTGCTAGAGAGACTCATGCCCGTACTAAAGAGATGCTGGCCAAACGTTTGGTGAATGTACGAGCGCAGATTAAGCAACTTCGAGCAGAGGAAGTAAAGATCGAGTCTGATGCTCATCGTGGGACGGAGGAGGAACTCACTCTTGTTAAGCAAGCTGATTCCAATGCCCGGTATGTCGCACACTTGAAGGTTCATATGGTGGATTTTGAGGCCGAGCATGAGAGGCTGACTGTCTTTCAGGATGAGGCTGCACTTCAACGGAAAGATGAATGCCGGGCTACTGACGACGTCCATCTTAGAGCGGATGAGCTGAGGCATCAGATTAACGAACTGTGTGCTAATACCGACGGCTCCTATGGATTATATTTTTTCTTTCTTTTCTTTCTTTTCTTTTCCCGGGGCTTTACTATGCCTTTAGATGTGGTTCCCTTATTTCTAGAAACATAAACTTATATTTTGCTGATATAATACAATCTCGTAATCGTTAAGGATATGTTTTTGGGGATATGTGAGTGGACCTATTATTTGTGGTGTGCCTGGGCGCAAATAATAAGTTTGACAGAAATTCTATCAGGGGTGATAGATTTTGGTGGACAAATCATCGTTGGCGTACTCGTGGTGAAGTACGAATGATTAGTTTTGGTATCAACCAAGGTCTGAGGTGGCGGTTGATAATTTGTTATGAAATAATGTTTGGGAATATAGTTCAGAGATGAACTCATAGTTTCATGGTAAATTTTACTCATAGTAATATAGACATGGTAAACCTTATTGATAATGTTTAGGAATATTGTTCAGAGGTAATGTGGACGTGAACTTATAGTTCCATGGTAAAGTTTACTCATAGGTAATATGGACATGGTAAACCTTATTGGTGGGAGTACGGTGGTGAACCATAGTCTCATTATAAAGTTTACTCAGATGTGATGTGGACGTGGTAAACCTTATTGATAATGTTTAGGAATGTAGTTCAGAGTTAACGTAGACGTGAACTTATAGTTCCATGTAAAGTTTACTCAGAGGTAATATGGACATGGTAAACCTTATTGGTGAGAGTACTGTGGTGAACCATAGTCTCATTGTAAAGTTTACTCAGAGGTGATGTGGACATGGTAAACCTTATTGATAATGCTGGGAGCATGGTTCAGAGGTAATATGGACGTAAACTCACTCACTTTCAGAAAAGTTTTTTTTAAGGATCTGTTACCCATTGCGTACTTAGGACTACGGATAACAGATTTGTTCACATGCTACAGACGGATAGAAATAACATGTTAGGGAGGACACTGACTGTAGACATTTTCCTCTCATGTCCCTCTGCTTAGGGATAGAAGTAACACCTTTAATTTAAAGATACACCCCTATTGAGACAATAGGGTATGTCTTCTTAGGGAATAACACCGTCTTGGGCTTCAGTTGTCGAAAAAGTGCTAAACTAGAGAGACATCACATTTGCAGTGACTATCTTGTCTTCGTAGTCCAAAGAGAGGAATTTGGAGTTAATCGGTCATTGTATTTGCCTTTTTGATATGTAGCAGTCCTGTGTAGCATAATGAATATATCGATTGTAGGGGCAATACTTAGGGTTGTCCACCTTGCCTGCCTCGTCCGGGCGTCTGATGTCAGGTAGCTTAATTTTGTTACCCTTCATCAAAACTTCGAAGAGTTCCATGACATCATCGAAAATAAAGGAATAAGTCTTATGTACTCTTGGTGGCTTTGCCGGCTTAGTAATAGGCGAGGCTGGACCTTTGGACATGTTAATTGTCTGGGTTTGCTTCCCTTTACCGTCACGATTGTTGGTGGCTATGAAAGGACATTTTCTTTTGTCTTCAGTATTGGGCACTTAGAATCCCAATAACCGGACATCTTTTGTGCTCTTCTCTGCAGCGACTGCACTTATGATAAATGTCGTCTAGTCACTGAACAAGCCAGATGTCGTCCAGAGCCTTATTGATGGTAGAAGGATCTTTCGACATGTATCCATCAGTATAGATTCAGGAATGTTGGAAGGTAGTTTCAATACTGCCTGTCAAAAATGCTTGATATAATTTTGTACAAGTTTCCTGTCCCCTTGGGTGATGTCCATCAGGGAGGACATAGTCATTTACATTCCTCCTTCATAGAATCGAGCAAGAAAAAGAGACTTCATGTCCTCGAAGGAGAAAATGCACTTGTCTGTGTGGCTACAGAACCACTCAAAGGCGACACTGGATAGGGCCCCAATAAACAATTTGGTGAGGAAGGCGTCATCCCAAGGTAACTGACATGTTGTAGACTGAAAGTATCTCATGTACTGACGGGGTGACGTCTTTTCGTCGAATGAAGCCATAGACAATGTATTATATTTGGGAGGGTATACCACATTATCCCATTCGGGAGGATATGTTTTGTAAACCTTCTGACCCAAAATATAGGATTAGGGATTAATTTAGAATTATTCTGGAATAATTATTGGAGTTATAATTTACCTCTTTGATTTTTGATTTAATTGTTGTACCTTACCGTTGTTTAAATATTTGGAGCACTACACTATCTTTTGCCTTCTAACAAAATTTACACCCTTGACTTAGACAATCCAATCTTAAATCCTGACCTTTATGTTACTCATAATTACACTCTCTTGTGCTTTATTTTAATCGCACAACATTCGTCATAATTATCTAATTCTAAACCCAAACTTTGCACCTAGGTCCGTTCCAATCGAAATTGGAGACACAACATCGATCCGTTCTTGCAACCCAATATATGATGATGATCTATCCTGAGTCTACTACATCCATGATACTTGTGTCCTACTAAATTGAAATCATATGTACTTCCAATTCATTGGCAAACACCAATAACAAAATTTCTACTCGTTTTGGGCAATCGACATGACAAAGCCCAAAACTAGTCCAAACACCTAACCCAAACCCTTATATCTATTCATATAGCTCATACTAAACACCACACACCTATTTTCCCTCTCTACAACACACCAAACTTCAATTTCCCCTCATCCAATTCCATTTCTCCTCATTTGAATCACAAGTTCAGCCACACACCAAACTAGGTAAAATCTATCACTTCTTTCACACTCACATACTTTATTTCACATCTAAAATGGTATAAATTCTGTAGAACACAACCACCCTATGTCATGTCTCGATCCCGAAGGTCCCGACAATACCCCCATCCAGCGCGAATCACCGTGCCTCGGTGCTCCCGTGGGGCATATTGTCGTTTGCCATCGGGACGTGATACCGTACGAGCCTGGGGTTGCGCCCGCACAAGGCAACATCGTTAAAGTTGTGGCTATCATCGAATCGATGGAGTACGCAACAGGGGGACAGTGTTGCAAACAATAATCCATCTGAGTATACGGGGCAAAGATCAAGGTACGAGGTTCTCTGAATATAATGGCATCGTTCCATACATTATGTCCCTCTATACAAAAGTAGCTCAAAGCAATCGATACGGCTCAAGACATCGCAACCAAATTTTCGGATCCTGGGGATGAGGCACGCCTATTGCTTCCTCGGATGATCCAGTACCTGCGAACAAGCAAACTGTTGGTGGGTCAACACTTTGGAGAAAGTACTGGTGTGTCTAAAATCAACGAACATAAGTAACATTCACTAAAACCAACACTAAGTAATCATGTGATAAAATATTATATTACTAGTAATCTTTCTAGTTTTACCTAGGTTCTTTACACGCAGCACAGGAACAAAGTCATATTACTTCTTTTTGGAAATATCTTTTGAAAACAACGTTCATGTTTGATTCATTCAAGCATATAAGGCAAGTCGATTATTCTACTATCAGTGTGTGTGCAGCGAGTATCGTGAGCTATGCCCAAAGACTATAGGACAATACACCATCTAGGAGCTATACTTCTATCAAGCAAATATGATGAACTATCTATATGCTTTTCGGTCCCCGAGAAACTTAGGATAGTAGCGGTAATCCAACTAACCAATGACTCTTTTATCTGATGCTATTAGCAGTTGTGACTCATGGTTGCTCTTCACTATCATTAGCAGCCGGGATCAAGGTTCAGCTCTTCACTAATAGCCATTGTCCGACCGATGCGAATGCATGAAACACTATCAGATAAACTCTATGATGCAAACGAAATGAATAAGTAGACCATCTATCTCTTCTCTTCTATCTTTGTGCAGACTTGCCGTCCTCTCTGAACAAGTTCAAGCACGACGTGGTTCTATCAAAATACAAGCAATATGAAAACATGTTCAAGCAATCTCTTACTTTTCTTATTAACCTGGCAAGATTCTCTATTGACAAGCATTTAAGTTCTAGCTAAGCATACAGTTCTATTATTCATGCAACGAAAACAATAATCTTCTTAGCAACAAGCATTATAAAACTCAGATTTATTATTAAGGCGTGCAAGAATCAGAGAACGAAGTTCTGCCCACTCACCTAGATTAGTCATCTCCTAGTTCAACAAGGAGCTCTGAAGGAAGATATCCTTTTTGAGTCAGAAAATCGATATCTCTTGTACATAGTGTCGACACGGAGAGGGGCACTACACCACATCCCATGGACTGATCTAGACACTCAAATCACTCTCAACCCTTAATCTCTACTTACCCATTCAATCTCCACCACTCATTCAATCTAACTCCCATGAAGAACCCACTTGGCCAGCCCTAACTTATTCAAACCCTCCTCTTCATTATCATCCTCTCCTTCCTCCATACTTCATCTTCATCTTCACTTCTTTATTTCTTCTCTTCATTACTCCTCTTCTTCATACCATATTTTTCTACTACCACCACCATACCCGACCTCCACCACCCTTACGACTACCTCCACCACGACCACAGCCACCAACTTCACCACCACCTCTACCACCCTCACGACCACCTTCACCACCACCCCCTACCTGCTGCTACTACTGCTCTTCTAGCTGTCACTGCTACTGCTGCTATGGTTCTTCTTCTTCCTCTTCAAACCTGAGAAGACCCCCCCATCAGTCCTCTACCCGAGCTCCCCTCTCCTCACAAGACCTGACCACCACCATCACCATTCCCGACCACCTCCACCATCCCACGACTACCCTATCTCCCCCTCTACCGTCTCTCACTTGAGCAACCCGCTACTACCACCAACTGCTGCACTCATTCCACCCGACTGCTACCTCTCCTTCCCACAGTTGCTGCTGCCTTTCCTTTTCCCCTCTACCACCAGCCACCACCCACTGCAGGCTAGAGCTGCCACACATCAACCCCCTCAGTCCACAGTAACTTCTTCGAGCCTCAGTCCCCACTTCTACCCAACTGATACAACTGCTGAACTTACTGCTACTGCTGTTGTTCTTCCTTTTCTTCTTCAGTTCAGTCCAGACCCGAGCCTCAACCAACCCCCTTCATGGTGAGATTACTCCTCCGTCTCTCAAATATTTTCTGAACCATCTTCGCAGGTGTGTTCACCACATGACCCTCTTACTATATGTTCAAGTAGAATAATTTTGGTTAATTTCTATTGTTAGTAATTTAAGTTCCAAAATTGAAGAAAAACAATTTTTAAAACATTAAAATTCTTCGATACAGAGTTGGACCTGTTAAACCGGGCAACCACTTCACGTACCGATTGCACTGAAAGATGCGTACGATATTTTTTGACGTGTGGGCTTTCGCGAAACTCGTTTCAGACATATGTGTGCGCCGGAATCAACCCGTATCCGTCGGAAGTATCCCATATCGGTATTTTGTAAATTATCCAATTACTTTGTGCCCGCTCATCGTATCATGACGAAACTGGCACCATTGGACTCACAGCATTCGACTTGTCCTGTGACCCAAGTTTCGTCTGATTCTGAGGCAGTGTCCGGATTGTCGTTTTGCGGGCCCTACGATCCGTTCCAACGCGCATTTTTGTGATCGGCTCATCGGAATCCAAATATGGATATACTGTTGAGTTTGCATCATTGTTTAGAGCTTGTTTGACCTATAATATGCTAAGTTTAGAGACTTTTGATCCTGACATGTTTTTCGGTACAAAACGGACCCCGTGTTGACCAAAAATTACATTTTTGCCCTTGTGTCCAAATTGGACGTCTGAATATGCTTTTCTGCGTATCTCACTCATTCCGGGACTGTTGGTGATATTTGTGACAGCATCCAGAGACATTTGCTCCTATTTCCATCTTATTCTGCTACTTCTTTGGCGAGTTTGTGTTCGAAGCTTCGCCTGGCTTCCAGAAAAGTATACCTTTCCTTGTTGTACTATTTAAATTCAGTTAGTATAGTTCATATGTTTCTACTTTAAATATTATATAACTGCGCGCGTCCGAGAATGACTCGGGTGCAGTCGATGAAGGCATTGACATTAGGACTTGTGTTTGACCTAGTGTCTAGTGGTCGCACATAAAGTTGTGGAGTTATCATTATGACTCCCCAGGCCTTGACACATATCATTGCACATCATAGAGTGAGTTTATGATAGGACACGGGCTTACGCACTTGACTGGCCATCGGTGTGAGTAGCACGTGTGATGGTATTTAGCGTAGTTGTTTAGTTCTTAGTGAATTACATATAGTTACGAGATGTCCACATCGTACTTGAGACTTGTACATTGGCATTGGGCGGGGAGGACAACTAGTAGGCGTATGGGACACCACTTCTTTTATGCAGATACCACACTTTTTAGAGCGTTGGACGTTATGCAGATACCATACTTTTCAGAGCGTTGGACGTTATGCAGATACTATGCTCTTAAGAGCGTTGGATGTCATACAGATACCACACTCTTAAGAGCGTTGGACATATTTATTTATGCAGATACTAGGCTCTTCGGAGCATTGGACGTTATTATAAATGCAGATTGCCCCAAGATGGGGGGCATATGTGGCATATACTAGCCAGTCATGATGATTGGTTAATTATGTCAGCATATATCTAGCCTACACTTACCTATACGCACTAAGTTGTCCTCAAATTCCATTCACTTAGGAGGATAGTTTACCCTGATTTATTTTACTCAGTATTTACTTTATGGCATGTACTTTTTGTATCTTGTTACGTTCCTCTGAGGACCTGGTTTTCTTCTAGGTTATTTGAACAGTTTGGATGTGGCTTGATCTAGTGGTGTATTGGACATCCTTGCAGGTATCTTTATATCTTTCCTCTATTACAATTATGTACTATTTCCTATTATGACTCTGCTATTGTAGCCTAGTGTTTATAGGCCTATATTATTCTCTTGGTCTATTCGAACGACTGCATTATTGGGCTGCAGACTAATGATGCGTATCGTTCCCTCTCGTAATTTATTTACCATGGATTGAGATTTAATTTAGTTGTTGCATGTTAGAATCTTATTTTTAGCTTGATCATTTGATCGTGGACAGTGTAAGTACACTATATCAGGTCTATTAAATTGGAAAGCCCTATGGAGTCATACCAACTGGCCATTGCCACACGTCTGATCTTGCATATTTTGGGACTAGGGCATGACATAGTTTTAGTGGTGGCCCATACAGGTCAGAGGATATCGTTCGGTTATGTTACTATACCGAACGAGCCTACAATTTAGGGTTAATATTGAATAAGATCTCAATCCATAACTGATTTTAAAACTCCTCTTGTATTCGATTGTCGTCCTTGGAATTCATTATTGTATTCATTCATTTACCGTCGACATCATTATTATTGTTTCTCATCTTCCTTATTTCGGAGAGATGGATGCTCGCGTACGATGATTTCCTCCAGGAGCAGATCCTAGTCAAGATGGTAGAAGGTATGATTGATGTGATATTCTATGAGAAGATGGTTACCCTTAGTAGGGTAGTTTGATAGGTTCTTTCTAGATGTTAGAGCTAGTATATATTGTTAGCATGAGAATTGAACCTAGTAGTAGACGTCTGGAATTGATAAAACCCTACCTTTTCTTAAGGTAGCAGTAATTTGTAAGTATTATAAGCTAGAAAGATTGTTTGAGTCTAAGGCTCTAGAATAATTTAGGGAATACATAGCTAGATGTTAAGGATTAGTTGTAGCCCCATGATAGTGATACAAGGAATTAGTTGTAGCCCCATGATAGTGATACAAGGAATTAGTTGTAGCCTCATGATAGTGATACAAGGAACGATATTATGAACTTGAGAAGACCGAATTTTAGACTCATATCTAGAAGAAGATTATCGGATACTAATAAAAATAGGGTATGAAATAGCACTTTATGTAGTAAGCCATAGTGGTTAATCTCTAGTTGCCTTGTGACTTCCAGTACCAGACGTAGAAAATTTTCACCCTTTAGATAAAGATGATTATATGACTAGGCTAAAATAGATAGGTAGATTGCTAGACCCAATATTTGAATGATGCGATAACTTGAGTATTATGGTATGGCTTTCAAATCAGATTATATGTACTTAATTTATTTGGGTTGTCAATGTTATTTAGGCTCATGGTTTTTACCTTTGATAACTCGATTAGTTGAGCTAGTATCTGAAATAGAGCAATTAGATTGAAGGATAAGAGTATTGACAGATGTTATAGCCTTGAGTTAGATATCATAAACTACCTATAATGGATGGCCAGTTATAAACAAAATGGTACCCATGTAGTTTGGATGAAGGGTATATATGGAGTAAACTAGGAGAAATCTCAGGTTCGAGGTAAAAAGGTAGAATGACAACAAGATGAGATTCGTGAGAAGTACCCGACCTTGAGCATTTTTTTAATTAAAAGAAGGATCTAGGGAAGGACTAAAATTATTTTTTATCACTCGGTAGTTGCCTAAAAGATCTATACCTTGAAGCTGAAGATACTGGACAATGATTAAAATAGTTATAGTTGAAAATAAGATTAACATACAGGAAGAATATGAAGGTGCGTAAGAAATAAATGATAAAGGAAAGATATTAGGGTCACGCAACCCAAGGACGAGAAATTTTGATATGGACTTGAGAGATAATAATGTTAGTATTAATGAATTGTAATAGTTTTGAAAATTTTGAGGATTTAATGCGAGTGGAAAGTGTTAATTAGTCTTTAGGTAACGTAAATTTCGAGGAACTAAACACATATTTAGATCACATACTGACTCATTGGTTATCCTGTAGAATATTACCACATGACCCTTATATTATAGATTGACACATCAGTAGGAGAGTGTAAAAGGAAGATGGAAGTCTCATAGAAATGATAGCTGATTATTGAATATTACACATAAACTGCTTAGAGCCAAGGATTTAGATTTTGACTAAATAGGGTATGCGCTTGTTGGACCAAATCCTTAATAGTAGGTGATCATATGGGAACCTATTTTCAAATTACCCAAGCCGATGGATTTTCAAATTTTAGGAATAGTATTCTTATTATTATTGGTTATATTTTATCAAGGGTATTTAGAATGATTGAATGATAATTATTACATATTTATTGCTATGTTGAATATAGGCTTATGTTATACTTCATTACATATAGTTCTTCTAGGAATTGAATTGAGATGAGTTTCTAAGCTAGTTACAAATGACTTGCTAGATTAGACGTGTTGCTGCTAAGAGCAACTATAGGAAGTTAGGTTGCATAATTTTATTGTGGATACTATAGGTTGATGATAATATGCCTAGGAAATAATCATGAGGTAGTGACTATCTTAGCTTTAGAACAAGGGATTTATCTACTATGTTGGTGGCCTTGAGAATTTGTGCTTGTTGGATTTTAGTGTCTAACCCATGTACCCCTTCGGGAGTGAATGTATGGCAATATCTTCTTAGTAGACAGTAGAAGATTCAAACTGAGATTTTTGTTGTGGCACCCTTGAGTAACCTAGGCGTATATGTGATAATTTTCTAGATGATGATTAGCATGATAATAATGACGAGATAATTTATGATGGTGAGAAGATATTTTGAGGACAAAATGTCTTAGATGATTAGACTGTACGTATGTGGCAGTTTAAGGTCAAGAGAGTGGAGTAGGACTAAGTACCAAGTTGTGGATAGAGATACGTTGAGTCTATTGTTAGGGAGATGAATTTTAAATTTCGAGGACACAATTTTCTAAGGTGGATTGATTGTAAACCCTCTGACCCAAAATATAGGATTAGAGATTAATTTAGAATTATTCTGGAATAATTATTTGAGTTATAATTCACCTCTTTGATTTAATTATTGTACCTTACCGTTGTTTAAATATTTGGAGCATTACACTAGTTTTTGCTTTCCAACAAAATTTATACCCTTGACCTAGACAAGCCAATCTTAAATCTTGACCTTTGTGTCACTCATAATTACACTCTCTTGTACTTTATTTTAATTGCACAACATTCGTCACAATTATCTAATTCTAAACCCAAACTTTGCACCTAGGTCCGTTCCAATCGAAATTGGAGACACAACATTGATCCGTTCTTACAACCCAATATATGATGATGATCTACCCTGAGTCTACTATATCCATGATACTTGTGTCCCACTAAATTGAAACCATATGTACTTCCAATTCATTGGCAAACACCAATGACACATTTTTTACTCGTTTTGGGCTACCGGCATGACAAAGCCCAAAACTAGTCCAAACACCCAACCCAAATCCTCACATCCATTCATATAGCTCATACTAAAAACCACACACCTATTTTCCCTCTCTACAACACACCAAACTTCAATTTCCTGTCATCCAATCCTATTTCTCCGTATTTGAATCACAAGTTCAGCCACACACCAAACTAGGTAAAATCCATCACTTCTTTCAGACTCCCATACTTGATTTCACACCTAAAATGGTGTAAATTCTGTAGAACATAGCCACCCCATCCCATGGACTAATCTAGACACTCAAATCACTCTCAACCCTTGATCTCTACTTACCCATTCAATCCCTACTACTCATTCAATCTCACTCCCATGAAGAACCCCCTTGGCCGGCCCTAACTCATTCAAACCCTCCTCTTCATCATCATCCTCTCCTTCCTCCATACTTCATCTTCATCTTCACTTCTTTATCTCTCCTCTTCATTGCTCCTCCTTCTCCTCTTCTTTATACTATCTTTTCCCACTACCACCACCATACCCGACCTCCACCACCCTCACGACCACTTCTACCACGACCACAACCACCACCTTTACCACCACCTCTACCACCCTTACGACCACCTTCACCACCACTACCCTACCTGCCGCTGCTACTGCTTTTCTAGCTGTTACTGCTACTGCTGCTATGCTTCTTCTTCTTCCCCTACAAACCTGAGAAGACCCCCCTCCAGTCCTGTACCCGAGCTCCCCTCTCCTCACAAGACCTGACCCCCACCAACACCATTTTTGACCACCTCCACCACCCCACGACAACCTCATCTTCCCTTCTACCCCTCCCTCAACTGAGCAACCTGCCACTACCACCAACTGCTGCACTCCTTCCACCCGACTGCTACCTCTCTTTCCCACAGCTGCTGCTGCCTTTCCCCTTTCCCTCCACCACTGGCCACCACCCACTATAGGCCAGAGCTGCCCCACGTCGACCCCCTCAGTCCACAGTAGCTTCTCCGAGCCTTAGTCCCCACTTCCACCCGAATGATACAACTGCTGAACTTACTACTACTGTTGATGTTCTTCTTCTTCTTCTTCTTTTTCTTCTTCTTCTTCTTCTTTAGTTCAGTCCAGACCCGAGCCTCAACCAACCCTCTTCATGGCACGATTACTCCTCCATCTCTCGACTATTTTTTGAACCATCTTCGCAGGTGTGTTTACCACATGACCCTCTTTCTATGTGTTTAAGTAGAATAATTTTAATTAATTTCTATTGTTAGTAATTTAAGTTCCAAAATTGAAAAAAAATAATTTTTAAAATATTAAAATTCTCTGATACAGAGTTGGTCCCTTCAAACCCAGCAACCATATCGCGTACCGATTGTACCAAAAGACGCGTACGGTATTTCTCGACATATGGGCTTTCGCTAAACTTGATTCGGACGTGTGTGTACGCCGGAATCAACCCGTATCTGTCGGAAGTCCCCCGTATCGATATTTTGTAAATTACCTAATTACTTTGTGTACGTTCATCGTATCGTGACAAAACTGGCACCATTGGACTTGTGGCGTTCGACTTATCCTGTGACCCAAGTTTTGTTTGATTCTGAGGCAGTGTTCGGATCACCGTTTTGCGGGTCCCGCAATCCGTTCCAACGGGCATTTTTGTGATCGGCTCATCAGAATCCAAATATGGACGTACCGTTGAGTTCACATCGTTGTTTAGAGATTGTTTAACCTATTACATGCTAAGTTTACTATCACGACCCGCACCCGGTTTAGGGGCACGAGTGCGTGGGTACGTCCAGCCTACGCCGCAGCATCGGCGGTAGAACGCTGTCTAGGTCGAGTACTAACTAACAATCTCACGCTAGTATCCAACTCCATAAGGAGATTCGGATAATACTATAGAAATATTCACAACATACTCAATCACAACTACAACACGATAGGAATTCGAAGAAATAAAAGAATACAACACAAGTCTAGAGACAACATAATCATACCTGCAATCATTACTTCCAATCCCCAAGTGTGTCGGAACCAGTCTACTAAGGTCACAGTCTGGAAAAATATTTTCCAGTCAGGAAGGAGCAAAGTACATCTCTAAATAGCAGTTCTATATAAATGACATAAACTATGTAGCAGTTCTAGATGGAAATATACCAGATGCATGTATAGGTACGAGAAATGTACAATGAAGAAATACTGGAAATATTGTAAGTAATTGCAGGAAAAGAAACAATATGTCCATGAGCAAGAAACCTATGACTAAGTGTTTGAGTACTAGCTTTAACATGTGATCGGCTTGGGAACTTGATCAGGCTGGTTACATGTGATTAGCTATGATTCACGAAGGTCAGGCTAACCGTTGGTTAGCTATGATGCATGTAGAGGTCAGGCTAATCACACGTAACAGCTATGAGGCACTGAGATGGTCAGGCCGCACCCGACGTGAGATGTGGGGTGAGCTATGATGCATGAAAAGTTAGGTATGATCACATATCTACACTAAAATACTCCCCACCCCCGACTGGTATAGTAGATCCAATCATGGTACGCTATGGCACGGGATTCCCCAGGAAGGTAGCAAATCTCCCCGGGAATCAGTGTCTGTACATGCACAAGATAACAAGGAAAACAAGTCTTGTACAAGCTACACCATGAAAAGGAATAACATCTCATGACGAGATCCGTGTATACCAATCCGTGTAACCAATGTGTCAAGAACATGGATATCTACACTAGATACAGTGAACATAGGAGATATCATAAATTAGAAACTAATCAGAGAATGTACTCGCCTTGGGTCCTTAGCTGGTAATACCAATGTCATGTCCCAGAGTATCGTCTGGAGGAAACAACAGTCCTAAAAATATATCAAATACAACATTTGCATCAGATGCTACACTAACACAGTCTAAAAATACTGAGTTCGGGACTTCTCTAGGTATGATACCGGTCACCTAGGATCACCTAGTAGGGATACGTAAAACACATTACACTTATTAATACTTACAGTATTTATACATGCACCAATTTAATTGTATTTACAATATATATATATATGCATTTTTAAATACATATTTGATTTATACTAGTTGAACATTATATGTGTATACTCATACATAAAAATACATTTTAAAAATATATATATATTGTTAATGTTATTATTAAAATATATACTAATACTAGTACATCACATTAAATACATATACAATACATTAATTGCATGTACAAGATACATATAAAATAATAGTTTCATGATTAAGAGTCAACCAAACCATTAGGTTTGTTTTAGAGATTAGTTAAAATATCATATACAAAAGTCTTATTAGAATTTAAAATAGTTCATTTTTATATCCTGCTTATATAACACTAATTTATTATAGGTATTCAACACATAGGTAATATTTATCTTAAAAAATATATAGATACATAAGCTTATGGACATAGTTATATGTATTTATAAATAAGGCTATAAGCAGTTACACATATATAAATAATCATATACTGATTTCACTATTAAGTATAATAGCGAAGTAACATCTCTATACTGAAAATCATTTGCACATATATAAATATATAACAGGTCACTTTAATAAAAATATTTAGTATATACATAATACTCTTATAAAGATATAACATCATACTACACATATTTAAACGTTATACTAGTATCTCTGTAAACAGATTAGAGACGGGATTACCAGTGGTGAACAACTTGGCGATGTCGACGCGGGGAGGCGGGGCAAAATATGGTGGTTGACGGCCACGGTTGCGGTGGTCTCGATGGAGAGGTGGGGATGGCGAAAGACGACGGTGCTCGGCTAGATAGTTGCTTCGCCGGTTCAATGGTACACCGGTCGGGAACGAGAAGGTCTGCACGGCATTCGCAGCCACAGAAAACTGCTTGGCGCAGTTGCACCCCGGGGGTAGCAGTATGGTGCTCGCTCGCTCGAGGATTCCACGGCAGCGCTAGAATGTCAGAGAGCCGTGCTCGTCACTCGATGGTGGCGCACGACTGTGAAGTCGCCGGAGGAGAGAGGTGTTGCTGCTGCATATGGAGACGCGTCAGTGCAGCTGCCTCACGCGGGAGCGGTCAGGATGCGGCGGTACCACGACGCCGACGGCCAGGAGTGGGAGGAGGATTGAGCAGCGGGTCTGCTGCTCGCCGGAGAGATGTGGACGGATGGATAGATGCTGGTCGAAAAACTGAGCAGCGGGAGGGGGTTAGCCGGACCGGGATGAACGCAGGGAGTCGGCTTGGCTTGGTCGCCGGAGGGTTGATGGGATGGTGGTGGTGTAGGTGATGATGGTGGTGATGATGACAGCAGTCGATGGCCGCCGGGAGGGAGTTGGTGAAGCCTGTGGTGGTGGTGTGCTGATGGAAGGAGGAGATGGAGGGAGTCTGCCGGAGTATGGACTTGGCCGGTGCAGCGGGACTCGGCCGGCCGGAGCAGTTGCCGCGTGGAGAATGGAGGGTGGTGAAGGGAGCAGGCCGTGGGGAATAGGAGTACAGCAGGGAGTCGGGGAATAAGCACAGTGTCGCCGGAGTATGCCGGTCGGGTGGCTGAGGGAAAAGTGAGATGGGGGATGATGAATAGTGTCCCCCCCTCTCACAAATTTGAATTCAAATTCCAAATAAAAGAAGAAGAAGAAAAAGAAAGAAGAAGAGAAGAAATGAGAAGAAGAAAGGAAGAAGAATTTCTTCCTACGTTGGAGAGGATGGAAACTTGTGAGGAGGTGGGGGCTTGCTTGGGGATTAGGGTTTTCTAGGGAAATGGGTTGATGTGACATTAAATAGTAAAAGGGGTGAGAGGGTGTGTGAATCTAATGGTGAGGATGGACCCACTTTAAATGAGTGGTCCAGATTGGACATGAAGAATATTCATGTGGGGATAAGGGTGATAAAAATATTAAGGATTCCCCCTTTGGTTTAAACAAATGGGTGTTTACACCAAAACTGCAAATTTGCAAATTAGCCCCCTTACATTTGGGTATTTGCACAGACGCATGAAATGACGAAAATTTGGCGGGCGATTCGAGGTCCGATGTTTTGTAGGGTCAGGGGGCGCTGTAAGTTTGGTGTGGGCTAAAATAGCAGGGCACTGGAATTAAATTGGAATTTCAGAATTGGTTAAAATAGTATCCTCAATTTAATTAGAAATAAATGCAAGTGGTGTTCTAAAATTAATTAGGAGTACACGGGGCCAAAATCAGGTCAAGTCATCAATACCAATAATGAAGAAGACTCAGAACAGAATATTACCCTAATTTGGGCCGCACGAAAAATAGGTCAAGATTGCCTCAAATTTTCGATTGGAACGCACAACGATACAAAATAGGAATTTAAAATAAACGTCCGCGACGATTTTTGTGCGGCTAGAAATAATGCACAGAGAGCATAATTATGAGTTGCAAAAAAATAGCAGAATGGAAGGCGGGCATGTCTAGGGCAAGATTGTGAAATTTGTTGGAAGACAAAAGTCAGCATACTGCTCCAAATATCGAAGCAAAGGCAATGCACAATAATTAAATAAAAATACGGTAATTAAATACAACCTCCAATAACTTAATTCTAAAATAAACAATTAACCTCAAAATCCCATAATTCGGACAGGTGTTCCTCTACTGGGCTTCTAGGTCAAGTCTGCTAGCTCAAAACAAATGAACACTGCATCTATCACTATATTTAATTACACATCACACATAATTATTTTAAATAAATAAAAAATAAAACTTATCATGAAATTATCTAATTGTAACTACCATAATATTAAATATTATAAAAAGTCGAAAATACCCCTGGTTTCAGAATATGGTAGTGACAAGTCTACCCACCTTAAAAGAATTTCGTCTTCGAAATTTAAAAATCCTCTCAGTAGTGTTTATTCATACACATTATTTATTTCCCTCAAAATTTAAATCCATTAACCATGAAATCAGGTAATAATCCACAATGTCTTTTCACAATTTCCAAAATTCTAAAATTATTGCATTCCGGAAAAATTCTCCAATAAAATCAAAGTCCATTTTTATCAACAATTTTCTTGAAAGTTTTAGTTAATAATTCAATACTCGGAATTTAATATCCACTCCTCAAATTTGATTTTAATTAATGCACCTATATAAAAATGTAATCTCGTCCAAAAGTTTGAATTCAAATATTAGTCTATCAATAATTTATAACTCGATTTCCTCTTCCTCAAATACTCAACAAGGCGATACTTATGGATTCTCAAATTACAACATCCCATATAAAGTTCTAAAATTCATAACTTGCAATTAAAATAAACATATTGATAAATTTCCCAAAATTTCCAAATTTAATAACCAATTTAATCACATCACAATCTTCCTGGGATTAATAAGTCATAAATTCTGCCATGTTAAATTCTTGGCCCTTTATTTAAATCGATGTTTATCCTCGAATTTAATCATCTTGCCTCTCTTGTCAAGTCATAACTCTTTCATTGATCTTCGTCGAGGTCAATCCCTAATAATCATGGTCTAAGAAAATTTTACCCACAATCATACAACAAACAACTTAGAGGAACATGCATGGTTAGGGTCTGTCTTATCATGGTATTGCATTCTCTATCAGGGTGTACTACTAACTATATCCTAACAAAAATCACGAATACAACCCACGGTACTAGGGAAATCAATCAATCAAGAGACGAGAACATTAGGAAAAAGAAGAACCTGCTAACATATTTCTTGCAGTATCCCTTATCTCTATCATACACTTAACTCTAGCATATTCACTAACTGATTCCTATTCCTGCACACTGATATCCCTATCAACTAACCTTTAGTCCACAACATCCATAATTACATCCTCATTGCATACACCTGCTTATTAATACCTAAATCTGATACTAAGATTCTCTAATATAACCATGGTTCAATAATGCATCCAAGTTTGATACCTCTATCTCTCTAGTACCACACTCTCTGTCAGTTCTCGTTCCTACTATAATTGTCCATACTATTTGTTCTCATCACTCCTAGTGCACACCAAGTGTAACACCCTACTAAGTACTGCTCTTTCCAATACAACTTTAGATGGACACCCAAGCCAGCCTGCGGTGCCATCTCAATCCTGTTCAAGTTATCAGATCCTTACACATGTATATCATCTACTCATATATTAATATTTATATCTCTCATCTACCATAAAATTAATCCTCAAAATAATCGTTAAGGTTTAACTTCTCGATCAACTTAAAATGAATTGTATATACCTCCTCAAAATTAGATACTCAACATCGACACAAAATTTAATCACTTCTAAAATCTTTGTAGCCTTAACCATGTTTATTGAATTCATATTTGAAATCCTCAAAAATTTAATGACATAATCTCAACTCCTCTATTATTCTAAAAATAAAATCTTATTTCCACCTTTTAATTTATAACTCCACAATGTACATATCAGTGCTCACGGTCTCTGATACTCAAGGTGCACTCAATGCATCTAGTGTCTACAATTGTGTACTAAAATTGTATTGCCTGAATTACTTGTACTATTACCTCCAATGATCAAAGTTATCATCAACTGTGTTTTCTTTCATGATTTCAATTTATGTCAACTTGTATATTATCTAATTATCATCACACCGAGTGCTTACTGTTACTAGCACCATTTTCAATAATCCTTGATATAGAATCATTAGCACTCTTGATATTATATCACTAGCTTCATTAATGCATCATCTCTTCAAGCTCATTATAACTCATGATTACATGTATCTACTATAACACTCATGTTTCTTTACTCTCGTGGGTATGTGTATGGTTCCTCATCTCGATTGTTGTATATGTATTTCCCTGTAATCTTTTACAGCCTGTTAAACTGATCTGTGATACGCCTCACCAATTTCATTACCAATTTCGATATTTCTCCACTCATGACAGCTCATTAACTTTTTTTTTTTTTTGCGTATACAATTCCTTACCTTTAACACACCCGATACCAATCATCAAATTGAACATCATGCTCCATAATCCTTAACACAATTCCTGGATACTTAATTGTTCACGTAGATCATCCAATTGCATAATCATGATTATCCAGGACGGGTATGTTGGCTCTGATACTAACTCTTGAACTATCACTGGTACTCTATACTCTCCTTCTACTCACAGTCTCTTATGACCTTATCCTAGAACCATTGTTACAAGGTACTATGCTATGGGTTAATTCTAGATCAAGGCCTACTGCTCACATGTCTAACTAGGAAACACTTACAACTCACAAGCAACACTCAGTCAATACTAATACTCAAGACACAGTCATAATTACAAGTCACTAATTATCATTCTTAACAAGGAACCCTCAAGGGATAAAAGCTCAAAAGGAATTGGATTGAGGACAGAAGGTATCTTTACTGCTAATAAAGAAAGAAGCGAGGGAACAAAGTCCTGGAATAACAGAAATAGATAAGTCTTGAGATGATATTTTAAGAACCAATTTAAGATACAACCTGATAATCATACACGTCTGTCCGAAATCATGACACAGAGAATCCTCGCCACGCCAGTAAGCATAGATGCGATAAACGACAGATTCCGTAACTAAGGTATGCAACCCTATAATCATGTCATCTAGAATCCTCGCCACGCCAACCGGTATGGCTGCGAGAGACCCTAAGTTTCATAACTACAGTATGTACATCCTAGTCAGGTTCCTACGTTCTCGTCACGACAGCTAATATGGCTGCGATAAACTCTAGGTTCCATAACCCAAGTAGACGTTTTACCTTTCTCACTGTCCTCATCAATATATGTCATCAGATGATACCGTAAATTTTAGCTCGTAAAATTCATCCCGATATGAAATCAAAACTCAACAACGATACCAAGAATTAAAGTTAACAACTGGTCAACAAGAATCAAACTCAAATATCAACAAGTGAGAACGGACGAAAACAAGGAGGAATGATTTAAATTGGAATTTATAATGAGATTCTCAAGGGTCGTCCCAGGAATCTCTCAAATAATTTGTGATTGAGTATCCTCTCTCATCCTAGTATCCTATGTCCTATATTCTATTGCAGGCACGAAGTAGTACAACTAAGACGTCGCACTACCACGACATCGCACAACTAGCAAAGTCTGACCTGCATGGGCCACCACTAAAAACGTGTCACGACCCGCACCCGGTTTAGGGGCACGAGTGCGTGGGTACGTCCAGCCTACGCCGCAGCATCGGCGGTAGAACGCTGTCTAGGTCGAGTACTAACTAACAATCTCACGCTAGTATCCAACACCATAAGGAGATTCGGATAATACTATAGAAATATTCACAACATACTCAATCACAACTACAGCACGATAGGAATTCGAAGAAATAAAAGAATACAACATAAGTCTAGAGACAACATAATCATACCTGCAATCATTACTTCCAATCCCCAAGTGTGTCGGAACCAGTCTACTAATGTCACAGTCTGGAAAAATATTTTCCAGTCAGGAAGGAGCAAAGTACATCTCTAAATAGCAGTTCTATATAAATGACATAAACTATGTAGCAGTTCTAGATGGAAATATACCAGATGCATGTATAGGTACGAGAAATATACAATAAAGAAATACTGGAAATATTGTAAGTAATTGCAGGAAAAGAAACAATATGTCCATGAGCAAGAAACCTATGACTAAGTGTTTGAGTACTAGCTTTAACATGTGATCGGCTTGGGAACTTGATCAGGCTGGTTACATGTGATTAGCTATGATTCACGAAGGTCAGGCTAACCGTTGGTTAGCTATGATGCATGTAGAGGTCAGGCTAATCACACGTAACAGCTATGAGGCACTGAGATGGTCAGGCCGCACCCGACGTGAGATGTGGGGTGAGCTATGATGCATGAAAAGTTAGGTATGATCACATATCTACACTAAAATACTCCCCACCCCCGACTGGTATAGTAGATCCAATCATGGTACGCTATGGCACGGGATTCCCCAGGAAGGTAGCAAATCTCCCCGGGAATCAGTGTCTGTACATGCACAAGATAACAAGGAAAACAAGTCTTGTACAAGCTACACCATGAAAAGGAATAACATCTCATGACGAGATCCGTGTATACCAATCCGTGTAACCAATGTGTCAAGAACATGGATATCTACACTAGATACAGTGAACATAGGAGATATCATAAATTAGAAACTAATCAGAGAATGTACTCGCCTTGGGTCCTTAGCTGGTAATACCAATGTCATGTCCCAGAGTATCGTCTGGAGGAAACAACAGTCCTAAAAATATATCAAATACAACATTTGCATCAGATGCTACACTAACACAGTCTAAAAATACTGAGTTCGGGACTTCTCTAGGTATGATACCGGTCACCTAGGATCACCTAGTAGGGATACGGAAAACACATTACACTTATTAATACTTACAGTATTTATACATGCACCAATTTAATTGTATTTACAATATATATATATATGCATTTTTAAATACATATTTGATTTATACTAGTTGAACATTATATGTGTATACTCATACATAAAAATACATTTTAAAAATATATATATATTGTTAATGTTATTATTAAAATATATACTAATACTAGTACATCACATTAAATACATATACAATACATTAATTGCATGTACAAGATACATATAAAATAATAGTTTCATGATTAAGAGTCAACCAAACCATTAGGTTTGTTTTAGAGATTAGTTAAAATATCATATACAAAAGTCTTATTAGAATTTAAAATAGTTCATTTTTATATCCTGCTTATATAACACTAATTTATTATAGGTATTCAACACATAGGTAATATTTATCTTAAAAAATATATAGATACATAAGCTTATGGACATAGTTATATGTATTTATAAATAAGGCTATAAGCAGTTACACATATATAAATAATCATATACTGATTTCACTATTAAGTATAATAGCGAAGTAACATCTCTATACTGAAAATCATTTGCACATATATAAATATATAACAGGTCACTTTAATAAAAATATTTAGTATATACATAATACTCTTATAAAGATATAACATCATACTACACATATTTAAACGTTATACTAGTATCTCTGTAAACAGATTAGAGATGGGATTACCAGTGGTGAACAACTTGGCGATGTCGACGCGGGGAGGCGGGGCAAAATATGGTGGTTGACGGCCACGGTTGCGGTGGTCTCGATGGAGAGGTGGGGATGGCGAAAGACGACGGTGCTCGGCTAGATAGTTGCTTCGCCGGTTCAATGGTACACCGGTCGGGAACGAGAAGGTCTGCACGGCATTCGCAGCCACAGAAAACTGCTTGGCGCAGTTGCACCCCGGGGGTAGCAGTATGGTGCTCGCTCGCTCGAGGATTCCACGGCAGCGCTAGAATGTCAGAGAGCCGTGCTCGTCACTCGATGGTGGTGCACGACTATGAAGTCGCCGGAGGAGAGAGGTGTTGCTGCTGCATATGGAGACGCGTCAGTGCAGCTGCCTCACGCGGGAGCGGTCAGGATGCGGCGGTACCACGACGCCGACGGCCAGGAGTGGGAGGAGGATTGAGCAGCGGGTCTGCTGCTCGCCGGAGAGATGTGGACGGATGGATGGATGCTGGTCGGAAAACTGAGCAGCGGGAGGGGGTTAGCCGGACCGGGATGAACGCAGGGAGTCGGCTTGGCTTGGTCGCCGGAGGGTTGATGGGATGGTGGTGGTGTAGGTGATGATGGTGGTGATGATGACAGCAGTCGATTGCCGCCGGGAGGGAGTTGGTGAAGCCTGTGGTGGTGGTGTGCTGATGGAAGGAGGAGATGGAGGGAGTCTGCCGGAGTATGGACTTGGCCGGTGCAGCGGGACTCGGCCGGCCGGAGCAGTTGCCGTGTGGAGAATGGAGGGTGGTGAAGGGAGCAGGCCGTGGGGAATAGGAGTACAGCAGGGAGTCGGGGAATAAGCACAGTGTCGCCGGAGTATGCCGGTCGGGTGGCTGAGGGAAAAGTGAGATGGGGGATGATGAATAGTGTCCCCCCCCCCTCTCACAAATTTGAATTCAAATTCCAAATAAAAGAAGAAGAAGAAAAAGGAAGAAGAAGAGAAGAAATGAGAAGAAGAAAGGAAGAAGAATTTCTTCCTACGTTGGAGAGGATGGAAACTTGTGAGGAGGTGGGGGCTTGCTTGGGGATTAGGGTTTTCTAGGGAAATGGGTTGATGTGACATTAAATAGTAAAAGGGGTGAGAGGGTGTGTGAATCTAATGGTGAGGATGGACCCACTTTAAATGAGTGGTCCAGATTGGACATGAAGAATGTTCATGTGGGGATAAGGGTGATAAAAATATTAAGGATTCCCCCTTTGGTTTAAACAAATGGGTGTTTACACCAAAACTGCAAATTTGCAAATTAGCCCCCTTACATTTGGGTATTTGCACAGACGCATAAAATGACGAAAATTTGGCGGGCGATTCGTGGTCCGATGTTTTGTAGGGTCAGGGGGCGCTGTAAGTTTGGTGTGGGCTAAAATAGCAGGGCACTGGAATTAAATTGGAATTTCAGAATTGGTTAAAATAGTATCCTCAATTTAATTAGAAATAAATGCAAGTGGTGTTCTAAAATTAATTAGGAGTACACGGGGCCAAAATCAGGTCAAGTCATCAATACCAATAATGAAGAAGACTCAGAACAGAATATTACCCTAATTTGGGCCGCACGAAAAATAGGTCAAGATTGCCTCAAATTTTCGATTGGAACGCACAACGATACAAAATAGGAATTTAAAATAAACGTCCGCGACGATTTTTGTGCGGCTAGAAATAATGCACAGAGAGCATATTATGAGTTGCAAAAAATAGCAGAATGGAAGGCGGGCATGTCTAGGGCAAGATTGTGAAATTTGTTGGAAGACAAAAGTCAGGATACTGCTCCAAATATCGAAGCAAAAGCAATGCGCAATAATTAAGTAAAAATACGGTAATTAAATACAACCTCCAATAACTTAATTCTAAAATAAACAATTAACCTCAAAATCCCATAATTCGGACAGGTGTTCCTCTACTGGGCTTCTAGGTCAAGTCTGCTAGCTCAAAACAAATGAACACTGCATCTATCACTATATTTAATTACACATCACACATAATTATTTTAAATAAATAAAAAATAAAACTTATCATAAAATTATCTAATTGTAACTACCATAATATTAAATATTATAAAAAGTTGAAAATACCCCTGGTTTCAGAATGTGGTAGTGACATTTACAGACTTTTGACCCTGACACATTTTTTGGTGCAAGACGGCCACTTGTGGACCCTATGTTGACCAGAAACTGAATTTTTGCCCCTGTGTCCAAATTGGATGTCTTAATATACTTTTTTTGAGTATCTCACTCATTCCGGGACTGTTGATGATATTTGTGACAGCATCTAGAGACATCTGCTCCAGTTTCTATCTTGCTCTGCTACTTCTTTGGCGAGTTCGTGTTCGAATCTTCGTCTGGCTTCCAGGCAAGTATACTTTACCTTGTTGTAATGTTTAAATTCAGTTAATATAGTTTATATGTTTCTGCTTTAAATATTATATAACTGTGCACGTTCGAGAATGACTCGGGTGCAGTCCACGAAGGCGTTGACGTTAGGACTTGTGTTTGATCTAGTGTCTAGTGGTCGCACCTAAAGTTGTGGAGTTATCATTACGACTCCCCAGGCCTTGACACATATCATTGCACGTCATAGCGTGAGTTCATGATAGGACATGGGCTTACGCACTTGACTGGCCATCAGTGCGAGTAACACGTATGATGGTATTTAGCGTAGTTGTTTAGTTCTTAGTGACTTGCATATAGTTACGAGATATCCACGTTGTACTTGGGATATGTACATTGGCATTGGGCGGGGAGGACGACTAATAGGCGTATGGGACACCACCTCCTTTATGCAGATACCATGCTTTTCAGAGCATTGGACGTTATACAGATACCACGCTTTTCAGAGAGCTGGACGTTATGCAGATACCACGCTCTTCAGAGTGTTGGATGTCATGCAGATACCACGCTCTTCAGAGCGTTGAACCTAATTATTTATGCAGATACCATGCTCTTCGGAGCGTTGGACGTTATTATATATGTAGATTGCCCCAAGATGGGGAAATATGTGGCATATACTAGCCAATCATGATGATTGGTAAATTACGTCAGCATAAGTCTAGCCTACACTTACCTATACGCACTAAGTTGTCCTCAAATTATATTTACTTAGGAGGATAGTTCACCCTGATTTATTTTACTCAGTATTTACTTTATGGTATATACTTTTTGTATCTTATTACGTCCCTCTGAGGACCTGGTTCCCTTTCAGGTTATTTGAACAGTTTGGATGTGGCTTGATCTGGTGGTGTGTTGGACATCCTTGCAGGTATCTTTATATCTTTCCTCTATTACAGTAATGTACTATTTCCCATTGTGACTCTGCTATTGTAGCCTAGTGTTTATAGGCCTATATTATTCTCTTGGTCTATTCGAATGACTGTATTATTGTGCCGCAGACTAATGATGCATACCGTTCTCTCATGTAATTTATTTACCATAGGTTGAGATTTAGTTTAGTTGTTGCATGTTAGAATTAAATTTTTATCTTGATCACTTGACCATGGAAAATAAAAGTGCACTTCGTCGGGTCCATTAAATTGGAAACCCCTACGGAGTCGTACCAGCTGGCCATTGCCACATGTCTAGTCCCACGTATTTTGGGACTGGGGCGTAACATGGTTGTCGGATCCCTAGTTTTTGGAGCCTGTCTTGGTTGTCCCGAGCATCGACGCGGTCACGCAGGTACTTAAGAGTCTCTTGGATATCGTTTGGTAGAAGAGGACAAGAGGATTGAGGTATTGTTTGACTACTTGTGTCACTACCTTATTTCTAGAATAATGGTATTTTTGTCATTTTCTATTATTTATTATTGGTATAACTTTATTTCATAATAATTAGTATATATATATATATATATATATATATATATATATATATATATATATATATATATATATATATATATATATATATATATATATGATGGTTGTATGTTAGCCCCTTAGTTAGACTAATTTTTATTGAACCTAGATGAACCCAACTAGACTTGTCATGACCTTAGTGCAACCCATTTGGTTTACCATGGTTGACTAGTTATAGAAGAGGGAATGAGTCAATAACCCCTTGTAATTAAATAAGAAACTCTCTTAATTAAAACCCTTATTAAAATAACTCTTCATGACAACCATAGGGGCCTATTGGACATTCCACATTAGCCAAACCCTAGGGTTTGATGGTCGACCCTATATAGGAGGAGGGAGCCTCCCTCCACTTCATTAATAGTTTATTAAAAACTCTAAGTTTGTGTTCTTCCCCAAGTGATTCATTCCTCCACCAAATTTCTCAAATTAAATTCCAACCCCTCTCATTTTTATCTCCAAGGAGAGCTAGAGGCTTGAAGATTGCAAGAGGCTAGTGAAATAAGAGTTTTGCTAGGAGTTGGTGTTCATTTCTCATCCTTGTGCTCATTTGAAGGAACCACATTGGGAATCAATCTTCTAATAGGTAAAATTTCATTTTCTTTGTCATTTTAATTTGAGAATGGTGTAATATACCCATTGGAACCCTTCTTTGGTTTAGGACTACCCATGGGAAGAAGAACTAGGTGCATAGGAGGCCTATGGTGGAAGTTACATTGAGTTTTGTGTCCATTTGAGAAAAATCTGAGGTGACACACCAAGTGTTTGATAGAATATCTATTGTGCTACTTATACCTTATTGACTATATTAGATGTGTCCAAGGTGATAGGATTGGTGGTATCATAGTCTATTGAGAGTATCATGAATTTGGTGTGTGTCATGGGGTGGTGCACACCAAGTATTTGATTTTATGTGTAGGTGTGTATCTACCCATATAGGAGTGTATATATATATATATATATACGTGTATATATATTCTTAAGTGCTGTGTTACCTATATATGTGAAGTCTGTAATGGTTCAAGTGAGGGTGTACTTGTGTGTGTTCTGGAAAGGATCTGTAAAGGGGAGCAACTTCTGTGTGCTCGGGTACTGCAAGTAATACTTGTGTTATACTGTACTGTGTAGTGAGCATGTTTGATCTCGGTGCTCATGGGTGCCTCCTGTCATTGTGGTGTAATATATGTGAGTACTGCACAATGCATTAGGGGACCTATAAGAGAGGGGATGAGTTACAGTATTGTGGTGGAGAAAATGTGGATAGAGTGCAACCTGTGCATAGTTGCATTGGTCTGCAGTAAAGTATTAAGGATGAGTATTACCTGATTTATGTATCAATAGGATATCCAGGTTTAAGGCTTGCATTAAAGTGCATGGGTTGTTTTGATTACAGGAAAGTGTGCATTAGAGGACATAGGGCAATGGGTAAGGGGAGAGAAATCCTCAGGTCTTTTATCCAATTGATTGAGAGTTTTTCCGATTTCTGCAGTCGGGGCAGTTAGTACCTGTGTCCAGGTGAGTGAGTTGGGTGTGCAGGCATTCAAATACTGATATGTGGCTTTGCATAGACTGCAGTGCAGTTGTGTAGATAGATAGGGACTGTGTGTTTGTTTGTTGAGTTATTAAACTCTAGCAATAGGTGTAGGCTCATCAGTGTGCACAAATGAGCAAATTTTGGGGGCAACAACAACAAGTTTAGAGTTAAGTTTAGGTATGCGAGAGTTATTTGGGGAAAGTGTAGTTGAGTAGTGTGGTATGAATGTCTAGAATATATATGATACCTAACTAAAAATAATACCTAAAGCCAAGGTATGGATATTATCTGTAAACTCCCTCACCCAAAATTAGGTCTACTTGGCATAAATAGAGAACAAGGGCTAGTTTGTATCCAATTGGAAATAGGACACGACATTTTATTTAATTATACAATGTTCATATCACATAGTGCACCTTACCGTGCTTCGATAATTGGAGCACCTCACTAACCATTGCCTTCCTACAAATTTTTCATCCTTGTCCTAGACATGCCCGCTTTCTATTCTGACTTCGGTGTAACTTATAATTATGCTCTCTTGTGCTACATTTTAGTCGCACAATATTCGTCGCGGACGTTTATATTTAATTCTAAATAAAATATGACTTTGTACCCTTGTGCGTTCCAATCGAAATTGGGAACACAATCTTGACCGTTTTGTGCAACCCGAATTTTGTTAATATTCTACTCTGAGCCCTCTATATCCATGACACTTGTGTCCCACCTAATTTTATCCCCATGTACTTCCAATTAGTTCCAGAATACCTCGCGCATTAATTTTAATTAATTAAAACCCAATTTTCATCTTTGTACAATTTTCTAATTTATTGGGCACTTTTATGCAAAAGCGCGTTGAGGTGTCTACACCGTCGGACACAATACAGGAAGAAACCTATTTTTCCTTCATAGGAATTTTTCTATAATTTTTGGAATGTACAACGCGCACATCGCCCCCTTATTTTAAACCTAGTCCTTGCATTTAAACAAGGCAAACTATAGCCTCCAAACATCCCCATGTGAGCCCAAGGCCCAAGTCCAAAGAGGTGTTGACTAAGCCCAATCTCTTAGGTCAACCCTTAACCCCCTTCACATGTATAAATAATTACCTCCCTATTTTATTCATCCTCACAAAACCTAAACACCAAACCCATCCCTAAACCTAAAGGCAGCCGACTCCCCCAACCCCTTCCTGTTCACCACCGCGAGCCGCCGCCCCTGGCCGAAGATCCCGTCTGCCGTTCTCCTCCACACGACGCTGCAACCGCCGCCTCGCCTCTCCTTCATCGCCGGAACCGAGCACGCTCGCCTGAAGCACAGCCGACCCCTCCTCCGGCCGATTGTACCACCACCTTCGTCCCCATCAACCATAAACGTCTTCCCGAGCCTCCACCAGTCGACATCTCCTCCATCCCGATGTCAGCCACCCACGCCGAGCAACCCCCTCCGCCTGACTCGACCGAACAGCCCCGCTGCTCTCGACTGTGTCACGCCCCAGTCCCAAAATACATAGGACTAGGACACGCAAGCATGCCAGCCGCATGGATATGGCAACTCCAATATATGGAAACCATAACCCATACGTACGCTGTAATATGAATATCAAATCCGCAAGTGGTATAAAATGTATCACAAGTCACAGGGTACAATCTAAATCTCATCCACGGAAATCAAATATAAATAAATAACCAGTATCTATGAAACTAGATCTCAATATAATTATCTAAGGATGATAGTTGGATGGAAACAAATCCACTACCAACTCGAATGGAAAAGTACAACACAATAAACACAATATAAGTATACCAGCTAACAATCACGGGCTCGAAGAGTAGACATCCTCGAAACATATATAATCATCCAAATCTGCGCTCCTGCAAATACTCAAGAACAGATACACCTGGCAGGGGACCAGGTCCTCAGAGGGACGTAACAAGATACAGAACAACAAGCCAATTTGAATACAGTAAACATGCATAATAGGTAGAAAATATGTAAGTACGTTGTACAAGACAATCTATATGAATGCAAATGAGGACAACTTTTCGACGTATGGGCAAGGGTAGGCTACTCGATCTAAATCTCACACTCACACACTCGTCAGTGGACATTATCAGCCGACATACCTCGGGGGTAGCGACCCTCGTGACTCCATCAATCGATATACCTCAGGGGTAGCGACCATCGGACACGACCACCATAGTGCGTGCTAGTTACTACGGTTTACCAAAGTGGTTAAAGCCCATACGCCTACTGATTGTCCTCTCATGATACAAAGTGTCAAGTGTGTGTCAACATACATATAATAGATAGTAATGACTGAAAGAAAACGCACATGCAATGCATATACAGAAATGCAATGAATATACAAAAATATAAATAGCATTCAAAAGTACTGTAAGCAATTTGGCAAGGTATCTTGCCTGGTCTGAAAAGGATGAAGTCCCAACTCAAGGCGTCGTCCGATCTACCCGTCACATAAATTAAACAAGTTAGGTTACAAAAGTGGGTAAATAGGTTCCTCCATTTAATCTATTTTAATTCTAAATAAAATAACCTAAAATAGTATTTTAATCTTATTATAACATGATTTTATTGTTAAGCTCTAATTTTGGTCCATAGAAAGTCAACTTTAAGGATTTGTGATCAGTGACACGCAAATCGAGGCAACCCGTTGACCAAAAAGTCAACCGAATCAAATCCTAGATTTGTGTATGGAATTTTATATATTTCAATGCTACATGAACACAGGAATCGACAATTTCATAAAATCACAAGTCGGTAAAGAGTTATGGCCACAAGGGCGTACACAGATGACAATTTTGAGTGGTTTCCTATTTACGTCTACTTTGCACAAATTTTACAGTAGAATAAACTTATATATTAAATTTTGGAAAAATAATTTTCTGGAAGTTCATCATGTCAGCTTTCCGAAACTTTAAAAGGTTCATAATTTCGAGTTCGAGATCTCCCGAAATCTCAAAAATACCAAAATGCGTCTGATTTCAGACAGCTGGCACTTTTAGAATTTTCTGAAAAAATAGGTTCATAAATTATTAAAATAAATTATATAATTAGAAAACTAACCTTGATATAGTTCTAACAAAAAAAATTGGAGCGCGTTTGAAGTCCGGAGCTAGGAGATATCGTCTTTTTAATTCGTCATAACTAGTAGAAAATGAGGCTGAATTTATGATAAATTTTGACTATTTTTGGACCAAAAAGAGAGGAATTTGGGGAAGAAAAATATGAAGGATGAGGTATTTATAATGGTGGACACTACTTAATTAAATACGACTAGGATTGGTTAATTTGGATAGGATTATAATGAATTTAAATAAGGATAGGATATGCATGAAGTTGCTTTCCTAGTAGGTTCAGGATTTGAATTAATTTAAAATAGAGTTTAAATTTATCTCAATAATTTATAATCTTAAATATAATTAAAGATAATACAAATAATTTATAAAATCTTATTAATATCTATTAACACTAAATTAGCATATATATAATATTAAGACTATATATATCCAAATAAATCCTAAATAATTTTAAAAATCTAAATAAATTTCTTAAAATTCTAAATAAATTACAGAAAAATATAATTAAATATTTTAAACTAAAATAAATATTTGGTAGGAACAACATGCAAGTATGGTCGTATAGTAAATCATAGAAGTCCTAAAAATTTACGTTCCCTATGTTTTAATTACCTAAAAATTCTAGAAAAATCTCCAAAAATCTAAAATAGCCAAAAAATGATTCTAAATAAATATTTATATAAGTAAATATATCAAAAAATTTATTTTCTAATTAACTAAAAGAATACTCTAAAGAAATTTAATATTTAAAATAATATAGAATAATATAAAATACACACAAAATACCTATTTTGGGTGAGGGGGTTTACAATCTATCCAACTTACAAAAATTTCGTCCTCGAAATTGACACTAATCCATATTCATAATAATCACTATAGCTATTACACCACATAGCTATCTAGCAGTGCTTCCTAAAAGTCATGGTCTGTCATCCTAACACTTCTCATTTATTGTCCATACACTATCCTATTATCCTCTAACTCGTCTACACTACCCAACTTACAAAAGTTCTACTAGTAGTCACAGTCTCTTGAGGCTATTGTCTAGGTTGTAAGACGAATATATTTATTGGGTCAAGAATCTTGGGGTACTTGTCTTGAATCTCACAACCATGATTTTTTTTGTAACCGTCAAGTATCGTAGTCTAATACTGCCATGCCACCTGACCAATATGTCTGCAAATACTTCGACTACTTTACTACAACGGTCTAGCTGCAGTTGTCGTTACTTTGTCAGCGATTTGTCATAGTTGTCAGTTCGTAACAAGTGCCTTCAATTCTTTCCTAGGCATAGTGTAAGTTTTTGGGCAACAGTTAAAGTCTTGACTAACTTATAAAACTATTAAAAGTATAAACTAGTTCAAACAGTCTAACAAATTCCTATTAGCCTAAGGGATGCTATACATGGATTTTTTAAAATAATAAGAGGATACAGATATTGCTATAGGTCATATACATAAGGGTTATTATTAAGAACTCATGTCACGCCCCAGTCCCAAAATATCGAGGAACTGGACACGTGGCAATGACCAGCAGCACACATCGATGGACAAACCCAATTTAATGGATCCATCGGGGCATACTTAAGCTGTATTATAATGATCAGGATTTACTAATCTCATCCACAGAATAGACACAACAATATCAACAAAAAGTATTTAAACAACATCCAGTCACAAGTAAATAAAATCGAGGAACAACCCGATATTAAGTCTGTTACAAATGTTCTCTTAAACAGGAAATAAAGAGTTTAATTGCTATAAAAACTGAGCATAGCGAAGCAGATATTCAGAAAAAGTCCTCAGCGATCACCTTGTCCTCAGGGTCTGGTACTGTTTCGAGAAGTGCTCCTGTTTCGTACACCTCAGGGTAGATCTCGTCTGCTAATCCTGGGAACATAATCCATTCCAGGTCCTCAGGGGACATAGCAAGGTACAGATAATACAAGCCAAAATAATGCAGTGTAGCAATAAATAAAACAATAGCGTAAATAAATAACCAGCTAAGTGATATGTAAGTGAGAGTTTTAGTCATACTCAGGCTGAGACTACTACAGGATCAGTATCGGTTAAACCCATAGCAGTATTCTCTCGAAGGGCCAGAACTTGCGCCAAAGCTCTATATCAGAGACTAAGACACCTCCAAATGACAATAATTATAATATAATCAGCCTTGATATGGTATTACTCTCCCCACCCAATGTAATCTCACGTCACAGTTCACGATGTACATGTTACGCAAGATCAAAACTAATACAATAAGTCAGGATAAAATCTAAGCATGTAAAGATGTCATAAACCTGTATCCTATACAGAATCACCTTGAATATTTCAGGAAGATTCTGTCTCATGATTCGTGTCAGGTGTCCTGGGTATAATGTACTTGATATGGCAAGTACGAGAATGTAAATGTCACGATATCCATCTCTAGGTGACGTTGCACAACCCTGCGTACGGTGTTGGCATTCGACTATTAATCGGACGCTAAGCAAGTCATACGGCCCTAGGGTTAAGCATGAACAATAGTCACAGGAATAAACCAAGAGAACAAAATGAATCAATATACTACAATTATGGCAAGGTACACTTGCCTGGATTTCCGGCTCCAATTGTAGCTCTGGCAGCAGCGAGATTTGCAGGCAATTCTCCGGTTGCTGAAATAGACATCACCATCAGATCCAAAAAATATCAATTAGCTAGAAACGCATGTCCTTGAGTCTAATTTGGACACAGGGGCAAAAATGACATTTTCAAGTCCAAGCGGGGTCCACATGTGGGCCGCTTTGCACCAAAAAATGTGTCAGAACCAAAGGTCTCCAAATCTGTCAAACTTAGTGTCAACAGGTCCACAACGTTGATACAAACCCAACGAAACTTTCAGAATTGGATTCTGATGAGCCGTTCACAAAATCGCCCGTCAAGTGGAACCTGTAGGGCCCACGATACGCGATTTTGTCAACGTTCTCAGAATCGAACCAAACTTGGGTCACATGACCTGCGTATTGCTACGAGTCCGATGGCACAAGTTTCATTTCGATCCGACGTGTGTACACTAAGTTACATCGAGATCCAGAAAGGACAGATACGGGACGTTATCGGCGGATACGCGTTGATTCTGGTGTGCACGCACATCCAAATCAACTTCTGTGAAATCTTGCACGTCCGTATCAACGACGCGCATGTATCGGTAAAGACCGCACGTGACCAAGTCGTCCCGTTTGGCGGGACGTACTCAGTTCCGGGGTAAAATAGGGCGTTGATTTTCCTATTTTTGGATCGCGGTTCGCGATCGCCACAGGACGTGATGCACCGAGCCGGTTGTACGGGCATCGAGGGGGTCATGCAGTCTACGCGTCACAACTGACAGAAACGAAAACAGGGCAGCGAGGAGAGAGATATGGGTACCTGAACAGGGTTCCAAAAATCGAGATTTTCTCGCGTTCTTGTGTCTCGAGCTGTGTCCTGTATCAGCCGTGTCCGGGATGTGTCCAGGTTAGGGCAGCTGTGTCCGGCCGCTGGGAGTGGGGGCTCGGGTCGGCGAAGGTCGGCGATGGCTCGGGGAGGTTCAGGGCGGCCGGGTGCACTGGCGGAGGCGTCAGCTAGGGCTCAGGCGGCCGGTGCTAGGTCGGCCGGAGGTGATGCTCGGGGTGCTGGCCAGCGAGGGGCTCGGGGAGACAGAGACGGAGGGTTCGCCGGGGGAGACGACGGCAGGGCAGAGGTTCCGGTGGCGGCGAGGTCGGGCAGAGTGTAGGCAGCGGAGACGGAGGCGGAGAGGGGATCGATCTAGGGCGGAGGCGAGGGTTTATATAGGCGGACGGGAAAGCTGGAGGGGCGGCCGGTTGCGGGGAGAGGAAGAGGGAGGGACGGCCGGCGGTGTAACGGCCGGAGGCGAAGCAGCGGATGCAGGGTCGGTTACAGGGAAGAGAAAGGGGTTAACGGGTTTCGGGTTCGACGGGTCGGGTCGGGTCAGGCGGATCCGGCCCGATCCAATAAAAATGAATGCGGGTCGGGTTTTGGGTTTCGGGTTTCGGGTCGCGGGTTAGACCCAGATCCGACCCGCTAGGTTTTGGTTTGGGTTGGGTTCGGTTCAACAGTTTGGTTTATTTAAAATAAACCTGGTTCATTTTGGTTTAATTATAAAAATAGTTTTTAGGACTTTAAAAATACTTCCGGGGTCCAATAAATTTCCGGAAAATTACCCTATGTCTAGTTTTTCATTTTACATCAGAAAATATTATTTTCATAATATTTTTATATTATTTAATATTATTTAAAAATCATTTAATAATGAGAATACCTTAGTTTAATTACAGAAAATCCTAGAAAAATTCCAAAAAATTGTGAAAAATTAAAATAAAAAAATTCTTGAAAATTAGGAGGTTTACAACTCATCCTTTACTTATTAATCATCTACTAAACCATTTATATTTTTAACTAACAAAACTAAGGATGGGGTCGAAGTAGACCAACAATTCATGTTGGCACGAAAAAGACGTAACTACGATAGGGAGAATTAAGCACGAGATAATGAATGGATAGAGAAGAGAAGATGAGCCACCCAAGGGGGCAAGATGGTGATAGAAAAAGAATACTACTACTGCTACTCGCGTCATCTATTAGCATCGCGTGTATGCCATCTGGGTAAAATATCAGTATATCCTCATAACTGCTAAACCAACACCTATATAATTCTACGCCTACTATGCACCTAAGATCTCGTATCATAAAGGGGGTCATGAGTATGCAATGACACATATAACTAAGGTTGTACCTGTATCTACGGCTTTATGTGGCCGCGCTCTCTTGTTTGTCATCATGAATGCTTGGCCTATGGGGTATATCTAGTACTATTCGTGTATCAAACTTATACTAAGCACGAACGTTCGTCTTTCCGAAATAGGGGAAGACAGAAAACAATAATAAAGAGTTCAAGGAGGAGGTGATATAATACAAGTACGGGGTTCGAAGGGATTAAAGAATTTTGAAAGGGAGTTGCCAAGGCAGTTGTGGATTTAAATCTTATTTTGGTAAATTCCTATATGCATGTTCATATCAGAACAGTTATGTACCTGATATGATATGCTCTGACCAGTCTAGAGGGCAAGTATATTCGTCTAACAAGTTGAGTCAACTATATCTCAATCCACATAAAGTAGTGATACAAAGAGCAAACCAAGTGCACTACGGTTGATCAGACCATAATACACCGATTCTGATTTAAACAATGTATTAGTGTGGGCCCCCAATAATACATATGTCATGAACAAGCTTAATAAAAGAATAAGCTTGCAAAACTAGGCTATAATAGCAGCATAAGTCGAGGTAGTAAAAATATAAGTACGCTTGATTATGATGGAGGAAGGTACTGAATAATCTAAGTTCACCAAGAAGATCGGTGTTGTGCCTCTATAATTGCCATACTAATTTCTTGTCCATGTCTAAAGTCAACCAAATGGGTGTATAGGCCTCTAAGTTCTACAGTCCAGAATAACACTAAAGTTCTATAGTCTGGATAAACACTATTTTTTTTTTGCAAGTCTATAGCTGGTGTCATTCAATTATACTTCATTAATGGGGCAATAGGACTATGTGTTACTAGGTTATGAGACATACTATCCAACTTACAATAATTTACTAATAGTGTTATTGAATACTAGAGGGTATATACCTAGTATAAGTCATCTTCCTAACCTCTATCAAGCACGAGAGAAGATCGACGTTGAGAAGGGATCAAGAAAGATGCAATGCAAGCGATCAAATGAGAATGCGAAACGAAATCAAGGGAGGTGATAAATAAGTGGATGAAATCCTATATTCTAATCCTATGCACAGGCTTGCTCGGTACAGTGACGTAACCGAGATAATATGCTCTCGACCTGCATGGGCCACCACAACTGAGCCGAGCCCCCTATCGCTGAACCTCCTCGCCTGAACGCTGACTGCCTCATCCCCGCTGTCACCTCCTCCTCCCTCTCTTCTCCTCTTCTCCGGCCTGACCTCCCCATCTCGCCGGACCTCCCTCAGCCTATTACCACCGCCACCAGCATCATCTCCATCATCACCCCTACCACCAGAACCGTTGCCACTACTGCCATGACCACCACCCGGCCAGACACCTCCCCCTGGCCGGAGCTACATCACCACCGTTCACCCTCCTCATCAACATCATCGTCATCATCATCATCTCTTCATCGACACCATCACCGTCTCACATCATCATTATCATCATCATCATCATCAACCTAAAATCACCATCATGATCATCGCCATCATCGTAGATATCATCTCATCGTAACCCTTATCGTCATTATTGACATTGTCGTCATCATCATTACCATCGTCATCGTCATCATCGTCGTACCTGTGCGTACACCCCGAGGTTCGAACCTGCCCCCTTCCTTCTTATTTCGTATAAGTGCTTGTATGCAGGGTTTTAGCATATTGGTTTAGTTAGTTGACACCAGACCGTGTCGGAGAACCCTACTCGTATACGTGTACGTACACATATGCGTATATGTTCAGATTAGGTTTATATATATATTGTATAATTATTTAAATAATTATGCTAATTATGATTTTGTATTTATTCTGTATGGCCCTAGGTAATTATGGATATTCCATAGTCCATTTGACCAAGTGACCCTAAAGACCTGTTAGTTGACTACCTGTTGTACATTAAACGTACTGGCATAGACACATGCTTAGATGACTGTCTGATTATGTACAGCACTTGAAGACATGACACCCGCGTAATCAGACGTGCACGTGACCCTGTTAGTTGACCAATATCACCCCTAGCGTACCCTCTGCGTCCAGTGTATTATGGTTGTGTATGTGCTAGTGTAATGACTGATGTTGTGTTGTATTATATTATATGTATATAGGACATATAGGATTGTTCTGCGCGACTTCAGGAGCAGGTTATTGGTACTTTGCAGCTTTCTTGCCAGGCAAGTATACCTTGCCTTGTTGTACTGTTTAAATTCAGTTATATATTCAGTTGCATGTTTATTATTTTAGATTATATAACTGTGCACGTCCGAGAGAGACTCGGGTGCAGTCAACGAATGCGTTGATGTTAGGACTTATGTCTGACCTAGAGTCTAGTAGACCCACCTAAAATTGTGGAGTTATTGGTATGACTCCCCAGGCCTTGATACGTATCATTACACGTCACAGAGTGAGTTCATATAGGGACGCGTGCCTCATACTCGACCGGCCATCGGTGTGAGCAACACGTGTGACAGTATTTAGCTTAGTGTTTATTTCTATTGAGACTTGTATTATAGTACGAGATATCCACGTCGTGTTCATGACTTGTATATCTATATTGGGCGGGGAGGACGACTAGTAGGCGTACGGGACATCCCACTTCCTTTACACTGATGCCACACTCGACGGAGTGATATGGACGATATATACTACACTTATGCCACATTTTTAGGAGCGATATGGACGATATACTATACTGATGCCAAGTTCTTCAGAGCGATATGGACGATATACTATACTGCTGCCATGCTCTTCGGAGATGGACGTTATTATACAGCACCCTTGTATGGGGGCATATGTGGCATATACTAGCCAGTCATGACGATTGGTGAATTACGTCAGCATATGTCTAGCCTACACTTTCCTATACGTACTAAGTTGTCCTCATATTGCATTCACTTAGATGGTTAGCGCACCCCTCTTATTTATTCAGTATTTACTTTAAGGCATGCTTCTATATATCTTGTTATGTCCCTCTGAGGACCTGGTCCCTTTCTAGGTGTAGATGTTCATGAGTATTCACAGGAGCGCAGATCCGGACTGATTACTTATATTCTGAGCAGGTCTTCTCTTCGAGTCTCAGTGGTTGATAGTTGTGGTATTTACCTTGTATTTATCTTGATTATTCTTTATTCTAGTCGGTAGTGGATTTGTTTCCATCCGACTATCATCTTTAGATACTTATATTGAGATATAGTTTTATAGTTATTGGTTATTCATTTTTTATATTGATTTCTGCGGATGAGATTTAGTTAAGCCCTGTGACATATATGTATACCACTTGTGAATTATTATTCATATTAAAGCGTACGTGTGTTATGGTTTCCATATATTGGAGTGCCATATTCATACGGCTGGCATGCTTACGTGTCCGTCCTACGTATTTTGGGACTGGGGCATGACATTATCTAGTCTAGATTTAGCTAAGATTATGTTGGTATCAGTTAGAGTATAATATGTAAGCTTGGGGTTTTGGTACCCTTGATTATTGAGTCAGTGCAGGATAGTAATTAAATACTAAGTTATTGGTTACTTATATATATGTAGTATATATGTACAAAGATGATATTAGGCTAGTGAGTGAATATCAAGTATTATTTTAGGTATCAAGGTAATTATTAAGATACCTAGGATACTATAGATTACGAGTAAAGATATATGATACTCAATATCTAATAACTAGTATAAGCCTAGTATTACTCTAGGAACCTAACTACCAAGTACTTATGAACCTTAACCTTAGTAAGAACCTAGAATCAAGGTGTTGACCTAGAAATGACTTGGAGACTTAGTATCAACTAGTATAGCATGTTTATAATTCTAAAATACTATTTTTGACTTTATATTCCTATTTAGGTCCTCGAGGCACTGTTACAGATACTGTTGACATTCCACATCAAATTCCATGCGAGTACATTCTCTGACAGTTTTTATTATTTTTGATGATTATTATGATTCTAGTTTGTTGTGTTATACTTGATTCCCGACACATGGATACACGGTCTAGTATCATAGATACCTGTCATGAGGAGTCGTGACTGGATCCATCGTTCTTGCCGGGGATGGGAAAAATTAGCAAGTTATGTGATTATACCCCACCTTACATGCATCATAGCTCACCCCACATATCACGTAGGGTATAGCCTGACCATATTACATGCCTCATAGCATGTTATATATAATTAACATAACTCTTGCTCGCATCATAGCTAATCAGATGGTTAGCCTGACCTCACATGTATCATATCCAATCATATATAACAAGCCTAATTTAGCCCCAAGCCGATCACATAACAAACTAATATTTTAAGGTACTTAGCCAGTATTTCTATTCCTTTGTTTCCAGTTCATACATTGCTAGTATTCATATTTATCTGCTTTCACTGCTTAGTTTTACCAGTGTACTCATTGCTAGTTATTTCTCTATGATATGATGATTGTCTCTCCAGTTTTCCTTATATTCTAGTATTTTATTCCATCATGTATATTTTTTACTTACTGCTTTATAGTTTTTATCAATATAATTGAAATTGTTGTTAGTGTTTGTGCTTCGCTCCAATACTGATCGGATAATATTCTTCAGAGGATCTCAAGGACTTTTGTCCCATATATTATGGACCAGGAGTAGACGATGGGTATATTCTTGAGCTTCAGGAGGAGCCACATCCTATAGAGGAGACACCAGTAGTGACTTAGCTAGTAGATTATATTGTACTAGATATGTCTCCAGCCTTGATACATTGAGTAGTTATTGTTTCTAAGATTTATTTGAGTTAGAGATTATCTACACTCTTAGATTTATTGTTATTGTTTGAGATACTTATTTCTAGACTTGTATTGGAACTTATTTTATAGCATTTCATATCTTTATCGTACCATTCATCTTCCTATAGATATTATTGTGATTGAGTATTGGTTCGACATTATATTTATATTCATATTGTCCTCCTTATGGAGTTGAGATCATTGACTTGTTATATATTATTATGAGATGTGATAGATAGTATTATGACATAGACATCGTTCTACCGTCGATGCTGCGTCGTAGGCTGGACGTACCCATGACTCATGCCCAATTTTCGGGTACGGATCATGACACATTTTTATGGTGGCCCATGCAGGTCCTAGTCGCAACTAGTGCAATATCGTAGTAGTGCTCAGACTTAGAGTACTATTATGAGCCTGCTATAGGATATAGGATATAGGATGAGAGCATACTCAATCATAACTAGGAAAAATCTCCAATATATTGATGTTGCTATTCTTATCATTCTGAATACTTGCTTTCTTTGGAATTTTACTGTCATTCTTTGATAATATCGTATCTTGTGCCTTATTTGACTTCTTCTTGTTCGATCTGTCTTTAGGATGTCGTTGAAGACCAGATCACAGAGATCAGGACCGCAGCTTCAGAGAGGTCTGACATCTTTCGACCTGCCACCTGGGTAGCTGGAGTTGCTCTTTCTGCTTCTCCTGTTCACATAGGAGTTTCGACAGCTTTCGGGGGTCCTTCTCTCCTACCTTTCCAGAGGGTTTTCCTAACTGTAGCAGAGGACCTTCCACCACCGCCACAGTTTCCTTTTCCGGGAGGTGTGCTTGCTGACGGGGCATAAATGTTTGTTTTGATCCAGGGCATGGTAGATGCCCAGAGGATATCAGCGGAGGCTCAGCGTATTTAGGATAAGGTGCAGAGGGTGCAGGCAGAGGTGCACCAAGCACAGATGAAGCTAATGAGAGAGAGAAGAAGAATGCTCACCATGTGGCTCTTCAGGCAGTGGAGAGAGTATCCTACCAGCATCCTGGCCAACCGCAATAGTAGAGGCCAGGCACTATTATGGACTTCAAGAGGATGTCGCCATGGGAGTTTAAGGGTACGGAGGAGATACTCTACACTAACGACTGGTAAGAGGATATAGAGAGGATCCTACGTTTGGCCCATATTCCATAGAGCTTATAGATCGAGGCATCCGACAGCCAACAGTTCGATATCGCACTCACTTAGTATCGCATGGAGCCCAGGCTTACCGCACGAGGACTTACTTGGGAGGATTTCAAGGAAAAACTCTTCCCCGACGTGGACCTGGGAGCCTTGGAGAGTCAGTTTCATGACTTTGTCCACAGGAACATATCGGTTGATGAGTACGCCACAAAGTTCTTCCGTTTGAGCCATTTTGTACCATCTATGATTCGGGACCCAGGAGATCGAGCTCGAAAGTTCAAGAAGGGGCTGATGAGAGAAATCAAGTCGCACACTTCTGGTCATCGTACCGCTACCTTTGAGGGTATTCCAATAGATGCCCAGATTGTAGAGGATAATCTGGATCTCAGGCCCAAAGGAGGTCAAGATATTTCTGGAGGTGCGAGTGGCAGTGCAAAACCGACCAAGCATCCCCATTTTTAGCCACAACAAAGGCCGTATCAGCATCAGCACTAGGCACCATCTCGTAGACATATTCAACAACAGCCAGAGGCAGACCCAACCAGCTATCTAGTGTGCATATTATGGAAAGATATGACATGTGAGGGACATCTGCAGGAAGAGGCTGGGTACCTATTTATCTTGCGGATTATTAGCGCACGATTTGAGGGATTGCCCATTGATTCAGACTTGTCTAGCTCAGGGTGAAGCAGCCGCTCAGAGGGGACTTGCCAGAGCACCTATAACACTGGGAGGCTAGCAGAGGGGACCTCCACTTCTGCCATAGCAGTAAAGATTTATCCAGCACCAGCAACAACAGAGAGGTGCACCCCAGGGGTGAGCATTCGCCATGACGGTCGAGGCCAAGCCAGTGGGAGACGTGATTTCAGGTTTAGTCCTTCTCGATTCTATTACAATATTTTCTTTATTTGATTTCGGTGCTTCCCATAGTTTTATATATATATATATTTTTTTTCTCTTAAGCATCATTTAGAGGGTGAACCCTTGGCTAGGACTTGCAAGATCATGACTGGGGGTGGCATTATCCTAGTTAGTAATTTTTTTAAGGATCATATAGTTACATTAGGAGGCTGAGAGTTGAGTGCATGCTTACTTATAATGTCACTTTCGAGCTACGATATTATACTCGAGATGAATTGGTTGAGTCTGCACCATGCTATTATAGATTATCGTGGATACAGAGTATTATTTCGACCGCCAGGAGAGCCAGAGTTCAAAATTACCAGAGGAGCAGCGGAGAAGAATGGGGATATCATCTGTGGAGCCATGGTAGAAGAGAAGAAGCTTCCCCATCCTTTGATAGATGAGTTCCTGGATATCTTTCCAGAGGAATTATCGAGATTACAGCCAGACCGAGATATTGAGTTTTTTATAGAATTGGTACCAGGCGTAGAGCCAATATCACAACACGTCTATAGGATAAACAATAGCGAACTGACAGAGTTGAAGAAGCAGTTTAATGAGTTACAGGATAAGGGCTTCACCAAATCTAGTTCATCACTATGGGGTGCTCCGGTATTATTTATACCGAAGAAGGATGGATCGGTATACATGTGTATCAACTATAGGGATCTGTACAACCTCACTATCAAGAACAAATATCCGCTGCCGAGGATAGATGATATCTTCGATCAGTTGAGCGGAGAGAAGATATTTTTGAAGATAGACTTGAGGTCAGGCTACCACCAGGTGAAAGTAAAGAAGGAAGATATTCCGAAGACAGCTTTTCAGACTCGGTATGGCTAGTTTGAGTTCATGGTGATATCGTCTGGGTTGACCAATGCCCCGACGATATTCATGAACCTGATGAACAATATGTTCCACCAATACCTTGATAAGTTCGTTGTGGTGTTCATTAATGACATTCTTGTGTATTCGAACATACCAGAGGAGAATGATGAGCACCTGAGGATAATTTTGGAGACTCTCAGGAAGGAGGAGCTTTATGGGAAGCTTTCGAAGTATGAGTTCTTCCTTGACAAGGTTGAATTTCTTGGTCATGTGGTGACAGGTGACGGAATCACAGTTAACCCGAAGAAGATCGTGTTAGTGGAGTCGTGGACTACTCAGAGTTCAGTGACTGAGATCGGGAGTTTTCTATAACTGGCAGGTTATTACAGAAGATTTATACAGGACTTCTCCAGGATTGCAGAGCCAATGACTAGGCTGACCAGGAAGGATATGGAGTTTCTCTTGACAGAGGATTGTCAGGCCGCTTTTGATGAGCTAAAGAAGAGATTGACGACATCTCTAGTATTGACGTTGCCATCGGGGACAGGTGGATTCACTATCTATAGTGATGCTTCAGGAAAGGGTTTGGGTTGTATTCTTCAGCAGCACGGGAAGGTGATTGCCTATGCTTTCAAGCAATTACGTCCTCATAAAAAGAACTACCCCGCCCATGATTTGGAGTTGGCAGCGGTCATCTTTGCTCTAAAGTTGTGGAAACACTATATATACGGAGAGCGTGTGGAGATCTTCACAGACTATAAGACCTTGAAGTTTGTGTTTACACAAAGAGAGCTCAACATGAGGCAGAGGCGGTGGTTGGAGATGATAAAGGATTTTGATATTTTATTACAGTATCACCCAAGGAAGGTCGACATAGTCACCGATGCCTTGAGCAGGTATCTGATGGCTATATACTTGACGACGGATATACACTTGTTGGCCGATCTCGAGAGCTTGGGAATTGAGGTTCTAGTTCCTGGTATCGAGGTACAGATATGGGGATTACAGATACAGTCTGAGCTGATGGATAGAATCAGGGCTATGCAGTATGATGACGAGGCTATGAGGAGTATCAGGGCACAGGTTCAGACATGATTATTAGAGGACTTCACTATTGCTGATGATGGATTATTGCGGCATGGTACTAGGATATGTGTGTCGAGTGGGGAGCTGCGAGAGGAGGTTCTGTAGGAGGTGCATCACTTTCAGTACTCGATACATCCAGGTGCCAATAAGATGTATCTAGACATGAGGGAGGACGTATGGTGGTATCGTATAAAGCGGAGGTGGCGAGCTTCGTATCTAGGTGTTTAGTGTGCCAGTAGGTAAAAGTAGATAGGCAGAGGCCAGGTGGATTGCTTCAGTCTTTACCTTCCCTAGAGTAAAAATAGGAGCATGTGACCATGGATTTTGTTTCGGGGATTTTGCGTTCTCCAGGAGGAAAAGACGCAATTTGGGTCATCGTAGACAAATTGACCAAATTGTCCCACTTCTTACCATTTAAAGTGGGTACATCTACGGAGAAGCTAGAGGAGATGTATGTGCGATAAATTATCAGATTGCATGGAGTTACTATGAGCATTATCTCGAATCGGGATAGTTTTTTTACTTCCCACTTCTGGAGGATTTTGCAGGCTAGCTTGGGCACTTAGCTAAAGTTCAGTACCGTATATTACCCCCAGACAAACGGGCAGTAAGAGTGTACTATTCAGACTCTCGAGGATATGCTTCACACTTGTATTTTGGATCTCGGAGGTTCTTGGGAGGATCATCTGTACCTGGTAGAGTTTGCTTACAATAACAGTTACCAGACCAGCATTGAGATATCACCATTCGATGCTTTATACAGACGGAGATGTTGCACTCCTTTATCTTGGGATGATGTCGGTGAGAGAGCCTTGTTGGGACCAAAGATGGTCGTGGATGCAGCTGAGAAGGTGAAGCTCATTAGAGATAGACTTCGGGTAGTGCAGGACAGATAACGACATTGGGCAGAAAGCCACCAGAGACCTTTGGAGTTTGAGGTATAGGTTTTGTTTTTGATTGCTTGTGATTACTTTATTTTATATTGCGTGTTAAGTCTGTGTTTTGTTCTAGGTTTACGATTTGGTGTTCTTACGGATTTTTACAACACGGGGCACGATACACTTTGGTGGAGGTGGAAAGCTTAGTCTATTGTATATCTGACCTTTCGATATTCTTGCGAGGGTCTGTGCAGTGGCCTACAGACTAGACTTTTCGCATGTACTAGAGGGTGTACATGACGTGTTTCATGTGTTACAACTAAGACGGTACATGGCGGATCCTGGTCACGTATTAGATCACTCGAAGATCGAGGTTGGTCCGGCTCTCAGCTATCCAGAGCAGCCAATGGAGATTTTGGATCGAAGGAAGAAAGTATTACGAAACCTGACGATTCTTTTGGTTCGTGTCGCGTGGAGACATCAATCTGGGAGAGGGAGGATAAAATGCGCAAGTAGTACCCTTATCTCTTTGAGCTTTGAGATATTGTTCATCCTGTTCTGTTGTGTTCTTGGGCTAGCTTAGTTTAATTTCGAGGAAAAATATATTTTTAAGGAGGGTAGACTTATAAATACCATTTTTCTAGAATAGGGATATTTTTGTTATTTTGTATTATTTATAATTGGTATAACTTTATTTCATAATAATTGGTATATATATATATATATATATATATATATATATATATATATATATATATATATATATATATATATATGATGGTTGTATGTTAGCCCCTTAGTTAGACTAATTTTTATTGAACCTAGATGAACCAAACTAGACTTGTCATGACCATTTGTGCAACTCATTTGGTTTATCATGGTTGATTAGTTATAGAAGAGGGAATGAGTTAATAACCCATTGTAATTAAATGAGAAACCCTCTAAGTTAAACCCCCTTTTTAAATAACTCTTCATGACAACTATAGGGGCCTATTGGATATTAGCAAAACCCTAGGGTTTGATGATCGGCCCTATATAGGAGGAGGGAGCCTCCCTCCACTTAATTAATAGTTCATAAAAAAACCCTAAGTTTGTGTTCTTCCCCAAGTAATTCATTCATTTATCAAATTTCTCCAAATTAAAGCCCAATCTCTCTCATTTTTATCCCCAAGGAGAGCTAGAGGCTTGAAGATTGCAAGAGGCTAGTGAAAGGAGAGTTTTTCTAAGAGTTGGTGTTTATTTCTTATCTTTGTGCTCATTTGAAGGAGCCACATTGGGAATCCATCTCCCAATAGTGAAAATCTTATTTGCCTTGTCATTTTAATACTAGAATGGTGTAATATACCCATAGGAATCCTTCCTTGGTTTAGGACTACCCATGGAAAGAAGAACTAAGTGCATAGAAGGCCTACTAAGTGCATAGAAGGCCTATAGTGGAAGCTACATTGAGTTTTGTATCCATTTAGGAAACTCCGAGGTGGCACACTAAGTGTTTGATGGAATGTCTATTGTGATATTTATAACTTATTAACTATATTAGATGTGTCAAAGGTGATAGAAGTGGTGGTATCATAGTGTATTGAGAGTATCAAAAGAGTATCATGAATTTGGTGTGTGTCATGGGGTGGTGCACACCAATTATTTGATTTTGTGTGTAGGTGTGTATCTACCCATATAGAAGTGTATAGTTATTTGTATAGGTGTATACATATATTCTTAAGTGTTGTGTTACCTGTATATGTGAGGTCTGTGATGGTTTAAGTGAGTGTGTACTTGTGTGTGTTATAGAAAGGATCTGTGAAGGAGAGCAACTTCTGTGTGCTCGGGTACTGTGAGTAACACTAGTGTTACACTACACAGTGCAGTGAGCATGTTTGAGCTCGGTACTCTTGGGTGCCTCCTGTCACTGTGGTATAACACATACGAGCACTACATAGTGCAGTAGGAGAGCTATAAGAGATGTGATAAGTTGTAGTGTTATGGTTGAGCAAAGGTGGATGGAGTACAACCTGTGCATAGTTGCATTGGTCTGCACTGAAGTATTAAGGGTGAGTATTACCTGATTTATGTATCAGTGGGATATCCAGGTTTTAGGTTTGCATTAAAGTGCAGGGGTTATTTTGATTACAAGCAAGTGTGCATTAGAGGACAGAAGGCAATGGGTGAGGGGAGAGAAATCCGCAGGTCTGTTGTCCAATTGACTAAGAGTGTTTCAAATTTCTGTAGTGGGGGCAGTTAGTACCTATGTTTAGGAGAGTGAGTTGGGTGTGCATGTATTCAAATACTGAGAGGTAGCTTTGCACAGACTGCAGTACAGTTGTGTAGATAGATAGGGACTGTGTGGTTGTTTGTTGAGTATAGACTGACCATATTACATGACTCATATCTTAACTCACATATCATGTAGGGTGTAGCCTGACCATATTATATACTTTATAGCCTGTTATATATGATTAGCCTGACTCTTGCTCGCATCATAGCTAACCAGATGGTTAGCCTGACCTCACATGTATCATAGCCAATAATATATAACAAGTCTGATCTAGTCCCAAGTTGATCACATAGCAAACTAATATTTTAAGGCACTTAGCCAATATTTCTATTCCTCTATTTCTAGTTCATACATTGCTAGTATTCACATTTATCTGTTTTTACTGCTTACTTTTATCAGTGTACTCATTGCTAGTTATTTTTCTATGATATGATAATTTCTCTTCAGTTTTCCTTACATTCCAGTATTTTATTCCATCATGTATATTTTTTACTCACTGCTTTATAGTTTTTATCAATATAATTGAAATTGCTGTTAGTGTTGTGCTTCGCTCTAATCCTGACTGGATAATATTTTTTAGAGGATCTAGAGAACTTTTTTCCCACTTATTATGGACCAGGAGTAGATGATGGGTATATTTCAGAGCTTCAGGATGAGCCACTTCCTATAGAGAAGATACCAGTAGTGACTTAGCTAGTAGATTATATTGTACTTGATATGTCACCAGCCTTGATAAATTGAGTTATTGTTTCTGAGATTTATTTAAGTTTGAGATTATCTAGACTCTTAGACTTATTGTTATTGTTTAAGATATTTATTTCTAGACTTGTATTGGAACTTCTTTTATATCATTTCATATCTTTATCGTGCTATTAATCTTCCTATATATATTATTGTGATTGAGTAATGGTTCAACATTATATTTATATTCATCTTGTTCTCCTTATGGAGTTGAGATCATTGACATGTTATATATTATTGTGAAAAGTGATAGAAAGTATTGTGACCTAGACATTATTCTATCGTCGATGCTGCGGCGTTGGCTGGACGTACCCATGACTCATGTCCAATTTCTGGGTATGGGTCATGACAACTTGCGATCTGAGGAGCCAGATCAGGCATACCGGATTCTTCATTGGTTCTTTGGTCCAGGTTCATCCGTCTCAGAGCTTGCAGTTGTGTGGCGACAATACTTTCTCTGAGTTCCAACACTGTGTGAGTCAGAGTCTGCATTGAAGTGCTCAGAGCATGCATCGTGGCTTCGAGTGCCTCAAGATGTTGCTGGTTACTAGATTCTGCACTGTGCTCGTCTCCTGCCATGTACACTGACATTAAGTGGAAGAAGGCGAATGGGAAGGTAGATGCCTCACTTTCCGGCTTGGATGTCTGAGTATCATCGTCCTCGGGAAGAGTGGGTAGTGTGGCATCACTTTTATTGTTGGAGGGATTGCTACCCCCAGTCTCAGTTGTGGGCTTATCCTGGAGTATACGGCTACCCGCAGCTGAGCTGTCATCCGTGTGTAGAGGCTCGTTGTCCCCTTGGAAGGATGGATTGTCATAAAACATGGGGGGACTGCTACCACCCAGCTCTGGTTGTAGTATCGTTTGGGGAGGTATGGCTTCCCCTAGTCCTTACCCTCGAATATGTGCCTTGGAATACTACCATGGAATTTACTTGTTTGTTGGTCCTCGGACGGCTTTATGGTGTGCTGACCGACACCCTTAGGTTTGGCGAACTTTTCTTTGAGATCTTCTTCATGGGAGAGGACCTCCATGTTGAGCAACATGAGGCGACGGAAAGTTCCTCCTTGTCATGTAGAGGTCTCTAAGGACGTTGTCGGGTCGGTGTCGCGGGTTGTAGCTGCTGGAACACCGACTGTCTGGCTACAAAAACTAGTGCTTTAGAGCAACAACAGTTGACGATGATGTTGGCATAAGTGTGTATGCGGGAGGATACATCATGTGCGAGGGTTGCCTCTCTCGTCTTACGCTTGTGACTAATCACGTCGCATAAATCAGACAATAGAAGCTTCATTTTCATACCCTTTTCCTGCGCTCGGGCGAGCCTTGTGCTTGGAGGTAAGAGTGGGATGTTTGCTCCTTGATCCATTTCTTTCGTAGAGACTGCAACTGGATCATTGATAAAAGGCTTGAGGTGAGATGGACCGACTACATGCGTGCAGGTAAACTGGACGCATGGGTCTATCATCCCAATATTGGTTCCCAGACTTGGTTTTAGTGCACCTACAACATCCAAGTAGGTTTGGAGAGGCTCCAATGGTCGACCCACATCTGGCGCATGAGCACCTGGGTTTGCCCTATAGAGTTTCCCATTAGCAATGCGTGTAACGAGCAGAGGAGCATGCTTTTGGAGAGCTGACAGAGCAGCCCCTCGAGTGAGCATGGCTCAGGGTATTTTGGGCTTCCCTGAACCAGCATCCTTAGGCGCATAGTATATGGAGTCCATGTCAGGACAATATGAGCCCTTGTTGACATTATCCTTGATTGGAGGAGATTCTATGCGCCTGTGCTCAGAGCGTCCTATCCAGCTAAGACGATATTGCATGCGTGCTTCGCGAGACTTGGCACGGTTCCTCTCGAGCGCAACTTGGAAGATAGAGTCAGGATGCGCGCCAAACTTGTGTGCACCTGCGGCAAAGGTTGGTGGTACTTCTCGAGCAAAGTTTGAGTTTATCGCAGCAGCTTTAGCAACCCACATCCTGTAAACTTTTTGCGATCGTGCGGGCCTCAGCAAAGGATTCAGCTTGTAGACGGAGTACAACTAATTGCATATGCAATTGCGGATTGGTTTGATGATGCATCAGATACCGATTTCGGGTTTGGCACAGCGGAACTATCGTCCCAAGTTTTGTGAGCCTTGCGAGGTCGTACGAGCCTCGTTGGAGAGCTCGACTTGTCCAGCATGTCTTCGAATGCCTATTGGTCGAAGCTAATGACCAACATCCTCTGAGTCGAACCTAACTTGGTCACGTCAGATTGCGTCACCAGCTTCTCGTTGGAGGAGAAATTCTTCCCCAACCGAGTTGCCATTTTTGTCGATATCGCCAAAAATAATTGTAAAGTCGAGCGAACTTTTTTATTTATTGGAAACTGACAAAAAGTACAAAAGAATCCCTAATACAAAAAGGATCTAAGTACAATAAAAATATAAGCTCTGGGCAAGTGTGATGGTGGAGATTGAGCACTACAGCGGCTCTTTTACTCCGTTTTTTGATCTGGGACCCAGGGGGGTTGACGAGGATTCAACGCTCCTTCTTCTCCTTTCCGCGGCAGAGATTTTTATTCTCCTTCGCGTGTGGATGTGTTGGACTCTCTCTCTAGGACTCTTCTTTGCATGTGGGAAATGCCCACTATTTATAGTTTTGAGGGGACATACATGCGCTCATCTCATGTTGCCAGACGGTGGCGCATGTTGCAACTAGTGGCCCATACTGTCGTAAGTTGACACATAGTCGCCCAAGATTTGGGATTGTTGATGCCCATTACATTCATGACACATGTCGTTGTAGACTTTGATTGCACCTTGGGAAGACGTCCACTCGGCGCATGGAAACAACAGAACAATAGTGGCACATAGCATTTCGGGCACATGGGAATACTAGGGGTACTGCGGGCGCATGGCACTGTGGGTACATGAGAACGCTAAGATACTATTGGCGCATGGCACAACGGGCACATGAGACACTAATGAGACTGCTGGAGTATAGAGCTATCTCACTAAGGCGCATAGGGCTGGATCACTGGAGCGCATGGTACTGGATCACTGAGACGCATGAGGCTAGATCATTGGGGCGCATGGAGTTGATTTTCCATACTTCTACAGATACCAATTAGGAAGTATATTTGTATGTGTGTTGTGTTTTAAGTTAAGTGTTTTGGTTGTGTGTAAGTAGTGTGGTGTCTTGATACTAAGAGATAATTAGTATCAAGTGAGGGCAAGTGAGAAGTGGAGTGCGGGGTTATATGTTTGCCTAGAATGTGTTTGGAGTAGGTATTAGTATTAGAACTAGTATGAGGGGTATCTGGTATACGGGGTAAGGTGTGGATAAGTGAGTGATATAGATTTAGGGTATCTATGAGGATATTGGTTATCAAGTATCACAAGATATTTGGTTATGTGATTAGGATATAGGGTATCCATGGGTATTAGCAAGGTATGGGTGTATAGGCTAGAGTGTTGACACTAGAGTATATATAAACCTATTTGTATAGTATTAAACCTAGAATTAGCTAGTTTAGCCTTGTAATCAACTTAGAAGCTAGTTTTAAACCTAGAATCAAGGTAATGACCTAGTTTGGGCTAATTTGACTAGTATGACCTAGAAAATCATATTCTGGCTTATTTTAGCATGTTTATCACTTTATTACACTAAATGGCATAAAATATTATATATAGGTTTGTGTGACACCAATTTGGATATTGTTTCACATTCCTTGCCCAGGACCACAGGCGAGTACATTCTCTGATAGTTTCTATTATTTGATAATTACTATATTTTAAGTATTTAGAAATGTTACATCTGATTCCTGACACTATGGTACACTGATTGGTACATGCAATAGATCTTCAGTCATGAGATGTTACCTTGACGTATTATATTGATATTGGATATTATCATATTAGATACATTGGTCATTGGATACATCGTATAGTGACGTGTCATGGTTGGATCCATCGTATAATTTGGAGCGGGAGAAGTACTAGCTAAATATGTGATCAATAACTATTGGCAAGTACTGTAAATCATTGGCTACTAGCTAATCATGTACTTCATGTATGATTGGGCTAGTTTTCCCTTAGTATAAATCATTGAATCTTCCAAGCCGATCACATATCTAGATAATATTTCAAAATACTTAGTATAGTTGCAGTTCTTCATATTCAGTTCATAGATTAGATTGTCTTGCACCTGATATTATAGTTCCTCCCTCTTTCATTTTGTATATGCACTGGCTATACCCTATTGCTTATATTGTCTGTCTCTCTTTACTATTTTCCATTGCAACAGTTTATTATTTTCTCATCACTTATAACATCCTCTATTTATTATTTTATAGTCTTTGTCAATTAATTGGAACTGCTATTGGGTTGTACTTCACTCCAATCCTGACTGGATATATTTTTCAGACGACGACTTAGATTATTGGTGTCCAACGTATTACGGACCACAGGAGGGGATAACAACCATGGGCCCTGACATTCAGGAGTGATTACCAGAAGGTCTAGCTGGTGTCACCAGCTTCCTTAGTTATATTTTCTAGCACTTATTATTTGTATTGGATCTGTCTCCAACTAGTAGACTTGAGATGTTATTGATATTTTATACTTGTGTTGTTATGACTAGACTCTTAGAATTGGAGATATTTTATAGTTATCTTAGATTATGACTTAGTGACTTCTTATTTATATCATATCATATCATGCTATTTCCTCCTTATAGATTATTGTGATTGAGTATCATTCCATTATTATTATATTATCCTACGTTCGGAGTTGAGATATCATTGACAGGGTTCATATATTATTGTGTGAGATGATTAGATTGTATTATTGACCTAGACAGCGTTCTACCTCCGATACTATGGCGTAGGATGGGCATACTCATGTACTCATGCTCGATTATCCCGATGCGGGTCGTAACAGCGTGCCGGTGAGCCAGAGATCTAGCAAGTTCCTTTGTTGTCGGACCGTCAATGTAGTAAAGGATTCAGCTGCAGTACTCGATCTCCATCATCACACTCCATAAAATATTAATAGTACTTAGATTTCTTGTTTAAGGACTCTTTGTACTCCTTGTTTTTAATTTACAAAACTGAGTTGGTAAAATTTATTTTTGTAACGGATCAGTGGCAATGATGATGATGGCTTGAGAATAGGAGAACTGATACTACATGGCATCAAACTATGATGCATATATGACCCTTATCTGAGCCATAATTTAGGATTTTATTTCTTCTTTTCATTGTGTTGTTGTCCAGGAAAGCTAGGGCTTGATGATGATGGTTTGATTGTGAAGAGAAGAACTATGCATTTGAGCCAGGGAAAGCTAGGGTATTTATTTCTTTGCTGTTACAATGGGGTATTTATTACTTTGAGCTTTATGTTACAATATTACTTGCAATTACATTTACTTGCTTACTGCTGCTACATTTACTGCTACTATTAAACTAGACTTGTTGTTACCTGGGGCATATAAACTAGACTTTCTTTTGGTTTGGGAGCTTGGCAGCTTGCTGTTACTTTACTGGAACTCTTAGCTGGAGCTTGGGAGTTTGGTGAAATAGAAATTGGTGAAATATGATTGTATAACAAGAACCTTTCTGGCAAGGTAAGTTATAAACATACTTCATTGGAGTTTGCTTAGTATTGCTCTTAGCATAGTAGTTAATTGTAACCTTCGAATCCCAAAAATTTGAATTTTCTAGCTAGTGGCAGTGTAGCTAGATAAATAATGTTTGTATGAATATATATATATATATATATATATATATATATATATATATATATATATTGCATGATATATATATATATTGCATGATATATATATATATATATATATATATATAGTACTATAATTAAGGTTTAGTATTTTAAGTAATATTAGGTATGACACATGTTTTAGGCTAGTGTTTATGCACTTTGGTTGGGTTAATTTCAGCATAGGTTTAGTGGTGCTAAGTTGGACTTGGCTATATATATATATATATATATATATATATATATATATATATATATATATATATATATATATATATACTATAATTAAGGTTTAGTAATTTTAAGTGATATTAGGTATGACACATGTTTTAGGCTAGTGTTTATGCACTTTGGTTAAGTTAATTTCAGCATAGGTTTAGTGGTGCTAGTGACTAGTGTAGGCTACCTAAACCTACCCAAACCAACCCCGTTTGAACACAAACTTGACACACATGTACTAGAAATGTTAGGGACCCAAGCCAAGTCCAACTTAGACCCATTTGGTGCACAAAAACTTGTGTGCACAGCCATCAAGTCAGCCCTATCCTGGCCGCCCCATATTCATCCCTAACTCTCTTGTGGGTTGAAGAAACCACCTCTCTACCACTCCAAATATCCTAAAATTCAGCCACCACACCCTTAACTTACTCCCCTACAGCCTTATATTTCATTCCAACTCTTTACATTCATTTTTCACCTCCAAACAATTCTCCCAAGGCAGCATACTTTCAGTCATGCATAAGCCACAAAACATTTCCAGGAATTGTCTGACTTCCACAGCGTTTTGCACCACCAAAACATTAGGTAAGAGCCTCAAGTCCTTTAACAAAAACCTTCCTCTATCTTTTATCTTTAATTTTCATATTTTTCCACATTTTTCCTTGATGTTTAAGACCCTCAAATTGCTGTTGCACGACGATGTGTCCAGACTGGGTGTTGTCCAACAATTATGTGCAATGAATTGGGTGTGCACGCCAAACCGTTAGGTAAAACGTTCCCAAACCTTTTTTTATCTTATAGTACTCTAAATTCCCTTTGATTTCATATATGGTTTGCTATATTTTGCTGTCGTTTACCCTTTCGTACATACGTTCTCTGACAAGTGCGCATACGGTGTTTCGACATGTCAGTTGCGTAGCATTAACGTTCACGCCTCATAAATAGGTAAGTGCCCTACGTTTTATTGTTTTTATGATTTCTAAACTTAGGGTAAAACATAGATACATCAATACCCTAGGTAAAAAACCTAATTAAAACATGGAAAACCAACGTAAAAGATGTTGTACACGATTTTTGTACAAATATTAAATTATATCCACTTTATTTTGTGCATCTATTCACACATATTACACTCACTTTTGTTCATTAAATCTTCATAAAAATTTACTTATGATTGCCACCTAACATCTTCTATAACTATTTCATGATAGAAATGTGTTTATGTATGTGGAAACATGTATTTTGTTGTATTTTAATTCGATTTTAGAACTGCGACACCTTTTCGTGTGTGATATTTTATGTGTGAATATTTAGTATTTCTGACCCAAACTTTCACAAATTGAACCTTAACTTTACTCCATAACATGCAAAAATTTTATTTTGTACTAATTGTATGCTAAAATAGGGTGGAACCATATTTTTGTCACAAAAAATACTAAATTTTAGAACTGGAATTCAGTGCTAGAACGTGACAAAGTCTATCCTTTTATGTACAAATATTCCTCGGAATGGTATGAAACTTTAGGCACATATTTAAAACTAAAAACCCATACTAGGGAATAATTTACTTCATGATTTTTATGTCCTAAATAGGTGTTCTTGACAGTTCAATTTAGCATGTACGTTGATACATAAAACTGTCAAATTTATCTTAGAACATATGCCACGACATGTTTAGATTATATTATGTTTTGTACACTCTAGTAATATATTTTTAACATATTTTAATGATGTATAATTAGTTATAAACCTATAGGAGAAATCGTATAGGGTTGGTACTTTCAAAATGACAAGTTTGTAGGCGTTAATATTCACTTATACACATGTAGTTAACTTGACAAGTTGTAAGAGTGAACCTAGCTAAACCTATCTATTTTATGTCATATTTCATTTGTTAGAATGATTAGGATTAATGTCATTATGATTTACGACATTAGTTGCTTAGTTGGCGACTTGGGACTATAACCTTTATAGTGTCATACTCATTTGACACTTGTTTTAGAATTATTTATAGGAATATTAGTTGCATCATTAAGAATAATTATAGTGAGTGTTACACTAATATCACATTTTTAATAGTATGTTGGAAACTATGATAACTTAGGTTTACATTTAGCTTTGAGGTTAATAAGTTGCTAGGTGACCGGTAGACCAAACTAGTCCATTGCTACGTGAATCATAGTCTACCCTATGTATATATAGAAATGATATTGTGTAGTGTAACAAACTCTAGGATAACATACTGATACCATATTATCATACATATATAGGTCTTGGACATCGATACAGACTATGATTATTACTTTTAGCTCAGGAGCAAAGGCAAGTACAATTCTCTGATTGTTTTCAGCATATGATAGTTTATATATTATATGTTTTAGTAATGTGTACTTGATTTCCGACACATACGTTACACGAACTGGTACTACATGGATTCCTAGTCATGAGATATTGCCTTTCATGCTATTATTGTACCATAATCATCATGCTCGTGTTTAGTCTGTGCATTATGATTTACGTATTGTGACATGTCGTGATTCAGTTCCATTTGTATTAGTCGGGGCAGGTAAAATTCTAGTTTATGTGTAATCAATACCTTTAGAATCATGTGGTAGTTCATGTAGATAGCTAGTCATACACCTCATATTTGATTAGCTGGACCTGATACTCCGTACTGCACCCAAGCTGGTCACATATCAATTAATATTTCAAAACACGTAGAGTTAGTAGGCATATATCATGTTTATTTTGATTTCCTGTTTTTCCCATTTTCTACCATGATTCTAGTTGTACTTATTTTACTTTACTTGTTACCTGTGATTCTCAGTTTTCTTTTTCTATCATGTATTACATTTACTACATTCATGTTTTATAGTCTCTGTCATTTATCTGAAATTGCTTTCATTGATTGTACTTTGCTCCAATCCTGACTGGATATTGATATATTAGGCGACAACCTTAAGGATTTGTGTCCTACCTATTTGGGGCACACGAGGGTTTAGCTGAGTCTGGTCCTTCCCTTCATGAGGAACAGACATAGTTTGCTACTGAGGTTCCAGATATCACCACTTATTTTAGTTAGACTAGATTTGTATTATCAGATTTGTCTCCAATATTTTACTCTTTGCATGTATATATTTATTTGGTTTGGACTTGTGACTCTATGATTTTCTAGGACTTTATCTGTTGTTTAATTATCTACCTTAGTATTGTGATTGAGTATTCATACTTTGTTTCATCTACTTTTCATATTTTGTGAATTGTTGGATGTTTAGTTAAACAACGTTCTACCACCGACTCTGCAACGTAGGCTGGACGTATCCATCTACTCGTATCCAAATCTCTGGGTGCGGGTCGTGACATTAATTGATACGTGCTATATATTGTATTACAACAACTGGATTCTTGCTTCTTCTTGTTTTTGTTAACCGTGTAATGTGGTTTCTAGTTAAGAAATTGGTTTGGAATGACAAAGTGCAATAAATTTCTTGCTTCTAGTTGGGTAGATATAATACAATATCTATTTTGGTATATGATGTGGTTGCCTCCATTTCAATTGGAAACTCTTTTCTAGTGGATTATTTATTCAGATTCTTTTCTTGTTGTAGCCTGTAGGTACATAAAATGAAGCCATTGGCGAGGCATAAAATGCAGTCATTGGCGACAACGACGTGGCATAAAATACAGCCATTTGGTAAATCTATGATGCTAGTTTTATTTAGTCTTTTCTTAAAAAAATTGCTAACTTATTACATGAGAAAGTTGTAATAATGATGATGGCTTGAGAATAGGAGAACTTATACTACATGGCATCAAACTATGATGCATAAATGAGCCTTATCTGAGCCAAAATTTAGGAATTTTTTTTAGTGTTGTTGTCCAGGAAAAGCTAGGGCTTGATGATAATGGCTTGATTGTGAAGAGAAGAACTATGCATTTGAGCCAGGGAATGTAGGAAAGATAGGGAAAGCTAGTATTTTTTTTTTTGTATTTGTTGTGATAAAACTTAAGAAAAGAGAACTTGTAACTTGTAATTGATGGCTTGAGTTTTAACTTTTATATTAACTTGAGAAGTTGCACAGCCCTAACTTGAGAAGCCTGCAGAACTTATAAATTTGTAATTGATGGCCTGTATTTTAACTTGTATACTCAGATTATGTTGCATAACAAAGTTGATATTCAAATTTCTTATTGTATTTTAACTTTTGTATATTCTGATGTTGCAAAACAAATTTTTTTACTATATTTTAACTTGTATATTCAAAATTTTACTATTATTTAGATATAAGGGCTTTTGTTATAAGGCCCGGCCTAATTGGCCTATAAAATTAAACTGAACCTTAAAACCAAAATTTATTTTCGGTTCAGTTTTGATCGATTTGTTAAAGTTCAGTTTAGTTTTTAGTTTTTGGTAAATCGGTTGTCGATTTTTTCGGTTTTGCGAAGTTCCGGTCGGTTTGGACCGAACCGTACCGATGCTCAACCATACTCCAAACCTCTCCTCCATATATATCAATGGGTTGGAATATGTTATCCCAAATATATTGTTTTTAGTTCTGTCTCCTCTTACATACAAGTATGGATCCCACTGCATGTAAGAGAGGATCCACACTTGTATGTGAGATGGGACAAAAATAGGGACCAAATATTTGGGACATCAGATCCCATCCCTATATAAACCTGAAGCGCTCGACTAGACATGTCAAATGGGCATGACTGGTCCAGCTCGACCGAATATTTGGGACAACAGATCTCATCCCTATATCATTACATTGGTTAAAGATCGGAGTCAGGTAAATCTGGCAAATCCGTTCATAATTGGCCTCAAGCGCCAGCTGATTGTAAGAACTATAAAGGAGCATAGTACTCTATGCTACTGTGGGGTTACACCACAATGAGGTACCTCGATAGGGTAAAGCCTCAGATTTGGGTCATATCACAGCGGCAGTAGCACCGCATATAGTCATAGTCAAGCACTATAAAGGAGCGTAGTACTCCATGTTACTGTAGGGCAAAACTACTATGAGGTACCTCGACAGGGTAAAGACTAGGCTGCAGGCCATGTCACAACGGTTGTAACACCGTACATAGTCAAGGACACAACATATATGGGCTAAGAGGACCTCTGATATTGTGTCTGTACAATCCTACCATTTAGTTTTATGTTATGGTTCAAAAAGAAATCTACTAGGCATCTAGCTATTGGTTCAAGGGAGGACCATTGACCAGGAGAATATCAGGTACAGTAGGTAGTCCTCAGGGATGTTGTGGGATACGTACCCAGAACCACTGTGATCTACTATTTGTTCTTGATCAGAACATTTTCTGTGGGAGGATGGCTTTGACGCCTTAATGAGTTCTCGGACATAGTGAATGTCTGTCGTGTGTTACAGGAAGCACGAGTAGTTTCAGCACTACAAGGGACTTGTATCTTATGCTACAGTGGCGTAACACCACACGAGGGAGTGAACCTTGGCTTCGGACCGACGATAGCACCACACATAGGCAGGTAGCCTAATGCTGAAAGGAGATAGAGAGTGGTAGCACAACACTACAAAGAGATCTGTGACCTCATGCTACAGTGGGTGACACCACATGAGGGAGTGAACCTCGACTTCGAGCCATGTCACAGTGGTGTAGCACCATACGAAAGTGAAAGACTTTATGCTGGGATATAGTACAATACTACTAAGAAGCTGGTGAACTAATGCTACAATGGGTGACACCACACGAGGGAGTAAACCTCGGCTTCAAGCTATGTCATAGTGGCGTAGAATTGCACAGGAGCGCAAGGCTCCATGCTGTGTGTAGTAACGACACTACTAAGAGGCCTGTGTCCTCATGCTACAGTGGTATGATACCACAAGTGGGGGATCCTCAGTCTTGGGCAGCCATGTCATAGCGGTGTAGCAAAGCACAGAAGCGTAAGGCTTCATGCCGGATAATAAACTCTCTATAGTGAAAGAACTCACATAAGTGTATGGATAGAGATATAGGCCGTCTCTTGAGAGAAAGCTTGTAGACGCCCTAGATACATACACTGAGACCAGGTCAGCACAGGACCTTTAACGTGCGACCTGATGGCGCAACTAAGGTCATTGTGTGAGTGGGACGAATAACAGTCATGTTGCATAATTCAAGGCCTAGTTTATTCTTGTATAATTTTGTTGTTTGACCCATACGAAAAGATTTAAGTTGTCGGTGACATCTATCCTAATGCATGATGGTAGTCACCATGAGGAACGCTCAACCATATATTATGATATATGTGGGGGATTTTTGGTGTTTTTACTTGGCTTTAGGAGTTTTAGTCCCACATTGGAAAACCACCAATGCGTATATCTCAATATATAGCTATGTTTAGTATTGGTATATGTACATGGGGTGGAGGCCCATGTGGGTTGACTTTCCTAGAGGTATTAAGTATGAACTCCATTATAAAAATCTTTGTTTTGTCACCACCTTTGGGAAGTTTCCCTTATGAGCTAATCCCCGCAGGGGCTTAGCGACTCAGACTCAGACTTGGACTCAGACTCGGACTCGGGCTCGTGCTCAAGGGCACAAAGTGGCACTTTGTTGGCACACTTTGCACTTAGCACGCCAGCATCGTCGTATGGCACTCATGCGCTCTTTTTTTGCTTGAGTTGCATGCACGGTTGCTAGCTCGGACGCATGCTTCGTGGCGCATCTGGCCTGGTGCTTTGCGTCTAGGTGCTATGCGGCCAGGTGCACATGCGACTCGGTACCCATGCGGCCAGTTGCCATGCAGCCAGGAGCGCATCCGGCTGGGTGCCTATGCGGCTCGGTGAGTATGCGGCTCGGTGCCCATGCGGCTCAGTGCGTATGCGGCTCGGTGCCCATGTGGCCTGTGTTCATGCGACCAGGGCCTTGCGGCCTGGTCGACATGAGACAAGGTGCTATGTGGAGAGTCTGATGTGGAGGGGACAGGGTTCTGTGTGCAGGCGGCGAGGTCAACGCAGGAGGCACATGGTTCTCTTTGCCACACGGCTGCAGCTTTCGGCGCCTGGCGGCATTGTCTGCTGCAGTACAACGCGCAGGCGGCGCATGCAAATTTGACACCCAAATTTTGGGAAATCTGGTCGGTCAGCGCTTATGCGGCCTGAAGTTTCCTCAGGCCACATAGGTGTTGTTTTCTTCTATATATAGTGGACCTCCTTCTTCATTCGAGGAGAGAGAAAAACAGATAAAAAGCTGAGAACACCAGATCATATGCGGCCTAGAGTGTGTCCATCTCACATGGTGTTTTTTGAGTATTTTTTCGAATGTGACATTGAGCGTTCCAGAAGTTTATTTGTGAACTTGTTTTGAGCAATGGTTCACAAATAAACTTATGAATGCAATTGACATTACATTGCATTTTTTATTTATTTAAATTTTCTTTTACTTTTTATTTTATTTTATTTTATTTTATTTTATTTTTTATTTTTAAATTTTTTATTGATTTACTTTTAAATTTTATGTTGTATTTTTTCTTTGCTTTGCTTCGTTCTTTCTTTGCTTCGTTCTTTCTCATTGTAGAGTCTGCGAACGTAAAGAGAAGAATATTTTACTTGTTGCTTGTAGTAATCTTCATTTTCTTCGAAGCCAGTTTGTAACCTGTTCTTGGTTCGTGCTTCGTTGGAATCGAGAAATATCAGATGAGAAACTCTTATGTGAATCTCTGATCTCGACGACAACTTGGGTTCTAGTAGAGAGCGGACCTTCGGGTCTCGCTAGCAACTCTGCTATGGCCAGCGTTCTACCATCTTTGATCCGACGAGGGACTAACATGTTAGAGTGCAAATCTGACATGCATTTAATCCACCGCCAACTCTGCTAGATGCCTGACATGCATATAGGGCATGCTTGGTTCACCGTAATGTAATCATAATCGTAATAAGATTGGGTTTGTAATGTAATTGGGTTTGTAATGTAATTGAATTACAATTACATTACCATATTTGGTTGGAACATGTAATCAAACCATGCAATGTATTGTCAATTGCATTCATATGTTTGGTCTACCATGTAATATAATTGAGTTTTAAGGTAATAATGTTTAAAAAAATACAACATAAAATTTAAAAGTAAATCAATAAAAAATTTAAAAATAAAAACTAAAATAAAATAAAAAATAAAAGAAAATTTCTATAAATAAATAAAAAATGGAAAATATTAGTTTTGCCCTTATGCTTAAAAAAGATCAATAACCCAAAATCGACAAAAAAATGAAAAAAACACAAAAAATGAAAAAAACGATAAAAATGACAAAAAATGAAAAAAGACCAAAAGATCAAAAACGACAAAGAGGAAAATTACCATAAAAAATGAAAAAAAACAAAAGCGATGAAAAAATAAAAAATGACAAACAATGTAAAAATGACTAAAATGACCAAAAATGACAAAAAACGACAAAACGACAAAAAACGAAAAGTTCAAAAATAACCAAAAAAAAAGAGAGACCAAAAACGAAAAAGACGACAAAAAACGAAAAGACGATAAAAAACGTAAAATACCAAAAAATAAAAAAGAAGATTAAAAATGAAAAAAAGATAAAAATGATCAAAAACAAAAAAAAAGATCAAAAACGAAAAAATTGACAAAAAATGAAAAAAAAACCGACTAAGAACGAAAAATTGATAAAAAAGAGAAAAAGACTAAAAAAGATTAAAAAGGGGAAAAACGAAAAAAAACAACAAAAGTTCCAAAACGACAAAAAACAACAAAAAAAAACAAAAAAAGTCAAAAAATAGGGAAAAGTACAAAAATGACAAAATATGAAAAAAAAAGAAAAATAGGAAAAATAGAAAAAAAATGATAAAAACAAAAAAAAAATCAACGATGCAAAAAAGAAAAGAAAAACTATAAAAAACGAACAAAACGATAAAAATAATAAAAACGACCAAAATGCGATAAAAAGGATGAAAAAAATGATCAAAAACAACAACAAAAATGAAAACGAATAAAAGTGCAAAAAACGACAAAAAAAATTATGAAAAAGAGTAAAAACGAAAAAATAATAAAAAGATAAAAAACGACAAAAAAGAGCAAAAAGGCAATTTTTTTTAAAATGACTAAAAAAAATACAAAAAACTATAAAAAAGTGTATAAACGAAAAAAATAACTGAAAATGATAAAAATGATAAAAAGACAAAAAAGAGCCAAAACGTAAAAAGAGGAAAAAGAAAAGAAAAGAAAAGAAAAAAAATCCAAAAACGGCAAAAAAATGACAAAATGACAAAAAAAAGAAGAAACAGTTAAAAACGTTAAAAAATGACAAAAAATGTGCAAAAACGATATATAAAAAATCAAAAATGACAAAAAGAGAGCAAAAAGCGATAAAAAAATGGCAAAAAGACCAAAACCGACAAAAATTGCCAAAGCCATCAAATACAACAAAAAATGAACAAAAACGACCAAAACCGCTACAAAGGGAAAAAATAATGCTAAAAACGACAAAAATAGCAAAAAAGGGACCAAAAATGATGAAAAAACGACAAAAAAGAGTAAAAGCAAGAAAAAAAGTTCAAACACGACAAAAGGGAAAAAAACGTGCAAATACTGATCAAAAACAATAAAAATGTCAAAAAAAGAGCAAAACAGACCAAAACTGACAAAAAACGTGCAAAAACATCAAAAACGACAAAAACGCTAAAAAAAGACCAAAAACGACAAGAATCGAGCAAAATCGGCTAAAAAAGAAAAAAAATACCGCATATAAAACATCCCCTTAAGTTGGAATGTAATCGCGATTACCTAGATTTTATGACGTAATTGGTTTTAGAAGAAACTGATGTAATGCAATCAAACTTGTAATCGCGATTACGTTACGTCTAATTTTTTATTGTCCAACCAAACATCCCAATTAGAATTATAACGTAATCGCCATTACGATTATGATTACATTACGGTGAACCAAACGGGCCCTTAATCTGTTGATAACATTTAATCTGCTGACAACTCTGTTAGCAGTCTAACACACATTTAATGTACTATCGCTCTGTAATCTGTCGAGCGCCTCGAATTACAAAAACACAATTTTTAATGGAGAAGTCACGTCAGTAGTGACGTCCACAAGCAGCCACATGGCGTATGATCAAGTCATCCATTCCCATGTGGTGCCTAAACAAGTTATCTAGCTTAGGGGTTGTTTGGTTGCACGAAAGTGAAAATACGGAGTTTGTGTGCGTGATGTACGCGCATAAATTTTGACTTTCCAAAAGTTGTTTGGTTGGTGAATTAAAAAATATAAAAGTGGAGGAAAAAGAAGTTCCGTTGTTTGGTTGGTTGTTGAAAGTGGAGAAACAATAAGTTCGGTCATTTGGATGGTTGTTGAAAGTGGAGAAAAAAGGAGTTCTGTTGTTTAGATAGTTGTTGAAAGTGTATGGTGATTGGCGATGTGGTAAACTTAGGTATGGTTACCCTCCTTTCTCTTCCATATTAATTAAGTAAATTGTAAATTTTCTTTCACACAATTAATTGACAAAAAAATAGTTAAACTTAAAATTTGTAAAATACAAAAAAAATTGTACGACTAACGAAATAATTCTTGTATACCAAACGAATTTCAGTACAAATACATTTAAATATATACAAATTTTAGTTTACTGCAAAATTTGGTCACACATTTTTACAATCTAATACTGAAATTCTCATAAAATGAACAAAATTACATGATCACACTTGATTCCAGCAACTAGGGCCATCAGAGGAGAGCTTAGAATGGAAAAAAAAAAATTACAACAACATTATATTTGTATATAGCAACAGGTTAAGCTTCATGGCAACCAACTAATCAAGTATTATAAGCTCAAGTAGAGAACACAGCCAACCAACAACTCTAATTCAGTCTCAGAGCCAGTGCCATGCTCTATAGAAGAAGCTCAACAGAGAACAGAGGTAACCAACACTTCTAATTCAGTCTCAGAGGCAGAGGCAGAGGCAGAGGCAGAGGCAGAGGCATCTCTTCCAATTCATCATTGCCCTGTCAGCTTGCCAGTCCATTCTCCTTCCAATGCAACATTTTCATGATACTGTAATTTACAGTTTTGATACATGCTATATATAAACTACTTGAAGCAAACAACATAGCCAAAAAATTTCTCAACATACACACACTGGTACTCATAATTATAAGTTATAAATGCATGATATTCATAAAACCTGGGCAGCAAACAACATAGCCCAAAAACTTGAAAGAGGAAAAATGATACTAAAGGATCAATGAGTATCACAACAAAAATATGCACAAAGACAAATAAACTTCTTAATATAAAAAATATTGGGCTCAGATATAGGCTAAACCTTACCCTCATGATTGTAATGTCCCACTCCTAGCAGATTACTTATGGAACACTTGTTACTTTGACTCGGTTGAGAATCGAGTCTCGGGAAAATCTTACCGCCAAATCAACACGGACGAAATGTAATAAACCCTTCAAATTGATGGAATGGCTTCTATTGAAACGAGTCCAAGAGTTTTCGTTGGTTGTTTTGCTTCTTGGTTTTGTGTTGCTTTGTGTTTTGTCTTGCTTTCGATGACTTGGTTTTCATGATTCGCTTTTTTCGCTTGCACGTTCTTTTCGAATCGTAAGGGAAAGAGATCGAATGATGCTAACCAAGTATTATTATAATTTCAGGACGCATAACCAAGGAGTGACCGTTGCATAAGGCTTCCCCATCCTCTCGTTCGATTCAATCGGTGAGTGGCTTAGGTCCTTCGATGAATCCTTCAGTCCATACGCCTTAAGAAAATGATCTCTAGTTCACTTGAATTGCTTGTCCCTATGGTAAATGTTAAATTCACTACAAGATATGCTAAAAGAAATAAACTGCATGCAAATGTAAATAGAGTTACTGCTTTACTTCAGTTAATGCTTGTCTCTTATCACCTGCTATACCACAAAATCGTGTATTGAACCTTTTATGGTTAGTGTTTGTGTCCCGTGTAAAAGATTAAAAGAGAAGAGTCTAATAGCCCGTCCTGATGTTCCGGTCCTACGGGATATAGGGGATGTGGCTATTAGATAGTGATATGCTTGTTCATGTTTAATGCATCATAATAGTTTTATCTGATAGATGTTGCTTACCATGCATTGGTCTCGGACAACTTGTGCACAAGGTAAATAGTCTCTCGAACGATTCTTGGGGCACTGGAAATCGGTCTATCCAGAGGAGATTGTGAGAGCACCCAGATATTCCGGTCCCACAGGATCTAGGGGGTATTGTTATCCATTAAGTGGGGCAACTCATGGGCCGTCATATAGTTAGGTCGCATGCTAGGTTTACATTCTTGCATACCTATTATTTGATACCAAGATTGATACATAAGTTAGCTTTATATATACAAATTGTTGCTAACTTGTGTGTCTGCTGTAGGGATAACCACTCTACCATGGGTAAGATTTATCATATGCATAGTCTATCTATCATCTATATTTTCTTGCATGAATTGTTAAAAAGAAACTAGACAACTAGAAAGATCACCTAATAATGCTAGCTCCACATGCTTACTTAGTATGGATTTTTAGGTGAGTTTGACCATGGTCGCTCACCAGTACATGTTGTAGTACTGACCCACGTTTGTGGGCAAATCTTTAGGTTCTAGTAGTGAGAGCTTGGCGAGCATTTTGAATCGGTGTTAGCGCATCCTTCCAGAGGGACCGTGCTCGTGTTGCTTCCTTAGCTTTCCTCTCCTGTGGGCAAACTCCTCTTCTGCTAGAGGTTTTGAATTTTGGTTCTACTAAGGATATAATGTATGGGCGTTGTGGCTAGTTTGGGGATTGTAAAAAGAGTTGTAAGCCTTTTATGGCATATTTTATAACTCAGCCAAGCAAGTACTTTGTAATCCAATCTTCAAGTATTCAATAAAGAAAGTATTTTGTGTTCCTATCAAATGTGTTCAACTTTGGTTCTCTGCATTTACATCATGTGCCTATATATATGTATATTTTTGTCTAACTTGTGTCTTGTGCAGGTACTATGCCTGGTGCAAGCATAACTTAGGCTTGCACGACATCGTGCCCAAGCGGGGACGATCGGTTCCGTAGGGACCAAGCGAGGACGATCGGCCCTTACGGGACTGGAGCGTGACAGGTGGTATCAGAGCATAGCTTTACGTTCTTGGCCTCTACAAATATCATTTTCAAAAATGATATAAGTTTTCATGCGGTTTCAAAAGTCCCGAATTTCAAAAATGGTTGCGAATCTATATAAGTAAATTGAAGGTGTTAATGTCCCGCTCTTGAAAAGTATAAAAACCCAACGTCCCATGCAATAAGTCCATAATACGTTATGAGACTAATACGCGCTACTCTCTTTTGCAGCAAGATGACTATAATAGGTAACCAAGGGACATCGTGCGCAGCGAGTGTGAGCGATAACCAAATCAATAGGCTGATTGCTATGTTTGAGAATCAGAATGATCGACATGAGGCCCAACAGGAACGGTTCAAAGCTCAGCAGCAACGGGCTGATGCTAGAGCCTTGGCAAAGCAACAACAGATTGAATCTCTGACTCAGATAGTTACAACATTGGTAGCCAACAACGGTGCATCAGGAACCGCCACGATGCCTATGGCAGCCACACCCGCGCCTTGAGAAGCTGGCCTAGCAGAAGCAGATGAACCTCCACAAGCGGTCAGAAAGTCTACCTTTAAAGGCGCCGAGTGCCTGAAATTGAACCCTCCAGAGTTCGAAGGCAAGGCCGTGGGTGCCCGACATAGCGGGTGGGGAGTTCGTTCGGCTTTCAGCTCTTCACTCATCGCCTCCGATGGTCAAGGTGATGGACTGGGTCGCGAAGTTGGAGGACTTATTTGAGTTTACTGGGATACCTTCGAATAAGAGGGTGGCGTGTGCAACCATGCAGCTGCGGTTATGTGCACACGATTGGTGGCAGATCAAGAAGCTAGATCTTGCCACAAAGTACAGTGAATGCAAAATTACTTGGGGAATGTGTAGAGATGCATTCCTTGCACAATATCTTCCGCCAGCTGTTAGACAGAGAAAAGAAGATGATTTTACCGAACTTAAGCAAGGGAACATGTCCGTCGAAGATTATGAGTCAGAATTCTCCAAACTTGCTAAGTTCGCTAGCTCAATGATTCCTAATGAGAGGGCCCATACACATTGGTTCATAAGAGGGCTAAATGACAACCTGAGAAAGGATGTTATGAACCGGGAGTGTACATCGTACATACAGTCTTTTGAGGCAGCAGTACAGAATGAGCAGTTCACACCACATAGTGCTCAAGAAAATGCATCGGCTCCTCGGAATCCTCCTGCAAAAAGATATCGCGACGACAAAAAGAAGATCGACACAGATGGGAACCCTGGAAAAGTGTGCAGTTACTGCGGCCGTCACGGTCACACTAAAGAAACTTGTCGTTTCCTCAACATGTTGTGCTTCAAATGTGGACAACCAGGCCATGAACTTCGAGATTGTCCAATTAGGAAGTCCCAAAGCAGAATCGAAATAACAATGCAGAACGTAGACATAATGTGAACCCCGCCCAAGCCTCAACTAATGGACAAACTGATCAGACTATAAGGCCTAGAGTTTATTAGTTGAATATTGAGCGTGATACAAGCGGGCACGATGTTGGTGAGTCTGATTCCTTTGACCTCTTGATGCATCATTTATCGACTCCTTGATCTCTTAAGTTTCGGGACAAAACTTCTTCTCAGTGGGGTATTATGTAATGCCCCGCTCCTAGCGGGTTACTTATGGAACACATGTTACTTTGACTCGGTTGAGAATTGAGTCTCGGGAAAACCTTACCGCCAAATCAATACGAACGAAATGCAATGAACCATTCAAATTGATGGAATGGCTTCTATTGAAATGAGTCCAAGAGTTTTTGTTGATTGTTTTGCTTCTTGGTTTTGTATTGCTTTGTGTTTTATCTTGCTTTTGATGACTTGGTTTTCATGATTCGCTTTTCTTACTTGCGCGTTCTTTTCGAATCGTAAGGGAAAGAATTCGAAGGATGCTAACCAAGTATTATTACAATTTTAGGATGCATAACTAATGAGTGACTGTTGCATAAGGCTTCCCCATCCTCTCATTCGATTCGATCGGTGAGTGGCTTAGGTCCTTCGATGAATCCTTCAGTCCATACGCCTTAACAAAATGATCTCTAGTTCACTTGAATTGCGTATCCCTATGGTAAATGTTAAATTCACTACAAGATATGCTAAAAGAAATAAACTGCATGAAAATGTAAATAGAGTTACTACTTTACTTCAGTTAATACTTGTCTCTTACTCACTTGCTGCGCCATAAAATCGTGTATTGAACCTTTTATGGTTAGTGTTTGTGTCCCGTATAAAAGATTGAAAGAGAAGAGTCTAGTAGCCCGTCCTGATGTTCCGGTCCTACGGGATCTAGGGGGGTTGGCTATTAGATAGTGATATGCTTGTTCATGTTTAATACATCCTAATAGTTTTATCTGATAGATGTTGCTTGTCATGCATTGGTCTCGGACAACTTGTGCACAAGGTAAATAGCCTCTCAAACGATTCTTGGGGCACTGGGAATCGGTCGGTCCGGAGGAGATTGTGAGAGCACCCTGATGTTCCGGTCCCATGGGATCTAGAGGGTGTTGTTGTCCATCAAGTGGGGCAACTCATGGGCCGTCATATAGTTAGGTCGCATGCTAGGTTTACCTTCTTGCATACTTATTATTTGATACCAAGATTGATACATAAGTTAGCTTTATATATGCAAATTGTTGCTAACTTGTGTGTCTGCTGCAGGGATAACCGCTCGACCGTGGGTAAGATTTATCATATACATAGTCTATCTATTGTTTATGTTTTCTTGCATGAATTGTTAAAAAAAACTAGAAAAGTAGAAAGATCACCTAATAATGCTAGCTCCATGCTTACTTAGTGTGGATTTCTAGGTGAGTTTGGCCATGGTCGCTCACCAGTACATGTTGTAGTACTGACCCACGTTTGTGGGCAAATCTCCAGGTTCTGGTAGCGAGAGCTTGGCGAGCATTTTGAATTGGTGTTAGCGCATCCTTCCAGAGGGACCGTTCTCTTGTAGCTTCCTTAGCTTTCCTCTCCTGTGGGCAAACTCCTCTTCTGCTAGATGTTTTGATTTTTGGTCATACTAAGGATATAATGTATGGGCGTTGTGGCTAGTTTTGGGATTATAAAAAGAGTTGTAAGCCTTTTATGGCATATTTTGTAACTCAGCCAAGCAAGTACTTTGTAATCCAATATTCAAGTATTCAATAAAGAAAGTATCTTGTGTTCCTATCAAATGTGTTCAAATTTGGTTCTCTGCATTTACATCCTGCGCCTATATATATGTATATTTTTGTCTAACTAGTGTCTTGTGCAGGTACTATGCCTGGTGCAAACATAACTTAGGCTTGCACGACATCGCGTCCAAGTGAGGACGATCGGTTCCGTAGGGACCAAGTGAGAACGATCGGCCCTTTCAGGACCGGGGCGTGACAATGATCACTACATGTAGAGTCATCAGCATATACCCCAAATAAGTCCATAAAGAGAAAAATGAAATTGCCAAGTTAAAATCTAGCATTTGAATCCCGCAAACCATCAGAGGCTGGCAATTTAGCAAAATAAACTCGAGTAGCATGCTCTATTAAAGGTTGCCAAGTTGACCTCCAAATCAAAGGAATATTGTCAATATAGGATAATATCCATATAGAGGCAGCAGCAAAACTAAAACAACTGAATTAAGTTGCATCCTTGCCCAAAATAATACTCATCATAGCCCAAAAAATACCCATATAGAGGCAGCAACAACTACTGTCGACATATCATCATAGCCCATAGTAAAAAAAACTCATAATATAGTGTATCAGAGAGTGTCTAAAAAACTCCAAATATAGAGATGTAAAACTGACATGTACTTTCGGGCAAATGGGGCTCAACAAACATGACTAGATGGCAAAATAAATTCTTATATATGCATACCTGGGTACTAATACTCTCAGGCAAAAAATGAAAATAATACTCAAAGTATCATGAAAGAGAGATCACAGCATCCGCAGCTTGGATTTCAAAGGGAGGTGAACTTCATCAATAAACTTAATCAAGAGAACAACATCAGCATCAACAGCTTGGGCTCAGAAAAATTCATGGAGCCTAGTGCATATAAAACCCCAAAAATACCATGATACTCCCAACTTAAACACAAAAAACAGAGAACTGAGAAAACCAATGTCCAGAAGTAAACAAAGGGCCTGTTTGGTTAGTTGAAAGTGGTTGGAGTAAACTGGGTTGAAATTGAGCATAAATTGGAAACTCGGCTGAACTCTTCATACCATATAGATCCCATCATACTTAAAAACCCTTGGATACTCCCAAGAAAATAAAAGCTCATAAAACTGAGCACTGAAAGTAGAAGGTGTGCTGAAAACCAACATAGCCCAAGCATCGACAATCTGAGAACTGATACTCATATGATACAAAACCAACATTATTCCTCTCCGAAGTGTGAAGGGACATGAAAGACATGGCTCAAAGGAGTCACCCGAATCAGTCATCATTTCCATATATTTTATTTAGACTCAGAGTATTCATCCCATTCATCATTGTCCAAATCTTAGCTAATATGTTGACTACCTCCGTCTATTTCACAAATGGGAAAGGGGCTGCCATCAATCGTATAGATTTTAGACCGCATGAGACTAAAAAGTAATACGTTGATTACCTCCAGCCATTTCGCAAAAGTGAAAGGGGCTGCTATCAATCGTATAACATATGTTTCGAAGGGACATACCACATATGGCTCCAAGCAATCATGAATCTAGTCATCATCGCCATATGTTGTGATTTAGTTTCATATTTAATCATCATTGTCTAATACTCTCTTTTATTTTTGCTTTCTCCTGTATGAAAAAAGTTTAAATAATACACAAATCAGCTATACAAACATGAGGAATATTTACAAAAAAGTTTATTAGTTATAATATATAACATTTCAATCAACATAACATAATACACCATTCTTACATTTCAATCAACATATAACATTAGACACGATTTAAACCAAAGTAGACAATATATACATACCAACATGCTACCAAATGTTCATAAATATTACAAACTAAGTTTAAGTAAGTTCACATACTAAAGTTCACAAAATATTACAAGCCAACAAAATATGAGCATGCTAATTGAAGTTCACAAGGTTACCAAATGTTCACAATATGTTACAACCCAACCTAATAGGACCATGATAATTGAAGTTCACAAGGTTACCAAATTTTCACAAAATGTTTGCCCCCCAACATACTACTAAAAGTTCTCTTGTCAAATGTCTGGGTTATAGGAAGAGTGGTTGTCTTCAAACTTATGCAACCATTGGCCACGAAACGGTTCCGGCATTCCCATAAATTTGATTGCCTCAATTTCGTACACCGCTAGGAAGTCATATGCCTGCATAAGTAAGTTGGAATCGAACCCTTGCTTGCCAAAAATAATGGATCCTAGCTTCTCAACAAAAGGTAGCTTCTTATGAAAATGTGTATTGAACCCTTTATTGATAGCGGTAGCCATTACGTTAACGTTATCAATAAGCTTACTCATGGTATCATCTCTTGCTTCTGTCATACTCCTACGACGTTTCGACCCCGACGAAGTGGTGGTATTGGATGGAATAGTCTTCGCTTTAGAAGCATTGCTTTATGACTTGTTGGACCTAATTGTCACGGGACTATTGGGATCATCGTCATCTTCGTACTCACATCTATCCCAATGTGAGAACGTATCCCGTGCCAGGTCCCCCCTTGCATGGTCGTCACCACACACAATGCTAAGCATATCATAATTCTTGATTGGAACATTTATCCATGGAGCCATTTTAGATTTTATCTACATAAGAACAAAAAAATATGTTTGTTAGAACCTACATAGTGTTAAAAAATATATAATAGAATAATACAAGTATCTCTATTACCTTTATAAGATCTTCATGGGTATGACTATCCAAAAGAACTATCTTCAACTCGTCATCCCACCCTGCACCAGATAGGTCCTTAGCTTTCAAAATGTCGCGCCCCGATCCCGTAGGGGCCGATCGTCCTCGCTTGGTCCCTACGGAACCATTCGTCCTCGCTTGGGCGCGATGCAGTGCAAGCCTAAGTTGCGCTTGCACCAGGCAACGTACCTGCACAAGACACAAGTTAGTCAAAAATATACATATATAGGCACAGAGTAAATGCAGAGAACCAAAGTTGAACACATTTGATAGCACACAAAATACTTTCATTTTATTGAATACTGAAGATTTGGATTACAAAGTGCTTGCTTGGCTGAGTTATAAAAATATACCTTAGAAGGCTTACAACTCTTTTTACATTCCCAAAATTAGCCACAACACCCATTACATTACATCCTTGTAGTAGGACCAAAATAATAAAACATCTAGCAGAAGAGGAGTAGCCCACTGGAGAGAAAAGCAACGGAGGAAGCAGCACGAACACAGTCCTATAGAGGAGTTCGCACACACTGGTTCAGATTCAAGATGCTTGCCAAACTCTCGCTTCCAGTACCTGGATATTTGCCCACAAACGTGGGTCAGTACTACCACATGTACTGGTGAGCGACCGTGGCCAAACTCACCTTAGAAAACCACACTAAGTAAGCATATGAAGCTAGCATTATTAGGTGATCTTTCTGGTTGTCTCGTTTCTTTTTAACAATTCATGTAAGAAAACATAGACGATATATAGCATATGCATATGACAATTCTTACCCACAGCCGAGCGGTCATCCCTGCAGCAGACACACAAGTTAGCCACAATTTGCATATGAATAACTTATAAATCAATATAGGCATCAAGTGTTAGGTATGCAAGAAGGTAAACCTAGCATGCTCCCTAACTATGTGATGGTCCATGGGTAGCCCATGATTAGCAGTGGGGACCCAAGGTTCAGCTCTTCACTAGCACGCGCATGGGTCGGCAGCTGTGACTCAAGGTTCAGCTCTCCACCAACACACACGAGTACTAGCAGCTGTGACATCATGGACTCCGCACAACACTAATAGACATATCGCCCCACTAGACCCCCTTACGAGCCGTATACCTCAGGGCGATCCAAAAATCTCTTCCGGACCGAGCGATTTCCAGTGCCCCAGGAACCGTTCGAGAGACGAGACCTTGTGCACAAGTTGTCCGAGACCAATACATGACATGAAACATCTAACAGATATAACACTAAAATGCATAGTTCAAAGAAACGAACACACAATTTCCATCTCTTATTCTTTTTCCACATAATACATTCGAAACATAGGGACTTGCCATAAATCAGGTCGTGCAACATAGGGACTAAGAACATGCAACATAATTGATAGCAAAAGCATAATTCTAATACTTTAAGCATGCAGTTCATTTCTTTAGCTTATCTTTTTAGTGAGGCAACATTTAGTGAACTAGAGATTCTTTTCATTTGGCATGTGAACTGAAAGATTCATCGAAGGGCCTAAGCCACTCACCGAATGAATCAAACGAGAGGATGGAGAAGCCTTAAGCGACGTTCACTCTTTGGTTATGCATCCTGAAAATGCAATAATACTTTGTTAGCATACTTCGATCTCTTTCCCTTACGATTCGAAAAGAACGCGCAAGCGAGAAGGCAAAATCATGAAAACCAAGTCATCGAAAGCAACTCAAAACACAAAGCAACACAAAACCAAGAAGCAACGCAACCAACGAAAACTCTTGGACTTATTTCAATAAAAGCCGTTCGATTAATTCGAAGGGTTCATTGCACTTCGTCCGTGTTGATTTGGTGGTAAGGTTTCCCCGAGACTCGATTCTCAACCGAGTCGAAGCAGGTTAGTGTTCCATAAGTAACCATTCGGAGCGGGGCGTTACACAAAATCCTCAACCACTTAGTCTTCCATCCTCGCAAGTGGTTCTGCACATTTTTTACCGTATAAGATTCCCCGAACTTCCTATAGGTTGCATTTCATACATGTGTGAAGGCTTCGCATTTGAATTTCTTGTCACACTTTCTCCCTTATTCTGCTTCATAACAAAGAAGCTTTAACATCTCGTCAGAATGTGAATCGGGCCATCGCTTGTTAGGGGTGCCCCCTTTATTTTTGCTCACTTTATTTTTGTCTCCTTTTACCCTACTATTCTTACCCTTGTCATGTCCTACCTTTTTTTCCTTTTGTAGCTACCCTCTTCGCTCTTCTCTTAGAAGGAGAAGAAACTTGATCCTCAATAAGGATATTTTTTTCATTAGAGGCATCGACATCTATATCGACATAGGAATAAGAATCCTCAAATGCACCTGTATTGTAAGGCCACTATTGAGGAGGGGGCATGGAAGCTATGAAGGTAGGTGGTAAGGACTGCGCAATTTCATTGCCTAGAGGTAAAGGTAAACTTTGACTCACCCCCAACGATCTTCTTTGTAATTGAGGTGGTGCAAACGGGCTTCCCTCATGGATTGCAAAGGGTGGATAGTTTGGGAAATTATCGGATATCTCACCTGTTGACATGAGGACTTTAGAAACAAATGTACAAACAATTGCATTATAAACATAAACAATAATTTTTGCATTAGAAAGTACCAACCAAGCCAAACATTAGTACAACACAGTTAGTTCATAAAGCATAAACATAGCCAATCAAAGTACAAAATAACACAACTGAAATTTCAACCCTTACCCTCTCCACACACTAATCGTTCCACATAGGCAATTCTATTGCATCACGCTTCTCCTCCCAAGTCTTCTTCGCATTCCTTTGCACTTGTTGACTAGTTTGAGAGTATTCCTCGTAGTCAAACAAGTTTTCGTCACACACTTCTTCCTCCGATGCGCTAGCATCACTATCATTAAGGATAAGGTCGTCATTGGGATCAACACCTAGTATGTAGTTATGCAGAACACACCATGCAGCGAACAATGTCAACTTGTGTAGGGAAATCATAAAATTTCTTCTCACCCAGCATGCATAAGCGATTCTTAAGCGTTCCAAAGGCACATTCAATTTTAGTACGCAACTTTGAGTGCCTATATTTGAAGAGTTTCTTCAGATCCGAAGGATTACAACCTCTTCTGGGATTCAAGTGGTACCTAACTCCTCGGTAGGGTGCAATGAAACTGGGCATCATTGTAAATCTAGTATCCGCTAGGTAGTACTTTTCTACAATAAAAAATTACAATCTTTAATCTACGTAATAGAAACCTACGTAGCTAGAATAAAGTACAAAATATCTGACCAATAGTCACCTGAGATGACCTCAAGTCCATTGGGCCTCGAAAGAACATCCTTTAAAATGGTCATGTCATTTTCACAACCCTCCCAACCAGCCAAGAAATATGTGAACATCTTGCTGGGTGTAGCAGCGGCTAACACATTTGGTGTCACTTATTTTCTACCCCTAAACCTTGGTACCAATGCAGACGGTAGAGTTGCTTGGACATGTGTGCCATCGATCAACCCAACATAATCCAACAGTTCAATATGAATAAGTATAATATGTATTGCCAAAACATAGTAATTATAAATCTAACCAACGGACTATGAAATAGTATATTACCTTAAAATAGGGAAACCATTCAGTAGACTCTCTAATCTCGGTCGGGATATATCACGTCCCAGTCCCAAAATACGTAGGACTAGGAATACGTAAGCATGTTAGCCGTATGTATATGGCAACTCCAATATATGGAAAACTATAATACATACGTACGCTGTATTATGAACAATAATTCATAAGTGGTATAGATTTATGTCTTAAATCACAGGGCATAACTAGATCTCATCCACAGAATCAAGTAACCAATCAACTATATAACTGAATCAAGTATAAAATGCTTGATAAGAACAAGTAGTTGGGTGAAGACAAATCCACTACCAAACTAGAATATAAGAGAAACAAAATAAGTACATCATCTAATGATCAGAGAGGCTCGATGGAAAGATCTTCTCAAAAGAGAGAGAAGTAGCAAGTCCCGATCCGTGCTCCTACAAATAGTCAAGATCGTCTACACCTGGAAAGGGACCAGGTCCTCAGAGGGACATAATAAGATACATAAAAGCATGCTAATTGAATACAATAAAACATGTATAATAGACAGAAAATATATAAGTATACTGCACTAGACAATCTATATGAAAATGCATAATAAGGACAACTTTTTGACATATGGGCATGTGTAGGCTACTCTATCTATCTCACAACTCTCACACACGTCCATGTACATCATCAATCGACATACCGCAAGGGTAGCGACCATCGTGACACTATCGTTCGACATACCGCGAGAGTAGCGACCATCGCGACACAACTACCGTAGTGCTGTTTAGGATAATAAACGAGAAAAGATTTGATAATATGAAAAACGAGGTCTTATACGAAGACTCGCCCTTCTTTTATGTTTACAAACAAGATTGTACAATGTAATCCTATACGAGGATGTCTAAGTATAATTTATTTAATCTGGATAAATATTGCTATAGGTGTCTGATCTGTGGTCGATCACTTTAGCCCTTGGACCACACGATGTTGAAGAAGTGCCGTGGAAGACAGAAAGCAGCTTCGAATGTTGCTAAAGAGGGTGGATGCCCGATGCCAAAGTCGTCGATCCCTTCTCTTTGCCTGAGCTCTGGATTCTTCTCTCTCTCTCTCTCGACCAGTTTCCTCGACCTATTTCCGACCTTGGATCTGATACTGGATTTCTTGACCAATTTCTGATCTATTTTCTTCTACCTTGTCCTCTGTTGATAGAGGTCTCTATTTATAGAGTTTTTAGTGACAGTGACCACACAGTCGGCGTAGAAACTGAGTAGTAGAAAGTACAGCACCCTTTTACACGACAGTTTAAAATAACCAATGCCTGCGTATAGATGACCTTTTGAGTGAGCATGTGACACGTGTCCAACTAAGGGACAAAACGCGTATATCTGCTGCGAAGATCATGGCGTAGAAGCCACGTAGGTAGTTATCCCTTGTGTAGAAGAGGTTGGCGTAGAAGCCAATAACTGTCACCATGGCATAGAAGCCAAATAGGCATAGAAGCCAAGTAGGCGTAGAAGCCAAGTAGGCGTGGAAGCCAAGCAGGCGTAGAAGCCGAGTGGTCATAGAAGCCGAGTGGACATAGAAGCCGAGTGGGCATAGAAGCTGAGCAGGCGTAGAAGCCGAGACGATGTGGACGTTTTAGCCAGAATTATGGCTCTTAGAGATATAATCAAATCTCTTGCATTAAATGCAGAGATCTGCCCCCATCCTGCGCATTAAATGCAGAGGCTTGTCTTTAAAATTTGCCATTATTCTGCACATTAAATGCAGATACACGCCTCGAATCCTGTACGAAGAGTGACTGCTGATATGGCAGTCTGTTTGCCTTCTGCGGAGCGTAGGAAGCTCACGTCTGCCTGTGTAACACTGGACAGCATATTCCCTTATATGCGTAAGAGTAGTTTACGCAAAGGGGAGGTCACTAAACGACGGTTCGGTGACATTTAATCAAATCTCCTTTATTAAATGCGGAGATCCGCCATTATCCTGCTCATTAAATGAGGAGGCATGGTTTGAAGGTCTGCCACCCTTCTGTGCATCAAGTACAGAGACGTGCCTTGGGCATCTGTCAGTATTCGGCGCTTTAAATGCAGAGACATGCCTTGAGAAACTGTCACCGCTCTGTGCACGTGCCTCGAGCCCTGTACGAAGTGCAGCTTTTGACGTGGCAGGCTGTTTGTCTTCTGCGGAGCGTAAACAACTCACATCTGCCTGTGTAAAACTAGGCAGCGTATTCCTTCGTATGTGTAAAAGTGGTTTATGCAAAGAAAATGGCAGTAAATGACAGCCTGGGTTGCAGTACCGTGCCATCATTATACCCGTTGCCTGGGTAGTCGTGCAGTACTCTTTGTCAGGAGTCCAGACGTCAGGTTCATTGCATGATCTGACAAGTTCATTTCAAAGAACATGAAGCGTTCCTCGTACACTTCAATGCTGCATTGAAAGCGGATGAGTTTTACGCCATAAAGGCGATGAAGCACCTCTTTTACGCTGAAGCAGCCTGGACATATCGTATTATGCGGATGGTCCTTGAGCCTATATTTTACGCTTTGCTCAGCAAAAAAAGCTCTATTTGTACGTTGATGGCTCTGAGGTCCTCTGTTTACGCTGCCCTGCATGGACATGCTGCGTATAGCTATCCAGCCTATTTTTTATGCTTCTACAAGACCCCCTTCAAAGCTTTTAAATTCTTCGTAATTTGAAACGCTTTGAATGAAGCATGAACCGTTCCTCGTAACTCGAAATGCTCTAAATGGAGCCTGAAACGGTCAAGCCTGACACATTCTTTCATGGCTGACTTTATGGCGGAGTTATTGCGGATCGGTGATCTCTTTCGCCTATAAAAAAGGCTGAGGAGTCTTCCTGTTCTTCCCACACTTCCTTCACCACACAGAGATGATGGCCGAAGTTCGTCGGGTCGACTTGAGGAAGAAGGAGATCATGCTCTTCCAGCATGTAAGGAGCCGAAAAAGATGGCATCTTCGAGCAAATGTCCTCTGCAACGATGGATCATTGAAGGATATCATAGCCTCCTTTGCTCAGGATAATCAGCAACTTGGTATGGTGGTTCTTCGGGAGAGAAGAAGGGTCATATTTGACCAGGCAGCTTGCAAGTGGTGCCTTCTCCCATTACCTGTGGATGAGGGCAGGCAAACTGGCTTTGTTCAGGATTGAGTTGAGTGAAATATCTCAACTCAATCTGTCATGGCACTGGATGTAAGAAAGAAGATTTACTCTGCTTTTCTTCTGTTGGCGGCTGGGTCTATGCCCAGTTCTGCATCCTCGCCGTTGTTGACCAATATGCCAGTCAGTTTGCGATTACTGACTGACTGCTGGAGAAGATAGATGAAGATGCCGCCCATGCGAGAACCTGGCATAATAGATTCTGGGCGCGATCTTCAAACGACGATGAGGAAGCCCTTTGTAGACAGGATTTCCCTCATATGTAGTCATGAAAAATAAAGAAAACCCTTGTAGACTGGATTTCCCTCATGTAATCATGCTTTTAATTTTAATAAAATTGTCTTTCTTCTTTGCATATGATCATGTTGCCATACTTTGCTGTGAAGTCTGAATATGTGTAGCTTCGACACGTCTGATTCTTTACGCCGACTCTGTATAGAAAGAGTGCTAGGTCTTGTCTTGTCTTTTATGCATAACTAAGGATGCGTAGAAAGCCACTTTAGCAGTCGAGTGTTCGAACTATCCTGCTGTTAGGTACCGCGTAGAATTCTGAACTGCTTTTACTTCTGATAAACATAATTTTTGTTCAGACCGTCGTTTTCAAGAGTGATTTCTCAAAAATCCCTTAGAATAGGGCGAGAAATGGCTGTTAAACTAAGTCGCCATCTTGAATTTGTAGAAGAAATATTCAGACTGGATTCTGGATGAACTTTGAATCGACCCATGAAGAAGAAAATTTTTTAATGTTGAACTCTGTATGCTTCGGGTACTTGGGGTATCTTGAGGTCAAGAAGGAGTATCTTCTGTGTGAACTCCTGCAATTGACCACCTTGAGAATCGTTCAGATGTACGGTACTGGCCTGCATATTTTTCAGATATGCGGAAAGTCATGGAGCGTAAAATCATAATTTCGTTGCCTCTGAGCGTAAAAAACCACCGAGCGTAAAATCATAGATTTGTAGTTCCTGAGCGTGAAGTCATAGATTTGTAGCCTCTCGAGCATAAAAGCTACCGAGCACAAAGGCATCCGGGCGTAAAACTATAGACTTGTAGCCTTCGAACATAAAATCATAGATTTGTAGCTGTCGAGCGTAGAAAGCTCCTTGGTGCAGAACTGTAGATTTGTAGCTTCTGAAAAGAAAATCTTCCGAGCGTGAAGTCGTGGATCTGTTGCCTCTGAGCGTAAAAAACCACCGAGCATGAGATCATAGATTTGTAGCTGCTGAGCGTGAAGTCGTAGGTTTGTAGCCTCTCGAGCGTAAAAGCTACCGAGCACAAAGGCATCCGGGCGTAAAACCATAGACTCATAGCCTGTGAGCGTAAAACCGTAGATCTGTAGCTGTCGAGCGTAGAAAGCCCCTTAGCGTAAAAACCACGAATTTTCCTCGCACGAAAACTTTTCGAATTCGCTGACTGTCCGCCTTCTCTGAGTAATAGGCTGACGTAGTACCCAATCATAACCGAATATTAATTAGGAGATTTTGTTCGGGATTCGAGGAGTCCATCCGAACTCTATATATACCCCAAGTTTCTGAGAGAAAAACTTTTCATCCGTCTTCTGTGAAAGAAAGCCTTCGACTGTTCGAGTTCTCCTTCGTTTCTTCTCCGAGATTTCAAAGTTTCCAGTAATGGCCTCGAAACAATCCTCCTCCACTAAGGGAAAGAAGGTTGATTCTTCTTCTCGTTCTTCTGCTCAAGTGAGAGCGTCTTCGGTCGGGCAAGGCGAACTTCATTCTGAGCGAAGTATCCCGCCGACAAGCAGTGCACCCGGCCTTAAAGGTAGAGCTTTTGGGACGAAAAAGAACGACTGAAAATCCTTCGCACACGTTGTACGTGACCGCGCTAGGTCGTCTTCTGTACTGATAGCCTCTTTGAAGAAGATGATGCACAGAGACGTTTTATATTTTACGCCCACATTTCTAATGTGTCAGCGCAAAAACTCCATATTTTCGCAGTCTGGCGTAAAAGCTTTGATTGTCGAAAGTTGGTGTGTAAAATTTGAGTGTTACGCTTCTGGATAAAGATTCTGGCGTAATACCTTAACTTTATCAGTCTGGCGTAAAGCACAGACTGTATACTGCCAGCCTTAAACTTTACGCTTTAGGAAATGGATTCCAGCGTAATGGTCAAGTTTTTTACGGTCTTGGCGTAAAGCACAGATTGTTGATTTTTTTTTTGGCGTATGCTGCAAGATCTGTAATGTCTAGTTATAGGAACTGACGTGTTTTTCTTGCACTCTTGCAGTTAACTTGTATGCGTCTCCGCTAGCTGATGTGATGGGTTCTGCCACAGGGATGCTGCACTCCAACTATCTGGAGGATCTGTCACACGTGACATTTCCTATCTCCGGGCTGCAGCATCCTGAAGGAAGGGAAATTTTGATATCGGCTCAGGGCGAGCGAACGCTGCTGAACTTGATCAACGGGGAGCCCCTGACGTATATAGACGGGGACCAATACATAAAGCCGGCCTTCCTCTTCGGGGACATGATTGACAAGCAGTCCCAGACGAAGCCCAAGAGAGAACTCTGGGTTTTCCCTGCCGGGAGCTTGGTGTTGTATCTGCCCAAGTGCCGAGGGACTATCCCATCTCGGCTTTCTTTCACGCTAAGCATCCCAGGAGGATGTCGTGGACGCTGACTCCCGATCTTCACGGCAGGCCGAGGAAGATCTTTCATCTGAAAGAAGCTGACCGGGGGTCATTTGTCAGTCGTCCTTCCGGCAATGTGACGATGTTCAGGGGACTGTACCCGGGCAGTGTCTCGAGGAAAGACAGCTTGGTGATCCAGTCGGTCCAATTATCGACTTTCCGTAATAATTTTATGGGGCACGGGGGAGTATACCCCAAGGTGAACCCTCGGTACGGTGGGTGGATCACCCCTTCAAACCTTCGATGGGCTCGTTTAGCAGATTGGGCCCTGAAGCATTTCCAGACCGAGTTGGAGAGCATTGGTCTGTTTGCAGCTGTGAGTGCTACCAGTGTAGGGTTACCTCCTAACCCTAACCTGTTTTTGGCACTGATGGAGCGATATATTTCGCTCACCGGGACTTTCGCCACTCCACTGGGGGAGTTGGGATTGGCCCTCCATGAGATGGCAGAGATCTTGAGACTGCCGATGGGGGATACTCCATATGAAGAGTATGTTCCTACGAACCGGGAGCTGGGGGATTCAGACTCTCGGGTAGTGGAGGTGTACCAAGAGCTGATGTGCCACTACCTTGCTTGAACCACTTTTTATGATGAGCCCTCAGATTTGGCTCACATCAATAAATGGACATCCTACCTCTTCTTTCACCGGTCCAGGACTGCTAAGCCGGAGAAGGTATTGAAGGGCAAGGATCAGCCTGTGAATCCTCTGAGCGTTCTTAATGCTCAGGTAGTCGACGATCTCATGGTAGACGCTGGGGCTCCGGACTCGATCCTCGACGAAGGGATAGGACAATATCCTGTAGGCACCAAGGCCTATAGTTATTTGAGGCGCTGCCGCAGGCCTCTGTCCAGGAAAGCTCAACTGGCTGGCTTCCTCTCCATATGGCTGCGCCGAGTTGTGGTACCTGGCGTCGCATCTGCGGACCGCATTCACCGCAACACGCTGTGGCCTGCAGTGCGTCTGGTGTTCGGGGCAAGACTGGGCTTGCTCCCTGCCATGGTATGCCGTATACAAGCTGGCCTGAGGGCCATGACTGACGGGCTGCTCGCCGATGAAACTCGGCATGATAGCTTTCCCAGGGTAGAATTACCATACCTGTATTTGATGGGATGGTTAATTCTTCATAACCCCAGGGTTATGTCTCCAGGCTCCGGCAGTAGTTTGGGGGCTAGTTTCTTGTTGAACTACCAGAAGTCTTCCTGGAATGTGACCACGGTTCTAGACTGTCGGTGGGTGCTGGGCTTCAGTCACAGTTGGAAGCTCTTCTGCACTGTCCCCTCTGTACACCGCAATCAATCGGGGATTAGGCTCGAGGATTCCGGTAGATAGAAGACCAATCTCTCTCCTGAAGCTTTTAATTGGTTGGTCTGTATTAGACCTTCCCATTTACTATACAGGAGTGAAGACCATTGCTTCTTGGAGCCCTACCTACCTAGTCGGTTTGCCAGGCAGTTTGGTTATGATCAGTTGCACGTGGGCAATGCCATCACCAGCTTCCGGTCCAGGGGTGGACTCATTGATGGAGCGAGAGGCTGGCGATACTTCCTCATGGATTACACTAGAGCAATTTTTACTGTGTCGGTCATTACACTCTCTACGGAGCTGCGCATCCTGCACTCGTATGCCCAGTTCTATGTGGCAACGAACACCTTCCATCGCGATTTTGATATGCATAGAAGTTTTAGGGTGCCCTTTTCCAAGTCTGGGGGAAGAGTCAAAGTCCCCTCGGTTTCTTCTGACGAGGGTGAAGAGTTCGTCAATCCAGATGAGCCTCTATTGGCGGTATCGAGGGGTGAAGTACCTCTGCCTGCAGGCCCTTTGGTGATTTCTGGGAAGCGAAGGACTCCTACTCCGAAGGAGACTTCCCCTCGTAAGAGGAAGAAGAAGATGGTTAATCGTCCTCTCCGAATTCCTGGTATTGAGGCTCCTGGAAGTGAGCCTACATCTCCCCATGTTGGGAATGATTATTTGATTAGAGGTTCCTCGCCTTTTAGAGAGAGACCCTCTAATGTTCCGGCTAGTGGTGCCGGAGAATCTCTACTGGAGGCTGCCGTTGCTGCTACTGCTTCAGGTAGTGGAACGAGGTCACCTTCGGGGCTGAGTATACCTTTATGCGGATCGGCATCGGGAGAGACTCCTGCCGTGTCTGCCAGTGCACCCAGCGAGATTCCAGCCGATGAGCCTCGGTTGAAATTTGACGAGGACCTGGAAGAGCATTCGCCAGTGCTCCTTAGAGCACCCCCTTCTCCAGGTATGATAGCTTGCCTAGCATCATTAAGGAATGATTTAGCTGTACAGGCCGCAGATGCAACATATATGCCGTCGGCCATGGGTAAATGTCATCTTCACGCCTTTTCTTTTAGGAAAGTTGACATTATGCTGATATTAACTTCCTTTCGTCCTCTTTTCAGGGGAAGACCTCTTCGGGGAGGGCAGTGTAGATGCGCCCTTCGGCTCTGTGTCAGGTCCTGGCGGCGACACGGAGGTGGCTAATTTTGAAGAGGAAGCATCTTCGGGTGCTGGCTCGCCTGTCGACGAGATCCCGATATCTCAAGAGGAGGACGAGCCTGTCATTGCGACCATGCCTCCTTTGAGTATGCCGGTCACTTCATCCGGTGTTGGCGCTTCTTCTTTTGTCGCACCACCTGTTGAGGGGACGGCCGTGGCAACATCGTCTGCGGTTGTTCTTGGAGGGGGAGTTGCCAATATCGAGGCCACTCCCGGCGTCCATTCGGATCTAGCTGCGCTGATCGAGCAGTTCACCGGCATCTTTTACACCACTTTAAAAATGTTAATATCAATGGTGTTGGCAAAGAAACTGAGCTTTGCGTCACTGAAGAGGTCCTCCCGGTCCGCGATAGTGCCGTTCCGAGAATTCGACAACACTGGGCTAGCTGATACGCTGGAGGAGATAGTTAATGGTTTGGAGCAACCCATTAACGAATACTTGCAGCTAGCTCGAGACAATGTTGAAGATCTGGTCCAGGCTAGATACGACTCCATGACTACGCGGCTTGCCAAACAGATGGCAGGCGTAAATAAATCCATCCAGACACATCAGCAGGAGATGGATGAAGGAAAAGCCGTCCTGGAGGAGGCCATTGCTCTTCAAACGAAGTGCCAGGCCAAGCACGAAGGGAATGTAGCGAGGGTCCTCAGGCTGGAGACAGAACTCGCTCAGGCAAAGGAGTGGGCTTCTCAGTCGTCGGAAGCTCTAGCTGTGGCGGATAGCCGATTGGGCGTAGCACAACAGAACTTGGCGCGTGCAGGAGTCGCTCGTGCTGGTTTTCTTCGGGCTAAAGCCGAACTATCCCTCATGAGCAATGATGAGGCACGATTGGAGCGGGCTCGCGCTGATGTCTTGGGTTCCCGGACTGAGAGGATGGCCGCGCTGGCGCAGCAGCTTCGCGACCTGACCGCTCCCCCTAAATGATGTACTTTTGCTTTTGCTTTTTAATGTACTTTCGCTCTTTTTAGGGAATAATAAAGAGGCTTTCATCTGACTTTGTGGACCCATCATTTCGGAATATAAATGACAGGTTTGGGTGAAAGTGATATCAGAGGTAATATGGACGTGATATACTCTCGGTAAGTTTTAGCAGGATACATCTATGATAGAATACGATCCAACTAGTTACGTTTTGAAAGTAGTTTTGTCAGAATAAGGTTTTTGCCATATTCCACTCGAGCAGAGGAGGTTAAGCATAGTACCTTTTCAGGAATTTGCCATTGATAGGAGCCATTAACAGGTCTCCATTAGGCTGGGCTAACTTGTAAGCGTCGTTTGAGAACGTCGTCTCGATCACATAAGGGCCTTCCCATTTGGGCTGGAATTTGCTTTACTTCTGTGAGTAAGAATCATCGGCCTTCTTACAGCTAAAACTAGCTCGCCGACTTTGAATACTCTTTCCTTCACTTTTTGATTAAAAGCCCTAGAAATACGTGCTTGGTAGAGCGTGATGCGCTGTTGAGCTTGGAGGCGTTTCTCGTCTAATCCTTCTAGCTCTTGAAGTCTTAACAGGTCATTCTTTTCTTGAGTCAACTCATTAGCCACGGCTATCCTGGGTGATGGAATTTGGATCTCGATGGGGAGAACTGCTTCGCTTCCGTAAACTAATGAGAATGGGGTGCAACCTATCGGTGCCCGTACTATTGTGCGATATGCCCAGAGACATTCTCCCAGCTTCTCATTCCAATCCCTTTTGTTCGAAGAGACGAACTTCTTCAAGAGCTTGATAATATTTTTGTTGAAAGCTTTCGCCAAACCATTAGCAGCAGGATTATACGCTGTAGAGGCGACATTTTGTATCCGATTTTTATCGCAAAATTAATGAAACGCTTGGCTGATGAATTGAGGCCCATTGTCATGGATTATCCTTCGGGGTATCCCGAAGCGGTAAATAACGTGATGCTTGATGAAGCTGATCACATTAGACGCATTCACCTCAGCAAGAGGGATTGCCTCTGCCCATTTGGAGAAGTAATCCGTGATGGCCAGTATGAACTGGTGACCTCTGGAAGAAGACGGATGAATAGGACCAATGATATCCATACCCCATGCTTCGAAAGGCCAGGACGCAACCGTAGGATGTAGATATTCAGGAGGTTGACGGATAAAGTCTGCATGGACCTGGCAGGCTCTGCACTGTCTTGCATACTTTATCGCATCTGTGATCATAGTAGGCCAGTAATAGCCCATTCTCCTGATGCGATCCTGTAGCTTAGGACCGGGTTGATGCGCTCCGCATACGCCATCGTGGGCTTCACGGATAATTTGCTGTGCTTCATCACCAGAGAGACATCGTAATAATAGTCCATCATAAGACCGGCGATATAGACATTGTGACGATGCGTCGAAATAGAAGCGTAATGATCGTCTTTTGACGGATACCGCTTCTTTAGGATCCTCTGGCAAGATTCCGTATGCTACAAAATCTATGAAGGGACTTCTCCAGTCTCTCCTGGGAGGATCTGTGTCCACAGCGTAGCTGTATTCTATGTGAAAGTTATTTTTCACACAGAATAAGTCTCTGTTTAGAAGGATTACCGAATTCTGCCTTCTTATAGGGGTAGCCAAATCTGCAGCTAGACTGGCTAGGGCATCAGCTTCCAGATTCTGAGATCGGGGCACATGCTCTAGGAAGAATTCTTTGTCATGGCTATCTCGACCGTGGCTCGGTGATAGGGGATGAGGTCTGGATTCTGGACTTCATATATTCCTCTGACTTGATTGACGATCAGCAGAGAATCACCGAAAGCTTTCAGAGATTCGACGCCCAATTCTTTAGTAACTTGGAGGCCGATTAGTAGAGCGTTGTATTCCGCCACATTGTTGGAGCAGGGCTCGCTAAGAGAATATGCTCGGTAGATGACGAGCTTATCAGGAGTAACCAAGATAATTCCTACTCCCGAGACCATATTTCCCCTGGAACCAGTCCTGGAGGCACCATCGAAGAACAGTTGCCATGCATCACTTTCCATTGCGGAATTACATTCTGCAACTTCATCGGGAATGTCCTCGTACAGCTTAGAGGCCTCCGGGATCGGATGAGCAGCTAGGAAGTCAGCCAACGCTTGGCCTTTGACGGACTTCTGGGGGACGTACACCATGTCATACGGTGTCAATAACATCGCCCATGTCGCGAGTCGGGAATTAAGAACACTTGGCTTGTTCATCAGTACCCGAAGAGGATTGATCCTGGAGATGATGTGAATGGTTTGGCCCGTGACATAGTGTCACATTTTCTGAATAGCGAACATCAGAACCAAGCATTCTTTCTCCACTGGATTGTACCGGTGTTCGGCGTCGACCATCATCCTGCTGAGGTAGTAGATAGCCTGCTCGTGACCCATCTCGTTCTTTTGTGCGAAAAGAGCTCCCAGAGAATGATCCATCGCTCGGACATATAGCACGAATGGTCTTCCCATGACAGGAGGCACCAGAACTGGCGGACTGGTGAGGTAGCACTTGATATCACCGAACGCTTGCTGACAGGCTTCGTCCCATACGAAGGATACACCTTTCTTCATGAGACAAGAAAATGGCTGACATCTCCCAGAGAGGTTGGATATGAATCTCCGGATATAAGCCAAACGACCTTGGCTGACATCTAGTCTTCAGGATGCATCTTGATTTGATTATATCCTGAAAATCCGTCCATGAAAGACTTACGTTCAAAACCGTATGTATTGTCAATCATGACGTCTGTGACGGGAAGAGAAAACTCATCCTTGGGACAGGCTGCGTTCAGATCTCAGAAATCGATGCAGACACGTACTTTCCCATTTTTCTTCATGACCGGGACAACATTGGCGACCCAGTCGGGAAGTTGTTCTTCTCAGATGAAGTTGCAGGCTATCAACTTCTTGATTTCAGCTTCAATGGCGTCCATCATATCCGGCCGGAACCGGCGTTGGTGTTGCTTCACAGGCTTTGAATCGGGCAATATATTCAGCTTATGAGTAGCCACCTTTGGATCAAGGCCTGGCATATCCTCATAATTCTACGCAAAGACGTCGATATATTCTTTTATCAGCTGTATAACTTCTTCCCTTTCTACTTCGGAAAGATTGTTACTGATAAATATCGGCTTTGGCGAAAGTTTATCCCCAACGTCAATCTGGATAACTTTATCTTCAGTGGGAGGTTCTCTCTGCTCGAAGCGGAACTCCCATTGTGTATCCATTTGCTGAGCCCAAGCGTCATTCTCAAACGGTTCGAATTCTTGTTCGTCTGATTCGAAGGAATCCGTCACTACCATATTTGTTGATAATGTTCGCTCGAGAGTATGAGATGAGTCGGAGAGCGCTGAGCCGTTTTGAGAGGAGGAAAAGATATTCTCGTTTGACTCAGAAGTTGCAAGGGATGTGGTATACCCTAACCCGAAATGAGTTCGTTGATAGTAGGGATTGCCGTGCAGCGGCATTCGTCTGCCTCTCCCGTAGTTGAGACCCAGTTCCAACTTTAAGTTATAACCCATATTTTGCAAGATCTTCAGAGCTTGCGGGCTGTATCTGTGAACCTGTATTTTACCGACATCGTCGTCGGAAGAATCCTCTTGCACAGTCGGTTCATTGCGCATGCGGCCGAAGACTATTGAATGCTGACTACTGCAAGTATGCGGGACAATGAAGATAAAATCCTCATGCGGTCCATATGTCGTGGTGACATTGGATGATGACGCCACTTCCCATATATACGGATGATAGGAATCTATAGCTTCCAAGAATTTTTGCGCTATAGGTTCTATATCGTCATAGGGGGAGGATTCCTGATTTGGAATTTGGGCGTTAATATACTGGAAAAGAGGATATTTATTATCATCAGAAACTCTGTTCCTGGTTGCATTTACATCCATCGACTGTTTGCTGCGCCGGAGGTTGATGACCAAGGGTGGAGGCTTCTGGTTCAAAGTGATCACTAGAGGATCACCCCCTTTTCCTGATCTGGTCTCGTTCAGGTGGTGTCACTACCACTTTTCCATATAGGGAGCAATTGTGTAATTTAGCTATTTTTAAATAATTATGTATTTAATTAATTGCTGAGTTTTGTAACTAATTATATTATTATTAGTGATATTTGATTTTAGGTCAAACCCTAGAATGCATTAGGGCAAACCCTAATGACCAAACCCTAATTTGTAAACCATATTCTAGCAAAACCCTAGAATTTTAAATTTAAGATGGAACCTCAAAACCCTAGACTGACTTAACCTGAGTATATTAGGTTCTACATGAGAGGGCCAGGGGGGTTTAACCTAAAAACAAGGCATAGAAACCCTAAACCTAGGTTTAATATAAAAGGAAGCTTCTCACAAAGCTATTCTTCACGTAGAGAGAAAGGAAACCCTAGCCTCCACAAGAGAAACCATCTCCCCACTCCAAAATTCGAAACCCTAACCCTAGGTTCCATTTTCTTCTCCTCCAAAGCGAGGAAAGCAAGGAACGTGGGTCAGGAAGCCTTGGGGAAGAAGATCCTCGTTGAAGAAACCATCCCTGCAGGTAAAACCCTAGTTTTTATCCCTTTAATTTCTGTTTTCAGATGGTAATGGCCATTAGGAACCCACCCTTGATGTGTAATCCGAATCTTAGGGTTTTGGATTAGGTTTTGGTGAATTTTGTTTGGTTTTCCCCAATTAACAGGAACCCTAACTCTAGGTATTTGTAGGGAGACTGATTTCACCCTCCTATGTGTAGGTTAGATATTGTTTTAGGGTTTTGTTTTGGGTTTTCAGAAATTCTTGATGTGGTTTTCGTTTTGCACATCTTGTGTTTGGTGAAATGCTTCACAGGAGGAATTACCTATCTAACCTACTTTACTATTATCTAATTGGAGGTATGATGGCTGATAAATATGTATATGCATATGTGTGATGTGTTGTTGTTCAGATTTCCTGTGGAGTCGAGTCGTAACTGTGGGGGGATCTTCCCTGTGCAGTCGGGTATGTGTATTGGGATTTCTGGGCAGTGTATTGTTGTTTGATTCTGTGCAGTTTTGTGAGGACTGTGAGCAGTGTGTATTGGGTTCTGATAGTCGGGTTTGGGGGAAATGCCAGTGTGTATTTTGAAAGAGAGATGAGAACATATGCTGTGTGTTAGATGGCCTGTGTCTACTGAGAAATTCTCAGTGTATTACCTATATGAACCAATGTGTTTGTAGAGTTTGCATCAGTGTGTAGGTATCTAAGATGTCTGTGTGTAAGTGCAGGTTTTTACTGTACTTGAGTACCAGGCAGTGGAGATTGGATGTTGGCTTGGGTTGCAGGCATTGGGAGCAAGGAATAATGGATACAGTGTGTTGCAAGGAATTGGGGTTAACTCATACAAAGGACAGTAGATAGGTCTTGGGGTGTGACTTGGCTTTGGGTTAAGAGTGTATGGGGTTGGATAGTAGTGTACCCGATGAGCAGAGGGTGTTCTCAAGTGTAGTATCTCAGAAATCAGTGTGTGGGTAGATGATACTTTGAGTATCCTAATAACTGTGGGTATATGTGTGTTCAGTGTAGCAGTTTTGTGTGTGTATCACTAGAGTGCCAGTATGTGAATCTCAGAGTAAACCTGTGTTTGTTTTAAGTTCAGTATGTACAACTGTGTAGTGTAGATTCTGTGAGTATAGTGTGTGAACTAACTGTGCTGTGTGCACATGTGTATGTGGGAGCAAAATTCAGTGTGTATCAGTCAGTGTTTTAAATACTATGTCTGTGAGGTAGTAGTGTAGGAGCAGTTATGCATTTCAGTGAGTGTTCAGTCATGGGTCTTCAACAGGAAACTATCTGCCAAGTGTAGGTAAGTGCATAATATTCAAGGGTATTGGAGGTGGGTTGATATACTAAGTTCAGGTGTAGTGCAGCAGCAGTTCAGTGTGTGTGCTGTGTTGAGTTTTCCTGTGTGTGTGTATCTTTATATGAACCTGTGGTAGTGTGTGTCTATAGTGTCAGTTAAGTAGTAGGTATCAGTCAAATGTGGGTAAATGCTAAGGGTTAGTATGGGATAACTCAGGATTGGTTTTACCTTGGTGACAGTTAAGATATATACTCAGTATATATATGTAAGTTATCTACATACTGATAGCATATAGTATAAGAAACAGTAACTAGTTTCAGCTAAATACCAATATACCACACTATATGAGTTATATATATAATGATAATACCTAGTATAATGAATATTAGCTAGTATTAGTAGTATTACTAAATATAATCTAATATTAGTAAGTATAGAACATATAATATAGTGTATTTAACTAGTATTAGTTAACAATAGCTAGTATGAACCTAGAAGCAAGGTATTAACTAGTTTTGACCAAAAACCTAGAGTTGACTTAGTAACACCTAGTTTAGACCTAGAAATGGCCTAACACCCCATTTCAAATTAGCTAATCTCTTTTAACATTCCAAACACCATTTTAACAGTATTATCTTATATATAGGTCATTGTGATCCCACTTTGGACCTCGATCCTCACATTTTGCTCAGGACCACAGGCGAGTACATTCTCTGACAGTTTTTATTGTTGATTACTTCTATAAATTGTAGTGTATTACATACTTGATTTCGACACTATGGATACACGGGTTAGCACCCTAGATCCCCATCATGAGGAGTCATGATTGGAATCCATCGTGCTAGCTGGGGGATGGGGAACTATTAGTAGATTATGTGATCATATCCAAACTTACCATGCATCATAGCTCACCCCACTTCTCACGTCGGGTGCGGCCTGACCATCATCATGCTTCATAGCTGTTATATATGATTAGCCTGACCATTATCATGCATCATAGCTAACCATATGGTTAGCCTGACCATTATCATGCATCATAGCTAACCATATGGTTAGCCTGACCTTCAAGAATCATAGCTAATCATATATAACCAGCCTGATCCAGTCCCAAGCCGATCACATAATAAACTAATATTTCAACCACTTAGTTAGATGTTTTATCTTTATTCAGATTACTTGTTCTAGCATTCACTGTTTATTGTTCATTGCTAGATGCTTTATTGTCTATTGCATTTTCTCCTGTACTTCTCATTTTCAGCATTTATTTCCATCTTGTATCTCTTACACTGTTTATAGATTTTGTTAATTTAATGAAACTGCTGTTAGTGCTTGTGCTTCGCTCCAATCCTGACTGGATAACAACATTTTCAGAGGACCTGGAGGACTTTTGCCCTACTTATTACGGCCCAGGAATAGAGGGAGATTTCACTCCAGAAATCCCATAAGAGGTGCCTATCCTAGAGGAGAACTTGCCTGCCCATGCTTAGATTATTTTTCTGCATTTATTGTTTTAGACTGAGACTGAGACTGAGATGTATTTATTCTATTTGTGACTTTGTGAGGTCATTCAGACCCAGGATTTGAGTTGGACTTCTTGTGGTTGGTTTAAATAGAACTCTTTTCAATTCTCATCGTGCCATTATGTTTATAGTTGTGATTGAGTATATTATAGAACGGTGGTTATTTATCATTGTCCTCCGTACGGAGTTGAGACTATTGACAGGACATAGTATGTTGTGACCTAGACAGCGTTCTACCGCCGATGCTGCGGCGTAGGCTGGACGTACCCACGACTCATGCCCAAATTCCGGGTGCGGGTCGTGACACGTTTTAGTGGTGGCCCATGCAGGTCTAGTCCGTAGTCTTAGATTCACAGTAGAGCGATATTGTAGTAATAGGAATTAGGCCAAGGATATGCTCAATCACAATTAGGAAATTCTGATTCTTATGATACTATACTTAATGATTAATTCCTTTAGAATTTTCTGTCCTTCCTTGATATCATATCTATTGCCTTAATTGAATCTTTCGATCTGTCTTCAGGATGCCGCCAAGAAGATCCCAGAGACTCGGAGCAGCAGATACAGAGAGGTCTGCCACTTCTCGCGCTGTTGGACAGACATCAGCAGCACCTCCTACATCTCCAGTACAAGTGGGAGTGTCTGCAGCAGTCGGGGGTCCTCCACCACCTGTTCAGAGGGTCCCCGCAGCTACGACGGAGCTATCACCACCACCACCAGTTCAGTATCCAGGAGGTGTGCCTGCCGATGGGGCACAGATGTTCGCTTTGATTCAGGGCATGGTCGACGCCCAGAGGACGTCGGCAGAGGCCCAGAGAGTGCAGGCTGAGGCACATCAGGCCCAGACAGAAATGATGAGGGTGAACATGGAGAATGCTCACCAAGTGGCTCTCCAGGCTGTGGAGAGGGTCGCTCAGCAACAGCAACATCCTGGTCAGCAACAACAGAGGCCGGGCACCATTGTGGACTTCAAGAGGATGATGCCTCGGGAGTTCAAGGGGACAGAAGGGATACTCTACGCCGATGATTGGCTAGAGGACATCGAGAGGAACTTGCGTTTGGCGCAGCTTCCAGAGGCGCTCAAGATCGAGGCCGCTGGCAGCCAGATGTTCGACATTGCCTTGACGTGGTTTCGCACGGAGCCGAGACTCTTGCGGAGGGGACTCACTTGGGAGGATTTCAGGGAGCTCTTCAAGGAGAAATTCTTTCCTGAAGTTGCCCTAGGAGCCTTGGAAAGTCAGTTCCATGACTTAGTCCAGGGGAGCTCGTCCGTCGATGAGTATGCCGCGGAGTTTAGCCGTCTGAGCCGCTTCGCGCCGTCGATGATTAGAGATCCGGGGGACAGGGCCCGAAAGTTCAGGAAGGGGCTGTCAAGGGAGATCAAGTCTCGCACGTCGGGACGTCGCACCGCCACCTTTGAGGGCATATTGATGGATGCCCAGATAGCCGAGGACGACTTGGACCTCAGGCCCAAGAGGGGACGTGATGTTTCCGGAGGAGCAAACAGTAGTGCGGGACCAGGCAAGCGTCCACACTTTCAGCAACAGCAGCAGAGGCCCTTTCAGCAACAGCACCAGCAGCACCAGGCACCAGCCCGAGGGCAGGTCCAGCAACAGCAGCAGAGACAGACTCAGCCCGCCATCCAGTGTGCGTACTGCGGGAAGACAGGACATACCAGAGAGAACTGCAGGAAGAGGTTAGGCTCATGTTTGTACTGCGGATCGACGACACACCAGCTGAAGGATTGCCCTACCATTCGTCCAGGTCAGGGTGGAGCAGCCGCCCAGAGAGGACCAGGCAGGGTACCTACCGTACCAGGAGGCCAACAACAGAGGGGACCACTTCCACCGCAAAATCAGAGGTTTGCCCAGCATCAGCAGCAGAGAGGTGCACCCCAGGGGCGAGCGTATGCCATGGCAGTCGAGGAGATCGAGCCAGCAGGAGACTTGATCACAGGTTCGGTTCTTCTCGATTGTATTCCCGCATTTACCTTATTCGATTATGGCGCTTCCCATAGTTTTGTGTCTGTATCATATGCACTTCGACATCATTTAGACACAGAACCATTAGCTAGGACTTGCAAGATCATGACTGGTGGAGGTATCATCTTAGTCCGTGATCACTGCAAGGACCGGAGAGTGTCAGTAGGAGGCCGAGAGTTGAGCGTGAGCTTACTTGTCATGCCACTTCCGGGGTACGATATTGTACTCGGAATGGACTGGTTGAGTAGGCATCATGCTACTATAGATTGTTATAGAGGCAGAGTATTGTTTAGACCACCAGGAGAGCCGGAGTTTGAGGTCGTCAGAGGAACAGCGGAACAGAGAGGGAGCACATTTTGCGGAGCCAGGACGGAAGAAGAGGAGTTGCCACATCCTCTGATAGCGGAATTCCTGGATGTATTTCCAGAGGAGTTGCCAGGCTTGCCGCCAGACAGAGATGTTGAATTCTCTATAGACTTGGTTCCAGGAGCGGAGCCCATTTCACAACATGTCTATAGAGTCAACAACAGCGAGCTGGCAGAACTGAAGAAGCAAGTTGAGGAGCTGCAGGACAAAGGCTTCATCAAATCCAGTTCATCACCATGGGGAGCTCCGGTATTGTTCGTACCGAAGAAGGACGGCACGGTGCGCATGTGCATTGATTATAGAGCTTTGAACAATATCACCATCCAGGGAAGGCTAACGTAGTCGCCGATGCTTTAAGCAGGTATCCGATGGCTATGTACTTGACGACAGATAGGCATTTGTTGGCTGATTTAGAGAGCTTGGAGATTGAAGTGTTAGTTCCCGGTGCTGAGATTCAGATGTGGGGATTGCAGATACAATCCGAACTGATGGACAGGATCAGAGCTGCGCAGTACGATGATGAGACTTTGAGGAGTATTAGAGCACAGGTTCAGATGGGATTGTCGGACAACTTTACTATCGCAGATGATGGTTCTCTACGGCACGGCACAAGGATATGTGTGCCCAGCGGGGAGCTGCGCGAGGAGGTTTTGCAAGAGGCACACCGCTCTCAGTACTCGGTGCATCCCGGTGCCAACAAAATGTATCGAGACTTGAGGGAGCACGTATGGTGGTATGGAATGAAGCGCGAGGTAGCACGCTTCGTATCTCGGTGTCTAGTGTGCCAGCAGGTAAAGGCAGACCGGTAGAGGCCAGGTGGTTTGCTTCAACCTTTACCGATTCCAGAATGGAAATGGGAGCACGTGACCATGGACTTCGTTTCAGGGCTTCCACGTTCTCCAGGAGGGAAAGACGCGATTTGGGTCATCGTGGACCGGTTGACCAAATCAGCCCATTTCTTACCTTTCAAGGTGGGCACGTCGACAGAGAAGCTAGCAGAGATGTACGTGCGACAGATTGTTAGGCTTCATGGAGTTCCTGTGAGCATCGTCTCAGATCGGGATAGTCGTTTCACTTCCCACTTCTGGAGGAGTCTGCAGGCTAGCTTGGGCACTCAGCTCAAGTTCAGTACCGCATATCACCCCCAGACAGACGGGCAGTCTGAAAGGACTATTCAGACTCTCGAGGATATGCTACGCACTTGCGTTCTAGATCTCGGAGGTTCTTGGGAGGATCATCTGCACCTGGTACAGTTCGCTTACAACAACAGCTACCAGGCCAGCATCGAGATGTCACCATTTGAGGCCCTTTATGGACGGAGGTGTCGTACACCGCTATCGTGGGACGACGTGGGAGAGAGAGCCTTGCTAGGACCAGAAATGGTCGTGGATGCAGCAGAAAAGGTGAAACTCATCAGAGACAAACTGCGAGTGGCGCAGGACAGACAGCGGCATTGGGCCGACAGCCACCGTAGACCCCTTGAGTTTCAGGTATAGATTGTTGTTTTCTGGTTGTGTTTGTTTGTTTGTTTAGACTGCATGTTGAGACTGTTTTTGTGTTAGGTTGGCGATCTAGTATTCCTACGGATTTCTCCGACGCGTGGGACGATTCGTTTTGGTAGAGGCGGAAAGCTTAGCCCACGCTACATCGGACCCTTCGGTATTCTGGCGAGGGTAGGTGCAGTGGCGTATAGACTAGACTTGCCGCCTGCATTGGAGGGAGTGCATAATGTGTTCCACGTGTCGCAGCTGAGACGGTATGTGGCAGACCCTAGTCACGTACTTGATCACTCGGAGATTGAGGTTGGTCCGACGCTCAGCTACCCTGAGCAGCCCGTAGAGATCTTGGACCGCAGAGAGAAGGTGTTGCGGAACCAAACCATCCCTTTGGTTCGTGTTGCTTGGAGACATCACTCTCCAGGGGAGTCGACCTGGGAGAGAGAAGACGAAATGCGCGAGCAATACCCGTATCTCTTCTAGACTTGAGGTATATTCCTTTCTGATTTCATTCTTGTTGTAGTTCAGTCCAATTTTGAGGACGAAATTTCTTTTAGGAGGGTAGACTTGTCACTACCACTTTTCCATATAGGGGGCAATTGTGTAATTTAGCTATTTTTAAATAATTATGTATTTAATTAATTGCTGAGTTTTGTAACTAATTATATTATTATTAGTGATATTTGATTTTAGGTCAAACCCTAGAATGCATTAGGGCAAACCCTAATGACCAAACCCTAATTTGTAAACCCTATTCTAGCAAAACCCTAGAATTTTAAATTTAAGATGGAACCTCAAAACCCTAGACTGACTTAACCTGAGTCTATTAGGTTCTACATGAGAGGGCCAGGGGGTTTAACCTAAAAACTAGGCATAGAAACCCTAAACCTAGGTTTAATATAAAAGGAAGCTTCTCACAAAGCTATTCTTCACGTAGAGAGAAAGGAAACCCTAGCCTCCACAAGAGAAACCATCTCCCCACTCTAAAATTCGAAACCCTAACCCTAGGTTCCATTTTCTTCTCCTCCAAAGCGAGGAAAGCAAGGAACGTGGGTCAGGAAGCCTTGGGGAAGAAGATCCTCGTTGAAGAAACCATCCCTGCAGGTAAAACCCTAGTTTTTATCCCTTTAATTTCTGTTTTCAGATGGTAATGGCCATTAGGAACCCACCCTTGATGTGTAATCCGAATCTTAGGGTTTTGGATTAGGTTTTGGTGAATTTTGTTTGGTTTTCCCCAATTAACAGGAACCCTAACCCTAGGTATTTGTAGGGAGACTGATTTCACCCTCCTATGTGTAGGTTAGATATTATTTTAGGGTTTTGTTTTGGGTTTTCAGAAATTCTTGATGTGGTTTTCGTTTTGCACATCTTGTGTTTGGTGAAATGCTTCACAGGAGGAATTACCTATCTAACCTACTTTACTATTATCTAATTGGAGGTATGATGGCTGATAAATATGTATATGCATATGTGTGATGTGTTGTTGTTCATATTTCCTGTGGAGTCGAGTCGTAACTGTGGGGGGATCTTCCCTGTGCAGTCGGGTATGTGTATTGGGATTTCTGGGCAGTGTATTGTTGTTTGATTCTGTGCAGTTTTGTGAGGACTGTGAGCAGTGTGTATTGGGTTCTGATAGTCGGGTTTGGGGGAAATGCCAGTGTGTATTTTGAGAGAGAGATGAGAACATATGCTGTGTGTTAGATGGCCTGTGTCTACTGAGAAATTCTCAGTGTATTACCTATATGAACCAATGTGTTTGTAGAGTTTGCATCAGTGTGTAGGTATCTAAGATGTCAGTGTGTAAGTGCAGGTTTTTACTGTACTTGAGTACCAGGCAGTAGAGATTGGATGTTGGCTTGGGTTGCAGGCATTGGGAGCAAGGAATAATGGATACAGTGTGTTGCAAGGAATTGGGGTTAACTCATACAAAGGACAGTAGATAGGTCTTGGGGTGTGACTTGGCTTTGGGTTAAGAGTGTATGGGGTTGGATAGTAGTGTACCCGATGAGCAGAGGGTGTTCTCAAGTGTAGTATCTCAGAAATCAGTGTGTGGGTAGATGATACTTTGAGTATCCTAATAATTGTGGGTATATGTGTGTTCAGTGTAGCAGTTTTGTGTGTGTATCACTAGAGTGCCAGTATGTGAATCTCAGAGTAAACCTGTGTTTGTTTTAAGTTCAGTATGTACAACTGTGTAGTGTAGATTCTGTGAGTATAGTGTGTGAACTAACTGTGCTGTGTGCACATGTGTATGTGGGAGCAAAATTCAGTGTGTATCAGTCAGTGTTTTAAATACTGTGTCTGTGAGGTAGTAGTGTAGGAGCAGTTATGCATTTCAGTGAGTGTTCAGTCATGGGTCTTCAACAGGAAACTATCTGCCAAGTGTAGGTAAGTGCATAATATTCAAGGGTATTGGAGGTGGGTTGATATACTAAGTTCAGGTGTAGTGCAGCAGCAGTTCAGTGTGTGTGCTGTGTTGAGTTTTCCTGTGTGTGTGTATCTTTATATGAACCTGTGGTAGTGTGTGTCTATAGTGTCAGTTAAGTAGTAGGTATCAGTCAAATGTGGGTAAATGCTAAGGGTTAGTATGGGATAACTCAGGATTGGTTTTACCTTGGTGACAGTTAAGATATATACTCAGTATATATATGTAAGTTATCTACATACTGATAGCATATAGTATAAGAAACAGTAACTAGTTTCAGCTAAATACCAATATACCACACTATATGAGTTATATATATAATGATAATACCTAGTATAATGAATATTAGCTAGTATTAGTAGTATTACTAAATATAATCTAATATTAGTAAGTATAGAACATATAATATAGTGTATTTAACTAGTATTAGTTAACAATAGCTAGTATGAACCTAGAAGCAAGGTATTAACTAGTTTTGACCAAAAACCTAGAGTTGACTTAGTAACACCTAGTTTAGACCTAGAAATGGCCTAACACCCCATTTCAAATTAGCTAATCTCTTTTAACATTCCAAACACCATTTTAACAGTATTATCTTATATATAGGTCATTGTGATCCCACTTTGGACCTCGATCCTCACATTTTGCTCAGGACCACAGGCGAGTACATTCTCTGACAGTTTTCATTGTTGATTACTTCTATAAATTGTAGTGTATTATATACTTGATTCCGACACTATGGATACACGGGTTAGCACCCTAGATCCCCATCATGAGGAGTCGTGATTGGAATCCATCGTGCTAGCTGGGGGATGGGGAACTATTAGTAGATTATGTGATCATATCCAAACTTACCATGCATCATAGCTCACCCCACTTCTCACGTCGGGTGCGGCCTGACCATCATCATGCTTCATAGCTGTTATATATGATTAGCCTGACCATTATCATGCATCATAGCTAACCATATGGTTAGCCTGACCTTCAAGAATCATAGCTAATCATATATAACCAGCCTGATCCAGTCCCAAGCCGATCACATAATAAACTAATATTTCAACCACTTAGTTAGATGTTTTATCTTTATTCAGATTACTTGTTCTAGCATTCACTGTTTATTGTTCATTGCTAGATGCTTTATTGTCTATTGCATTTTCTCCTGTACTTCTCATTTTCAGCATTTATTTCCATCTTGTATCTCTTACACTGTTTATAGATTTTGTCAATTTAATGAAACTGCTGTTAGTGCTTGTGCTTCGCTCCAATCCTGACTGGATAACAATATTTTCAGAGGACCTGGAGGACTTTTGCCCTACTTATTACGGCCCAGGAATAGAGGGAGATTTCACTCCAGAAATCCCAGAGGAGGTGCCTATCCTAGAGGAGAACTTGCCTGCCCATGCTTAGATTATTTTTCTGCATTTATTGTTTTAGACTGAGACTGAGACTGAGATGTATTTATTCTATTTGTGACTTTGTGAGGTCATTCAGACCCAGGATTTGAGTTGGACTTCTTGTGGTTGGTTTAAATAGAACTCTTTTTAATTCTCATCGTGCCATTATGTTTATAGTTGTGATTGAGTATATTATAGAACGGTGGTTATTTATCATTGTCCTCCGTACGGAGTTGAGACTATTGACAGGACATAGTATGTTGTGACCTAGACAGCGTTCTACCGCCGATGCTGCGGCGTAGGCTGGACGTACCCACGACTCATGCCCAAATTCCGGGTGCGGGTCGTGACAGGTGGATAGCCATAGGCTCTATGGTTTTTGGACGAGTAGTCCGTCCTTTCACCTTGATTGACAGAGGTTGCTTGGCAGAGGGTTGCTCTGGCTTCCGGTGGGATTCCTTCTCTGCTTCGGCTGATACCTCTTCCGTGCAGTCTTGAGAGTACAACACGGCATCAGAGTAGTAGGATTCTTCTCCTTTGAACGGGTTCAGGTCAGCAATCTCCGTTTGCACTGTTCATTGGGCGTCTACATATTTGAAGCATTGGTGTAGAGTTGAAAGAACGATGCTGTGGTCGTGGATCCAAGGTCTATCCAACAAAATGTTGTAGGACACCTCTGAATCGATCACGTAACATGTAGCAACCGATCTGAGGTTGCCAATCTGGATCCTTAGGCGAATTTTCTCCAACGGCTTACTTCTTTCGGCGTTGAAACCCACGATCATAGTGGTGGTGTAAGCCAATTCGCTGGTAGTAATCCTCAGTGGTCTGAGTAGACTATAAGAAATGATGTTGATTGATGATCCCGGATCTATGTGAATCCGGTCGACCTCCATGGAACCGATATACCCGGTGTAATAGAGGGGTCTGTCATGCCTGTTCTGTTTTAACAGCATGTCATCTTGAGTGAAAGTGATGTTTGGGACCACCTCTATCACACTGTGGCATTGAGGACACGCCACGGGCTCTTTGGTAGACCTATTATTCATTGCGCACGAGAGTACAAATAATAGGTTTGGGACAAGCCCTGCCAGAGGTAATATGGACATGGCAGTCTTTGTGGACCTAACACCACTGGCGTACTTAGAGTTAAGTACGGGCGTTAAGTTGAGATGACAACCGATATGATAATCGATAGCCCGAAACTCGGAGAGTTTGCTCAGAGGTAATATGAACATGACAAACTTCTGGGATACAATTCCATCGGGGATGGAGGTGCATATCTGCTCAGAGGTAATATGGACATGGCAGTCTTTGTGGACCTAATACCACTGGCATACTTAGAGTTAAGTACGGGCGTTAAGTTGAGATGACAACCGATATGATAATCGATAGCCAGAAACTCGGAGAGTTTGTTCAGAGGTAATATGAACGTGACAAACTTCTGGGATGCAATTCCATCGGGGATGGAGGTGCATATCTGCTCAGAGGTAATATGGATTTGGCAGTCTTTGTGGACCTAACACCACTGGCGTACCTAGAGTTAAGTACGGGCGTTAAGTTGAGATGACAACCGATATGATAATCGATAGCCAGAAACTTGGAGAGTTTGTTCAGAGGTAATATGAACGTGACAAACTTCTGGGATGCAATTCCATCGGGGATGGAAGTGCATATCTGCTCAGAGGTAATATGGACATGGCAGTCTTTGTGGACCTAACACCACTGGCGTACTTAGAGTTAAGTACGGGCGTTAAGTTGAGATGACAACCGATATGATAATCGATAGCCAGAAACTCGGAGAGTTTGTTCAGAGGTAATATGAACGTGACAAACTTCTGGGTAAAGAAATGAAATGCTTGGATGATGAACATAAACTTATGTCTGGACAATTCACTGTGGAGTGATTTTTTTGAGTGAGGATAGTCCTGAAGAATCCATTGGAGAGACTTTTAGGGACTCTTTCTCAGGTACATTCTTGAAGAGAGCAAATTGTCACATAAAAAAGAATGAAAATCCAATTGGTAAGGACCGTCCCTTTGTTTACAGATGCAAAGTGATGACCTTGGCCTCGATTAACTCCTGAATTTTCTTTTTCAGCACATAGCACGCCTTTGTGGGGTGATGAGTGTACCGATGAAAGAGACAATAATCTGGGTCATCAACCTTGCCGGCCCTCTCAGGATGTCTGATGTTGGGTAGCTGAAGTTTGCGTTCTTTCATCAACATATCGAAGATTTCAATGATGTCGTCTTCATTGAAGGAGAAAGTCCCTTTTGGTCTTCGGGCTCCTGATGCCTGAATTTTACGGTCTTCCGGAAAGATCGTCGTCGTTGCATCGTTTTCGGATCTTGAGGGAATTCTACCGTCAGCTTTGGATGCCGCCCTGTTTTGTCGAGGTAGGCTACCCCCAGACGTGCCGTGGCATCTGTCCATAGAAGCTGATTTAGCAGGACCTGCTCTGGTTGTACAGGACTAGACTTTGAAGTTTTGGATTTCGCAAGAGATGCAGTATACCCCAACCCAAAACGAGCTTGTTGACAGTAAGAGTTACCATGCAACGGTGTTCGTCTGCCCTTTCTATAGTTGAGGCCTTGTTTCAGCTTCAAATCATAACCCATACCTTGTATAATTTTTAACGCCTGCGGGCTATATCTGTGGATTTGTATTCTGCCAGTTTCAGACTCGCGAAATTCTTCCTGCATGATCGGGCTGCTTCGCATGCGACCGAAGACTATTGGATGTTGGTCGTCGCAAGTTGGAGGAATAATAAAGATGGAATCTTCACGTGGTCCACCTGTCATGACGACATTAGATGTTGAAGCATCTTCCCACAAGATCTTCCCGCGTTTGACCGTTAGGGGAACTGAAGCCTGTTTATGACCCTCGTCTTCGTGTTTCTGGATTAGATAGTCACGCAGGTCAGGAGGAGTTACAGAAGAAGATGATGGCTTGTTCCTTCTGTTCACATCAGTGGGCATGCGGATGTTGGAAACCATAGTTTTCCCTGTGCCACCTATATACAACAGGTTGGCCATCTGGGTGGCGGATAATCCCCAAGGAGGGTGTCTTCCCGCAAGTTGAGCCTTCTTTACACTGAGTGGCTTCTCATGGCATAATTTGGAGCTCTGCTCTGGTTGGCATAAAGCTGAGGATGTCCTCAGTCGGCCATCAGCTTCTCGCGTAATCCGAAGGGCAGGCAGATTATTCCTTTGCTGGCGTAAAGGCCGAGAAGTTGAGTAGTCCGCCGCATACTTTCCCTTGCGTAGATTGCAGGGATCATTTGCTTCTCTGCGGAAGGCAGACGCATTTTTATGCGTGGAGCGCGTTTGTGATTCCTAATTTGGCGCTGAGGCATCATCAAAAATTTTGTCTATTCCGCCAGGGACGGGAGACTGAATATTACGCACAGAGCGCGGAGTAGGCTTCTGGACTAGCGCTGAGGCATTGTCCGAAGTTTCGTCTGTTCCGCCAGCGACGGGAGACTGAAATTTACGCGCAGAGCACGGAGTATACTTCTGGGTTAGCGCTGAGGCATTGCCAGAAGTTTTGTCGGTCCTGCCAGAGATATGCGACTGAATTTTATGCGCAAGGCGCGGATTATACTTCTGGGTTAGCGCTGAGGCATTGCCAGAAGTTTTGTCGGCCCTGCCAGAGACAGGCGACTGAATTTTACGCGCAAGGCGCAGAGGGAGCAAAGCTACAACCTCATTGGTCGGAAAGATCGGAGAGATCGGAGAGTCCCCAGGAATGGTAGAGGATGTCTTGGGCATCCAGACCTTACGCAGCTTCCTGTTGCTTTGGACGGAGAGGGAGTGAGAGCTACCCCCTGTTCGAAGCATGTCTTCATAGGCAGACTGGTCGAACTGTACGACCAGTGTCTTCTTCACGGATCCCACGGATACCGTATCGTGTTGAGCAATAGCTTCCTCATCAGAAGAGAAAGATGTCCCCAGCAGATTCGCCATCTTGTTTAGGATAATAAACGAGAAAAGATTTGATAATGTGGAAAACGAGGTCTTATACGAAGACCCGCCCTTCTTTTATGTTTACAAACAAGATTGTACAATGTAATCCTATACGAGGATGTCTAAGTACTATTTATTTAATCTGGGTAAATATTGCTATAGGTGTCTGATCTGCGGTCGATCACTTTAGCCCTTGGACCACACGATGTTGAAGAAGTGCCGTGGAAGACAGAAAGCAGCTTCGAAGGTTGCTAAAGAGGGTGGATGCCCGATGCCAAAGTCGTCGATCCCTTCTCTTTGCCTGAGCTCTGGATTCTTCTCTCTCTCTCTCGACCAGTTTCCTCGACCTATTTCCGACCTTGGATCTGATACTGGATTTCTTGACCAATTTCCGATCTATTTTCTTCCACCTTGTCCTCTGTTGATAGAGGTCTCTATTTATAGAGTTTTTAGTGACAGTGACCACACAGTCGGCGTAGAAACTGAGTAGTAGAAAGTACAGCACCCTTTTACACGACGGTTTAAAATAACCAATGCCTGCGTATAGATGACCTTTTGAGTGAGCATGTGACACGTGTCCAACTAAGGGACAAAACGCGTATATCTGCTGCGAAGATCACGGCGTAGAAGCCACGTAGGTAGTTATCCCTTGTGTAGAAGAGGTTGGCGTAGAAGCCAATAATTGTCACCATGGCATAGAAGCCAAATAGGCATAGAAGCCAAGTAGGCGTAGAAGCCAAGTAGGCGTGGAAGCCAAGCAGACGTAGAAGCTGAGTGGTCATAGAGGCCGAGTGGACGTAGAAGCCGAGTGGGCATAGAAGCCGAGTGGGCATAGAACCCGAGCAGGCATAGAAGCCGAGTGGGCATAGAAGCCGAGCAGGCGTAGAAGCCGAGACGATGTGGATGTTTTAGCCAGAATTACGGCTCTTGGAGATATAATCAAATCTCTTACATTAAATGCAGAGATCTGCCCCTATCTTGCGCATTAAATGTAGAGGCTTGTCTTTAAGATTTTCCATCATTATGCACATTAAATGCAGATACGCGCCTCGAATCATGTACGAAGAGTGACTGCTGATGTGGTGGTCTGTTTGCCTTCTGCGGAGCGTAGGAAGCTCACATCTGCCTGTGTAACACTGGACAGCATATTTCCTTATATGCGTAAGAGTAGTTAACGCAAAGGGGAGGTCACTAAACGATGGTTCGGTGACATTTAATCAAATCTCCTGCATTAAATGCGGAGATCCGCCATTATCCTGCTCATTAAATGAGGAGGCGTGGTTTGAAGGTCTGCCACCCTTCTGTGCATCAAGTGCAGAGACGTGCCTTGGGCATCTGTCAGTATTTGGCGCTTTAAATGCAGAGACGTGCCTTGAGAAACTGTCACCGCTCTATGCAGAGACGTGCCTCGAGCCCTGTACGAAGTGCAGCTTTTGACGTGGCAGGCTGTTTGTCTTCTGCGGAGCGTAAACAGCTCACATCTGCCTGTGTAAAACTAGGCAGCGTATTCCTTCGTATGTGTAAAAGTGGTTTACGCAAAGGAAATGGCAGTAAATGACAGCCTGGGTTGCAGTGACGTGCCATCATTATACCCGTCGCCTGGGTAGTCGTACAGTACTCTTTGTCAGGAGTCCAGACGTCAGGTTCATTGCATGATCTGACAGGTTTATTTCGAAGAACACGAAGCATTCCTCGTACACTTCAATGCTGCATTGAAAGTGGATGAGTTTTACGCCATAAAGGCGATGAAGCACCTCTTTTATGCTGAAGCAGCCTGGACATATCGCATTACGCGGATGGTCCTTGAGCCTATATTTTACGCTGTGCTCAGCGAAAAAAGATATGTTTGTACGTTGATGGCTCTGAGGTCCTCTGTTTATGCTGCCCTGCATGAACATGCTGCGTAGAGCTATCCAGCGTATTTTTCATGCTTCTACAAGTGCGTGCTAGTTACTACGGTTTATCAGAGTGGGTAGCCCATACGCCTACTGACTGTCCTCCCCTCCCATGATACTATGTGTCAAGTGTGTGTCAACATATATAATATATAATTATGACTGAAAGAAAACACATATATAATGAATATATAAAAATATGATAAGCATGCAAAGTACTGTAAATAATTTGGCAAGGTATACTTGCCTGGCAAGAAAGCTGCAAAGTATAAGCGTCCATACGTCAAGCACAAGGGATCAGAAACTATGGCATCCAAATGAACGTCTCCGGATGCTGAAATAAACATCACCAACGTTCCCAGAATAAGCGAGATAGTCAGAAAAGTCTACCCTTTCGTCCAATTTGGACACAGGGGCAAAACAATAGCAGATGTCGAAGATTATGCAAGGAAGTGCAAGATGTGTCAAATCCATGCCGACTTCATTCACCAACCCCCGAAGTTTCTATACCCGACCGTTGCATCTTGGTCGTTCGAAGTATGGGGTATGGACATCATCAGGCCGATCAGTCCACCTTCGTCTAAGGGGCACCGGTTCATCCTGACTATCACGAATTACGTCTCTAAATGGGCGAAAGTCGTTCCACTCGCAGAAGTAAAAACGTCCAACGTGATTAGTTTCATAAAATATCATGTCATCTACCGCTTCGGCTTACCTCGCATAATCATTCATGACAATGGTCCCCAATTTGTAAGCCACGTTTTCTTATGGTTTTGCGATAAAAACCGAATCCAAAATGTAGCTTCGACTGCCTAAAACCTAGCAGCAAATGGATTGGTAGAGGTGTTCAACAAAACGATAATAAAGCTACTTAAAAAATTTATCTCATCCAACAAGCACGATTGGAATAAGAAACTCGGCGAATGTCTATGGGCTTATCGAACACGGTCCAAACTTCGACAGGCAGCACGCCATTTTTTTGGGTCTACGGAAGCGAAGCAATATTCCTATGGAAACCCAAATTCCCTCTCTCCGGGTAGCTCTCTCCAACCAGTTAACCGTCGAAGACAACCATCGTCAGCGTCTACAAGAGTTGGAGGCACTTGACGAAATACGCATCTTGGTTCAGCAACGCATCGAGCTGTATCAAGCACGACTTTCTGGAGCCTTCAACGAAAAGGTAAAAAAAAGGATATTCTAGATCGACGATCTCGTCTTAATAGTTAGAAGACCGATGGTCATGATCCACAGGTCGGCAGAAAAGTTCTAAACCAAGTGGGAGGGGCCCTTCGTAGTGGAGACAGTTTACTCCAATGGCGCATACAAACTTGCTAAGCCTAATGGTGATTTGCTAATGATGCCGATCAACGATAATTTCCTAAAAAAATACTATGCCTAAATTAGGCATGCATGAAAAAAAGTATGTACTATATTCTTTTCCCGGCATGTAATCCGGTTTGCCTCCACCATACGTGGTAAAATCTGTTATCCTTACTCGGGAGTCCCGAATACGCAATGGATAATAGGTCCTTAAGAAATTCTCTAAGGCAAGTAGTTCACGTCCACATCACCTCTGAACTATGACCTGTCAATGTTTTCCAGTAGAAGAAAACAGTCATGTCCATATCACCTCTGACTAGTTTCTTTTTATCACTACAAAATATCTCACCATGATCGTACTCAGCTACAAGCAAACTTTCTTGCCTACCGATTTTTACCAAAAAGTCCCAACCATCACAAATGTTGTCTCCTTCAAGATTTTCTCATAGAACTGCTCTAACATATCATGTTCATATTACTTCTGATAGGGTCTGTTTATCACAAGTTATGATATTATACTACGTCCATATTACCTCTGGTATAATATTCGTAACCACAATACATACAGAAAAGTTCAAAAAAAAAGGAAAAGGTAAATTTTATTGATATTCAAGATCATGAGTACATATGATGGAAGTTCATTATATTTTGGATTTTTATTGATATTCAAGATCACGAGTACATTGGAAAAGAAGGAGACTCATATGTGCTATTTTTGGTACCAACACGTGTAAAGCCGGCAGCTCAATGCATTCTAAGTCATCACTTTAAGAAAACTCCTAAGTGCAAGCCACAATACATGGAAAAGAATTTATACGGATGGATAGCAAGGGAGCTTGCAACACAGAGCTGATCCAATGGACCCAACTTTGTCGTGTGAAAGGACGCGCATAGAAATCCCGGTTAGGATGATAATCCCAATCCAGTATCCACGGCGCCCATATACGGGGAATAGCTACGGTGAGCTAGGTTGGAAGACCTCAAACAATCTTCCGGGTAATGTGTTTGTTCATCACGAACAACGTAACATATGATACCCTTCCATGCTCCATCAAGACCAAGGCGACTCTTGTATGACAAGTACACACACCAGTCATAACACTTACAATGAAGGTGACAATAGAAGAAAATGGTAAATCATAAGTAAGTTACCCATGCGCAGGGACATCATGAGCATAGATTAAATGTCTGATACATATGGGCATCTCGGTCAAAGCGTATGTTACAAGACACGACGCCCCCAAGAGAGATGGTCGTATCCATGTGGAGAGTAGTCGCGCATAGCCTTCCAGTGCATGCTTTCGATGAGCGTCCTGAGACAGCGTCACCCATGCGCCTAGTGAAAGATTCCTGCTATCAGTGCATCTTCATGTCGAAGCCTTTCGACGACGACCAGGCGCATCAAGCCGTGGGATCTATCTGCACATGAAAGAGGAGACAAGGTTTTTTCTTCACCTTTCGAAGTGGCCGCCGCAGCGGAATGGTCGACCATCAGAGACAGAGGATCGACGAAGCACTCGACCGGACACACTGAGCCTAATTGTTGCAAAGGCATCTTGACAAGGAGAAATGATTCTCTCTCTCTCCCATGTGGCTCCTATTTATAGGAAAAAAATGGCCATTAAAGCCCCCGAGTAATTGGGCACCAAGACCGTGGGATGAATCTCGCATTCAATGAATGAATCCACACCTCAAAAAAATGGGGGAGCGGGTCAGCCCGTGGCATGCGCTGTGGCTCTAACAGCTCAGATCTCGAGGGAAGACAACTCAGCATCCTATCTCATGCGCCAAACAGAGTTATGCGCCAAATATCTGCTGCGCCAATAAACAGATACGCTAACAAAGCTAATGCGCCAGATCTCCTATGTGCCTTCATCATCCATGCTTCTGTTCAAAGTATTCCAACCTTAATTTAAGTTACGTTCGCAAACTTTGAAGGAGGTCTTGTAGAAGCATAAAAAAATCTATACCATGTGCCAAACACGACCACAAGGCATGCGCAGCCATGTATCATATTCTGTCAGAACCATGCACAATGCACCATGCACAGTCATACAGCTATGTGCCATGCTCAGGCCTGCACCAAAATATAATCATACGCCATCACGAGAAGACTACTTCAAGAAACGTGCAGCGTCTATGACATCATGTGGCAACACTCTCATGCGCCATCCTTCCATGCGTTAGAGCTCACATGTGGCGGTGTTACCATGCGGCAGCACATCCATGCGCTGAAGTTATTATGTGGCAGTGTTCTCTTAAAGGCCCCCACACAATCAAATATTGCGATTATTAAGATCTGAGATCTTCAAATAATCAGGGCATGACACGTGTCGCACAAATTATGGGCATTAGCAACCCCAGATCTCAAATTGCCATGTATCAGCCACATCACGACATGTGCCTATGAGAGCCGCGCACGCATGCGCATATATAGTCCTCTGAAGGCTATAAATAGTAGGTGTCTCCCACACACGACCATGGTGAAAAGGAGAAAAAGAGAAAAAGACAGAAGGAAGAAGGGGCATCAACTGAGTCGTATACTCACGTTCCCAAGGGCCTTGCCATCCTCTTCGACGTTGAACCGTCAACGGAGTAAAGTGATCGATCGCAGATCAAATCTCCATCGTCACACTTATCCAGATCTTTCTTTCTTTTGTACTCAGAACTCTACGCATTAGAGTTTCTTTTGTACCTTGTTTTGTTCTACTACAATCAATACAAAAGTTTGTTCAACTTTTTTCGTATTTTTTGCGATGTCGACAATCTCTTTGGTACGATAGAGTTGTTAAGAATCATGTTTCTTTTAGGACTTTGATTTTGACTCCATCTTTTATTACGGTATGCTCTATCTTTATTTGATTAGAATTAGAATTTGTGTTTGATTAAGTATAGGTTACCATAAAGGTCCTATAAATAGACACATTTTGTATCCAGTTGAAAAAATAGCTTTTTAAGATTCGTTCTCTCATTCTCTTGGTCTTAAACACGACTGTTCCATGGATTCGAAAGTCCCTCGCTTGAAGTTTTCCAGCAACATTTGTACGAACCCCTCATCAAGCTATCCGTTGAATTTTTTTTTACGGCACCACTTCGCTCTCACCAAGCAACGTTGGTCCAACTATTGTCACCACCGATCGACTTGGTTATTGTCAAGTACGAAGGTAAGTCCGTTCCACTATGACGCTGCGTCAAGATGGCAATGGAGCACCTATGTTGTGGAATGCTTACAATAGTAATTCACAAGAAGTTTCGATGAAAGGCCTCAAAATATGTACCAATCCTATAATCATAGTTCTACAGGATCACCAAACTTTTTTTCTTAAAAAATTAACTACTTTGATTCCTGTAGTACTAGATATTGATATTACTTCCATTGAATTAAAACGTAATTTCGTAGCAAAATCATGCAATCTAGGTTCGTAATATAATTTTCATAAACGTTGAAGACAAATTGAACAAAAGGTGGATATGTTGATTCCTCTTGGTGGCCTGGAGTATCCATATAGATATGGTTTACAACATATAACATATTGTAACCCAATAAAAGGACAAGAAATCTGTCATATCCCTGACTATTGACCCAAACAAGCCTATGTTGGATCCAATTTGAGTTTGCCCATATTAGTACTTGGGGCTGATTTCAAACAGGATCAGATTGGGTTAGACATGGGTTGGACTTGGAGGCCATATATTAGGGTCTCCTTATTGATTATTTAGAACAAGGAGTGTCTTGAGATATCGACTAACAAACCTTAACAAATTATTTAGAACTAAAAAAAGGAGTGCAAAAACACTCCAGACTATAAATAATCATACAAGTAAAACAAATTGCTCTCCATTTTCCTCGTCTTCCTACCATCCCATGTCCCGTGGGTTCCAACAGGAGCATATTTTGGTTGGAGACGCTCATCATGAATAGCCAAGAGGAATCGCAATAAAAGATTAACACAGATGTCACAAATTGTCAGCATCCATTTATATTACGAAGTAGCATTGCAGTGCAAATTTGGGTGTTCGAGGAGCGTCTTAAAATAAGTTTATCCAAATAAACATGTCAAACAATTCATAAACTTATATATATCCATGCCAATCCACTTGTACAACTTCAAGCCTCAGAAAAATTTGAAGTCTCTAGAGACGCAAAACAAGAAAGATTGACCACAGAGAGAACTCGAATACACGATGATGTCTACTATATCTGTATGTAACAAGAAGCTTCGGAGAGATGATTTACACCCAGAGTCTGTATTGCCACTAGTGACTTAAACCGTTCATTCTTCAATCTATGGCAATAATCAAGAAGCCGACAGAAATATACATGAGGAAGACTGGATACAGTGCCAAGGCCTTTCTTCTTGGATTGACGGCAGCACTCATGAATGGATATGCTGCCCAGGAGCTCCATGATAATGTTACTGACACCACAACTATCTTGAGGATGACATTATCTTTCAGCAAGCAGACTAGAGCTCCAACATCCAGAGGGAAAAGGCAGTAGCCTAGAAGACTGAGACTCTGAAAGAAGATGATGTGCCCGCCCTGAAACAAAAGAGATGAAGAATATTCTTATTTAGGATATACAAATAACTTGTTCAGCATAAAATGAATTAAGTTATTTGCTTACCAGAAGTAAAACGTTCATTGTGAGGATTATTGCACCAGCTGCAAGGACAGCAAAGGCAACGGCAAAAACTTCTGACTGCAAGGTTGTAGGTAGATATGTGATGGTCACAACATAGTTGAAAGAGGAAAAATATGGTACTAAACTCAAGACAGATAAGGTTTCTTAGCAAGACATCATATATAGCCCAACATAATAACTAGTCTTCAGCAGTCCCTTAATAAACTGTTTTGAAATTTATCTTCCATCTTTTGAATGAATATAAACCAGGTACCCAGGTATTTAATAGAATTTCGAGGAAACATGAAACTATGCAGTAACTTCAGTCAATGTTATGCAGCATTACATAAATATCTCTATCTCTACTCTTATAATAAGGCTTGGAAACGGCTTAAAATTGAACCGTCTAAGCAGTTTGTAAATCCACCACATTTATTAAAAAAATAATATTACATAAAAAATGTCGAAAAAAATTAATTTATTATAAATAATACCATGGGGAATCAAACTTAACCATCCAAGGTGAATGCCTTCCACCTTAACCACAAGAGCTAAAAGAGGTGTTTGGCTATAGTTATAATATTACGTAGTTAAACTATTAGTTAAAATTTATTTATTTTTTTAATTTTTAATTACGTGAGGATATGCGTACGGCTTAGATGGCTATAGCATTTTCAACACTTTTTATAAAGTGTAGAGATATATCTATAACAAATTACAATTAAAATATAATCAAATCTATAACAAATCGTAATTAAAATGCAAACATATATATAACAAATTTTATTTCAAATATATTTAAGGGCTATTTGATATTACCCCTCTTATAGATTAGGTATATTGATATTACCCCATGTTAGATTAAAAGTTGAGAATACCCCCCTGAAAGTGTGGTTAAAAACTATTTAACGACACTTTCAAAACTCATTAATGACACTTTCATGTTTTTAACGTCATTTTCAGGAGGGTATTCTCAACTTTTAATCTAACGGGAGGCAATATCAATATACCTAATCTAAGAGGGAGGTAATATCAAATAGCCCTATAATTAATTATTTAAACTATTTTACAATAATATCAGAAAAAAATATTTTATGTGCAACACACGTGCATTTAATAGTTCAGAATAAATAATGATGAAGAGAATATACAGTCTGGCCTCATTAATATCAGTCACCAAAGCATCTAATGAATCAAAACCATAGCAAATGAATTTATTAAAGAAGAAATAGTCCCTTATGATGATTTACTCAAGTATTCTAATAATCCACCATGATGTTTCAACAGTTCAAGGATTTCCCAAGGAGCCAAGCTTACACATGCATAATAATAATAGGCCCTTGATAAAGGCACTACAAAATACACTCAAGGCAGCCCAATTTTTTTTTTTTAATAATTACAAGTTTGCCACTTCCAAAAATTACTTACTGGGCTGCCCACTCCCAATTGAATTTTTTTTAGGACGGTCAAAATTTTGGCAGTCCTACCAATAGGAAGGACTCAAAATTTTGAGAGTCCTACCAATTGGAATGGCTCAAAATTTTGACAGTCCTAAAAAAAATATGTTGGTTTTTTATGACTGTCAAAATTTTGACAGTCCGGAGGGAGAGGAAAGTCTGCGCGAGGCGAGACAAGGGGGAGGCGAAGGAGGAGGTGGAGGAGAAGGAGGCGGCAAGAGCAGCAGCCTCATCTCCGACCCATCCACCTCCATCGTTCCCGACAACCCCTTGGTCGCCTTTCCCATTTGCCACGCGGAAACCTCCTCCAGGTCGCCTGCCTCCGCCGTCCCTCCGAGGAGGACTCCGGCGGTGACGGAGCCGACGGGAAGGTACTCGAGGTGCGGCTCGACGGCGGCGGCGCGGTCGATGGCGAGGTCGACGACGCGGAGAGGCAGAGAATCGCGGGAGGGGGGAGGAGGAGAGGCCGGAGGGGGTGGGGGTAGGGGAGGTGCAGTTGAAGGGAGGTGGAGAGGGTGGGCAGCCCTAATAAAATTTGGGCTAACCTGAGTAAAAATTCTTCCTAACTGGGCTAGCACCAATACTGGGCTAGCCCCGAGTCATTTTTGTAGTGCCTTTATCATAGGCCTAATAATATCTGATAACATAGTAAGCACATTCATCTCATTCATTTTCAGATAAATGGATAGATGATTTTTTACGAACTTCATGCAAAAAAGAAACCATGATTTCTTTGCAACCTATAACAGGAGAATCCTGGTATGGCAAAAACACATGAAATTACAATAAGAGAAAGAACTCATCACAAATGCACAGTTGGTTCAGCTCTGCAGTAAATGGTCATTTGTAAAAGATAATCAGTGTGAAACTAAGTATCATGTAATAGAGGTTGAAATCAATATATACATTTGAGAAAAAACTGTTAATGAACTCTAAATGTTACCGTAAATGTTAGCTTACAACTCCTAAATTCATTCCCAGTTAGGCACTGATTTTCCCGCATCTATAAATATATACATTTAGCCAACTGAATCTTTGACATCAAGAATAAAAACGGAGCATGATTCCATATAGAAACGATTGTTGCTCGTAACTTATGCAGCACAAGGAGCAAGTATAGGGATTACAATATGGGTGCTAAACCATCATTCAAGTGTAAAATATCCTCGTTTCTAAGAAGTGGTTATGAGACTTAAGCCATCCATATTTGACGAAAGCACACAAGACAATTACAAGTTTCCCTCTATAATGGAGAACCTGACAAATTTGTATTAAGCTATGAAACTCAAGCAGTACTCCGCAATATAAAAGATTTGTATGAATGATTTGCACATGACTTGGGCAAGAAGGTTAGGTCATAGGTATTAGCATAATGTATCAAAGATTAGTTTAACGTATTAACATGTGCTTAATGCCAGTTGGAGAAGCCAACCAATGTTTATAAAAGAGGATGCAGAAGGCACCCAAAGAGACTGTCTAGCACCTCAGCAACCCTCAACTCAGTGGGGGAAAAAAGGAAATAACGCAGGGTGAGCACATGGTCAGATTTTTATTCTTTCCCTCAATTGTTCCCCTTCTCCAATCTTTTATCCTTCCTACATATCCGGGAGAAAGATTTGAATTTGTGACGGAAATATGAGAAAACTAGTAGAAACCACACTGTTACACACACACAGACGCACTCTCTTTTACACATACATTGTCTGTATCACCATATCATATCTAAATACAAGTTCCTCTATTACTTGCCGGAATTGACGTGATAACAATTGCATGGTCGACTTTAGTGGCACTGTGGCAGTAGAGAGAGGGGATATGAATCATGAACATGGTTGGACAAATTCTATGAACTGAAATTCAGCAATTAAAGATAAGTCTAGCTGGGGTTTGACACATAAACTTAGGCATTTCAATGGTAGAAGACTGCAAACGGGACCTGCTTACATACTTCTAAACTTGTAACATAAACAGGTTGGCCTATGGGGATACAGATTTCCTCTAGGTTTATAAAATAAGAACAGTACATGCAGGTGAACTGGAAAACAGTTAGGAAAACTTGTGGGCTATAAGAGCAACTCAAGATCTAATTGGATATAGTAGTGCCTTACAAAATCCTATAACCTCATAATCAAAAGCCATTTGCATATGGCTTTGTTGCAGTGATCTAATTGGATATAGCAGTGCCTTACAAAATCCTATAACTTCATAATCAAAAGCCATTTGCATATGGCTTTGTTGCAGTATCCTTGTGGTATAGATATGTGTGCATCAGTCCTGTACACATCCTGCACAAGTGTTGTTGCCTATGTACTCTAGCTCCAAATACATTCCCGACTCAAAGTCGGCATAAGGTTGACAGATAGCCATCAAACTTGGTTGGTTGAGCACAACTAACTCTATTTTGGCCATCACCCATTAGCCCATGCAGGTCAGCCCATAAACTGGGTTCTGTCGTGACTGCTCTGGTCCGTAGGGGGTTCTGTCGTGCCTGCCCTGGTCCATAGGGGGTATCCATGAGAGCCCTAGGCTGTGCGGACAAAGCATGTGCAGCTAAACCATCTTACAAGCCCCACGAAGGTCAGCACTTAAACTGGGTCTGGTCCTGAATGTTCCGGTGTGTCAGGGGTACCCCACAAGGGTGACCGGTAGAAGACTGGAAACATGGCCTGTTTCCATACTTCTAAACTTGTAGCATAAACAAGTAGGCCCAATCTGGGGCTAAAAAGAAGGGTTTTCAGTGCCTCCAGGTTCTTATAATTAGAGCAATACAAATTGTTTTCCTCTAGGTTTATATTATTAGAACAGTACAGGCAGGTGAAGTGGAAAATAGTCATGATAACTTGTGGGCTACGCGCAATTTAAGATTTAATCGTTTTGGAAAACTAGCGTGATAAGATATGTCATTGTCACAAAACAATAAAGTTTTCTTGTATAATGGGAATTATAGTTCATTATGTAAATATTGTGTCATGAACAGAGAAGAACATGAACGATTCACCTTTGAATGTTTATTAGAAATTTTGGTGTGAGCAGGATAGGATTCCAGATCTTCTACGAACTATATTGTTTTGTGGAGAGAAGTACATAAACTATTAACCTTTGAACGTTAATTAGACATTTTGGTCGTGAGAGAGAAGTACATGAATTATTCACCTTTGAACGTTAATTAGAAATTTTGGTGTATCAGAATATAATTCAGATCTTCAATATGATTCAGATCTTCTGAACTGACAGACTAGTCTACCAACTATATTGAATTCCAAAAGATCTCAACTATGTGAAACTAATGTGCTGAAATCAAGAGAGTTAAGGGTCCTAAGTATGTGATTAATTTCTCAATAGCAATCTTAAAGTGTTTGGGAGTCACTAGAGACCTATTAGCACCGCATAAGACAAAACTATCTAATTAGTTTTTGTTCATATCATAAATGGATACGAATCCTACTATCCAAACAATATAAGTATTATTATTCGTGTAGAGAAAACAAATAAAGACAGCTACACCAATATCTAACCTGTTTACGCACCTAGCAATGGCACTCACCTAGGCAGATAGGTTCATCTCGCCTAACACGACCAATACAAACTAAGTTTCTAGGGGTTAGTAGCCTTCTTAGGATCAAGGCAAGCACACCGAGTTAAATAGGTGGAAATGGGTCCAAATATTGAGGCAGGCTGGCAGCATAATCATGACAAATAAGAATAAACAAGACCACTAAAAAAGAAATGAGACGAGGGAAGAGAACTGAAAAACCTGAACCAAACTGGATGGTGCTAAAGTAAATTAAATTTGAACGCATGTTAACTCGTTTTTTTTTTTCTATAATAAAGAAGTATCCACGCATCATCAAATTATTTTATTTCAATGAATAAGAAAATCAGAGAGAGAGGGGGGGGGGGGGGGGGGGGGGGGCGCTATCGTTTTTCTAGTTCTGAATGACCCTTTAAAGAATAATATATGCTGCCAAAAGTGTCGAATCGTCAATGTTTGGTGCAGCAAATAGCAACTACAACTCAAGTCCATTAGGACATCTAGAAATATGCAACCTTGAGCATTGACTTGCAACATGTAAACAGTTCTAAATTACCATATCTTCCATTGGTACCGAAGTCTCTTGACCTATCTAGATGGTACAGCAAAAAAGAACAATTGGATTATGCATCAATACTACAAAGAGCATCACATGTGCCAAATTGTAAAAGTAACTTTTTCAAGTATCCAAACTCAACTTCTAATCAATATCTAGAGACACAATGTTCGTCATGCTTCCAGCAAGGTTCTAACAAGAGTTGAAAACAACTTGTCTTGTTACTACAATTTCAATTTATTATGTTACCTGTTTCCCAGAATGTCAGAACCAACATGGAAAATGAAACATAATATTATTCTCACCTGACTACATAAATGATTTCTACCCCCTTTCAGCTTCAGCACCTTTCTCTAGAACACCTTCAATATGGGCTCCAGAAAATGTAATACTATCTAGTTCCAGTTTTTATGCTGCTTCTTTTCAAGCATGTCAGAACCAACATGGAAAATTAAACAGAATATTATTCGTAACCTGACTACATAAATGACTTCTATCCATTTCATCTTCGGCACCTTCTTCCTCCAGAAAACCTTCGACATAGGCTTCCGGGATGTGCAAGAATAACTTATCCCACCATGTAGAGGCATTCTGCATTCGGAATTTAAGTAATCTTGAACAATCCATAGCACTTGTTTGGGAATAAATATAATTGTTTAAGTCTGAGGCTAAACACAAAATTTCTAGGCTTTATCAAATGGCCTATAGGCCACAAACCGCCCATATTGATACTAATAGTAGTGTCTTAAAAAATCCTGTGACCTCTTACAATCAAAAGCCATTTGCATATTTTTCTTTTTGCACTATCCTTATAATATAGATATTTCTGTACTATCATTAAGAAGTAAGAACACTAACTTAATAATAATTAGTACAGCCCAAGCTTCATAGCTCGACTTTGCATCTTTTTTCCAAGTCCAACAAGCACAGTCTGAATTATCCTTCTATCAATTTGCTTGTTGGATCCGCCATAAGTTGTAAACCACTTTCAACTGGCTATAGCATACAAAACCTCTCGTTCACTGATTGTTCAACACCAAGCGAATCAAAATCCAAGGCAAGATTCTTCTGATACATCCTCCATTAAACTGAAGCATGCCATTACTACAGTTTACAATGTACCAGCATCAAATTTCAGGGATCATATATAGTACTGCAATCTAGAAGGACCAGTGACACCTAATTCATGTACCCTTTGGATCTACAATACAGTGATCGTATACTTGATTTATGGGGTCTTCTCCACTAGAATCACCCAAAGAGGCCCGAATCACGAAAGAAAATATCCCACATAGAAAGAAATATATAAGAGATCAAGAAATTTGCAATTACAATTTTGTGACGTTTAGTTATATGGTAATAATTAGTTATATAGTAATAAAACAAAAGTTTTTTTAGGTCCAAGATTTTTTAGGTTCCTCAAGGGTACCAACAAAAAAGGGCAGAGAACCACCATATGAATGAATAACCAACAGGTAATATATGCAACTCATTCTTGCTTTAAAGAAGCAGGGCTTAGACAAGATAAATAAAGAGATGAGACTAGTATCCAATCCATTCGTGGAATTGGAAGATCTTATTAGCTAGCTTACCATTTAAATATAAAGATTGAAGACACATCTTATTATATACATAAGATTTCTTTGCATCAGCACCTGTTTCCTCTTCTCAACTGGAGTCAATGGGATTGTTCACGAGAAGTATTACGTTGTTAATCCCATAACCAAAAGACTGTCTAACAACTACCAGTCTTCAAAAATTATTATATAAGACACACATGTAGCCGAACTCCCAGAACATATGATGTCTACAACAGCATTTAGAAAAACAAGAATATAGAAAAACTTATACAGAAGCATACCATGAATTAAGCGCATTCTGAACAACTATGTTCTGAAGCTTGCAAGCAAATACCAAAGCACACTGACTACAGTTACAACTTACTCCAGTAACTGTGATTTAATTCTTAACGTTGATTTCAAGATTTATGGTCCTATTGATCAAGCAATTATAGGCTGATGTCAAAATACACGAGAGCAAAAGAAAAGAGCTATATATACTTTTAACCCCAACCAACTAACTTGTCGTTTCAGTTTGATCTGCCAATAAATTTAAATATGCCGACTTCGTGATCAATATCATTTTAAACATTTATCCTCGACTAGCTTTCCTCTAACGCAAACAGTATTTTTTACCTATAATGATATTATGACTCTGCAAAACCTTGAAGTGTTTCTTTCTTAGCACATGTATGCTAGTCTAAAACTACATAAGCTAGTCTAAGGCTTTTAAAGGTCAGACATTTTGAACTTTTAACATAAGCCCTGACTCTAGTATATGTGCTAGTTTCATGCTTTTACTTTGTTATCTTCCAAGGCTTTTGAAGTACAAGACTTGCATAAGATTGTTGGTGTAGTACAACTCGCATGATCTCCATTTCAAACACAGCTGCCATATAAGAGTACACTCTGTAAGCCTGTATAACAGCCATAACCTACAGACCAACAAAAACTCATTTTGACATTCAACTAGGAAATACTAACACCCCAAAAATTGGTGCCATGTCCATGTAACATCGTGTCGGACACATATTGGACACGCTCCAAAATATACTATGACACGCCAAAACAAGTGGTGTGTCCCTGTCACTGTGTCTATATCATATCCATACATCTAGTGTTTAGGACCCTTTGACCAGAATCAATTTCCTAGTTTGGTGGTTTCAGATTTAAAAAAGATATAAATAAATTATAGTCCTCTTAAACACTAGAAACGTGCTCTTAGAAAGTAAGCACACCCTTGATATGTATGTTGGATTAGGCTTTAAGTTTACTAACATTGGTTAGGTAATATGCAGACCCAACTTATTCTGATCTTTGTTAAACATATCATCTCTCTTTTTTTTGCACTGACACTGTAAAAAAATTGGTGCCGCGTTTGTATCATGTCGGACACGTATTGGACATTCCATTGACACTCCAAAACACAACAGAACACCAAAATTGTCTATATTGGGCTGTGTGGTATCCGTCCATGCAGCATAGTTCTTTTCTTGAAACTTTAACAAGATGGAAACCAGGAAGGAAGGTGATACGTGCAGTCCGCAACACAATTGAGCAGCTGATCGGATCGAAATAAAGGGTAGCGAAGTGATTTTAGAGGCAAGTGTCTGCCTCTTCTCCCCCACCTCAATCCCCTTCTCTACTAGTTTTTGGTTTTCTAGGTTTTGAATTAGCTCGGTTGGACTGAAAAAGCAGAAAAACAAGCGAAAGGGTCAAACTCGAGATCAGGACCACATGCTTTTGAGTTTTACTCATTTCGTCGGATCTAGCTAGCTTGTCATAAATTATCTTCCAACAATTACTCATTACTCAATGCAGACCTCACCAGTTACCATTATCTTCCAACAATTCCACTCATCACAGCTCATTGAAAGAGTTGTGATATAATCAACCGTTGCCTTTCATTTCTCTCTCTCAAAAGGTGCTCAAACTTGTATACTTCCTAAATTCAAGATGGACATTCCTTACATTATTCTATGTTGCTACTCCTCGGATCCAACTCGCCCAACTCCACAAGGAAAATCAGTTATTTATTGTCCCCCGGCGCGGCTGAGGCTCCCTCTACAAGTTTTTCAGAGACGACGTCTTAGATCTAGTGATAAAGTCAGTGCAGCAGCAGCAATTACTTAGATCTAGTAAAGAGGAGTTGGGTTGAGAATAAAATAATGATACCTTCTTGACGGAGGCGGACCAGGAGAGGGTGAGGCCGAGGAAGACGATGAAGAAGAAGGGGCCCCAGAGGTCCCAGTCCCTGAGGGCCTTCCCTGGGTCCTCCCGGTAGGGGTTGGGGAAGACCACCAGCTTCAGGTTGCTGACGATCCTCGTCAGATCCCTCTTCACCGTGTCCCACACCGGCTCCGTCAGCGTGTTCGGCGCCGACCCGAACCCATCCGAAGCGATCCCACCCCCTCCCCCTCCCCCTACCCCCAGCTGCGGGTTTCGGGTCGGATCCGGGACGGAGGGAACGACGGGCACGGAGGAGACGGCGGGTGCGGGTTTGGGTTTGGGGGGAGCGGGGAGGAGGTTGGATGGGAGGAAGGGGGAGGGGGAGGAGTTGACGGGGATGGAGGCGCGATGAGGAGGGGGGCTCGGGGGGCGGGCGGGGAGGACGGTTGCAGGGCCGTGGGAGTAGATCAGGTTCTCGATCTCGTCGATGTCGGATTGGGACGAATGGTGGAGAGAGATCGTGTCGCCATGGGACATTTTTGTTGTTGTTCTCTCTCTCTCTCTCTCTCTCTCTCTCTCTCTCTTTATTTCTTGATGATGGTGGTGAGGGAGAGAATGGATCTAGAGAGACAATGAGAAGGGGTCAGGTCAAGGAAGAAGAAGAAGAAGAAGAAGAGGTGACAATGTCGGTGGGACCTATAGGGCAGGGTCGAGCGCAGGTAGTGTTAGACCATCTCACCTGACCGCCATCTGCTCGCCAATAGAGCAATTTACGTTAACTATTTCTATGTTTAATACTTACTACACTAAAATGGAGGGATGGTACGTCTAATAATTTTTAAAATAAGATGATTCCTGTAATACTTATAAAATATAGGAGGCTAATGTATTTATTTTTATATATATCTATGCTATTATAAAGAGTTGAGAATTCATTGTGGATTTTTTTTTAAATGTATTTATCTATATTTACTTTTATTAAATTTAATATAAATATTTAAATAATTATGCATAGAAAAAAATTTAAGAATTTTTGTTGGTTGTTCTTTTCAAGTAGTAAAAATTTAAGAGGTTTTGCTCATTTCAAGTAGCAAAAAATTAAAAAATTATTGTTTGCTCTTCTCAAGTAATATGAAATGAATAATGTTATTTGTCCCTCCAAAGTGTTCCTTCAAATTATCCCTCCTTATGTGACAGTTGACGTGACGGTTAATGTGGCAGATTACATGACAAATTTTAAAATTAAAATTAACATTAAAATTCATACTAATATTAACATTAGCAATAATATTAATATTAATATTAACATTAATATTAACATTAATATTAATTAATTTTTGGGTTAAAATTTGGTATGTCAGCTGCCATGTTAGATGTCGCATAATGCTATTTAACATGTTATGTCAGCTGCCACATAAGGAGTGATAGTTTGGAGGAACAATTTGGAGGTACGAATAGTATTACTCAATATGAAATACGTACAATGCACATGCATATATACTAGTACTACATAATAAGCAAAGTTGGCTTCACTGTAAAAAAAATTCTTCCAAATATGTTCTTTTCTAACTTTACTAATTAAATTATTCATTAAATTTAATAAGAGTAGCTACGTAATTACGTATAAAAAACAAAAAAAAAGGAAAATGTATGCTTTTGCTCTCTTTTGCTCTTTCCAAGTACAAAAAAATTAATTAAAAGACAGTTAAAATATGTGCAACGCGCGTGAGTATATACTAGTGTATATATAAGCAAAAAAATGATACGGATTGTGTGTATTTGGATAATGACATCCATTTATTTGTGGTTATCCATAAATATATTATCTACAATAATATTTTTTGGATGTCCAATTTAATCATTGTCTCATCAAATTTTTTGCGAAAAAATCATCTTTGGAAAAAAATTTCATATTGAAATAAAAGACTATCGTTATGAAAATGAAAGAGAAAGAGAAAAATTGTAGCCGAATGGATACTCTGGGAATTTTCTCATTAACAATACATATGTAGAGGGAATATGATAGAGGTGGTTATAGATAGGCATAAGGGCATCTATATTTGGTCTTATCCACAAATCATAACACTCTTAAATTAGATACCCACCTTAATTATTGTCTGATTAAAAACTTTTCTAAGGAAAATCCATCTTTGCGAAAAATTCATAGTAAAATAAAAGAGTACAGTAATATTCTTCAAGAATATGATTCTTCAGGAATCCAAGTGGGTGTGACTTATATTGCCTCGTTAAAAATCTTTAGAAGAAAAAATCTAGTAGAAAAAATATCACGGAAGTAAATGAGTACAATACGGAAAGACATACTTTGAGATGTCTCCATTAGCATATTCAGGATCCCCCCCTCAAAATTAAAAAAAAAAAATACATTTAGTTCTTACATCAATATAAATGAAAAATCAAACCCCCCCCAATACATTAAATATTACATCTCACCCCAATACTTTCTTTGTCTATACATTTATATACATTATCCTCATATCCTAATGAATTGTTGTAGGCTTATTGTTATTCCCGGAAGCTTGCAACTCCCCTTAATTGTTGAACTATTGAAATCATATCCATGCACATTCTCTGTTTACTTCATTAAGTGTAAGAATATTTTGATGAGGTTGCCACGGTAATTTACTTTATTTATCTTCGAAATACCTGCAACATTATTTCTAAAACATACCTTGTTTGTGATATCCCCTTAAGGGGGATCAGATAAATATTATGCATCTGCATATCTCATAAGATCAAAATATTCATATAAATTAAATCAAGAATAATTTCTCTGTCATATGTCATTACAGTGTCTATGTGTAGGTACATATCAGCAGGTTCACATAAATATATTATGCTGGTCGTGAATGACAATAAAGAATTTATATTTATCTTCTTTAAATATGGTACTTCATGACCCATAACATATTCTTTTCTTCTTTCGGTCGTAACGGATCCCATTGACCTGACCACTATAGGTGTACTAAGTAAATGAAAACTACTCATATTAAATCTTTTCAGGAGATCTTCTCTTCGGGATATCTCTTCTGGAGATTTATCTCTATGAGAGATTAACTCTTCGGGAGATTATCTCTTCAGGAGATTTATCTATATTTATCTCTTTGGGAGATAATCTCTTCTGGAGATTTATCTCTTCTGAAGATTATATGAGATCTCTTATGGAGATTTATCTCTTCGAGAGATATTTTCAATCTCTTCAGGAGATAATGTCATATTTTCTATCTCTTCATGAGGTACTTCCAATCTCTTCTGAAGATACTATCATGTACATAAACGGGCGTTTTGACGAATCAGTTCAGAGATTTCTTCATAAATATGACTAGACATTTATAATTATTATTATTATTATATTCTTTTCTAGACAGATGTCTAACACGTTCTTCCGGATGATTTTATTCCATATATGGCCCGTTTTGTAAATTCTTTGGAAATATCTTGGTAATTTAAATCCTTAAAGAATTTCATGTATATCATTTTGTTCATGTTATCATGACCGGAGAATATATATATTTATATTATATTCATGGCCATTTCGAGAATCCTTGAGCGACTAACATTGCTCTATACATTTGGATTTCTTTATTTCTTACAAACACCCATAACCTAGCAGCTTTATTCCTTTTGGGTTTTGTACTATAGGATCGAACACTCCACATTTTGCAAGAGGTACAATCTTTCCATTATCGTTTTCAATAATTAAGGATTATTCATAGTCATGTGTTATCCTTTATTTTTATCACTCTTTATTCTCATTTTCTAATATCATTTATGACAAAAAAAAATCGATTCCAAAATTCTTCTGAATATGTATAAAACATAGATTTTTTGGGTACCAGTACCTCTTTCTTAGTCTCTTTTGGGATCTGAGGAATATCCTCAACCAGGGAGGTATAATTTGAGAATTGGATCTTTGGTTCATGACATCTTCCGGATCGTCATGAACTTTTCTCTACATGAGATGCTCCTTCAGGAGCTGCTTCTTCAAGAGCATTTATGGTGTGTTATATTATTCAGTTTCTTCTCCTGGAGAGCTGAATCTTTAAAACATTTAGGTCTTACTCGTTCTTAATGTATAACTTATTCATTTATTGTCTTTATTTGGTTCTTTTGATATTTACCTCTATTTTAAAAGGTACATTCATAGTTGGTATAGCTATTTAAACAACATTATTAAAGTCATCGAGTAGACATCTAATAATTTATTTGCAATAAAATATAAGGGATAACTTCTCCTAATTTAGTCAACATTAGATAAATTAGAAGTTTGACATGATAATTCATGATGTTATTCTGGAACGATGATTTACAACGTTCTTCTATAACGATAAATCACAATGTTCTTCTGGAACAAGACATTTATCTTCCTCTTATCTCCCCCTAACGGAGGAAATTTTGTCTTATCAAAGTGGCAGATCACAAATTTTAAAGATATTTCATATCTAAAATATTTAATAATCTTAGGAGATGAACATATAAATATTTTTTACTATAATTCACAAAACATAGATATCAAGATTACAGTTTCAAATAATACCAACATGAGCCATAAAATCTAAAAATAGTGTAATTCTAAATGAAACTAGGCTACTTATTATTCAAATGCAATCTTCAGGATTGACGGTTTAGAAAAAAAAATTCTTGAGGTTATAGAAATCTAGTTGACCATTAGTTTTGTTACCATTTGCTAAGAGATGCCCAATTCTCGTCATCATTGTCACGGATTGTGTGAGACTCCGATCACAGTATTTGTATTTGTATACGGATACGTATTTATGTATTGTACTTTGAGATTTTTGGTTTTTTGTTCTCGAGAAAATACTTAAAGATTTATGCAACAATCTTGACTTTCTGAGTTTGTGACAACTATGTTTTATCACCAGACTATCCTGGAACAGTAGAATACCTATTGGCATTGCCATAGATCCGTACTAGGATCTGTGAGTAGAACGAAGAACCCTTGAATTTTTTGAAGTGAAACTTTTTTTCTTTATTCGGATGATCCACTGGTAATCCGCAGAATTCAGACGGATAATCCGACAAGAATATTTTCCAATGAATAGTGTTTGGATATTTTATGAATAATATTTGATTCACTCTATTATCCAATGGTTTCTTGGTTCTGACTCATCATATTGTCTACTAGTTTATTGGTTTTGTATATGAATGGATGAGATTGATCGGTTTGAGTCGTTGATCGATAATGTAGCAGATCCTACGGTCACGATTAATCCACCCCTTATATATATCATTTTATTTTCTCTTTCCTCTATCTCTCTTTTTATTTCTTTTTCTCTCTCTTCCCTTTCTCTCTCCTCCTTTATTTACTCTCTATTTTTTGCGTGAGCTTGGAGCTTGGTCTTGAGGCCTAAGAGTGTCTTGGTGGTGGAGTAGAAGGTTTAGGCCGGAAGCTCGACTATAGGCAAGTACATCTTGCCAAACTATTGATCAATTATATTTATTGTCATTTTTGCTTTCCTTGGTATTGATAGCTTAGTTTATTCCAAAACTCGTTTTGTTAAATATGTTTCCAGCATAATTCTTGTTCGTGTACGTGTTCCTGATTTTAGTTTGAGCTAAGTTTTGGTTTTATATTAATCCTGATATTGGCTTGGTAGATAAACTTGATATCAAGAGAGATATTGGAGTTTCTATCATTGAACATAGTTTTATATGCTACATGAGACCATTGCCAAGCTTGCACCCTAGTGTTTTTGAGTTTGGTAGAATCCGGACACGTTTCGGTTTTCCAAAAATTTATCTTATAGTATTTCTTGGAATCGATCTATCAAATCTCAGAATTATAAAATTTAATGCTCCCATGTTATAGGAAATTTGATTTTATTCAATTTTAAACTTTGAAAATCTAAATTTTGAGTTAAAACGAAGTTTTTAATGGCCGGAACATGTTTTAGAAAATTCCAAGTCCGGGCTTACTTGGCCGTATCGGACGATCCGACAGTTATCCGCGGAAATCCGATGGTTGATCAGAATTTTGGTGCACAAACTTGTTGTGAAAAATTGGACCAACCGACGATGATCCACGATAATCCGACGGATGAACCAAATTTGTCTGTTTTGCTTGATTTTGCCTGATTTCGTCCGTTCTTGATATTTTCTTTGACTTTGGTGATTTCTTAGCATGCCAAGACGACCTTGTATAGTTAGGGGATGATTATATACCCTATATACACTTGGCTTGAGTACATGATGTAACGACCCGCTCTGCTCAGCCCGGAGAGCCGATTTAAACGACGCAAGTGCAACGATGTCACCCTCACTTTTCCAGCTAGGGATAGTTTGGTAATTTGGCATGAATATTTATTTTAGAATATAATATTAAATATTGTGCATGTTGTAAATATTATTTATTGTTAGATGTTAGATTTTATTTTAGACTTGTATTAGTGGACCTAACTAGGTTAGTTTAGATCCATGGACCAACATTTAATTCTAGTTAGAATTGAGCCCAATAGTAAGCCCATTCATTAGGAGAATGAATTAATTAGTTAAACCAATTAGACTAGAACCTTTTCTCCTTAATTAATTCTTTCATGACAAGCCCCAAGGGGTATTGTGGATATTTCATAGTAGCTTGGAGGAGGGGGTAGAGGCCCGCCACTAGGAGTGGAGGGAGAGACTATCTCTCTTTATTCATTTTTGTATTCCAAATCTATATCTAGAATTTTTTTCTTCCAAATTCCTTCATTTTCACACCAATTTTTACCCAAATTTCTTTCTAATTTCTTTTATATTCATTATTAGAGACTATCATAATAAGGATCTATAAGGAGGAAGCAAAGATCTACAAGGAGGAGCAAGGATCTACAAGTTGGAGGCTCTTGACACTCAATTTGGAGATTTTATTAAAAAATCTATCACCCAATAGGTATAATTCAATTTTCTCTCTCTAATTAGACTATAAATCTGTAATTTAATTATTAGAAACCCTTCCATATACTAAGGCTACCCATAGAAATTGAACTTAGGTTCATAGGAGGCCTATGGAGAAAGTTATGTGATATTTTGTGTCAATTTGAAAGAATTTCGAGATTGTCACATCTTGTGTTTGTTAATAGGTCAATTAGACCAAATTGACATGTATTTGATTGTGTGTGACTAGTGTCGTGTCCACAATTGGATACGGTCGTATCCTGATAATTTGGTGATACGGGTTGATTTTGAAGTTTTCTTCCGACACGGGAGTTTAAGCATGTTACACTTTGACACGGGCACGTAATTGAGTAGCTAGCTCTTCATGTTGTTCATAATTATGATTTTAGACTTGCTTGTGTCCTTCGGGATATGTTTGGTTGTGTGGTGGAGCCGTATCGCAAGTGTATCATAGATTGAGTGTGATATGGGTACGGTGCACTTCACGTGTTTGTTTTCTTGTATTTTAATTCAATATATCTTGGTTATAGCTATTAGAATATTATAATTATAATTGTTATATGATATATATCTATATGTATAATTATGTGTATGTTCTATATTTTATTTTGATGTGTTGGTGGTCATGGGAAAATAGGAGAGTGCATATGCATCTTTAGTGTGGATATAAATAAATAATATATATATATATATATATATATATATATATATATATATATATATATATATATATATAAAAGACAGTATCGTTCAATCGGGATAGATTGAATCAAGAAGTCATCCTCGTTATGGATTTGCTTCTTCGAAATCGATTTCCATATTCAGTGGACCGTGCCCCCAGGATCGACTTGGCGTCAGAGTCAGGAGGGACCTCTCCGCTGCATCTTTTGTTGCCTAGTTTTCGTTGCCGCTTGTTGCTTTCGTGCCTTGAGTTGGTTTTCGGATTTGCTTACATTTTCTTGAACGGTTTTGATGGATTTTATTGTTTTCGTTCATTGAACTGCACTTTAATTCCGATATTTGAGAGAGTGGAAGAGGTATTGATCAGTTGTTCGTGGCAATGCAGGTGAACGAACAGTAGGCGACGCTCGAGCGGAGTCCTGAAGCACATCTTTCCTTCTCTCTTCCAATACAACTAGTGAGTGGCTTATATTCGATTCAGTTGGCCCTTCTTCCTAGTCTTCACATCTAAAAATCTTGCATTCTTGTTTGTCCCGATCAAACGATACCAAGTAGTAACTAAAAGATGTCAAGATAAAAAGGAGTAGACTTGGATTATTATGCTTGTCAGTCAAACTTGTGAACGGTTACTTATTTGCATGCTTATTCGTTTAGGATATTCATCATATGCATAAATACAAGTTAGAATGCTTACTCCTTCTTTACTATTTGTGCTATGTATAGAACTTATCCTGCAATGCAACAACTGATCAGGGAGACTTTGCAAAATGAATCATATAAGGCTACTTGTCTCCTGATTTTATTGCCTCACTGCATCAATCGATAAACTTAAAATACACGCCGTTTGATCACGGACAACTTGTGCAAAAGGCCTATGGTTCCTACGGACGGTCGCTGAGGCACTGACATCGATCCGATTAGGACGAAATCCATAAAATAGTCTCACGAACTGGACGGGATGGCTGGCTGCAACAAATGCACCTCCGGCATCTGTGTCTCGAGACTATAACTCGTCCATTATGGCACCTTGCCAGTGATCCCCTCGTATATTTAAACCTGTTGCAAACTAACTTGTGTCTTCGTGGCAGGGAAGGACATGGTAAGTTTTGTGCAGGTGGTTCAGACGGGCAGGTAAAAGTCACCGAACGGTGGCAAGTTTATTTCAGTATTTATATATATATTGTTTGCTTGTAAATGAACCAAGGCAAGATAGAAAGACCATAAATAATATGCATGATTTATTTAAATAATGTATTGATTGGTATAGTTGGGTTAGCTTGCCTTCACTAGTACGTTTCGATGTACTGACCCTCGTTGAAACAGGTTTCCCGCACTAAGGAGATCCGAGCGAGGAGCCGAAGTTATCCCCCAATCCAGTCCAACTGTAGGCGCGTCTTGATCGTGCCAACTTTTGAAGCATTTTGAAGAAAGGAGCCAGCAACCCAAACTCAATGCAGCTCCGAGAGAAAGCCATTGTCCCGCCAGGAGGTCTTACATTTTGAAGTTTAGTAAAGGATGTAATGTAAAGGATAACTATCTCATTTTGTGTCAATATTTTGTAAGCCCGTGCGACAACCCTTATGACTCGTTCAAGAGTTTGTAATAGATGTTCATATCAATAAAGAGAACTTTTTCATGTTTCAACCTTGTGTTTCAATTTATCTGTGTACTCTGAATATGTGCTCGCTATGCAAAATACCTTAGCCTTGTGCGGTGTGCAACCTAGGTCTGTACGATGTCACGCCCGGGGGACGACTATCGATTCTACGAAATCGGGACGTGACAAGCTAGAGGGGAGAATTATAGGCCGATAAGCAGCAGCGTCAGTCAGAGGTTATGAGGCAAGGCATTGAGAATGCTCACCAGATTACGCTCAAAGCAGTCGAGAGAGTCGCCTTAGTCCAGCCACAGATGATACCACCTCAGTTCACCCCGCAGCAGCCGAGGCCGGTGACTATCATAGATTTCAAGATGATGGGGCTAAAGGACTTTAAGGGCACTGAAGGGGGTCATTTATGCTGATGATTGGATAGAAGATATTGAGCGAAACCTACGGCTGGAAGAGATTCCAGAGAGGTTGCAGATAGAGGCCGCAGGGAGTATGATGTTCGACATTTCGTTGACTTGGTTCAGGATTGTCACTACCCAATTCTAGAAAATAGGGTTATTTTTTATTTTTATTTTGTAAATTGTGTATTGTATTTAATTAATTATATTTATATTTAATTAGTAATTGTATTATTTTTATTTGATTGTTTTAGGGTTTTGGCTAGCCTGGACCCATGTCAGACCCTAGTGGACCCATGTCTGACCCAACCCACACCCTTGTGAGACTTATTTTTGGGTTTAGATTATTTATTATATTTTTAGTGGGTTTGTTGGAGAGATTTGGAGTTAGTTTGAGTGCTTTTGGAACCCGAAATCCAAACCCAAGTGAGAGGAGGGCATTTTGGGCATTTGGAGACTTTGGAAACCCTTATTTCTTGCTTGGCCGGTTCCCACAGCCCACACCCGACCAAATCACAGCAGCCCCCCATTTTTCTTCACTTCTTTTTCTTCTTCTTCACTTCTTCTTCTTCTCCACTTCTTCTTTCTTCTTCCTTTCTTCTCTCCAAGTAAGTGTTCTCATCTTTTCTTCCTTCTTTCTTCCATTCTTTCTTCTTTTGTGTTAACCCTAACCTTAAATTTTCTCCAACCTAGGTGTGTGGAGCCTAGATTTACTGTGGAGGCTAGATTTGGTGGCTTGGAGCTTGAGGGAGGTGATTTCAAGTAGATCGGAGACTTTGGCCTTGGGATTCCAACTCCCAAGAGGTAAACCCTAACTTTTCCCTTGCTAATTACTTTTATGTAGTATAATTAGTGGTTTAGAACCTTCCTAGACCCTAATCCTACCCGTGGGAGAAAGTTGGAACTAGTTTGGTTGAGTTTGGAGACTTTGACATTAGGTTTTGTGTCAATTTCGGGTGGAATCCGAAATTGGCCCAATTTTGGGTGATGCCCTAGGTTAGACGGACCTAGGTAGACGTTGTCGGGTGTCTTGAGGGTGAGTGCGTGTCTCCGTTCGGGTACGTGAAGTCGCGTCGCGGAGAAACGGGCATTTCGGGCATTTTTAGGGTTTTCGTTGTCGCCAATTCTAAGTGCGTGCACGTTTTTGCCACAGACCTAGAATCGATGTGTTAGTATTTTTCTAGGATCTAGGCATCGTTTAGAACCCGTGGGTAAATTTTGGTCCGATTCCGAGTTGGTTTGGTGTACGTTTTAGGAGGTTTTCCGAATCGCACACCACGTGTTCGTCGAAATGACCGAACGGCCATTTCGACTTGGTTTCATAGTTTCGGGCTTGTGCGCGCGTTGGGTTAGCTTCGAGGAGTATGTGCTAGAATTCTCGGGTCATATTTTATATATATTTATGTATTCGCGTGCGTGTGGGTCGTTGGGCGCGCGTTTGTGGGCGTTGTGAGCGTTGTTTTGTGTTGTGTTGTGTTGGTTTTTATGTGTCTATCTATATATATATTTATGTATGTGTGTGTCTATATATATGTATATGTGTTTGTATGTCTATAAGTATGTGTGTATATATATATATATAGTGGTATATATATATATATATATATATATATATATATATATATATATATATATATATATATATATGTGTGTGTGTGTGTGTGTGTCTGTGTGTGATTGTGTGTGTGTGGTCGTGTGTGTGCGTGTGGCGAGGGTGCATCGGGGTGGACAGCGTGCAGCGCAGCGGGGGAGGCAGCGCGCCGCAGTGTAGCCCGCAGCAGCAGTTTTATGAAGAGCAGCAGCAGCAAGGCAAGGAAGCAGTAGCAGCGAGGCTTGGGTAGTTAGCTAGGTAGTAGCGAGGGTGAGTGAGTTATAGAGGTAGATTGATAGATAGATAATAAGATAGATAGATAGTTAGATAGATAGGTAAATAGCTAGATAGATAGATATATAGTTAGATAGGTAGTTTAGATATAACTATATATATATATATATATATATATATATATATATATATATATATATATATATTTGAGATGTGTGTGGGTATGTGTATATGTGTGATATATATACATATAGGTATTTAGGTATATATGTATATATATGATATATATATATATTTTCTAGCCTAGATTAATAACTAGGAATATATTTATTAGCTTAGATAGCTACTAAATAGCTAGTTAGTGGGGGTAGTTAGTGAGGTATTGGGCGATATCTCAATACCTTGAGAATATCAAGGTATCTCAATACCTTGAGATATCCAAGGTATTGAGTTTCGAGCGGGGTATTTGAGCATTGGCCTAGGAATAGTATTGGAGTAATTTTTATATGTTTATGTGTATATATTTATGCGTGCTAGCATAGGTTTTAGCGGGTTTAGGTGGGGTGCGTGGCCTAGGGCGAGGTATCGGATACCGAGGGTATCCCGGTATCTCGAGGAGGCGAGTTTGAGAGTTTTCTAGCTTAATGAGCTCGGTTTAACCTAGAATTTCAGGGGCACCCTAGTTTGACCTAGCTTTGACCATAATTGTCCCCGTTGACCGTAAAAGTCAACGTTTGACCTAGTTTTGACCTAGAGTTGACTCTTTGGACCCCGGGTTGACTTTTTGACCCGATTTTTACCGGTTTGGCCCGTTCGACCTAGAATATCCCTAGAAGCCTGTTTTTAATTATTTTATATCAGTTTAAATCCTTAGAACCCTGTTTAATCTTGCTTTTCGCAATAGGTTCTTGCGACACCGGTCCGGATCTCGATCCTCATCAGTTGCTCAGGACATCAAGCGAGTACCTACCTCTGATAGTTTCCATTTTATGATAGCGTTTATATTACCTATTCTAGAACTGTGATACTTGATTCTGACACATTGTTACACGAGCTGGTACTAGTGGATCCCGTCATGAGATGCTATCCCCCTTACCGTGTTCAGCGGGTACTCTATCACGTGTATTTCATCATGTGCTTCGGGTATTGATTCTCATGTGCTATCATGTGCTTCTTGTGCTCTCGCCTTCGTGTGCGCGAGCTATTATCATGTACGTATCGTGTTGTGGTTGGATCCAAGAGTATTAGTGGGGGAGTAGGAGTTGGTTATGTGATCAAAGCCAAACAGTATTCATGTGTATGTCGGTTATGCAACTCACGCATAATGGAGTTATCGTAGTATTTTTCATGTGCAACCTAAGCGGATCACATAACGAACTTGTGGTCAAGGCACTTAGCTAGTATTCATGTTTTCTCACCTACAGTTACTTTTTCACTACTTGTATTGTTCTCTAGTTTACTTTGCAGCTACTTATTGTGCTCCAGCATATATTTATTTTCTGTGCATCTTGTATACTTTTCTATTGCTCGTCATATACACCTTACCATGTATTTGGAGTTGCTTTCAGAGTTATGTACTTCGCTCCAGTCCTGACTGGGCATATTTTTTCTAGAGGATCCTGAGGACTACTGCCCGACGTTCTACGGGCCGGGTGTTGACGAGGGTTGTGACCCCGAGATCGAGGAGTGCGCCGAGGAGACGCCGTTAGCGCCCTAGTTAGCTAGGTGGGTTTCCTGGGTTGTTCCCATTGGTTTATTTTTGGATAATTGTACTTATTCTTTTGATGCTGTGAGATATTGTAGATATTATAGACTTGGACTGTATATTTTGGATATTGTCTTGCTCTGTGTTTCTTTGTTTCCTTTTGCTATCATATCATGCTTTTACTCTTCCCCTAGATTTTGTGATTGAGAGTTCATATATATATTGCGTGGTTGCCCTCCTTTTGGAGATGATTATTCATATATATATTGCGTGGTTGCCCTCCTTTTTGGAGAGGTTATGGCAGATTTTTTTGTGAGTTATATATAGATATGGTTGACCTAGAACGGACCTTTACAGCATTCTACCGCCGATTCTGCGGCGTAGGCTGGACGTACCCACGGCTCATGCCCAATTTTTCGGGTGCGGGTCGTGACACATTTTTGGTGGTGGCCCATGCAGGTCTAGTTTTTAGGTTTACCTGCATAAGGATATAGGATATAGGCTGAGAGAGAGTGTGCTCAATCACAAATAGGACCCTTCCTGATTTCTTTTGCTATCTTAATTTTCCTGAAATTGTTTCTTTTGCAATATTACTGTCCTTCTTTGATGATATCGTTTCTTGCACTGTATTGACTTCTTTTGATCTGTGTTCAGGATGCCTCCGAAGACCAGATCTCAGCGCACCATCCCAGCAGCTGCCACCGAGAGGTCTGCCACCTCTCGTCCTGCTCGACTTTCGACAGCCGCTACCGCTCCACTCGCCACTCCTGCGGTTGAGGGAGCGTATGTTTCTCTCGGAGATCCTCTCACTCTCATCGATCCGAGAGTCACCCCAGTTGTTCCGGTGGTACCTCCTCCACCACCGCCTGCACCAGTTGATGCCACACAGTTGTTCGCATTCTTCCGAGAGATGATGGACGTGTAGCACCGCCAGGTGGATGTTATAAGGATGGGCATTGAGAATGCTCATCAGGTAGCTATGACAGCGGTGGACAGAGTGGCCCAGATCCAGCCACAGGCAGAGCAGGCTCAGCATCCTAGGCCGGGCACTATTATCGACTTCCAGAGGATGTGGCCCAAGGAGTTCCGGGGTACAGAGGGGATCCTATACGCCGACGACTGGATCGAGCACATCGAGGGCATCTTTAGGCTGGCGATAATCCCAGCCAGCATGCAGATCGAGGCAGCGGGCAGCCAGATGTTCGACCTTGCCCTTACTTGGTACCGCACGGATACGCGGATAGCAGTACCGGGACTGACTTGGAAGGCTTTCAAGAAGCTTTTCAAGGAGAAGTTCTTCTCAGATGTGGCTCTCAGTGCTTTAGAGAGCCAGTTTGAGGCGCTCGTCCAGGAGAGTATGCTAGTGGACGAGTATGCAGCAGAGTTCTGCCGTCTAGGCAGATTTGTTGAGGGTTTGTCTGAGGCAGCGAAGGCACGAAAGTTCCGCAAGGGTTTGGTCATGGCGATCAAGTCCTTGACTAGTAGTGACCGCGAGGCGACCTTCGAGCAGATTGTGAGCGACGCTCAGAGGGCTGAGGATGACTTGGAGCTGAAGACCAAGAGGAGCAGAGATGCTTCGGGAGCAGGCAGTAGTGCAGGCCCAGCCAAGAGGCCATTCCAGCAGACCCAGCAGCACCAGGGTCAGGGTCGTGCGCCCTTCCGGCAGGCGCCCCAACAGCAGAGGTAGGGACAACAGTAGGGCCAGAGGCAGCCCATCATTTGCCCTTTCTATAGGAAGCCAGGGCACGGATGGGACATCTGCAGGAAGAGACTGGGCAGATGTTTGTTGTGTGGAGCAACAGATCACCAGCTGAAGGATTGTCCTTCAGCACTTGCTCGTACAGCTCAGGGCGGAGGAGCCGCCCAGAGGGGACCAGCCAGAGCACCTGCAGCACAGCAGAGAGGACAGCCTTTGCAGACTCAGCAGCAGAGGTTTGCCCAGCACCAGCAGCAGCACCGAGGAGGACAGCAGGGGCGAGCTTTTGCCCTGACCGTGGATGAGGCCGAGCCCATTGGTGATGTTATCTCAGGTTCTGTTCTTCTTGATTCCATTCCAGCACTTGCTTTATTTGATTCTGGGGCTTCCCAAAGCTTTGTGTCTGTATCTTTTGCTGTTAGACACCATCTTGTTGCTGAACCTTTAGCTAGACTCTGCAAGATCACGATCGGGGGTGATATCATCCTAGTCAGTGATGTCTACAAAGACCGGAGAGTTACCTTGGGAGGCCGGGAGTTGAGTGTGTGCCTACTCGTAATGCCACTTCCGAGCTACGATATTGTACTCGGGATGGATTGGTTGAGTATGCATTATGCTAGTATAGATTATCGTGGAGGCAGAGTTTTGTTTAGTCCGCCGGGTGAGCCAGAGTTTCAGTTTGCCAGAGGAGCAGCGGAGCAGACCGAGGGAGTCTTCTGCGAAGCCCTGGTGGTAGAGCCGAGGTTGCTACATCCACTGTTAGAGGAGTACATGGATGTCTTTTCGGAGGAGTTGCCAGGGTTGCCTCCGGACAGAGATGTGGAGTTCTCTATAGACTTGGTGCCAGGCGCGGAGCCGATATCCCAACACGTCTATAGAGTCAGCAACAGTGAGCTGATAGAGTTGAAGAAGCAGGTGGATGAGCTTCAGGACAAGGAATTTATCAGATCTAGTTCTTCTCCGTGGGGTGCTCCGGTACTTTTTGTGCCAAAGAAGGATGGGTCGATACGGATGTGTATCGACTACAGGGCTCTGAATAACCTCACAATCAAGAACAAGTATCCGCTGCCGCGTATTGATGATCTTTTTGACCAGTTGAGCGGAGCGAGGGTATTTTCTAGGATTGATCTGAGGACAGGCTACCACCAGGTGAAGGTCAGGAAGGAGAATATTCCGAAGACAACTTTTCGGACCAGATATGGACAGTATGAGTTCATGGTGATACCGTTTGGGTTGACTAATGCCCCGACAGTGTTCATGAATTTGATGAACAAGGTGTTCCATCAGCATCTGGACAGGTTTGTGGTGGTGTTTATAGATGACATCTTGGTGTATTCGAGGACCCCAGAGGAGCACGAGGAGCATCTGAGGATAGTGTTGGAGACTCTCAGGAAGGAGAAGCTTTATGGAAAGCTTTCGAAGTGTGAGTTCTTCCTTGACAAGGTTGAATTCCTTGGTCATGTGGTGACTGGAGAGGGTATCTCGGTGGATCCGAGGAAGATCATGGCAGTTGAGGCATGGAGTGCTCCGAGTTCAGTAGCCGAGGTCAGGAGTTTCCTGGGACTGGCAGGTTACTATAGGAGATTTGTTCAGGATTTTTCCCGGATTGCAGAGCCGTTGTCCAAGCTGACTCGAAAGGACGTGGAGTTTGTTTGGTCAGAGGAGTGCCAGATCGCCTTTGATGAGCTGAAGAGGAGGTTGACGACAGCTCCAGTGTTGACGTTGCCATCAGGTTCTGGAGGATTCACTATCTATAGTGATGCATCGGGGAAGGGACTGGGTTGTGTGTTGCAGCAGAATGGGAGGGTGATTGCCTATGCTTCTAGGCAATTACATCCTCATGAGAAGAACTACCCTACCCACGATTTGGAGTTGGCAGCGATCATCTTTGCTCTGAAGTTATGGAAATACTATTTATACGGAGAGCTTGAAGAGATCTTCACAGACCACAAGAGCTTGAAGTATGTGTTTACCCAATAAGAGTTGAACATGAGGCAGAGAAGATGGTTGGAGTTGATGAAAGACTTCGACATATTATTGCAGTACCATCCAGGGAAGGCGAACGTAGTTGCGGATGCGTTGAGCAGGTATCCGGTAGCTATGTGCCTGACTACAGATCATTATCTTCTGGCAGATCTAGAGAGCTTGGGCATTGAGGTGATAGCGCCTGGAGTTGAGATGCAGATGTGGGGACTGCAGATTCAGTCAGAGTTAGTAGACCGGATCAGGGCTACACAGTTTGAGGATAAGTCCCTGAGGAGCATCAGGGCGCAGGTTCAGATGGGATTGTCAGATGACTTCACCATTGCTGATGATGGTTCATTGCGGCACGGTACCAGGTTGTGTGTGCCGAGTGGATCGTTGCGGGAGGAGGTTCTTCAGGAGGTGCATCGATCCCAGTACTCTATGCATCCAGGTGCCAACAAGATGTATAGAGATCTGAGACAGCATATATGGTGGTACAGGATGAAGCGGGAGGTAGCACGCTTCGTATCCCGATGCTTAGTGTGCCAGCAGGTGAAGGCGGAGAGGCAGAGGCCAGGAGGTTTGCTCCAGCCGTTACCCATTCCGGAGTGGAAATGGGAGCATGTGACCATGGATTTTGTTTCTGGACTTCCCCGTTCTCCAGGCAGGAAGGATGCGATATGGGTCATCGTGGACAGGTTGACCAAATCGGCCCACTTTCTACCATTCAAAGTGGGTACGTCTATAGAGAGACTAGCAGAGATGTATGTGCGCCAGATAGTCAGACTGCATGGAGTCCCTGTGAGCATAGTATCAGACCAGGACAGTCGCTTTACTTCGTATTTCTGGAGGAGTCTGCAGGCTAGCTTGGGCACCCAGCTCAAGTTTAGTAGTGCATATCACCCACAGACAGATGTTCAGTCAGAGAGGACCATTCAGACACTTGAAGACATGCTTCGTACTTGTGTTCTGGATTTCAGAGGCTCTTGGGAGGATCACTTGCACTTACTAGAGTTTGCTTACAATAACAGCTACCAAGCCAGTATCGAGATGTCACCATTCGAGGCATTGTATGGACGGAGGTGTTGCACTCCGTTATCATAGAATGATGTAGGCGAGAGAGCTTTGCTTGGCCCGGAGATGGTGGTTGATGCAGCGAAGAAGGTCAAGCTCATTGGAGATAGACTTCGGGTGGCGCAGGACAGGCAGCGGCATTGGGCCAATAGCCACCGAAGACCTTTGGAGTTCGAGGTATAGCTTAGAATCTAGATTTTGTTCTTGTGTTTGCTTGTGATTGCTTGTTTTAGACTAAGTGCAGAGACCTTGTTTGTGCTAGGTTGGAGATTTGGTGTTCCTGAGGATTTCTCCGACGCGGGGTACTATTCGCTTCGGTGGAGGCGGAAAGCTTAGCCCATGTTTCGTCGGACCCTTCTGTATCCTTGAGAGGGTCGACACCGTAGCGTATAGGCTTGAGTTGCCACCTACGCTAGAGGGAGTTCATGATGTGTTCCACGTATCGCAGTTGAGACGGTACGTGGCGGATCCCAGTCACGTATTGGATCACTCGGAGATCGTGGTGGGCCCTACTCTTAGCTATCCAGAGCAGCCGGTGGAGATTCTGGATCGATGGGAGAAGGTGTTGAGGAACCAGACTATTCCCTTGGTTCGTGTCGCGTGGAGGCATCACTCTCCAGGTGAGTCGACCTGGGAGAGGGAGGATGAAATGCGCGAGCGATACCCCTATCTTTTCGAGCCCTGAGGTATGGTTCTTTTCTTGCATTCCTGTCCTAGTTTTGTCTTTTTAATTTCGAGGACGAAATTATTTTAAGGAGGGTAGGCTTGTCACTACCCAATTCTAGAAAATAGGGTTATTTTTTTTATTTTGTAAATTGTGTATTGTATTTAATTAATTATATTTATATTTAATTAGTGATTGTATTATTTTTATTTTATTGTTTTAGGGTTTTGGCTAGCCTGGACCTATGTCAGACCCTAGTGGACCCATGTCCAACCCAACCCACACCCTTGTGAGACTTATTTTTTGGTTTAGATTATTTATTATATTTTTAGTGGGTTAGTTGGAGAGATTTGGAGTTAGTTTGAGTGCTTTTGGAACCCGAAACCCAAACCCAAGTGAGAGGAGGGCATTTTGGGCATTTGGAGACTTTGGAAACCCTTATTTCTTGCTTGGCCGGTTCCCACAGCCCACACCCGACCAAATCACAGTAGCCCCCCATTTTTCTTTACTTCTTTTTCTTCTTCTTCACTTCTTGTTTCTTCTTCCTTTCTTCTCTCCAAGTAAGTGTTCTCATCTTTTCTTCCTTCTTTTTTCTATTTCTTCTTCTTTTGTGTTAACCCTAACCTTGCATTTTCCCCAACCTAGGTGTGTGGAGCCTAGATTTAGTGTGGAGGCTAGATTTGGTGGCTTGGAGCTTGAGGGAGGTGATTTCAAGTAGATCGGAGACTTTGGCCTTGGAATTCCAACTCCCAAGAGGTAAACCCTAACTTTTCCCTTGCTAATTACTTTTATGTAGTGTAATTAGTGGTTTAGAACCTTCCTAGACCCTAAGCCTACCCGTGGAAGGAAGTTGGAACTAGTTTGGTTGAGTTTGGAGACTTTGACATTAGGTTTTGTGTCAATTTCGGGTGGAATTCGAAATTGGCCCAATTTTGGGTGATGCCCTAGGTTAGATGGACCTAGGTAGACATTGTCGGGTGTCTTGAGGGTGAGTGCGTGTCTCCGTTCGGGCACATGAAGTCGCGTCGCGGAGAAACGGTAGTTTCGGGCATTTTTGGGGTTTTCGTCGTCGCCAATTCTAAGTGCGTGCATATTTTTGCCACGGACCTAGAATCGACACGTTTGCATTTTTTCTAGGATCTAGGCATCGTTTAGAACCCGTGGATAAATTTTGGGCCAATTTCGAGTTGGTTTGGTGTGTGTTTCAGGAGGTTTTTCGAACCGCACACCACGTGTTCGTCGAAATGACCGAACGGCCATTTCGACTTGGTTTCGTAGTTTCGGGCTTGTGCGCGCGTTGGGTTAGCTTCGAGGAGTGTGTGCTAGAATTCTCGGGTCATATTTTATATATATTTATGTATTCGCGTGCGTGTGGGTCGTTGGGCGCGCGTTTGTGGACGTTGTGAGCGTTGTGTTTGTGTTTATGTGTCTATATATATATATATTTATGTATGTGTGTGTCTATATATATGTATATGTGTTTGTATGTCTATAAGTATGTGTGTGTATATATATATAGTGGTATATATATATATATGTATATAGGTGTGTGTGTCTGTGTGTGATTGTGTGTGTGTGTGGTCGTGTGTGTGCGTGTGGCAAGGGTGTAGCGGGGTGGACAGCGTGCAACGCTGCGGGGGAGGCAGCGCGCCGCAGCATAGCCCGCAGCAGCAGCAGCAAGGCAAGGGAGCAGTAGCGGCGAGGCTTGGGTAGTTAGCTAGGTAGTAGCGAGGGTGAGTGAGTTATAAAGGTAGATTGATAGATAGATAATAAGATAGATAGATAGTTAGATAGATAGGTAAATAGCTAGATAGATAGATATATAGTTAGATAGGTAGTTTAGATATAACTAGATCTAGATAGATATATATATATATATATATATTTGAGATGTGTGTGGGTATGTGTATATGTGTGATATATATACATATAGGTATTTAGGTATATATGTATATATATGATATATATATATATATATATATATATATATATATATATATATATATATATATATATTCTAGCCTAGATTAATAATTAGAAATATATTTATTAGCTTAGATAGCTACTAAATAGCTAGTTAGTGGGGTAGTTAGTGAGGTATTGGGCGATATCTCAATACCTTGAGAATATCAAGGTATCTCAATACCTTGAGATATCCAAGGTATTGAGTTTCGAGCGGGGTATTTGAGCATTGGCCTAGGAATAGTATTGGAGTAATTTTTATATGTTTATGTGTATATATTTATGCATGTTAGCATATGTTTTAGCTGGTTTAGGCGGGTGCGTGGCCTAGGGCGAGGTATCGGATACCGAGGGTATCCCGGTATCTCGAGGAGGCGAGTTTGAGAGTTTTCTAGCTTAATGAGCTCGGTTTGACCTAGAATTTCAGGGGTACCCTAGTTTGACCTAGCTTTGACTATAATTGTCTCCGTTGACCATAAAAGTCAACGTTAGACCTAGTTTTGATCTAGAGTTGACTTTTTGGATCCCGGGTTGACTTTTTGATCCAATTTTCACCGGTTTGACCCGTTCGACCTAGAATATCCCTAGAAGCCTATTTTTAATTATTTTATATCAGTTTAAATCCTTAGAACCCTGTTTAATCTTGCTTTTCGCAATAGGTTCTTGCGACACCGGTCCGGATCTCGATCCTCATCAGTTGCTCAGGAAATCAGGCGAGTACCTACCTCTGATAGTTTCTATTTCATGATAGCGTTTATATTACCTGTTCTAGAACTGTGATACTTGATTCTGATACATTGTTACACGAGCTGGTACTAGTGGATCCCGTCATGAGATGCTATCCCCCTTACCGTGTTCAGCGGGTACTCTATTACGTATATTTTATCATGTGCTTCGGGTATTGATTCTCATGTGCTATCATGTGCTTCTTGTGCTCTCGCCTTCGTGTGCGCGAGCTATTATCATGTACGTAGTGTGTTGTGGTTGGATCCAAGAGTATTAGTGGGGGAGGGGAGTAGGAGTTGGTTATGTGATCAAAGCCAAACAATATTCATGTGTATGTCGGTTATGCAACTCACGCATAACGGAGTTATCGTAGTATTTTTCATGTGCAACCTAAGACGATCACATAACGAACTTGTGCTCAAGGCACTTAGCTAGTATTCATGTTTTCTTACCTGCAGTTACTTTTTTACTACTTGTATTGTTCTCCAGTTTACTTTGCAGCTACTTATTGTGCTCCAGCATATATTTATTTCCTGTGCATCTTGTATACTTTTCTATTGCTCATCATATACACCTTACCATGTATTTGGAGTTGCTTTCAGAGTTATGTACTTCGCTCCAGTCCTGACTGGGCATATTTTTTCCAGAGGATCCTGAGGACTATTGCCCGACGTTCTATGGGCCGGGTATTGACGAGGGTTGTGACCCCGAGATCAAGGAGTGCGCCGAGGAGACGCCGTTAGCGCCCTAGTTAGCTAGGTGGGTTTCCTGGGTTGTTTCCAGTGGTTTATTTTTGGATGATTGTACTTATTCTTTTGATGCTGTGAGATATTGTAGATATTATAGACTTGGACTGTATATTTTGGATATTGTCTTGCTCTGTGTTTCTTTGTTTCCTTTTGCTATCATATCGTGCTTTTACTCTTCCCCTAGATTTTGTGATTGAGAGTTCATATATATATATTGCGTGGTTGCCCTCATTTTGGAGAGGATTATTCATATATATATTGCGTGGTTGCCCTCCTTTTTGGAGAGGTTATGGCAGATTTTTTTGTGAGTTATATATAGATATGGTTGACCTAGAACGGACCTTTACAGCGTTCTACCGCCGATTCTGCGGCGTAGGCTGGACGTACCCACGGCTCATGCCCCATTTTTTGGGTGCGGGTCGTGATAAGGATGGACCCCAGGATCTCAGCACCAGGACTTAATTGGAAAGCTTTTAAAGATCTCTTCAAGAAAAAGATCTTTCCAGATGTGGCTTTGACATCTCTAGAGAGCCAGTTCCAGTACCTCGTTCTGGGAGGTATAACAGAGAATGAGTATGCGGCAGAGTATTACATATTAGGCCGCTTTATGGAGGGGAAGAATACCCAGAGGAAGAGCCAGAAAGTTTAGGAAGGGCCTGAATAGGGAGATCAAATCACATACGAATGGAGATCCCACCGCTACTTTCGAGAAGATTTTGAGACAAGCACAACGGGCAGAGGATGACTTAGAGCTTGGCTCTAAGAGGCCGAGAGACATAGGAGGATCCAGTACCAACACGGGTCCAATGAAACAGTCTTATTTTTAGCAGCAACACCAGATGCACTTCCAACAGCCGAGGCAACAGTATCATGGACCAGCTAGAACGCCGACGCAGCAGATGCACCAGATCCAGAGGGCATCTATTCCTTGCATATTCTGTAAGAAGAAAGGACATAGATAGAAAGCATGCATGATGAGATTGGGCCAGTGCTTATTCTGCGGATCAGGAGACCATCAGTTGAGGGCTTGTCCTAAAGTCCCAGCTCATCAAGCTCAGGGCAGAGCTCAGGCACAAAGAGCACCCGCGAGACCACCTGCGGGACAACAGAGAGGACCTCCTCTACCACCACAACAGCAGTAGTTCGCTCAGTACCAGCAACAATAGAGAGGTGCCTAGCGACAGGGGCAAGCTTTTGCCTTGACCATCGAGGAGGTGGAGCTAGTCGGTGATGTTATCTCAGGTTTAGTTTATCTTGATTCTTTTCCAGCTCATGCTTTATTTGATTCTGGTACTTAATATAGTTTTGTATTTGTATCTTTTGCTCTGAAACATCACCTTGAGTCTGAACCGTTGGCGATGACTTGCAAGATAACGACCGGGGGTGGCATTATCCTGATCAGTGATATTTTCAAGGACCAGAGAGTTTCCTTGAGAGGCCGAGAGTTGAGTGTATGTCTACTCATAATGCCACTTTCGAGCTACGATATAGTACTCGGGATGGATTGGTTGAGTAGGCACCATGCTAGTATCGATTGTCGAGGAGGCAGAGTTTTGTTCCAGACACCAGGAGAGCCAGAGTTTGAGTTCATCAAAGGAGCAGCAGAGCAAGGCGAAGGAGACTTCTGTGGAGCTTTGGTAGAAGAGCAGGAGCCGCCATATCCATTGATTGTAGAGTATATAGATATCTTTCCGGAGGAGTTGCCCGGGTTGCCACTAGACAGAGATGTGGAGTTCTCTATAGACTTGGTGTTAGGCGCAAAGCCAATATCATAAAACGTCTATAGGGTGAACAACAGTGAACTGGCGGAGTTGAAGAAGCAGGTTGATGAGTTGCAGGACAAGGGCTTCATCCGCTCCAGTTCATCACCGTGGGGTGCTCTAGTATTATTTGTACCAAATAAGGATGGGTCGGTACACATGTGTATCGACTACAAGGCACTCAACAACCTCACTATCAAGAACAAATACACGTTATTGTGGATTAACGATTTATTTGATCAGTTGAGCGGAGCGAAGGTATTTTCAAAGATAGACTTGAGGTCGGGGTACCACCAGGTGAAAGTAAAGAAGGAAGATATTCTGAAGACAGCTTTCAGGACTCGGTATGGACAGTTTGAGTTCTTGGTGATGCCGTTTGGGTTGACCAATGCCCCGGCGGTATTCATGAACCTGATAAATAAGGTGTTTCATCAGTACTTGGATCAGTTTGTGGTAGTATTCATTGATGATATACTGATTTATTTGAAGACCCCGGAGGAGCATGAGAAGCACATGAGGATAGTTCTGGAGACCCTCAGGAAGAAGAAGCTATATGGCAAGCTTTCGAAGTGTGAGTTCTTCCTTGATAAGGTTGAATTCCTCAGGCATGTGATTACTGGAGAAGGAATCTCAGTAGACCCGAAGAAGATTTTAGTAGTTGAGTCATGGTCTACCCCAAGTTTAGTAGCGGAGATCAGGAGTTTTCTTGGACTGGTAGACTATTATCGGAGATTTGTTCAGGATTTTTTAGGATTACGGAGCCAATGACTAGACTAACCAGGAATAACGTGAGTTCGTCTGGACTGAGGATTGTCAGGCTACTTTTGAGGAGCTAAATAAGAGGTTGACTACAGCTCCAATATTGATATTTCCATCAGGAGTAGAAGGATATTCTATATATAGTGATGCATCGGGTAAGGGTTTGGGTTGTGTGTTGCAGTAGAACAGGAAGGTAATTGCCTATGCTTCTAGGCAATTATGCCTGCATGAGAAGAATTACCCTACCCATGACTTGGAGTTGGCAGCAATTATCTTTGCTCTTAAACTGTGGAAGTACTACTTGTATGGAGAGCGGGTAGAGATCTTTACAGATCACAAGAGCTTGAAATATGTGTTTACACAAAAAAGCTCAACAAAAGGCAGTGATGGTGGTTGGAGTTGATGAAGGACTTCAATATTGTTTTGCAGTATCATCCAGGAAAGGCCAATGTAGTCGCAGATGTCTTAAGCAGGTATCCAGTGACTATGTACTTGACGAGGGACAGACATTTATTGGTCGATCTTGATCGCTTGGGTATTGAGGTATTAGTTCCTGGAGTTGCAGTACAGATATGGGGACTTCAGATACAGTCAGAATTGATGGACCGGATCAGAGTCGCACAGTTCGAGGATGAGTCTTTAAGGAGCATCAAAGCACATATCCAGATAGGATTGGCAGAGGACTTCAACATTGTAGATGATGGATCATTGCGGCACAGTACCAGATTCTATATGCCTAGTGGAGCATTGCGTGAGGAGATTCTTCAGAAGGTGCATCGATCTCAGTACTCTAAGCATCTAGGTGCCAACAAGATATATAAGGATATGAGAGAACATGTTTGGTGTTATGGTATAAAGCGGAAAGTGGCTAGCTTCGTATCCAAATGCTTGGTATGCTAGCAGGTAAAGGCAGAGAGACAGAGGCCAGGTGGATTTCTTCAGCCTTTACCTATTCTAGAGTGGAAGTGGGAGCATGTGACGATGGACTTTGTTTCAGGGCTTCTGCATTCTCCAGGAGGTAAAGATGAGATTTGGGTCATCGTAGACAGGTTGACCAAATCAGTCCACTTTCTACCATTCAAAGTGGGTACGTCTATGAAGAAGATCACGGAGATGTATGTGCGTCAAATAGTCAGATTGTATGGAGTTCCGGTGAGCATAGTCTCGGATCGGGATAGTCGCTTCACATCCCACTTCTGGAGGAGTTTGCAGGTTAGCTTGGGCACCCAACTCAAGTTCAGTACCGTATATCATCCTCAGACAGAGGGAAAGTCGGAGAGAACTATTCAGACTCTCGAGAATATGCTACGCACCTGTGTTTTAGATTTTGGAGGCTCTTGGGAGGATCATCTTTACTTGGTAGAATTTTCTTACAACAACAGCTACCAGGCCAGTATCGAGATGTCACCATTTGAGGCATTGTATGGACGGAGATGCTGCACTCCATTATCATGGGATAATGTTGGTGAAAGAGCTTTATTGGGACCAGAGATGGTCATGGATGTAGCTGAGAAGGTGAAGCTCATCAGGAATAGACTTTGGATTGCGCAGGACATACAGCGGCATTGGGCCGATAGCCACCGAAGAAAATTGGAGTTTGAGGTATAGATTTTGTTTTGTTTTGCTCATGATTGTTTATTTTGTTAGAGTGCTAAGGCTGTGTTTTGTTCTAGGTTTATGGTTTGGTATTTCTGGGGATTTCTCTGACGCAAGGTACGATTCATTTCAGTGGAGGCGAGAAGTTTAGTCCGCGATTCATCGGACCTTTCAGTATTCTCGAGAGGGTCAATGCAGTTGCTTACAGACTATACTTGCCACCTACATTGGAGGAAGTACACAACGTGTTCCATGTATCGCAGTTGAGATAGTACGTGGCAAATCCTAGTCACGTGCTAGATCACTCAAAGATAGAGGTAGGCCCTACTCTTAGCTATCCAGAGCAGCCAATTAAGATTCTGGATCAGAGAGAGAAGGTGCTGAGGAACCAGACCATTCCTTTGGTATGCATCGCGTGGAGGCATCACTTGCCAGGAGAGAGTACATGGGAGCGAGAGGCCGAGATGCGCGAGTGATATCCTTTTCTGTTTGAGCCGTGAGGTATAATTCTTTTTTGCTTGTATTGATGCTTTTGGTAGTTAGTTTCTTCCTTAATTTCGAAGACAAAATTTTTCTAAGGTGGGTAGGATTGTCACCTCACTTTTTCAGCTATGAGTAGTTTGATAATTTGGCATGGATATTTATTTTAGAATATAATATTAAATATTGTGCATGTTGAAAATATTATTTATTATATTATTTATTTGTTGTTAGATGTTAGATTATATTTTGGACTTGTGTTAGTGGAACTAACTAGTTTAGTTTAGATCTATGGACCAACATTTAATTCTAGTTAGAATTGAGCCCAATAGTAAGCTCATTCATTAGGAGAATGAATTAATTAGTTAAACCAATTATATTATAACCTTTCTTCCTTCATTAATTCCTTCATGAAAAGCCCCAAGGGGTACTGTGGACATTTCATAGTAGCTTGGAGTTAAACCAATTAGATTATAACCTTTCCTCCTTAATTAATTCCTTCATAAAAAGCCCCAAGGGGTACTGTGGACATTTTATAGTAGCTTGGAGGAGGGGGTAGAGGTCGGCCGCTAGGAGTAGAGGGAGAAACTCTCTCTCTCTCTCTTCATTTATTATTCCAAATCTAGATCTAGAATTTTTTCTCTTCCAAATTTCTTTATTCCCACACCAATCCCTACCCAAATTTCTTTCCAATTCCTTCCATATTCATCATTGGAGGCTATTAGAGCAGGGATCTATAAGGAGGAAGCAAGAATCTACAAGGAGGAGTAAGGATCTACAAGTTGGAGGCTCTTGACACTCAATTTGGAGAGTTTATTAGAAATCTATCTCCTAATAGGTAAAATTCAGTTTTCCCTCTCTAATTAGACTCTAAATCTGTAATTTAATCATTAGTAACCCTCCCATGTACTAAGGCTATCCATAGGAATTAGAATTAGGTTCATAGGAGGCATATGGAGAAAGTTATGTGGTATTTTGTGTCAATTTTGGGAGAATTCCGAGATTGACACATCTTGTGTTTGTCAATAGGTTAATTAGACCAAATTGACATGTGTTTGATTGTGTGTGACTAGTGTCGTGTCCATAATTGGATACGTATAGGCCATATTCTGACAATTTGGCGATACAGGTTAATTTGGGAGTTTTCTTTCGACACGGGGGTTTAAGCATCTCATATTTTGACACTGGCACGTAGTTAAGTAGCTAGCTCTTTATGTTATTCATAATTATGATTTTAGACTTGCTCATGTCCTTCTGGATACGTTTGGTTGTGTGGTGGAGATGTATCGCAAGCGTATCATAGATTGAGTGTGATACGGGTGCGGTGCATTTTACGTGTTCGTTTCCTTGTGTCATGAACCGCACCCAATGTAGGAATGCAAGTCGGGAACAACGCCTAGCCTACGCCACAGAATCGGCGGTAGAACATTGTCTGGGTAATCTATCTAGCAATATAATGAACCACTGTGGTGGCCCATGCAGGTCAACGACTAAATTATTCAGTTTCAACTTAGGGACCGAGCAAGCCTGCAATAAGGATAGGATAAGTTTTTAGGATCTCATCCACTTGCTTGAAATGTTCTTGATATCTATATTGAATTCAAATTAATTTCTTGACTTGCATCTTGCCTTGATTCCTGTGCGCCTCTTATAGTTTATTTTTGATGCAGAGCAATGGATTCACAAGCATGCGACGAGATTCCCGCAGGAATACCACAAGTTGCAGATGTCACCTATGACGATAAAGTGACACCAGTAGGTGGAGATCAATCAGCACAACAAAGCCATCAAGCAAGTCAACCTACCTCAAGATTTCGGCGTGATGATATCCCACCTCCTTCGCAGTTCGTTCCACCGATGCCTGTTTTCCCACCAGGGCAAGCTATGGACGGACAACAGATGTTTCAAATGATCTACGCAATGATGCAAGCTCAACAGCAGATTCAACACGAGGCTCTGTATCACAGCCTAGCACTTGTACTGGAGTAGGGGAATCTACCAGCACGACGGCCAACGACGGGCTCTATTACCGATTTCTGGCAGCTGAAGCCCCGTACCTTTTCTGGCAAGAAGGGACCAACCGAAGTTCATGAGTGGCTCACCAACACACAACACCAGTTGGAAGCAGCTGAGCTTCTAAGAGAACGTTGGATGACTGCGGTTAGAATACAGTTGACGGACAATGCTCGTCACTGGTGGCTATCTGAGGAGACATGGCTCGGACCAGACCGAGTCACTTGGAAAGAGTTTTCCAGACTCTTTCAGGAGATGTACATTCCGGCTATCGCTCGATCAGAACTTCGGGACAAGTTCAATCGCCTCACTCAGGACAGTATGACAGTGGAAGAGTATAACGCAGAATTTATTCGTCTAAGTCGCTTCGCCCCTACTTTGATCCCCACAGAAGAAGAGAAGGCTGAGAAGTTCTTCGACGGACTAAACTTCAAGCTACAGAGACTGATCGGATCCATCGTACCTACCTCTTACTCGGACGTTCTTGCTGCAGCACGACGCTTGGAGCGCGTCACCAGGAGAAAGACCAGTCTGAAACGGTCTTCCACATCAGCCAGAGCACCACAAGAAGAAGCTGCAAAGAGACCTCACATGCACCAGCCACCCAGAGCCTCTCCGCAGATACTATCTATATGTCAATACTGTGGCAAGGTAGGCCATATTGAGAGGGACTGCAGACGCAAGTTAGGATTATGCTTGATTTAAGGAACCAATCAACACTTAGCCAAGGATTATCCTCATCATCGAGAGGGAGCACTAATATTAAACAGACAAGCTCTACCAGCACCAAGGCCAGTCTATCCAGCATTGGGAGTACCACAGACGGGAGTTGGAGAAGTCAGACCACCGGCCCAAGGAGGGTATCAGCCAAGGCTACCCTTGGCACCACAACCAGCACTCTTCCAACAGGCCCAGCAGCAGCAGAGGAATCCACCACAAGGACGCGGACAAGCTTATGCGATGACCTTGAAGGACGCGGACAAGCTTATGCGATGACCTTGAAGGACGCACAGATTCATGGAGTAGCTAATGTGCGTAAGTTTTTTTTATAGTTATCTTCTTCTAGATTTGCTTTAGTTCGTGCCTGTTGGTTCGTAACCTTAGCCTTAACCTGATAGTTTTAACTTTCTAATAATTGATAACCTAGTGATAACCTAGTTTTTTCTGAACTGTAGTCTTCTAGATCTCCTTCATACGGGAGATTGCATAACTTTTAATGCTTAGGAAAATGATTTTTCCTATGTGTTATTCTTACACCCTCAACCTTGATTCTCTTTGATCGTGATGTGCTTCGAACAATATTTTGCAACCGTGTTATCTCTGTTGACCGATTATTCTTTGATTGCGAGGACGCAATCCTCTTAAGGGGGGTAGATTGTCATCACCCTGATTTTTCAGAATATTTTTAAAAATATTTTCTCATAATTTTCTGTAATTTTTGGAATTAAAACTAAGATATTTTATGATTAAAGGATTTTTAAATGATGTTAATTAATATTAAAATATTATGAAACTAATATTTTCTGGTGTAAAATAGAAAACTAGACATAGGATAATTTTTTGAGAATTTATTGGACCCCAGAAGCATTTTTAAAGCCCTAGAAACTAATGTATAATTAAACCTAATTAAACCCTGACTGAACCCAGTTTATTTTAAATAAACCAAACCGACCCAAACCGCTATCAAACCGAACCGGACCAAACCCAGCCTTAACGGGTCGGGTCGGATCCGAATCGAACCCGACCCGGATCTGAAACCCTCACCGAAACCCTAAACCTAACGGAATCACTGTTCCGACGCCCTATTTATTGTCCTCGATTTCCATGCTCCGCCGCCAGATCACCCTCTCTCTCCTCTCTCCTCTCTCCGTCGCCCGCAGCTCCATCCCGGTCGTCCAAAGCCCTCGACTCCACCGTCGTTGAACCCTCGACGAACACCGCCCGTCCCCAACTCCTCCGCCTCGACCAGACTTCCCTCGACCATCTCCCTCGACCATCCCCTCACAGCTCCGCCTAGCCCCTTGCCCTAGCCACCATCTCCGCCAACCGCATCTGCACCCGTCCCCGACGTCCTCCACCCGATCACCGCCCAGATCTCCTCCCCCGACCAGAACACCCCCACAGCCGACCGTCCCCTCACCGTCTCCAGTCATCCTCTGGCCACCAGCTCCTCCATCTCGACCCCAACGAGCACCACCATCACCACCTCTCCCCAAAGCTCTCGACCCCGACGAGCTCCACCACCCACGGCCTCCCCAAAGCCCTTGAGCCCCCACAGCCGACCTCCCGCTGCCCTAGCCCGGACACGGTGACCCGGACACAGCAGCTCTCAGATCGGACACGACTGACTCAGGACACAGCACAGTGACCCGGACACGAGAAATCCTTGTTCCACGGAGCCCTGTTCAGGTAATCCGTTCTTTCTCCTCGTTGTTTCGTTTTCTGTTTCGTCAGTTGTGTCGCCTAGACTGTGTAACCCCCTCGATGCTCGTATAACCCGCTCGGTGCGTCGCGTCCTGTAGTGATCGGGAACCACGATCCAAAAATAGGAAAAACAATACTCTATTTTCCCCTGGAACTGAGTACGCCCTGCCAAACGGGACGACTTGGTCACATGCGGTCTTCACCGAAACGTGCGCGCCATTGATACGGACGTGCAGGATTTCGCAGAAGTTGATTTGGATATGCGTGCACACCGGAATCAACGCGTATCCGCCGACAACGCCCCGTATCCGCCTGTTCTGTAACACGTTGTAACTTTGTATACACACGTCGAATCGAGATGAAACTTGTGCCATCGGACTCGTAGCAATACGCTGGTCCTGTGACCCAAGTTTGGTTCAATTCTGAGAACGTTGACAAAATCGCATATCGTGGGCCCCGCGGCTCCACTTGACGGGCGATTTTGTAATCGGCTCATCGGAATCCAGTTCTGGAAGTTTCGTTGGGTTCGTATCATCGTTCTGGACTTGTTAACACCAAGTTTGACGTATTTGGAGACTTTTCACCTTGACACATTTTTCGGTACGAAGCGGCCAACATGTGGACCCCGCTTTGACCAGAAACTGTTATTTTTGCCCCTGTGTCCAAATTGGACTCAAAGACAGGCGTTTCTAGCTATTTGATATTTTCTGAATCTAATGGTGATGTTTATTTCAGCAACCGGAGTAGTACCTGCAAATCACACTGAGATCAGAGCTACAATTGGAGCCAGAACCACAGGCAAGTGTACCTTGCCCAAAACTTGCAGTTCTTATTACATATTTCTTAGATTTATTTATATGGTTGTACATGCTTAACCTAGGACCGTGTGACGTACTTAGCATCCGATTAATAGTCGGATGCCAACACCGTACGCGGAGTTGTGTAACGTCACATAGAGATGGATATCGTGACCCTTTACATTCTTGTACTTGTCTTATCAAATACATCTTAACCTAGGACACTTAACACTATTCATGAGACACAATCTTCCTGACATATTCATGGTGATTCTGTATAGGATGCAGGCTTTATGACATAGACATTATATTCATAGACATTATATGACTTGTTGCATTAGAAATGATCTTGCGTGACATGGACATGAGGCATTGTGGACATAAGACGTGTGATTATATTGGGTGGGAAGAGACACACAGGCTACAGGCTGATTTCATATAAATACTACATAGTAAAATACATAGTAAACCCTGCTACAGGCTCCCAGACACAGAGCTTGTAGTGGTCTCAGCCTGAGTACTAGTGATGCTCTCACTTGCATTTCACATAGATGGTTACATATTTACCCTGTTTATTTCATTGACTATTTTACTACCTTTATTTTGGCTTGAGTTATTTTGTACCTTGCTATGTCCCCTGAGGACCTGGACCCGGATTATGTTCCCAGGATTAGCTGACGAGATCTATCCCGAGGTATACGGGACCGGAGCATTAGCATTAGCAGGAGCAGGAACAGGTGCATACATTGGAGCAGAACCAGGATCTGATGACGAGATTGTACCAGAGGACTTCTCCTGAGTATTGGCTTGAGATACTCCTTTATTTCTGTTTCTAGTACTTTATTTCAGTCTAATGCATTGATGTATCAGACTTATCCTCGGATTGTTCTCCGAGATACTTTTATTGAGATATGTTAGTTTATGTTTATTTGCATTTATTCTGGCATTTGATCTGTGATTATCTGTTGTGGATGAGAGTAGAATAGACTGTGACTTATATCATTGGACCTATTTATTATTGTATTACAGCTTAAGTACGCCCCGATGGATCTATTAAATTGGATTTGTCCATCGGTGTGTGCTGCTGGCCATTGCCACGTGTCTAGTCCCTCGGTATTTTGGGACTGGGGCGTGACAACCATCAACAATATTAATATACTCAATCACAGATCTAAGATGGAACGAGTACGAATATGATAAAGAATAGAATAGTCACATACAACTCATGAGTCTAAAATAATAACATCAATGAGTCTGAAAGAATAGTAACAAAATAAGCTGGAGATAAATCCAATACAAAATAATACTAAGAAGCTACAAGTCCAGGGTCATCTGTCTCAGTCGGGATAAGTGCCTCTTGAGCCAGGGTCTCTGACTCTAAGCCCACAACATCCTGTGGTCCATAATGTGTAGGGTACCACTCCTCAGTGTCATCTAGAAAAATATATCCAGTCAGGAAAGGAGCAGAGTATATCTATAACAGCAGTTCTAATCAATGATAAAAACTATATAACAGTAAATAGATGTGAATATACAAGATACACAATAGATACAATGAGAGATATACAATAAGAAAATACTGGAATAAATACAATAATGAACAATATGACAATGAACAAGAATACTAATGACTAAGTGTGTGAGTACTAGCTTTAACATGTGATCGGCTTGGGAACATGATACAAGATTTATGGCCTGGCTAATCATACATGCGGTGTATGATTAATACTATACAATAGCAAGACTTGATACAAGGAGGGTATGATCACATATATACACTAAAATACTCTCCACCCTCGACTGGTATAATAGATCCAACCATGGTACGCTATGGCACAAGATTTCCCAAGAAGATAGCTAGTCTTTCCGAGAATCAGTGTCTGTACATGTACAAGATAATCAATGAAACAAGGCTTGCACAAGATACACAATATACCAAGGAATAATATCTCATGACGAGATCCGGATATACCAATCCGTGTAACCATCGTGTCAAGAGAACAAGGATATCTACACTAGATATAATGAACATAAAGGATATCATAAATGAGAAACTATCAGGGAATATACTCGCCTGAAGTCTAATGAATAGTCTCACAGATGTCTGATACGGTGCCTCAAAGACCTAGGTATGTAATATAATATTAATACAATGTTTCAGAAAGAAAATAAGTTAAACTAGTCAACAACTAGGTCAACAAGTCAATTCTAAGTCAAAAGTCAAACTAAGTCAAACTATGGTCAACTATGATCAAACTATGGGAAATTATGTCAAACTATCTATTTCTAGGTTGCATGAGTCTATCTCAAGAATATTGGGTTCAAACACTAGAGTCTAGGTCATAAAAGTTATATCTTAGGATACTAGGATACCGTATCTCAGGATACGTAGAACAATAGGTAAAGCATCACATATACATATCAAACAAATATTAATTAAATAAAATCCTAATTACAAACATTAAATGGATACCTTAGTTTTGAACCAACTTGGTATCACAACACTAAACCATAATCTTGATACCCAAACCCAATACCTTGGGCATTCCCAAATACCTTGATATTTACCTTGGTATCTCAAGGTAATATCCAAAATCTTGTTTATACTAACTACCCCATAAATAATATATGCTACAACTAATTATTATAACTATATTATACTAAAACACAATTAGCAATTAGGAAAGTATATACATATATATTAATACCATATATATACATATATATATATATATATTTATTATATTTAAATATGTAATATCTATACAAAATCGCAGATATGTCATTAAAAACCCTATCGACTGTCTCTGAAAACTGTTGATACCGCTGATACCACTGCTGTTTCCATGATAGTTTCCTGCTGTTGTCGCTGTTGCTGATCTGCTGTTGTCGTTGTTGCTGCTGCAGCCGTCGCTACTGCTGCTGCTGTTGCTATTGCTGCTGCGGCTGCTGTTGCTATTTCCCTGCTGTTGTTGTTGTTGTGTGGCTGCTGTCGCTAAAGCCGTCACAAAAAGGCTCATGTTCTCCCCTCTCTTATATAACATAATATACATATACTAATATATATAACTCTTAATATATAACTATGTATACACACATACACCTCCATATACATATATATATGTACATAATAAATACATATAACAATATAGTATCATATATACATAATTACAACTATATAAATTATATGTATATACATACACCTCTACATACATCTATATGTACATAATAAATACATATAACAATAACATAAATATATATATAGTAACATATATATAATAACACATATACGTATACGTATATATAATCATACACAATTATATATTCATATAACATATAAGTATACATATAACAACATATATATATATATATATATATATATATATATATATATATATATATATATAACTACACATAACACACACACACACACACACACACACACACACACACACACACACATATATATATATATATATAATAGATCTTACATATGTAAAAGAATAGCTACATAATATATATATATATATATATATATATATATATATATATATATATATCTATGACACACTAATACATAAATATATATATATATATATATATATATATAACAACAATATATATATACATACATATAATTACACATCACAATGACTAAGAACAAAAGAGAAATAGATCTAGAAATAATTGCACAAACACATGGAGCGTATCACACCCGTATCCCACTAGATCTAGGATACGCTTGCGACACAAGTCCACCACACATCCAAACGTACCCCGAAGGACACGAACAAGTCTAATATATTATTTATGAACAATACGAAGAGTCAAACACAAATCTACGTGTCCGTGTCAAAATGTGACATGCTCAAAGTCCCGTGTCGGAGGAAAAAATTTCTAAATCAACACGTATCACCAAATTGTTAGGATACGACCTACACGTACCCAATTGTGGATACGACACTAGCCCCAAACACACAAGCACATGCCAAATTGATCTATAGAACCAATTGACACATACAACAAATGTCAATCTTGAAATTCCCCCAAAATTGACACAAAAAGTACCATAACTTTCTCAATAGGCCTCCTATGAACACAAAACCAAATCTTATGGGTAGCCTATGTATATGGGTTGATTTCTCTTGGTTAAATCTCAGATTTAGAACCTAAATTAAGAAAAAAAACCTGAATTGTACCTATTGGGAGATGGATTCCCAATGCAACCTCCAAATGTGATAAAATTGGCCTCAAACTTGTAGATCCTTACTCCTTTTTGTAGATCCTTGCTTTCTCCTTCTAGATCATTGCTCCACTAGTCTCCAATGGTTATTTGAGAAGGAATTGGGATGAAATTTTGGTAGGAAAATGATATGGAAATAAGGAATTTGGTTGAAAGAAATTCTAGATCTAGTTTTCAAATAAAAAGAGGAGAGAGAAACTTTCTCCCTCTTCTTTAATTGGCCGGCCCCCTCTACCCCTTCCTCAAGCTACTATGTAATATCCATTATACCCCTTGGGGCCTTTCATGAAGAAATAATTAAGGAGGAAAGCTTCTAGTCTAATAGTTTAATTGAATTAATCATCCTCCTAATCAATGGGCTTTCTAATTGGGCTCAATTCTAACAATTAATACATATTGGTCCATGAGTCTAAACTAAACTAGTTAGGTCCACTAACACAAGTCCAAAATAAATAACTAACATCTACCAACAATTAAATAATACAACAAATAATTATTTATCATGCACAATATTTAATTAATTATAAATTACTAAAATATCCTTCCTAGAAAATGTGGTAGTGACACCTTGCATTTTAATTCAATATACCTTGGTTATAGCTATTAGAATGTTATAATTATAATTGTTAAATGATATATATGTATAATTATGTGTATGTTCTATATTTTATTTTGATGTATTGGTGGTCATGGGAGAATAGGAGAGTGCATATGCATCTTTAGTGTGGGTATGTGGTAGCATATATACATAGTGTGGGTATGTGGTAGCATATATATATATATATATATATATATATATATATATAGAGAGAGAGAGAGAGAGAGAGAGAGATATGAGTGAGTGTATATGTGTATTAGATGTGTGCATGTGAGCTAAAGGGGAGAATTATAAGCCGATAAGCAGCAGGAAGCAGGCCGAGTAAGCAAGGAGATAAGCTGCAGAAAGCTGCAGAAGCAACAGCGGAAAGCAGCAACAAAAGCAGTGAGCAGAAGCAGCAGCAGAAGCAGTGAGCAGAAGCAGTAGCAGAAGCAGTGAGAAGCAGCAGCAGCAGAAGCAGTAGCGAAAAGCTGCAGCAGAAGCAGAGAGCAGCAGCAACAGCTGTAGCAGCAGCGATAAGCAGCAGTAGCAAGTGCTTATATGTAAGTTATAGATAAGTTAAGATAAGCTAGTAATAAGCTAAGTTAGTTATATTGATAAGTTAGTAAGTTATATATATATATATATATATATATATCACTAATTAGCATTGGTTAGTATAATTTCTAGATTACCTTGAGTGACACCAAGGTAATGAGAGTTGAGGTATCTTGGATACGGGTATTAAATATCAAGGGGTATGTTAGTATGGTAATTTAGTATAGTATTGTTATAAGTTTAAATGCATATTAGTGTATAGTGAGGTATGTTGGTTAGTTAGCTAATGTTAGATATTGGATTACCTTGTGATACCAAGGTAATGTCAAGGTATTGGTTTATATTCAAGGTATGGAGTTTGTATATCAAGATGGATGTGTAGGTGGTGTGATACCACATTTGGTTCAAAGCCAAGGTATCCACTTAGCATTAGTTTGGCTAGAAGTATTGTATATTTTGTCTTGTATATATATATATTATAGTATTTTCATATCTAATAACTTGCGTATCTTATTATACGGTATTTTATTGGTATCATAGTATCCTAGTATAGCTAGTATAGCCTAGTTACATAGTGTATGGACCCAATATCCTAGAGATAGACTCATACAACCTAGAAATAGCTAGTTTGACTATTTTGACTTAGAAATAGCTTTATAACCTAGAATTGAACTAGTTTAACTTATTTTTATTCCAAAACCATGTATTAATAAAATATACCATATATAGGTCTGTGTGACACCAGCTTGGACATCGAGAGACACACCTTGCTCAGGACCTTAGGCGAGTACATTTCTCTGTTTTTATTTCATAATAGTGTATATATCGCATGTTCTAGAACTGTATACTTGATTCTGACACAGTGGTTTCACGGACTGGTACTACATGGATCTTGTCAGAAGATTTTATCCCTTACCGTGTTCAGCGGGTACTCCTTCACATGTATTTTATCATGTGTATCAGGTATTGATTTAGTGTACTTCGTGTTCACATACTGCTCGTGTTTAATGTGCTTATATTCGTGTACATATACTGCTCATGTTCAGTGTGCCCATATTCATGTTCATAACTTGTCATGATTAGATCTATTGGTATTAGTTGGGGATGGGGGAGTAGGAGTTGATTATGTGATCTAGCCCTAGTGTATTCATGTACATGTCGATTACATACCACACTTGTAATCGAGTTGCCTTATTATATTCATGTTCAAACTAAATCGATCACATAATGAACTTGTATTCCATGGCACATTAGTTAGATTTCAGTTATGTTTATTATATTACAGATATTTTATTATATATCTTTCTTTCTAGTATATTACATGTTCACTCTAGTTCATTTCATTATGTTGTTTAAATATCTTTTATTCTTTTCTATTATCTATTTTATATGCTCGATTATGTATTTGAAACTGCTTTCAGAGGTATGTACTTCGTTCCAATCCTAACTGGATATATTTTTCAGATGATTGGCTCATAGACCAGTGTCCTACATACTACGGACAGCATGAGGGCATACAATTAGAGGATACTCTTGTAGACCAGGAGGACTTGGTACCAGAGCCTGAGGAGGTTTAGATTATTTTGTTGAGACTTGTATTAGACTTTTATTGAGACTTATGGCATATGTATTTTATTTCAGTCTTGTGGATGTATTGTGATTCTTTTTCTTCGTTATTACATTCGTGCTATATCTTTCTTAGTTTGCATTATGATTAAGTATAGTTATATATATATGGTACTATATACATATTGTTGAGATATTTAGATAGTAGAGTTGACCAAAATGGTATTCTACCACCGATGCTATGGCGTAGGCTGGACGTACCCACATACTCGTGCCCGAATATTCGGATACGGGTCATGACAAACGACCTGCCCTGCCTTGCTCGGCGAGATGACTCGCTTTATGAAAAGTCTCGCTTGAACGATACGATTCATCGCTAAGGTGGGTAGCTCCGGTGAACCTATATTTGCTTAGCATGCACACCTAATAATATAGACGATACATGCTAATCACTAATCAAAACACTTGATGCAAGCTAATGAAAGAAGTGAACCAACCTAGCTAAGGGAATAATCCCGCTCCTTGTATGTTTGTATAGAACATAGAAATAAACTTAAAATTGCAGTTAAACTCTCGCACTATACTTTCCTACTCGTACTAGTAATACTGCTTATGTTACGAGTAGACTGTTTACGTGTTCATTATAGCTCTTCATTTCCATGATTGCAATGCTTGTCACTTATATTTATCACGAATAGATGCTTGACACAGATATTGATTAACTGAATTGAGGCAAGAAGACTATCAACATAATCGTTTAGAGCCAAGTAATGAAAACATGGAAAGGCTTCGGGACCAAAAGGTCGCCAAGGCGGTTCCTGTATCGGGAGCTGCATAATGAAAGAAAAAGATTGAAAGTATCAAAATGAATTAAACTGTACTGAGTAATAAACTAAACTGAAATGAACCGTACTGAGAAATAAATGATTGAACTGAACCGTACTGAGACATGAATGACTGGACCGTACTGAGGCATGAATGACTGAACTGTACTGAGAAAAGAGAATGATTGAACTGTACTGATAAAAGAGATAAGATAATAACAAGCATGGTCATGAACAACTTGTGCACAAGATGGATTATTGAATCTAGTTATGCAGACGGTCATCGGGGCACCAAAGCCGATCTGATCCGAATAAAACCTTCTAGTAGTCATCTGCTTCGGGCGAGATGGGTGCAATGCCCACTATTTCTTGCTTGCACACCATCTTCGCCCCAAGACTACACTGTCCACTATGGCGGTGTGCTAGTGACCTTATGTCATATAGATTAAGTTTGGCTCGGTTGTAGCAATCCGCGTGCGAGTCATTACATTAAAACAAGTAATCTGAACATCTAAGTAATCTGAGTATAACACATCTGAACAATTTGAGTATAACACACCTGAGTAATCTGAGTATGTCATTCACCTGAGATAAGAACACGTTCGTAACACTAAGTCTTGTATGCGCACCTTTTATTTTATTACATGCATATATGCTGGTTAATGTGGTTTACCTTGGACAGGAAAGGATGATTGGTAAGTTGGTAAGTTTTGTCGTGTTACTCTTATATCGCACAACTCACTGCAATACGAGTTAGGCTTTATATCATATGCCATGAAACTGATCCTAAGGCAAGATTAGTAAGACAACATAATGATAGCTTGCATATAACTAAATGTACATATTTGGTTTTGTTGAGCGGGCAAGAATCCTCCCTACCAGTGCATTCAATGTACTGATAACCCACCAGATTGTATGCAGGGTGCAGGAGAACCTCGTTCGGTACAGAATTTTCTCTTGTGTGCGCTAAGGCGTGGAGCTAACTCTGGAGCCTTGGAGCATTACGGTTAGAGCTGAAGCACTATATACAGGACATAATGTATTAAAATATCGCCTATGTATCATCCCCAAAGTTATAAGCCGCTTGGCACACTTTATTGTTTTGAGAGAGAGAGAGAGCTTGAGCGACTTATAATCTTAGCCTAGTGTCGCTTGCAATACTTATTCAATATCAATAAGATAGCTATTTTCCTATATACTTGTGTTGTTGAAATTGTTGCTGCATTGAGACTATATGTGCGACTCTGCGGCTTAGCTTTAATCGGCCGTTTCGGTGCTTACCTTGCGCGGGCGCAACTTTGGCTCGCGTGGCATCATGCCCATGCGAGGACAGTCGATCCTGCAGGACCGGGGCATGACATTTTGGTATCAGAGCACGACTTTACATCCTTGGTTTTGTATCGATTCTCTCAGCTTTAAACTTTATTCGTGGGTTATGTACAAATGCTCTCTCTCTCATTGTCCCGTGGGATGTTCCATACAATGAGTCTAAATATTTTAAAAAGTGCATGCGGATGGTTGGTTGTACGAGATTGTTATGCGAAGGCCTTTATTTCGAGTTGTGTCAGACTTATGGGAGTGGACTCGTGCTAGAGTTAGTAAGTTACATACAAACCAGAATAGTGCTACACTAAGACTAAAAGGTTAGTGTGAGAGACTAGAATATCGTTCGGACGGGATAGCTATGCACACAGCCTTTTGGCTAAGTCGTGCCGAGTATCGCGCACCTAGACCCTATAGTGCGAACGAGTTTGCGAGTGAGATCTGATATCGTTCGGATAAGGATAAGTCAAAATTAGTATGGAAATCGATAGAGATATTATCGAATTATCGCTAAGGCAAAGATAAAGGACCGTGCTTGAATTTTGAGAAATGGTTCGGACAATTATTCGTGTCATTAAGTTGTGAATCAAAATATTGTTTGTGTGGATAACTATCGATAAAGGTATATTCGAGACTAAGACTATCGGGGCGACGTAAGGGATCACACATGAGTTTTAAGAAATGACTTGGATGGATATGCGAATGAGCGATGCGAACACGATTGAGGACTTATTTGGATGACTGGATCCCTGAGTGGTGTATGCAATAGCCTCGAGAAAGAATAATCAATTTGAGGATAGAGTGAGTTTTGAGAATTTGTCGAGTAGCTCGTACCCTGAATGGTGTATGGATCGTCTTGGAAATGTTTGAGCGAATCGAGGATTTTAGGGGTAGCAACGAGTCTATCAGCAAGTGATATGTTTGATACAAAGCCTTAAAATGAGTTTTGTTTAGATAGTCGTGAATTTGAATATCTCGTGTGAAGTTTGTTTGAATGATTGTGGATGAGTTGTTCGAATCAAAAATGGTATCGATAAAGGATTCAGAACAGTGAAACAAATGGCATGGTCGAGGAAACTTAGTAGATCGTACGTGAAATTTTAGATTGAATCGAATGGATTGAAACTTAAGTTTGAGATGGAATACTTGAGGATGCGATCGAAAGTTAGCACGATTTGAATGATAACGCGAATGAAAGATAGCGTGCATAGGTAACTCAGATTGAAAGATATATAATGACTTGGATGATTTAGTATCGATATTTTGGTTTTGAAGTCAAATAAGTTGATACGATATTGATGTTTGGAAGATATCATAACAAATTTGGGCTTGAGTTTAGACGAGCGATCTTGAATCTAATTCGGAGGATATCATGGAGTGGAACGAATACGATATTGTGCGAATGGTTTTGATACTTACGTAAACATACTTGCGGACTTTGAAGCGCATCGAGGATAGACAAAATTAGGCTCGAAAATTTTCTAGTTGGAGGAATGACAAGTAGATTATCAAATTGAAACTTTGAACTTGGTGGTTTTGAGGAATGCTAGATCTTGGACTAGGGATTGATCGAACGATAACATTGAAGTTTGGACGACTTGGCTAGGCAAATATTGATCACGACATAAATAGTTATTTAATGAACATGATTTGGATTAATATATAACATAGATGAAACAAAGTGTAACGATAAAGTGCATTGGTCGTTTCAATGATAACCATAAAGTTTGACGTTCTTTCCTTGTGTGAGCGCAACTCCAGGCTTGCACGACGTCACGCCCAGATGAGGGCGATTATCATGCGGGAGTATTGGCGTGATAACATCACGTCCCGTAGGAATGATCGAACTTGCGGGTGGTCGGGACGTGACAATTGGAGGATTATTTTGACTTATGGTTTGATGTGAAAGTGAGTCGAGGATGCAAGTATTTCGAGGATGAGTTAGCCTAGAATTAAAGCAAGGATTATGCTCGGTGATTTCTAGATCTTGAACTAAGGATTGTTCGAACGATAACATTGAAGTTTGGACAACTTGGCTAGGCAAATATTGATCATGACATAAACAGTTATTTGATGAACATGATTTGATGGATTAATATATAACATAGATGAAACAAAGTGTAACGATAAAGTGTATTGGTCATTTTGATGATAACCATAAAGTTTGACGCTATTTTCTTGTGCGAGCGCAACTACAGACTTGCACGATGTCACGCCCTGATGAGGGCGATTATCATGCGAGAGTATTGGCGTGATAACATCATGTCCCATAGGAATGATCGAACTTGCAGAAGATCGGGGCGTGACAATTGGAGGATCATTTTAACTTATGGTTTGATGTAAAAGTGAGTCGAGGATGCAAGTATTTCAAGGATGAGTTAGCCTAGAATTAAAGTAAGGTTTACTCTCGGCTGTTTTATGAACGAATACGTGAATTATGTTGGACGACTTAGAATTTATGATTTAGATCGAAGATTTAAAAATTGAATCATAACTTGGTGATATAGACTTAGAAACGAATGGCTAAGTGAATTCTATCGAACATATTTGAGAAGATAGACTATGCAAATCTCTAGGTTTGACGTACAACTTTAATATTGAGGATTTGGCTGAATGGGCTTATAGTAGGACAACTTTGCTGAAATGGACTCGGACCTCTTGAACTGAATGTTATGAATACTAGTAGGATGATCTATGCTCGATGTTTAGAAATATGAGTGATATGAGCTTGGGTAGAATATCCCATACAAATGAATAATAGTTTGACCTTAGAAATTAGGGCGAGCATCGTGCCACAAATTTGTACGATAAGAATCATGAACTCGAACTGTACCTATGACCTTATGAGCCAACCTAGTGGTTAGGCAGACGACCCTATGCTATGAGATGAACTAGTATACCCGACTTTAGAGTATTATTCGGGTAGACGATTGTCATGCCCCAGTCCCAAAATACGTAGGACTAGGAATACGTAAGCATGCCAGCCTTATGTATATGGCAACTCCAATATATGGATACCATAATACACACATACGCTGTAATATGAATGTTAACTCACATGTGGTATATATATTATCACAAGTCACAGGGCATAACTAGATCTCATCTACAGAATCAAATAACCAATCAACTATATAACTGAATCAAGTATAAAATGCTTTATAAGAACAAGTAGTTGGGTGGAAACAAATCCACTACCAACTAGAATATAAGAGAAACCACATAAGTACATCTAAAAAATAATGAGACTCGAAGAGAAGACCTCCTCGAAAGAGAGATAAGTATCAAGTCCCGATCCGTGCTCCTGCGAATAGTCAAGATCGTCTACACCTGGAAAGGGACCAGGTCCTCAGAGGGACGTAACAAGATACATAGAAGCATGTCAATTGAATACAGTAAACATGCATAATAGATAGAAAATATATAAGTACACTGTACAAGACAATCTATATAAAATGGATAATAAGGACAACTTTTTAACGTATGGGCATGGGTAGGCTACTCTATCTAATCTTACAACTTACACACACGTCAGGAATATCAGAAATCGACATACCGTGAGGGTAGCGACCAACTCGACACCAAAAATTGACATACCGCGAGGGTAGCGACCAACGCGACACAACTACCGTAGTGCGTGCTAGTTACTATGGTTTACCAGAGTGGTCATAGCCTATACGCCTACTGATTGTCCTCCCCTCCCATGATACTATATGTCAAGTGTGTGTCAACATATATATAGTATATAATTATGACCGAAAGAAAACACATATATAATGAATGTATAAAATATGCTAAGCATGCAAAAGTACTATAAGCAATTGGCAAGGTATCTTGCCTGGTCTGAAAAATAATGGAGTCCCAACTCAAGGCATCGTCTGATCTACCTGTGACATAAATTAAACAAGTTAGGTTACAAAAGTAGGTGAATAGGTTCCTCTATTTTAATCTATTTTAATTCTAAATAAAATAACCTAAAATAGTATTTAATTTTATTATAATCTGATTTTATTGTTAAACCCTAATTTTGGTCTAAAGAAAGTCAACTTTACGGATTTGTGATCCGTGACACACAAATCGAGGCAAACCGTTGACCAAAAAGTCAACCAAATCAAATCCTTGATTTGTGTATATAATTCTATAGATTTTAGTGCTACATGAACATCAGAATTAACGGTTTTATAAAATCACAAGTCGGTAAAGAGTTATGTCCACAAGGGCGCACAGATGATAATTTTTGGTGGTTTTCTATTTACCTCTACGTTGAACAAATTTTACAGTAAATTAAAATTACATGTTAAATTATGGAAATATTATTTTATATAAGTTCATCATGTCAACTTTCTGAAACTTCAAACGGTTCATAATTCTGAATTCGGGATCTCCCAAAATCTCGAAAATACGAAAATGCGTCTAATTTCGGACAACTGACACTTTTAGAATTTTCTGGAAAAATAGGTTCATAGATTATTAAAATAATTTATATATTCAGAAAACTAACCTTGATATGGTTCTAACAAAAAAAATTGGAATACGTTTGGAGTCCGGAGCTAGGAGATATCGTCTTTTTAAGTCGTCATAACTACTAAAAAATGAGGCTCAATTTATGACGAATTTTTACTGTTTTTTGACGAAAAAGAGAGGAGTTTGGGGAAGAAAAATATGAAAGAATAGTTTATTCCATAAGTCTAATAGATATTTATAATGGTGGAGACTACTTAATTGAATACGACTAGGATTGGCTAATTTGGATATGATTAGTATCAGTTTAAATAATGATAGGATATGCATGAAGTTGCTTTCCTAGTAGGCTTAGGATTTGAATTAATTTATAATAGATTTTGAGTTTATCTCAATAATTTATAATCTTAAATAGAATTAAATATAATATAAATAATTTATATATAATCATATTAATATCTATTAACACTAAATTAGCATCTATCTAATATTAAGACTATATATAACCAAATAAATCATAATAATTTCAAAAATCCAAACAAATTTCTTAAAATTCTAAATAAATTACAAAAAGCTATAATTAAATATTTTAACCTAAAATAAATATTTGGTAGGAACAACATGCAAGTATGGTCTCATAGTAAATCATGGAAGTTCTAAAAATTTATGTTTTCTATGTTTTAATTACCCAAAAAATTTCTAAAAAAATCTCCAAAAATCTAAAATAGCCTAAAAATGATTCTAAATAAATATTTATATAAGTAAATTTATCAAGAAATTTATTTTCTAATTAACTAAGAGAATACTTTAAAGAAATTCAATATTTAAAATAATATATAATAAATATAATAATATAAAATACACACAAAATATATATTTTGGGTGAGGGGGTTTACAATCTACCCAACTTAAAAAAATTTCGTCCTCGAAATTAAAAATAAGGAATGATTTGTTAAATCTTCATATTTGTATCTAAGGCAAGTCAACCACAAACTTCTCAAAAATTTAAATGACAAAATCTATTCAAATCCGTCACAATCTCTTCAAAATTAAAATAACAACTATTTAATCAAACATTTAACCTATCATAATTTCTTCTAGATTTTTAAATAATCAACATCCAAATTTAATTCAAATCCATATGACATCTTGAAGATTTAAATAACCCACATCAAATTTTAAATCATGATTTTCAACTATCATAATCTCCTATAAATTTTAAACAATTTTAATCAAATCTTATTCATATATTTCAACTTAAGAATTTTGTACTCTTCAAATTTTAAATTCAATTTCTATTATCAATATTTCAAATAGGTGATCTAATAATCAAAATTCAACTTTTAATTTAAATTAGCAAATTATAAAATTTTGAATTCAATCCATCAATGTTCATGTTTAGAGTTCTATATTTTTTTTTCTCAAGATTTAAATTGGTAATTCAATCTCCAATATTCAAAATTTAAATCACATGCTCAAATTATAAATATTTGGTCTGCAATATCAAATTTTTTAAATTTATTCTATAAGGCATTCTTATCTTTAAAGTTAAATCCTTATCATCTAAATTATTCTTCTGAAAATTTTCAAAATTAAAATGGCTTAAATCTCTCAATCTAATCTTACTTGATCACAATCTAAAAATTGACCTCAAGTTGATAATGCAACTTCTATCCAACTTAGAATTTACCGATCTATTATATAGGCTATACATTTAAGAAAAACTTTCTCAAATTATTTAATCGTGTTATTCAATCCATAAAATATCTCACATATTTTATGCCCTTAATTACAAAAGATAGTCACCAAGTAATGTGATTGACCTATGGGGTATATCTAGTACTCTCCGTGTATCAAACTTATACTAAGCACGAGCGTTCGTCTTTCCGAAATAAGGGAAGACGAAAAACAATAATAAAAAATTTAAGGAGGAGGTGATAGAATACAAGTACGGGGTTCAAGGCGATTAAAGAATTCAAAAAGAGAGTTGTCAGGACAATTGTGGATTAAAATCTTATTTTGGATAAATTCTAATTTGTATGCTCATATCAGTACAGTTATGTAACCGATACGATATGCTTGAACATGTCTAGAGGGCAAGTATATTCGTCTAACAAGCTGAGTTAACTATATCTCAATCAACGTAAAGTAGTTATGCGAAGAGCGAACCAAGCGCACTAAGGTTGATCAGACCATAATACACTGATTCTGATTTAGACGATGTATTAGTGGGCGTCCCCAATAACACATATCTCATGAACAAGCTCGATAAAATAATCAGCTTGCAAAACTAGGCTATAAAATAGCAGCATAAGTCGAGGTAGTCCAGAAAATATAAGTACGCTATGATGAAAGAAGGTACAAAATAATTTAAGTTCACCAAGAAGACCGGTGTTGTGCCTCTACAGTTGCCATACTAACTTATTGTCTAAGTCTATAGTCGACCAAATGGGGGTATGGGCTTCTAAATTCTATAGTCTGGGTAAACACTATCTTCTTAGGCAAGCCTATAGTAGGTGTCATTCAATTATACTTCATTAATGGGCCAAAAGGACTATGTGATACTAGGTTATGAGGCATACTACCCAACTTACAAGAATTTAACTAATAGTGTTATTGAATAATAGAGTGTATATACCTAGTACAAGTCATCTTCCTAACCCCTATCAAGCACGGAAGAAAAGATAAGATTAACGTTGAGAAATGATCAAGCAAGATGCAATGCAAGCTATCAAATAAGAGTGCAAAATGAAATCAAGGGATGTGATTAAATAAGTGGATGAGATCCAATATTCTAATCCTATGCGCAGGCTTGCTCGGTACAGTAACGTAACCGAGACAATATGCTCTCGACCTGTATGGGCCACCACAAAAATATGTCATGTCCCAGTCCTAAAATACGTAGGACTAGGAATACGTAAGCATGTCAGCCATATGTATATGGCAACTCCAATATATGGATACCATAATACACACGTACGCTGTAATATGAATGTTAACTCATATGTGGTATATATATTATCACAAGTCATAGGGCATAACTAGATCTCATCCACAGAATCAAATAACCAATCAACTATATAACTGAATCAAGTATAAAATGCTTTATAAGAACAAGTAGTTGGGTGGAAACAAATCCACTACCAACTAGAATATAAGAGAAACCACATAAGTACATCTGATGAACAATGAGACTAGAAGAGAAGACCTCCTCGAAAGAGAGATAAGTAGCAAGTCCTGATCCGTGCTCCTGCGAATAGTCAAGATCGTCTACACCTGGAAAGGGACCAGGTCCTCAGAGGGACGTAACAAGATACATAGAAGCATGCCAATTGAATACAGTAAACATGCATAATAGATAGAAAATATATAAGTACGCTGTACAAGACAATCTATATAAAATGCATAATGAGGACAACTTTTTGACGTATGGGCATGGGTAGGCTACTCTATCTAATCTCATAACTCACACACACGTCAGGAACATCAGAAATCGACATACCGCGAGGGTAGCGACCAGCGCGACACTAGAAATCGACATACCGCGAGGGTAGTGACCAGCGTGACACAACTACCATAGTGCGTGCTAGTTACTACGGTTTACCAGAGTGGTCATAGCCCATACGCCTACTGATTGTCCTCCCCTCCCATGATACTATGTGTCAAGTATATGTCAACATATATATAGTATATAATTATAACTGAAAGAAAACACATATATAATGAATGTATAAAATATGATAAGCGTGCAAAAGTACTATAAGCAATTGGCAAGGTATCTTGCCTGGTCTGAAAAAGAATGGAGTCCCAACTCAAGGCATCATCCGATCTACCCGTCACATAAATTAAACAAGTTAGGTTACAAAAGTAGGTAAATAGGTTCCTCTATTTTAATCTATTTTAATTCTGAATAAAATAACCTAAAATAATATTTAATCTTATTATAATCTGATTTTATTGTTAAACCCTAATTTTGGTCCAAAGAAAGTCAATTTTACGGATTTGTGATCCGTGGCACGCAAATTGAGACAATCTGTTGACCAAAAAGTCAACCATTTCAAATCCTTGATTTGTGTATAGAATTCTATAGATTTCAATGCTACATGAACACCGAAATCGACGGTTTCATAAAATCACAAGTCGGCAAAAAGTTATGTCCACAAGGGCGCACAAATGATAATTTTCGGTGGTTTCCTATTTACCTCTACTTTGCACGAATTTTACAGTAAATTAAAATTACATGTTAAATTCTAGAAATATTATTTTATATAAGTTTATCATGTCAACTTTCTGAAACTTCAAACGGTTCGTAATTCTGAATTCGGGATCTCCCGAAATATCAAAAATACAAAAATACGTCTGATTTCGGACAGCTGGCACTTTTAGAATTTTATGGAAAAATAGGTTCATAAATTATTAAAATAATTTATATATTCAGAAAAATAACCTTGATATGGTTCTAACAAAAAAAAACTGGAATGCGTTTGGAGTCCGGAGCTAGGAGATATCGTCTTTTTAAGTCGTCATAACTACTAGAAAATGAGGCTGAATTTATGACGAATTTTGACTGTTTTTGGACGAAAAAGAGAGGAGTTTGGGGAAAAAAAATATGAAAGAAGAGTTTATTCCATAAGTCTAATAGATATTTATAATGGTGGAGACTACTTAATTGAATACGACTAGGATTGACTAATTTGGATATGATTAGTATCAGTTTAAATAAGGATAGGATATGCATGAAGTTATTTTCCTAGTAAGCTCAGGATTTGAATTAATTTAAAATAGAGTTTGAGTTTATCTCAATAATTTATAATCTTAAATAGAATTAAAGATAATATAAATAATTCATATATAATCTTATTAATATCTATTAACACTAAATTAGCATCTATCTAATATTAAGACTATATATAACCAAATAAATCCTAAATAATTTCAAAAATCCAAATAAATTTCTTAAATTTCTAAATAAATTACAGAGAAATATAATTAAATATTTTAACCTAAAATAAATATTTGGTAGGAACAACATGCAAGTATGGTCTCATAGTAAATCATGAAAGTTCTAGAAATTTATATTTTTATGTTTTAATTACCCAAAAAATTCTAGAAAAATCTCCAAAAATATAAAATAGCCTAAAAATGATTTTAAATTAATATTTATATAAGTAAATATATCAATAAATTTATTTTCTAATTAACTAAGATAATACTCTAAAGAAATTCAATATTTAAAATAATCTATAATAATATAAAATACACACAAAATATATATTTTGGGTGAGGGGGTTTACAACGATAGAGCTAGGGCTGCAAGACTTAGAGTTAGGACTTGGATGCTAGTTATTGGTTGGATAGGTCGTGCGATGGAAAGGATCGAGACAATATCGAGGATTTGTCGGACGGAATGCTTACGATAAGAATTGGTGATACTCAAGTAAAAGTTGGGATACCGAGTTTAGTCATTGCTTGGAAGACACAATAATAAATTAGAAAATTTGCTAGAAATGGTATAGCTTGGTTGATTATAGACTTCGCTATCACTAAGTTTTGTTGAATGCATATGTTTGGGGAATGCCTTGAATGTTTGCACGATATAGACTCAGCGATATGCTGAACTCAATGAAGTAGCTTGTCCGACTTTGCTATCGCTAAGCTTGGTTGAAATACATATATTTGAAGGATGCCTTAAATATGTGCACGATCCAGACTTACCGATATGCTGAACTCGATTGCAGTTGTAGGTAAAGGTGTGTAGATTTGCACCGATGAGTTAGCAATTTCAGTAATTAAACCTCAGCCTACGATTTTCATACACAATGGATTATAACATATCCTGTGTTAAGCGATATAGTTCTGCACTGAGACGCGATAGAGAGTGAGTCAGAGAATGCTATGATCGAGTAGATTATAGTCATCTAGAATTGAGTGAAAGAGTCATTTAATGAAATAGACTAAGTATGCGTGCGACATGGAATATGGAAATAAATGGAAAACTGTGTTCGACGAGTCTAATGACACAAAAAATATACTTGAGTTAGAAACGATTGAGTTGAGTATAGCTCGGTAATATCGAATGATAGAGTCGTTCGATAGAAATTAATTACAGCACATGCATGGTACGAATTGAGGAACGGTAGGACGAGTTTCACTCAGGAAGTCTCGAGGATGAGAACTATTCTGAGTGGTGTATAATGTAAAAACTCACTCATATTAGCCCAGAGAGCTGATTCAAACGGCACAAGTGCGAAGATATGTCACGCCTTATTCGGCGAGATGACTCGCTTTATGCAAAGGCATTCAGACTTGGCCTTTCAAGAGTTAAAACTTAAACTTTTTAAAGGCGCGCTCGGAGTCTCGCTCAGCCGATGCGATTCATCGCTAAGGTGGGTGGCTCCGGTGAACCTGTCTTTGCTTAGCCTGCACACCTAATAATACAGACGATACATGTTAGTCGCTAGAAAAAATACTTGATGCATGCTAATAAAAGAAGTGAACCAACTTAGCTAAGGGAATAATCCTGCTCCTTATATGTTTGTATAGCACATGGAAATGAATTTAAAATCATAGTTAAACTCTCGCACTACACTTTCCTACTCGCACTAGTAATACTGCTTGTGTTACGAGTAGACTATTTACGTGTTCATCATACCTCTTTACTTCCATGATTGTAATTCTTGTTACTTAGATCGTACCACGAATTGATGCTCGACACAGATATTGGTTAACTGAATTGTGGCAGGAAGACTATCAACATAGTCGTTCCGAGCCAAGTAATAAAAATATGGAAAGGCTTCGGGACCATAAGGTTGCCAGGGCGGTTCCTGCATCGGGAGCTGCATAATGAAAGAAAGAAAGATTGAAAGTATCGAAATAAACTAAACTGTAATGAGTAATGAACTGAACTGTACTGAGAAATGAATGACTGAACTGAACTGCATTGAGACATGAATGACTGAACTGTACTGAGGCATGAATGACTGAGTTGTATTGAGAAAAAATAATGACTGAACTGTACTGATAAAAGAGATAAGATAATAACATGCATGGTCACGGACAACTTATGCACAAGGTAGATTATTGAATCTAGTTCCGCTGACGGTCGTCGGGGCACCAGGGCCAATTCGATCTGGACGAAACCTTCTGGTAGTTGTCTGCTTCGAACGGGATGGGTGAAATACCTATTGTTTCTTGCTTACATACCATCTCTGTCCTGAGACTACACTGTCCACTATGGCGTCGTGCCATTGACCTTCTGTTATATAGATTAAGTTTGGCTCGGCTGCGGCAATCCGAGTGCGAGTCATTGCATTAAAATAAGTAATCTGAACATCTAAGTAATCTGAGTGTAATACATCTAAAAAATCTGAGTATAACACACCTGAGTAATCTGAGTATGTCATTCACCTGAGATAAGAACACGTTCATGACACTAAGCCTTGTATGCGTACCTTTCATTTTATTACATGCATATATGTTGGTTAATATGGTTTACCTTGGACATAGAAGGACGATTGGTAAGTTGGTAAGTTTTGTCGTGTTACTCTTATATCGCGTGGTGCACTGCAACATGAGTTAGACTTTACATCATATGTCATAAAACTGATCCTAAGACAAGACTAGTAAGACAACATAATGATAACATGCATATAACTAAATGTACGTGTTTGGTTTTGTTGAGTGGGTGAGAAGCCTCCCCACCAGTACATTCAATATACTAAAAATCTACCAGATTGTGTGCAAGGTGCGGGAGAACCTCGTTCGGTACAAAAATTTTCCCTTATGTGCGCTAAGGCGTTGAGCTAACTCTAGAGCCTTGGAGCATTGCGGTCGGAGCTGAAGCACCATATACATGACCTAATATATTGGAACATCGCCTATGTATCATCCCTAAAGTTGTCAGCCGCTTGGCACATTTTATTCTTTTGAGAGAGAGAGAGAGAGAGAGAGAGAGAGAGTGCTTGAGCGATATGTAATCTTGGCTTATTGCTGCTTGTAATACTTATTTAATATCAATAAAGAGAGCTATTTTCCTATATACTTGTGTTGTTCAATTTTTTGTTGCATTGGGACTATCTGTGCGACTCTGTGGCTTAGCTTTAATCGGCCGTTTCGGTGCTTGTCTTGCGCGGGCGCAACTTAGGCTCGCGCGACATCATGCCCATGCGAGGACGTTCGGTCCTATTGTATTGACACATGCCTGCATGTTTTACCTTGTCATGTACATGCTTGATAGTGACTCGTAGTAGTGCACTCATGATCTTTGTTATGTACATGCTTGACAATGACTTGTAGTAGTGCATTCATGATCTTTATCTTATATATGTTTGATAGTGGCTCATAGTAGTGCATTCATGATTCTTGACACGTATATTCTTGTTGTGGCTTGTTATAGCCCACGCTAGTCATGCATATAATCGTGTGGTTATATTCTTGTCTTATCTTATACTTGTGCTTATCAAATCATTGTCCAATCTTGCAAATCCCCGAGGGGAGTATCATGTCTATGATAGATTCTGTGAAATGCCACACCCAGAATCCTAAACGAAAATGTTAAAGATTAAAAACTAGCTTGAACATTAGATCATCGTGAAGAAAGAATCTCTATGTTGCATGTAGTCCCGTTATCTTGTCACTTTTCCTGGATGGATTTGGAGCTCTCCGTTGTGAGGGACACATTTCTATCACACGGTTGAGTGGAGCAATCTTGTACATGTTTATTACTTTCCTGTCATTATTATTAGTTCATCGTCGCGTGGAGTAGACATGGCTCGTCGTTGTGTGATGCATACTTGGGCTCACCGTTGTGTGATGCTACTTCATTAGGATGCAGGCCGTATTGGTTGTGCATTTGCTATAGATACTTACATAGTTCTATTTGGATAGCTTAGATAGTCTGTAGGGCATGCAACCATAGGAAATTCTCCAAATTATATTTTTAGTAATTAGGAATGGTGATAACCCTAGTTAGCTAAGGTAGCAAGCTGTACTTCTTGATTGGCCATGATTGATAAATGGAGTCCATTTCCTGCTTATGTCAGTCATTGTCCTTGTACTTGATCTTGCTTTGGTTTACTTACATGTTTCCTATCTAAGCCATATTTTCTAACCCTATACTAACATGTTACACCTGTTTACTTTACATGATAATGTACATGCTACATGTTTTCGTTTACTTTACATGTTTCTAGACATCTTTCATGTTTTCTGGTATACTTATATTATCCGGTGGTTACTTGTTTTTTTCGTTTATTATCATTTTGCTTGTATGTTGGTTTTAGTTCATAGTTTGGCCTCCTTTATTTTACTTCCTATTGGGGGTTTGACCCCACTTGTTTTGCATGTCCAGATCTAGTAGAGGAACCAGAGAATCTTCCCTACCTTCTGCTGGATGGTGACCACCCGGAGCACCAGACTACTTGAGTGGGTTTCTTCTTCATTCACCCATTAGTAAATGTATATTATTCTTCTGCGGTGTTTAGCCCCCGAGCACGTGTTTAGCTCGTATTTTGGACTTGATATCTAGCCTATAGGCATGACATGATTATCATATTTTAGACTATAGCTAGAGATGATCATTTATGACTATGACTCTTTTTAGTTCTTTATTTTGTACAACTAGCTTCATGATCATCTATGTAAACATAGTTTGGGATGCATTACTATCTTATGTATGACGATCATATATCTTGTTTGTTCTATTTTCTTGTGATTGAGACACTAGGATTGCTTGACCTAGGATTGACTATTGTCTTATAGTATTAACCTCTCATGTTTTATACAGTCGTGACCGTATCTCGGGGTACTGAAGTACTCTGGTATAAGTAACTGGCTTTGTCTGCCCCTACTCTCTAGAATACTGGTTTTGGGGGGTGATATATTTTCTTGATTATGCCATAATTCAAAAGTTATGGGATCATTCGACTTCAGCTGGATCATCTTCAGTCCAACCAGCAGCTTCGCAGTTCAAGGCACCAACGTCGGTTCAGCAGCATCATGCCAGAGGCCTTTACCGACACAATCCCTGACTTTCCAGTAGTAGAGGCCACAGTAGTATGCTCAGGCCCAGGCTCAGGCTAGGCAGAGAGACCAGCAACAGAGAGGAGCAGCACCCAGAGGGTAGGGTCATGCATTCACGCTTACCTTGGTGTAGACATTTACAACTGGAGAGGTGGTTGCAGTTATCATTCTCGTTCATTCGCACTCAGCATCAGTTTTATTTAATTATGGTGCTTCACATTTGTATATATCTGCATGATTTATGACACAAATTGGTTTAGAGCCCGATTTATTACTTGTAAGGTTGAATATACTTACTGGTAACAGTCTCGTGGGTGTATATAGAGTTTATGCATCGTGTCAACTCGTAGTGCGCAGAAGAGAGTTTTTTGCGAGGTTGATAGAGTTTTCTTTGGGTGATTATGATATTGTCCTAGGAATGGATTAGTTGAGTGCTTGACACATGATGATTGATTGCCATGCTGGCAAGGTTATCTTTCGTGTCCTTGGTGAGAAGTTCTCATTTTTAAGAGACGAGGTAGAGTCTCCGTCAGTTATCCTGAGGATGAAAGTAGCCGAGGAGGTGCAGTTTTCCAGAGTTGTCTGTGAGTTCCCAGATGTGTCCCGATGAGTTTCGTGGCATGTCGTCAGTTCAAGGCGTAGAGTTCTACATTAATCTGATTTCCGGAGCTGAGCCAGTTTCAGATAGAGTCTACTTGATGTCACAATCAGAGTTGGAGATTCTGTATCAGATGATTGTGGAGTTGAGGACCAATGGATTCATTCGTGCTAGTGGATCACCTTGGGGAGCCCCAATACTTCTTGTTGAAAAGAAGGATGACACATCGTGTTTATGTATTGATTATCGTACACTAAATGCGGTGACCATTAAGAACAAATATCCCTTGCCCATGATAGCTGATTTGTTTGATCAGCTCAGTGGGGCAACTATGTTTTCTAAGATCTATTTGTGGTCTGGGTATCATCAAATTAGAGTCAAAGAGTAGGATATACCCAAGACGATATTTAGATCTAGATATGGCTATTGGGAGTTTCTCGTTATGTCATTTGGAGCGACCAATGAGCTAGCGATATTCATGGATCTTATGAATTATATTTTTATGCCTCACCTAAACTAGTTCGTAACATTGTTCATCGATGATATCCTGGTCTACAGTCGGAGTGAGGCCGAGCATGAGCAACATATTTGCGTAGTTCTTCAGACTCTTCGAGAACATCAGTTGTACGTGAAGTTCAGCAAGTATGATTTCTGGCTAGATCGTATCTCTTTCTCAGGACATATCATTTCTGGAGGTGGTGTATATGTAGATACTAAGAAGGTAGAGCCTATCGAGAGTTGGCCAGTGCTTCATACTATTTCAGATGTACACAGTTTTCTGGGATTAGCAGGCTGCTACAGATTGTTTATGGCAGATTTTGTTAGGATCTCTGCACCCTTGACATGGCTGACATGTAAGGATGTGCTCTTCGAGTAGTCAGATGCTTGTCAAGCTTCCTTCAAAAAGCTCAAGCGGAGTTTGATTTTGGCTCATATTCTGACACTTTCCGTTAGTCTAGGTGGGTTCACGGTTAATTGTGAATCATCGGGCAAAGGGCTAGTATGTGTCCTTATGCAGCATAGCAGATGTAGAAGCATGGAAAATCTAGAGTCCATGCGCCCAAGAAAAGTGACCCTCATAACCTAAACTTGGTGAAGGCGGGCCGCATAGAGTCCATTCGCCCAGAAGAGATGATTTCAAACTTGACTTGTTGGAGCCGGGCCGCATAGAGTCCATGTGCAAGACTAACAAAAGAATAGGTCCTAGATCCGTGTAACTTAGGATTAGATTTGGTTGGATCAGGTTGCCAAGGGACTCGTCTATCATTCATGCGGCTCAAACATCGATGGTAGTAGGAACCGCATAGAGCCCTGACACAGCATTAACTGCCTGCCATAAAATCTTTGACATATCTAGGATCGCTTCGAGAGTCGTATAGAATGCGACATGCTAAAAGACAGAAATTATGTCAGTGCATTTATGACTCTGTCAGACGTGCAGTGCCACGTGTCCACAATAGAGCGCGCATGCGACCAAGACTCCATGAATCCCAGTCCTCATGCGACCAAAGTCCACAATAGAGCTCGTATGTGGCACCATGCTCATGCACCACAGTGCTCGTGCGGCCAAGATCCATGCGGCCCGGTGTCTCTGCGGCCACCCTCATGGGTCGTAAACTCCCTCACCCAAAATAGGTATTTTGTGTATATTTTATATTATTATATTTATTATAAATGTTGAATTTATTTAGAGTATTCTCTTAGTTAATTAGAAAGTAAATTTTTTTAGTATATTTACTTATATAAATATTTATTTAGAATTATTTTTATGCTATTTTAGATTATTGGGATTTTTTCATAATTTTTAGTTAATTAAAAACTAGTAACACTAATTTTCTAGGACTTTAAAGAATTTATTTTATATTCAAACTTAATTAAAAATATCCCAAACTTTTATTTTAGGTTCTAAATAATAAAATATATTTTCTAGAATTTTTTGAGAATTTTCTGATTATTTTTAGCATTTATTTTGAGTTAATTATGAAAAACTGAATTAAAAACTAATTTCTGAAAAAGAAAACCCAAAAAGTAATTAATTCTGCCCAGTCAGCAAACAGGGGGGCCCACCTGTCAGCCTCCAGCAGTGAACAGTATCGGGCCCGCCTGTCAGTGACCGTTGAGTGGGTGCGAGCCGAGCCGAGCCGACCTCGAGCCGAGCCGAGTCAGAGTTCGACTCGGACTCAGCTGAGCCGAGCCGCGTCAGTGCCTGACCGTCCGATCTGAGCGGGCAGCCCTGGATTGCTGCCATGTGGTGCGCTGTGAGCCGCGGCTGCACTCTCTCTCCTCTATATATATAATAGTTTAGATATTAATTTCTAGGGTTTTTCTTCAGTCGATTTTTGGAGAATTGTCATCTAGGGTTCCTTCATCTTCCAGAAGCCATTGCGCATAGCTCCGGACTCCAAACGAGGCCTAGTTTCTTGCGTTAGAAAGATATTGAGGTTAGATTTCTGATTATATAATTTTTTTTACGAAATTTTAAGTATTAAATTCTGGAAAATTCGTAGAGCACAGCATGTTCGAAAATAGACGTGTTTCGATATTTTCGCGATTTCGGGAGAACCAGGAATCAGAATCATGAACCGTTTGAAGTTTCGGAAAGCTAATGTCGAGATCATTGACATATGTTTTTTCTAGAATTTAATTCGAAGTATTTATATACTGTTAATTCTGTAGAACTTCTAGGTTAGAATTTAACCATCGGTGCACGATACAAATTTGTATGTGCCATAATTCCCAAACGAATTTGAATTCGGATGAGCCGTAAATTCTAGCATATTTTTGATGCTGAAATCTAAAGGAAATCAGGCATGAAATTTGAGTTTTTGTCGGTTGACTTTTTGGTCAACAGATCGCCTCGATTTGCGTGCCATGAGTCTCGAGTTGATAAAATTCAGTTTCTTTGGACAAAATTTAGGAATTAACATAAAAATCAGAATAATAAGATTAAAATAGGATTTTAGAGTAATTATTTCAGAATTAAATAAATTAAAATAAATTATCTTTTGACGTGATAAATTTGTAATACATAGGCTATTTGGACTGTGACTTGGACTCTGATTCATACCAGCAGCAGGACCCCAGGCAAGATACCTTGCCAAATTATTTATAGTATTTTGCATGCTTAGTATATTTCTGTATATTTATTGCATTTATGTTTATTCTTGCATGTGTAGTTTTCTTTCAGTCATTACTATGTATTAGATATGTTGACACACACATGGCACTTAGTATCATAGAGGACAATCATTAGGCGTATAGGCTTTTAACCACTCTGGTAAACCATAGTCACTAGCACGCACTATGGTGGTCGTGTCCGATGGTCGCTATCCGAGAGGTATGTCGATTGATGGAGTCCGAGGGTCGCTACACCAGAGGTATGTCGGCTGATGATGTCCACTGACGAGCGTGAGGTTGTGAGGATTAGATCGAGTAGCCTACCCTTGCCCATACGTTAAAAGTTGTCCTCATTTGCATTCATATAGATGGTCTTGTACAGCATACTTATTTATTTTCAAATAATATGCATGTTTACTGTATTCAAATTGGCTCGTATTTTCTGTGTCTTGTTACGTCCCTCTGAGGACCTGGTCCTCTGCCAGGTGTATCTGTTCTTGAGTAATTGCAGGAGCGCAGATTTGGATGATTACTTGTGTTGCGAGGATGTCTTCTCTTCGAGGCCATGGTCGTTAGCTGGTATTCCTATATTGTATTTGTTGTGTTGTACTTTTTCATTCGAGTTGGTAGTGGATTTGTTTTCATCCAACTATCATCCTTAGATATTTATGTTGAGATCTAGTTATATAGATACTGGTTATTTATTTCTATATGATTTTAGTGGATGAGATTTAGATTATATCCTGTGACTTGTGACATATGTTATACCACTTGTGGATTGATATTCATAATACAACGTACGTATGGATTTGGTTTCCATATATTGGAGTTGCCATATCCATGCGGCTGGCATGCTTATGTGTCCTAGTCCTACGTATTTTTGGGACTGGGGCGTGACATATTTTTAGTGGTGGCCCATGCAGGTCGAGAGCATATTGTCTCGGTTACGTTACTGTACCGAGCAAGCCTACACCTAGGACTAGAGTATAGGATCTCCTCCACAATTGACTATGATTCATCTTCCTCCTATCTGTTCTATTTGAACAATTGTATCATGCTTGATTCATGTGCTTCCCTAATAGTTCTTTAAGTATAGCCTTCTCCTAGAATATAGAAGTTCCTGTTGATTAGATGATAAGCAGAGTAACCTTCCTATTCAGAGTACAACTAGAGTGTTGACACATTACTGAGTAGAATACTTAAATGAACCATTGTACCCTTACCTGTAGATGGATTGACCATTACCCCTTGATTTATTATGAAGACTTAAAGAGTAGTATAGACACTACTAGAGTTAGTTAGAAGTTTACCATAATGTTTGACCCTAGTATGGAGGAACCAATAGAAAACCAAAAGTGAATATTAGGACTGAACCTAACCCTCATAGTTAGATAGTATTGGAGAACTATAAACTTATATCATTGTCTTATTATTAGTAGACAGCACCCTAGGAAGCCTAGAGGAATGTAATCAACACTTCTCCCTTGATCATACCTCGAACATTCAACTAGTATACCACTCCCCTTGAAAAAACCATGATGCTACCTAGAGCCCCTCTATTTCACATATTGTTCCTCTGTGACCTTAACGTTCGCTAATTGTGCGATGACTAAAATTACGTTCTTCTTTTCTTTATCTTTCAACTCGTGCCACCTGACACTTCTGATAGTAGGCCAAGTAATTTATTTCTTTGTTAAGGACACATAGTTTGCTAGGATTATAGTTGTAATCTTGAATTTTGAAATTGTGTGCTTAGTAGTTAGAACTTGATAGTTAAGTTATTCTTGTAGATTAAGACCTGGTGCTTATCCCTTAGTTTTAAATTGCGTAACTTGTACCACACCTCAATACGAGTTATATTCCCTTTCCCTTGAGGCCAGTAACTGTTCCATTCTTACTATTGACACTTGCACTATGACTAAGAGTTAAGACGACCATGACCTATGTAATATAAGAGGATACCCTAACAAGTACCAAGACCCCTTCTCGAAGACCTTAACAGGAGCTTCTACGGTACCCTTAAGACTGTCACAGTATTAGTTTATTGTTTTAAGTTGGGTAGTATACCTCACAACCTAGTATCACATAGTCTTTTGACCTATTATTGAAGTGTGATTGAACAACATTAATTGTATACTAGCATAAGACGACAGTGGTTATTCAGACAATAGAAGATAGAGGTCCTTGCCCACATTTGGTCGACTAGCGACATAGACAAGGAGGTTGTACGATAACTGTAGGGATTGTAGAGTCTTTTATTATTGTTGATTAGTTGTTTTGTTTTGTGAACTTGAATTAATTTGTACCTCCTTTCATCATCATCTAGCGTACTTATATTTGCTGCACTACCTTGACTTATGCTGCTATTATAGCCTAGTTTTGCAAGCTTACTCTTTTATCGAGCTTGATCATGAGATATGTATTATTGGGGACGCCTACTAAAACATTTCAGAATCAGTGTATTAAGGTCTAGCTAACCTTAGTGCGCTTGATTCGCCCTTCGTAATACTACTTTACGTGGATTGAGATATGTAGTGATTGGTAGACGAATATACTTGCCCTAGTCATGTCTAAGCGTATCGTATCGGCTACATAACTGTACTAATACGAGCATGTGAATAGGAATTACCAAAATAGGATTTTAATCCACAACTACTTTAACAATTTCCATTTGAATTCTTTAAACGCCTTGATCCCGATACTTCTATTCTATTACCTCGCCCTTGAACTCTTTATTATTGATCTCCGTCTTTCCTTATTTCGGAAAGACGAAACCTCGTGCTTGGTATAAGTTTGATACACAGAGAGTACTAGATATACCCCATAGGCCGATCACATACTTGAGGATTATTCTTTCGTAATTAAGGACATATCATATATGATATAATCGGCGTTGAAGTTTTGAGGATTGAATGACATGAGTAAATAAATTAAGAAATATTTTTCTTAAAGTATATAGCCTTCTGTGATAGATGGATAAATTCTAAGTTGGGTAGCAGTGCATTGGCAACTCGAGAGGAATTTCTTTTAGATTGTGATCGAGTAAGATTAGATTGGGAGAGGTTCAAGCCATTTTAATTTTGAGAATTTTAGAAGAATGACTAAGATGTTGAGGATTAATGAATTTTAAAAATCTTGATATTGAGGACCCAATATTTATACCTTAAGTACATAATTTAAATTTTTGAGTATTGAAGGTAAAATCATCAATTTGAATTTGAAGGATAAATATATAATTTCAGACTTGAACATTGGTGGACTGCATTTAAATTATTTTTTAATTTGATGATATAAATTAAGAATTAAAATTTGATGGTTGGACTACCTATTTGAAATATTGAGGATGTGAATGAAATTTAAAAAGTTGAAGAATACAAAAATTTATAAGTGAAAATAGGAATAATATTGGACTCGAATTACTTCTAGAGGAGATTATGATAGTTGGAGATCGTGAGATAAAATTTGATATGGGTTATTTAAATCTTGAAGATATTATATGGATTCAATTTAAATTTGGACATTGATGATTTGGAAAAGTGAGAAGAGATTACAATAGTTTGAATTTTGATTTGAACAATGATTATCTTAATTTTGAAGTGATCGCGATAGATTTGAATAGATTTTGTTATTCAAATTTTTGGAAAGAGATTGCGATTGACGTACCTTATGTACGAATGTGAAGGATTTAACAAATTATGCCTTATTTTAATTTCGAGGACGAAATTGTTTTAAGTTGGGTAGATTGTAAACTCCCTCACCCAAAATAGGTATTTTGTGTATATTTTATATTATTATATTTATTATAAATGTTGAATTTATTTAGAGTATTCTCTTAGTTAATTAGAAAATAAATTTTTTTAGTATATTTACTTATATAAATATTTATTTAGAATTATTTTTATGCTATTTTAGATTATTGGAATTTTTCCTTAATTTTTAGTTAATTAAAAACTAGTAACACTAATTTTCTAGGACTTTGAAGAATTTATTTTATATTCAAACTTAATTAAAAATATCCCAAACTTTTATTTTAGGTTCTAAATAATAAAATATATTTTCTAGAATTTTTTGAGAATTTTTTGATTATTTTTAGCATTTATTTTGAGTTAATTATGAAAAACTGAATTAAAAACTAATTTCTGAAAAAGAAAACCCAAAAAGTAATTAATTTTGTCCAGTCAGCAAACAGGGGGGCCCACCTGTCAGCCTCCAGCAGTGAACAGTGTCGGGCCCGCCTGTCAGTGACCGTTAAGTGGGTGCGAGCCGAGCCGAGCCGACCTCGAGCCGAGTCAGAGTTCGACTCGGACTCAACTGAGCCGAGCCGCGTCAGTGCCTGACCGTCCGATCTGAGCGGGCAGCCCTGGATTGCTGCCACGTGGCGCGCTGTGAGCCGCAGCTGCACTCTCTCTCCTCTATATATATAATAGTTTAGATATTAATTTCTAGGGTTTTTCTTCAGTCAATTTTTGGAGAATTGTCATCTAGGGTTCCTTCATCTTCCAAAAGCCATTGCGCATAGCTCCGAACTCCAAACGAGGCCTAGTTTCTTGCGTTAGAAAGATATTGAGGTTAGATTTCTGATTATATAAATTGGTTTACGAAATTTTAAGTATTAAATTCTGAAAAATTCGTAGAGCACAACATGTTCGAAAATAGACGTGTTTTGATGTTTTCGCGATTCCGGGATAACCAGGAATCAGAATCACGAACCGTTTGAAGTTTCGGAAAGCTAATGTCGAGATCATTGACATATGTTTTTCCTAAAATTTAATTCGAAGTATTTATATACTGTTAATTCTGTAGAACTTCTAGGTTAGAATTTAACCATCGGTGCACGATACAAATTTGTATGTGCCATAATTCCCAAACGAATTTGAATTCAGACGAGCCATAAATTCTAGCATATTTTTGACGCTGAAATCTACAGGAAATCATGCATGAAATTTGAGTTTGTGTTGGTTGACTTTTCGGTCAACAGATCGCCTCGATTTGCGTGCCATGAGTCTCGAGTTGATAAAATTTAGTTTCTTTGGACAAAATTTAGGAATTAACATAAAAATCAGAATAATAAGATTAAAATAGGATTTTAGAGTAATTATTCCAGAATTAAATAAATTAAAATAAATTATCTTTTGACGTGATAAATTTGTAATACATAGGCTATTTGGACTGTGACTTGGACTCTGATTCATACCAGCAGCAGGACCCCAAGCAAGATACCTTGCCAAATTGTTTACAGTATTTTGCATGCTTAGTATATTTCTGTATATTTATTGCATTTATGTTTATTCTTAATATTTAGTTTTCTTTCAGTCATTACTATGTATTAGATATGTTGACACACACATGGCACTTAGTATCATAGAGGACAATCATTAGGCATATGGGCTTTTAACCACTCTGGTAAACCATAGTCACTAGCACGCACTATGGTGGTCGTGTCTGATGGTCGCTACCCGAGAGGTATGTCGATTGATGGAGTCCGAGGGTCGCTAACCCAGAGGTATGTCGGCTGATGATGTCCACTGACGAGCGTGAGGTTGTGAGGATTAGATCGAGTAGCCTACCCTTGCCCATACGTCGAAAAGTTGTCCTCATTTGCATTCATATAGATGGTCTTGTACAGCGTATTTATTTATTTTCAAATAATATGCATGTTTACTGTATTCAAATTGGCTCGTATTTTCTGTGTCTTGTTACGTCCCTCTGAGGACCTGGTCCTCTGCCAGGTGTATCTGTTCTTGAGTAATTGCAGGAGCGCAGATTTGGATGATTACTTGTGTTGCGAGGATGTCTTCTCTTCGAGGCCATGGTCGTTAGCTGGTATTCCTATATTATATTTGTTGTGTTGTACTTTTCCATTCGAGTTGGTAGTGGATTTGTTTCCATCCAACTATCATCCTTAGATATTTATGTTGAGATCTAGTTATATAGATACTGGTTATTTATTTCTATATGATTTTGGTGGATGAGATTTAGATTATATCCTGTGACTTGTGACATATGTTATACCACTTGTGGATTGATATTCATAATACAACGTACGTATGGATTTGGTTTCCATATATTGGAGTTGCCATATCCATGCGGATGGCATGCTTACGTGTCCTAGTCCTACGTATTTTTGGGACTGGGGCGTGACATGGGTCGACTAGCTTTCATGATATTTTTTGTTACAACCAAAAAGATCTTCAAACAATGAGTGTTAACCACGTGTCGAGATGACCAAGTCATGCACACAATGGGTGAAAACAACCCCGTCTTCCAACCAAGATTTCATCAATATCATATCACAACCGATGCCATGTGGCAGCCTAACTGTGATATGCGCCCACAGTTGTAAACATATTCTGTTAAAGAAGCCCCATATGGCCACTATACGGAGGCCCATAGCCTATGCACGCGCATGAGCCATCCAGCCTAGGTGGCTATAAATAGCAGTGATGCATACCCAAAACAGACAAACAGGAGAGAGAAACGTGAAGAAAGCATTCTCATTCCCTCGTCGGACCGTCAACAGAGTAAATGAGTCGGCTGCAGTACTCGATCTCCATCATCACACTCCCCCGAATCAAAAATATTGTACTTAGATTTCTGTTTAGAATTTCTTTATACTTTTTTCGTTTATTATACAACAAAGTTTGTTCAACTTTAATCAATGGCAAACAAGGTGGCGACTCTGCTGGGGACATCCTTTTCCACTAATAAAAAGATAATGGCGCAGTCCGACACGACGAACCTGGGGTCTATCCAGAAGATATTGGTTGTACGCTTCGACCAGCAAGCCTTCGAGGAATTTCTTTCCGAAGGCAGCACAAGCCCTTCGCCAATGCTAGCAAAGCCTAAGAAGACCCGCAGGACATGGGTAGCCAAGGCCAGTGCATCTTGCCCAACTGTAGAGCATGCGCTTCCTCTCTCTTTACATGTTGCTGAAGACGCACGTCATGCATCCATGCAGGCTATCTATGTGGCAGCCATGTCCGACGAGGAGAGTGCTCAACATCTAAATTCTGGCAGAGAAAAATACTACAATGCCAGAAGTTTGGGGGTTGACGCATAGTCCATGCAGCCACAACATGGCGTGTAGAAGAAGAAGAAGAAGAAGAAGAAGAAGAAGAAGCATGCGGCACTGAACTCCAAGAGCAGGAAGATAGCTGCATACGCCACCAATAGCAACAAAGGTTCTGTCTTCGACAAAATCTCTTGCGGCATCGACTCCATGCGCCACTTGGATGAAGAAAAAAATCTAGACTCTATGTACTATGCACCCGTGCGTGCTAGGACGAAAAAGTCTAGGACAATGCGAGCTCACCAAGCTCAAGCAACTGCTCGGTTGGTTGACCGTCAGCATGCGCCGCTAACTGTTATGCGGGCCCCTGGAGAAAAGTTATATAAGACCGACCCATGCGCCCAGTCCGCAGTGGCACGGGGACATGGTCAGTCTCAAAATTCTTCCACTGATTATTTGAGAAAAGTTTTTGTACAAACCCCAGGCCAGGGAGGAAAAATATTACCCACATACCCATGTGCTCGGTTTACCCGTGCTCATAAAGAGGGTGCGAAGGTGAATTATCCCTTACCCAACTTGCGCGACGTGATCAATCACAAGCGCAAAGCGAGGAAAACAGCTACGACATACGAGGTATCCCTTTCGGGGCATCACTGTGCCAACATCATCATCAACTGCTGCTGTGCTAAAGTAGTGGTACCTGCAAACATGCAATCGACATTCCAACGACTGCAACCAAGAGCACCTGGCCGGCAGCGTCCCAAAAAATAGGTACAAATACCAAAAGAGGAGGAGTTACCCTTCGCCTCTTGTTGTTCCACTTGGCGATCTTCCTCCACGAAGGGAGGCCGAAAGTCCAACACCTCCAATCCTCCACTTTCAGCCAGCTTGTCAAGAAGGCAGAGTCAAGCAGCGGTACTTACATAAGGAGTGTTCCTGGACACCCGCTCGATGACAAAAGTGTCATCAGCTGGGGTTAGTATTTCCTCGAGACCCCAGATGACTCTACAAGCTGTGGGTAGCAATCCTTCGGAGCTCTATGACAACCTATCGTTCCGAGGAGACAATAATTCTCAAGGAACAGACGCTGAGATTCCTAGGGGTAGTTACCCTCGTGAAAGCGAAGTACCTTCCAATATTGGGGGTAGTATTCCTTCATAGTCTGAAGAAGATGCAGCGCTGCCAGCCTTTCCTGATGATAGCTTGATGCAAGAATCCGAGGCAGAAAGTAAGAGATCCATCGTCCCGTCCATCTATCCCCATGTAAGGACAGTATACATGGCTGGGGAGGACAATAAAAGCACCAACGATCGACAACGCCTTGAGTCCCTCGAGGCTATAATGCAAACCATGAGTGCCTCGATGCAATCTCTGACCCAGACAGTGCTAGAGCTCAGGGAAAGCCTGGTCCCGCAAACACCAAGAACCTCTATGCAAGCTAGCCAGGATCCTGGGACCAACGGAGACTCGAATGTGACCGCTCCCCCCATCGATGGCAATTATGCCATGCCAAGGTCATCCACTCCTTCGGTAGTAGATGAGACCCAGGAAACAATGCGGGAAGTACGGGAACTCCGAGCTCGCCTGGACTCAATGAAAAAGCGGGACACGCTACACGAGCTCGGGTTATGACAACCATATCCCCTCTAGTGGGAAAATGTGGCATACCCGCCCAAGTATAAGCCCTTCTCTATGATTCCATTTGACGGGAAGTCATCTTCCCGTCAATACATGAATTACTTTGATATAATGACGGGACATTTACCTCACGACGACGCTCTCCTCACCAAGGTCTTCGTCGGGGCATTGGCCTGGGTTGCCTTCGATTGGTTTTACAGCCTCTAGGATAATTGTATATCATCCTTCGAGGACCTTAAAACTCTCTTCCTTGTCCAGTTCTATGATGGAGAAATGGACATGACGATGTCCTCCCTGATGGACATCACTCAACAGAAAAAGGAACCTGTACGTGAATACATAGAACAATATAAGAAAGCTGCGCTAAAATTATCCCCAGCAATCCGGAGTCCACGCTGATGGACACATGCCGAAAAAATATACTTCCAGCAATAAGGCTCTGGACGGGCGCCACTCAGTTCAAAGATTGGACGGCGTTCATCATAAGCGTTGTCCCCGCAAAGAAGAATGTGAAGGACGCCCGACTACTGGAAATACTGATCTCCGTCGCTGATGATAGGGAAAAAGCATCCCTACAACAATAACAACAACAACGTCAATCGTGGTCGTGACGGTAAAGGAAAGCATGCCCTTATCGTCAACATGTCCAAAAAGACCGCCATACTGGATTAGAAGCCAACAGAAGCTCCAAAACCAAGAAAGACTTATTCTTTCGACGAGGATGACGTCATGGCAATTTTTGACGTGCTGATGAAGGACAACAAGCTCCAACTTTTCGACATCAAATGCCTTGATGAGGCAGACAAGGTCGATGACCCCAAGTACTGCCACTACCATCTATACGCCCACCACCCAACACGAGATTGCACCTGCTGCATCAGATCCAGGTCCATCCCAGCCGCCTACAATAGACAAACAAAAGCAGAAGGAGACGCACTTTGACAAACCTTTGCAGAAGGATACAACTTAGGGGCTGGAGAAGCCCTACAACTTCGATATATTGGCACAGTTCGCTAATACTCCAGCTAAATAATCACTCTCTGAGCTCCTCCGTCTTTCTAAAGATCGTCGTGATGCACTAAGTGAGGCATTGCAGAATGCCTACACCTACCTGGCCTAGGTCAAGCTGCCGACTAAAGATCCTGTAGCGTGTCCCTACTGCAACAATGTGATAGAGGCAATACCGAACATCACGTTCTCGCAACAGGACATGTTGCTAAAAAATAAGAGGCATGATCGCCCTCTGTAGTATACAGGGTATATCAGAGCCATCAAGGTGGATCGGACGCACATTGACCCCGGTTCGTCTCTCAGCATCATCCTACGCAGTTTGCTTCAGATCTTAAGAATCCTAATGCATCGGCTGACAGCAACCAATTCTACCATCAACGGCTTCAATGCTGGAAGAAGCTGCCCTCTGGGAAAGATTCGCCTGAAATGTCAGATTAGCGACTTACGAACAGAGGTCACTTGCTACGTCATAGACGTAGACGTATCCTACAACGTCTTAGTGAGGCGTCCATGGATACACGAATACATGATTGTGACATCGACTCTGCATCAATTCCTGAAGTATGTCGACGATCACGGTATCGTTAGGACAGAATTTGCAGATGTTGATCCGTTCAAAGGAGTCGAGACATATTCCTCTAACTCGATCTTGTACAAGCAAGCCCACCAAGACGAAGGTGGTAATGACGCTGACGATAAAGCGGAGGCTGGAACCATACCAGATGAACCCTTAAGGGTCCGCCTCAAAGGACGTGCCCCTAACACATCCCCTCCATTCATGGTAAAACTTCACAAAAAGGCACCAGAACCTCTGGTCGTCTGTCTGCGGAGACCGAGTCGACCACCAAAAGAGGACCCAGCACCCATGAATGCTTTCGAACCCCTAGTCATCAAGCTTCGCAAGAGGCCTCCGAAGCCGTCACTCACACTAAGGGCAGATCTCAGGAGAGATGAACTCGGAGATTATGCGGCTGCCCATGCTTACGTCCCTTCTCTAGATGATGTAATCCCCGTAGACAAGATACCTTACTTTATTAATAAAGGGTTGTCTTTGAACTACTCTGATGTTGCACATTTGAGTACAATGTATCTCTTAGAATACGGTATAGGGTTACAACTACACATACGGTATAGGGTTACAACTACACACAAGTAACTACCACCTACGCCGTGAACCAGATTCTCCCAAGTCGATGTGCCTACTTTAGAGTACTGGCCACAATGAGGGGTAACAAACTCATCATCTTCAGAAAGGTAGAGGGTCGTCGAGACCTCCCTACGGAAGAACCATAATGTGATAGCGGTAAAATACAGTTGTACCGCTATAGCTCACAAACCAAGCGCATCATCCAGAATATGGGCTATGACTTAAAGATTGACAAAGGCTTAAACTACGGCATGGGCCGACGTCTTCCTCTGCGTCTTCTCGCCCCTGCAGGCAAATTTGAGGCCTACTACCAGTGAAATCGTCACGACCTGGGGTATGTTACACCACCATCAACTCCTAAAGATTCAGAAGAAAAAGATGGACTGCATTCTCACTCTTCGAGATCCTCCTCTTGGGATTCCGACATGAGTATTGAAGATATGCTCAGGCGAATACTATCTATCAACATGGTGTCCACTCACTCAGAAGAAGATGACGACCAGCCTCCCAAACTCTTCGAGGTAGAACCATGGGCACAATGCTTAGACTCACTATGAGAGTTACGTTTCCGAAACAACGAGAACCTCCCACTGAGGACGAATTCATACAAGTCGATATAGGCAACGAATCCTCCTTTAAACCTATCTTTATCAGAAAAAGTCTGTCCGGTGAATATCGTGAATCCTTGATACAACTCGTAAGAGAGTATATCGATGTCTTTGCCTGGAGCTATGAAGACATGCTAGGATTGGACCTCCAGATCGTGGTCCATAAACTCAACATCTTGCCAGATGCTAATCCAGTAAAACAACAACAACGACAGTTCCGTCCGGACATCATGAACGCTATCGAAGCTGAAGTGAACAAATAGATAGCAAACAGCTTTATCCGCGAGGAGCAACATCCAGACTGGGTGACCAACATCGTGCTGGTCATCAAGAAGAATGAAAAGATCTGAATCTGCATAGACTTTTGTGATCTAAATGCGGCATGCCCAAAGGACAAGTTTTTGCTCCCAATCACGGACATAATGATCGACAATACTTGTGGTTTTGAGCATATGTCCTTCATGGACGGATACTCGGACTACAACCAAATCAAGATATTTTCGGACGACGACAAGCAAACGTCGTTACGAACACCGATAGGGGTATATTGCTACACAATCATGTCATTTGGTTTGGAGAATGCAGGTACAATATACCAGCGAGCTATTGTAGTGCCCCTCTCCGCATTGGCACTATATGCAAGAGATATCGGTTTGCTGACTCCAAAATGATACCTTCCTGAAGAGCTCCTTGTTGAACCAGAAGATGACTAATTTAGGTGAGTGGGCAGAACTTCATTCTCTGATTCTTGCATGCCTTAATAATGAATCTAAGTTTTTGTATTGCTTGTTTGCTAAAAGATAATGTTCATATGGGAATGATAGAACGAGAACATGCATGTTTAACTAGAGAACTTGTATGTTTGTCATTGAAAAGAACCTTGCCATACTAAGTTAGAGAATAGAATGTTGCATGCTTAGAGCACGAACACCGCTATCGAACGAACTCTTTCCATGCTAATAAGAAGAGTAAAAAATGCTTGAACATGTTCCTTCATTATGCTAAAGAAAGAGTAGAATTGCATGGTTAGCTAAAAGAGATAGAGAACTGCTTCTATGCTTGCATAAATAGAGACTATTACATGTTTTCTTTATATCATGCTGTAAAGATATAACCGTTTGAAATGCTTGAACGGTATCAGAGAGATAGCGGCCAGTCCACATAGAGACAGAGATGGCGGCCTGTCCGCACAGAGAAGAGATTGATAATATGCTTGTTTATTGAACTGCTGCATCCATATAGAGTGTATTTGATAGAGTTACATTCATGCATTGGTCTTTAGGCAACTTGTGCACAAGGATAATCCCACGACCGGTTCCTGGGGCACTGGGGACCGTTCTCCCTAGGAGGGATCAGAGGAATACCCTGAGGAAAAGAAGTCCTCGTGATCAGGGGGTGTTCATGTCTATTAGATAGCTGGTTCACGCGTCAAAGAAGCTACTATATGAGCGAGTATATTAGTGCAGTGCTGGGCCGTGATAAGACTGCTACAAATCATGAGAAAGTAGACTCATGGGCCATCATATAGTTAGGTCGCATGATAGGATTCAGCCTTCTTGCTTACCTAATTGTTTGATGCAGAGACGGACAAGAAATAAAACATATGTGTTTATGTAAATTGTTGCTAACTTGTATGTCTGTTGCAAGAATAACCGTTCGACGAAGGGTAAGAATCACTGAATAAGTGATATATATGTTATCAAACGTGTTGTCTTGTATAAAATGCTTTCATAGAGAAGTCTAGTTTACGTATATGCTTCTATCTCGTTCACACGATAAGATGATAATTATTGATAAGAGAGAGAGAGAGAGAGAGAGAGAGAGAGAGAGATGATAAGAAGATAGTCCACTAGATGCATGCTAGAGTCTTTAAAGAAATGAATATGGCTCACGAGACACACTGTGCACCAGAGTTAGTAAATGAACTTGCATATCGTGTTTGAACTGCTCGTCTTGTATTGCTTAGTTATATTGTACTGAACTCTGATTTCAAAGATGTTTCCAAAAGAAGTAATATGACTCTTATCTTGTGCCGCATGTAACGAACGTAGGTAAAACTAGAAATATCACTAGTAATATAATATTTTATCGCATGCTTACTTAGTATTGGTTTTAGAGGGTGTTAGTTCTGTTTGTTGATTTTATACTCACCAGTACTTCCCCAAAGTGCTGACCGACCAACAGTTTGCTCGTTCGCAGGTGCTGGATTGTCCGAAGAACCAATAGCCGTGCCTTATCCCTAGGACCCAAAAATCTGGTGTCGATGCCTTGAGCCATATCGAGATGCTTTGAGCTGCTTTTGTATAGAGGGACATAATGTATGGAACAATGTCATTGTATTCAGAGAACCTCGTGTCTTGAGCTTTGCTTCGTATACTAAGATGGTCTATTGTTTGTAACAATGCTCCTCCGCTGCAAACTCGATCAGTTCGATGATAACCAAGACGACTTATGTTGTTGCCTTGTGCGAGAGCATCTCCAGGCTCGCACGACATCACGTCCCGATGAGAAGGACCGTCCCACGGGAGAGCTGGTACGGTGATTCACGTCCGGTAGGGGCGATCAGGGCTGCGTAAGACCGAGGCATGACAGCTACGGGCACCATCTTCCGTGAACATCTGCTCAAGATAGTCGAGTGTTATGTTGATGGCATTGTCGTCAAACTTCTCTTCCAAGATGACCATCTCCATGATCTAAAGATATTATTTGATCTGATGCGTGCGCACCAGCTCAAGATGAACCCAACCAAATCCTTCCTAGGAATCTCCAGCGATAAGTTCTTGGATTTTTTTATAACTTTGAAGGGTATCCACATAGACCCAGACAAGACCAAATCAATCCTTGAAATACATCTGCCAAAGAACCTCAAAAATATTGCGGCCTTCAAGGAAGATTGGCATACATCAGGAGGTTCATAACAAACCTCTTTGCCAACCCTTCACTCAGCTTATGAAGAAGAGAGTCTCCTTTGTCTAGACCGAAGAATGCCAACAAGCATTCGATGACATCAAGAAGTACCTCTCGAACCCCCCAGTGTTGGTGGCCCCAGATGTTGGAAAATCATTCTTTCTTTATGTACATGCGATGTATCACTCTCTCGGTGCTTTACTAACCCAGAAGTGTGATACAAGCCATGATCATGCTATCTATTATCTTTTAGCAGAATGATGGTCGACGCGGAGTATAGATACAATCCCGTGGAGAATGAGTGCCTCGCTTTGGTATTTGCTATTTAGAAAATCCGACATTACGTGGTTGGACAAACGATTCATGTGGTCTCGCGAGTCAATCATCTCAGGGTCCTCATGACTAAGCCAGAGGCACTTAATTCTCGCTTGGCTACGTGGGCAATACTGCTATCACCATACGATATGGAATTTGTTTGACAGAAGGCGGTCAAAGGCCAGGCATTGGCTGACTTCCTGGTAGCTATCCAGTGTCAGAAACCTTGAAGCTTTACATTGAGATCCCCGACGAAGTACTGGACTCGAACATGATGATGGGAGAGGCCGTTTGGCGAATGATCTTCGACGGTGCTTCAAGGATAGGGCCTAACGGCGATATCGTTGCTGCAGTCGGGATATTGTTGATTTTCCCCGATGATATGGTTATCCACCGCGCTTACTCTCTCACCGAGCCTGTTCCAACAATATAGCATAGTACAATGCTCTCGTTATTGGACTCAACTCGCTAAACAAGTGGGAGTGGACTACTTAGAGGCCTACGACGACTCCAAGATGATAGTTAGTCAAGTTCGGGACGAGTACGAAGTCTGGCATGAGAACTTGATTCCCTACCACCAAGTCGCACTCGACATAATATCCACCTTCGACGCGTTCTTCATAGATCATGTGTCGTGTCTACAAAACATTGAGGCTGACGCTCTCGTTGGTCTCGCAGATTCCTTTGCAATCTCGGTTAACGCCCATCAACTGATCATAGTAGTCGATCAAGAACTGGTCTACCCGAAAAACAACCACTGCATGTGTTTGAGTTATTCTGCGAAGGCAGACATCAACATCCAAGACTGGAGACTCCTATTCATAGACTATGTAGTCTATGAAATTCTGCCAGAGGATCCGAAGGAGGCTACTTCCATCAGGAGATGTTCCCTCCGGTTCTATTACGACACTGCTACCAAAATGTTGTATCATCGTTCCTATGACGGGCTTCTACTGCGGTGTTTATCAAACACAGTAGCAAAGCAGGAACTTCATGAAGCTCATGGTGGTGTTTGTGGTGTCCATCAACTCGGTCCGAAGTTACTGGATCGTCTTCGGCATATGGGGCTATTATTGGTCGACAATGGTAGCATATGCCATCAACTATGCAAGGAAGTACCGGATGTGCAAAATTCACGCAGGCTTCATCCGCCAACCCTCAGAATTCCTATACCCAAAGGTAGCATACTCGCCGTTCGAAGCGTGGGGAGTGGACATCATTGGACCGATTAGCCCTCCGTCATCGAAATGGCACCGGTTTATTCTTGCCATAACCGATTACTTCTCCAAGTGGGCGGAGGTCGTTCCGCTTGCTGAAGTAAAAATGTCAAACGTGATCAATTTCGTCAAACATCACGTCATATACCGCTTCGGCTTGCCATAGAGGATTATCCATGACAATGGTCCACAGTTTGCAAGTCACGCTTTTTATCGATTTTGAGATAAAAACCGAATTCAGAATGTAGCCTCGACTGCCACAATCCAGCAACAAATGGGCTGGCAGAGACATTCAATAAGACCACCATAAAGCTACTCAAGAAGTTTGTATCTTCCAACAGGCGTGACTGGAATGAGAAGCTGGACGAGTGTCTTTAGGCCTATCACACAACGGTCCAAACACCGACAAGCAATACTCCGTTCCCTCTAGTCTACGAGAGCGATGCCGTACTCCCCCTAGAGGTCCAAATTTCCTCACTCCGGGTTGCCCTCTCCAACCAGCAGACAGATGACGACAACCACCACAAATAGCTACAAGAGTTGGAAGCACTCGATGAGAAGCGCATCTTAGCTCAACAGTGCATTAAGTTATACCAAACACGTCTTTCGAGAGCTTTCAACAAACGAGTCAAGGAAAGAACATTCAAAGTGGGTGATCTCGTCTTGACAGTAAGAAGACCGATGGTTATGACACACAAGATGGCTGAAAAATTCCAACCCAAATGGGAAGGTCATTTTGTCGTGGAATCAGTATACTCCAACGGTGCCTACCGGCTCGCAAAACCTAATAGAGACTTGCTCATGATGCCGATCAATGACAAGTTCCTCAAAAAGTACTATGTCTAAGCTTGACTCGTACTTTCCCTATCCCCAGCAGGACAATCAAGATGCATGGTGTTTACAATTTCCTTTGCTCATTCCCAACAAGTGTGTGTGTGTACAACATGAGTTTTCCCCCTACAATTTATTGTAAAAAGCTATTATCTATATTCCGAAGTACTGAGTACGCCACCGATAATTGATCCTCAAAATCTCCCCAGTGGAAGGGGCTCTCAGTAAACTATTACCCAGTTAGTTCTCTGGGATATTTGTTCATGTCCATACCATCTATAAACTATCCCTACTAGGGTTTATCATGTTCGTACTACCTCTGAGCAAACCTTCCTATTTCGACTATCGATTATCACGTCCATAATATCTCTGATATCGGTCATCATCCAAACTTATCACCCATACTTAATTCTAAGTACGCCAACGGTGATAAGGCCACAAAACCTATCACGTCCATATCACCTCTAATAGAATTTCTGTTCAAACTTATTACTTGCACTCAAGTGCGCAGGAAGTAATAGGTCCACCAAAATCCCCCAGTGGGATGTCCTTAACAACTACGATGTTGTATTACGTCTGTATTACCTCTAGTACAATATTCAAGCTCACACATAATTGCAGCAAAAAAGAGAAGCTTTTATTTCTTTTGAATAAAGGAAACAAGGAGCTGACTACATTGATGGCTTACTAATGCCTCCATCAAAATCAAGCAATACAAAAAAGAAAAGAAGAGCAAAGCAAAAATACTAAGTGTTATGCATTAGAACACAACTCTTCTATTCACCCACGATGCCGGATGATGTTATTATCTAAGGGCGCTCTGACTCGGTGCTCGACTTCTCTAGCAATGGCCTCGGGATCTTCATAACGGACATAAGCCTCGTGTTTGTCATCCATCTTCTGAGGGTAACTTCGACGACAGCCGTGTTCTTTGCCACTTGGCTTGACTCGGCACGGATAGCTTCCTCCTCTTGCTGGGCTTCCCTAAGGTTATTTCCCAACGTATCAAGTCAGACCTGGAGCTTCCTGATCTCCTTCGTCACTTCGGTTGTCTCCTGAGTCAGGACATTCTACCTTGTGAGGCAACCCTCCCTGAGACAATTTAGTTTGTCACGCTCCTCACACAGAGTCTGGAGGTCGCGCTGCAAACCATCCCGCGATGACACATAAAGGTTCTTTTCCAGCTCCCTGGCCTCTAGAAGCTGACCACCACTACAACAAAAATATCTTTTTATGACGGCTAAAAGCGTCATAAATGACATTTTATAACGTTTTTTAGTAAGCACCCATGTGTTATAAAAACCAGTGTTATAAATTTTTCTAAAAGCATTATAAACGTTCTCTGCATATATCACTTTTTTTTTTTCCTAAAAACATTATAATAAGACGAACATATATAACACTTATTTTCCAAAATCTTATAAATAAGTTTTATATATATAACACTTATTTCCAAAGAGTTATAAATAGAAAATCTATATATAACACTTATTGTTTTATACTGTTATATATATATATATATATATATATATATATATATATATATATATATATCACTTTCCAAAGCGTTATAGAAAAGCAATACTCAATACTGTTCGATTTCAGAACATTCATTTTGAACCAGATACAACATAAATTATTTCAATATAAATTTAATAAACACTTAAAACATTATTTTTGAATTAAAAATATTATTTAATCTAGTTCCATAAGTACATAATACCACATCTTAATACATTTTTCAAAATAAATCCAAATACATATATATATACATCCACTAGTAAGTTGCACCCTCAAAACTATTAGTAGCTTCCTTTGGCTTCAAGTTTCAATAACACCATCAAAACTGTCGACATCAACCTCAAAACTGTCAACACCACCCTTAAAAACTGTCAAGCAAAATCCTAAAAATGAAAACATCAAATAACCATGATATATGACTATTTATAGCAAAAAAAACATAGAAAATCATAAACTATATATCATCCTAAAATCGACATAAACAAGAACAAAGTTGTATAATTGGGCAATCAAGAAGTTCATGCCAATCCTACTAATGGATGAGATGCACCCACAAATGATACTGCCACTTACAACACTCACAAAATTACCCTCCCAACACGTGCAGAGCATGTGAAATCAATAGAGATCACAAATTTTTTAATTGAACAATTTATGGTGCGGTAAAAAAAATATGGAAAAGAAATTAATTCCAAGAAATTATTTTTCTAGAAAAAAAATTCCATAAGAGTTTAAAAATTTTCTATGGAAAATTTAATTTGGTATTTGATTGCCATTATTTTTCACGATTTTCCATGAAAAATGATATTTTCCTATGGGTCGAGCAAGTTTTATTTTCCACAATTTTGAAGAAAAATATAAAAAATGGTAGTTTTTTGAAAAATGATTCCATAAAAAATATAAACTATTAAATACTACAATTGGTGGAAAATTTGTGATGGAAATATTTTTCATGAAAAAAAGCCCATTCAAATGCACCCTTAATGTAAGAGTCATTTTAGAAAGTTAAAAACCTCTCTGAGCTCTTATGTGTAAAACTTCTCCACGGTGTTTTGCTAATGTATCTTGCAAATCCCGCAAAATGAAGATCTGCTTCTCCTCCCCCTAAAGCTAGTAACTGGTGCAGAAAGCGACAAGTGAATGATCAATTTAAAGTGATGCATGATAATGGGCTATACAAATAGCTATATGCTCAAATTAAGACCCAAGTACTGACTTGATCAAGGGAGTGGCAGTTGGCAGATGTCACAGATAAAATCTCTTCTAGGCCATCATTGTTAGTTGTCTTGTGTAGTCGGACTACATTTTGGATTCCTTCTACATGAGAAGCACATGAGATCCTTGCAGCTGACACTTTCTTCTTGAGCTCTAATATTGCCTACATCCAGAAAAATGTCGTAAACATAGATGGACAAGTAATTAATAGTGGATGAGGAATATAGTAAAAAAAGCTCGACTATGGAGTCATGGATACATTATCATGGAAATCTAGACAAGACTGGCAAAGCTTCTCAATAGACTGGAGGTGTTTATTCTGCCGGTCCATATGATCTCACTAGTGCTCATGATGAAAAAGGTGGAGCCTCCCATATCAGGTGAAATAACACTGTGAATGAAGGACGTTGATCTAAGAAGTGAACATTGATGTAAGAGGCAGAGCTCAGATGCTTAGGCCTAGTTTGGATTGTAGTTTGAGGGATAGGTATTTGCTCAAACATCCCGGAATGCTGGTTGGGCCAGCACCAGCATTCACCAAACGGTTGATTGAGCCTCTGAATGGATGGGTGTGTATGCGTTGGATGGAAACGGAAGGCAAGACACATGAACTACTTCATTGTGTTTGTCCAGATATGGAGTAGAAATGAAACATGACTATAATTCAAACTAGCCCTCAGATGTCTTGAGATTTGGAAGACTTAGTAAGTTCTAATGTACAAAACACAGGAATCATAAGAGTATAAGACAAATGGCCCTAGGACGCTAAACTCAGACTATTAGTGATTTCTGATCTGATTGCGAGCAGAACCTTCAAATCAAACATATAAAAAACAGATCAAAGTAGAATGGCCTACAGATAAGTATAACCATGTAAAAGATGCTGCAAAAGAGTGAATACCTTTATTTCACTCTCCTCCTGGGAATATCGTTCTTTTAAGTTACCATTTATTGCTAGTGAACGGTCGATGTATTTGTCTCCTATGGTATGTGTATGTACTGTTTCATCTTTTATATTCACTTTTTTGTTTAATTCTTTAAGCTGCAAGAATGTACAAAGTCTTCCTCAGCAGAAACAGAGGTGAAGTTTCAGCTTTAAAAGATTGGAAGCCATGCTAAGATCCGATACAGCCGATAATGATACGGTTTGGCATGTCCCAATACGATACTGGTCGTACTGAGCCGATATCGATACTGTCCGATACGGAAACTGGGAGTCCTCTTTTTCTGTCAATTCGACAAAAAAAATTGAACGAAAAAGACTAATCAGCAAGGGTGTAAAAATATAATAAGGTTGTAAAAGCATGTAAAAAGATTTATCTATCGCAGGTAAACCAATCGGGATGGGTGATTACTATTTCTTTCAGTTCTAAAATTACTAATAAACAACACATGAAATACTTAAAATTATCCCTAAATATATAAAATATTTTTTTCTAAAATTTTAATAATTTATTAATAATTACTTGCTTTCCGATATCAAAAAATCCGATACTCCGATCAGAAACCACCGATATTGTCGATACCGCTGATCTCGATACTCATAGGAAGGATCCGATATCGATGCCGAAAGTGTGAACCTTGCTAATATGGTTGAATAAGATACAAGCATTACCATTACTATGTTAAAGCAGTTAACTACATAGAGTCGAGAAGAAAAAGGCAAACCTCAAATACTTGAGATGTTAAGGTACAAGAAAATCAAGTAGGGGAGAAAATGATAAATATCAATGGAATATGAGAATCCCTTCAATACTTGGAGAATATTTACCTTTAATGCTGCATGTTTGAGTGATGTAGAGCGAATGTAAGCTTTGACTAGTATAGATATAGTAATATCCAGAGGAATTTGCCGATGCTTGTCCCATAACCATGGTGAGCTCCCATCACAGAATTTCCATATAGTTTCAGAATTGACAAAACCAGGAAAATAGAAAGAGTTCATAATATCAAATTGCAAGGGATGATTAGATATCTGCTTAGAAAGACTATTATGATTTATTTCATTAGAGTAACAGATTTGACTTACTGAATGTCTGCTTTCATACTATATGAACTATGTAGGACTTCAGGGGCAACAACATGGTTTTAGACTATTAACATACTATCTACATCAATATCAATAGCATAAATAATTGAATTTTAATGTTTAGTGTAACAAAAAAAGCAACAGAAAACATAGACCAAGAATATAACATATGCTATACTTAGGGTCAGAATCAATAAGCATGGCAGCCCATCGAAGAGGATTTAGCAGAAAACTGGATTTGCTGAAAGTGAACCATATCTACATTGTAGTCCTTGCTTGGACCCAGATGTTCCAGAGGCTTATCATCACCCCTGAATCGCTTCGAAAGCATTTGAACGAGGGGAGAAAAAATTAAAACAATATTTAGATGAATAAACAAAAACAAAGGAAATTGTTCAATAAAGCAAAGCTATGGCATTTGGTAGCAAGAACACCTGAACAAGATTGAGTGATGTTGACTCGCCCCTATAATAGTCATTCTTGTCCATGTGAAGGACCTGCAAAAAAAATAAACATCGACGATTTTAGTCTGTTGTCATCAAGAAAACTTGAACATAGCATTTGATTTATTTATATTAGAAGCTTGAGATCAAAATACCAACATATCCAAATCTAGCCATATATCCTCCAACTGTATCATATCTACTTTTGTGTAGTAGAAAAGACATTGACAGTTGGTATGGCATATATTTATTCTAAATAAAAGAATGGAAGATTCAAGCATAAACATATAAATAAGCACTCAAGCAAAGAAGTTCGGAGATTTTTGCAATGATAAATTAGAACTTTCCGAGATAACCATATTAATTAAAACCTTAAATCTTAAACCTACACGTGTATTAATATGTTGGTGCCTTTTTCACCAATTCACAACAATCAATTATCATACTTCTGAACCTATACAGATAGCTGCTTATGTTATGCTTAGTATCTTGTATTTTCATTGTCGATCCCAAACCCAGATAATAGAAGAGGATTTAAGCAGAAAAATGGATTGTTTGGAACCAAAGGACAGGTCATTACGGTCATTCATATCTATACACATACAGGCTTATGAATCATTTTAGGACACAAATCCTCCGACCCAACATAGACACATCCTCCGACCCTTACCTAATGATATATATATGTTACATAATATGCAAAATAGTAATTCAGATCTTTTGATGTTTGCAGGTTCGCTCTTATTCTGACAATGAGCATATATACCACAGCCATAGACACCACATCCCAACTTTTCTTTAGAGATGAATCATTTTAGGACTGGGAGCAAAATTTCCCCTTGTCTAACCATTCCTTCAAAGGCACTTATTTTTTAAAATAATATAAGACCAATAATTAGTTGGACATAAATATATTAATTAACTCAAACAACAGGATTGCATAACCAGTTCAGGCTAAGTTATACTTGAAAGAAAAGCAAGTAAAAAATGTGTGATTGGTACACTACCTAGGAAGCTCGAATACTCCAAAAGTTGTGTTGTATTCTCTTATGTCAACGTCAGGTACGTATTAGACACTGCATGGGCACTACAAAATATACACCAAAATTATTGCCGTGTCGATGTTGTCATGCCGTATCGTACTCTTACTTGTTCTGCACAGGCAAGATATTTTTTCTGGTATTGAGTTTGTTTTTGGAGTACTAAAGTAGACAAAGCATTGTATTTTTACTTCAGTAAAACGAAAATACCATCAGACAGAAGAGACAATATGTTCCACAACCTCTTCACAGATTAAAAAAAAATAGATCACAAGGTACAGTAAAATACTTGGAGATTCTCTTAGAATACTAAATAAAGCAATATTTATTATTTTTGACTCCAGGTAGCAATCTTAGCAAAAGAACTTACAAAAAATTACTACATTGTTTTCCCATAAAAAATAATTTTGAGGACCCAACCAGCTGATAGAAATTTCAAATCAATAAGATAGAGGCTTCATATAAACAATGATATAAGATCTATAAATGCATGAATAAACAAATGGAGTAAAAGCCAGAATCTGATACCCAACTCCCACCCAAATAAACAATCTTCTGGTGGTTCTGGCGCTGAGAGATGAAGGATACATAAGTCATATTTTTATTTGACAATAACTACGCAATATAACCCAAAGACATGAGTTTTAAACATAACACTGAAGCATTAAAATCAGAAAGTGAGCCATGTTCATAAGTTCCTCACTGTATTTTGAGCGTGACTTCACTTTGGCATGACAAAACATAAGTTAAGCTAGTGCATACAAAACATATATTGGAACAATATTGAAATGGTAGTTATAGAATAGATGACCACTAACCCATATTAGACTCAAAGATATCCAGGTAAGATTCATATAACTCGATTATTAAATAGTGTTGTTGCAAATAGAGGTGAATTTTCTAATCAGTTAGAGAACTCTATATTCTTACAAAATTTTCCCTGGCAAATCCTCTCTTGTAAATTACACCCTTGCTTATTAGTATCCCAAAGTAGAAAACTGTTGACAGGCCACAGAGCATTTTCACACAGCAGGTAATCAAATTAGAAAGTATTGAAATTTTCCTTCTCAAAACTGTAACAATGAGGATTAATCGTTCAGAACCTCAATCATTCGTTACATGAGCTATGACATCAATACCGGAAATAGATGACCAGAACATCTTTTAGCCACGAGTGTGTCAGATGTTTTTTATGATCAAAATCAGGATTCTGATCATTAGCTTATACCATGCTAACAGGACAGTACGTTGAACAAACCACATTAGCTTATACCATGCTAACACAACTTAGCACAAACCATCATGGGGAGAGTCAAACTGAGGTTGGGAATTATCATATATTATATAATCCCCAACAACATATAAATTAATAGAAAAAAATGTACACTTGCTTAATTTGACAAATTTATATGAAAATTTGACAATATTTAGCTTTTCATCATTGCCGCATATGTAAAATATATAGATTCTCATCTAAATTTAAGAAACTCGTATAAACATGTATGGATAACACATTGCTAGAATAAAGATAATATAAAAACCAACCATAATTAATAGAAAAATACCACCATTAGATCTAGTTCTTACAAGCCCATATTTAACAAATAATGTGTCGTCCAAAGCAAACTCATTATTCCATTTTCTTAGCAAAAATTTGAGGATAATGATGTATAGTAAATTTCCGGTATATACTTGAATAGAAAATTCTCTCCAATCCAAAATTTCTTCCACACAACTTTATAACACCCAAATTTATTCCAGTTTTCGCATAGCTAGCAAATAAAATTCTCCAACACACAAACTTTTTATACTGAGATTTTATAAGTCCCAACCGGTTTGTTGATCTGAAGCTTTAAATTACGCAAATAATGAATCTACATGAACTATAAATTCCAAAAATATTGTAGCCAAATCACATAATTATCCATATAATAGAACTCAAAATTACATTTCAAAGAGAAGATCACCAAATATAGTATGGGGGACAAAATTTCTTCAACACAAATTTATAACGCCCAAATTTATTCCATTTTTCGCATAGCTAGCAAACAAATTTCTCCAACTTACAAACTTTTTATACCAAAATTTTCTAACACCCAACTGGTTTGTTGATCTGAAGCTACCAAAAATTACCCAAAACAATGAATCTACATGAACTATAAATTCCGCAAATATTGCAGCCAAAACACATAATTATCCATATAATACAACTCAAAATTGCATTTCAAAAAGAAGATCACCAAATATATTAGGGGGACAAGACTGATATAGGGTCAGAAAGAAAGGTTGGAATGATCGACTTTCTATTGCAGCCAACAAAACTAAAAAATTGGAAAAGAGAGGTCATGTGTCTTAAAATCCAATTTTCTAGCCCAAATACGGCAGAAAGATCCGTAGAAATATATATTCATGTCATGAGAATGTCATATCTACAAATTTCAAATCGCAAAAAATCGTTTGAAAAAACTTGTCATTGCTCAGAAAATTGGGGGAAATGATGGCGACAACAAGCATTTTGGTTAAGTCAATTCTTACAGCGATAAAATGGTACGGATTATGGTGAAAGAAAGATAGAGGACTTCTGAACTCTAGATCTGGAGGAGAAGGGATTGTGAGTTTTCTCACTTCCTCTTTTTTTTTCTCTGAAATGGAAATAAGGAGAATGGAGCAGACATGACCTACAAACCCTATCAAATCAGCCCACTTCCACATCCAAACTTCTTCAATGGTAGAAATTAGGGCAAAATTAGAAAAGAAACCCTAACCTATAATGATAGAAATTAGGGCAAAACCTACAATTATAGAAATTTAGGACAGAAATTAGGACAAAACCTTGTCGCCGGCGGTGGAGGCTTTGTCACCGGCGATGGAAGCTTCGTCGCTAACGATGGATGAAGATACTGACGATGAACTATCATCATCTATCAGCTCTGCTGTCGGCTCCGGCCATCGAGAAGATGACCGGAGCAGTGGGTCTCCGACGACTGGAGAGTGGGTCTCGATGACCGGAGAAGCTCTGTCGTCGGCTCATCGACGAGAATGAGAGGCGGAGGAGGAGGAGATGAGGAGGAGGGGAGAGAGGATCGTGAGAAAACGAGAAGGGGAGGGGCGCGAGGGGAAGGTTTTTTACGATCGGGAAATTAGAAAAGGTGGAGGGCTGTCATGTTTGCTAAATAAATTTTTTTATAAACTCTATAACACTCGTATATAAAAGTATTATGAACGTATGAACAATATACGACGCTTAAACGTTAAAAGCGTTATAATAGGACAAAATCTCCTACACAGGTGTTTCTAAAACTTTATAACGTTTATATATAAACCATTATAATAACACATTTTCAAACGTTATAAAAGGATATTTTTCTTGTAGTGCATATTCATGGGACACCATTCTCCCCATATCCGTTCGTTCATACTGCTGCAGTTTATTCAGGCACTATTCCACTTCGATCAACTTCTGGCCGAGAAGGCCAGTCGTTTGTTCAAAGCCAGGAAGGGTCCTTAGTGAGTCGACCTAGCCTGTAGCAAAGTATTTAGCCCACGCAAAAGACTTATTTTGCTCCAACACGTTCTGAACTCCTTGTTTCAGAAACATATAAAAGTCCCGTAGGGAGATCCGTACAGTCTCGTCAATCTCCTCCAGGGTAGCTGGGATTAAAGGCGGCTGGACAAAAGAAGTAGCCGCAGGCTCAGCAGGGTACACGACGGTGTCCTACAATCCAAGAAGAAAAACAACAACTGAAGAACGATTGGCAGCCTTGCTTGTGGCCAAACTTTTCATAGTCGCGTGAAGTGTCTGGACACCAGGTAGCCTAGCAATAGAAAGCTGTGTAGCACTGCGACCTGGGATAGGAGTTTCGGGGTGCCCCGTAATCTTAGCACCCTCCTGTGTGCCTACATCATATTGCACTACGGTGGCCTCGGAGGATGGACCAGTAGCCGCTGTTTCGACAACACCGGGAACAGGCTCTTCGGGATGGCTCATAGCGTTAGCACCCAAGGAAACCCCGACAACAGACTGCCCGGTAGCAGATATTGGCGAATCGGCCACCACACTAGATAAACCGGCGACAGAGACCGGTTCCATGCCTGTCCTGGGGGGAGGTCCTTCAGAAGATTCTCCAGTCGCGGAGGAATGCGAGACTGATACGGGTCTTGTCCTAACCAGTCCATGCCCCTCCTCTTCTGCCACACCCTCTTCAACCGCCACGTTGTGTATTCGAACGGGAACAGGGGAGCCTGTCAAATTAGAACAACCAATGATCAACTTCACCCAGATAATTGAGAACTGAAGACGAAAGATCTCGCCTCTTGTAAAGTTATGAAATAACATACTTGGGGTAGGTAACGAGGTTTGCGGCTTGTTTAGAGCAGTTAGAGCTATCCCTATGGCATCCAGATCATCCACCGAGATATCAGCATCAGGATCCTCAAAGGTCCAGCTTGTAGTGGATCCTCTCGCCGCCTTGACAACGGGCTCTTCAGCAATAACGCCAGGCTCGGTAGAGGATGACGTTATCTCCTCTTCCCTATATAAAATTCCTGAGGCAGCAGCCCGGGGGGGGGGGGGGGGGGGAGTCTTCTCACTCCGGCTCCCGGTCTCTGCATAAACCCAGATAAACCACGAAGAAGAGTATCGTAGGGGGGACACAGTAATAAAGCTAAGAGGTTTTATGGATACCGTCTCGGCCTCAGAAGGAGTGTCTGGTTGGTAAACCACCAGTACAAGAGGCCCTACATGTTCTTCATCTTCCCCAACATCCCTAAAAAAAGGCTAACTACTGAGCCTTTTTCTCGAACCTGATCCTATAGCTATAGTCGGTTCACGTCTCCCTTTCTTAGAAGGCTGGGGGCTCCTCACCGAAGAGGCTTTGCGCTTCAATGGAGAAGTCACCAGGGGAAGTGGCTCATCAGAAGTGTTCTTCTCCCCCGTGGTTGACTCAGGGCCGACAAGCGGGGATACGGGGCGTCCCTTATGTCACGACCCGTACCCGAAATTTGGACATGAGCAGTGGGTACGTCCAGCCTACGCCGCAGCATCGGCGGTAGAACGCTATCTAGGTCTCAATACTACTAAACATAACTCACAAGATAACTTGTTAATGATCTCAACTCTATAAGGAGGATAATGAATAATGCATTGATCAACAATTCATAAGATACCCAATCACAATAACTATAGGAAAATAATGGCACGATAAGATATGAAGATAAGGAAGTACCGACATAAGTCAAGCACAACAACCCAAATACAACAATAATCTAGAGTCTAGCTATCCTAACATAAATAGTCTCAACAATAATACAATCCAAGTCTTAAGTTTAGAACAAATAAATACAGAGATATCTAGACCAAGAAGCTGTCTAAACGACTGCGGGTGGTGTCTCCTCTAAGGAGAGTGACTCCTCTATAATCTCCGGTATGTAGTCTCCCTCTACTCCTGGGCCATAGTGAGTAGGACAGAAGTCCTCAAGGTCCTCTAAAAAATGTTATCCAGTCAGGATTGGAGCGAAGCACAAGCACTAAACAACAGTTTCATTTATATTGACAAAAACTATAAGACAGTGTAAGGAAATACATGATGAAGAAATACTGGAAATAGCAAATACTGGAGAAATATGTAATCAGCAATAGTACTAACTAGCAATGAACAGATATATGAGAATGCTAGAAATGAGTGAACTGGAATAAATAAATAGGAATTCTAGCTAAGTATTGTGAAATATCAGTTTACTATGTGATCGGCTTGGGACTAGATCAAGCTTGTTATATATGATTGGCTATGATACATGTGAGGTCAGGCTAACCATCTGGTTAGCTATGATGCGAGCAATAGTCAGGCTAATCATATATAACAGGCTATGAGGCATGTAAATGGTCAGGCTATACCCTACGTGATATGTGGGGTGAGCTATGATGCACGTAAAGTGGAGTATGATCACACAATCTTGCTAATATTTTCCCATCCCTAGCTAGCACGATGGATTACAATCACGACTCCTCATGACATTTATCTATGATACTAGCCCATGTATCCACAGTGTCAGAATCAAGCATACTCTAAAACTAGAATCATAAAAATAATTAACATAATGAAAACTGTCAGAGAATGTACTCGTCTGTGGTCCTGAGCAAGGTATGAGGATCGATGTCCAAGGTGGAATCACAAAGACCTAATTATAAAAATATCAGTGTTAAGCGGTGTTGAAAACATATATATGCATACCTATTCTAGTTTAGGCATTTGGGTCGTTTATAGGTCACTTGGTCTCTTACTAGGCTAATACTGAAATTAGAGTCTATACTTATCCATAGAGTCGATTTCCAGGTGATGTTAGGTCTACACTAGCTAATCATAGGGTATACTAGACTATACCAATTAACATCTAAGGTATATCAGTTAATATTAGTAATTACTAGCTAATACTATAGCTAATAGATAATAACTTATACTATATATATCATAATGTATAAAGACTATATAACCAATAACTTGGAGTATCTTAATTGAATTATCCTAACTTACAAATACCCAACTCACTATCTCAAGGTAAACCCATGACCTTAACTAGGCCCTAATACCTAAATACTTACCTTGTTCCTTAATACCAATAACTTATCAAACACTAATTTATACCTACTCACATACCCCTAGTACTCAATGAACACCTACTGATACTTTAAGTATCAATCCTCTTCATTAAAATACCACACCCATACTCTGGTATCAGACCTCTCCTTGCCTATTTAATGATACATGTGTACCATTACTTCCAGCCTCACTTGGTACCAAGTAGGATACCAACCTATTTGTCACATACTCAACTCACTAGGATATAAGATCCTAATTCCTAACTGATACTTTACCTGATACTGCATAATGCTGCCTTCCAATGCTCCATGCACCCTGCTGTAGTGAGGTTTCCCCATTGCATCCTCTACTGCTCCGAGCCCTTGCTGTCACTACTGCACAGCTTGCAGCTACAGTAACTCCTAGTACTCGACATCCCTCATTACTGCACTCATATACAACCTCACTCGAATTCCTCACACAGTGAAGTCCAACTTGATTCAACCCCATATACACTTACACACTAAACTAACTAACACTAGTACACTTATAAACTTAGGAAGCAACAAAAAGAAATATATGATACCCACATAATAACCAAACTGACACCAAGTATCCTATAGTGTCAAAACTGAAACTGAAATATGCAAATAGGCAACATAATAACCAACTGCATCAACAACAATACTCCCTCTCCGATACTGCTGCTACCCAGGTCTCCCCAATGTTGCTGAGCACTCGAGTGCACTGCAATGCTACCCCAATAGCAGTTGCCTGCTCATTGGTTTATACATGCCCTCTCCTCTTGGCACCCTGCTGCACCCATATGTAGTCATCCTACACTGGAGTGATACCAAGGTACCAGTCTTCCTTCAATAACACAAGACCACACTCCTACATTAGCTCTGAAACACCAGTGCATTCTTCCATCAACCACATCACACTCTCACAGCCCTGAACCCAACTCCTCATAAGTTCAACTAGACCCGATCACTAGCTCACTAAACCCTCTGTATCACATGGTCTGCAGTGCAACAATTTGTGCATTTCCTATATATAGGACTGCTGCAGTGATACTCCAAATTAGCCTGCACATACTTTAGCACAAGTATGTACACAGTGAACTGATTTCCTCCTATCTCTATACTGCTACTGTTGAACAACTCATTCCCTGCTCTCTCCTCAGGTCCTAACCCCTTTTGTCTACAACTGAATATCCATCTTTAGCCTCACATGAACCAAATATCGATACATTATCAATGCACTCCCAGTGCACACTGTGCACACCATAGTGAACTGATTCCCCAACTACACTGTCACACAGTGAACTGCAATGACTGAGGAACCCGATTCCCATACCGTCCCATGCCATATATACATCATTACATATACATACATACATTTATACATTCATCTATATAGGTATACGTATCCAAAACATCATATGAATAGGTATACTTCCTATCAAACATTTTATCAAGCACCTAGTGTGCATAGCTCTAGGATACTCTTGATACACTATGAATCCTCATGCATAAACCCCAAATAATAATTAAAACATATATATATATATATATATATATATATATATATATATATATATATATATATATATGATTAGGGTTATAAAAACTAGGGAAAATGCATCCTTGGAACACAAAAACCCCCAAATCCATATGACACCATGAAGTAATCATCAAGTAGACCAATAGAGACTCATGCTCTCCCTTAATAGTCATTCCTAAGTCAATGGGTGGGCTCCTAATGGCCAAACAATTGACTAAAATATGAATTAAATGAGGGTTTCCATATTTTTACCTATTGGAAGATGGATTCCCAATGTAGCTTCTTCTTCTCCAAGACTCCTTGTGCCCAAGCTTCTAGGTCTCTTTTGATGAGGAAAGAATGGAGGATTTGAGTCTTAGAAATCTAAAATTTATGGAGGAAAAGAAGGGTTTTCTTGGGGGCTATTTTTAGGGTTTCTTCATGAGTGATGAGTGGCTTTGAGGGAGGCTCCCTCTAGCTTTATAGGGTCGGCCACAATGTAGGGTTAGGGTTTTGTGGATGCACAATGACTCCTTTGCCCTCAATGGCTTGTCATAAAGAGTTATTTAATGAGGGATTTAGTTTTAAGTGAGGGATTCCACTAGATGCTAATTAATAGAATAGGGATTAGTCTAGTGGGTGTTTATTTAGTATAATACAAGGTCTATTGTCACATTAAGTCTAGTCCACTAACCCATGACATCAATGAAAATAATATAATGTATATTACATATCATGCAATTATTAACATAATAAATATAAATATGGTAAATGACAAAAAATCTCCTACTCTAGAAATGTGGTAGTGACACCTTACCTCTCCCCAGACCTTTCTTGGACTTGCTACCTGAGGGCATCGGCCTAGTGCCCTTAATGAAACTAGTCCACCAATCAAATCAAAGTTGAGCGGTTGCACGTTTACAGATACATAGAAATTAGCTGCCGCATAAATAATTTATGGGGTAGCGCTAGTATCAGACAACGTGAATGACGCTATAGTGCCTACTGCAACGTAATAGTCCCAGGTTCGAGTACCATTAAGAACGCTACCTTCAAAGCCCAGACAAGGGCTTGGGTTGCCAAGCATAAACTGGATGTATTCAAATTGATGAGCAAACCTGCTCGGTAGGTAGGGTTCTAAGAAAACAAGGTTTCGATTCTTATACACCAGATGCTAAGGTCGGATGGAAAAAAGCCAGTAGAAGACCCTCGGCAATAAGGCCTTCCTGCCAGCACCTCCGTCATGTTGCACTCTGTGAACTTGGGAACTGAGACGAAGAAATAATAATGATCCAGAAAGGCGAGTGCATGCCGGCATTCGAGAACCTCATTGTAGACCCAAGGCATCCTACAATACCGACGAATGAAAGCATCTTCGTCCGTCGTGTTCCCCTCCAGTCCAGGGTCATCAGGGGAAGGTAATGCATCAACAACCAGCTTATTAGGTAATGGTAGGACATCTCGACCTAGTTGAAATCCCCAGAACCTCCATGGTCCATCTCTTTCTCCACGAAACTATGAAGCCCATGATGAATGCTGCAAACCATTGCAGTAAGTAAAACAAGCTGGCCACTGAAGACTAACTTCACCACCGGAAGAATGAGGTTTCGGCTGATCCTTTCGTTCGTTCCCGAGCCCCTCGGGACTACGCAGTTTCGCAACCATATCATCAAGAACCCGGCCAGCGAGCTTTGTCAGATAACGACTGAGTATCTTGGTAAACATAGCTGAAGGAGTCATTATGACCACCAAATCTGTCATTGATTTTAGATAATCTCAGACAATTGCGCACTAGCTCATTAACTCTCCTCTAAGACTGGGCCTCCGAACGTCGACCCGACCCGAGTCATCAACCGGGATGAGGTAATGATTCCAAGATATAATATAGGAGGAGTTCCCTTCCGAAATATTGTCCTTCTTCTTGGAAAGCTGTTGGCAGGTGCTGTGATGATACAACAATTCCTTGTATATGGCAAGGAACTCCGGGTTCTTCTTTATTTGTTCTCCCAACTCTTCATTGCTGGGAGTATATTCTTCGTACGACTCCTCTTCCCAAAGTAGCCATGAGATATCATAAATCTCGTGGAGTGAGAGCCCCATCTCCCTGCCCGGAGTGAATAATGTCCCGGTGCGGCAGCTGCACAGTTCAACTAAGGCAAGGAACAGAGCCGGGTTTGTCTCCAAGCCATAACAGGAGCCCTTATAGCATAGTACATATTAACTACTTTGAAGGTCTGCTCGTACTTCTCCAAGACCCATAAGGTTAAGTTATGTAAACCCCCTGATTTTTCAGAAATTTTTAAAAATCAAATTTCTGATTATTTTAGAATTTTTTGGAATTTTTTAAATAATTAAAATCAAGGTATTTAGAATTAAATAAATTTAAATATTTTTATTAAATATTAAAATATTATAAAAATAATATTTTTGGGTATAAAATAAAATATTAGACATAGGGTAATATTTCTAGAATTTATTGGACCCCGAAAATATTTTTAAAGACCTAAAAACTAATTATTTATTAAACCAAAATAAACCCTAAATAAACCCGGTTTATTTGTGACTCAAACCAACCCGAACCGGACCGACCCGGTCTAGCTGAACCGGGCCCAAACCCTGCGGGTCGGATCGGGTCTGAACCCGACCTGAAACCCGACCTGTTAACCCGTCTGAACCCTAACCGTTTCCCCGACCCTGCCGATTCCACCGCCGCCTCCGCCCGTAACCGCCGTGGCTCTCTGCCTCCTCCGCTCGCAACCGCCGACGACCCCTCGGTTCCCCTTCCTGCAAATCGCCGCCCGCTCCTCCTATTTAAACCCGCAGCCCCGATCGACACCCCCTCAGCCACCGTCAGCTCCACCTCATCTCTCTCCCCGCAACCCTAGCCACCGTCGTCCCCTGCCACCCCATCGTCCTCGTCTCTCCCCAGCACTGCGAGCAGCCCCGCCACCTCTCTCCTCCACCTCCAGCCTCCACGAGCGCCACCGCCTCTGCTGCCCCTAGACCAGAGCCGGCAGGTCGAGCTCCGCCATATTCCACGATCGATGCCTCGACGACCAGCCTCCACTCCGCCAGCGCGCCGCCTCACCGCCTCCAGCTTCGGCAGCCCCGGTCGACGACGACCCCGACGAGCAGCCACCAGCTCCGGCCATCTCCGGCGGCAAACAGGAAACCCTAACCCTAACCCTAGCCGCCGTGTCGCGACGTCTCGCGAAGCGCACGTTTCAGCCCTTTGCGGAGCCCTGTTCAGGTAGCCGATTCTCTCTCCTAGCTGCCACGTTTCCCGTTCCGTTTGATATGATGCGAACCTGCGTGACCCTCTCGATACCCGTGCAACCCGCTCGGTGTGTCGAGTCTTGTGGCGATCGCGAACTGCGATCCAAAATCAGAAAAATATTTACCCTATTTTTCCCCGGAACTGAGTGCGCCCCGCTAAACGGGATGACTTGGTCATGTGCGGACTTCACCGAAAGGTGCACGCCGTTAATACGGACGTGTGGGATTTCACGAAAGTTGATTTGGATGTGCGTGCATACCGAAATCAACGCGTATCCGCCGACAACACCCCATATCGGCCCTGTTCTAGAACTCATTGTAACTTCATGTACGCACATCATATCGAAATAAAACTTGAGCCATCAGACTCGTAGCAATACGCTGGTCCTGTGACCCAAGTTTGGTTCGATTCTGAGAACATTGACAAAATCGCGTATCGTGGGCCCGATGGCTCCACTTGACGGGTGATTTTGTGATCGGCTCATCGGAATCCAATTTTGGACATTCCGTTGGGTTTGTATCGTCATTCTGGACTTATGGACACTAAGTTTGACAAATTTGGAGAACATTGTCTCTGACATATTTTTCGGTGCGAAGCGGGCCACATGTGGACCCCGCTTTGACCAGAAACTGTCACTGTTGCCACTGTATCCAAATTGGACTCAAGGACAGGAAATTCTAGCAATTTGATGTCTTCTGAATCTGATGGTGATGTCTATTTCAGCAACCGGAGGAGTACCTACAAATCCCACTGATACCAGAGCTACAGTTGGAGTCAGAACCCCAAGCAAGTGTACCTTGTCAAAACTTGCAGTACCTGCTTCATATTGTTGTCTTGATTTATTCATATGTTGTTTATGCTTAACCTAAGACCGTGTGACATTTAGCGTCCGAATAATATTCGGGTGTCAACACTATACACAAAGTTGTGTAGCGTCACCTAGTCATGGATACCAAGACCCTATAGATTCTCGTGCTTGCATTATCAAGTACGTCATGCCTCAGGACACCTGATACTATTCATAAGACAGAATCTTCCTGAGATATTTATGGTAATTCTGTATAGGTTACATGATTAAGGACATAGATATTGCATGTGCTTAGCTATCATTATGACTTATTGCATCAATTAGAGGTCATAATCCTGCGTGACATGGACATGAGACGTGTGATTACATTGGGTGGAGAGAGTATTACCATATCAAAGGCTGATTATATTATATATATATTATTATCTGGAGGTGCTTTGGTACATATACTGGAGTCATGATACTACTTGCTTTGGCATATATACCGGAGTCGTAATACTAATGCTGCTATGGGTTTTCCCGACACAGAGCCTATAGTAGTCTCAGACTGAGTATGATTAAAACTCTTACTTGCATATCACTTAGCTGGTTATATAGTTTACCCTATTGATTAATTTATTGCTGCACTGTATTTATTTTGGCTTGAGTTATTTTGTACCTTGCTATATCCCCTGAGGACCTGGATTCCGGATTATGTCCCCAGGATTAGCAGACGAGATCTATCCCGAGGTATACGGGACAGGAGCATTAGCAGGAGCAAGAGCAGACACTGGAGCAGTACCAGAACCAGAGACGAGTGATCGCCAAGGATATCTTCTGAGTATATGCTTTATCCATACTCAGTATATGCTGTTGTTATCTTATTTCTTGACTATTGTACCAGACTCATTATCGGGTTGTTCCCCGAGTTTATGTTTTATTGAGATTGATATTGCTTTATACTCTGATATTGTTGTATTCATTTCTGTGGATGAGATTAGTATATTATATCCTTATTGTTGTACTACAGCTTAAGTACATCCTGATGGGTCCATTAAATTGGGTTTGCCCATCAGTGTGTGCTGCTGGCCATCGCCACTTGGCTAGTCCCTCGATATTTTGGGTCTGGGGCGTGACAAGTTAAACCAGGGGAAAATAATGCACCTAATTAAGCAACCATAGTCTCCCTGTTGGGTAAGACCCTTTAGTTGCCAAGCAGTTTAGGAAAGTCTCAGCATGGTAAGGATGAATGTTCGGTCCCATTTGGCTCGCAATGACACCAGGTACTAGACCCCGGAGAGCATATGAAGGTGACTACTTGAAAACCGTGATCTCCTTCTTTAGCTTTGAGCTTGGACGGATACGACCCACTTGGGCTCCTTTTTGATCTGGGTTAAAGTCCCCTCCATCCTCATTGGAGTGGCTATCATGTTAAAAGCCGATAATGACAGTTAGTGTTCCATGGAAGGCATATGCATCTTTATTCCACATGAAGTAAAGTTCCAGTCCTCTTTTATCTTCACCACCTTGGAGTCCAAAGTAATAAGGACATCCCCAAACAGAAAGATGGGCTTCGAGAAGAAAGCACCACCGTCAGTTGCAATCTGTCCAGAATTTATTTGGCTAAGCAGAAAAAATCAGGTCTGGTCCGCTATCATTTTCTGCCTTGCCTCCGGTTGACCCTTATCTATCTGGGCCAAGAAACTCACCACTTTACTGTCAAACCTCATGCCTAGTGCGGTTTGAGCCTGCCCAAGAAGTACTTCCCAAGAAGGAACCATGGGCAAAGTCATTACAAAATTCAAAAAAGAGAAAGTGGTCAGAACCCTCAAAAGACTATATGCACCACTAGCAAAAGTCGCATGCTATATCATCTATGTGGCCAAGAAATAGTTGACGCATGTCATATCAGCCATACGACCGAGCTACGGTGGGCACATGTGGTATCACTCATACAGCAGAGTCATGGTCGGTGCATGTTTCCCTATCCATGCATCCAAGTTATGACCGATGCAGGGTCCATGCGGCGAAGCCAAGTATAAGAATCCGCGCATATTCTAGATGATTTCTCATCCATGCGGCAGGGTTATGTCAAAAAGTCTGTGCATGTTCTAGATGAGTGCTCATCCATGCGGCAGACTGTGCACGAAGTATATATGCATCTAGAAGTTGTCTTCTCCGTTTCCCCTACCCTTGATCGGCACTTGGATATCCAAATGATACTTGGGGGCCTTCTCCTTGGCCTTTCCCTTAGAAGCAAAGTGTTTCCCCTTGTCGGCCATCTTGGCGGCAGAGGAAGAGGAAGCTTTGGAGGCCATGGCAACTGAGCAAGAAGATAAAGACAATAGAGGAAGCCAGAGATGAAGGAGGAAAAAGAACTCAAGTAGCAAGTAAAGGTTTTCTCTCTCCAAAAGAGCCCCTATATATAGTCAACAATAGGTAGCTGGAGATGATGGCAGCGCCTCAAATTTTGAGCTGCCTTTATCCACGTGACGGTTGGCAATGCTTGGCCTTTCAAATTTGCCTTTATCCCTTAAAACTGTCACCACCTCAGAATCCCAAGAGATCTTCTCGAATATCGAGTTAAATCCTTCATTAAATAAAGTTCTGATAGCCTGGAAGATTCGTCTATGCAGCAGCGTATCCATGTGATACTTCACCCATGCAGCCCCAATTGCTCACCCATGCTTCTTATTCAAAGTATTCCAAACTTATTAGTATGAAAACTTTGAAGGGGGTCTTGTAGAAGCATAAAAAATCCAGAGTCCATGCGCCCAGAAAAAGTGACCCTCAGAACCTAAACTTGGTGAAGACGGGCCGCATAGAGTCCATGCGCCCCAAAGAGATACTTTCAAAACTTGACTTATTGGAGTCGGGCCACATAGAGTCCATGCGGCCAAGGGACTAGTCTAGCATTCATTCGGCCCAGACATCGATGGTCGAAGGAACCTCATAGAGCCCTGATAGAGCATTAACTGCCTATCATAAAAGCTCTGACATATCCAGGAATGCTTCGAGGGTCATGTGGAAGGCGATACACTAAAAGACAGAAAGTCACGTCAGTATATTTATGACTCCGTCAGGCGTGTTGTCACGCTCCAGTCCCAAAATACACAGGACTAAGTCACGTGGAAATATCCAGCTGTCACATCTTCGAGGATATCCCAAATTAATGGATCCTAACGAAGAGTGCTACGCTGTCCTAAAATACTAACATGTCCAATATCAGTCAATCAACAGGTAAACTAATCTCATCCACAATAGAAACAGCAAGAAGTACTAAATAAACTGCTGGAAGATAAACACCAGTCTCAAGATATCATAGTACAACCAATAATGTCAGGTGGAGACAAACCTACTGCTATGACGAAATAAAATACTGAAATGATAGATAAAAGATAATGACTGGGGCATCGGCTGACTAGATAATGATGCACCCAATCCTAGGCAGAAGGCCTACCAAGTGATCACGAAAACTCTGATGGCTGCACCTCTAACTCCTCTGCGGTAGCGAACCTCGTCTCCTGTCCTGGCCCGTATACTGTGGGATAATATGCCTCGTCCAAATCTGAAAAGGTACCAGGTCCTCAGAGGGACGTAACAAGATACATAGAAACATACCATATATAAATACTGAATAAAGCAAATGCAATAAAGGGGTGTGCTAGCCATCTAAATGAATGCAATGTGTGGACAACTTTGGTACGTATGAGTAGGTGTAGGCATAACGTCCATACCGCTCCGAAGAACGGAGAATCTGCAAGTATATATACGTCCATACGCTCCAAAGAACGGGGAATCTGAATAATATAACGTCCATACCGCTCCGAAGAACGGGAAATCTGCAAGTATATATAACGTCCATACCGCTCTGAAGAACGGAGAATCTGCATAAACGGGGTTATTGGATTCGTGGCTCCTACGGATACTACGGATTCCAATGGGTGTATCCCATACGCCTACTAGTGGTCCTCCCCGCCCAATATAGATACACACAGTGAATACTCGACGTGCATACCACGCATCTATATGCTAGTCTCTACAAATAAAATATTCTGAGTTACGTACTAACCGTGATGCATGTCACATGCACCGATAGCTAGTCGAACACGCGGACCCGCATCCCAACATGAATATCACAGTAAAATATGTAAAGTGTCAGGTCCTGGAAGATATCAACGTATCCTCCTAACTGGGATGAGTCTACTAGTGACTAGGCCAAGTATACTAAATCATCGACGTATCCGTCGATAGCGCCCGAATCAATATCGGACGCACACAGTCATATGAAATAGAACAACAATATATCATACAACATATGCAGCATTAATTTAAAATAGTAAATATGACAAGGTATCTTGCCTGAGTCCTCAAGCTGTGAATACCAATAGCCTGCTCCTGCGATGTCTCCTGCTGATCCGATGATCCTAACACACAATATAATATAGAAATCTACATCAGACACTAAGACCAAATGTGCAGACACTACGTTGCTCTTAGGGACTGTCTCAAGTTCACGGTTGGTCAAAGACAGTGTTACGTGTGCACGTAGCTAGGATGTACACGTGTTCTGTCCTTGGTCAACATGTGTCTTGAGACAATAATTACTACGTTTACGGTTTTACGAACTTACATTACGTATTGTTGCATTACGCCATTAATTCCCATGTGAAATGTACTAAGTCAAGTCTATGTTTTCTGGTGGATTATAAGTACTCACATCAGGACAGACTATTAGAGGAATTATTATCTATTAAATCATTGCTTAAGTCTAATTAGCATAAATACTCATATATAGGGTTTCTAACATAAATTTCTTGTGTCCACGCGACTATCCGCGACACAACTCTATGACACGGCGATATAACAACACAGGATACGAGTTGTACCTATACGAGGCTGATCGTGGGTGGGGGAGGGTCTGCGTTCACCGTCTGGATGCCCTCCGGCGAGGCGGCGCTCCGGCGTTGGCCGGCGTGGAGCAACAGCGGCAGCGGCTGTACAGCAGCAACTGCGGGTGCAACGACAGCATCAGCAGTTGGCGATGGCGGCAGGCGGTTAGGGGTGGCGCTGGTCGGGTCGACAGTAGTGGCGGAGGGGGGTACGACGATAGTCAGGCTGCTGGAGCAGTCGGGATGGGTTGAGGATGGTGGTCGGGCGGCTTGGAGCAGTCAAGATGGTGGAGTATGGTGGTCGGGCGGGTGCAGTATGGTGGTCGGGCGGGCATGGAGCAGTCGGGATTTTGGAGTATCCGTAGGAGCCACGAATTGCCTGCTTACAAATGTCTAACGTTAATGTATTGTGCATGCATTCTAGTTATCCAGGAGACTATCAAATAGCTCTTCTGTGAAATTGAACCTACAAGTATCCGGGACCGTTAGGTCACCAAGGCAAATCCCCGAACCAGGGGCATGCAGCAAGGCAAGTGAATACTGAACTCAAATCACATCAAGTTTACCTCTGAACGAGAATCATGTCAAGAAAAATGCTTGTTCAAAGAGGAAATTAAAGATTGTACTCGTGTTATGGATTGTCTTGTTGAAGATGTGAATTTGGACAACCCTAGAGACCTGCATGTCGCAGACAAGTCGGAAATAAGGTATAGTTCCACGAATGGTCACCGGGGCACTGGGACCGATCCGATCCGGATGGAACTCTAGAGTACAGTCTATTGTACTGGACGAGATGGCGTGTAGCGCTCATTGTTCTTTCGCTGCATACCATTCTCTCCACGGCTGAACTCTAATTGTGTAGTCTATTGTAGTGGGCGAGATGGCATGTAGCGCTCATTGTTTTTTCGCTGCATACCATTCTTGCCACAGACTAGGGTCCTTATGGCTATGCCAGTGACTCATGTTCATATAGATAAGTCATCCTTGCTTAGCAGCAATCCGCGTGCGAGTCAATGCATCGCATCAAAGAACTACTGAACACCTGAACGATTATGATATAAGAACACTCGTATTTGCTTATGCTACTGTCCTGAATGTTATGAATTCTCATACTTAAATTAACTTGGTTTGCCTTGGACAGGGAAAGATAATCGGTAATTTGGTAAGTCTTGTCGTATTTCCTCTTATATCGCACGGTGTACTGCCATACGAGTTAGGCTATTCAATGTTGCATGAAACTGATCCTAAGGCAACTAGAAAGATAATAAAATAGTTGGTTAAGTTCCTGAAGCGGAAGGAAAATTTGGCTCTCCGACGTCAGACATCAGCCTGAAGCTCCGAAGGGGTGTGTCCGGGTGTCCTCTGCTGTTTTTGGGTCCCGTTCAGGTGCGTGTATCTCTCTCCTCGTAGCCCTGATTTCGATTCCGTAAATTGTGTTGCGAAGCCTGTATGACCCTCTCGGTGCCCGGACAAACCGCTCGGGACATCGCGTCCTGTGGTGATCGTACACCGCGATCCAAAAACAGGAAAAATGATGCCCCGATTCACCCCGGAACTGAGTACGTCCCGCCAAACGGGACGACTTGGTCGCACGCGATCTTTACCGAAACGTGCGCGACGTTGATACGGACGTGTAGAATTTCGCAGAAGTTGATTTGGATGTGCGTGCACACCGGAATCAACGCGTATCCGCCGACACCGCCCCGTATCCGTCGATTCTGGAACACGCTGTAACTTTGTGTACACACGTCGGATCGAGACGAAACTTGTGCCATCGGACTTGTAGCAATACGCTGGTCCTGTCACCCATGTTTGGTTCGATTCTGAGAACGTTGACGAAATCGCATATCGTAGGCCCCACAGGCTTCACTTGACGGGCAATTTTGTGATCGGCTCATCGGAATCCAATTCTGGAAGTTCCGTTGGGTTCGTATCATCGTTCCTGACTTGTTGACACTGAGTTTGACGAATTTGGAGATCTTTGACCCTGACACGCTTTTCGGTGCAAAGTGGCCCACATGTGGACCCCGCTTTGGCCCGAAAATATCATTTTTGCCCTTGTGTCCAAATTGGACGTAAGGATAGGCATTTCTAGCTATTTGATATTTTCTGAATCTAATGGTGATATTTATTTCAGCAACCGGAGTAGTACCTGCAGATCACACGGAGACCAGAGCTACAGTTGGAGCCCGGACCACAGGCAAGTGTACCTTGCCAAACTCTGCAGTATTGTTACCTATTTTCTTGCTTCATTATATTGTTGTGCATGCTTAACCTAGGACCGTGTGACGTACTTAACGTCCGATTATAGTCGGGTGCCAACATCGTACGCGGTGTTGGGTACTGTCATCTAGAGATGGATATTCGTGACACTTTACATTCTCGTACTTGTCTTATCAAGTACATTATACCCAAGACACTTGACACCATTCATGAGACAGAATCTTCCTGAGATATTCATGATGATTCTGTATAGGATACAGGTTTATGACATACATATTTTACATGCTTAGATTATATCCGGACTTGTTGCATTAGTCTTGATCGTGCGTGTCATGGACATGAGACGTGAGATTTCATTGGGTGGGGAGAGTATTACCATATAAAAGGCTGATTATATTATATATTGACATCTGGATGTGTCTTAGTCTCTGACACAGAGCTATGGCACCAGTTCTGGCCCTTCATGAAAATACTGCTATGGGTTTCTCCGACACTGATCCTGTAGTAGTCTCAGCCCGAGTATGGAATAATGTTCTCACTTGCATATCACTTAGCTGGTTATTTACTTATCCTATTGTTTCATTTATTGCTGCACTACATTTATTTATTGGCATAAGCTTTCTTGTACCTTGCTATGTCCCCTGAGGACCTGGATCCGGATTATGTCCCCAGATATTGCAGACGAGATCTATCCCGAGGTATACGGGACCGGAGCATTAGCATTAGCAGGGGCAGGATCCTACCTTGGAGCAGAGCCAGGATCTGAGGACGAGATCGTACCAGAGGACTTCTCTTGAGTATTAGCTTCAGATACTCATTTATTTCTGTTTCTAGTTATTTTATTTCCAGTCTATTTCATTGATGTACCAGACTTGTACTCGGATTGTTCTCCGAGACACTTTTATTGAGACTTGTTAGTTATTTATTTATTTCATTTCTGTCATTTGATCTGTGATTATTTATTGTGGATGAGATTAGTATAGACTGTGACTTGTACCACTGGATCTACTTATTGTTATATTACAGCTTAAGTATGCCCTGATGGATCCATTAAATTGGGTTGTCCATCGGTGCGTACTGCTGGCCATTGCCACGTGTCCGGTCCCACGATATTTTGGGACTAGAGCGTGACATGGTTTTTGTGGTGGCCCATGCAGGTCTACGACTAAATTGTTCGGTTTCAACTTAGGGACCGAGCAAGCCTGCAATAAAAATAGGATAAGTTTTAGGATCTCATCCACATGCTTGAAACGTTCTTGATATCTATATTGTATTCGAATTAAATTTCTTGCATCTTGCCTTGATTCCTGTGCGCCTCTTATAGTTTATTTTTGATGCAGAGTAATGGATTCAAGAGCAAACGACGAAACTCCAGCAAACACACCAATAGGTGCTGTAGCCATCTACGGAGAAGATGAAGTGGCGCCATTGAGTGGAGATCCCTCTACTCACCAAGGCAGCCAAGCAGATCAGCATGCCTCTAGATCTCGGCGTGATGACATCCCACCACCTCCGCAGTTCGTCCCACCAATGCCTGTATTCCCACCAGGACAGCCTATGGACGGGCAGCAGATGTTCCAAATGATCTACGCAATGATGCAAGCCCAACAGCATATTTATCAAGAAGCTCAACGTCGTGAAGCAGATTACTTAAGGAACAGCATAGTAAATGCATTGGATCAGGCCAACCTACCAACTCGCCGACAACCGACGGGCTCTATCACCGACTTCCGCCAGCTGAAGCCTCGCACCTTCTCAGGCAAGGAGGAACCTACTGAAGTTCATGAGTGGCTTACCAACATACGACATCAATTAGAAGCAGCAGAGCTACCAAAGGAACGTTGGATGACTGCCGTCAGAATGTAATTGACGGACAATGCACATCACTGGTGGCTATCTGAGGAGACACGGCTCGGACCAGACCGAGTCACTTGGGAGGAGTTCTCCAGACTCTTCCAAGGGATGTACATTCCAGCTACTGCTCGATCAGAACTCAGAGACAAGTTCAACCGCCTTATCCAAGGCAATATGATAGTGGAAGAATACAACGCAAAATTTATTCGTCTGAGTCGCTTCGCCCCTACCTTGATTCCGACAGAAGAAGAGAAGGCCGAGAAGTTCTTCGATGGACTAAACTTCGAGCTACAGAAACTAATTGGATCCATTGCACCTACATCTTACTCGGACGTCCTTGCTGCAGCCCGACGCCTGGAGCGCGTCACCAGGAGAGAGACCAGTCTGAAGCGGTCTTCCACATCAGCAACAACCAGAGCACCACAAGAAGAAGCTGTAAAGAGACCCCACCTACACCAACAGCAGGAAGCATCTACACCACAAGTGATAGTCCTCTCTACTTGTCACTACTGTGGCAAAGCAGGCCATCTCGCCAGGGAATGCAGACGCAGGTTAGGACTATGCTTAGGTTGTGGATCCAGACAGCATGCAGTGAGAGACTGCCCTGAGCGTAAAGAAGGAGCACCAAGGACAAACCAACAAGCTCTACCAGCACCAGAAGGATATCAACCAAGGCCACCCTTGGCACCTCGACCAGCACCCTTCCAGCAGGCCCAGCAACAGCAGAGGGCACCCCTTCAAGGACGCGGACAAGCTTATGCGATGACTTTGGAGGATGCGCAAATTCATGGAGTAGCTAATGCGCGTAAGTTTTTATAGTTTCTGTTTCTTGTATTGTTTTAGTTTTTGCATGTTGGTTCGTGACCCTAGCCTTCACCTAGTAATTTAGAGATTGCTTAATAACCTAGAATATTTTTATAATTGATAACCTAATTTGTTTTAAGTGATAATCTAGTTTTTCTGAACTGTAGTCTTCTAAATCTCCTTCCTACGGGAGATTGTATAACTTTTAATGCTTAGGAAAATAGTTTTTCCTTTGTATTATTCTTACACCCTCAACCTTGACTCTCCTTGATCATGATATGCTTCGAATAATATTTACAACCGTGTCATCTCTGTTGATCGGTTATTCTTTTGATTGCGAGGACGCAATCCTCTTAAGGGGGGTAGATTGTAAGCCCCCTGATTTTTCAAGAATTTTTTTGGAATTTTTCGGTATTTTTTTGTCATTAAAACCTAGGTATTTTCTAATTTAATGATTTTTAATTGCTACTAATTAATATTAAAATATTATGGAAATAATATTTATGGTGTAAAATGGAAAACCGGACATAGGGTAATTTTCGGTGAATTTATTGGACTCCGGAAACCCGTTTAAAGCCCTAAAAACTATTAAATAAATAAACCAAAATAAACCCTAATTAAACCGGGTTTATTTTTAAATAAACCAAACCGGACCGGGTTCAATTGAACCAACCCACACCCACCTTAGCGGGTCGGATCCGGGTTTAACCCGCGACCCGCCAACCCGATACCCAAACCCGCATTCCTTTATGCGGATCGGGTCGGATCCGTCTGACCCGACCCGACCCGTTAACACATACCGAAACCCTAAGTCAGATTCCCTCGGATTCACTGTTCCGACTATTTATTTCGTCTCGGGATTCGTGCCCCGCCGCCGCCGTACACCCTCTCTCTCTTCTCTCCTCCTCGTGCAGCGCCGACGACGCAGCCTTCCGGCCAAGCGCCGCTCCGCCTGAGCCCCATCTCCTCCCCGCCTTGCCTCACTCCCCGCTGCCCTCCGCCGCGAGCCACCTCCACACTCTCCTCGACCGCCCATCGCCACCTAGCCGGCCAACCCCGCTCCCTCTTCCTCCTCCTCCGTCGTGGCCGACACCCGCAGCAACCCCCCTAAACCCTAGATCTCTCCACCGACTCGTCCTTCTTCTTCTACCCTAGCTGTACCACCCGCGGCAACCTCCTCCGTAGGATCTCCCCTCCCCATCTCGCCGGAGTAGACCAGACACGCATCCCGGAACCCTAAACCTATCCCGATACCTCCACCCGCCGCGCGTCGCCCCGACTTCAGCCGACCTCCCGCCGTGCCTCGCCTCCCAGCTCCACCGCACCAGCCTCGCCCGGCCCTTCCTCCTCCTTCCTCCCCTCCTCCTACTTCCCAGCCGAGCAGCAGCAGCAGTACGACCCGCCCCCTCTGGACTTCCCCGCCACCGCCTTCGTCCGGCGAGCCGTCCCCGCTCCTCGCCGCCCAGGACCCGCAGGTCGAACCCCTCCGAGCTTCCCGCAACCTCAGACGCCTCCGCCGCCTTCGGTCAGAGCCGCCCCGGCGAGCAGCCGTCTGTCAGCGCTTCTCCGGCGAGCGATCAGAACCAAAACCCACAGCAGAGGATCCGGACACAGCAGAGGACACCCGGACACAGCCCTAAACCCTAACCCTAGTTTTGGACACGTGTCGGACACAATTCGACCTCGGTTTTTGGGTCTCGTTTAGGTACGTGTATCTCTCTCCTCGTAGCCCTGATTTCGATTCCGTAAATTGTGTTGCGAAGCCTGTATGACCCTCTCGGTGTCCGGACAAACCGCTCGGGGCATCGCGTCCTGTGGTGATCGCACACCGCGATCCAAAAACAGGAAAAATGATGCCCCGATTTACCCCGGAACTGAGTACGCCCCGCCAAACGGGACGACTTGGTCGCACGCGGTCTTTACCGAAACGTGCAAGACGTTGATACGGACGTGTAGGATTTCGCAGAAGTTGATTTGGATGTGCGTGCACACCGGAATCAACGCGTATCCGCCGACACCGCCCCGTATCCGTCGATTCTGGAACACGCTGTAACTTTGTGTACACACGTCGGATCGAGACGAAACTTGCGCCATCGGACTCATGGTAATACGCTGGTCCTGTGACCCAAGTTTGGTTTGATTCTGAGAACGTTGACGAAATCGCGTATCGTGGGCCCCACAGGCTTCACTTGACGGGCAATTTTGTGATCGGCTCATCGGAATCCAATTCTGGAAGTTCCGTTGGGTTCGTATCATCGTTCCTGACTTGTTGACACTGAGTTTGACGAATTTGGAGACCTTTGACCCTGATACGCTTTTCGGTGCAAAGTGGCCCACATGTGGACCCCGCTTTGGCCCGGAAATGTCGTTTTTGCCCTTGTGTCCAAATTGGACGTAAGGATAGGCGTTTCTAGCTATTTGATATTTTCTGAATCTAATGGTGATGTTTATTTCAGCAACCGGAGTAGTACCTGCAGATCACACGGAGACCAGAGCTACAGTTGGAGCCCGGACCACAGGCAAGTGTACCTTGCTAAACTCTGCAGTATTGTTACCTATTTTCTTGCTTCATTATATTGCTGTGCATGCTTATCCTAGGACCGTGTGACGTACTTAGCGTCCGATTATAGTCGGGTGCCAACATCGTACGCGGTGTTGGGTACTGTTATCTAGAGATGGATATTCGTGACACTTTACATTCTCGTACTTGTCTTATCAAGTACAGTATACCCAGGACACTTGACACCATTCATGAGACAGAATCTTCCTGAGATATTCATGGTGATTCTGTATAGGATACAGGTTTATGACATACACATTTTACATGCTTAGATTATATCCGGACTTGTTGCATTAGTCTTGATCCTGCGTGTCATGGACATGAGACGTGAGATTTCATTGGGTGGGGAGAGTATTACCATATGAAAGGCTGATTATATTATATATTGACATCTGGATGTGTCTTAGTCTCTGACACAGAGCTATGGCACCAGTTCTGGCCCTTCAAGAAAATACTGCTATGGGTTTCTCCGACACTGATCCTGTAGTAGTCTCAGCCCGAGTATGAAATAATGTTCTCACTTGCATATCACTTAGCTGGTTATTTACTTACCCTATTGTTTTATTTATTGCTGCACTGTATTTATTTATTGGCATGAGCTTTCTTGTACCTTGCTATGTCCCCTGAGGACCTGGATCCGGATTATGTCCCCAGATATTGCAAACGAGATCTATCCCGAGGTATACGGGACCGGAGCATTAGCATTAGCAGGAGCAGGAGCCTACCTTGGAGCAGAGCCAGGATCTGAGGACGAGATTGTACCAGAGGACTTCTCTTGAGTATTAGCTTCAGATACTCATTTATTTCTGTTTCTAGTTATTTTATTTCCAGTCTATTTCATTGATGTACCAGACTTGTACTCGGATTGTTCTCCGAGACACTTTTATTGAGACTTGTTATTTATTTATTTATTTATTTCTGTCATTTGATCTGTGATTATTTATTATGGATGAGATTAGTATAGACTATAACTTGTACCACTGGATCTACTTATTGTTATATTACAGCTTAAGTATGCCCTGATGGATCCATTAAATTGGGTTGTCCATCGGTGCGTACTGCTGGCCATTGCCACGTGTCCGGTCCCACGATATTTTGGGACTGGGGCGTGACAACTTTTGATATCGGTTGTCATCCCTACTTATCACCCGTACTCACCAAGGTACACCAGCTGTGTTAGGTCTACAAAAATTGTCATGTCCATATTACCTCTGGCAGGACTTGCCTTAAACTTATTACTCGTACTAGCATGCACAAAAAATAATGGGTCCATAAAATCTATCACGTCCATATTACCTCTGATAGACTTTGTTTCGAATCTATTACTTCCACCCCAAATGAGCAAAAGGGTAATAGGTCCACCAAAGTTTCCCCAGCGGGATGTCCTTACTATCCACAAAATCTATCACGTCTATATTACCTCTGATAGGGTTTGTTTCAAATTATTACTCGTACCCCAAGTGCGCAAAAGGGTAATAGGTCCACCAAAGATCCCCCAGTGGAATGTCCTCAATGGAAGCAAATAGTTCACATCCATATCACCTCTGAACTATATGCTTCTCCTGTTCTCCATCCAAAGAAAACATCCGCGCCCACATTACCTCTGGATCGTTTCTTTTTTTCTTCCACCAAAAATACCGAGATCATGCCTAACCTCCCAGTACGACTATCGATCGGCTCACGTCTATGTCACCTCTGAGCTATCGTTCTCACCCCTCCCAGTAGGGTTTGCCATGTCCTTTGCACCTCTGAGCAAAACTTTCGGGTTTGGCTTTCGATCGTTACGTCCATAGTACCTCTGATATCGATCGCCGTCTAAACCTATCACATGTACTTAAATTTAAGTGTGCCAATGGTGTTAAGTCACTAAACTTGCCACGTCAATATCACCTCTGGCAAGGCCCGCTTTGAACTTATTATTTGCACTCTCGTGCGCAAGAAGTAATAAGTCCCCCAAAGATCTCCCAGTAGAATATCCTCAAAAACTACGATATCTTACCACGTCCATATTTTCTCTGAGTAAGATATTTTTTAGAACTTTGCCATATCTATATTACCTCTGAGTAATGTTCTGCCCATCGATTTTCTATTATCATGTTCGTATAACCCCTGATAGTGTCAGCCATTTCAACTTGTTATCCGTATCCAGTCTTCGGTATGCCATGGGTAATAAGTCTACTAAAATTTTCTAAGAGAATGGAATGTCCTACTACGTCCATATCACCACTAGTAGGATATTTCTTCCCACATCAGAGGCTTTTTTCATGCTTCTTTTAAAGTATTTCAAAACTTGTTCAAGTTTTAAAAACTTTGAAGGGGGCCTTGTAGAAGCATAAAAAATCTTCATGTTCATGCGTCTGAGCAGCCATGCGCCTAAGAGCCTGATTTAGTAGAAGTTAGGCCGCATACAACATAGACGGCATCCATGAGGCAGTGATCCTCCAACTCAGGCAATGTTCGACCAAAGACAATGCTTCCAAGGTCAGTGAGGAGGTTGCATAAGACTCTATTTGCTGCACACAACACATTTTCGTCCATACGACACAAGCAATGATCCTAAAGACATGCGACAAGGATTTTTTGACGCAGGTAAGCTAGCCGCAAAGAAGCCACATGCGGCCAGGGCAAGCTAGCTGCAGAGAAGCCATATGCGGCCCGATCAACCAAGTCGCAGAGAAGCTGCATAGTATACTATATATGGCCTGTATGACCACAGAGCAGGGAGGTCGTATAAGGACCCCCTGACACATATTTTGATGTCTGCCAGAGGCTCTGACACATCTCTCATCACTCTAAGATGCTTCAAGACTCGTGAAGATGATGGCTCAGAAAAAGACAACGAGTCACATCAGCACATTAATTTCTTTGACAAACATGTCATGCCACATGTTCCCTCATATACGGCTATGTGGCCTCGCCAACATGCGGCCAGAGTGTCCATTCGACCAAGGTCCAAACGAGAGTACGTATGCGACTACAAGACCCATGTGGCCTCACCATTATGCGTCCTAGTTGTTATGCGGCCTCCAGCTCATAAGATCTTTTCGTTACAACTACAGAGATTTTTGCATAGTTGGTACTGACTACGTGTCCAACTGAACAAGTCACGCATACAACGGGTTAACATGAACAATGGGTTAAAATGATCCCGAGATCTCATCAACCAAATATCTTAACCAAACTCATGTAGCGACTTACCCGCATCGTGCGGCTACCGTTACGGCCGTATTCTGCCAAAGGAGCCCTATGCAGCCACCAAGCACCAGTATATGCGGCATCCATAGCACGTATGTAACAACCACATTTTCATAAAAGAGGTATTTTTATCTTTTTCTATTTGTACCATTGTAAATAATTATATTCATATTAATTATAGTGATTGTATTTTTATTTTTATATTTTTAATGTTGATATTGGTGCATGTATTTATATAATAGATGTAGTTAGTGTTAATTGTAGCCATTAGTTAGACAAGTTGTTAGTGAACCTAATTAGACCCAACTAGACTTGACATGACACATATAGCCCAATATTTGACTAGCCCCATTAGACTCATCCCTCTAGATTAATTAGATATTTTAATTAAACCTTCATTAGAATAGAAGCTTCCTAAACTACTACTCCCTAATCAAACACCTACATGAAAACAAGTGGGGGTACATTGGACTTTGATAATTGCTTGGGGAAGGGGTTACTAGGACCGGCCACATAAAAGAGGGGGAACACTCTCTCTCCTCTTCATTTATTAATCCATTAGATCCCCAAATTAGTTCTTCCCCAATTCCATTTATCCCTCCACCAAATTCACCCTAAATTCCTTTATTTCCTCTTATTTCCATCAATTGGAAGAGTATTGGAGCTTGGAGTTGCAAGGAGCACTTGGAAGAGGAGCTTCTGGCAAGGAGATCGTGTCCTGATCGAGTCTATTGTACTTTTTATTAGAAATCCATCTCCCAATAGGTATAGATATGAATTAACATTTATTTTAGGTTTTAAATCATGCATTTGACTCCTAGGAATACCCCAATAGCATAGGATTACCAATAGGAAGAAGTTTTAGGCAAATCGGTTGAGTATTATGAATTCTATGTGGTAATTTGTGTGTATTTTGGGAGAATTACGAGATTGACATATCAAGTGTGTATTATGACACTAATTTAGTCTATTTGGACTTAGATCAGGGTTGGGATGCTAGATACGTGTCTATAATTGGATACGAGTATGCCGTATCCCAAGGTTTTGTGATACGGAGTGACATAGGGGTTTTTCTTCGACACAAGTGCCACACACATGTCATATTGTGCCATGACACTTGGAATGTCTTGCTAACACTTAGTATAGACTCTAATTGTTATTTAGAACTTGTTGGTAAGCTTTGAGTTAATTTTGGATAGGTTTTGGATGCGTATCATGAGTGTATCCTAGCGTGTCAATAGTGTGCACTCCAAGTGTTTGTTAGAATGTCTAGTTGCTTATTTTAGTTCTAGTATTCAGTTTTGAATATATATATATATATATATATATATATATATATATATATATATATATATATATATATATATATATATATATATATTATTAAGTGATTATTGTTTGTGAGTATATATATAGATATTAGTGTGTAATGTTTTATAGATATGTGTGACTGTGTTGAGAAAAACTACTGTGAGTGCATACACATAGGTAGACATGTGTGGTAGTTGTTATATTTTACATATATCCTATACTTGAGTGTTATGAGGAGAGCTTGTATCTGATATTTCATATGGGTATTTATGTAGGAATAGGCTAATGGGAGTTGGTAATCTAGTGTGAGGGGAGGCTCGAGAAGTATCAAGTCTGGGAGTGTTGTGTGCAAGTCATGTTGTGGGTGCTGCAGGATTAGTTTTCTTAGATCTTTGTTTCAGTACAGGTGATAACAGAGAGAGAGAGAGAGAGAGAGAGAGAGAGAGACAGAGAGAGGGGTTAGCAGTGAAGGGTGCTCGGATATGGGGGAGTTATAGTGAGTATTTGTACATTAGTGGATTATGTCGATGATGGTTCAGGTATCAGTAGATGTATTGGAGTTAGCTAAGGTACGTGTTGATGAGTATCTAGTAGGAAAAGGTTGTCCATGTGCTGCCAATTGTTGTTGGCCTATCAATTTGTACTTTGAATGCCTGGCATTTATTTAGTGAAGTGAGTTTATATTAGTTCAATAGGTTTGATAGAGGGTGAGCTTGTGATGTGTTCATGTGTGGAAGTGTATCAGAGACCTAGTAGTATTATGGAGTGTCATGTTGGTCTGTGAACAATGGGAGTCATGCATTCAGATTGCAAGGTGTGTGGCAGTCAGTTGGTGAACAAGTGAAGTGTAAAGGAGAGGAGCTTGTACACAGGTTGGTGAGGTATGTGCACTTCCTATGCACTTAAAACACAGGTGAATCTGCAGTGGGTACGGGTAAGGAAACTTGGTCTGTGTGGATGTGGGAGAGTGGTATTGAATGGTTGTGTCACGCCCCAGTCCCAAAAATACATAGGACTAGGACACGTAAGCATGCCAGCCGCATGGATATGGCAATTCCAATATATGGAAACCAAAACCCATACGTATGCTATAATATGAATATCAAAATCTACAAGTGGTATAAACTCTCACAAGTCACTGTTTATAATCTAATCTCATCCACAGAAAATCAGATAGAAATAAATAACCAATATCTATAACTAAATCCCAAAATAAAGTATCAAAAGATGACAGTCGGATGGAAACAAATCCACTGTCGAACTAGAATGAAGAATAAACAAGACTAATACAATATAAATACAACCTCTAACAATCACGAGGCTCAAAGAGAAACCTCTCACAACACAAGTATCCAGTCCAGAATCTGCGCTCCTGCAATTACTCATGAACAATACACCTGAAAAGGGACCAGGTCCTCAGAGGGACATAACAAGATACATAAAAGCATGCCATAATGTAAATATTGTAAAAACTCCAGGGTGACCTAACCATCTAAGTGAAATACAACTTGAGGACAACTTGAGTGTATGGAAAAGTGTAGGCTAGACATATGCTGACGTAATTCACCAATCGACATGACTGGCTAGTATATGCCACATATGCCCCCAATACAAGGGTGCCATGTAATGTAATAACGTCCTACCGCTCCAAAGAACGGGGAATCTGTATAGTATATAACGTCCATATCGCTCCGAAGAACGTGGAATCTGTATAGTATATAACGTCCATATCACTCCGTCGAGTGTGGAATCTGCATAGAGGAAGTGGGTGTCCCATACGCCTATAAGTCGTCCTCCCCGCCCAATGTAGATATACAAGTCGTGAACACGACGTGGACATCTCGTACTATAATGCAAGTCTCTAAAGACATAAACACTAAGCTAAATACCGTTACACGTGTTGCCCACATCGATGGCCAGTCGAGTATGAGGCACACGTCCCTATATGAACTCGCTCTGTGACGTGTAATGATACGTGTCAAGACCTGGGGAGTCATACCGATAACTCTACAACTTTAGGTGGGTCTACTAGACACTAGGTCAGACACAAGTCCTAACGTCAACGCATTCGTTGACTGCACCCGAGTCTCTCTCGGACGCGCACAGTTATATAATCTAAAATAATAAACATGCAACTAATATATATAACTAAATTTAAATAGTACAACAAGGCAAGGTATACTTGCCTGGCAAGAGAGCTGCAGAGTGTAATATCCAGATGTCAAACACCAAGATTCAGAAACTACGGCCTCAGAATGAACGTCTCCGGATGCTGAAATAAACATTATCAACATTCCCAGAATAAGCAAAATAGCTAGAAAATACTACTCTTTCGTCCAATTTGGACATAGGGGCAAAACAGTAATTTTTGTTCAAAGCGGGCTTCACATGTGGCCACTTTATACCGAAAAGCGTGCCAGAGGTAACGGTCTCTAATTGGGACAAATTATAGGTCAAACAAACTCTAAATGTCAGTACGAACCCAACAGTATGTCTAAATGTGGATTTCGGTGAGCCGAACACAATTTTGCCCAAAAAGTCAACCGTAGGGCCTGCAAGTAGGTGACTTGGTCAACTGTCTCAGAATTGCGTAAAAATTGGGTCACAGGACCGACACGATACCACGAGTCCAGTGGCACAAGTTTCGTCGCAATCTGACGAGCATGCACTAAATGCACAAGACTTTTGCAAAAATTGCGACACGGAGAATTTCTGCGGATACGGGCTGATTTTGACGCGCACACGCGTCCAAATTAGTTTTCTCGAAAGCCCACACGTCTAAGTATACCACACTCACCTTTTGGTACACTTGGTACACGACGGGGCGGTCCCGTTTGACGGGGCGTGCTCCGTATCACAATTTCTGGAAATCTGGAAAAGGTAGGTTTTCAGAATTTTCTAACTAATTTAATCCTACACACAGCAATTAATAAATTAATATGTTTGACAGAAAATAAACTAGGTCAAGTGGTCTTCGTATACCAACAAGAAAACCCGAATTCGGATCTTTGTGGTGGGAGATACAAATCCGTGAACAGGGGTAGTTAAAACAGAATATTCTGAGATTTAAAATATCGCAGTTTTTCATCGACATGGCGTCAATTTTTACCTAGGTTTACGCGTGGTTCGAGATGAACTAACATACAAATATAGAAGGGGGATAGGTGAGGATCATACCGGTGAAGACGGGGTCGAGTTTGGTCCACCGAGGGCGCGAGAATCGAGACGTGAACACAGGTACGCTGTTCGATCAAAATTCTGTCTCGTGTGCGCTTGGCGTGGTGTGCGGCCGGCGGCTCCGGCGCATGGCGGCTGGTCTGGGCGGTCGGCAGTAGCTCCGGTGGTCGGCGCGGGGGAGGATTAGGGTTAGGATTTAGGAACTATAGTATCATATATGGAGGGGGAGAGGGAGATCGTGAGATGGGGGGGCGGGTTCCGTTCCGCGCGGGGGGGGGGGGGATAGGGATGTAGCTGCTGCTGTTGTTCCTTTATATGGTTAGGCGGGTCGGGTAGGTATAGGATAGCGGGTTAGTAATTAGGGCTATTGGGTTTTGGGTTTAAACCCATTTATCCTTTCTTTTTCATTTTTTTACTTTTATTTCCTTTTTTATTTTTCTTTCTCATTTCTTTTTCTTTATTATTTCTATTTCTATTTAATATATATATATATATATATATATATATATATATATATATATATATATATATATACATAGAAAAATTCTAGAATTTTATGTTATTGCATACCATTAAGCTAGCAACTGTCCAAAGGGTCTTCTACATGAAATAAACTAGAAACAATTTATAATGACTCCATAAATCCCCTAAATGCACAAACACCTGAAATAAAAATCCAATAAATTTTATTTCCTCTATTTAGCCACTAATTACTATAATTAAATTAAATAATTAATTAAAAGGGTAAATACGGTTTTTAGAATTAGGGGTTTTACATTCTACCCAACTTATAAAAAAATTGTCCTCAAAATTTAAAAAATTAAGCCACGATAGAGAGTCAAGGATGGTATAAGATAGAGATTTATAGCTTATTCTGTACCATCCTCTATCCTACCCTCCGAGATTTTTTCAGTTGCCATGGGGACGTTCGGAGGGCTATAATTTCCATTGTTTAAAATGCAATGCTAGGTTTAAATGAGTGGGCGATATTGCGCGTTGCACATTCTAAAAGAATCATGGAGAAATTTATATGAACGAAAAATATGTTTCTTCATGTGTCATATCCAAGGGTGTGGACACCTTAATGCACTTCTGCATAAAAGCGCCCAACAATTGAAAAATTGTACAAAGATGGAGTTTCTATTAATCAAAATTAATGCGCAGGGTATTCTTAAATTAATTAGAAGCACAAGGGGATAACATTAGGTGGAACACAAGTGCCATGGACATACAGGGCTCAGGATAGAATATTATCGAAATTTAGGTTGCACGAAACGGGTCAAGATTGTGTTTCCAATTTCGATTGGAACGCACAAGGATACAAAGTCGTATTATTTAGGATTAAATAATAACGTCCACGACGAATATTGTGCGACTAAAATGTACACAAGAAAGCATAATTATAAGTTATACCCAGGTCAGAATGGTAGGCGGTCACATCTAGGACAAGGTCATAAAATTTGTAGGAAGGTAATGGCTAGTGTGGTGCTCCAATCATCAAAGCAAAGGTAATGGTATTTTGAGTGATGCGATGTTGGAATTAAATAAAAATACCGTGTTCTTTTTCTAATTGGGTTCAGACTAGCCTTAGTCTCACTATCTAACCAAGTAGGCTTAATTTTGGGCGAGGGAGTTTTTAATCTACCCAATCTTAAAAATATGTCATCCTCGAAATTAAAATAAGGCATAATTTGTTAATTGCTTCACATTCGCATATAAGGCAAGTCAATCACAATCTCTTCCAAAATTTAAAATATATTCTAATCCATCGCAATCACTTTGAAAATTAAGGTAACCTCTGTTTAATCAAACTTTACATATTGAAATCTCTTCTCGATTTTTAACTCATCAACATCCAAATTTAGATTAATCCCTATAACATCTTCAAGAATTAATAACGCATCTCAATTTTATATCACGAGCTCCAGCTATCATAATCTTCTTTAGAAAAATAATTTTAGTCTAATATTATTCCTATTTTCACTTATGAATTTTGTATCCTTCAACCTTTTTAAATTTAATTCACATCCTCAATATTTCAAATAGGTAGTCCAGCCATCAAAATTTAACTTTTAATTTAAATCATCCAATTGTAAAATTTTATATCTACTTCACCAATTGTTCAAGCCTAGAATTCTATATTTATCCTCAAGGTTTAAATCGATGATTCAATCTTCAACATTCAAACTTTAAATCATGTGCTCAAAGTATAATTATTTGGTCATCACTATCAAGATTTCAAATTTTCTCAAATCCTCATCCTCTTAGTCCTTCTCTTAAACTTCTTAAAATTTAAAATGACTTGAATCTCCCCGTCTAATCTTGCTTGGTCATAATCTAAAAGAAATTCCTCTTAAGTTGACAATGCAACTTCTACCCAACTTAAAATTTTACCCATCTATCATATAAGGCTATACACTTAAGGAAAATTCCTTAACTTATTTAGTCATGCTACTCGATCCTCAAAAGTTTGAACACCAATATTTTTCCTATGATATATCCTTAATTACGGAAAATCATCATCAACTAATGCGGTTGGCCTATGGGGTATATCTAGTACTATCTGTATATCAAACTTATACCAAGCACGAGGTTTCGTCTTTCCGAAATAAGGGAAGACGGATAATAATAATAAAGAGTTCAAGGGGGAGGTAATAGAATAGAAGTATAGGGATCAAGGCGTTTAAAAAATTTAAACAGAATTGTCAAGGCAGTTGTGGATTGAAATCCTATTTGGTAATTTCTTATTCACATGCTCGTATCAGTACAGTTATGTAACTGATACGATATGCTCAAGAATGTCTAGGGGGCAAGTATATTCGTCTACTAGACACTATATATCTCAATCCACGTAAAGTAGTTATGCGAAGGGCGAACCAAGCGCACTAAGGTTAGCTAGACCTTAATACACTGATTCTGAAACGTATTAGTGTATGCATCCACTAATACATATATTGTGAACAAGCTCGATAAAGGAATAAGCTTGCAAAACTAGGCCATAAAATAGCAGCATAAGTCAAGGTAGTATATAAAATATAAATGCGCTAGATCATGATGAAATAAGGTATAAATAATTCAAGTTCACAAACAAAACAAAATAAGACTCTACAGCCTCTATAGTTGTAGTACTAACACATTGTCTAACCTGCTAGTCGACAAAATAGGGGTATGGGCCTTTAAGTCCTACCATCAGAATAAACAATATTGTCTTATGCTAGTACATAGTTAATGTCGTTCAATTATACTATATTAACGGATCACAAGGACTATGTGATACTAGGTTATGAGGCATACTGCCCAACTTATAAAAATTAACTAAATTATTGTAACCATCTTAAAAGAAATTCCACAAAAAAACCTTGCACTTGCAAATAAAGTAACTCTTATTAGGGTATATGAGAAAAGATCTTGGTACTCATTAAGGTCTTCTATTGCATTATATAGGTAATGGTCATCTTAAGTCTTAGTCATAGTGCTTATGGAACAAGTATCAATAGCAAGAATGGAAGGTTACTAGCCTCAAGGGAAAAGGGAATATAACCCGTATCGAAGGGGGGTACAAATCACGTGATTCAAAACTAAAGGATAATCAGCAGGTCATAATCTACAAGATTAACTCAAAACTATCATACTCTAACTACCAAGCACAAAATTCAAGTTCAAGACTACAACTATGACCCTAGCAAGGTATATATCCTAACATACAAAGAATCACTCGGTCTGTAATCAGAAGTGTCAGGTAGCACGAGTTGGAAGATAAAGAGAAGCATAATTAGTTATGACACAATTCGCGAGTGCTAAGTTTTCAGAGGAACAAGATTGAATTTAAATAGGAAGTCTCTAGATAATATCATGGTTTTTTAAGGGGAATATGGCATGCTAGTCTCTATGTTCGAGGTATGATCGAGGATAATGTTATATTCATTCCTCTAGGTTTCCTTAGGCGATGTCTGCTAATACCAAGACAAGAATCTAAATTTATAGTTCTAATAATATCTTACTATGAAAGTTAGGTTTAGTCCTAATGTTAAATCTTAGATTTCTATTGGTTCCTTAATACTAGGGTAAAACCGTGTGGTTAAATTTATAACTAACCCTAGTAGTGTCTATACTATCCTCAAGTCATCCATAATTATATCAAGGGATAATGGTAAACCAATCTATAGATGAGGGATGCTAGGGTTCACTAGATATTCTAAACTTAGTGAGGTATCAATGTTCTAGTTGTATTCTTAGTAGATGTGTTACCCTAATTATCATCCTATCAACAGGGATTCCTATATTCTAGCAGGGGCTATACTCAAGGAACTAATAGGGAAGCACATGAATCAAGCATGATACAATTATGTAAATAGAACAGATAGAAGAAAGATGAATCATAGTCAATTGTGGATGAGATCCTATATGTTAATCCTAGGTGCAGGCTTGCTCGGTATAGTAACGTAACCGAGACAATATGCTCTTGACCTGCATGGGCCACCACTAAAAATATGTCATACCCCAGTCCCAAAAATACATAGGACTAGGACACGTAAGCATGCCAGCCGCATGGATATGGCAACTCTAATATATGAAAACCAAAACCCATACGTACGCTGTAATATGAATATCAAAATCCATAAGTGGTATAAACTCTCACAAGTCACAGTGTATAATCTAATCTCATCCACAGAAAATCAGATAGAAATAAATAACCAATATCTATAACTAGATCCCAAAATGAAGTATCAAAAGATGAAAGTCGGATGGAAACAAATCCACTGTCGAACTAGAATGAAGAATAAACAAGACCAATAAAATATAAATACAACCTCTAACAATCACGAGGCTCGAAGAGAAACCTCTCGCAACACAAGTAGCCAGTCCAGAATTTGCGCTCCTGTAATTACTCATGAACAATACACCTGGAAAGGGACCAGGTCCTCAGAGGGACATAACAAGATACATAAAAGTATGCCATAATGTAAATACTGTAAAAACTCCAGGGTGACATAACCATCTAAGTGAAATGCAACTTGAAGACAACTTGAGTGTATGGGAAAGTATAGGCTAGACATATACTGACGTAATTCACCAATCGGCATAACTGGCTAGTATATGCCAAATATGCCCCCAATACAAGGGCGCCATGTAATGTAATAACGTCCTACCGCTCCAAAGAACGGGGAATCTGCATAATATATAACATCCATATCACTCCGTCGAGTATGAAATCTGCATAGAGGAAGTGGGTGTCCCATACGCCTACAAGTCATCCTCCCCGCCCAATGTAGATATACAAGTCGTGAACATGACATGGACATCTCGTACTATAATGCAAGTCTCTAAAGAAATAAACACTAAGCTAAATACCGTTACACGTATTGCCCACATCGATGGCCAGTCGAGTATGAGGCACGCGTCCCTATATAAACTCACTTTGTGACGTGTAATGATACATGTCAAGGCCTGGGGAGTCATACCGATAACTCCACAACTTTAGGTGGGTCTACTAGACACTAGGTCAGACACAAGTCCTAACGTCAACGCATTCGTTGACTGCACCCGAGTCTCTATCGGACGCGCACAGTTATATAATCTAAATAATAAACATGAAATTAATATATATAACTGAATTTAAACAGTACAACAAGGCAAGGTATACTGCCTGGCAAGAGAGCTGCAGAGTGTAATATCCAGATGTCAAACACCAAGAGTCAGAAACTATGATCTCAGAATGAACGTCTCCGGATGCTGAAATAAATATTACCAACGTTCTCAGAATAAGCAAAATATCTAGAAAACACTACCCTTTCGTCCAATTTGGACACAGGGGCAAAACAGTAATTTTGGGTCAAAGCGGGCTCCATATGTGGCCACTTTGTACCGAAAAGCGTGCCAGGGGTAATGGTCTCTAATTGGAACAAATTATAAGTCAAACAAACTCTAAATGTCAGTACGAACCCAAAGGTATGTCCAAATGTAAATTTCGGTGAGCCGAACACAATTTCGCCAAAAAGTCAACCGTGGGGCCTGTCAGTAGGTGACTTGGTCAACCGTCTCAAAATTGCGTAAAAATTGGATCACAGGACCAGCGCGATACCACGAGTCCAGTGACACAAGTTTTGTCGCAATCTGACGAGCGTACACTAAATGCACAGGACTTTTGCAAAAGTTACGAAACGGGGAATTTTTGCGGATACGGGCTGATTTCGACGCGCACACGCGTCCAAATTAGTTTCTGCGAAAGGCCACATGTCTGGGTATACCGGCGCACCTTTTGGTATACTTGGTACACGACGGGGCGGTTCCATTTGGCGGGGTGCGCTCCATATCACAATTTCTGGAAATCTGGAAAAAGTAGGTTTTTGAGGTTTTTCAACTAATTTAATTCTACACACAGCAACTAATAAATTAATGTATTTGACAAAAAATAAACTAGGTCAAGTGGTCTTCGTATACCAACAAGAAAAACCGAATTCGGATCTCTGTGGTGGGAGATACGAATCCGTGAACAGGGGTAGTTGAAACAGAATATTCTGAGATTTAAAATATCACAGTTTTTTATCGACTTGGCATCAATTTTTACCTAGGTTTGTGCGTGGTTCGAGATGAACTAACATACAAATATGGAAGCGGGATAGGTGAGGATCATACCGGTGAAGACGGGGTCGAGTTTGGTCCAGCGAGGCTGCGGGAATCGAGACATGAACACAGGTACGTTGTTCGATCAAAATTTTGTCTCGTGGGCGCTTGGCGTGGTGTGCGGCCGGCGGCTCCGGCGCATGGCGGCGGGTCTGGGCGGTCGGCGGTGGCTCCGGTGGTCGGCACGGGGGAGGATTAGGGTTAGGTTTTCGGAACTATAGTATCATATATGGAGGGGGAGAGGGAGATCGTGAGATAGGGAGGGGGCGGGTTCCGTTCCGTACGGGGGGGGATAGGGATGTAGCTACTGCTGTTGTTCCTTTATATGGTTAGGCGGGTCGGGTAGGTATAGGATAGCGGGTTAGTAATTAGGGCTATTGAGTTTTGGGTTTTAACCCATTTATCCTTTCTTTTTTATTTCTTTTTCTTTTATTTCCTTTTTCTTTCTCATTTCTTTTCCTTTATTATTTCTATTTCTATTTAATATATATGTATATATATATATATTTACTTAGAAAAATTCTAGAATTTTATATTATTGTATACCATTAAGCTAGCAACTGTCCAAAGGGTCTTCTACAAGAAATAAATTAGAAAAAATTTATAATGGCTCCATAAATCCCCTAAATGCACAAACACGTGAAATAAAAATCCAATAAATTCTATTTCCTCTATTTAGCCACTAATTACTATAATTAAATTAAATAATTAATTAAAAGGGTAAATACGATTTTTAGAATTAGGAGTTTTACAGGTTGTATGTGTAGTGAAGAACAGAGAGGGGGAGTTCGAGTTTGGGTCTGAACTGTGGCAGTATAATGCCAAGTTTGGCCCAATGTACAGTGGTATGGAGTCATTTGTTGGTTCCAGGTTTAGGAAGTATTCCATTCTCATGTGAGCCTAAGTGTCAATGTACCACAATCCTTGGTTGTGCCCTATTATGTGTACTTGATAGCAACAAGGAATAGCAAGTGCAAGTGAGCCAGAATTTTAGAGTGCGGTAAAGAACCTGGAAGTATAGTATGGAGTGTATACTTGTGTCTGTAGGAGAGTTAGTATCAGAGGAGTATGGTGTATGTATACTGATATCCTTAGTTTAGATACATTAATTTGGTTGAGTTGGTGTGTTCTTTGTGTTTAGTGAACAGATTGGGTATCAAATGACTTATGATTTGAATATCAGAGTCGGGTGGACACTCTGGTGCAAGTTGGGTGACTGGTAATGTGTAGAGCATTCATAGGATGTTGCAAGTTGGTTATTGTGGCTCGCGTAGTTATCATATACAATTGTGAAGTCTGGAAGAGTTAGATATTAGTTGATGTTTAGTGAGGTTACAGTTAGTAGTGGTGTAAGTGAGTAATTAGTTGTCTGTATATGTGTGGCAGTGAGCAAGGTTAGTGGCACCCTTGTTCATTTAGTAATAGTTTTATTTGGATTCTTAGATAATTAGTTACCTGGATACTCAATTGAGATCAGTACATGTAAACTCCCTCACCCAAAATAGGTATTTTGTGTATATTTTATATTATTATATTTATTATATATGTTGAATTTATTTAGAATATGCTCTTAGTTAATTAGAAAATAAATTTTTTGATATATTTACTTATATAAATATTCATTTAGAATTATTTTAGGTTATTTTATATTTTTGGAGATTTTTCTAGAATTTTTGGTAATTAAAACTTAGAAAAGATAAATTTCTAGGACTTCTATGATTTACTATACGACTATACTTGCATGTCGTTCCTACCAAATATTTATTTTAGTTTAAAATATTTAATTATATTTTTTTGTAATTTATTTAGAATTTTAAGAAATTTATTTAGATTTTAAAATTATTTAGGATTTATTTGGATATATATAGTCTTAATATTAGATAGATACTAATTTAGTGTTAATAGATATTAATAAGATTTTATAAATTATTTGTATTATCTTTAATTATATTTAAGATTATAAATTATTGAGATAAATTCAAACTCTATTTTAAATTAATTCAAATCCTGAACCTACTAGGAAATCAACTTCATGCATATCCTATCCTTATTTAAATTCATCATAATCCTATCCAAATTAACCAATCATAGTCGTATTTAATTAAGTAGTGTCCACCATTATAAATACCTTATCTTTCATATTTTTCTTTCCCAAATTCCTCTCTTTTTCGTCCAAAAAATAGTCAAAATTCGTCATAAATTCAGCCTCATTTTCTACTAGTTATGACGAATTAAAAAGACGATATCTCCTAGCTCCGGACTCCAAACACGCTCCAGTTTTTTTTGTTAGAATGATAATGAGGTTAGATTTCTGATAATATAAATTGTTTTTCTAAATTATTAGTATTAAATTCTGGAAAATTCGTAGAGCACAGCATGTCCGAAAATAGACGTGTTTCAATATTTTCGCGATTTCGGGAGAACCATGAATCAGAATGACGAACCGTTTAAAGTTTCGGAAAGCTAATGTCGAGATCATCGACATATATTTTTCCCAAAATTTATTTCGAAGTATTTCATATTGTTAATTCTGTAGAACTTCTAGGTTAGAATTTAACCATCGGTGCACAATACAAAATTTGTATGTGCCATAATTCCCAAACGAATTTGAATTCAGACGAGCCGTAAATTCCAGTATGTTTTTGATGCTGAAATCTACAGGAAATTATACATGAAAGTCGAGTTTGTATCGGTTGACTTTTTGGTCAATAGATCGCCTCGATTTGCGTGCCATGAGTCTCGAGTTGATAAAATTCAGTTTCTTTGGACAAAATTTAGGAATTAACATAAAAATCAGAATAATAAGATTAAAATAGGATTTTAGAGTAATTATTCCAGAATTAAATAAATTAAAATAAATTAAAATAAATTAATGGTTATATTATTATATAGTTATATGAATATATATGTAAGTAAATGCTAATTGATAATTATGACTAAATATTCAGACTGTATGACCCTAGGACATCGTGGACTATCCTATACTTACCTTGACCATGTTGACCCTAAGAACTTGTGAATTTGTCTGCCTTGCGTACACTAACGTACAAGCATAGATACCTGTCAGTTGACTGACTGATTTTATACAGTACTTGAAGACGCGACACCCGCGTAATTCAATGTGTAATTGACCGTGTTAGATGACTAGTATTACCCCTAGTATACCCCTGATTCCAGTGTAAATGTGGTTGAGTATGTGCTAGTGTAATGACTAATGATTATATTATATTATATTATATTTATGTGTACATAGGATATTGGATTGTTCTGTGCGATTTCTGGAGCAGGTTATTGGTACATTGCAGCTTCCTTGCCAGGCAAGTATACCTTGCCATTGTACTGTTATTTATATTCCATATGTTGCATGCATCTTTATTTTCTGTCTTTAGTTCATATATTTTAACTGTTATATAAAATGCGCGCGACGGTGACGTCGCGATATATTTTTATTTATGTATTGCATTGACCTTGTTCATGAGACTACCCCATTATCATGTAGCACCATTAGGTTCATTGGCCGTGACATAGTTGTTACACGAGTGTGAGTCTCATATAGATCACGGACTGCGTGACAGGTCTGGCCTCCTGTACGTGTGGGCCGTGCGTTAGGGATAACTGCTGTTAGAAACTTTACATGCTAGTAGACTTGGCAGTTATTAGAGGTCCAGGGACATAGCTTATTGTAGTACGGTGGTCCCATCCTTGTCCTTGTTTGGTTGCAGGATTGGGCTAGGGTACTAAGAATAAGCTATGGACCAAATCGTGTCATGGATGTGACATGCTTAGAGCATGGGGTGGGGAGAACAACAAGTACCGCATTTGAGCTCCTTTGCACTTTTTCTGTGACGCCCGGATTCTCCGCTGGAGATACGGGTGGTGATGACCCATATATATACATTGGCGGGCCTCCGTCGTTCAAAAGACGACGTGCCTTTGGGCCCCTGGATCTTCAAAAGAGAACCATGCCAAATCCCAGTTTTCAGCCAGATAGCTCACTTGTGGGGAAAGTTGTTCTTAACTGCATTCACTTTAGACGGTTAGGCGACCCCTTTGGATATTTATTTTAGTACTTTATTGGCATGTGTTTAAGTATCTTGTTATGTCCCTCTGAGGACCTGGTCCGCTGCCAGGTGTACCTGTTCTTGTGTAATTGCAGGAGAGCAGAGATGGATGGTTATGGATGCTTCGTGGATGTCTTCTCTTCGAGCCGGGATTGATAGCTGGTACTTATATTGTTTGATTGAGTTATACTTATATTGTATTTACTTTCCCTTTGAGTTGGTAGTGGATTTGTTTCCATCCAACTATCATCCTTACATACTTCCTATTGAGATCTAGTTTCATAAATACTGTTTATTTATCTCTATATGATTTTTGTGGATGAGATTTAGATTTTACCCTGTGACTTGTGACATATGTTTATACCACTTGTGGATTTTGTATTCATATTACAGCGTACGTATGGATTTGGTTTCCATATATTAGAGTTGTCATATCCATGCGACTGGCATGCTTACGTGTTCCTAGTCCTACGTATTTGGGACTGGGGCGTGACATGTTTTTGTGGTGGCCCATGCAGGTCAAGAGCATATTGTCTCGGTTACGTTACTGTACCGAACAAGCCTGCACATAGGACTAGAGTATAGGATCTCATCCACAATTGACTATGATTCAACTTCCTCCTCTATGATCTATTCGAACAATTGTATCCTGCTTGATTCCTGTACTTCCCTAATAAGTTCCTTGAGTATATATGGCCTTCTGCTAGAATATAGGAACCCCTGTTATTAGGATGATAATTAAAGTAGCACACCTATTAAGAATACAACGAGAATATAGACACACCACTAAGTTTAGAATATCTAGTGAACCCTAGAATTCCTTATCTTTAGAATTGATTTACCATTACCCCCTGATGTATTATGAAGACTTGAGAGTAGTATAGACACTACTAGAGTTAGTTAGAAGTTTTACCATAATGTTTGACCCTAGTATTGAGGAACCAATGGAAAACCAATATTGAACATTAGGACTGAACCTAACCCTCATAATTGGATAGTATTAGAGAACTATAAAACTTATGTCATTGTCTTGTTATTAGTAGACAGCACCCTAGAAAGCCTAGAGGAATATAATAAACCCTTTCCCTTGATCATACCTCGAACATGGCAACTAGCATGCCACCCCCTTAGAGAACCATGATGCTATCTAGAGCCCTCTATTTTTGATTTCATAACTTGTCCCCCTGCAACCTTAGCGTTCGCTAATTGTGTGACGACTAAATTATGATTCTTCTTTCTTCATCATTTAACTCGTGCCACATAACTCGTATGATTGAAGGCCAAGTAATCTTATTCTATGTTAGGACATGTAGTTTGCTAGGGTATAGCTTGGTAATTTGAACTTTAAATTTTGTGCGTGATAGTTGGGATTTGATAGTTTGCGTAGTTCCCTTAGGTTGTGACCTAATGATTACCCATTAGCTTTAAATCACGAAATTTGTACCCATAGCTCGATACGAGTTAAATCCCTTTCCCCTTAACGGCTAGTAACTCTTCTATCCCTACGATTGACACATGTTCTATGAGCACTTGACCCTTACCTATATAATGCAATAGGAGACCCTAATAAGAGTTTCTGTTCTATGTACATGTGCAAGGTTATTTTTGTAGGTATCCTTAAGGCAATACAATAGTAGTTAAATTATTTTAAGTTGGATAGTATACCTCACCACCTAGTATCACGTAGTCCCTGTGATCCATTGATGAAGTGTAACTGAATGACATTAATTGTATGCTAGCAAAGACGACAGTGTTTATTCAGACGATAGAATTTAGAGGTCCATGTCCCTATTGGTCGACTAGCGACTTAGACAAGGAATTAGTATGACAACTGTAGAGATTGTGTAGTCTTTCATTATTATTGCTTATTTTGCTTTTGTTTTTGTGAATTTGAATTGTTATGAACCTTCTTTCATCATAATCTAGCGTATTCATATTTGCTGTACTACCTTGACTCATGCTGCTATTATAGCCTAGTTTTTGCAAGCTTATTCTTTATCAAGCTTGTTCACTACATATGTATTATTGGGCGCGCAAACTAATACATTTCAGAATCAGTGTACTACGGTCTGATCAACCATAGTGCGCTCGGTTCGCCCTTCACATAACTATTTTACGTAGATTGAGATATATGGTAATTAGTAAACGAATGTACTTGCCCTCTAGATATAGCTGAGCACATCGTATCTGCTACATAACTGTACCGATGCGAGCATATGAATAGGAATTACCAAATTATGATTTCAATCCACAACTGCTTTGACAATTCCCAATTGAATTCTTTAAAGTGCCTTGATCCCCATACTTGCATTCTATTACCTCTCCCTTGAACTCTTTATTATTGATCTACGTCTTTCCTTATTTCAGAAAGACGAAACATCTTGCATGGTATAAGTTTGATATATAGATAGTACTAGATATACCCCACAGGCCAGTCGCTTTGCTTGGTGACCCTCTTTCATAATTGATTAAGGGCATATCACATATGATATAGTTGGTGTTAAAGTTTTGAGGATTGAATGACATGAGAAAATAAATTGAGGAATATTTTTCTTAAGTGTAAGAGCCTTATATGATAGATGGGTAAATTCTAAGTTGGGTAGAAATTGCAGTATTAAACTTGAGGAGAATTCTTTTAGATTGTGATCAAGTAGGATTAGATTGAGAGATTAAGTCCTTTTAATGTGGAGAATTTTAACAGAGGGATTAAGATAATGAGGATTTAATGAATTTTAAAAAATTTTGATATTGAGGACCCAATATTTATACTTTGAGCACATGATTTAAATTTTGAATATTGAAGGATGAATCATCGATTTAAATTTTGAGGATAAATATAGAATTTTAGACTTGAACAATTGGTTAATTAGATTTAAATTTTATAATTTGATGATTTGAATTAAAAGTTCAATTTTGATTGTTGGGTCACCTATTTGAAATATTGAGGATGTAAATTGAGTTTAAATATTTGAATAGTACAAAATTCTTAAGTTAAGAATAGGAATAAGATTTGATTAGAATTGTTTATTGTTCAAAGTCTAGAGGAGATTATGATAGTTGAAAATTATGATATAAATTTTGATGTGGGATGTCATATAGACTTGAGTCAGATTTGGATATTGATTATTTAAAAATCGAGAAGAGATTACGACAGGTTGAATTTTGATTTAAACAGTGGTTATATTAATTTTGAAGTGATCACGATAGATTCGGATAGATTTTGTTATTTAAATTTTTGGAAGAGATTGCGATTGACATACCTTATGTACGAATGTGAAGGATTTAACAAATTATGTCTTATTTTAATTTCGAGGACGAAATTGTTTTAAGTTGGGTAGATTGTAAACTCCCTCACCCAAAATAGATATTTTGTGTATATTTTATATTATTATATTTATTATATATGTTGAATTTATTTAGAATATGCTCTTAGTTAATTAGAAAATAAATTTCTTGATATATTTACTTATATAAATATTCATTTAGAATTATTTTAGGTTATTTTAGATTTTTGGAGATTTTTCTAGATTTTTTGGTAATTAAAACTTAGAAAAGATAAATTTCTAGGACTTCTATGATTTACTATACGACTATACTTGCATGTCGTTCCTACCAAATATTTATTTTAGTTTAAAATATTTAATTATATTTTTTTATAATTTATTTAGAATTTTAAGAAATTTATTTAGATTTTAAAATTATTTAGGATTTATTTGGATATATATAGTCTTAATATTAGATAGATACTAATTTAGTGTTAATAGATATTAATAAGATTTTATAAATTATTTGTATTATCTTTAATTATATTTAAGATTATAAATTATTGAGATAAATTCAAACTCTATTTTAAATTAATTCAAATCCTGAACCTACTAGGAAATCAACTTCATGCATATCCTATCCTTATTTAAATTCATCATAATCCTATCCAAATTAACCAATCATAGTCGTATTTAATTAAGTAGTGTCCACCATTATAAATACCTTATCTTTCATATTTTTTTTTCCCAAATTCCTCTCTTTTTCGTCCAAAAAATAGTCAAAATTCGTCATAAATTCAGCCTCATTTTCTACTAGTTATGACGAATTAAAAAGACGATATCTCCTAGCTCCGGACTCCAAACACGCTCCAGTTTTTTTTGTTAGAACGATAATGAGGTTAGATTTCTGATAATATAAATTGTTTTTCTAAATTATTAGTATTAAATTCTGGAAAATTCGTAGAGCACAGCATGTCCGAAAATAGACGTGTTTCGATATTTTCGCGATTTCAGGAGAACCATGAATCAGAATGACGAACCGTTTAAAGTTTCGGAAAGCTAATGTCGAGATCATCGACATATATTTTCCCAAAATTTATTTCGAAGTATTTCATACTGTTAATTCTGTAGAACTTCTAGGTTAGAATTTAACCATCGGTGCACAATACAAAATTTGTATGTGCCATAATTCCCAAACGAATTGGAATTCAGACGAGCCATAAATTCCAGTATATTTTTTATGCTGAAATCTACAGGTAATTATACATGAAAGTCGAGTTTGTATCGGTTGACTTTTTGGTTAATAGATCGCCTCGATTTGCGTGCCATGAGTCTCGAGTTGATAAAATTCAGTTTCTTTGGACAAAATTTAGGAATTAACATAAAAATCAGAATAATAAGATTAAAATAGGATTTTAGAGTAATTATTCCAGAATTAAATAAATTAAAATAAATTAAAATAAATTAATGGTTATATTATTATATAGTTATATGAATATATATGTAAGTAAATGCTAATTTATAATTATGACTAAATATTCAGACTGTATGACCCTAGGACATCGTGGACTATCCCATACTTACCTTGACCATGTTGACCCTAAGAACTTGTGAATTTGTCTGCCTTGCGTACACTAACGTACAGGCATAGACACCTGTCAGTTGACTGACTGATTTTATACAGTACTTGAAGACGCGACACCCGCGTAATTCAATGTGTAATTGACCGTGTTAGATGACTAGTATTACCCCTAGTATACCCCTGATTCCAGTGTAAATGTGGTTGAGTATGTGCTAGTGTAATGACTAATAATTATATTATATTATATTATATTTATGTGTACATAGGATATTGGATTGTTCTGTGCGATTTCTGGAGCAGGTTATTGGTACATTGCAGCTTCCTTGCCAGGCAAGTATACCTTGCCATTGTACTGTTATTTATATTCCATATGTTGCATGCATCTTTATTTTCTGTCTTTAGTTCATATATTTTAACTGTTATATAAAATGCGCGCGACGGTGACGTCGCGATATATTTTTATTTATGTATTGCATTGACCTTGTTCATGAGACTACCCCATTATCATGTAGCACCATTAGGTTCATTGGCCGTGACACAGTTGTTACACGAGTGTGAGTCTCATATAGATCACGGACTGCGTGACAGGTCTGGCCTCCTGTACGTGTGGGCCGTGCGTTAGGGTTAACTGCTGTTAGAAACTTTGCATGCTAGTATACTTGGCAGTTATTAGAGGTCCAGGGACATAGCTTATTATAGTACGGTGGTCCCATCCTTGTCCTTGTTTGGTTGCAGGATTGGGCTAGGGTACTAAGAATAGGCTATGGACCAAATCGTGTCATGGATGTGACATGCTTAGAGCATGTGGTGGGAAGAACAACAAGTACCGCATTTGAGCTCCTTTGCACTTTTTCTGTGACGCCCGGATTCTCCGCTGGAGATACGGGTGGTGATGACCCATATATATACATTGGCGGGCCTCCGTCGTTCAAAAGACGACGTGCCTTTGGGCCCCTGGATCTTCAAAAGAGAACCATGCCAAATCCCAGTTTTCAGCCAGATAGCTCACTTGTGGGGAAAGTTGTTCTTAACTGCATTCACTTTAGACGGTTAGGCGCCCCCTTTGGATATTTATTTCAGTACTTTATTGGCATGTGTTTAAGTATCTTGTTATGTCCCTCTGAGGACCTGGTCCGCTGCCAGGTGTACCTGTTCTTGTGTAATTGCAGGAGAGCAGAGATGGATGGTTATGGATGCTTCGTGGATGTCTTCTCTTCGAGCCGGGATTGATAGCTGGTACTTATATTGTTTGATTGAGTTATACTTATATTGTATTTACTTTCCCTTTGAGTTGGTAGTGGATTTGTTTCCATCCAACTATCATCCTTACATACTTCCTATTGAGATCTAGTTTCATAAATACTGTTTATTTATCTCTATATGATTTTTGTGGATGAGATTTAGATTTTACCCTGTGACTTGTGACATATGTTTATACCACTTGTGGATTTTGTATTCATATTACAGCGTACGTATGGATTTGGTTTCCATATATTAGAGTTGTCATATCCATGCGGCTGGCATGCTTACGTGTTCCTAGTCCTACGTATTTGGGACTGGGGCGTGACAGTACAGTCAAAATATATAGAGTATCAGGTACTAGTTAGTATATAACTAGATGTCAGTTAGTATTATCAATGGTTAGTTGATGTAAGTGTTAAGTTCAGTTGTGAGACTGTTGTATATGTGATACTTTGCAGCACCAGTAGTACCAAAGACTAGGAGATAAATCTTGTATCAGTAGGTTGGTAGTTAATGAATTAGAGTTAGCTTGGGTTGTTGTAACTAATCAAGAGTATTAGTTAGTGTGTTGGTTAGTTATGCTTGTTAGTATCAGATAGTTAAGTTTCAGATTTCTTTTAGCTTAAGTTATTGTGATATTATTTAAGCCATGAGTTAGTGACTGTGATTAGTTAGCATGTAGTAGGTAACTAATTAGATATATCAGTAGATACACTATTAGTTATAAGTTAGCTATCTACTTATTAGTGTATATGTATATATGTTAAGTATTAGGTGAGGTATTATAGTAGTTTGGTATTAGTTCAGTCAGTGCTAATTAGTGTCAGTAGTTGTCTAGTAGAAATTGGTATTCTTTTATAAAGTTAGTTAATCATGGTAGTGTACATATGTTAGTTATCCTATTACTTGTCATTAGTTGAGGGTTCAGTTAGAATTAGTAGATAGCTAACTCCTGTACTAGTTAGTATATGATATCTGGAGTATTTTATCTTGTAGGTATTAGTGTTCTTGGATAGCTTAGCTAGTTAGGGACTAAAGCTTTGCTTGAACCCAGAAATTATTGTGTGACCTAGAGGAGACTTAGAAGCATATTAGAGCATCATTTAACTTTTCTTCTCATTTGTACCATTTAACATATTTTTTTCTAAATAGGATTGTGTGACACCATCTTGGGCATCGAGAGACACCCTTAGCTCAGGACCAGAGGCGAGTACTTCTCCGATAGTTTCCATTATTTAATAAATTCTATGATTCTGGTGTATAGTATTATTTTATCTGATTCTCCGACACTTGGATATACGAATTAGTATTATCTGGATTTACTTTGTTGCGACACGTACATTATACTTGTCTGGCCTTTACTTCAGGAATCATTACTAGCATCACATCAGGACTCATTTACTGGCATCACTTACTTTTATCTGGTTGGACTCATATTTGATTTACGTGTCGGGACTTGGATTCATTTGTACTAGTCGGGGTAGGAAAATAATCGAGTAGACATGTAAACATTCCTAAAATCTTAAATCACCTCTTCTGGTCTAATCAGGAATGATAGCAGTCAGACACCAAATGCGCGATGAGCTGTATTATCGCCTAGCCGTTTACATGTCGAAAGCGGTATTTAAAAACACACTAGTTTAGTTACATTCTTGCTGGCTTCACATTATACTTGCTGGACTCACATCATATCTATTTAGTTTAGTTCTTTATTTACAGTCATTATTGTCATGCTCTCTAGTTCACCATATTTACTTTTATTGCTCTTTAGATAGATGTTACTTTATTTCATTCTCTGATTCATTCTCTTTCCTGCTCATCAAGTATTACTTACTATAAATGTTTATAGACTTTGTCAATTAATTGGAACTGCTTTTGGGTTGTATTCGCTCCATCCTGATTGGATATATTTTTTAGATGACTGTTTAAAGGACTGGTGTCCCACCTACTATGGAGCCGAGGAGGGAATAACAACCATGGGTCATGATACTCAGGAGTGATTACCGAGGGACTTTGTTACTTTTATAGCAATGTATTAAATTCATTATTAGAATTTTTGGCATGCATATATATTGGAGACTTTGTTATTGTATTTGAGATTTGGATATTGATGTTGTATTTAGAAGTTGTTGATGTTTAGACTTTGTAGTTTAAGAAACTTCTTTGATATCTTATCGTGCTTTAGACTGTGAGTATTATTATATTGTCCTCTATTGGAGTAGAGATCCATGACAGGTATAATATATACATTGTGTAAGATTTTTAGATAGTATTGATGACCTTGACAGTGTTCTACCGCCGATGCTGTGGCGTATGCTGGACGTTGTTCACTACTTGCACCCTCATTTCGGGTGTGGATCGTGACATATTTTTGTGGTGGCCCATGGAGGTCTCTTGGCAATTAGTGCAATGTCGTGGTAGTACAACGGCTTAGTTGTACTACTGCGAGCCTGCGATATGATATAGGATATATGACACTAGGATGAGAGAGAGAATACTCAATCACTACTAGAAAACAATTCCACCTATTGATTCTTGTCATCTTTAACATTCCGAATATTGTTTTTTTTTGAAATATTATTGTCCTTCCTTGATTATATCATATCTTGTGTCTTATTAATATCTTTTGTTTCGAACTATCTTCAGGATGCCGTCAAATACCCGTTCACAGCTTTCGGGAGCAGTTTTTGAGAAGTCGGTGACTTCTCCAACCCTTGTTCGACCAGCTGTAGCAGATGATAGCATTCCACCTCCTTTGGTTCAGAGGGCTGCCTCACAGGTTCAGGTGGGAGCTTCCACTGCTTTTAGGAGTCCTCCTCCCTTGCCTGTTCATAGAGTTGATCCGATTCCAGCTTTTTTTGAGGGACTTTTCCACCACCGCCAGTGCTAGTCGATGCGACACTGTTGTTCGCATTGTTCAAAGAGATGATGGAGGCCCAAAGGACCCAGGCTGAGGCGTTGAATAGGCAGTCTGACGTGATAAGACAAGGTATTTAGAATGCCCACCAGGTGGCCATTCTAGCAGTTGAGAGAGTGGCAGCTCCACAACCACAGGATGCCCAACCCAAGTCGGGCACCATACAGGACTTCACGAAGTTGGGTCCCCGTGGTTTCAAGGGGATAGAGGGGATCACATATGCTGATGATTGGTTGGAGCAAATCGAGCGCATCATGCGCTTATCCTGCCTGGTAGAGGATCTGAAGTTAGAGGCGGCAGAATTACAGATATTGGATATTGCTAGCACGTGTTTCCAGAATAAGCTAGAGATGACTGATCTGGAGTTGACTGGGAGGAATTCAAGAATCTGTTCAAGAATAAGTTCTTTTTGCCAAATAGAGACTTAACTTGGAGTGCCAGTTCGAGAGCCTTCGACAGTAAAACATGTCAGTAGTAGAGTATGTCGCGGAGTTCGGCAAATTGAGTAGGTACGCAGAGTACCTTGTGCGGGATCCGGAGCACAGGGAGAGTCGCTTTAGAGAGGGCCTAAATTGGGAAGTGAAGGCTTTTATTTCCTCTAACCAAGAGACGTACGCAGTTGTACAGAAGGAGTGGGACCTGAGTTTGCGGCCCAAAAGGGCCTAAGACATCTTCGGTGGAGCTAGTAGTAGTGAGAGACCTGCCAAGCATCCCCAATATCAGTAGAGAGCATTCAAGGCACACCCCCATCAGTTACTTGCACCAGCTAGAGCTCCCATTCAGCAGGTGCAGCAACAGCCTTGGAGAAAGGATCAGATGATGCCTACTTATACCTACTGCAGGAAGACAGGACACACTTGGGATATATGTAGGAAGAGGCTGAAGGTGTACTTATTCTGTGGATCTGTTGATCACCAAATAAGAGATTGTCCCATCGTACCTCCATTTGGTGGAGCACGAGGTCAGAGAGTGTCACGCCCCAGTCCAAAATGTAGGACTAGGAACACGTAAGCATGCCAGCCGCATGGATATGGCAACTCCAATATATGGAAACCATAACCCATACGTACGCTGTAATATGAATATAAACTCACATGTGGTATATATAATGTCACAAGTCACAGATATGCTAATCTCATCCACACAACAAGTCATAGAAAAGAAATACTAAGCTAGAATAAGGAGTCTGAAATATCCAAAATAATAGTGGGTGGAGACAAATCCACTACCAATGACTATATCCAAAACTAAAATGAGAGAGGAGTATAAAATCTCCAATATAAAATAATGTGAAGACAGAAGTGTATCAGCTAAAAGAATCCATCGTCAGATAATCAACGATGCTCAGAAGGTAAGACCTCCTCGACAGAAAGGAATGCGTCAGGTCCAGGCCCGTACTCCTGCAAATACTCAAGAGCAGATACACCTGGCAGCGGACCAGGTCCTCAGAGGGACGTAACAAGATACAGAAAATACGAGCCAACTTGAATACAGTAAACATGCATATAACTTGAAATTAAATAAGTACGCTGTACAAGACAATCTATATGAATGCAAATGAGGACAACTTTTTGACGTATGGACAAGGGTAGGCTACTCGATCTACCTCACAACTCACACACACGTCAATGGACATCAGAAATCGACATACCGCGGGGGTAGCGACCAGCGAGACTCCAGAAATCGACATACCGCGGGGGTAGCGACCAGCGGACACACACGCCCGTAGTGCGAACTATATACTACGGTTTACCAGAGTGGTCAAAAGCCCATACGCCTAATGATTGTCCTCTCATGATACTAGGTGTCAAGTGAGTGTCAACATATCTAATATATAGTAATGACTGAAAGAGAACTACACATGCAAGGAATATACAGAAATGAAATGAATATACAGAAATATAAATAGCATGTAAAAGTACTATAAACAATTTGGCAAGGTATCTTGCCTGGCAAGAAAGCTGCAAAATGTAGTGTCCCAATGTCAACACCAAGAGCCAGAAGCTACGGCCTCAGAATGAACGTCTCCGGATGCTGAAATAAATATCACCAACGTTCCCAGAATAAGCAAAATAGCTAAAAAGTACTTCCCTTTCGTCCAATTTGGACACAGGGGCAAAACGGTAATTTTGAGTAAAAGTGGGGTCCACATGTGGCCCACTTTGCACCGAAAAGCGTGCCAAGAGTAACAGTCTCTAAATGGGATAAACTATAGGTCAAACAACCCTAAATGTCAATACGAACCCAACGGTATGTCCAAATGTGGATTCCGATGGGCCGAACACAATTTGGTCCAAAAAGTCAACTGTGGGGCCCGCCAATTGGCGATCTGGTCAACCGTCTCAAAAATGCGTGAAAATTGGATCACAGGACCAGCGCGTTATCACGAGTCCAGTAGCATAAGTTTTGTCGCAATCTGACAAGCGTGCACAAAATACGCGCGAGTTCCACAAAAGTTGCGACACGGGATGTGTCCGCGGATACGGCCTGATTCCGGCGCGCACACGCGTCCGAATCAGTACCCACGAATATTTTACGTGTCCGATTATGCTGTGTGCACCATTCGGTACACTTGGCACACGGCGGGGCGGTCCCGTTTGGCGGGGCGCGCTCCGATCTCCAACTTTTGGAAAACCGGAAAAAGTGGGTTCGCGCGGTTTTGTGACGAATATAATTTTATCCACAGCAACTAATAGCATAGGGTTATTTAACAGAAAATAAACTAGGTCATGCAATCTACAGGTATCAAAAAGAATCATCGAATTCGGATCTCTGTGGTGGGAGATACGAACTCGACATTATGGGTGGTCATTCTGGAATTCTGCGATTTCAGAATTGGGTAAGTCCGGGCCAACTTGGGCGCTGTTTTTCACCTAGGGACACACGTTTTCCGAGGTTGACTATAAAACAAATATTGGAGAGGGTTAAGGGATGATCATACCTATGAAAATGGAACAGCGTTTGGTTGAGCGAGTCGACGGAAAATTACTCCGAAGCGAAGATGCTTCGAGTGGGATTCTGCAGGATGCGAGGTCGGCGTCGTCGGGATGGTTGGATGGCTTGGCGGGGCTTCTCTGGCTGCGGTGACGGCTCTAGATGGGAAGGGAAGGTCTGGAAATTTAGGTTAGGTTTTTTTTTTGGGATATAACTATATATATATATATATATATATATATATATATATATATATATATTGGGGAAAGAGAGAGTTATAGAGCGGATTGTTTCCGCGGGTGAAGCCGCTGAAGGACATAAGGGGCGGGGTCCGCTGATTGCCTTCGGCCAAAAGAGGTTGTCAATTGCACGTTGGCTGTAGGTAAGGCAATGCCAAAATTGCTTTGCAGCAAGTAGCTTAGTATGCAAAGTAACTTTATTAGTATTACTATTATATTATTATTATTATTATTATTATTATTATACTAATAAATTCTTTTCTTTTCCTTTCTTTATATATATATATATATATATATATATATATATATATATATATATATATATTCACACATAAAAAAATTTATATATTAGGGTATTGCACACCGTTGGGCTAACAGCTGCTCAAGGGGTCTCCTACATGGAATAAATTCCGAAAAATTCCTGATGGTCCCACAAGTCATCTAAGTGCCCGAACACCTAAAATAAAAATTATTAAAAATATATTTCTCCTATTTAGCCCTAATTACCATAATTAAATTATTAATTAATAAAAATAATAAATATAATTTTTAAAAAAATAGGGGTTTTACATTCTACCCAACTTACAAAAATTTCGTCCTCGAAATTGACACTAACCCATATTCATAATGATAACTATAACTATTACACTACATTGGTATCTAGTAGGACTCCTAAAACTCATGGTTTGCCATTCTAACACTTTCTTATCTATTGTCCATCCACTATTTTATCATCCTCTAACTCGTCTACACTACCCAACTTACAAAATTCTACTAGTAGTTATATTCTTTGAAGCTATTGTCTAGATTATAAGGCAATTATATTTATTGGGTCAAGAATCTTGGGATACCTGTCTAGAATCTCATAACTATGACTTTTTCCCATAACCGTCAAGTATCATAGTCTAATACTGCCTCGCCACCTGGCCAGTATGGCTGCAGGTAATTCGACTACTCTACCATAATCGTCTGGCGGCAACTGTCGCTACCTTGCCAGCGATTTGTCATAGTCATCAGTTCGTAACAAGTGCCTTCGACTCTTTCCTAGGCATAGTCTAAGTTTTAGAGAACACTTAAGGTCTTGACTAACTATTAGGGGTATGATCTAGCTCAAATGATCTAACAATTTCTACTAGGCTACATGGTGCTACTTAAGGGTTAAACTAATAAAGAATATAGATATTGCTATAGTGCATATATATATTAAGAACTCATCCTTAGTTATCAAGCATTACTAACGCATTTATGTTTAACTAACAAAATAGGGGTGAGGTTGATATCAAACAATTCATAATGGCACGAAAGATATAACTATGATGGGAAAAGTTACGCACGAGATAAGGAATGAATATAAAAGGAGGAGATGAGTCACCCAAGAGGGCGAGATAAGGATAGGGGAAGAATACTACTACTGCTACTCACGTCATCCATTAGCATCGCGTGTATGCCATCTGGGTAAAATAGAAACATATCCTTATAACTGCTAGACTACCATATATATAATTCTACAGCTATTTGTGCATCTAAGATCTTGTGTCACGATGGGGTTATGAGTATGCAAGACAATTATAACTAAAAGTTCGTACCTGTATCTACGGCTTTCTGTGTATGCTCTCCCATACTGGTCATAATGAGTGCTTGGCCTTGTCCTTGGTTATTCAACTGGGGTCTAGTCCCCTCCATTTGTGCAGACTGTAGAAGCAGTGGTGGGTCACTTTGGTCTTCTATACTTGAGGGTGTTTGCGGTATTCCTGATTCTAATGCCATAGACCTCTGGTTCTGCTGAGGACATCTTCGGGTTTGATGGTGACTTGATCCACATATCATGCACAGCCCCAATCGACGATGACAGTCTCTATGAATATGACCTATCTTATCATAAAAGTGACAAGTACGGGGGTCCTTGGTTGGATATGGTGCGACATTATCTGGTTGCTGGCGTGTCAAAGGGTGTCGAATGGGTCCTCCTTGCTGTGTCCTTACTGGTCCTTGATAAATTCTCTGTTGAATTCCGTTGCCTTTGCTGATGGCCTCCTGGATCCTGGCCTCTGTCAATAGCTCGGCATAAGAGATCCGGGACTGGGAGCTAGTGTAGTACTGGAGCTCCTGAGTCAGCCCGCGGTGAAACCTCTTAGCCTTCTCCAAGTCATTAGGTATTAGGACTGTGCCATACTTACTGAGACGGCTAAATTCTGCGTCATACTCATCGACCGTCTTGTCCCCTTGCTCTAGATGGAGGAACTGATCGTACAATGCGTCCCTTACGGTATCCGGGAAGTACTTCCTCTCAAAGCACTCCAAGAATTGTTCCCAAGTCTGACGCGTACCCAACTGGCGCTCCATTGATTCCCACCAGTGATGCGCGTTGCCTTCTAACTGAGTCCTTACGCCTATCATCCATAGGTCAGAAGGTAATTGTGATGCCTCTAACAACTTCTTGGTATTGGCAATCCAGTTTGTGGTCTCCTCTGGGCTTTCATTGCCCTTATATGGCTTAGGGCCCATCTGCACAAAGTCCTTGACTGAACCGACCCGAGCTTGTGGTACTGAAGCTAGTGCCTAGGTTGGTACAGGGGCTAGTGCAGCCATTCTCTCAAGTGCTGCCAGAAATTCTAGCCTTTGCTCTGCTGTTTGCTTCCTCTGCTCGGCTGTCTGCTGCCTTTGTTCCTGCATTATCATCTGGAAGAATTGGAACAGCTGTGTCTGGCCATCCTGCGGTGCTAGTGGAGCTGGAAATGTCCCATTAGGTATCGTGGAAGGAGTTGATGGGATTTGATTGTTAGTCATTCCATCCGGTCCGGGAAGAAGAGGTGGTGTTGAGGTCACTCCGGGTGATTGGTTGTCGTCCCCTGGAGACGTGTTGTCCCCGGTGGCGGCATGCCCGTTATGCAAATTCATCTCTCTACAAGAGATGGACGAAGGATTAAGAAGAGTACATGAATCAAGCAGGATGCAAGAACTTAAGTAGGACATGTTGGAAGGAAGGTAAGTTATAGTCAAGTGTGGATGAGATCTAAAATTCTAATCCTAGGTGCAGGCCCGTTCGGTACAGTGACGTAACCGAAACGGCTAACTCGACCTGCATGGGCCACCACAAAAATATGTCACGCCCCAGTCCAAAACGTAGGACTAGGAACACGTAAGCATGCCAGCCGCATGGATATGGCAACTCCAATATATGGAAACCATAACCCATACGTACGCTGTAATATGAATATAAACTCACATGTGGTATATATAATGTCACAAGTCACAGATATGCTAATCTCATCCACACAACAAGTCATAAAAAAGAAATACTAAGCTAGAATAAGGAGTCTGAAATATCCAAAATAATAGTGGATGGAGACAAATCCACTACCAATGACTATATCCAAAACTAAAATGAGAGAGGAGTATAAAATCTCCAATATAAAATAATGTGAAGACAGAAGTGTATCAGCTAAAAGAATCCATCGTCAGATAATCAACGATGCTCAGAAGGTAAGACCTCCTCGACAGAAAGGAATGCGTCAGGTCCAGGCCCGTACTCCTGTAAATACTCAAGAGCAGATACACCTGGCAGCGGACCAGGTCCTCAGAGGGACGTAACAAGATACAGAAAATACGAGCCAACTTGAATACAGTAAACATGCATATAACTTGAAATTAAATAAGTATGCTGTACATGACAATCTATATGAATGCAAATGAGGACAACTTTTTGACGTATGGACAAGGGTAGGCTACTCGATCTACCTCATAACTCACACACACGTCAATGGACATCAGAAATTGACATACCGCGGGGGTAGCGACCAGCGAGACTCCAGAAATTGACATACCGCGGGGGTAGCGACCAGCGGACACACACGCCCGTAGTGCGAACTATATACTACGGTTTACCAGAGTGGTCAAAAGCCCATACGCCTAATGATTGTCCTCTCATGATACTAGGTGTCAAGTGAGTGTCAACATATCTAATATATAGTAATGACTGAAAGAGAACTACACATGCAAGAAATATACAGAAATGAAATGAATATACAGAAATATAAATAGCATGTAAAAGTACTGTAAACAATTTGGCAAGGTATCTTGCCTGGCAAGAAAGCTGCAAAATGTAGTGTCCCAATGTCAACACCAAGAGCCAGAAGCTACGGCCTCAGAATGAACGTCTCCGGATGCTGAAATAAACATCACCAACGTTCCCAGAATAAGCAAAATAGCTAAAAAGTACTTCCCTTTCGTCCAATTTGGACACAGGGGCAAAACGGTAATTTCGAGTAAAAGTGGGGTCCACATGTGGCCCACTTTGCACCGAAAAGCGTGCCAAGGGTAACAGTCTCTAAATGGGACAAACTATAGGTCAAACAACCCTAAATGTCAATACGAACCCAACGGTATGTCCAAATGTGGATTCCGATGGGCCGAACACAATTTGGTCCAAAAAGTCAACTGTGGGGCCCGCCAATTGGCGATCTGGTCAACCATCTCAGAAATGCGTGAAAATTGGGTCACAGGACCAGCGCGTTATCACGAGTCCAGTGGCATAAGTTTCGTCGCAATCTGACAAGCGTGCACAAAATATGCACGAGTTCCACAAAAGTTGCGACACGGGATGTGTCCGCGGATACGGCCTGATTCCGGCGCGCACACGCATCCGAATCAGTCCCCACGAATTTTTCACGTATCCGATTATGCTGTGTGCACCATTCGGTACACTTGGCACACGGCGGGGCGGTCCCGTTTGGCGGGGCGCGCTCCGATCTCCAACTTTTGGAAAACCGGAAAAAGTGGGTTCGCGCAGTTTTGTGACGAATATAATTTTGTCCACAGCAACTAATAGCATAGGGTTATTTAACAGAAAATAAACTAGGTCATGCAATCTACAGGTATCAAAAAGAATCATCGAATTCGGATCTCTGTGGTGGGAGATACGAACTCGACATTATGGGTGGTCATTCTGCGATTTCAGAATTGGGTAAGTCCCGGCCAACTTGGGCGCTGTTTTTCACCTAGGGGCACACGTTTTCCGAGGTTGACTATAAAACAAATATTGGAGAGGGTTAAGGGATGATCATACCTATAAAAATGGAACAGCGTTTGGTTGAGCGAGTCGACGGAAAATCACTCCGAAGCGAAGGTGCTTCGAGTGGGATTCTGCAGGATGCGAGGTCGGCGTCGTCGGGATGGTTGGATGGCTTGGCGGGGCTTCTCTGGCTGTGGTGACGGCTCTAGATGGGAAGGAAAGGTCTGGAAATTTAGGTTAGGGTTTTTTTTTGGGATATAACTATATATATATATATATATATATATATATATATATATATATATATATATATATATATATATATATATATATTAGGGAAAGAGAGAGTTATAGAGCGGATTGTTTCTGCGGGTGAAGCCGCTGAAGGACTTAAGGGGCGGGGTCCGCTGATTGCCTTCGGCCAAAAGAGGTTGTCAATTGCACGTTGGCTGTAGGTAAGGCAATGCCAAAATTGCTTTGCAGCAAGTAGCTTAGTATGCAAAGTAACTTTATTAGTATTACTATTATATTATTATTATTATTATTATTATTATTATTATTATTATACTAATAAATTCTTTTCTTTTCCTTTCTTTTTTTAAATATATATATATATATATATATATATATATATATATATATATATATTCACACATAAGAAAATTTATATATTAGGGTATTGCACACCGTTGGGCTAGCAGCTGCTCAAGGGGTCTCCTACATGGAATAAATTCCGAAAAATTCCTGATGGTCCCACAAGTCATCTAAGTGCCCGAACACCTAAAATAAAAATTATTAAAAATATATTTCTCCTATTTAGCCCTAATTACCATAATTAAATTATTAATTAATAAAAATAATAAATACAATTTTTTAAAAAATAGGGGTTTTACAGAGAGATGGAGCTAGGATACCTGTAGCACAGTGTCAGGCCCCGCACCAACAGAGGGAGATACCCCAGTCGGGCAGGACTTTTGCATTGACGGTCGAGGAGGCCGATGCTACAGGTGATGGGTTAGCATATCTTATTTTGTTCATTTCTTCCTTTTTCCTTCATTTCCAACTATTGTTTGAATGCTTCATTAGTACCTTCTAGAATGCTTTTGTGCTATATTTTAATTAGTATATATAGTATACCCTATTGAGACTGCAATATAATGACCAGTAGGACCATAACCAAGCATGATGTATTCTTTTCATAAGATGGTATATTATAGATAAGATTTTCTTGGACCATGATTGCTGGAGGTTTGACCTAGAAGGAGTACGATCACCCTTAAATTTTTAGGATAAATTTTTCTAAGGAGGGTAGACTTGTAACTACCACATTTCTAGAATAGGAGTATTTTTTTCTTTTTCTATTTGTACCATTGTAAATAATTATATCATATTAATTATAGTGATTGTATTTTTATTTTTATATTTTTAATGTTGATATTGTTGCATGTATTTGTATAATAGATATAGTTAGTGTTAGTTGTAGCCATTAGTTAGACAAGTTGTTAGTAAACCAAATTAGACCCAACTAGACTTGACATGACACATAGAGCCCAATATTTGACTAGCCCCATTAGACTCATCCCTCTAGCTTAATTAGATATTTTAATTAAACCTTCATTATAGTAGAAGCTTCCTAAACTACCCCTCCCTAATCAAATACCTATATGACAACAAGTGGGGGTACATTGGACCTTGACAATTACTTGGGGAAGGGGTTACTAGGGCCGGCCACATATAGGAGGGGGAACACTCTTTCTCCTCTCCATATGTCATTCCATTAGATCCCCAAATTAGTTCTTTCCAAATTTCATTCATCCCTCCACCAATTTACCCTAAATTTCTTTATTCCCTCTCATTTCCATCAATTGGAAGAGTATTGGAGCATGGAGTTGCAAGAAGCACTTGGAAGAGGAGCTTGTGGCAAGGAGATCGTGTCCGGATCGGATCCATTGTATTTTTTATTGGGAATCCTTCTCCCAATAGGTATAGATCTGAATTTACCTCTATTTTAGGTTTTAAATCATGTATTTGTCTCCTAGGAACACCCCAATGGCATAGGGCTACCTATAGGAAGAAGTTCTAGGCAAATCGGTTGAGTATTATGAATTCTATGTGGTGATTTGTGTATATTTTGGGAGAATTACAAGATTGATACATCAAGTGTATCATGATACTAATTTAGTCTATTTGGACTTAGATCGGGGTTGGGATGCTAGATACGTGTCCATAATTGGATACGAGTAGGCCATATCGCAAGATTTTGTGATACGGAGTAATTTGGGGGTTTTTCTTCAACACAGGAGCCACACACATGTCATATTGTGCCATGACACTTGGAATGGCTTGCTAACACTTAGTATAGACTCTAATTGTTATTTAGAACTTGTTGATAGGCTTTGGGTTAATTTTGGATAGGTTTTGGATGTGTACACACACAATAATCACTTAATAATGAATATACCATATATATATATATATATATATATATATATATATATATTACACCTACAATACATGTCTACCTAGCGTGTCAATAGTGTGCACTCCAAGTGTTTGTTAGATTGTATTCAGTTTTGAATACATATATATATATACTTAAGTGTTATGAGAAGAGCTTGTATCTGATATTTCATATAGGTATTTATGTAGGAATAGGCTAATGGATGTAAGTAATCTAGTGTGAGAGGAGGCTCGAGAAGTATCAAGTCTGGGAGTGTTGTGTGCATGTCATGTTGTGGGTGCTGCAGGATTAGTTTGCTTATATCTTTCTTTCAGTACAAGTGATAACAAAGAGAGAGAGAGAGAGAGAGAGAGAGAAAGAGGTTAGCAGTGAAGGGTGCTCAGATATGGGGACGTTATAGTGAGTATTTGCACAACATTGGATTATATCGATGATGGTTCAGGTATCAGCAGAAGTATTGGAGTTAGCTAAGGTACGTGTTGATGAGTATCTAGTAGGAAAAGGTTGTCCATGTGCTGCCAATAGATGTTGGCCTATCAGTTGGTACTTTGAATGCCTGGCATTTAGTTAGTGAAGTGAGTTTATATTATTTTAGTAGGTTTGATAGAGGGTGAGCATGTGATGTATTCATGTGTAGGAGTGTATCAGAGAATGAGTAGTGTTGTGGAGTGTCATGTTGGTCTGTGAATAGTGGGAGTCCTGCATTCAGATTGCAAGGTATATGGCAGTCAGTTGGTGAACAAGTGAAGGGTAGAGGAGTGTAACCTCTGTATCCTAAAATTCATGCTTAAATGTTGTTATTAGGTCAATTTGGGACTATTGAGATTTTTCCATAATTTTTAGTTAATTAAAAACTAGTAATCCTAATTTTCTAGGACTTTCAAGAATTTATTTTAGGGACAAATATATTTAAAAATATCCCAAACTTTTATTTTAGGTTCTAAATAATCAAATATATTTTCTAGAATTTTTTTGGAAATTTTCTGATTATTTTTAGCATTTATTTTGAGTTAATTATAAAAAACTGAATTAAAAACTATTTTCTGAAAAAGAAAACCCAAAAAGTAATTATTTCTGCCCAGTCAGCAAACAGGAGGGCCCACCTGTCAGCCTCCCGCAGCAAACAGTGCCGGGCCCGCCTGTCAGTGACTGCGGGGCGGGCAGCGTTGGATGGCTGCCACTTGTCAAGATCTGAGCCGCGACTGCTTTCTCTCTCCTCTCTATATATATTAGTTTAAGTTTATTTCTAGGATTTTTCTTCAGCCGATTTTTGGAGAATTGCCATCTAGGGTTCCTTCATCTTCCAGAAGCCATTGCGCATAGCTCCGGACTCTAAACGAGGCCTAGTTTTTTGTGTTAGAAAGATATTGAGGTTAGATTTCTGATTATATAATTTGTTTTACGAAATTATGATTATTAAATTCTAGAAAATTCGTAGAACACAGCATGTCCGAAAATAGACGTGTTTTGATGTTTTCGTGATTCCGGGAGAACCAGGAATCAGAATCATGAACCGTTTAAAGTTTCGGAAAGTTAATGTCAAGATAATTGACATATGTTTTTCCCAGAATTTAATTCGATGTACTTTCATACTGTTAATTTTGTAGAACTTCTAGGATAGAATTTAACCATCGGTGCACGATACGAAACTTGTATGTGCCATAATTTCCAAACGAATTTGAATTTGGACGAGCCATAAATTCCAGCATGTTTTTGACACTGAAATCTACAGGAATTCATGCATGAAAGTCGAGTTTGTGTCGGTTGACTTTTCGGTCAACAGATCGTCTCGATTTGTGTGCCATGAGTCTCGAGCTGATAAAATTTAGTTTCTTTGGACAAAATTTAGGAATTAACCTAAAAATTAGAATAATAAGATTAAAATAGGATTTTAGAGTAATTATTCCAGAATTAAATAAATTAAAATAAATTATCTTTTGACATGGTAAATTGTAATACATAGGCTATTTGGACTGTGACTTGGACTTTGATTCATACCAGCAGCAGGACCCCAGGCGAGTACATTCTCTGACAGTTTCCATTATGTTGATTATCTCTATAATTCTTGTTGTATAGCGTACATGACTCTGACACTGTTCTTTACACGAGTTGGCATCATCGAGACCTGTCACGAGGAGTCGTGATTGGGATCCATCGTGCTAGCTGGGGAAAATAAGGAAATGTTAGTAGCTTATGTGATCATACCCAACCTTACATGCATTATAGCTCACCCACACCTCATGTTGGTGCAGCCTGACCATTACATGCCTCATAGCCTGTTACATGTGATTAGCCTGACTATTGCTCGCATCATAGCTATCCGGATGGTTAGCCTGACCCTACATGAATCATAGCTAATCATATGTAACAAGCCTGATCAGTCCCAAGCCGATCACATGATATACTAATGTTTCACACACTTGGTTAGAGGATCATTGACATGCATCTCTAGTATATTGATCTAGCATCTCCACATGTTCTAGTTATTGTTCTTGTACACACTTATATACCAGTTTATTGTTCTTGCGTGTACTTGTAGTTCTATTCATTGCTAGATGTACATTGATGATGACATGCTCCAGTATTTCAGTTATTCCAGTATTTCTATTTCCAGTATATCCATGCTCGTCAGTATTTCTTATTGCCAGTATTCCTATCTGTCTTGTATTTCTTTACACTGTGTTATAGTTTTTGTCAATATAAGTGGAACTGCTGTTAGAGGTGTATTTCATTCCAATCCTGACTGGATATTTTTTCCAGACTGTGACATAGAGGACTTTTTCGACATACTTGGAGACTTGGATGTTATATTGATTGCAGGTTAGACTATTTATTGTGTTTAGACTTGTCTTGTATTGCTTGCTTCGATATCTCATCGTGCTTTAGCTTATGTGATTGAGTATATTTCTATATTATTTTATGATATCTGCGTCTCCTTATGGAGTTGGATATTCATGTGAGATTGATTAGATAGTTACATGACCTAGACAGCGTTCTACCGCCGATGCTGTGGCGTAGGCTGGACGTACCCACGCTCTCGTGCCCATATACCGGGTGTGGGTCGTGACACATTTTTAGTGGTGGCCCATGCAGGTCAGACTTCTCAAGTTGTGCGATGTCATAGTAGTGCGACGTCTTAGTTGTACTACTACGTGCCTGCTATAGAATATAGGACATAGGATACTAGGATGAGAGAGGATACTCAATCACAAATTCTTGGGAGATTCCTGGGGCGATCCCTTGAGAATCTTATTATAATTTACAATTTAAATCTTTCCTTGTTTCCGTCCGCTCTCGCTTGTTGTTATTGAACTTGATTCTTGTTGATCAGTTATTAAATTAAAATCTTGGTATCATTGTTGAGTTTGATTCTTGTTGACCAGTTGTTAAATTTAATTCTTGGTATCGTTGTTGAGTTGATTTCATATCGAGATGAATTTTACGGGCTAAAATTTACGGTATCATCTGATGACATATGTTGATGAGGACAGTGAGAAAGGTAAAACGTCTACTTTGGTTATGGACCCTAGAGTTTATCGCAGCCATATTAGCTGTGGTGACGAGAACGTAGGAACCTGACTTGGATGTACATACTATAGTTATGAAACTTAGAGTCTCTCGCAGCCATACCGGTTGGCGTGGCGAAGATTCTAGATGACATAATTATAGAGTTGCATACCTTAGTTACGAAATCTATCGTTTATCGCATCTATGCTTACTGGCGTGGCGAGGATTCTGAGTGTCATGATTTCAGACAGACGTGTATGATTATCAGGTTGTATCTTAAATTGGTTCTTAAAGTATCATCTCAAGACTTATCTATTTCTGTTATTCCAGGACTTTGTTCCATCGCTTCTTTTCTTTACTAGCAGTAAAGATACCTTCAGTCCTTAACCCAGTTCTTTTGAGGCTTATTTCTTTAAGGATCCTTGTTAGTGTGATAATTAGTGACTTGCAATTTTGGTTGTGTCTTGTATTAGTTTGATTGAGTGTGACTTGTGAGTTTGTAAGTGTTTCTTAGTTGGACATGTGAGCAGTAGGCATTAATCTAGAGATTTCCATAGCATAGTACCTTGTAGCAATAGTTCTATGATAGGTTTTATTATAGTTAATATTGGTACTATAGGTAGAAGAAGGAGTAAGAGTATCAATGATGGTTCCAAGAGTTAGTATCAGAGTCGGCATACCCGTCCTGGATAGTCATGAATTTATGTAATGGGATGATCTATGTAAACAATTAAGTATCAAGGAATTGTGTTAAAGATTAATGGAGCATGATGTTCAATTTGATGATTGATTACTTGGGTGTGTCAAGAGTAAATAAATGTATATGCATAAAGGGTATTAATGAGATGTCATGAGTAGAGAAATATCAGGATTGGTAATAAAAGTTGTGAAGTGTATCACAGATTAGTATAACAGTCTGTAAAAGATTTAAGAGAAGATACATATACATAAATCAAGATATGGAACCATATGCCTGCCCTTGAGATTGAAGTAAAGCATGGATATTATAGAAAGTACAAGTAATCGTCAGTTGTAATAAGTTTGATGAGATAATCTAATGATGAAGCTAGTGTTACCATACCAATAGTGCTAGTGATTCTATATCAATGATTTGTTGAGCAAGGTGCTAATGACAGTAAGTACTTCGTGTGATGATAATTAGATTGGTATACCAGTTAATATAGATCGAAAATCATTGGAGAAAATATGTGTGATGATAACTTTGATTATTGGAAGTAATAGTGCAAGTAATCCAGGCAGTGCAATATTCAGTACACAGTTGAGAGTTATAGATAATTGATGTATTTGTGTGCACCTTGAGTATTAGAGACTGTGAGCATATATGTGTACTTAGATGCTTGTGGATTAAATTTATAATTTGAAGAGTGGAAATGAATTTCAATTTTTAAGAATTTAGAGGAGTTAAGATTTTATATTATTAAAATTTTGAGGATTCGAATTCAATTCAATAAACATAGTCAAGCTATAAAGATTTTGGAAGCGATTAAAATTTATTTTTTCGATATTGAGTATTTGACTTTTGAGGAAAGTATATGCATTTTATTTTAAATCATTCGAGAAGTAAATTTTGATGATTTTATTTTGAGGATAAAATTTTATGGTGGGTAAGAAATGTATAACAGTATATGAGTGGTTGATGTGCATGTGTAAGGATCTATTGGCTTGAGAATGCTTGAGATGGCACTGCAAACAAACTTGGATGTCCATCTAGAGTTGCATTAGAAGGAGCAATACTTAGTATGGTGTGTTGCACTTGGTGTGCAGTTGAGTGATAAGAACAACTTGTATAAACAATTGTAGTAGGTAAGAAGCTAGCAGTGAGTATGCTTGTAGTAGAAACTGTGGTATCTAAAGGGATAGAGGTATCAAACTTTGGATGCATCACTAAACCTATGGTTATGTTAAAGGTCCTTGGAGTCAAATTTTGGTAATAATAGACAAGTGTGTGTAATGTGGATGTATCCATGGATATCTTGTGGACTAGTGATTAGTTGATATGGGTAACAATGTATAGGGACAGAAATTTGTGAATAAATGTGCCAGAGTTAAGTGTATGATAGAGGTTGTAGATATCCAAGAAATGGGTTAGAAGACTATGTTCTGTTCCTTCCTTCTGTCCCTTTTCCGTTTGTTGGTTGATTGATTCCTTAGTACCGTAGCTTATATCAATAATTTTCTTGTTAGAATATAGTTAGTAGTACACCCTAGCAGAGACTGCAATACCATGACAAAGGAGACCATAACCATGTATGTTTTCTCTAGATTGCATGTTGTGTGACCGTTGTAAAGATTTATGAAGAGGATATGACTTGACAAAGAGAGACAAGGTGCTTTAAATATCGAGGATAAACATTAATTTAAATAAAGAGTGAGAATTAATATGGTGGAATTGACGATTTTGTTAAATCATTGATTTTTATGAAGATTAAGATATGATTGAATTTGTCATTAAAATTTGAGGAAATTAAGGAGATTATCATTATATCTATTGACTGCAAGATATAAATTTATATTTGAGTGTATATGATACTTGAAAATTTTATAACTATGGTATTATTTGATTTTGTGTGGAAAAAGAAATCGAGGATTAAGATTACTAATGGATTAGTGTTTGAATTTAAAATTTTGGGATAAGGATTTAGATTTTATAAATACGCATCGAATGGACTTAAAATAGAGGAGTAAAATTATTAATGGATTAGTGTTTGAGATTCAAACTTTTCGGATAAGATTTTTTAAAATTTCATAAATATGCATTGACTGGATTTCAATTAAAGGATTGGATAGAAAATTTTGTATTTAGTGATTACTCAAAATTTGAGAAGTAAGATGATTAATGGGTTAGTATTTGAATACAAACTTTTTGGACGAGATTTTTAAATTTTATAAATATACATTAAGTGGATTTAAAATTAGAGGATTGAATATTCAGTTTTGTATTTAGTGATTAGCATAAATTTTTGAGGAGATTTTGATAAGAATGAAATTTGATTTTTAATTTTAAAGGTTTGCGGGAATATAATACTTCTAGAATTTTGAAAAGTTGTGAAAAAACAATATGGATTAGTTCATGATTGTATGATTTGATGAATTTAATTTTGATGGTCAAAAAAAAAAAAAAATTGAGGATTTTAAATTTCGAAGACAAATTTTTTTAAGGTGGGTAGACTTGTAACCTCCGTATCCTGAAATTCATACTTAAATGTTGTTATTAGGTCAATTTGGGGCTATTGAGATTTTTCTATAATTTTTAGTTAATTAAAAACTAGTAATCCTAATTTTCTAGGACTTTCAAGAATTTATTTTAGGGACAAATATATTTAAAAATATCCCAAACTTTTATTTTAGGTTTTAAATAATTAAATATATTTTCTAGAATTATTTTGGGAATTTTCTGATTATTGTTAGCATTTATTTTGAGTTAATTATAAAAAACTGAATTAAAAAATATTTTCTGAAAAAGAAAACCCAAAAAGTAATTATTTCTGCCCAGTCAGCAAACAGGGGGGCCCACCTGTCAGCCTCCCGCAGCAAACAGTGCCGGGCCCGCCTGTCAGTGACTGCGGGGCGGGCAGCGTTGGATGGCTGCCACGTGTCAAGATCTGAGCTGCGACTGCTTTCTCTCTCCTCTCTATATATATTAGTTTAAGTTTATTTCTAGGGTTTTTCTTCAGCCGATTTTTGGAGAATTGCCATCTAGGGTTCCTTCATCTTCCAGAAGCCATTGCGCATAGCTCCGGACTCTAAACGAGGCCTAGTTTTTTGTGTTAGAAAGATATTGAGGTTAGATTTTTGATTATATAATTTGTTTTACGAAATTATGATTATTAAATTCTAGAAAATTCGTAGAACACAACATATCCGAAAATAGACGTGTTTCGATGTTTTCGTGATTCTGGGAGAACCAGGAATCAGAATCATGAACCGTTTAAAGTTTCGGAAAGCTAATGTCAAGATAATTGACATATGTTTTTCCCAGAATTTAATTCGATGTACTTTCATACTATTAATTCTGTAGAACTTCTAGGATAGAATTTAACCATCGGTGCACGATACGAAACTTGTATGTGCCATAATTTCCAAACGAATTTGAATTTGGATGAGCCATAAATTCTAGCATATTTTTGACGCTGAAATCTATAGGAATTCATGCATGAAAGTCGAGTTTGTGTCGGTTGACTTTTCGGTCAACAGATCGCCTCGATTTGCGTGCCATGAGTCTCGAGCTGATAAAATTCAGTTCCTTTGGACAAAATTTAGGAATTAACCTAAAAATCAGAATAATAAGATTAAAATAGGATTTTAGAGTAATTATTCCAGAATTAAATAAATTAAAATAAATTATCTTTTGACATGGTAAATTGTAATACATAGGCTATTTGGACAGTGACTTGGACTTTGATTCATACCAGCAGCAGGACCCCAGACGAGTACATTCTCTGACAGTTTTCATTATGTTGATTATCTCTATAATTCTTGTTGTATAGCGTACATGACTCTGACACTGTTTTTTACACGAGTTGGCATCATCGAGACCTGTCACGAGGAGTCATGATTGGGATCCATCGTGCTAGCTGGGGAAAATAGGAAAATGTTAGTAGCTTATGTGATCATACCTAACCTTACATGCATCATAGCTCACCCACACATTACGTCGGTGCAGCCTGACCATTACATGCCTCATAGCCTGTTACATGTGATTAGCCTGACTATTGCTCGCATCATAGCTATCCGGATGGTTAGCCTGACCCTACATGAATCATAGCTAATCATATGTAACAAGCCTGATCAGTCCCAAGCCGATCACATGATATACTAATGTTTCACACACTTGGTTAGAGGATCATTGACATGCATCTCTAGTATATTGATCTAGCATCTCCACATGTTCTAGTTATTATTCTTGTACACACTTATATACCAGTTCATTGTTCTTGCGTGTACTTGTAGTTCTATTCATTGCTAGATGTACATTGATGATGACATGCTCCAGTATTTCAGTTATTCCAGTATTTTTATTTCCAGTATATCCATGCTCGTCAGTATTTCTTATTGCCAGTATTCCTATCTGTCTTGTATTTCTTTACACTGTGTTATAGTTTTTGTCAATATAAGTGGAACTGCTGTTAGAGGTGTATTTCGTTCCAATCCTGACTGGATATTTTTTCCAGACTGTGACATAGATGACTTTTCCGACATACTTGGAGACTTGGATGTTATATTGATTGCAGGTTAGACTATTTATTGTGTTTAGACTTGTCTTGTATTGCTTGCTTCGATATCTCATCGTGCTTTAGCTTATGTGATTGAGTATATTTCCATATTATTTTGTGATATCTGCGTCTCCTTATGGAGTTGGATATTCATGTGAGATTGATTAGATAGTTACATGACCTAGACAACGTTCTACCGCCGATGCTGCGGCGTAGGCTGGACGTACCCACGCTCTCGTGCCCATATACCGGGTGCGGGTCGTGACAAGGAGAGGAACCTGTACACAGGTTGGTGAGGTCTGTGCCCTTCTTTTGCACTTGAAACACAGGTGAATCTGTAGTGGGTGCGGGTAAGGAAGCTTGGTCTGTGTGGATATGGGAGAGTGATATTGAAGGGTTGTATGTATAGTGAAGAACAAATAGTGGGTGTTCGAGTATGGGTATGAACTGTGGCAGTGCAATTCCAAGTTTGGCCTAAGGGACAGTGGTGTAGAGTCATCTGTAGGTTCTAGGTTTAAGGAGTGTTCCATTATCATGTGAGCCTAAGTGTCAGTGCACCACAATCCTTGGTTGTGCCCTATTATGTGTACTAGATAGCAACAAGGAATAGCAAGTGCAAGTGAACCAGAATTTTAGAGTGTGGTAAAGAACCTGGAAGTATAGTATGGAGTGTATACTTGTGTCTGTAGGAGAGTTAGTATCAGAGAAGTATGGTGTATGTGTACTGATATCCTTCATTTAGATACTTTATGTTGGTAGAGTTGGTGTGATCCTTGTGTTCAGTGAACGGATTGGGTACCAACACACTTGTGATTTGGGTATCAGAGTAAGGTGGACACTCTTGTGCAAGTCGGGTGACTGGTAATGTGTAGAGCATGTATGGGATATTGCAAGTTGGTTATTGTGGCTTGAGTAGTTTAATAGAATTCTTTGATATCTTATCATGATTTAGACTGTGATTAAGTATTTAGTATTATCATTATCATATTGTCCTCTATTGGAGTTGAGATCCATGACAAGTATAATATATACATTATGTGAGATGTTTAGATAGTATTGATGACCTAGAAAATATTCTACCATCGATGTTGCGGCGTAGGCTGGACGTTTTTCACTACTCTCACCCTCATCTTGGGTGCGGGTCATGACAACGTCCACATGGCAGCTATAAATAGCAGAGTACCACACCCATACCAGGCTGGCTATCTTTGGATTTATACTCGAGAAAGAGAGAAGAGCTTCTGCATTGGATCATCCATAGAGTAAAGAGAGTTGCTACACTCCTAACCCTCCATCGTCACCCCTAGAAAATAAATTTGTACTTAGATTATCTTCTAGGACTTCTCTGTACTTTTTCTTAATTTGTTAATCAAATCCACTTCTTCCAGTTCTCTTTTAGATTTAAATGGTGTAAACTCCCTCAACCAAAATTAGGCCTACTTGGCTTAGATAGTGAGACTAGGGCTAGTTTGAATCCAAATAGAAATAGAACACTATGTTTTAATTTATTTTACAATATTTATATCACTTAGTGCACATTACCGTTGCTTTGATAATTGGAGCACCTCACAAGCCATTGCCTCCCTATAAATTTTATGCCCTTGTCCTAGACATGCATGTCTTCCATTTTGACCTCGGTGTAACTTATAATTATGCTTTCTTGTGCTACATTTTAGTCGCACAATATTCGTCGCGGACGTTTATATTTAATTCTATATAAATTTAACTTTGTATCCTGGTGCGTTCCAATCGAAATTGGAGACACAATCTTGACCCGTTTCGTGCAACCCAATTTATGATAATATTCTACTCTGAGACCTCTATGTCCATGATACTTGTATCCCACCTAATTTTAATCCTATGTACTTCTAATTAATTCAAGAGTACCATGCACATTAATTTTAATTAATTTAATCCAATTTTCATCTTTGTGCAATTTTCTATTTGTTGGGCGCTTTTATGCAAAAATGCAATAAGGTATCCACACTATTGGATAATACATGAAGAAACTCATTTTTTCTCTTCACATAAATTTTCTCCATGAATTTCGGAATGTGCAACACGCAACATCGCCCTCATTTAACCCTATCCTTGTATTTTAAACAATATAAATTATAGCCCTCCAAATATCCCCATGTGAGGCCAAGGCCCAACCCCAAGAGTATGTTGACCAAGCCCACCTACCTAGGTCAACGCCAAACCTAAATTCTACATATATATATATATATATATATATATATATATATATATATATATATATATATATATTATTTTCCTTTTTTTTTCCCAAAACCCAAACTCAATACCTAGATCTAGCCGAACATACACCCTCCCCCTTCCTGTTCTTCTTCTTCCTCCTTCCCGCAGCCTGAGCCCCGCCGGACCGAACCCCTCGCCGTGAACCTCGCCATCCCTCCGCCTGGACCACCATGCCCTCGCCTGACTCCTCCATACAAAGACCTTTTCCCCGGCCTTCTCTGTCGCCTGAACTCCTCCACCGCGGAATAATCTCAGTCCCCGACCGGACCACCTGAGACCACCCCACCGAGCACCCTGAGCACCCGCAGACCTCTTCCCCGATGCCTGAATATCTTCTCCGATCATTATCACCGCCAGCACCTGAACTCGCCCCCGGCAGTGCCTCCACCAAGGACATCCCCGCTGCCAGACTTTCCCCTACGGTCATCTTCCCCGACCACAACACCCCACTACAACCACCGTTCCAGACTTCCTCCGGCCATCTCCCCGAGCGGCTACCATCGTCCCCGACAACAATAGCCTCGCCGGAACTTCCCTCCCCGTCGTTCTCTTTCACCTCCCCTTCCTCCAGTCACCTCCCCTCCGAGCCGTTGAACCCGAGCAGCACAGCCGATGACCCTGGGTCGACTCCTCCGCCTGACCCGACCATGCACCATTCCTTCGCCGGAACGCTGAACCATCTCCCCTCGTCGTCGAGCAGCCACTGATCCTCGACTGAACGCCAGAGACCCGCTGCTGAAGCCAACTTTGACCTCTTCTCCCTGCTCTTCTCCTCCTCATCGTCATCACCATTGCCAACATCATCGGCATCGTCGATATCATCATCGTTGACATCGTCGTCATCATCACCATCGCCGTTGTCGTCGTCTTCGTCGTCTTCGTCGTCAAGCCGATCTCGTGCACGTGCACAGGTTCGAACCTGTCCCTACTCTTTCAGTTTATGTGATTGTGTGTGTATATATAGTTAGGTATCCCATTAGTATATATTTAATGTATATGATTGGTATATATGTATGGTATATATATTCTCTAGTATACGCTAATATGTATAAAATTGTTATGTATACGTATATATATATATATATATATATATATAGTATAAATTCAATTAGTGTACATACACATACACATACATACATATATATATATATATATATATATATATATATATATATTGTATATGTATTTAATTGGTGTACATATATATTATAACTATTAATGATATATGCTAGATAATAATATGTAGATTTATATATGAACTAGGTGACCCGAGTGTAAATACGGATACCCTGCAGTTGCATTGACCTGGGACCATGTGAAGTATAGAAGACTGCCATTATGTACACTGACGTACTGGCGAGACCGTATCATTTTGACCGTCTGTTTTGCACAGCAATTACAGACTCGACACCCGTGCAACTAGACGTACACTTGACCCTAGTTGACCAGTGTCATACCTAGCGTACCCTTTGAGTTCAGTGTAATTAAGGTTGTGTATGTGCTAGTGTAATAGCTGATGTTGTGTTGTATTATATATATGTATATAGGATATTGGATCATTCTGCGCAACTTTTGGAGCATGTTATTGGCACTACGCAGCTTTATTGCCAGGCAAGCATACCTTGCCTTGTTATACTGTTTAAATTCAGTTATTATTTAGTTCTATATTTATTATTTTTATATTATATAACTGTGCGCGTCCGAGAAAGACTTGGATGCAGTCTAAGTCATTGACGTTAGGACTTGTGTCTGACCTAGTGTCTAGTAGACCCACCTAAAGTTGTGGAGTTATCGGTATGACTCGCCAGGCCTTGACACATTTCTTATACGTGTTGTGAGTCTCATATAGGGCACGGACTTGCGTATGCGGTTGGCCACCTGCACGTATAGGTCGTACGACGGTTAGGGAATAACTGCTATTAGTGATGCATGTTAGAAGACTTAGCAGTTATTAGTAGTCGGAGCATAGACTATTGTAGTACGGTGGTCCAATCCTTGTCCTTGTTTGGTTGTAAGATTGGGCTATTGTTCTAACGATAGACTATGAGCCAGAGTTACGATGTCGATACTTTCTCTCTGTCTCGGCGTAGTAGCTAAAGCATGTTGTGGATACAACATGCATAGATCATTGGGCAGGGAGGACGACTAGTAGGCGTATGGGACACCCACCTCCTTTATACAGATACCGCATTCTTCGGAGCAATACAGACATATATATATTTATGCAGATACTACGTTCTCTAGAGTGTTGGACGTTACTTGTGATTTTGTAGATACCACACTCTATAGAACGTTGGACGTTATTATTTATACAGATACCATGCTCCTCGGAGATGGACGTTATTATATTGCAGAGTGCCCTTGTTATGGGGGCATATGTGACATATACTAGCCAGTCATCACGATTGGTAAATTACGTCAGCATATGTCTAGCCTACACTTTCCCATACGCACAAAGTTGTCCTCAAATTGTATTCACTTAGATGGTTAGCACACCCCCCTTTATTTATTCAGTATTTACTTTATGGTATGCTTCTATGTATCTTGTTATGTCCCTCTGAGGACCTGGTCCCTTTCCAGGTGTAGATGTTCATGAGTATTCGCAGGAGTGCAGATCCGTTCTGGCTACTTATATTTTAAGGAGGTCTTCTCTTCGAGCCTCATGATTATTAGTTATTGTACATTGTTTTGTTTATTTTATATTCTAGTTGGTAGTGGATTTGTTTTCATCCGACTATCTTCTTTAGATACTTTTTATTGAGATCTAGTTTCATAGATATTGGTTATTTATTTATAATTGATTTCTGTGGATGAGATTGTAGTTATGCCCTGTGACTTGTGATGATTATATACCACTTGTGAATTGTTGTTCATATTATAGCGTACGTGTGTTATGGTTTTCATATATTGGAGTGCCATATTCATACGGCTGGCTTGCTTACATATCATAGTCCTACATATTTTGGGACTGGGCGTGACAAATGGCAAATAATAAAGTATTTCTATTTCCTGGTTGGACCGTCAACAGAGTAAAGGAGTCAGCTACAGTACTCGATCTCTATCGTCTCACTCCCCGGACTAAAAAATATTGTACTTAGATTTTTTGTTTAGGATTTTTCTGTGCTTCTTTCATTTGTTATACAATAAAGATTGTTCAACTTTAATCAATGGCAAACAATATGGCAACTCTGTTGGGAACATTCTTTTGCACCAATAAAAAGATAGTGATGCAGTCCGACGCGGCAAAGTTGGGGTCTACCCAGAAGATGCTAGTTATATGCTTCGACTATTAAGCCTTCGAGGAATTGTTTTCCGAGGGCAACACAAGCCCTTCGCTAAAGCTAGCGAATCCTAAGAAGACCCGTAGTACATGGGTAGCCAAGGCCAGTGTGCCTTGCCCAACTACGGAGCATGTGCTCCCTGTCTCTCTACCTGTTGTGGAGCAAGTGAAACTAGATAATCTTTCCTATATTCTGCTGGATGGTGACCACCCGGAGCATCAGACTACCTAAGTGGGTTTCTTCTTTATTTACCCATTATTATATGTATATTATTCTTCTGTGGCATTTAGCCCCCGAGCACGTATTTAGCTCATATTTTGGACTTAATATCTAGCCTACGGGCATGACATGATTAGCATAATCTAGATTATAGCTAGAGATGATCATGTATGACTATGACTCTTGCTAGTTCTTTATTTTACACAACTAGCTTCATGATCATCTATGTAAACATAGTTTGGGATGCATTACTATCTTATGTCGGACGATTATATATCTTGTATATTGTTCTATTTTCTTGTGATTGTGATACTAGGATTGCTTGACCTAGGATTGACTGTTGGCTTATAGTCTTAACCCCCATGTCTTATATAGCCGAGACCATATCTAGGGGTACTGGAGTACTATGGTATATATAGCTAGCTTTTCCTGCCCCCGCTCTCCAGAATTTTGGTTTTGGGTCATGACATAATTCAAAAGATATGGGATCATTCAACTTCAGCTGGATCATCTTCAATCCAGCCAACATCTTCATAATTTAAGGCACCATCATCGGTTCAGTTGTATCATGCCAGACGCATTTACCGACGCAGTCCCAGACTTTCCAGTAGTAGAGGCTATAGTAGTCTGCTCAGGCCCAGGCTCAGGCTAGGTAGAGAGGCCAGCAAAAGAAAGGACCAACACCAGAGGGCAGGTCATGCATTCAAGCTTACCTTGGAGTAGGCGTTAGTAACTAGAGAGGTGGTTGCAGGTATCATTCTCATTTATTCACATTCAACTTTAGTTTTATTTGATTTTAGTGCTTCATATTCGTTTATATCTGCACAATTTGTGACACAAGTTGGTTTGGATCCCGATTCATTACCTTTAAGGTTGAATATACTTATAGGTAATGGTCTCGTGGGTGTAGATAGAGTTTATGTCTCATGTCGAGTCATAGTATATGGAAGAGAGTTTCCTGCGAGGATGATAGAGTTTCTTTTGGGTGATTATGATATCATCCTAAAAATGGATTGGTTGAGTGCTCGACATGCGATAATAGATTGCCATGCTGGTAAGGTTATCTTTCGTGTCCCCGGTGAGGAGGAGTTCTTATTTTTTAGAAGCGAGGTAGAGTCTCCATCATTTATCCTGAGGAAGGCAATAACCTAGGAGGTGCAGTTTCCTAGAGTTGTCTGTGAGTTCCCAAATGTGTCCCGATGAGTTTTCAAGCATGTCGTCAGTTTGAGATGTAGAGTTCTATATTGATCAGATTTTGAGAGTTGAGCCAGTTTCAGATAGAGTCTACTTGATATCACCATCGGAGTTGGAGATTCTGTATCATATGATTGTGGAGTTGAGGACTAATGGATTCATTCGTGCTAGTGGATCACCTTGGGGAGCCCCAATGCTTCGTGTTAAAAAGAAGGATGACACATCGTGTTTATGTATTGATTATCGAACACTAAATGTGATGACCATTAAGAACAAGTATCCCTTACCCAAGATATATGATTTGTTTGATCAGCTCAGTAGAGAAGCTATGTTTTCTAAGATCGATTTGTGGTCTGGGTATCATCAGATTAGTGTCAAAGAGTAGGATATACCCAAGATGACGTTTAGATCTAGATATGGCTATTGAGAGTTTCTCGTTATGCCATTTGGAATAACCAATGCGCCAGCAATATTTATAGATCTCATGAATCACATCTTCATGCCTCACCTAAACTAGTTTGTAACAGTGTTTATTAATGATATCCTGGTCTATAGTCAGAGTGAGGCCGAGCATGAGCATCATCTTTGCATAGTTCTTCAGACTCTTCGAGAGCATCAGTTGTATGCGAAGTTCAGCAAGTGTGATTTCTGGATAGATCGTATCTCTTTCTTGGGGCATATTATTTCTGGAGGAGGTATAGATGTAGATCCAAAGAAGGTAGAGGCTATCAAGAGTTGTCCAGTGCCACATACTATTTCAGATGTACATAGTTTTCAGGATTAGCATGCTACTACAGATTATTTATGGTAGACTTTGCTAAGATCTTCGCACCCTTGACACGGTTGACGTGCACTTCGAGTGGTCAGATGCTTGTCAAGCTTACTTCGAGAAGCTCAAGCGGAGTTTGATTTTGGCTCCTATTCTGACACTTTCTGTTATAATATGTAGGTTCACAGTTTATTGTGATGTATCAGGCAAAGGGCAAGGATGTGTCCTTATGCAACATATTAGATGTAGAAGCATAAAAAATCCAGAGTCCATACGGCAGAAAAAGTGACCCTTATAACCAAAACTTAGTGAAGACGGGCCGCATAGAGTCCATGCGGCCAAGGGACTACTCTAGCATTCATGCGGCCCAAACAACGATGGTAGCAGGAATCGCATAGAGCCCTGACATAGCATTAACTGCCTGTCATAAAAGCTCTGACATGTCCAGGAACGCTTCGAGATTCGTGTGGAAGGCGGCAAAGCTAAAAGATAAAAGTCACGTTAGTGCATTTATGACTCTGTCAGGCGTGTAGTGCCACATGTCTACAATAGAGCGTGCATGCAGCCAAGACTCCATACGTCACAGTCCTCATGTGGCCAAAGTCCACAACAGAGCTCGTATGCGGCACTGTGTTCATGTACCATAATGCTCGTGTAGATAAGAACCATGCGGCCCGGTCTCTCTACGGCCACCCTCATGGCTCGACCAACTTTCATGATTGTTTCTGTTACAACCGAAAAGATCTTCAAACAATCAATGATGACCACGTGTTGAGATGACCAAGTCGTGCACACAATGGGTAAAAATAACCCTGTCTCCCAACCAAGATTTCATCAACAATATATCACAACCGATGCTATGTGGCAGCCTGACCGTGATATGCGCCCACAATTACAAACATATTTTGTTAAAGGAGCCCCATGCGGCCACCAAACACAGGCACATAACATATGTGCGCACATGAGCCATCCAGCCTAGGTGGCAATAAATAGCAGGGATGCATACCCACAATGGACAGACAGAGAGAGAAACATGAAGAAAGTATTCGTTTCCCTCGTTGGACCGTCAACGGAGTAAAGGAGTCAGTTGCAGTACTCGATCTCTATCGTCACACTCCCCAGAATAAAAAATATTGAACTTAGATTTTATGTTTAGGATTTCTCTGTACTTCTTTCGTTTGTTATACAATAAAGTTTTTTCAACTTTAATCAATGTCAAATAAGGTGGCGACTCTGCTGGGGATATCCTTTTCCACTAATGATAAGATAGCGATGCGGCCCGACGCGACGAAGCTGGGGTCCACCCAGAAGATGCTGGTTGTACGCTTAGACTAACAAGCCTTCGAGGAATTGCTTTCCGAGAGTAGCGCAAGCCCTTCACCAAGGCTAGCAAAGCCTAAGAAGACCCACAGGACATGGAAAGCCAAGGCCAGTGTGCCTTGCCCAACTGTGGAGTATGCGCTATTTATCTCTCTACCTATTGCTGAAGATGCACATTATGTGTCCATGCAGGCTATCTATACTGCAGCCACATTTGACGAGGAGAGTGCTCAACACCTAAATTATGGCAGAGGAAAATACTATGATGGCAGAAGTTTGGGGGTTGACGCACAGTCCACGCGCCCACAGCATGGGGCACAGAAGAAGAAGCATGCAACACTAAACTCCAGGCGTAGGAAGATAGCTACATGTGCCACCGACGACAACAACAAAGGTTTTGTCTTCGACCTAATCTCCTGCAGCATCAACTCCATGTGCTACTTGGACGAAGGAATAAATCTGGACTCTTTGTACTATGACCTAGTGCGTACTAGGACGAGAAAGTCTAGGGCAGTGAGAGCTCGCCAAGCTTAAGCAACTGCTCGGTTGGCTGACCGTCAGCATTCCCTGCTAACTGTTATACAGGCCCTTGACGAAAAGTTATACAAGACCGACCAAGCACCCAGCCCACAGTGGCATAAGGACAGGGTCAGTCTCAAAATTCTTCCACTTATGACTTGGGAAAGTTCTTGTACGAACCCCAGATCAGAGAGCAAAAATATTACCTACACTCACATGTGCTTGGTTTACCCGTTCTCATAAAGAAGGTACAAAGGTGAATCATCCCTCACCCGACTTGCACGATATGATCAGTCATAGGCGCAAAGCGAAGGAAACAGCTACGACATGTAAAGTTTTCCCTCCGGGGCATCACTGTGCCAACATCGTCATCAACGGTTGTTGTGGTAAAGTAGTAGTACCTGCAAATAGGTAGTCGATATTCCAGTGACTGCAACCAAGAGCACCCATTCGGTAGCATCCTAAAAAATAGGTACAAATACCAGAAGAGAAGGAGTTTCCCTTTGCGTCATATTGTTTCATTGATCACAAGAGTTTGAGGTATGTGTTCACTCAGAGGGACCTCAACATGCGGTAGAGAAGATGGTTGGAGTTACTGACAAATTATGATATTGATCTTCAGTATCATCTGGGGAAGGCCAACATCATTGCAGATGCCTTAAGCATGAGCTTGTTTCTTTACAGAGTAGCATTACATCTTGGAGGATCTTCAAATGATGGATATTGAGTTAGTGTTACCTAGTGGTGCAGGCTAGATTGCAGGATTATAGATTCAGTCTATCTTTGTTGAGAGGATTAGGAAAACACAGTTAGGAGATGCCAGGTTCAGCGACTCAGAGCAGAGTATGAGCAGGACGCCAAGCAGAGTTGAGCATTTACAAGGATGAAACTCTCAAATTTGGTAGTCGACTTTATGTGCTAAGTGGAGATATCCGGCATGAGATTATGTTAAAGGCCTACAGTTCGTATTATTATGTTCATCCGGGAGGGAAAAAGATGTATCGTGATATTTGTCAGCACTTCTGGTGGATTGGGATAAAGAGGAAGATAATACGGTTTGTCTCTTGGTGTTTAGTTTGCCAGCATGTTAAGGCTGAGCATCAGAGACCAGTCAAAATTCTTTAACCTTTATCGATTTTTAAGTAAAAATAGAAGCATATCACCATAGACTTCATATAGGTCTTCCTAGATTCCCGACTGGTAGAGATATTATTTGGGTGATAGTAGATCGACTCACGAAGGTTGCTCACTTTCAACCTTTCCTAGTTAGCCAGTCTATTGAGAGTTAGCCGAGATGTATCTGAGACAGATTATTAGATTACATAGAGTACCAGTTAGCATAGTCTCAGACAGGGACTCCAGGTTTACTTTGAATTTATGACAGAGCTTTCAGTAGAGTTTGGGCACCTATCTGAGGTTCAGTTCAACTTACCATCCGCAGAAAGATGGCCAGTCGGAGTGCACGATTCATACTTTGGAGGGTATGCTTCGATCGTGCATTCTAGACTTTATTGGTTCATGGGAGGATCACTTGCACTTAGTAGAGTTCTCCTACAACAATAACTTCTATGCAAGAATTCAGATGACACCCTTTGAGTCATTGTATGGCTATAGATATAGATCAACCTTAGCATGTAATGATATTGGCGAGAGGCAAATGCTTGGTCCCAAGATAATTGCTCAGTCAGTTGGGGTTTCAGGCATATTAGAGAGTATCTCAGAGTAGCTCAGGATCATCAACGTCATTAGGCAGATTCACATCAACATCTTCTTGAGTTCTTTATTAGAAACCATATTTTCCTTAGGATTTCGCCTACACGCGGAGTTATCATATTCAAAGTACGGGGAAAGATTAGTCCTAGATTTATTGGTCCCTTCGATATTCTCGAGTGTGTGGAAGATATCTTATATCGTCTATCTCTTCCCATTTTTTGTTTTTGTGAATACCCTTGAGTACTTCGAATCGAGTTTACAAGGTTGTCCATCTAGTACTCTGAGTAATGTGTTACTCCATGCGGGAAAGGTTCAAGAGTTGATCGAGACATCGTCGCTTTGCGAGGTACATAATATTTTTCACATATCTTAGTTGCGTCAGTATATTCCGGATTTGAGCCATGTCCTAGATTATTCTGAGATGGTCGTTGGTACCGACCTGTCGTATGAGGAAAGTCATGTATCTATTTTGGACCGGAGGGAGAAGATTCTCAAGAACCGTACTATCCGTCTAGTTCGTGTTTCTTGGGGTTATCAATCACTGGGTGAGTCGACGTGGGAGCATGAGGATGATATTCGTGTTCGTTACCCTTATTTATTCGACTCAGGAGGTATACTTATTTGTATCCTCCATATATTATCATTAGCTTGGGTATGATTTCTACATCTGCTATAGTATGTAGTTGCTTTTAGATTCCTTGTTCCATTGTTACTCTGGATTTCATAGTCATATGAGTTTCTTGCTTAGTTCTTGATATCATATTTTTTGGTTTTTCTGGATTTTCTTGCTTGATTTAGAGCATTATTGAAATTTTAAGGACAAAAATTATCTAAGGAGAAAAGAGTTGTGAGACTCGTCTCACAGTATCTGTATTTGTATACGGATACATATTTATATATTATACCTTAAGATTTCTTAGTTTTATGTTCTCAAGAAAACACTTAAAGACTTATGCAACAATCTTAACTTCCTAAGTTTGTGACAACTATGTTTTATCACCAGACTACCCTAGACCAGTAGAATACCCATTAGCATTGCCATAGACCCATACTAGGATTCGTGAGTAGAACAGAGAATCGTAAAATTTTCCCAAAGTGAAACTTTTTTCCTTCATTCGGATGATCCGTCGATGATCCGCAAAATTTTGATGGATAATTCGATCGAGATATTTCCCTGTAAATAGTATTCGAATATTTTGTGAATAATATTTGATTCACTCTATTATCCAATAGTTTCATAGTTTTAACACATCCTATTGTCCATTGATTTCTTGGTTTTGTATATGAATGGATGAGATTGATTTGTTTGAGTCATGGATTGCTGACATGGCAGATCCGACGGTCATAATTAATCCACCCCTTCTATATATTATTTTATTTTTCTCTCTCCTATCTCTTTTTATTTTCTTCTCTCTCTTCCCTTTTCTCTCTTCTTCTTCTTCTTCTTCTTCAATTCCTCTCCATTTTTTGAGTGAGCTTGGATCTTGGTCTTGAGACCTAATAGTGTGGTTTCTGAACCCCTCTTAGTGGTGGAGTAGAAGGTTTAGGCTGGAACTCGACTATAGGCAAGTACATGTTGCCAAACTACCGAACAATTGTGCTGATTGTCATTTTTCTTTCCTTGGTATTGATAGCTTAGTTTATTCCTGTCACGATCCACACCCGATGTAAGGGCACGAGAACGTGGGTACGTCCAGCCTACGCCACAACATCGGTGGTAGAACGTTGTTTGGATAAACTATACTATCTAGTAATAATGATCATCAAGATATATAATGCCACTACTAAAATATGAATACTTAATTACAGAACTATAAGATGGAACAATCGCACGAATATGATATAAAGAACTGAAGAGTCAAAATACAACTCATAAGACAGAATATAATATCAAATTAGTCTCAAATATAATAAAGTACTAACTGTCGAGCTGGAGACAAATCTAGTACAATATAAGCCTATAAACTAAGCTACTGTTAAAGTGTCATTTGTCTCAACCGGGATGAGTCCCTCCTGAGCCACACTCTTTATCTCTAAGCCAACTGCGTCCTGAGGCCCGTAGTGAGTGGGATACCACTCCTCAGTGTCATCTGGGAAAAATATATCCAGTCAGGATTGGAGAAAAGTACACCTCTAACAGCAGTTCCAATAAATGATAAAAACTATGTAACAGTAAATAGAGAGCATAAACAAGATGAATAGAGCATAGAAAAAATATACAGGAATAAGGAAATATGGAAAATACATACAAAAGATACGAACATCATATATGGAAATAAAGAGATACAACTATCTAAGTGAGTGATTACTAGTGACAACATGTGATCGGCTTGGGTACTGCTTAAGAACCACGGGCCTGGTTAGTCATACGTGCAAAGTATGAGTAACACTATGCAAGAGAAATAAGAACTACAGGGTATGATCACATATCTACACTACATACTCCCCGCCCCCGACTGGAATAGTGGATCCAATCCATGACACACTATGACACGGGATTCCTTAAGAAGGGAGCTAATCTTCTCATGAATTATTGTCCATACATGTACAAGAACAACGAAGCTCGCACAAAAAAATGCCAGGAACTACCAGGAATAATAACTCATGACGAGATCTAAGAATACCAATCCGTGAAATCATATGTCAGAAAAATCAAGGATGTTTACACTAAATACAAGAACATAGAGGATATCATAAATAGGAAACTGTTAGAGAATATACTCGTCTGAAATTCGGTGAATAGTATCAAAGATGTCAGGAACGGTGCCTCGGAGACCTAAAATAGAATATTATATCAATACAAGATTTTGGAATGAATACAAGTTAAACTAGTCCTAATCTAAGTCATGAAGTCATTTCTAGGTCAAAACAGTCAAACTAGGTCAACACTAGGTCAAACTTGGTTAAACTAACTATTTCTAGGTTGTTTGAGTCCATCTCTAGGATGTTGGGTCCATACACTATGTATCTAGGCTATACTAGTTATATTAGGATATTAATACTATATCGTATTATAAGATACGTAGAATACTATATATGAAAATACTTTATAAGATATACAAAATAATATATACTACTACCCCTTAGCTAAAACTAGTACTCATGGATACCCTGGCTTTGAGCTAACACGGTATCACACTAGCTACCCTCATCTTGCACCAATACCTTGAGTCAACACCAATACTCGAATCCACATACACTAGTTCAATATCAAAATCAGATAAAACCTACTAGTAGTAGTAATGCTTATATACTAACACCCTAAACACTCTTAACTGATACACTACACTCACACACACATATACCCACTTGATACTCTCTAACACATATTAACTTACCAATACCCATACTAACTGGTATATAACATACATACCCTAACTTAACTAACTGATAACTCAATATCAATGCTACTTCTGATAACTAACCATCACTAACTTATCATCTCTATTATATACTATTTGAAACACTTAATATGCAACAACTAATACTCTCATAAACTAACCAATACCCTCATCAACAATACCCCTTCAACCCTTTACCCGACTTCTGAGTACATCAGTGCACCTACTGTGCACAACTAAGAGAAATCAAAGGTTTTTGCCTACAAGCCCCACATACCCTCTGCTCTGAACTAATATATCTTAATGCAAGGTATACTAACTAATCACTACTACACAATAGATGTACAAAACCACTGTTGTGCAACAGACCCACATTGCTGACTTCTTAACCTGACAATACTGCTTGCATAGGTAAGCAGTGCACCCCCAACCAGACCTCACCTTGCTGACCAACACATGGTTTTGTATCAAGCATCACTGATTTCCCTCCCTCCATCTTATCTAACTAATGATCACAGTACAACGACAAAAATTGCTCCCCAACTGCCACTTAACAACTGTTGTGCAACCTCCCTCTACAACACTCCATGCTGAATTGCAACCCTTCACCCTTAGCAACCTCCTGCATTCTGTCCTCCACATCCACACATGTGACAGCACACTAGTGCAGCCACACACCTACAATTGATCACACTCAAAATAGTCCTTAATATCAAGTAATCCCCCTCCCCCAAGTTGTCGGGTAAGTCCCACAGTGAGCACACTGTGAACAACCCTCAAAACAGTCCACAAATACATATATACATAGAATATATATATATATATATATATATATATATATATATATATATATATATATATATATATATATATGTATATATATAGCTATACTCAATATTAAACAGAGTAGAGCAAAATACAACAAACACGTGGAGTGTATCGCACCCGTATCATACTCAATCTATGATACGCTTGCGATACGGCTCCAACACAACACCAAACGTATCACGAGAGATACGAGCAAATCTAGAATCATAATTATGAACAATATAAAGAGCTAGCAACTCAACTACGTGTCCGTGTCAAAATGTGGCATGTTTAAACCTCCGTATCGAAGAAAAAACCTTCAAATCAACCTGTATCACCAAATTGTCATGATATGACCTACACGTATCCATTTGTGGACACAACACTAGTCTCACACAAACAAACACATGTCAATTTGGTCTAATTGACCTATTGACAAACACATGGTGCACTGTAAAACCCCTCAATTTTTAATTTTTAATTTTGTTATTTTAATTTTATTTCTAGGAAATTTTTGGTTAAATATTTTTGCTAAGTTAGATAAATAAAAAAATTTGAATTATTTAATCTATATAAATATTTATATTATAGAAAGTAATTTTTATATAAAATATCTTGAGTAAAATTATTTATTAAGTGTTACAAAGTTATGAATTTAGTTTATACTAAACTAAATATTTTAGGGGTTCTATTTATATATGTATATTTATATATATTAGTTATTAAACAAAAGAAAAGAAAAGAAAATGAAAACAACCCAAACCCAAACCCAAAACCCAAACCCAAATCCTAAACCCGCGACCCCTCTGCTCACCAAAACCGTAACCCCCTTCTCTCTCTCTCTCTCTCTCTCTCTCTCTCTCTATATATATATATATATATATATATATATATATATATATATATATATATATATATATATATATATAACCTATACATTAACACCTAACTCTAAGCACACACCACCGCCACCATCACCATCAAACCACCACCACCAAGCCATCACCTTTGCCACGTCGATAGACCAGCGCCCCCCACACCAGCGTCAGCTACCCTGCCCCGAGCCACGGGTCCCCGGCCGCTGCCCCACCGCAAAGCAGCTGTTGTTGCAAATGTTGTTGTTGTTGTAAATACTGTTGTTTCTGACATGGTCGACAGCCGACGACCTCCCCGGCGAGCCCCGACGACCCACGACCCCCGGCGAGTAAACCTACTGGACGACCACCCACGTGCTTCCTCGAGGCCGAATGTGGTCGATCCCCTTCCCTGCGATCGAGAATGCCATACAATCGAGCAGAAATTCAGTTTCAACGAGTCAACTTCACGGTGCATTACCTCTCTCCTCGCTAGTCCGAATCTCTTGCCACATTCTCTGGTATGATCCCTATCTAACCCCCTTCCAGCGTCTTTAATTAGTTTATTTTAATTCGAATTAGGTTGATAATTATTTGAGTTCCAAAATCAAGAAAAATTTGATTTCTAAAAACCAAAATTCTCTTATATGGAGTACGTCCCGCCAAACGAGGCAACTTCGTCGTATGTGAATTGCATCAGAAGGCACATATCGTTAGCGCGGATGTGTAGGCTTTCGCAGAACTTGATTTGGATGTACGTGCATACCGGAATCAACACGTATTAGTCAAAAAATACCGTATCAGCCTATTCCGACACCTTGTCATAACTTCGTGTGTGCATGTTATTTCGAAACAAAACTTGTGCCATTGGATTTGTAGCATTACGCTGGTCTAGTGACCCAGGTTTGGTTCAATTCTGAGAACGTGGACAAAATACTATTTTGTGGGCCCTACGGTTCCACTTGACGGGTGATTTCGTGACCGGCTCACCGGAATCCAATTTTGGATACTCCATTGAGTTCGTGTCATCGTTCTAGACTTGTGGATACTATGTTTACCAAATTTGGAGAACTTTATCTCTGACATATTTTACGGTGCAAAGTGGGCCACAATTGGACACTACTTTGACCTGAAACTGTCAATTTTGTCCCTGTATCCAAATTGGACTTATGGGTAGTCAATCATTGCTATTTCTTATGTTTTGGAAATGTTGGTGATGTCTGTTGCATCATTCAGAGACGTTTGTGCAGATTCCATCTTTTCAGAAGTAGTTGACGCATTGAGCTCGCCACATGGACGTCGTCATATCCAGAATTCAGGTAAGTGTACCTTGCCAAACTTGTAGTAGATCCTGTAATATTATCTGCTTATGTTTCTTCCATATATATATACTCTTGTGATGTACCTGTTCAACCTAGTACCGTGAGACATTGCTTAGCGTCCGAACAAGATTCGGGTGTGGACGTTGTACGCGGAGTCGTGTAACCTCAGTTAGAGAGTTGATTCAATGATCCTTATACCAAGTACGTCAGACCGTAGGATACTTGAAACTATTTCATGTGACAGAATTCTTCTTGAGGTACTTATGGTGATTCTCTATAGGATTATAGCACTCGTGATTGTTTGGATAAACAAAGTGTTTATACGAAACTTTTGCTTACAAACGAAAAAAGTATAAATAATCCTATACGAGGATGTTAAGTACAATAAAATGATTCTGGGGAAGTATTACTATAGAAGTCTGATCTGCAATCGATCACTTTGTTCCTTGGACTACACGATGATGAAGAAGTGCTGTAGAAGAAGCTTCAAACTTTCTCTGAACTGAAGGCAAAAGTCGGTCAAAGGAAAGTTGCAAGTAGGATCGAATTTCTGTTGCCAAAGTTGTCAGCCAAAACTAATTCTCCTCCTTAATTCTCCTTTTTTTGTCTCTTTTGTCTCTCCTTTTACCCTGTGACCAGGGGTCTCTATTTATAGAGATCAATCCAATAACTGCCTGGTTGGCGTAAAAGCCAAATAACTGTCTTGTTGGCGTAAAAGGCCAAACTGTGAAGAAGATTGCCTCCTTTACGCTGCGGTTATGACAACTGCTACCCACGTTCAAATAATCTTCTAAATCTGCATATGACACGTATCCCTTTATAAGGTAATGCGTATAACTACTTCTCGAAGATCATGGCATGCAAGCCACGTAGGTAACTGCCCCTTTGCAAATATAGCCGAGTTGGCATATAGCATACGGCGTACTCCTATAGTTAAAAATAGCCTGGTTGGTGTAAAAGCTAAATGACTGTCTTGTTGGCATAAAATGCCAAACTATGAAGAAGATTGCCTCCTTTATGCTGTGGTTATGACAACTGCTATCCACGTTCAAATAATCTTTTGAATCTGCGTATGACACGTATCCCTTTATAAATAACGCATATAACTGCTTCTCGAAGATCATGGCATGCAAGCCACGTAGGTAACTGTCCCTGTGTAAAACTTGATGATTCATGAATAATAGATAACCAGCATAAAATAGCCAATTATTCTTCACGATTGAGGTCTTGAGCGTATTCTGGGCTAAGTAGCCTTATCAACGTACCTTTACAAATATAGCCGTGTTGGCATATTTCGAGGAAATAGCATACGGCGTACTCCTATAGTTGAAAATAGCCTGGTTGGCGTAAAATACAAGGATGGTGATGTGAGCGTATTAGCCACAGTCTTAGCTTTCCCAGTCATGACAAATTTTAAAAATAGAATAAAATCTCGTGCATTAAATGCAGAGATATGCCTCAAGCTCTGTACAAGAAACAACTTTTGACGTGGCATCTGATTTTGTCTTGTCTTGAGCGTAAAAACTTATTTCTGTCAATGTAGAATAGGCAGCGTAGAAGACTCCATTTTTTTCTTCTTTTAAATGCATAAAAACAACTTGTATCAAAAATATGTCACAAAACGATAACCTGGGTCTCTGTGCAAAATTATCATCACAGCCGTTCTCTTGCTCATCGTGTAGTACTTTTATCAGGTTCACTAATTTGACTGACAAATTCATCCGAGGAATATGAAGAGTTTCTCGTACAACTTTACGCATGAAGGTATAGCAACCTTTTATGCAGAACAGCCTTAAAGCTCTGCTTTATGCGGACAGCTCTGAAGCCCTATTTTACGCTGCATTAAAAACAACGTATTTTAAACTTTACGTAGGAAGGTATAGCAACATTTTATGCAGAACAACCTTGAAGCTCTGCTTTATGCGGGCAGCTCTGAAACCCTATTTTACGCTGTATTAAAAACAACATATTTTAAACTTTACGCAGGAAGGTATAGCAACATTTTACGCCAAACAACCTTGAAGCTCTGCTTTACGCAGGCAGCTCTGAAGCCCTATTTTAAGCCAAACAACCTTGAAGCTCTGTTTTACGCAGACAGTTCTGAAGCCCTATTTTACGCCAAACAACCTTGAAGATTTATTTTACGCGGACAGCTCTGAAGCCCTATTTTACGCCAAACAACTTTGAAGATCTGTTTTACGCGGACAGCTCTAAAGCCCTATTTTACGCCAAACAACCATGAAGCTCTGTTTTACGCGGAAAACTCTGAAGCTCTATTTTACGCCAAATAACCTTTAGGCTATGTTTTACGCGGACAGCTCTGAAGTCCTATTTTACGCCAAACAACCTTGAAGCTCTATTTTACGCGGACAACTCTGAAGCCCTATTTTATGCTGCATTAAAAATAACGTATTTTAAACTTTACGCAGGAAGGTATAGCAACCTTTTACGCCAAACAGCCTTAAAGCTCTGCTTTACACAGACAGCTCTGAAGCCCTATTTTACGCCAAACAGCCTTGAAGCTCTGTTTTACGCGTACAACTCTGAAGCCCTATTTTACGCCAAAAAGCCTTGAAGCTCTATTTTATGTGTACAGTTCTGAAGCCCTATTTTACGCCAAACAACCTTGAAGCTCTATTTTACGCAGGGAGGGACTTCATGTATGTTGGGGGTTTTGACTGTAAAATACGCGGACAATTCCCCAGCATATTTTATGCTTCTACAGTGATATAAGACTTGCATATTATATACATATATTATTATGACTCGTTGTACTAGCTAGAGGTCCTGATCTTGCATGTTATGGACATGAGACATCGTGGACATGAGATATGAGGTTACATTGGATGGGGAGAAACACACCATACTACAGGCTGATTATGTTTATATATATATATATATATATATATATATATATATATATATACTATGTTACTAGAGGTGTCCTAGACTTTGTCCCAGATCTTTGGCACATTTACTAGCCCTACGAGATATTACTTGCTGCTATGGGCTCCCTAACACAGAGACTGTAGTGGTTTCAGCATGAGTATGAGTGATGTTGTCATGTGCATATCACTTAGATGGTTACAATAGTTTACCCTTGAGTATGTGGCATTATACTGTTTTACTTTGACATGATATTTCTTGTACCTTGTTACGTCCCTCTGAGGACCTGGTCCCTTGCCAGTTTTGTAGCATAGACCGTTGAGGAGCCTGCCTGAAGTTGCTTATTTGGGTTGCTTTGCCATGTGGGCATTGGTACCAGGTACTTATATCATTTTTACCAGAGTTATGATATTCATTTATATTATTGATTCATCTGCTGTTGTAGCCTAGTTTTTATAGACTCATATTTCTTTCTCGAGTCTATTCGAGCTGGTGTGTTAATGGGCGACCGACTTGAGCACAGGTAGCTCATTCTTGTTGTATTCTGTTCATTGTGGATTGAGTCTTAGATATTTATATTTATTGGATTATTTAGATACTGACCATTATAATACAGCTTATACGTATTCGAGTCGGACCAGAGTTTCGTCGAATGCGTAGATGGCATGTACGTATTCCTAGTCCTACGTATTTTTAGGACTAGGGCATTACATATTTTTGTGGTGGCCCATACATGTCATGATTAAATTATCTCGGTTACTATACGGTACCGAGCGATCCTGCGCTAGGATATGTTATTAGGATTTTAATCCATAATTGCTTGAAACTTCTTTTGATTTCTAATAACGCCTTTGAAAATCAAAAATTAGATTTGATGATACCTATCTTGAATTCCTTCCATTGATTCTCGTACTTTCTTATTTCAGAAAAATGAACACTCATGCTTGACTTTTAGTTATATATTTGTTATAGGATATAAGCAGAGTGGTAGAATAATTCATAGGAAGAGTTATCTAAGTTAGAAATTGGTAAGATAGATGACTAGGTAGACTACTAGAATGAGATGATAGCTTGGCGTTATATAAGAATTAGCCTTAATAGAGAATTTTTCTTTATTAATTGATATTAGGACTCACACTATTTACTTAAAACAGTTAGAGTTAGGTTATGAGCTTTACCATTCATAAAGATTGGCCAGGATAGATATGGAATTTCTATAATGACGGAGACCACTATGGGGATGATTTGAGAGAATACCCAAATGAGCCTTAGAATTAGCCATAGCTCCTTAAATAAAAATAGGACCAACTTTATGTAAGACTCTAAGAGATATAATTAGATATCCTCATTATGAATAGAATAGTTCGATAATACTTGTATCAAGATTAGAGTCAATCTCATATAGAAATCTTATCATCTCATTGAGTTCAAAGAATTTTCACTCAAGGAGATAACCATGACATTATGCTTGTGTAATAGGGTAGTAGCCTAGCCGAAAGATTCTCGTGAGGAAGATAGGTTTTAGATGGCAGAGACTAGATGAACAACAGTACAAAAAGATAGACAATAGAATGGAGTAAGTTGTACAAAAATGGGTAGGCATTCCAATTGAAGATTAGACGAGTATTGAAGAGTGTCCTTAGAGAATAATATGCCATGAGTGATAGACCTAAGTACATGCTTAGTTTATCCTTGATCCTTACCTACTAAGTTTGGAATATGTGAGGTAGACGAAGTTGTAAGGATCGTACATTGTTTACCTACAGCCAGAAGTAGGTTGCGAATAGTATGAGGGATGTCATATAGAATATAACTTATATGAATATAGTATTAAGTTTAAGGATTAGTTGTATTACTCCCTCGACTGCATTCATATCCTTCTTATCAAATTCTTATCTTGTTTTGCAAATATAGCCTCGTGCTTTTGCAAAAACGATCCTTCTAATTATAACAACTGAGTAGATCCTTCTTCCCTTCTTATTCGTGCCCTAGTAGCAAATTAATCTTTTAGTTAGTACCATCTTTATGGTGTTAATATCCATCTTACTGTAGATATCAGTTCTTTTCTATTTCTAATTTCCTGATCTAGTCACTGTGACTTGATTCTCCAGATACTTGTCTAATCATACCTTATTCAACCTTGTGACCATACTCCCTAGACTTATTATAAACTTCTCTTGTCTTAGTCAGTAGATTCCTCCATTTATCATTTCCTTGATTCGTCCCTTTATCATCAATGCCATGTGATAATCGAAGTCTCTTTACCACCTTGCCCTAGTTATACCCGACCAATCCATTTCTTATGTTTTGTTGAAGACATGAACTATATAGGAGCAATATTGGTTGGCAGTAATTTTTCTTATATATTTGTTGACCAATAGCATCCTAATAGTATCTAGGTTCCCTTAGAGAATCTTTAATCATGGTTAGTAAACTCTAGATTTCTTGTATCTTTATTTAGGAAGTAGGCCCTTCTAGAAATCTTGTTAGCAGGACCCTGACTTTAGTTTTAGATACCAACTTAATTTTTATAAGTTGGGTAGATCTTAGCCAATTGGTTTTAGTATAGGGTTATTTTAGAATTTTAGGATAAATTTGAATTTATTTGGTATTGATTAGGATTAATTTCAAACAGATTGAGTTACCTCTATAATTTTGTATCCTTTAATACCCTCGTTGTGAATCGGATATTTGGATCACAATACTATTATTTTCTTTCCAATAACTTTTACCCTTATAATCTAGACTAGCCACTCTACACCCATTACATGACTATCACTCACAAACTCGCCTTCCCATTTTTCATGTTAGTCGTATAATATTCGTGACGCATTTGTGCACACAAATGACACCTAGACATCCTTTTCCATTGCGAACAATTTTAGTACGCAATATCGACTCAATTCTTCTGACAACTTTGAGATTTATGAGCCTAACTGGACCTACTCACTCATGACCCAGTTGTTACTCCCAAAGATACACTTCCATGCTCTATATAGACCCCACCACATTCGTGGCCTATCTCTTTCTAAAAAAAACCAATACTTAATTTCGTTGCAATTAAATTAAATTATACATTGGCAACCCAATTACCCTAACCACTAATGTACCCATAGTCCATTCATGCCAACCTATGTCCATGACCTTGTATTGCATTAAATTGAACCCCCTTGTACTCTTTACACAATACTAATCACCTTGATGAATTATATTACCTTTTGACACTTATCGTTGAACTGTTGATCGGCATCCATGATATACGATGAACGTCTTCTTTGTACCATCTCACCCTAGTTGTATTTGACTAAGACATTTCCTATTGTATTGTAAACTTATAACCTAATTAGGAGCAATGAGAACTGGTAAACTTCCTTTATAGAATTATTGACTCAAAAATATTATGGTAGTTTCTAGATTTCTTCTGATAGTTTGTGACTACGATCACAAAAGCCTAAACATCTCGTACCTCCCTTAAAGATAGACTTCTATAACCCTTGTAAACATGAGGGTGACCAAAGTTTTTACGGCCAACTTTATTCTTATAAGTTGAGTAGAGCCTTGATTAAGCGTACCCTTATTCTTAGAATATGATGACAAACTAGGATCCGATTGGTAACTGTATCCCCCAAAATTGGAGAATTCATTTATGACCTTCCATATTTAAATTTTTTTTACCACTTTTATTTAGATCGTGTCCTATCTTTAAACATCCAGGACCCGATACAACGAGTCATAGTTAAATTTTATTCAAAAAAAAACCTCTTACTCTCATCTACCATGCAATTTTTTTTAATTTCGAGGACAAAATTTTTATAAGTTGGGTAGATTGTAAAACCCCTCAATTTTTAATTTTATTATTTTTATTTTATTTCTAGGATATTTTTGGTTAAATATTTTTACTAAGTTAGATAAATAATTTTTCTTTAATTATTTAATCTATATAAATATTTATATTATAGATATAATTTTTATATAAAATATCTTGAGTAAAATTATTTATTAAATGTTACAAAGTTATGAATTTAGTTTATACTAAACTAAATATTTTGGGGGTTCTATTTATATATGTATATTTACATATATATTAGTTATTAAATAAAATAAAATAAAATAAAAATAACCCAAACCCAAACCCAAATCCTAAACCCGCGACCCCTCTACTCACCAAAACTGTAACCCCCCTCTCTCTCCACACACACACACACACACACACACACACACACATATATATATATATATATATATATATATATATATATATATATATATATATATATATATATATATATAACCTATACATTAACACCTAACCCTAACTCTAAGCACACACCACCACCACCATCACCATCAAACTACCACCACCAAGCCCTCCCCCTTTCCACGTCGATAGACCAGAGCCCCCACACCCGCGTCGGCTACCCCGCCACGAGCCGCCGACCGCTACCCCACCGCCAAGCAGCTACTGTTGCAAACGTTGTTGTTGCTGCCGTGGTCGACCGCCGTCGACCTCCCCAGCAGCCTCGATAACCCACGACCCCCGGTAAGTACCCCTGCTGGACGACCTCCCTCGTACTTCCTCGAGGCCGAACGTGGTCGATCCCCTTCCATGCGACCGAGAATGCCATAAAATCGAGCATAAATTCAATTTCAACTAGTCAACTTCACGGTGTATTACCGCTCTCCACGCTAGTCCGAATCTCGTGACACCTTCTCTGGTATGATCCCTATATAACGCCCTTCCTGCGCCTTCAATTAGTTTATTTTAATTTGAATTAGGTTGATAATTATTTGAGTTCCAAAATTAAGAAAAACTTAATTTTTAAAACTAAAATTCTCTGATACGGAGTACGTCCTGGCAAACGAGGCAAATTCGTCGCATGCGAATTATACCGAAAGATGCGTATCATCAACGCGGATGTGTTGGATTTTACGAAACTTGATTTGGACGTACGTGCACACCCGAATCAACGCGTATCCGTCAAAAAATACCGTATCGACATATTCCGATACCTTGTCATAACTTCGTGTATGCTTGTCTTTTCAAAATAAAACTTGCGCCATTGGATTCGTAGCGTTACGCTGGTCCTGTGACCATGGTTTGGTTCAATTCTGAGAACGTGGACGAACTATCGTTTCGTGGGCCCTACGGTTTCACTTGACGGGTGATTTCGTGACCGGCTTACCGTAATCTAATTTTGGACACTCTGTTGAGTTTATGTCATCGTTCTGGACTTATGAATACTAAGTTTACCAAATTTTAAGAACTTTATCTTCGACACATTTTACGGTACAAAGTGGGCCACAATTGGACACCGCTTTGACCTAAAACTGCTAATTCTGCTCCTGTATCCAAATTGAACTTATGGCTAGTCAATCATAGCTATTTCTTATATTTTGGAAAAGTTGGTAATGTATGTTTCAGCATTCAGAGATGTTCGTACGAATTCCATCTTTTCAGAAGTAATTGACGCATTGATCTCGCCACTTGAACGTCTATATATCCAGAATTCAGGCAAGTGTATCTTGCCAAACTTGCAGTACATCCTATTATATTATGTGCTTGTGTTTCTTCTATATATATATACTCTTGTGATGTACCTGTTCAACCTAGGACCGTGAGATGTTGCTTAGCATTCGGACAAGATTCGGGTGTCAACGTCGTACGCGGAGTCGTGTAACATCACTTAAAAAGTTGATTCTACGATCTTATTTTTACGTGCTTGCTTTACCAAGTACGTAAGACCATAGTACACTTGACACTATTTTATGTGACAGAATCTTCTTGAGGTATTCATGGTAATTCTGTATAGGATTACAGGACTCGTGATATGAGACTTGCATATTATATACATATATCATTATGACTCATTATACTATCTAGAGGTCCTGATCTTGCGTGCTATGGACATGAGACATCGTGGACATGAGATATAATATTACATTGGGTGGAAAGAAACATACCATACTACAGGCTGATTATATATATATATATATATATATATATATATATATATATACTATGTTAGTAGAAGTGCCTTAGACTCTGTCCCAGAACTTTGGCACATTTACTAGCCCTACGAGATAGTACTTGCTGCTATGGGCTCCCCGACACAGAGCCTATAGTAGTTTCATCCTGAGTACGAGTGATGTTCTCATGTGCATATCACTTAGATGGTTACAGTAGTTTACCCTTGAGTATATGACATTATACTATTTTACTTTGGCATGTTATTTTTTGTACCTTGTTACGTCCCTTTGAGGACCTGGTCCCTTGCCAGTTTTGCAGTATAGACCGTTGTGGAGCCTGCCAGAAGTTGCTGATTTGGGTTGCTTTACCATATGGGCATTGGTACCAGGTACTTATATCATTTCTACCAGAGTTATGTTATTCATTTATATTATTGATTCATCTGCTGATGTAGCCTAGTTTTTATAGACTCGTATTTCTTTCTCGAGTCTATTCGAGATGGTATTTAATGGGCGGCCGACTTTAGCACATGTAGCTCATTCTTGTTGTATTATGTTCATTGTGGATTGAGGCTTAGATATTTATATTTACTAGATTATTTAGATAGTGAGCATTATAATATATCTTAAACATATTCGAGTCGGATCAGAGTCTGGTCGAATGCGTAGATGGCATGTACTTATTCCTAGTCCTACGTATTTTTGGGACTGGGGCATTACATGCACCAATCTCAGATATTTCCTAAATTGGGCACAAAATACATCATAACATTCACAATAGGGGTCCCTAGTAGTCAATTATTCTTTCTATAGGTAGCTCTAGTACATAGGAGGATTCCTAATGATTAAACTATAGATTTATAGTCTAATTTGCAAGAGAAATCTGAATTGTACCTATTAGAAGATGGATTTCCAATGCAAGTCTTCAATTAGATGCAAAGAGCTCTCAACTTGTGCAATCTCCTTCTTCTTTTAGATCATTGCCTTCTTCTTACTTCTAGAGCTTATAATGGTGAAGAAAGAGAGTAATTGGATGATAATTTGGTAAGAATTTGGTGGAGGAAAGAGAATTTGGGGAAGAACAATTGTAGATCTAATTTGGAATGGAAAGAGGGAAGAGAAGAGAGAGAATTCCTCCTCTTATGGCCGGCCCCCTCCTACTTGGCCTCCAAGCAATGTATAATGTCCAATATACCCCTTGGGGCTTGTCTTGAAGAAATGATTTAGGAGGAAGGTTCTACTCCTAATGGTTTGACTAATTAAATCATTAACTTAAGGAATTGGGCTTGGATGTTGGGCTCAAGTCTAACTAAAATAAATATTGGTCCATGAATCCATTCTAATCTAGTTAGGTCCACTAACAAGTCCAAAATATAATATAACATCTAAAAATAAATAAATAATACAATAAATAAATATTTAATATGTACAATAATTAATTAATTATAAAATGATCAAAATACCCTTAGTCAGAAAAAGTGGTAGTGACAATTCCAAAACTTATTTTGTTAAGTATGTTTCCTGCATAATTCTTGTTCGTGTACATGTTCTAGATTTTGGTTTGAGCTAAGTTTTAGTTTTCAGTTAATCCTGATATTGGCCTGGTAGATAAACTTTGTATCAATAGAGATATTAGAGTTTCCATCATGGAACATATTTTTATGTGTTACATAAGACCCTTACCATGCTTGATAGTGACTCATAGTACACTCATGATCTTTGTCATGTACATGCTTGATAGTGACTCGTAGTAGTGCACTCATGATCTTTCATGTACCTGTAGCACACTCATGATTCTTGACACGTATATTCTTGTTTTGGCTTGTTATAGCGCATGTTAGTCATATCTATAACCATGTGGTTGTATTCTTGTCTTGTACTTGTGCTTGTCAAATCATTGTCCAGACTTATATATCCCTGAGGAAAGTATCATGTCTAGGATAGATTCTGCGGAATGACACACGCAGATCCCTAAGCAAAAATGTTAAGGATTAACAACTAGCTTGCACATTAGATCATCGGGAGGAGAGAATCTCTAGGTTGCATGCAGTCCAGTTATCTTATCGCTTTTTCTGGATGGATTTGGAGCTATTCGTCGTGAGGGGCACATTTCTAGCACACCGTTGAGTGGGACAATCATGTACATATTTTTTACTTTTCTATCATTATTATTATTTCACCATCGCATGGAGCAGACATGGATCGTCATTATGTGATGCATACTTGGGCTCACCGTTGTCTGATGCTACTTCATTAGGATGCATGCCGTGTTATTTGTGCATCTGTTATAGATACTTGTATTGTTCCGGTTGGATAGCCTGCAGGGCATACAACCATAAAAAATTCTCCATATTGTATTTGTTTGTAATTAGAAATTATGATAACCCTAGTTAGCTAAGGTAGCAAGTCGTACTTCTTAATTGACCGTGATTGATTGATGGAGTCCATTTTCTTCTTATGTTAGACCTTGTCCTTGTACTTGATCTTGCTTTAGTTTACTTACATGTTTCCTGTCTAAGTCATATTTTTTGATATTGTACTTACTTGTTACACCTGTTTACTTTATATGATCCTATACATGCTACATGTTTTTGTTTACTTTACATGTTTTCATATTTCTTTCAGGTTTTCTGATGCACTTTATATTATCCGGTGGTTATTTTTTGCTTTCGTATATTATTATTTTGCTTGCATATTAGTTTTAGTTCATAATTTAGCCTTTTTTATGGTACTTGCGATTGGGGTCTGATGTAATATCCCACATCCGTACAGCATATTATGTTGAGTCGGATTGAAATGAGACAAAAGTTTGGTTGTATTTCAATGAGTTGAATTTGGGAGCAAGTATTGATTTTAGTTGGTTTCATGTGCATATCGCGTGCGGAGTTCAGTGAGATCAGAGCAGCGCCTCACAACGGGCTGAGGTATGGACGACACAAATGGACTCAGTATGTTTTTTCGAGGCAAGTACAGAGATAGCTGGATTGGAACGATAATATCGTCTTTCTTAGTCTGATCGGGTCAGATGATTTGGAGAGTACGGCATACTCGTACGGTCATACCAATTGAGTATATCATGCTTCACATCGGACCATGGATTCAAGAAATCGACCGTATCGGCAAGACAGAGTGCTAGGCAGAGTTATCGAGCAGATTCAGACTTGGTGAGTAAGCTCTGTCCCTTCTTCTCTACTCCTTCATGCCTAACAATTGGAACATATGTAATGTCTTAGACAGTTGGACTGGAACATGGAAAATACCGTACTGTGGTATACATAGAGTGTACACTGTTTGGATGAATAGAAGTTGGGGCTTGAGTTGATCAGTATGGCTGGAGCATCGACATACTTTAGCGAGCAAGCATGCATCCGTAAACGAGTATCAAGTTGGACGCTTTGTCAAACAAAGCGTGCAGTTTTGGTTCAAAACCAGGCAACTACATCGAAGAGGGCATTGTGCCATGGAGCATTCGGAGCTAGGGGTATTGCACCAATCGGAGAACTGTGTCAAGAAGCGGCATGGTGCCTAGTGGAGATAATTTGAGAGTGGTGCCTTGGGTGATAATTTGAGAATGGATATGGCGGATCAGATGGAACGGGTCAAGTATCGTTTGGTGGGGAGAGAAGGCATGATTCCTCGTCATACCTATATTTCTTTGTTGTATAGTCACAGACAACCTGTGGGCAGGGTTTGGATTTCTCGAATGGCATAGGCATCGGGGCACCAGGACTGTTCGGCCTGGGGAATAATTATAAGTGCTTTTGAATCACTGTATAGCGAGAGATACAGCTGAGGTGTTGCAACCTTCGAATGGATGGCACGTCGCTTACTTAAAATTGTGTTTCGGCACGAGACATTTGCGGAAACTACAGTTGAGATATTGTAACCAGATATACTGGAAGGATACCCGCATTTGTTATATATGTTATTTATGGCTTGGCTAGTGACCTTCATATATATATAGGGATCACTTTGAGATTGTGCGTTTGAGTAGGCAGCGAGCGGCCACCTTGTCTCGGGCAAGAGTGTACGCATTAATGGAATAACAAGATTCAGATTGTGGCATGGTTCAATAGGTTTCGTGGTTTATCCTTGTGATTCGAGTAGCATATTGCATGTTTAGTTGCTTGTGCGAATAGAAGATTGCATGCTAGTGTATTTTTATGATTTCAATGCTTAACCTATTTTACTACTTTCAATACATGCCATGCCACGATATAAAATTAATCCAAGTAATAACTAGGAAGACTACCATGTAATAACTACTTGCATTCACTATCTACTTAGTGTTGGTTTAGGCGGGTAGGTTACTCCGCTCATCAATATAGCTATATACTGGCCCACGTTTGTGTGCTTTATTTCCAGATACGCAGGTGTAGTGGATCATCTTGGATATATGGGACATGATGTATGGAACGATAAGTACCTTTGTGGGCAAGAGAAAGAGCAAGAGTGTCGTAAGACTTCGTAGCATCTTCATTTGGACCCTTCAAGAGCTTTATTGCGTATACTATGATGTGATCTTGTTTGTAATAATACTTGGCTTATGCTGTAACTTGGTCGTTTCGATGATAACCAAGACATTTGACGTCATTTCCTTGTACGAGCATAGATCCAGGATCGTATGACATCACGCCCCAATGAGAACGATTATCCTGCAAAAGCGTTGGCATGGTGATCTCACATTCAGCGGGGACGATCAAACTTGGGAGATATTGGGGCTTGACATTTGGCATCAGAGCGCCCGGTTCATTTCCTCGAACTTTTTATCTTTTCTTGATCACAAAGTTTAAATTATTTCCATGAATCGAATGGCTTTTAGCTCTACTCGGTGCCATATTGGATATTCCATGCAATAAGTTTTATATTTGTTAGCTACGTGTGCATGCTTTTTGTTGCATTGGTTTTCATAGAATTTTAATAGAATCGTGTGGCATTGTTGCATCTTTACAGCAAGTTGAGAGGTATTATTGCATTGGTTTGGCTAGTCGTTCAGGGAGATATTGGTTGCATTATGAGAGCAGCTGATTTGGCAGACGAGATGGGTATGTTGGAATGTTATGAGTAGAGACATTGGAATGATAGAATGTGTTGGACGAAGTTTGAACTTTGGCTAGAAGTATCAGAAAGAACGTTGTACGAGTTGCTCGTGCAACGAATGTATTGAACAGTTTTGAGTTATGACTTAGAATATCAGGAAGAGAGAACGTTGTACGAGTTGCTCATACATCGAATGTATCGAACGGTTTGAGCGACAGTTGGGAGTATCAAGAATGGAACATTGAACAAGTTGCAATAGACGAGATCAACAGAAGAGCAAGATGGTTCATGCATTGGCTGAGTTTCATGTCAGACTTTGAGTAAATGTTGAGTTATAGACGACAGGATCATCCCAGAATGGATAGTTCAAACGGATGTTGGATCGATACAGAGTAAGTATAGTATAAGGAGTGACTTGATTATGAGTGGTATATGGCATACGACATAGTCATCTGAGCAAGGAACATTTTGAAGAATAGCAATAGAACTGCCGCAATGGATGTAGGTAACAAAAATATGAGTTGATTGGTGCGAATCGGCTGAGTTATGCATCAGAACTTAGAGTAAGCGAATGTTAAGTTGTGATCGGCAGGATCATAATAGGATAGTCAGTTTGGAGTAGATGTTGGTCAATGTAAAGTAGAGATATGGCATGAGAGCGACTCAATTTTTAAAAGGTATATGTCGTGCCACAAAGTGGGGCGCATGTTGGAAATGTTTGGAACAAAATAAGTGATAGGTTTACTTGCAACAGATGGGCTAGCACGAGATTCAGTCAAAATTGGTGCAACAGAGTTTGACTCAGGTATTCTTTGATATGTCAGATTTGAGCGATCAGAAATAGACTCTGTAAATGGAAGTCTTATTGGACGAGAACAGAACAAGTAATGGAACAATCGTATAAAATTCGAAAGATTGATGCAGATCAAGTATTGAAGATAGGATGAGATCAATCATACGGGAAGTTGGATATCAGAATTTTGCGTGCAAGATTTGGAAGTTTGGTGGAGCATTCGTTGATGAAGAGAGTTGAGTATAAGGAATGAACAGTTGGTGCATGGTGCGCGAGCGATGGACCTTTTGAAGAGTAGTGATCATGGACTATGGATTTTGATAAAGCAAAGAAGCAGTTGGTCGATAAAAGGATCATGTTCGAATGCAAAAGTGCAATACGATGGAGTTGCACCAGAACTTAAAGGATTCAAATGTTAGCACTCGAGAATTTGACTCAGAGTGTAGAGAACACAAACATAGTAGAATGGTGCAATGAAGTAGACTTATGTTGGGATTGGCATGCAAGTCATCGAGATCGTGCAGATGCTTTAGAATGAGGAAAAATCAAAATGGTGCTAAAGAATAGAATGAGAACAAGGATCGCGGCGGATGGACTTTTGAAGATAGCGGAACAAGAAGACGACATCAGGTGTAAATCACCGTGTTGCTCGAGCGAGTTGGACGTGTAGTATTGAAGCATGGCATACAGATAACAAATGGAGAAATCCTATAGATTCGGAATGTTGCAAGTAGTGGTGCGAGAAGTCGAACAGGGTGGTTCAATATTTTGATGGATTTAGGACAGAACAAAAGAGTAATGGAAGACGGTTTCAGCGAGCACAGTTTTTCGATTAGTGGCTTGGATAGATAGTCAGACTCTAGGTGGTTAGGCGGTATTTGGTTAGCAGATATGTCAATAGTAGTGCATGAAGTACTCGGATTCAGAAGTGTGTTCGAATTGGATTAATGGGATATGGATCAATTTATAGAAGAGATCGAGCATAGTTCGTAGTAAATATCCATCGTGATGATTAATAATTATCGAGCGTAGGTTCGGGACAACTGACCCTAGTGACTTGACCGCCAAATCAAAATAAATATTGAAGACCCATAGAATGACCCTTGTGTCGGCAAATTTGGGAATGCGTTGAAGGTGGATGTTAGTGGTGTATGTTGAAGACAGCCTAGGTGACTGAGTGTTGGATTTGAGAGATCATGGAGATACCTTCAGTTGAAGATGTAGCCATAAGATCGAAGTGATGGTGAAAATGGCCTAAGTCAACTGATGAGATTCGGAGTAAATTTTTTTTGAATATGACATCTCTTCTGACTCGTCGTGCCCCAGAAGGGAATATCATTTATATGAATTGACCACTGTGTAACTAGCTTCGAGAAGTTAAAGCCTTGACTCACTTCAACTCAGATCATCGCACTTCTGGAAGGGTCAAATGTGCCTCAGATCTACAAGATACAATCAGACTTGGTTTACAATATGTGCTCATACAGAGGGCGAATGTGATATACTGTGCTTCAAGACAGTGGAAGCAGCATAAGAAGTACTATTTCATGTGCGACCTAGGATTGTTGCGATTGTGTCTGTGTCAAAATCATGGCGACACTATCCTTATGGCATGGCGACAAAATGTTCGTGGATCACAAGAACCCCAATATAGATTTTTACCCATAGAGGAATTGAATGTATAGGTAAGTCACTTAGAGGATATCAAAATGTTCGTGGATCACAAGAACCCCAATAACATCTAATGACGAGATCCGGATATACCAATCCGTGTAACCATCGTGTCAAGAAATCAAGGATATCTACAATAAGTACAAGAGACATAGAGGATATCCTAAATAAGAAACTATCAGAGAATATACTCACCTAAAATCCAATAATTAGAATCAAAGATGTCTGATACGGTGTCTCAAAGACCTAAATAGCGAATATTACATGAATAGAAGGTTTTGGAATAAAAATAAGTTAAACTAGTCAACTTCTAGGTCATAAAGCCATCTCTAAGTCAAAACAGTCAAACTAGGTCAACTCTAGGTCAAACTAGTCAAACTTAGTCAAAATAGTTATTTCTAGATTGTATGAGTCCATCTCTAGGATATTTGGTCTATACACTATGTAACTAGGCCATACTAGCTATACTAGGATACTAGAAAATCAACAAGATACCGTATCATAAGATACGCAATTTTATTAGATATAAAAATATCATAATATGTATATAGAAATAAGAATATATAATACTCCTATCTAAATTAATTCTAAGTGGATACCTTGCCTTTGAATCAAAAGCGGTATCTCACTACCTATACTCCATCTTGATGTGCAAACCCAATACCTTGAGTAAAATCCAATACATTGATATTACCTTGGTATCACAAGGTAACTCAATATCTAATATATAACTAATACCCAATACCTCATTATACATTAATATGTATTTAATTTATGAAAATATAATACTAAACTACTATACTAACATGCACCTTCGGATATTCAATATCCGTACCTAAGATACCTCACTCTCATTACCCTGGTGTATCTCAAGGTAATCTAGAAATACTATTAATCAATGCTAACTAGTATTTATCTACATATGTATCTCCCTATATATATATATATATATATATATATATATATATATATATATATATATATATATAACTAACTAATTACATATACACTTACTGCTTACTGACTTGAGCTATAAGCTCAAGGCTAACCTCCCCTTCGAGTTCATACTACATGAAGTTGCTGCTCTTGCTCTTCCTATTGCAGTTGTTTCTGCTCTTGCTGTTGTTGCTGCCCTTGCATTTGTTGCTACAGCTATTGTTGCTGCTGCTGTTGTTGTTGTTGCTGTTGCTGCTGGCATTGTTGCTGGCATTACTGCTGCTGCTGCTGTAGTTGCTGTTGTTGCTGCCCTTTTGTTGTTGTTGTTGAATCTCCTTGCTGCTACTTCCTATGTTGTTTATGCCAGCAACTCGACCCCCTAGTACACACACACACACATCTATACACACATATATATATATATATATATCTATATCTATATATATATATATATATATATATATATATATATATATATATATATATATATACCTCCACATATATATGTATACCTTATCATATATCTATCTATACATATATACATAACATTAGATATATACATATAAACACTATTAACTATACATACATATATATCTATATATACATATCTATATAACATTATAGATATATATACACATAACCATACAAATATAATACTCTAATAGCTATAACCAAGTTATATTGAATTGAAATACAAAGAAAAAAATACGTGGAGTGCATCACACCCGTATCATACTAGATCTATGATACGCTTGCGATACGTTTCCACCACACAACCAATTGTATCCCAACGGACATGAGCAAGTCTAAAATAATAATTATGAATAATATGAAGAGCTACTACTCATCTACGTATCCGTGTCAAAATATGACATACTCAAACCCCCATGTCGGAAAAAAATCTCCAAATTAACCCATATCTCCAAATTATCGGAATACGACCTACATGTATCCAATTTTGGACACGACACTAGCCACACACAATCAAAAACATGTCAATTTGTTCTAATTGACCTATTGACAAATATAAGTTGTGTCAATCTCGGAATTCCTCCAAAATTGATACAAAATATCACATAACTTTCTCCATAGGCCTCCTATAAAACTAATTCCAATTCCTATAGGTAGCCTTAGCATATGGGGTGGTTCCTAATGATTAAAACATAGATTTATAGTCTAAATAGAGGGAAAAAACTGAATTGTACCTATTGGGAGATGAATTCCCAATAAAACCTCAAAATTGGGTGAAAAGAGCTTCCAACTTGTAGATCCTTGCTCCTCCTTGTAGATCCTTGCTTCCTCCTTGTAGATCCTTGCTTCAATAGCCTCCAATAATAATTTAGGAAGGAATTGAAAAGAAATTTGGGTAGAATTTGATGTGGAAATAAAAAAATTTGGAAGAAAAAATTTTAGATCTAGATTTGAAATAAAAATAAAAAGAGAAAAAAAATTCTCCCATTTTTAAATATGGCCAGCAACTATTCTCCCTCCCCAAGCTACTATGTAAAGTCTAAAATACCCCTTGGGACCTCTCATGAAGAAAATAATTAAGGAAGGAAGGTTCTAGTCTAATTGGTTTGACTTAATTAATCCTCCTCCTAATAATTAGGCTTATTATTGGGTTCAATTCTAACTAGAATTAAATTTTGGTCCATGGATATAATCTAAACTAGTTAGGTCCACTAACACAAGTCCAAAATAATAAACTAACATCTAACAATAAATAAATATTCAACATGAATAATATTTAATTAATTATGAAATGATCAAAATATAATTTTTTAGAAAATGTGGTAGTGACAAGTCTACCCCCCTTAAAATAATTTTGTCCTCGAAATTCAAAGATGAAATTACCAACAGAAAATAAAAACAGAACAGAATCATGAAAGAACATACCTCAAGGCACAAACAAATATGGGTAACGCTCTCACATTTTATCCTCTCTCTCTCCCATGTAGACTCTCCCAAAGAGTGATACCTCCATACGATACGTACCAAAGGAATAGTCTGGTTCCTCAGCACCTTCTCTCTCCGATCCAGAATCTCAACTGGCTGCTCTGGATAGCTAAGAGTAGGGCCCACCTCTATCTCCGAGTGATCCAACACGTGACTAGGATCCGCCACGTACTATCTCAACTGAGACACGTGAAACACATTGTGCACTCCCTCCAATGTAGGTGGCAAGTCTAGTATGTAAGCAACTGCATCGACCTTCTCGAGAATACTGAAAGGCCTGATGAATCGCGGACTAAGCTTCCCGCCTCCACCGAAAAGAATTGTGCCTCGTGTCGAAGAAATCCTCAGAAACACCAAACCACCCACCTAGAACAAAAAATAACCTTAAGAACATAATCTATAATAAACAACCAATATCAAACACAAAACAAAATCTAAACTATACCTCAAACTCAAAAGCTCTCCGGTGACTATCGGTCCAATGCCATTGTCTGTCCTATGCCACTCGAAGTCTATCTTTGATTAGCTTAACCTTCTCCGCTGCATCCACAACCATCTCTGGCCCTAGCAAAACTCTTTCTCCAACATCGTCCCATCATAAGGGAGTACAATATCTTCAACCGTACAGATCCTCAAATGGTGACATCTCTATACTAGTCTGGTAGATATTGTTGTAAGCAAACTCTACCAAATGGAAATGGTATTCCCAAGATCCCCCAAAATCTAGTACACAGGTATGCAGCATATCTTCGAGAGTCTGAATGGTCCTCTCTGACTATCCATCTGTCTGGGGATGATATGCAGTACTAAACTTGAGCTGGGTGCCCAAACTCGCCTGCAAACTCCTCCAGAAATGAGAAGTAAAACAACTATCCCGATCCAAGACCATGCTGACGGAAACCCCATGTATCCGGATGATCTGCCTCACATATATCTCCGCCAGCTTCTCCATAGACAAGCCCACCTTGAAAGGCAAAAAGTGGACCAACTTGGTCAACCTGTCAACGATGACCTAAGTTACGTCTTTTCTTCGTGGAGATCGCGGAAGTCCAGACACAAAATTCATAGTAATATGCTCACACTTCAACTCTGGAATGGGTAATGGCTGAAGTAAACCACCTGGTCTCTGCCTTTCGGCTTTTACCTGCTGGCACACTAAGCATCTAGATACAAATTGTGCCACTTTCCTCTTCATGTCATAACACCACACACTCTTTCACATATCTCGATACATCTTGTTGGCACATGGATGCATGGAATACTGAGGGCGATGCTCTTCCTGCAATACCTCCTCACACAGCTCCTCACTAGGCACACATAATCTAACAACATGCCGCAAAGAACCATCCTCAGAAATGGTAAAATCATCCTCCAATCATGCTCTCATCTAAGCTCTGATGCTCCTCAGAGATACATCCTCATATTGGGCTGCCTTGATCCAGTCCAACAACTCTGCGTGTATCTGCAACCCCCACATCTGTATAGCAAAACCATGAACTATCACCTCAATGCCCAAGCTCTCCAAGTCCTCCAACAAATATCGATCCTATGTCAACAATATAGCTATAGGATACCTGCTCAAGGCATCGGTAACTACATTAGCTTTCCCAGGATGATACTGCAAAGATATGTCAAAATCCTTCACCAGTTCCAACTACCGATGCTGCCTCATGTTCAACTCCTTCTAAGTAAAAATGTACTCAAGCTCTTGTGGTCTGTGAAGATATCCACACGCTCTCCGTACAGATAGTATTTTTATAACTTCAGAGCAAAGATGACTGCTGCTAACTCCAAATCGTGGGTAGGATAGTTATCCTCATGAGAACGCAATTGCCTGGATGCATAGGCAATCATTTTTTTTATTCTGCTGAAGAACACAACCCAGACCTTTCTTCGATGCATCATTATAAATAGTGAAACCTCCAGACCCTGATAGCAACATCAAAATAGGAGCAGACGTTAACCTCTTCTTCAAATCCTCAAAAGCAACCTGGCACTCCTCTGTCCAAACAAACTCTGCATCCTTCCTGGTGAGTCTAGTCATCGGCTCGGTAATCCTCAAAAAATCTTGAATAAACTTCCTATAGTAGGCTGCTAGACGCAAGAAACTACTAATCTCTGCCACTGAACTCGAGGTCTTCCAAGACTCCACTGTTGCGATCTTCTTCTGATCTACTGAAATCCCATCACCAGTCATAATATGTCCTAAGAACTCTACCTTGTCCAGGAAGAACTCACACTTAGACAACTTCCCATACAACTTCTCCTTCCTCGGCACATCCAACACAATCCGTAAATGCTCCTCGTACTCCTCCGGTATCTTTGAGTATATGAGTATGTCATCGATGAACACCACCACAAACTTGTCAAGGTACTGGTAGAACACCTTGTTCATCAAATTCATAAATACTGTCGAGACATTAGTCAACCTAAACGGCATCACCATAAACTTATACTGGCTATACCGAGTCCTAAAAGCAGTCATCGAAATGTCCTCCGGCTTCACTTTCATCTGGTGGTAGCCTGATCTCAAGTCTATCTTAGAAAATACCTTGGTACCACTCAACAGATCGAACATGTCATTAATTCATGGCAACGGTATTTATTCTTGAAAGTGAGATTATTCAATGCCATGTAATCGATGCACATGCACATGGATCCATCCTTCTTCGGTACAAACAATATCGGGGCTCCCCACGGTGAAGATCTGGATCTGATAAACCCCTTATCCTGTAATTTATCTACTTACTTCTTCAGATCAACCAGCTAGTTGTTGTTCACTCTATAGACATGCTGTAAATTAGTTCTGCACCTGGCACCAAGTCTATAGAGAATTCAATATCTCGATCTGGCGACAATCCTGGCAATTCCTCGAAAAACACATCCAAGAACTCTGCTATCAACGAATGCGGCAACTCCTTGTCTTCCACCATAGCTCCAAAGATAATGCCTTCTATCTGCTCTGCAGCTCCTCTAGCAAACTCAAACTCTGGCTCTCCTGGCGGGCTAAACAAAACTCTACCTCCTCTATAATCTACACTAGCAGGGTGCCTACTCAACCAACCCATCCCGAGTACAATATCGTAGCTCAGAAGTGGCATTACAAGTAGACACACACTCAGCTCTCGGCCTCCCAGAGTAACTCTTCGATCCTTGCAAATATCACTAGCCAGGATAATGCCTCCCTCAGTCATGATCTTGCAAGTCCTAAGCAAAGACTCAGCTACTAAATGATGCTTTAGAGTAAAAAAAATAGATACAAAACTATGGAAAGCACCACTATCAAATAAAGCTAAAGTTGGAATGTAATCAAGAAGAACAGAACCTACGATGACATCTCCGGTGGGCTCAACCTTCTCGACTGTCAAAGCAAACGCTCATCCCAGATATGCACCTCCCTGATGCTGGTGCTGGGCATAACGTTGCAACTGGGTCAAAAGCTGCGGTCTCCCCGGCTGTACTGCAGGTGGCATCGCCTGTGTCTTCTGAGATAGAGCTGCTCCCTGAACTGCACGACGAGTGTTGGAAGGATACTCTCTCAGCTGATATCCCTCGGCTCCATAATATAAACAAACTTGCAACCTCTTCCTGCAAACTTTCCAGATGTGGTCGGGCTTCTTGCAAAAGTGGCAAGGAGCTTGCTGTAACTATCTCTGCTGCTATGGTACCTGGTGAAACGGCGCCCTGGCTGGAGTCTAGTGCTTCTACGGCTGCTGAAAAGGCCTGGATTAGAAATGAGGACGCTTATTAGTCATTGTGCTGCTATTAGCGCCCAGAAAAGAATTGCGATCTCTCTTGGGTTTCAAACCCAACTCCCGCTCAACCTTGCATGCCTCCATAAGTATCTCCGAATAGGTCTCATAGAAAGACATAATGAGGATCTTCACTTCCCAATTCAGACCCTCGTAGAAACGGATAGCTCAAACCTTTGGCTCTCTCACCAAATACTTCGCAAATTGGCTCAGCCTACCAAAATCTGCGGCATACTCCTCCACAGATATACTTCCTTGAGTAAGGATCTCAAACTGCCTTCCCAAGTCTAACCTGTCTTTCCGAGCAAAGAACTTTCTCTTGAAGAGGTCCTTGAATACCGTCGAAGACTGGCTTGTATCAGCAAGAAGTGGCTCATTCCTAAACCAAGTGTGGGCGATATCAAACAGTGGAAGTCCTACTACCTCAACCTTCAGATCCTCAGCAAGACGAGATACCCTCATAAGACGCTCAATATCCTCGAGCCAATCGTCAGTGTAGATGATGCCCTCAGTCCCCTTGAAGACCCGAGGTTCCAGCTTCTTGAAGTCCTGAATATTACTCGGCCGGAGCTAGGCAACCTATGGAACAACCTACTGTTGGACCAGAACTACTCTCTCTACTGTAGCAAGGGAAAGCTAATGAGCACTCTCAATGCCCTACCGCAACACGTCGGTCTTCCTCTGATGTGCCTCGGACTGAAGCCTCTGAGCCACCATCATCTAACGAAACTATGCGAACACCTGAGTCACATTTGTCGGTACGGAAGGGGGAGGTGGAAGTCCCTCAGATACAGCCAAAATAGACCTCTGAGCTAGAGGTGGACCCCCGAACGCAGCTGATACGCAAATTATCGGAGAAGTGACTAGTGCATGCCCTCAGGAAGTCGCAGATCCCTCAGAAAATACTCCTCTCAACTATGATCTAGTCTTAGGCGGCATCCTGAGGCAAAGCGAAAGGAAAGAATCAATATGGTACATGATATAATGCATTCAAAGAAAGACAGTTAAATATCAAATATCAATATCAAGGAAGAACAGTTGAAATGAATCAAAAAAAAAATCTAGATGTTATTGAGTATTCTCAGCCTATAGCCTATATCATATACCCTGAAACAGGCTCGTAATAGTACTTAATAAGAGCACCATTATGAATCACACTAATTGTGACCTCGAAGACCTGTATAGGCCACCACTTAAAATGTGTCATGACCTGCACCCGATGTAGGGGCACGAGTAGTGAACAACGCCCAGCCTAAGCCGTAGCATCGGCGGTATAACGTTGTTTGGATAAATTATCTATCTAATAATCAAGACATAACAATGCCACCAATATAATATAAATATACTCAATCACAGGTCTATAGATGGAATAAAGCATAAATATGGTAAAAGAATAGAAGAGTCACAAATACAGCTCATAAGACAAATAATATCCAATGAGTCAGAGAATACTTATAATAAAGCTGGAAAGAAATCTAGTACAAAAGAACTAACTACTAAGCTACGAGTCATGGGTCATCCGTCTCAGTCGGGATGAGACCCTCCTGAACCAAGGTCTCTGGCTCTAAGCCAACAACATCCTGAGGCCCGTAGTTAGTGGGGTACCACTCCTCAGTGTCATCTGAGAAAAATATATCCAGTCAGGAAAGGAGCAAAGTATATCTCTAACAGCAGTTCTAATAAATGATATAAACTATATAACAATAAATAGAGTGAATATACAAGATGCAATATACAGGTACAAAAGATATGCAATAAAAAAATACTGGAAATAAATACCAGAATATGTATCATAGGAATGAACAAGAAATACTACTACTAAGTGAATGAGTACCAACTTTAACATGTGATCGGCTTGGAAACTTGCACAAGGATAATGGCCTGATTAATCATATGTGCGGTATATAATCAACACTCACAAGGAACAAGACATGTATAAGGAGGGTATGATCATATATCTATATTACATACTCCCCGCCCCCAACTGGTATAGTGGATCCAACCATGGTACGTTATGACACGGGATTCTCTGGGTAGGTAGCTAGTCTTCCCAAGAATCAATGTCTGTACATGAACAAGAAGAACAAGAAACAAGACTTGCACAAGATACATCATAAATACCAAGGAATAATATCTCATGACGAGATCCGGATATACCAATCCATGTAACTATCATGTCAATAAATTAAGGATATCTACAATAAATACAAGAGACATAGAGGATATCATAAATGAGAAACTATCAGAGAATATACTCACCTAAATTCCAATAAATAGTATCAAAGATGTCTGATACGGTGCCTCGAATACCTAAATAGGGAATATTACATTAATACAAGGTTTTGGAATAAAAATAAGTTAAACTAGTCAACTTCTAGGTCATAAAGCCATCTCTAAGTCAAAACAGTTAAACTAGATCAACTCTAGGTCAAACTAGTCAAACTTGGTCAAACTAGTTATTTCTAGGTTGTATGAGTCCATCTCTAGGATATTAGGTCCTTACACTATGTAACTAGGCCATACTAGCTATACTAGGATAATAGAAAATCAACAAGATAGTGTATCATAAGATACGCAATTTTATTAGATATAAAAATATCATAATATATATATATACAAACAACAATATATAATACTCCTAACTAAACTAATGCTAAGTGGATACCTTGGCTTTGAACCAAAAGTGGTATCACACTACCTACACTCCATCTTGATGTGCAAACCCAATACCTTGAGTAAATACCTTGATATTACCTTGGTATCACAAGGTAATTCAATATCTAATATATAACTAATACCTAATACCTCACTATACATTAATATGTATTTAACTTATGATAATACAATACTAAACTGCTATACTAACATACCCCTTCGAATATTCAATACTCGTACCCAAGATACCTCACTCTTTACCTTGGTGTATCTCAAGGTAATCTAGAAATACTACTAATCAATGCTAACTAGTATTTATCTATATATATCTCCCTATATATATATATATATATATATATATATATATATATATATATATATATATATAAAACTAATTACCTATACACTTACTAACTTTAGCTATAAGCTCAAGGCTAACCTCCCCTTCGAGTTCACACTACATGAAGTTGCTGCTCTTATAGTTGTTGTTGCTCTTGTTGTTGCTGCTGCCATTGCATTTGGTGCTGCAGCTGTTGTTGCTGCTGGCGTTGCTATTGCTACTTCCTTCTTGCTGCTGCTGTTGCATCTCCTTGCTGCTACTGCCTATGTTGTTTATGCCAACAACCTGACCCCCTTAGTAAATACACACGCACATCTATACACACATATATATCTATATAGATATATACCTCCACATATATATGTATACCTCATCATATATCTATTTATACATATATACATAACACTAGACATATACATATAAACACCATTCACTATATATATATATATATATATATATATATATATATATATATATATATATATATATAATACTATAGATATATATACACATAACCATACAAATATAACACTCTAATAGCTATAACCAAGTTATATTGAATTGAAATGCAAAGAAATAAACACGCAGAGTGCATCCCACCCGTATCACACTAGATCTATGATACACTTGCGATACGGCTCCACCACTCAACCAATTGTATCCCAACAAACACAAAAAAGTCTAAAATAATAATTATGAATAATACGAAGAGCTAACTACTCATCTAAGTGTCCGTGTCAAAATATGACATACTCAAACCCCCGTGTCGGAGAAAACCCCCCAAATAAACCAGTATCTCCAAATTATCGGAATATGGCCTACACGTATCCAATTATGGATACGACAATAGCCACACATAATTAAACATATATTAATTTAGTCTAATTAACCTATTGACAAACACAAGTTGTGTCAATCTCAGAATTCTCCCAAAATTGACACAAAATACCACATAACTTTCTCCATAGGCCTCCTATGAACCTAATTCTAATTCATATGGGTAGCCTTAGTATATGGAGTAGTTCTTAATAATTAAAACATACATTTAGAGTCTAATTAGAGGAAGAAAAATAAATTGTACCTATTAGGAGATGGATTCCCAATAAAATCTCCAAATTTGATGAAAAGGACTTCCAACTTGTAGATCCTTGCTTCCTTCTTGTAGATCCTTGCTTCCTTCTTGTAGATCCTTACTTTAATAGCCTCCAATGATAATTTGAAAAGGAATTAAAAAGAAATTTGGATAGAATTTGATGTGAAAATAAAAAAATTTGGAAGAGAAAATTCTAGATCTAGATTTGAAATAAAAATGAAGAGAGAAAATTTTCTCTCCTATTTTTAAATATGGTCGGCCATTATTCCCCCTCCCCGAGCTACTATATAAATTCTAAAATATCCCTTGGAGCCTCTCATGAAAAAAATAATTAAGGAAGGAAGGTTCTAGTCTAATTGATTTGACTTAATTAATCCTCCTCCTAATGATTATGCTTATTATTGGGCCCAATTCTAACTAAATTAAATGTTGGTCCATGGATCTAATCTAAACTAGTTAGGTCTACTAACACAAGTCCAAAATAATAAACTAACATATAACAATAAATAAATATTCAATATGTGCAATATTTAATTAATTATGAAATGACCAAAATATATTTTCTAGAAAATGTGGTAGTGACACCTATTTATGGGCAAAACTATGCCACAAAATCACCCGAAACGTAGGCTAGTGACCCTTATTTTTAGGGCTCAGAATTTTGATGAAAATATCATAAAAATAATTCTAAAATACTTATTTTACAGTAATAAACCATCAATAAATTCAGTTTTAAGAATTAACAACAAGACCTCCAAGAACCATGTCACAAATTCTAAAAGTAGCCCTACTGTTGTCCAATCTATCATCAATCTAACATAAAATTTCTCATAGAATTTTATGGTAGGAAAAGATGGTAATGGAGGGTTCTAGAACATTAAACTAACATAAATCTAAGAGAGTCATGCCATAGAGATTTGAGAAGGGAAGTTCGAATCCTTACCCGAAAGCTTTGAAGATTTGGATAACGGTGTCTCTTCTTGTTCAAGAAAGCAACTTCTTGCTTGTGCTTACCTTACTTCTCCCTTCTTGATGGGTTGATGATGATGTCAATGGGTTCTTGATGGATTTGATGGCAATGGTGGAGACTTTATGATTGTTTGGGATTGGGTAAAAGAATGATGAAAGGTGGAGCTTTGGAAGAGAGGAGAGGGTTTTTGGTAAAGGAGATGATGTTGTTGTCATGTCCCAATCTTCTGCAGGAATCTGTCATCCCCGCTAGGCATGAATCACTGTGCCAGCGCTCCCGCAGGATGATCATTTCCATCGGGACATGATGTCGTACGAGCCTGGGGTTGCGCCCGCTCAAGGCAATATCGTTAAAGTTGTGTCTATCATCGAATCGATCGAGTACCCAGCGGAGGGATAGTATTGCAAACAATAATCCATCTGAGTATACAAGAAATTCATAAGGCACGAGATTCTCTGAATACAATAACATTATTCCATATATTATGTCCCTCTATACAAAAGTAGCTCAAAATAATCGATACGGCTCAAGGCATCAAAACCAGATTTTTGGGTCCTGGGGATGAGGCACGACTATCTATTCCTTGGATAATCCAGCACCTGCGAACAAGTAAACTGTTGGTGGGTCAGCACTTTAGAGAAAGTACTGGTGTGTCTAAAATCAACGAACAGAAGCAACATTCACTAAAACCAACACTAAGTAATTATATTATAAAATATTATATTACTAGTGATCGTTCTAGTTTTGCCTAGGTTCGTTACATGCAGTACAAAAACGGAGTCATATTACTTCTTTTGGAAACATCTTTGAAATCAGAATCAGTTCAATACAACCAAGCATTTGAGGCAAACATTTCAAGCACAATGTACCAATCAGGGTGTGCGCAGCGTGTCTCGTGAACTATCCTCAAGACTCATAGGGACAATGCGGTATTTAGTGGACTATCTTTCAATCAAACAAACAATAAGATTTTGATCCCCGAGAAACTCAGGATCAGTAGCGGCAATCCAGCTAACTAATGACTCTTTTATCTGATGCTATTAGAAGCTGTGACTCATGGTTCAGCTCTACACTAATAGCCATTGTCCGACCAATGCAAATGCATAAAGCACTATCAGGTAAACTCTAAGATGCACATATTCATGAACAAGCAAGTTATATATATATATATATATATATATATATATATATATATATATATATATATATATATACTCTTTATGTTTCTTACCCCTTGTCGAACGGTTATCCCTGCAGCAGACATACAAGTTTGCACAATTTGCATATATATATATATATATATATATATATATATATATATATATATATATAAGGTTCTCTTTTTCTATCCGTCTCTACATCAAACAGTTAGGTATGCAAGAAGGCTAGTCTAGCATGCGTCCTAACTACCTTAATGCAGCTATCTCCATGAACCAGATAACTTCTCTAACACAAACTCAAACTCAACAGAAATACTGCCTCATATCTAATAGCCACGCCCCCTAGATCCCGTAGGACCGAAACTTTGGGACGCATTATTAGTCTTGCCCCATAGATCTCCATCCACCATTCTAATAGCCATGCCCCAAGCTCAGGGCGCACTATTAGTCTCCAAACTTGTCATTTAGCCTACATCCCCTGCAAGCTCCTCGATAATAAGAACATCACACTTATAACACAACGTGAAAATACACGCATTTAATCCATCTATCTCATATCTAATAGCCGCACCCCTCAGATCCCGTAGGACCAGAACATCAGGGTGGGCTACTAGTCTTTGCACAAACAAGACAAGCATTTACTTTTATAACAAGACATGCATACATTCCATCAAGCTTTTTCATCCAAGACAAGCAATTATATACACGATGACAAGCAAACATATAAACGATATTTTTACTTAAAGCAATGCATGGCACGGGTCTATTTATCTCTTCAAGTTAGCATACAGTTCTACTCTTTGTTTCTCTAGCATGGCAAGGTTCGATCGATAGCTGTGTCTGTGTGCTAGCATGCATATTTCTTTCCTATACTTAGCATGGCAATGGTTCTCTCTTTTAGGCAGACAGGTTCTCGTTCTATCATTCATGCAAACGTTATCTTATTAAGCAAACAAGTATTTCAAAAACTTAGATTTATTATTAAGGTATGCAAGAATCAGATAATAAAGTTTTTTCCAGTCACCTATATCAGTCATCTTCTGCTTCAATAAGGAGATCTTAAGGAAGATATCATTTTTGAGTCAACAAACTGATATCTCTTGTACGTAGTGCCTACGCGGAATGGGGTACTACAGTTATGAGGGGTAGATGATAAGGGCGGTTGCTCTTATACATGAAGGAGAGGGGAGGGGTCGACCAAAAATGGGAGAGAGTTGTTAGGGTTAGGGTTTTGTGACAAGGGGGTATATGTATGGTTTTTTTGGATAGATTTAAACCTAGGAGGGGGTATTCCTAGGGCTTCTAGGGGTCGACCACCAAGGGGGCTGCTCTTGCACGAAATTATGAAGAGGGGGTGGGTTCTTATGGTTGAGATTTGGTTGGTTAGGATCTTGGGTGGTTAGATAGTTAGTTAGTTAGGTAGTTTGCCAACTAGGATGTCACCTATGGCCCTTTCTATAATTAGAACTCTATAAATAGAACCAAATTAATATATATATATATATATATATATATATATATATATATATATATATATATACATGGGGGTATTTGTGTGCACTACATGACTACATGCGTTTGGGTTGGATTTGGGTCAAGTTCTAGTCAAAATGAGGCAGTTTTACGGTAACCGTGGTTCTAAATGTTTGGCAATATTTTTGGAGCATGGGGGATGTCAAACAAATCTAAAATCCATGTCCTAAATATATTAGGCACAATCAAGATTAGTAATATAAATTTTCTTGGGAAAAAAAAGGTTGTGCATTGATTAAAATATCAAAGCCATGGCAAAGGGTCATATATATAAAAGAAAGATTTAGAAATTAATAATTTAATCCATTAAATTAAATTAAATTAATAAATAAAATTAAAAAATACTAAATTAAACCCTATTTAAAAATAAGGGGGCTTACAAAATTCAATATCGCTAAGCTCGGATGAAATGCATGTATTTCAGGGATGCCTTAAATATGTGTATGATCCAAACTAAGCGATATATTGAATTTAAATTGAGTTGAAAAAGGATGTGGGAATATAGAATTTGTGTGCGAGCATTGAAAATGAAGCGAAGATGATGAATCAGGATCAGTAAAGTGAGAGTTACTAGGAGCAGAGTTTATGAATTGTGCAGGCGGCATACAAGAAAGGAATGGGTGGTGGTTTGGTTCGAGGAGGAACCTTATTCTAAGTGGTATATTATGTAATGCCCCATATTCGTACGACGCATTAGGCTGAGTCAGATTGAAATAAGACAAAAGTTTGGTTTTATTTTAATGAGTTGGATTTAGAAGCAAGTATTGATTTGAGTTGGTTTTATGTGTAGATCGTGTGCGGAGTTTAGTGGGATCATAGCAATGCCTCACAATGGGCTGGGGCATGGACAATGCGAATGGAATCAGTGTGTTCATTCGGGACAAGTGCAGAGATAGATGTATTAGAGTGATAATTTCGTCTTTCTTAGTCTGATCGGGTCGGATGATTTAGAGAGCATGGCCTTCTCGTATGGTCATACCAATTAAGTAGATCGCGCTTTGCATCGGACTACAGATTCAAGGAATCGGCCGTATCGGCAAGGCAGAGTGCTAGGCAAAGTCATCGAGCAAATCCAGACTTGGTGAGTGGGCTCTATCCCTTCTTCTCTACTCCTTTATGCCTAACAATTGGAATACATGTTTGTCTTGGATACTTAGATTAGAATATGGGAAATACCATACGGTGGCGTACATAGAGTGTGTGTCGTTTGGATGAATAGAAGTTGGGGCTTGAGTTGATCAGTATGGTTGGAGCATCGATATACTTTAGTGAGCGAGCGTGCATCCGTGCATGAGTATTAAGTTGGACGCTTTGTCAAGCAAAGCGTGCAGTTATGGTTCAAAATTGGACAACTACATCGGAGAGGACATTGTGCCACTGTTGGGGCATTATGCCACGGAGCATTCGGAGAGAGGAGTATTGCACAAATCGAGCACTATGTCGAGAAGCGGCATGATGCCTAGTGGAGATAATTTAAGAGTGGTGCCTTGGGCTATAATTTTGGAGTGGTGCCTTAGGCTATAATTTGAGAATAGATATGGCGGATTAGATGGAACTGGTCGAGTATCGTTTGGTGGGACGAGAAGGCACGATTCTTCGTCGTACCTATATTTCTTTGTTGCATGGTCACGGACAACCTGTACCATAGAGTTTGGATTCCTCGAACAGGATAGGTACCGGGGCACCAGGAAAGTTTGGCCTGGGAGGAATCATTGGAAGTGATTTTGAACCAAGATATAGTGAGACATACAGCTGAGGTATTGCAACCTTCGGATGGATGGCACGTCGTTTACTTGAACTTGTGTTTCGGCACATGGCATTTATGGGAACAACAGTTGAGACGTTGTAACAAAATATATGGCACACCCCAGCCCCAAAATAACGAGGGACTAGCCACGTGGCAATGGCCAGCAGCACAACTCCAATGGACATACCCAATTTAATGGACCCATTAGAGTGCACTTAAGTTGTAATAAATATAAATGCAAGTCTGCCCCATCTATCTCAGTATAATTATAATATCATCCATAGAAAGTAAACATAATTCAATATGATAGACCAGTCAAGATAATAGATAAAGAAAATAGTCCATCAATAAGTCCAAATCAGTAGTATCTCGGAGAATAACCCGACAAAATAAGAAAAGAGAATAACACCAATACATATGTCCATAAATCCAGATATGAAATAACACTAAGCATAAATAACTGAGTAAGTAACTGAATATTCAAGAGAAATCCTCTGGCACAACCTCGTCCTCTGGTGCCAGTACTGCTCCAGCGTCAGCTCTTATCTCGTATATCTCAGGGTAATCCTCCTCTGTTGTACCTGGGGACATAATTCGAATTCAAGTCCTCAGGGGACATAGCAAGGTACAAGAAACACTCAAGCCAAATAAAATACAGTAAATAAAAATATATCCTCAGGGCAAGCTATGTAACCAGCTAAGTAAAATACAAATAAGAGCATCAATAGTACTCAGGATAAGACTACTACAGGCTCTGTGTCGGGGAGCCCATAGCAGTAAGTAATATCACGACTCCAGTATATGTGCCAAAGATCTGAGACAGAGTCTAAGGCACCTTCAGTAGTATAGTATATATAAATAATTATCCTATAGCATGTGTGTCTCTCCCCACCTAATGTAACCTTACGTCTCATGTCCATAACGTCTTATGTCCATAACACGCAAGATTATGACCTCTAGCTAGTACAACGAGTCATAATGATATCTCTATATATGCAAGTCTTGTATCACGAATCATGTAAGCCTATACAGAATCACCATTAATAAATCCAAAAAGATTTTGTCATATGAAATAATGTCAAGTGTCCTACGGTATGACGTACTTGGTAAAGCAAGCACGCCAAGAATAGGATCGTGGAATCAACTCTCTAATTGACGTTACATGACTCCGCGTACGGCGTCGACACCCGAATCTTGTTCGGACGCTAAGCAACGTCTCACGGTCCTAGGTTGAATAGGTAAATCACAGAAGTATATATATAGAAAGAACACAAGCAAATAATATAACAGGATCTCTGCAGGTTTGGCAAGGTACACTTGCTTGGGTTCTGAACTACGTCAACTGCTGCTGTAAAAGTAGAATCTCCAAGTACGGCTCCTGATGCTGAAACAAACAATACTATTTCTTACAGAATACTTGAAATAGCTAGGTTTGACTACCCATAAGTCTAATTTGGACACAGGGAAATAATTGACAGTTTTGAATCAAAACGGGGTCCACATATGGCCCACTTCGCACCAAAAAATGTGCCAAAGATAAAGTTTTCCAAATTCATCAAACTTAGTGTCTACGAGTCCAGAACGATGATACGAACCCAATGGAACATTCAGAACTAGATTTCGATGAGCCAGACAAAAAATTACCCGTCAAGTGGAACCGTGGGACCCGCAAAACGGTATTTCATCAACGTTCTCAGAATCAAACCAAACTTGGGTCACAGGACCAGCATAACACTATGTATCCAATGGTACATGTTTCGTTATAAAACAACAAGCACACACCAAATTATGACAAGTGTCAAAATAGGCCGATAAGATATTTTTGATTGGATACGCGTTGATTTCGGTATGTACGCACATCCAAATCAAGTTCCGCAAAATCTCACACGTCCGTATTGACGATACACGCCTTTCAATAAAATCCTCACACAATAAAGTTGCCTCATTTAGCGGGATGTACCCCGTATCGAGAAAATTTAGGTTTTACGAAAATAAGTTTTTGACATATTTTAACGCTGAATAAGTAGCAGATAAATCAATAATAAAATAACTAATTAAATAGATTAAAACTCGGTTATATTGTCTCAATTACTGTTCAAGTAGAATTTAAAATATTAACTAGGTTGGAAGAAAATTAGACACGAACATGGGATGTTGGAACAGTTTATGAACTGTTCTAGAACAGATTTTTAGCCAACTTTGATTCGATTTTTCTCTCAAACTAGGACTCTAAAATTTATTCTACTTAAAAGCAGTCGTAAAGGGTTATGTCATGAACGTACCAGAGAAGACGGATCAAAAAATGGTTACATGACGACGTAGAGATCGCACCGCAAAGAGGTACTGTTGTTTCTGCTACTGATGCTTTCGCGTGGGCGGCTTAGGCGTGCGGCGGCGGTTGAAGTCGTCGACGGTGGCGCTGGTTTGGTCGTCTGGAGGTGGGTCTCGGTCTGGGGAGGTCTGTATATATAGGGTGAATGGGAGGGAGTTTCGGAATGGAAAAGGAGAAGGGTCGCGGCAAATTTTGGGAGAGGAAAGGAGCAGTCGGGGATTTCAGGGAGAGGAAGGGGTCGGGGCTGTGTTAGTTACTGTAGCGGGGGTTACAGCAACTGGGGTTCGAGTTTGGGTGCGGGTCTCGAGTGCTGGGGTTTAGGGTTTGGGATCCTGGTTTGGGGTTTAGGATCTAGGTTTGGTTTATTATATATATATATATATATATATATATATATATATATATATATATATATATATATATATATAATTGGTTTGAACCCCAAATAATTTTTAGGAAAATCTATAATACTTTAATAATAGTTGTACACACAAAAAAATATTTTCTATCCAATATTTGTAATTAATTAAATACACATAATTACCTGTTCAAGAATTTATATTATCCTTATTATCTAAAATTAATAAAAAATTCTCCCTTGATCTTGATAAATTCATAATACCAATAATAAAAATAATAAAATTTAAAATCTAAAAACAGGGGGTTTATAATCAACCCAACTTAAAAGAATTGCGTTCTCGCAATAAAGAAAATAAAACGTAACCGGTCAGGAAAGGTTTGCTCCAGAAGAGATGATGTGGTTGTATGATATTTGTTGAAGCACGACACAAAGGATAAGGGACCATGAACAAGGAAAAAATTAAGAGAAAGGGTGAGAGTTTTGTTCAAGCAGAACACGTAGGGAAGCAATAAAAAAAATTTCCTAGGCAATGAAAGATAAGTAACTCAAGAGTTAATGAGTCTGATTAGAGCGAGGATCAACTACAGCTTCTGAAAACTTGGGTACCACTAACATATTACTACTCTAGACTAACAAGTTCATGCTAACATAATACTAGGTATAGGCTAGGGAATGGAACTAACAGGCACATACTAAAGTATTACTAGAAATATTCGTTACTATAGCTAGCTATCATAAAACTAAATCTTACCCATATTCTCTACTCCTCGAATCCGTGCCTCCTCCACTGTCATTGCAAAAGCCTGTCCATGTCCCTGTGGTGGTGCCCTCTGTTGTTGCTGGGCCTGCTGGAAGAGTACTTTTTGTGATGCCAAGGGTGGCCTCGGTTGATATTCTCCCGGTGCTGGTGGTCTGAATCCTCTATCTTCCGCCTGTGATGCTCCTGGTGCTGGATAAACTGGTCGATGTGGCTGCTGGACTGGTCTCGGTATTGGTAAAGCTTGTCGGTTTACCATCGGTGCTCCCTCTCGACGCTCAAGGCAATCCTTGACTGAATATTGGATGCATCCGTAAACCAAGCATAGTCCCAACTTGCATCGGTACTCGCTCTCGTAATGACCTCGCTTGTCACAATATGGACATGTAGGCAGTGTCTGCGGAGTTGCTCTAGGTGGCTGGTGCATGTGAGGTCTCTTTACAGCTTCTACATGTGGCGCTCGGGCTGGTGCTGATGTGAACGGCCATTTCTGGCTGGACTCTCTCCTAGTGACTGTAGAAGCATAAAAACTACGTTGTAGAGTTATACGCAGTATTTTAGTGCTGGGCGACATAAAACATGACTTCAAAGCCATCGACGTACAAACAGAGCTTTATCGCTAGTACAGCATAAAATATAAGCTCCAGGACAATCCACATAATGCATTATTTCTAGGCTGCTTCAGCGTAAAAGGGTTGTTACATCGCCACTTTGGCGTAAAACCTACTCGCTTTTAATGCGGTGGGAAGTTGTACGGGGAACGCTTCGAATTTCTCGAATGAATCTGTCAGATCATGCAGTAAACCTGACTCCTGACAATGAGTACTGCACAACTATCCAGAAGACGACTGTAATGATGGTGCGGCACAGAGACCTAAACCGTCATTTAGTGACGTTCCCCTGATACAAAAGTGTTTTTACGCATACAAGGGAATACGCTGCCTAGTTTTACATAGGCAGATGTGAGCTTTTACGCTCAGCAGAAGACAAAATGAACTACCACGTCAAAAGCTGCTTGTCACGTCCCAGTCCCAAAATATCGAGGAACTGGGCACGTGGCAATGGCCAGCAGCACGCACCGATGGACAAACCTAATTTAATGGATCCATCGGGGCATACTTAAGCTGTATTACAATGATCAGGGTTTACTAATCTCATCCACAGAATAAACATAATAATATCAACAAAAAGGAAGAAACAACATTCAGTCACAAGTAAATAAATCGGGGAACAACCCGATAATCAAGTCTGATACAATTGTTCATTTAAACAAGTATGTAAAGAATATCACAAACTGAGTATGGAAGAAACATATACTCAGGAAAATCTATGGCAATCACCTAGTCCTCGATTCCTGGTTCTGCTCCACTATATGCACATGATCCTGCTTCGGCTCCTGCTAATGCTCTTGTCCTGTAAACCTCAGAATGGATCTCCTCTGCTAATCCTGGGGACATAATCCGGATCCAGGTCCTCAGGGGACATAATGTGGTGCCCCGTTCCCCCTATTCGGGGAGCGCGGCTAAGAAATACTAGACGGTATCGTTCGATCGGGATAGATTGAATTAAGAACTCATCCTCGTTATGGATTTGTCTCTTCGGAATCGATTCCCATATTCAGTGGACCGTGCCCCAAGGATCGACTTAGCGGCAGAGTCAGGAGGGATCTCTCCGCTGCATTCTTTGTTGCCTAGTTTTTGCTGTCGCTTGTTGCTTTCGTGCCTTGAGTTGGTTTTCGGATTTGCTTGGGTTTTCTTGAACGGTTTTGATGGATTTCATTGCTTTCGTTCTTAGGACTGTACTTCAATTCCGATAAGGGAAAGAGAGGAAGAAGTACTAATCAGCTGTTCGTGTCAATACAGGTAAACCAGCTGTAGTCGTCGCTCGAGCGGACTCCTAAAGCACTTCTTTCCTTTTCCTTCCAACTACCAAAGTGAGTGGCTACCAACCCGATTAGCTAGCCCTACTTGCTAGTCTTTACATCTAAATCTTGTGTTCGTGCTTTGCCCGATCAAACGATACCAAGTAAATAACCAAAAGATATCAAGATAATAAGGGAATAGACTTGGGAAATATTGCTTGTCAAATGAAACTTGTGAACGGTTACTTACTTATATGCTTGCTCGTTTGGAATGTTCATCATATGCATAAATATAAGTTAGAATGTATATTTCTTTTTAAAACTGTGCTATGTATAGAACTCATTTTCAAAGCAATAACCCAACAGGAAGACTATGCTAAAGTAGATCTTGCCCTGTTATTGTCCTGTGCCTGATTTGCCTCAAATGTTAACTTAGTGTACTGCGTTGATCACGGACAACTTGTGCACAAGGTCTTAGTTCCTGCGGACGGTCGCTGGGGCACTGGCACCGATCCGATCCGGACGGAACTCACGATAGTCGCCTGCTTCGGATCGAGTGGCTTGTGGTGCCTCCTGTTCTCTGCGCCGCACGCCATTCCGTTCCGAGACTAGCCCGTCCATTATGGCAACGTGCCAGTGATCCCCTCGTATATTTAAATCTGTTGCTACTAACTTGTGTCTTCTTGGCAGGGAAGGCAAGGTAAGTATTATGCAGGTAGTTCAGACGGGCAGGTAAATGTCACCGAACGGTGGCGAGTTATTTCAACGATTCTATATATATGTCTTGCTGTAAAATGAACTAAGGCAAGATAGAAACCCACAAATATGCATGCTTCATTAAAACAACGTGTTGATTGGTATAGTTGGGATAGCTTGCCTTCACCAGTACGTTTCGTTGTACTGACCCTCGTTGAAACAGGTTCCCCGCACTAAGGAGAGCCGAGCGAGGAGCAGGAGACAAACCCCCAATCCAGTCCAGCTGTAGGCACGCCTCGACCGTGCCAACCTTTGAAGCATTTTGAAGGAGAAGAAGCATTTTGAAGTTAGAAGCTAGCCACCAAGCAACCATGCAACTTCGTGGCAAAGCAGTCGTTCCGACGCAAGGTCTTATATTTTGAGTTTAGTAAGGATGTAATGTACAGGACTGCTATCTCATTTTGTGTCAACACTTTTGTAAGCCCATAGAGGCAATCCTTATGACTCAGTTCAAGGAGTTTGTAATAGATGTTCATATTATCAATAAAAAGAGAACTTTTCCATGTTTCAATATGTGTTTCAATTATCTGCGTACTCTGGATATGTGCTCGCTATGCGAAACAAAAATACTTAGCCTTGTGCGGTACGCAACCTAGGCCCGCACGGCGGTCACGCCCGGGGGGCGACTAACGATTCTACGGGATCGGGGCGTGACATGTTGGTATCAGAGCACAGATTAAAAGTTCCTTTGACTCTTAAACTGGAAAAGTTTCCTTAACGATAAATCCCTGTGCGAACTCCTGAACTTGTTAAGGCCAAAATGAGATACGTTCATGCAATAAGTCCATAATACATTATGATCCTGATGTAATTTACCTTCCTTTCAAGGAACGACGCAAGCGCAACCATCAGCGCTGGCGCCAGGCGAGACAAGGACTCAGAAGAGCAGTTCCGGAACTTCAGGAAGCTCTCGGAGCCAACGGGGCATGTCTCGATCAGATTCCCTTCAGCAGGTGATGCAAATATTTACGGAGCAACGACAGAGGGATGATGCCCGCCAAGCCAAGTTCGAGAGCAACCTAGAGGCCCGGCTCTCAGTCCAACAAAAGCAGGTAGATACCCTGCAACAGCTTGTTCAGACCCTGGCCTCCAACCATTCTGCCGCAACGACAGCTACACCAGTGGAGCAGCCAGCGCTTGAAGTCGAACCACCGCCCGCGCCAAGGACGAGGGAAGTGACTGCCTTCACCTTTGGCAACTTTAAGAAGGTCTGCAACACGCAGTTTAATGGGACTGAGGACCCAATCGTGGCCCTAGATTGGCTCGCCGAGCTTGAAGATCATTTTTCTCTCCTAGAAGTGCCGGAAGACAAGCGCGTCACCTGTGCCCAACTATTGCTTCGTCTCAACGCGCACGACTGGTGGGACGTGCATCGACGATCTCTTCAACTTGGCCATAGAGAGGAGGCGATCGCGTGGATGACTTTTCGTGCCGCGTTCGAGGAGGAGTTTATACCCCCACCACTACGACGTCAACGGGAAAACGATTTCGTTCAACTCCGGCAGGGCAGCATGACGGTGAAGCAATACTCGGCAGAATTCAATAAACTGGCCAAATTTGCTACCGCTTATCTACCGGATGCAGCGAGTCATGCCAGACGATTCGAAGGAGGTCTACGTCCTGGCATTCATGGGCACGTAGCCGTTCCGCAGTATCAAACGATGCGGGAAGTATTAAACCACGCCCTTTCGCTCGAACCGCAGTATCCTCACATTGCCGCCGGCGCTGTGCAACCTTCCAATCACAAACGCCAAGGCAACGATAGAGGAAGCAATGCTGCAAAGCGTCAAAATAATGGCGGTCGTCAGCGAGAAAACTAGGGGCAGCGTTGCACCTATTGCAACAGAAGAGGGCACACCGAGAATGTCTGTCGCAAGCGGCTCGGCACTTGCCTCAGATGCGGCGATCCTGGCCATCAGATTAGCAGCTGTCCGCTTCGTACACCGCAACAACCAGATCAGACTTCGGCTCCTCAGGCAAATCGAGCGGCGCCTCAGCCAGGGCGTAATCAAGCTCAAGGCCGAGTCTACACCTTGACACGGGAAGAAGCTCTAGCTTCGGATACCGTCGTGTCAGGTACCTTACTTTTCAATAATATACCTGCTCGCGTTCTATTTGATTCAGGTGCAACCCATAGCTTTATTTCTACAAACTTCGCCACGGAGAACAATATAAAAATAACTCCGTTGCATTTAGATTTAAGCATTAGCACCCCATCTGGTACAAAAATTCATGTCTGTTCAGCATGCCTAGGCGGTTATATCTGTATTGGGGAGAGAAAGCTGACACTTAATGTTTTAGTTCTTGATGTACGGGACTATGATATTATTTTGGGAATGGACTGGCTAGGCGCGTGCGCAGCAACTATTGAGTGTGCAGAGAAGCGAGTTGTTTTCCGTCTGCCCGGAGAAGCCGTGTTCTGTTACACCAGTAGTCCAGCGAACAATGCGACCAGGGCCTGCATGGTGATTTCGGCAAAATCTGCTCGGCGAATGCTCTACACAGGCTGCGAGGGATTCCTAGCATCGGTTCGGGACACACGGCAGGACTACGCAAACGTCGAGTCAACTTTCGTTGAGGCAGAGTTCCCCGATGTGTTCCCGAGCGAACTACCCGGTATGCCGCCAGACCGAGAGATTGAATTCACTATCGACACATTTCCAAATACACAGCCGATTTCCAAGCCTCCGTACAGAATGGCACCTACAGAGCTGAATGAATTAAAGCGCCAACTCCAGGAATTACTTGATCGCGGGTTCATCCGTCCGAGCGTGTCTCCTTGGGGCGCTCCCGTGCTCTTTGTGAAGAAAAAGGACGGAACTCTACGCCTCTGCATAGACTATAGGGAATTAAACAAAGTCACAATCAGGAACAAATATCCTCTGCCACGGATAGATGACTTGTTTGATCAGTTACAAGGGGCAACGGTGTTTTCTAAAATTGATCTTCGCTCGGGTTACCACCAGCTGAAGATTAAGCCAGAAGACGTGCCCAAGACTGCTTTCAGAACCCGCTACGGCCACTACGAGTTTTCCGTGATGCCGTTTGGACTGATGAATGCTCCTGCTGCATTTATGGATATGATGAACCGTGTCTTTAGGCCCTTCATCGATAAATTCGTGGTGGTGTTTATCGATGACATCTTAGTGTACTCGAAGACTAGGGATGAGCACGCAGGACACCTGTGGATGGTGCTGCAAACCCTTCGAGACCACAAGTTGTATGCCAAATTAAGCAAATCAGAATTTTGGTTGGACAGTATATCATTTTTGGGGCATATCATCTCCTCGGAAGGCATCTCAGTTGATCCGAAGAAGATAGAAGCATTCACGCAGTGGAAACGACCGGAGTCAGCTAGCGACATCCGAAGTTTCCTTGGTCTGGCAGGGTACTACCGGAGATTTATACAAAATTTTGCTAGAATCGCTTCACCCTTGACTCAGTTGACACGAAAGGGTGCGAAGTTTACTTGGACAGAGGACTGTGAAGCTTCGTTTACGGAGTTAAAGCAGTGCCTCATCTCTGCCCCAATTCTCACTCTGCCGAACGGACCGGATGACTTTAAAATATATAGTGATGCATCAGGAAAGGGTCTAGGATGTGTCCTAATGCAGCACGACAAGGTGATAGCCTATGCTTCTAGACAGCTAAAGCCACACGAGCAGAATTACCCAACGCATGATCTCGAACTTGCCGCGGTAGTATTTGCATTGAAGCTGTGGCGTCACTATCTTTATGGCGTGCCGTGTGAGATTTATACGGACCATAAGAGTTTGAAGTATTTGTACACTCAAAAGGATTTGAATCTTCGGCAGCGGCGATGGCTTGAACTCCTGAGCGACTTCGATCTCACGATCAGATACACGCCTGGAAAGGGAAACGTAGTAGCTGACGCGTTGAGTCGAGTGTTTGTAGGGAGTTTGGTTATTGATGATAGACTGCACCGAGATCTTGAATCACTGGGTATTACACTGAAAATAAGATATAAGAAGTGGGCGCAAGTAGCTCAACTGCGCCTCGAGCCCGACTTGTTACACAAAGTGAAGGCCGCTCAGAAGGACGACCCGTTCCTGCAAAAGATACATACCCTTATCTTGGCAGGAAAGGCGTCCGACTTTGCGGTAAGCACGGATGGGATGCTTCGAGTAAAGGGAAGACTATGTGTTCCAAACGACGCGGCCCTCAGACAAGAGATACTCACGGAAGCTCACTATGCTAGTTATACTTCTCATCCGGGTAGCACTAAGATGTATCGGGATCTTCGCACGACGTTTTGGTGGCACGGCTTAAAACGGGATGTGGCGCAGTTTGTGTCGCATTGCATGGCTTGTCAACAAGTAAAGGCCGAACACCAGAAACCAGGCGGAGAGCTTCAGAACCTTGCTATTCCGGAGTGGAAATGGGATGATATAACGATAGACTTTATTGTTGGCTTGCCGAGGACGCAACGGGGACATGATGCAGTCTGGGTTATCGTCGATCGACTCACCAAGTCAGCTCACTTTTTGCCTATCAAATCTACTTGGAGTGCCGACCGCCTGGCTCAGATATATCTCAACGAAATCGTCCGACTTCACGGCGTGCCCGTAACCATAGTCTCCGATCGAGATGGTCGATTCATATCACGTTTCTGGGGAAGCCTGCAGTCAGCAATGGGGACGAAGTTGAAATTTAGCTCCGCCTACCATCCACAGACCGATGGCCAAATATAGCGCGTCAACCAGATCCTCGAAGACATGCTGCGACTCTACGCCTTGGACACGAAGACTAGTTGGGACCTTCATCTACCTCTAGCCGAATTTGCTTACAACAATAGTTATCAATCAAGCATTCAAATGGCGTCGTATGAGGCATTATACGGGCAGAAGTATAGATCTCCTATCTATTGGGACGAAGTCGGGGAGCGGCAAGTACTTGGCCCTGAGCTCGTGGAGCAGACCGTCCAGAAAGTTCGGCTGATTCGGGACAGATTAAAGATAGCTCAAAGTCGTCAGAAGAGTTATGCGGATGTTCATCGGAGACCGCTAAAGTTTCAAGTAGGTGACCGGGTATTCCTCAAGGTCTCGCCCATGCGAGGGGTCAGCAGGTTCGGAGCGAAGGGAAAGCTAAGTCCACGATTTGTCGGCCCGTTCGAAATACTAAAGCGGGTTGCTTCAGTTGCTTATCAGATCGCTCTACCACCATCCCTAGCTGACGTACATGATATATTCCATGTTTCCCAACTTAGAAAATATGTGTACGATCCAAGCCATGTGGTAGACCTGGGACAACTGAACCTTCAGCCCGACTTGACGTATGTAGAATAGCCGGTACAAATTTTGGATAGAAAAGAAAAGCTGCTTCGGACCCGTTCGGTTCCTCTAGTGCGCATGCTTTGGCGGAATCACTCTGTCGAAGAATCTACTTGGGAGCTCGAATCCGATATGAGGGAATGATTCCCCTCATTATTTCCTAGTGGTAGGTTTTATTCTTTAAGTTTCGGGACGAAACTTCCAATTAGTTGGGTAGGATGTGGTGTCCCGTTCCCCCTATTCGGGGAGCGCGGCTAAGAAATACTAGACGGTATCGTTCGATCGGGATAGATTGAATCAAGAACTCATCCTCGTTATGGATTTGTCTCTTCGGAATCGATTCCCATATTCAGTGAACCGTGCCCCAAGGATCGACTTAGCGGCAGAGTCAGGAGGGACCTCTCCGCTGCATTCTTTGTTGCCTAGTTTTCGCTGTCGCTTGTTGCTTTCGTGCCTTGAGTTGGTTTTTGAATTTGCTTGGGTTTTCTTGAACGGTTTTGATGGATTTCATTGCTTTCGTTCTTAGGACTGCACTTCAATTCCGATAAGAGAAAGAGAGAAAGAAGTACTGATCAGCTGTTCGTGTCAATACAGGTGAACCAGCTGTAGTCGTCGCTCGAGCGGACTCCTAAAGCACTTCTTTCCTTTTCCTTCCAACTACCAAAGTGAGTGGCTACCAACCCGATTAGCTAGCCCTACTTGCTAGTCTTCACATCTAAATCTTGTGTTCGTGCTTTGCCCGATCAAACGATACCAAGTAAATAACCAAAAGATATCAAGATAATAAGGGAATAGACTTGGGAAATATTGCTTGTCAAATGAAACTTGTGAACGGTTACTTACTTATATGCTTGCTCGTTTGGAATGTTCATCATATGCATAAATATAAGTTAGAATGTATATTTCTTCTTAAAACTGTGCTATGTATAAAACTCATTTTCAAAGCAATAACCCAACAGGAAGACTATGCTAAAGTAGATCTTGTCCTGTTATTGCCCTGTGCCTGATTTGCCTCAAATGTTAACTTAGTGTACTGCGTTGATCACGGACAACTTGTGCACAAGGTCTTAGTTCCTGCGGACGGTCGCTGGGGCACTGGCACCGATCCGATCCGGACGGAACTCACGATAGTCGCCTGCTTCGGATCGAGTGGCTTGTGGCACCTCCTGTTCTCTGCGCCGCACGCCATTCCGTCCCGAGACTAGCCCGTCCATTATGGCAACGTGCCAGTGATCCCCTCGTATATTTAAACCTGTTGCTACTAACTTGTGTCTTCTTGGCAGGAAAGGCAAGGTAAGTATTATGCAGGTGGTTCAGACGGGCAGGTAAATGTCACCGAATTGTGGCGAGTTATTTCAACGATTCTATATATATGTCTTGCTGTAAAATGAACTAAGGCAAGATAGAAATCCACAAATATGCATGCTTCATTAAAACAACGTGTTGATTGGTATAGTTGGGATAGCTTGCCTTCACCAGTACGTTTCAATGTACTGACCCTCGTTGAAACAGGTTCCCCGCGCTAAGGAGAGCCGAGCGAGGAGCAGGAGACAAACCCCCAATCCAGTCCAGCTGTAGGCACGCCTCGACCGTGCCAACCTTTGAAGCATTTTGAAGGAGAAGAAGCATTTTGAAGTTAGAAGCTAGCCACCAAGCAACCATGCAACTTCGTGGCAAAGCAGTCGTTCCGACGCAAGGTCTTATATTTTGAGTTTAGTAAGGATGTAATGTACAGGACTGCTATCTCATTTTGTGTCAACACTTTTGTAAGCCCATAGAGGCAATCCTTATGACTCAGTTCAAGGAGTTTGTAATAGATGTTCATATTATCAATAAAAAGAGAACTTTTCCATGTTTCAATATGTGTTTCAATTATCTGCGTACTCTGGATATGTGCTCGCTATGCGAAACAAAAATACTTAGCCTTGTGCGGTGCGCAACCTAGGCCCGCACGGCGGTCACGCCCGGGGGGCGACTAACGATTCCACGGGATCGGGGCGTGACACATAACAAGGTACAAAATAACTCAAGCCAAAATAATACAGTGCAGCAATAAATGAAGCAATAGGGAAAAATAAATAAACCAGCTAAGTGATATGCAAGTGAGAGTTTTATTCATACTCGGGCTGAGACTACTATAGGATTAGTGTCGGAGAAACCCATAGCAGTATTTTCTCGAAGGGCCAGAACTTGCGCCAAAGCTCTGTATCAGAGACTAAGACACCTACAGATGACAATAATAATATAATCAGCCTTTGATATGGTAATACTCTCCCCACCCAATATAATCTCACGTCTCATGTCCATGACACGCAGGATCAAAACTAATGCAGCAAGTCTGAATAAATTCTAAGCATGAAAAAATATATATGTCATAAATCTGTATCCTATACAAAATCACCTTGAATATTTCAGGAAGATTCTGTCTCATAATTCGTGTCAGGTGTCCTGGGTATAATGTATTTGATATGGCAAGTACGAGAATGTAAATGTCACGATATCCATCTTTAGGTGACGTTGTACAACTCCGCGTACGGGGTTGGCACCCGACTATTAATCGGACGCTAATCAAGTCACACGGCCCTAGGTTTAAGCATGTACAACAAGAATGTATAGACAAGTCAAAGAAATTAAGTAGTAAAACTGCAGGATTTGGCAAGGTACACTTGCTTGGGGTTCCGACTCCAATTGTAGCTCTGGCAGCAGCGGGATTTATAGGCAGTTCTTCGGTTGCTGAAATAGACATCACCATCAGATCCAAAAAATATCAATCAGCTAGAAATGCCTGTCCTTGAGTCCCATTTGGACACAGGGGCAAAAATGACATTTTCAGGTCAAGGCGGGGTCCACATGTGGGCCGCTTTGCACCGAAAAATGTGTCAGGGACAAAGGTCTCCAAATCTGTCAAACTTAGTGTCAATAAGTCCAGAACGTTGATACGAACCCAACAGAACTTCCAAAATTGGATTCCGATGAGCCGATCACAAAATCGTCCGTCAATTAGAGCTGTGGGGCACACGATACGCGATTTTGTCAACGTTCTCAGAATCGAACCAAACTTGGGTCACAGGACTAACGTATTGCTACGAGTCCGATGGCGTAAGTTTTATTTTGATCCGACGTGGGTATACAAAGTTACGACGTGTTCCAGAACGGACGGATACGGGACGTTGTCGGCGGATACGCGTTGATTCCGGTGTGCACGCACATCCAAATCAACTTCTGCGAAATCTCGCACGTCCGTATCAATGGCGCGCACGTATCGGTGAAGACCGCACGCGACCAAGTCGTCCCGTTTGGCAGGGCGTACTCAGTTCCGGGATGAAACAGGGCATTGGTTTTCCTTTTTTGGATCGCGGTTGGCGATCACCACAGGACGCGATGCATCGAGCGGGTTACACGGGCATCGAGAGGGTCACGCAGGGTTCGCGTTGCAACAGACGGAACAGAAAACGGGGCAGCGAGAAGGGAGAAATGGGTACCTGAATAGGGCTCCGAAAAACTGAGATTGCACGTGTTCTCGTATCGGCTTGACACTGCTGTGTCCTGGCCGTGTCCTGGTTGAGTCGTGTCTGATCTAGGGTTAGGGTTCCGGAGTCGGGAGGCTGCTCGTCGGGGCTGGGTCGAGGTAGGGGAGCTGCTGGCCGGAGGCACGGCTGACGCGAGCGGCTCGGGCGGAGGCTGGCGGCGAGGCAGACGACGCTGGAGGAGGTAGTGGCTCGGCTGCGGGTTCTGCGGGAGGCGGAGGGCCGTCGGGTCTGGAGGAGCAGCGGGGGAGGGGATGGTCGGGGTTAGTCGGTGTCGGGCGGAGGAAGGAGGGCTTGGGGACTGGTCGGCGGGTCGACGAGGTCGTGGAGGCGGCTAGAAGAGGCGGAGCTAGGGCTTTATAGTCGGGAAAATGAAGCTGGAGGGGTGGCCGGTTGCGGGGAGAGGAGACGGAGCGGCAGAGGGTACGGGAGAGGAAGAGGAACGGACGGCGGTGCTGCGGGGGAAGCCGGAGCGGCGCAGGCTGCCGGAGCGGCGGCCGTTATGCGGCGGGGGCTGGAACTGTCAGATTTGGGAGAGAAAGGGGTTTTCGGGTTATCGGGCGATGACGGGTCGGGTCGGGTCAGGCGGATCCGGCCCGATCCAATAAAATGAAGGCGGGTCGGGTCTAGCGGGTTTCGGGTCGCGGGTTAGACCCGGATCCGACCCGCTAAGGTTGGGTTTGGGTTTGTTTAACCGGTCTGGTTTGGGTTGGTTTGGTTCAATTGGACCGGGTTTATTTTGGTTTAATTAAATAATAGTTTTTAGGGCTTTAAAAATGATTCCAGGGTCCAATAAATTCCCAGAAAATTATTCTATGTCTAATTTTTTATTTTACACTAGAAAATATTATTTTCTTAATATTTTAATATTATTTAATATTATTTAAAATCATTTAAATTCAAAATATCTTAGATTTAATTAATAAAAATTCCAAAAAAATTCTAAAAAATTATGAAAAATCCAAATTAAAAATTCTTGAAAATCAGGGGGTTTACAATCTACCCCCCTTAAGAGGATTGCGTCCTCGCAATCAAAGAATAACCGGTCAACAGAGATGACACGGTTACAAAATTTATTCGAAGCACATCAAGATTAAGAAAAGTCAAGATTGAGGGTTTAAAACACATAGGGAAAATCATTTCCCTAAGCAATAGAAGTTATGCAATTTCCCGAATATAGGAAATCTAAAAAATTATAGTTTTTAGAAAACCAGTTTATCATTTATAAAAACATATTAGGTTAACACTAGGTTATCAATAGGTTATCTATTATTAGCAAGTTAAAAATGTCAAGTCAAGGCTAAGGTCACGAACCAACGGGCACGAACTAAAGCAATACTACAAACGAGATAGCTACGAATCACTTACGCGCATTAGCTACTCTATGAATCTGCGCATCCTCCATGGTCATCGTGAAAGATTGTCCACGTCCTTGTAGTCGATTCCTCTGCTGCTGCTGAGCCTGCTGGAAGAGTGCTGCTTGGGGTATCAAAGGTGGCCTCGGCTGGTTCCCTCCTGCAGCTGGTGGTATGACTCCTTGAACTCCCACTTGCGGTGCTCCCAATGCTGGATAAGCTGGCCTCGGTACTGGTAAAGCTTGTCGGTTAACCGTTGATGCTTCTCCTCTGTGCATCGTGCAACTTCTGGCCAAATGGTTACTGGATTCGCAAATCAAGCACAGTCCCAACTTGCGTCTGCACTCCCTCTCAATATGGCCTACCTTGCCACAATAGTAACAAGTATGAAGGAATGAGGCTCTGGATGTTGCTCTCGGTGGATTCTTCTGGGGTCGCTTTACAGCTCTTTTCTTTTGTGCTTGGTCTGGTGCATGCGACCGCTTCTGGCTGGACTCTATCCTGGTGATGCACTCCATGGCCCGTGCTGCAGTAACAACGTCCGTTGCAACGGACCTGATTAATTTCCGTAGCTCTGAGCTAAGTCTGCAAATGAACTCCTCCGTTTGGCTTTGCTGAGCCTTCTGATAAGCTTGCATCATCGGGTAGTACATTTGAAACATCTTTTGCACATCCATAGCTTGCCCTTGTGGGACGGTAGGCATTGGTGGAGCAAACTGCGTCGATGGTGGAACGTCATCTTGCTGGATCCTTGAGGCATGCTGACTTGCTTGACTGCATTGTTGTGATGATTGACCTTCATCTACTAGTATCACTTCATCTTCGTTGATTACCACAACACCTTGTGGTATTCCTGGATGAGTCTCTTTGCTGGCTTGTGGATCCATAATTCTGCAACCAAAATAAACTATAAGAGGCGCACAAGAATCAAAGCTGGATGCAAGTCAAGAATTAATTCGAATCCGATATAGATGTCAAGAACGTTTCAAGCAAGTGGATGAGATCCTAAAACTTATCCTATTCTTATTGCAGGCCTGTTCGGTCCCTAAGTTAAAACCGAACAATTTAGTTGTAGACCTGCATGGGCTACCACAAAAACCATGTCACGTCCTAGTCCCAAAATATCGAGGAACTGGAAACGTGGCAATGGCCAGCAGCACGCACCGATGGACAAACCTAATTTAATGGATCCATCGGGGCATACTTAAGCTGTATTACAATGATCAGGGTTTACTAATATCATCCACAGAATAAACATAACAATATCAACAAAAAGGAAGAAACAACATTCAGTCACAAGTAAATAAATCGGGGAACAACCCGATAATCAAGTCTGATACAATTGTTCATTTAAACAAGTATGTAAAGAACATCACAAACTGAGTATGGAAGAAACATATACTCAGGAAAATCTATGGCAATCACCTAGTCCTCGGTTCCTGGTTCTGCTCCACTGTATGCACCTGATCCTGCTTAGGCTCCTGCTAATGCTCTTGTCCTGTAAACCTCAGAGTGGATCTCCTATGCTAATCCTGGGGACATAATCCGGATCCAGGTCCCCAGGGGACATAGCAAGGTACAAAATAACTCAAGCCAAAATAATGCAGTACAGTAATAAATGAAGTAATAGGGCAAAATAAATAAACCAGCTAAGTGATATGCAAGTGAGAGTTTTATTCATACTCGGGCTGAGACTACTATAGGATCAGTGTCAGAGAAACCCATAGCAATATTTTCTCGAAGGGCCAGAACTTGAGCCAAAGCTCTGTATAAGAGACTAAGACACCTCCAGATGACAATAATAATATAATCAGCCTTTGATATGGTAATACTCTTCCCACCCAATGTAATCTCACATCTCATGTCCATGACACGCAGGATCAAAACTAATGCAGCAAGTCTGAATAAATTCTAAGCATGAAAAAATATATATGTCATAAACCTGTATCCTATACAGAATAACCTTGAATATTTCAGGAAGATTCTGTCTCATGATTCGTGTCAGGTGTCCTGGGTATAATGTATTTGATATGGCAAGTACGAGAATGTAAATGTCACGATATCCATCTCTAGGTGACGTTGCACAACTCCGCGTACGGGGTTGGCACCCGACTATTAATCGGACGCTAAGCAAGTCACACGGCCCTAGGTTTAAGCATGTACAACAAGAATGTATAGACAAGTCAAAGAAATTAAGTAGTAAAACTGTAGGATTTGGCAAGGTACACTTGCCTGGGGTTCCGGCTCCAATTGTAGCTCTGGCAGGAGCAAAATTTCTAGGTAGTTCTCCGGTTCCTGAAATAGACATCACCATCAGATCCAAAAAATATTAATCAGCTAGAAATGCCTGTCCTTGAGTCCAATTTGGATACAGGGGCAAAAATGATATTTTCAGGTCAAGGCGGGGTCCACATATGGGCCGCTTTGCACCGAAAAATATGTCAGGGACAAAGGTCTCCAAATCTGTCAAACATAGTGTCAACAGGTCCAGAACGTTGATACGAACCCAACAAAACTTCCAGAATTAGATTCCGATTATCCGATCACAAAATCGTCCGTCAAGTGGAGCCTGTGGGGCCCACGATACACAATTTTGTCAACGTTCTCAGAATCGAACTAAACTCGGGTCACAGGACTAGAGTATTGCTACGAGTCCGATGGCGCAAGTTTCGTTTCGATCCGACGTGTGTACACAAAGTTACGACGTATTCCAGAACGGACGGATACGGGATGTTGTCGGCGGATACGCGTTGATTCAGGTGTGCACGCACATCCAAATCAACTTCTGCGAAATCCTGTACGTCCGTATCAACGGCGCGCACGTATCGGTGAAGACCGCACGTGACCAAGTCATCCCGTTTGGCGGGGCGTACTCAGTTCCGGGGTGAAACAGGGCGTTGGTTTTCCTGGTTTGAATCGCGGTTCACGATCACCACAGGACGCGATGCACCGAGCGGGTTATACGGGCATCGAGAGGGTCACGCAGGGTTCGCGTTGCAATAGACGGAACAGAAAATGGGGCAGTGAGGAGAGAGAAATGGGTACCTGAACAGGGCTCCGAAAAATCGAGATTGCACGTGTCCTCGTGTCGACTTGACACTGCTGTGTCCTGGCCGTGTCCTGGTTGAGTCGTGTCTGATCTAGGGTTAGGGTTCAGGGGCTTCGCCGGAGTCGGGAGGCTGCTCGCTGGGGCTGGGTCGAGGCAGGGTAACTGCTGGCCGGAGGCACGGCGGAGGCGAGCGGCTCGGGCGGAGGCTGGCGGCGAGACGGACGGCGCTGGAGAAGGTGGAGGCTCGGCTAAGGGTTCTGCGGGAGGCGGAGGGCCGTCGGGTCTGGAGGAGCAGCGGGGGAGGGGATGGGTTGGGTTCGTCGGTGTCGGGCGGAGGAAGGAGGGCTTGGGGACTGGTCGACGGGTCGACGAGGTCGTGGAGGCGGCTGGAAGAGGCGGAGCTAGGGCTTTATAGGCGGGGAAAGAAAGCAAGAGGGGCGGTCGGTTGCGGGTAGAGGAGACGGAGCAGCGGAAGGTACGGGAGAGGAAGAGGGAGGGACGGCGGCGCTGCGGGGGAAGCCGGAGGGCGTGAGCTGCTGGAGCGGCGGCCGTTACGCGGCGGGGGCTGGAACTGTCGGGTTTGGGAGAGAAAGGGGTTTCGGGTTATCGGGCGATGACGGGTCGGGTCGGGTCAGGCAGAACCGGCCCGATCCAATAAAATGAAGGCGGGTCGGGTCTAGCGGCTTTTGGGTCGCGGGTTAGACCCGGATCCGACCCGCTAAGGTTGGGTTTGGGTTTATTAAACCGGTCTGGTTTGGATTGGTTTGGTTCAATTGAACCGGGTTTATTTTGGTTTAATTAAATAATAGTTTTTAGGGCTTTAAAAATGATTCCGGGGTCCAATAAATTCCCAGAAAATTACCCTATGTATAATTTTTCATTTTACACTAGAAAATATTATTTTCATAATATTTTAATATTATTTAATATCATTTAAATTTAAAATACCTTAGTTTTAATTAATAAAAATCCCAGAAAAATTTCAGAAAATTGTGAAAAATCCAAATTAAACATTCTTGAAAATCAGGGGGTTTACACTGCTCTTCTTACAGAGCTCGAGGCACGTCTCTGCATTTAATGCTCAGAATGATGGCAGATATTCGTATAGAGCTCGAGGCACGTCTCTACATTTAATGCTCAGAATGGTGGCAGATCTCTGCATTAAATGTACGAGATTTGGTTATATTTTCAAAGACTAGGCGAGCCATAATTACGGCTAATACGTCCACATCATCACCTCTGCATATTACGCCATCAGGCTATTTTCAGCTATAGGAGCACGTTGTACGCTACCTCCTTGAAATACGCCTTCGGGCTATTTTCAGCTATAAGGAGCACGCTGTACGCTATCTTCTTGAAATACGCCAACTCAGGCTATATGTCATGCCCCAGTCCCAAAAATACGTAGGACTAGGACACGTAAGCATGCCAGCCGCATGGATATGACAACTCTAATATATGGAAACCAAAATCCACACGTACACTGTAATATGAATATCAATCCACAAGTGGTAAAAATGTATCACAAGTCACCGGGTACAATCTAAATCTCATCCACAGAAAATCAATATAAATGAATAACCAGCATCTATATAACTAGATCTCAACATAAGTATCTAAGGATGATAGTTGGATGAAAACAAATCCACTACCAACTCGAATGTAAGAGCAAATACAAAATAAGTTCCGTTGTCATACTATATTCTATTCTACCTTCGAGTCACTCATTCCCTTTCGAGCTAATGAGAGCTAATTGGCAACAAACCCCATATAAGAATTCCAGCTAGCAATCACGGGCTCGAAGAGAGGACATCCACGAAGCATATATAACCATCCAATCTGCGCTCCTGCAAATACTCAAGAACAGATACACCTGGCAGAGGACCAGGTCCTCAAAGGAACGTAACAAGATACAGAAAGCGAGCCAACTTGAATAGAGTAAATATGCATATAATTTGAAAATAAATAAGTACGCTGTACAAGACAATCTATATGAATGCAAATGAGGACAACTTTTCGACGTATGGGCAAGGGTAGGCTACTCGATCTAATTCTCACACCTCATGCGCTCGTCAGTAGACATCATCAGCCGACATACCTCTGGGGTAGCGACCCTCGGACTCCATCAATCGACATACCTCTGGGGTAGCGACCATCGGACATGACCACCATTGTGCGTACTAGTTACTACGGTTTACCAGAGTGGTTAAAAGCCCATACGCCTAATGATTGTCCTCTATGATACTAAGTGCCATGTGTGTGTCAACATATCTAATATATAGTAATGACTGAAAGAAACTACACATGCAATAAATAAATAGAACTGAAATAAATATACAGAAATATATTAAGCATGCAAAATACTATAAACAATTTGGCAAGGTATCTTGCCTGGCAAGACAGCTGTAAAGTGTAACGTCCCGAAGTCCAACACACAGGATCAAAAGCTATGGCCGTAGAACAAATGTCTCTGGATGCTGAAATAAATATCATCAATGTTCCCAGAATAAGCAAAATAGCTAAAAAGCACTTCCCTTTCGTCCAATTTGGACACAAGGGCAAAACGGTAATTTTGGGTAAAAGTAGGGTCCACGTGTGGCCCACTTTGCACCAAAAAGTGTGCCGAGGGTAACAGTCTCTAAATGGGACAAATTATAGGTCAAACAACTCTAAATGTCAATACGAACCCAACGGTATGTCCAAATGTGGATTCCGATGGGCCGAACACAATTTTGTCCAAAAAGTCAACTAGGGGCCCGCCAATTGGCGACTTGGTTAACTGTCTCAGAATTGTGTGAAAATTTGGTCACAGGACCAGCGCGTTACCACGAGTCCAGTGGCGCAAGTTTTGTCGCAATCTGACAAGTGTGTACAAAATGCGTGTGACTTCCACAAAAGTTGCGACACGAGATGTATCCGCCGATATGGGCTGATTCTGGCGTGCACACGCGTCCGAATCAGTTTTCATAAATTTTTACATGTTCGGTTATGCTGCGTGCACCGTTCGGTACATTTGGTATACGATGGGGCGGTCCCGTTTGGCGGAGCGCGCTCCGTTTCACAACTTTTGAAAATTTGGAAAAGTGGGTTCGCGGAGTTTTGTGACAAATTTAATTCTGTCCACAGCAGCTAAAATTATAGGGTTATTTAACAGAAAATAAACTAGGTCAAGTGGTCTACGCATAGCAAAAAGAATCATCGAATTTGGATCTCTGTGGTGGGAGATACGAACTCGACAACATGGGTGGTTACCGCAGTTTTCTGCGATTCTAAAATTTGGTCTGCTTGCGCCAACTTGGGCGCTATTTTCGCCTATGGGTACACGTTGTTCGAGGTCTGCTATCATACAGATATGGAAGAGGGTTAAGGGGTGAGCATACCGGTAAAGACGGAATGACGTTTGGTTGAGCGAGTCGACGGAAAGCAACTCCGGAACAAAGGTACCTCGTGTGGGAATCTGCAGTGCACGGGGTCGCGGTCGTCGGAATTTGTTTGGACGGCCTGGCGGGGTTCTCTGGCTGCGGTGGTGGCTCTCTTTAGGTCTAGATGAGAAGAGGAGGGTCTGGATGATTAGGTTAGGGATTTAGAGAAATAATGAATATATATATATATATATATATATATATATATATATATATATATATATAGGGAGAGAGAGGGTTGGTTTCCGTCGGGTTTGGTTATAGATGTTGTGGACTAACAAAAAGGGTTTTGCTATATGTTTGCTAAGGGGTTGTGTAAAGTGGGTTATGGAAATTTAATGGCAGCGGCTCCATATGCAGCAAGGGCGGCTGTGATATGTGGGAATTTGTTTGCTTGTAGTTTGCTTTAAGTTGCTTTAAGGAATAGTAATATTATTAGTATAGTTATTATTAGTATTATTAGTTTATTTTTTTCTTTTCTTTTCTTTTCTTTTCCTTCTTCTTTTATATATATATATATATATATATATATATATATATATATATATATATATATATATATACTCATAAGAAAATTTATAGATTATATTAATGCACACCGTTAAGCTAGCAACTGCTCAAGGGGTCTCCTATATAAAATAAATTCCGAAAATTCATAATTGCTCCATAAATCCCCTAAATGCACATATATATATATAATATATAGAAAAATTCTAAAAAATATATTTGTGCACACCATTAAGCTAGCAACTGTCCAAAGGGCTCCTACATGAAATAAATTCAAAAAAAATTTTGATGGTCCCATAAATCCCCTAAGTGCACCAACACCTAAAATAAAAATTAATAAAAATCTATTTCTCCTATTTAGCCACTAATTACTATAATTAAATTAATAATTAATAATTAAAAATGGTATTTATGATTTTTAGGAATAGGGATTTTACATTCTACCCAACTTATAAAAAATTTGTCCTAATTAAAATTAAGCCACGGTAGAAAGTCAATGATGGTATAAGATTTGTATTGTTTAAAATGCAAGGCCAGGTTTAAAGGGGTGGGCGATGTTGCACGTTGCACATCCCAAAAAAAAATTATGGGAAAATCCACATGAGCAAAAAAATAGGTTTCTTCATGTGTCATGTCCAATGGTGTGGACACCTAAATGTTCTTTTGCATAAAAGCGCCCAACCATTAAAACGTTGCACAAAGATGGAAATTGGATGATGGCCACGTCTAGGATAAGGGTGTGGAATTTGTAGGAAGGCAGTGGCTAGTGTAGTGTTCCAATTATCGGAGCACGGTAAGGTGCGCTAAGTGATACAATATTGCAAAATTAAATAAAAATATCGTGTTCTATTTTTACTGGATTCAATCTAGCCTTAGGCTCACTATCTAATCCAAGTAGGTCTAATTTTGGGTGAGGGTTCACAATCTACCGAACTTAAATTTATCCATCTATCACCTAAGGCTATGCATCTCGGAAAACTATTCCTCAAATTATTTAATCTTGTTATTCAACCCTTAAAGTTTTAACACCAACATATCATCTATGATATGCCCTTAATCAATTATAAAAGAGTCACTAAGTCATGTGATTAGCCTTATGGGTATATCTAGTACTATCAGTGTCAACTTATACCAGCACGAGGTTTCGTCTTTCCGAAATAAGGGAAGACGGAGAGCAATAATAAAGAATTCAAGGTGAAGGTGATAGAATACAAGTACGAGGTTCAAAGAGATTAAAGAATTCGAAAAGAGAGTTGTTAGGACAGTTGTGGATTGAAATCCTATTTTTGGTAATTTCCTATTTATATGCTCGTATCAGTACAGTTATGTAACCGATACGATGTGTCAGACACGTCTAGGGGCAAGTATATCCGTCTACTACCATATATCTCAATCCACGTAAAGTAGTCATGCAAAGAGCGAACCAAGCGCACTAAGGTTAGCTAGACCTTAATACACCGATTCTGATTAGGCAATTGTATCATTGTGTGCACCCAACAATACATATGCCATGAACAAGCTCGATAAAAGAATAATCTTGCAAAAACTAGGCTATAATAGCAGCATAAGCCAAGATAGTACAACAAACATAAATACGCTGGATTATGATGAAAGAAGGTGCATAACAATTCAAGTTCACAAAACATAAGACTCCATAATCTCTACAATCATACTAACTCCTTGTCTAAGTCGATAGTCGACCAAATAGGGGTATGGACTTCTAAGTTCTACAGTCAGATGAAACATTATCTTCTTATGCTAGCACACGGTTAATGTCATTCAGCTACACTTCAATAATAGGGCAAAAGACTATGTGATACTAGGTTGTGAGGTATACTACCCAACTTATAACAATAACTAATACTGTAATTGCCTTGAGGAAATTTTTCAGAATAACCTGGTCCTACAATGAGATGTGTCAGATGGCACGAGTTGAAAGATGAAGAATAGAGGAACAAAATTTAGTCGTCGCGCAATTAGCGAACGCTAAGGTCACAGAGGAACAATATGAAATTAAAATAGAGGGCTCTAGATAGCATCATGGTTTTCTAAGGGAGAGTGGTATGCTAGTTGCTATGTTAGAGGTATGATCAAGGAAAAAGTGTTAATTAAATTCCTCTAGGCTTCCTAAGGTGCTGTCTACTAATAATAAGACAATGATCTAAGCTTACAGTTCTAATATCATCTCACGATAAAAGTTAGGTTTAGTCCAATTGTTAAATCTCGGATCTCTATTGGTTCCTTCATGCTAGGGTCAAACACTATGGTCAAATTTCTAACTGACTCTAGTAGTGTTTATACTACTCTCAAGTCTTCCATAATACGTCAAGGGGTAATGGTAAACCAGTCTATAGATAAGGAATTCTAGGGTTCACTAGATATTCTAACTTAGTGGTGCGTCAATACTCTAGTCGTATTCTTAATAGGAAGGTTACCCTACTTATCATCTAACAAAAGGGACTTCTATATTCTAGGAGGGGGCTATACTCAAGAAATTATTAGGGAAGTACAGGAATCAAGCAGGATACAATTATTCAAATAGAATGGATTGGAGGGAGAGCTAATCATAGTCAATTGTGGATGAGATCCTATACTCTATTCCTAGGTGCAGGCTTGTTCGGTACAATAACGTAACCGAGAAAATATACTCTCGGCCTGCATGGGCCACCACAAAAATATGTCACGTCCCAGTCCCAAAAATACGTAGGACTAGGACACGTAAGCATGCCAGCCGCATGGATATGGCAACTCCAATATATGGAAACCAAAATCCACACGTACGCTGTAATATGAATATCAATCCACAAGTGGTAAAAATGTATCACAAGTCACCGGGTATAATCTAAATCTCATCCACAGAAAATTAATATAAATGAATAACCAGCATCTATATAACTAGATCTCAACATAAGTATCTAAGGATGATAGTTGGATGGAAACAAATCCACTACCAACTCGAATGTAAGAGCAAATACAAAATAAGTACAACACAACAAACCCCATATAAGAATACTAGCTAGCAATCACGGGCTCGAAGAGAGAACATCCACGAAGCATATATAACCATCCAATCTGCGCTCCTGCAAATACTCAAGAACAGATACACCTGGCAGAGGACCAGGTCCTCAGAGGGACGTAACAAGATACAGAAAGTGAGCCAACTTGAATACAGTAAACATGCATATAATTTGAAAATAAATAAGTACGTTGTACAAGACAATCTATATGAATGCAAATGAGGACAACTTTTCGACGTATGGGCAAGGGTAGGATACTCGATCTAATCCTCACACCTCATGCGCTCGTCAGTGGACATCATCAGCCGACATACCTTTGGGGTAGCGACCCTCGGACTCCATCAATCGACATACCTCTGGGGTAGCGACCATCGGACACGACCACCATAGTGCGTGCTAGTTACTACGGTTTACCAGAGTGGTTAAAAGCCCATACGCCTAATAATTGTCCTCTATGATACTAAGTACCATGTGTATGTCAACATATCTAATATATAGTAATGACTGAAAGGAACTACACATGCAATAAATAAATAGAACTGAAATAAATATACAGAAATATACTAAGCATGTAAAATACTGTAAGCAATTTGGCAAGGTATCTTGCCTGGCAAGACAGCTATAAAGTGTAACGTCCCGAAGTCCAACACACAGGATCAGAAGCTATGGCCGCAGAACAAATGTCTCCGGATGCTGAAATAAATATCACCAACATTCCCAGAATAAGAAAAATAGCTAAAAAGCACTTCCCTTTCGTCCAATTTGGACACAGGGGCAAAACGGTAATTTCGGATAAAAGTGGGGTCCACGTGTGGCCCACTTTGCACCGAAAAGTGTGCCAAGGGTAACAGTCTCTAAATGGGATAAATTATAGGTCAAACAACTCTAAATGTTAATACGAACCCAACGATATGTCCAAATGTGGATTCCGGTGGGCCGAACACAATTTTGTCCAAAAAGTCAACTGTGGGGCCAACCAATTGGCGACTTGGTCAACCGTCTCAGAATTGCGTAAAAATTGGGTCACAGGACCAGCGCATTACCACAAGTCCAGTGGCGCAAGTTTGGTCGCAATCTGACAAGCGTGCACAAAATGCGTGTGACTTCCACAAAAGTTGTGACACGGGATGTGTCCGCGGATACGGGCTGATTTTTGTGTGCACACGCGTCCGAATCAGTTTCTACAAATTTTTACATGTCCGGTTATGCTGCATACACCGTTCGGTACACTTGGTACACGACGGGGCGGTCCCGTTTGGCGGGGCGCGCTCCGTTTCACAACTTTTGGAAATCTGGAAAAGTGGGTTCGCAGAGTTTTGTGACAAATTTAATTATGTCCACAGTAGCTAAAATTATAGGGTTATTTAATAGAAAATAAACTAGGTCAAGTGGTCTACGCATAGCAAAAAGAATCATCGAATTCGGATCTCTGTGGTGGGAGATACGAACTCTGCAATATGGGTGGTCACCGCAGTTTTTTGCGATTCCAGAATTCGGTCTGCTTGTGCCAACTTGGGCGCTGTTTTCGCCTATGGGTACACGTTGTTCGAGGTCTGCTATCATACAGATATGGAAGAGGATTAAGGGGTGAACATACCGGTGAAGACGGAACGACGTTTGGTTGAGCGAGTCGACGGGAAGCAACTCCGGAACAAAGGTACCTCGTGTGGGAATCTGCAGTGCATGGGGTCGCGGTCGTCGGAATTTGTTTGGACGACATGGCGGGGTTCTCTGGCTGCGGTGGCGGCTCTCTCTAGGTCTAGATGAGAAGAGGAGGGTCTGGATGATTAGGTTAGGGTTTTAGAGAAATAATGAATATATATATATATGAATAGGGAGAGAGAGGGTTGGTTTCCGTCGGGTTTGGTTATAGATGTTGTGGACTAACAAAAAGAATTTTGCTATATGTTTGCTAAGGGGTTGTGTAAAGTGGGTTATGGGAATTTAATGGCAGCGGCTCCATATGCAGCAAGGGCGGCTGTGATATGTGGGAATTTGTTTGCTTGTAGTTTGCTTTAAGTTGCTTTAAGGAATAGTAATATTATTAGTATTATTAGTTTATTATTTTTTTCTTTTCTTTTCTTTTCCTTCTTCTTTTAAATATTTATATACATATATATATATGTATATATGTATATATATATATATATACTCATAAAAAATTTTATAGATTATATTAATGCACACCGTTAAGCTAGCAACTGCTCAAGGGGTCTCCTACATGAAATAAATTTCGAAAAATTTATAATTGCTCCATAAATCTCCTAAATGTACACACATATATATATATATATATATATATAGAAAAATTCTAAAAAATATATTTGTGCACACCATTAAGCTAGCAACTGTCCAAAGGGTCTCCTACATGAAATAAATTCAGAAAAATTTCTGATGGTCCCACAAATCCCCTAAGTGCACCAACACCTAAAATAAAAATTAATAAAAATCTATTTTTCCTATTTAGCCACTAATTACTATAATTAAATTAATAATTAAAAATAGTATTTACGATTTTTAGAAATAGGGGTTTTACACTATATTTGTATTTGTGCGTGATAAAGCTATTTTGTCCAGAATACGCTCAAGGCCTCAGTCAAAGAAGGAGGATCAGCTATCTTTTACCCTAGCTACCTATCCAGCAGCATCAGGCCTCTACGCCTACAAGGCTTCTATGCCTATTTGGCTTCTACGCCAACCTGACAACTATTTGGCTTCTACGCCAACCTGACAACTATTTGGCTTCTACGTCATGGTGACAGTTATTGGCTTCTACGCCAACCTTTTCTACACAAGGGGCAGTTACCTACGTGGCCCGTATGTCGTGATCTTCGTAACAGTTATACGCATTATCTCATGATGGGACACACGTCACACGCTTATTCAGAAGATCATCTATACGTGGGTGGCAGTTATTATAACCGCCACGTAAAAAGTGCCATACTCTTCACTATCCAGCTTCTACGCCGACTGGACGGTGACTATCACTAAAATTCTATAAATAAAGACCTCTATTGACAAAGGTCCAAGGTCGAAGAAAAGGTCGAAAAAAGTTCAAAGAAATCAAAGAACAGAGAGAGAAGAGTTCAGACAGAGAGTAGCGATCGACGATTTTGGCATCGAGCATCCACTCCCTCTTGCAATCTTTGAAGCATCTCCTTCTTCTACAGCACTTCTTCATCATCGTGTGGTCCAAGGGACAAAGTGATCGACAGCAGATCAGACTCCTATAGCAATATTTACCCAGATTAAAATTTGTACTTAACATCCTCGTATAGGATTAATAGTACTTCTTGTTTGTAAACCTAAGAAAGGGTTTTGTATAAACCTAGTTTTATTTCTTCCGTTTATTATCAAACACAAGATGGCGACTCTGCTGGGGACATCTTTCTCATCTGACAAGAAAGTAATTGCTCAACACGATGCAGTATCAGTAGGATCAATGAAGAAGATCTTGGTCGTCCAGTTCGACCAATTTGCCTACGAAGACATGCTTTGACCAGGGGGTAGCTCTCACTCTCTCTCCGTCCAAGATAACAGGAAACTGCGTAAGGTCTGGATGCCCAGGACATCGCCTACCATTCCTGCCGACTCTCCGGTTTCTCCGACCAGCCAGGTTGTAGCTGCACAACCTTCGCGCTCCGCGCATAAAGCTCTATCTCCCGTCTGTGACGTGGCAGACAAAACTTCTGACAATGTCTTAGTGTTAGTCCAGAAGTCTACTACACACTCCGCACATAAAGCTATATCTCCCGTCTATGGAGTGGCAGACAAAACTTCTGACAATGCCTCAGTGCTAGTCCAGAAGTCTACTCCGTGCCCCGTGCGTAAAACTCTGTCTCCCGTTTATGATGTGGCAGACAAAACTTCTGACAATGCCTCAGTGCTAATCCAGAAGTCTACTCCGCGCTCTGCGCGTAAAATTTAATCACTCGTCCGTGACGTAGCAGACAAGATTTTTGATAATGCCTCAGCGCCAAATCAGAAATTCCAATCGCGCTCTGCGCGTAAAAATGCATCTGCCCTCCACGGAAAAGCAGATGGTCTCTGTAATTTATGCAAGGGAAAACAAGTGGCGGACTACTCAACTTCTCGGCCTTTACGCCAGCAAGAGAAGAATTTGCCCGCTCTCCAGATTACGCGAGAAGCGGATGGCCGATTGAGGGCTTCCTCGATTTTTTGCCAGCCTGAGCAGGACTCCAAATTACGCCAGGTTAAACCCCTCAGCGTAAAAAAAACCCGATTTGCGGAGAGACACACTCCTCGGGGATTATCTGCTACTCAGATGGCTAACCTGTTGTATACGGGTGGCAGAGAAAAAGTTATGGTTCCCAATATCCGCATGTCAACTGATGTAAACAAGAGGGATAAGCCTTATTCTTCTTCTATAAATCCTCCTGACTTGCGTGAATATCTGATCCAGAAACGCAAGGATAGCGGATCTTCCAGCATGTCTATTATGCCTCCTAGGGAGCACTATTGTAATAGTCATAGGCTTGTAGTTAATTATTGTTGTTCTGAAGCAAAACGGTCAGTCTTCGACCGGTTGAACTACTCTCTGTCTTTCCAGGAAGAAGAGCCTGCACATACATCAGTGAACATGGCTTCACACGTTCCTAGAGGAAGTTCGAATTCAAGACGTCATCCCTCTAGAACTCCAAGCCAAAGGAGATTCAACAAACTCCTTGAGAACATTGAAGCCGGGGTGTTCCGAAACACCCGTTCGAGGTCACAACAACCGGCTTCATATTCTTCTGATTCCGATACTGGGGGTCGCCAATTCCCCGAATCAGATGCTGAAAGTATAGAGTCGTTCTCTACAGAGACCTATACTAGCCCTTCAATGACATCCAGAGAATTGGGAGTCTATGCCATTGAAGATGAACACGAAAAAGCTTCCTTGTCAGGAAGTACCGAGCAACGCATCGCTGTGCTGGAGACATCTCTGAAAGAGATACAATCCATAATAGAGAATATGCACCAGATGATGCTGACTCAACACTCAGCTGCTATGGCTCAAGCATCGGTTCCTCCGACTCAAATACGCATGGGGGTGGACTTACCACCATCCAACGCGAACAAGGAGCCTGTTCTAGATCAAGAATCAGCAGCTCTCCCACTTCCTAACTCGGAGAATGTATTGCCTCCTGTTGAAGTTGTAATACAACCGATCTCTCACCACTCTGCGGTCCTTCCACCTGCTGAAGATCTAATGCAGGCAGTGCGGGAATTGAAAGCCCAATTTGATGCCTTAAAGCATAAAGATCAGCTCAAGAAATTGGGAATCAACCAGCCGTACCCGGCTATCTAGGATGAGGTCCCTTTTCCTCCTAAATATAAACCAAAGACTATGGCTTTGTTTGAAGGAAAGACATCACCGAGCCAGTACATGAACTATTTCAGTATGATGACGGTGTTATTGCAAGGGAATGACGCCCTTCTCACTCGAGTGTTCAAAGGCTGTCTCTCAGGAATGGCTTATCAGTGGTACCGTAGTCTTACGGACAACTGTATTACTTCCTTTGAAGATTTCAAGACTTTGTTCTTTGCGCGATTCTACGAAGGAGGGATGGACATGTCTATGTCCTCTCTCATCGAAGTAAAGCAGAAGAAAAAAGAGAACGTTCGTACTTTCATCGAACGTTTTTGTCAAGACACTTTGCAAATGCCTCCTGGAGTTCCAGACTCAGCATTGGTGGACATTTGCAGGAAGAATCTTCTTCCAGTGATCTCGATGTTCACAGGACCATATCAGTTCCATGATTGGCCCTCGTTCATCATCTCAGTAGTAGCCGCTGAAGACAACAGTCGGAAGGCGCGTGATAATGGAATTATGATATCTGCCTCAGATAGAGGCAAGAGGTTATCCTCCAACAGCGACCATCCTCGTGGTTCCAAAGGAAAAGAAGCTCTGGCGATCAATACGTCCAGGCAAAAGACTACGGCAACCACACAGATGAAACCCGGGACTTCCAGGCCCATTGAAGTATACTCTTTCGACGACGATGATATTTCGAGCATATTCGAGTGTCTCGTCAAAAGCGGCAAGATTACCCTCCCTGAGGTAAAGCGGCCTAATGAAGTCGGCAGTACCAATAACCCCAAGTACTGCATTTTCCATAGGTACATACATCACCCCACAAAGGCGTGTTATGTACTAAAGAGGAAAATCCAGGAGTTGATCGACGCTAAGGCCATCACTCTGCGCAACAGCGAGAAGACGGTCACAGCCAACATGATCTCTCTGTAATTTGGCAATCTGTCTCCTTAAGAAGTTTCGGATGGTGTTGTACCTATTTTTCGAACAACAATGAACATCAATAATCTCCCTCCAGCCAGGGGTCAAAATCATGACTTGGTACCCCTAACTACCCAGCGGGGCAAGATTATGTGGGTTCATCCAGATCTGGTGTCAGAGATCGAGGAAGAGACTCAAGCTGCTAAGGCTAAGTCTAAGAAAAACTAGAAGCATAAACCATGTCATATGGTTGCGGTATCCTCGACATCAGAAGAAGAGGTTTTGGCTATTGGAACCCGTTCAGGTAAATCCTACCTCAAAGACTATGGAGGAAGTCAAGAAGAAGCATCGGCAGACGCTTCAGCTGCCAAGCCTTCAGAACCGGAACCTGCTATACCAGAGGCCGGTCCTTCGAGACCAACTTCGGCGGACAAGGGGAAGCAAAAGGAAGTACGCTTCGATAAACCTTTAAAGAATATTCAAAGCAAAGGTTTAGAGAAGCCGTATAACTTTGACATCCTGGCCCAGTTGGCTCATACACCAGCCAGATTGTCTATTTTTGAATTACTCAGGCTCTCTAAAGACACTCGTCAAGTCCTGAGTGAAGCATTAATGCAGGCGAATGCATACTTAACCCAGATCAAGTTCCCTGATGAAGAACCTGTGGCATATCCTCAATGCCATAGTGTGATGGAGGTGGTCCCAAATATCACTTTCACTCAAGATGACATGTTGTTAAAACACAAGCATGATAGACCCCTCTATTACACCGGATATGTCGGTTCCATGGAGGTTGACCGGATTCACATAGATCCGGGATCATCGATCAGCATCATTCCTCATAGTCTGCTCAGACCGCTGAGGATTCCTACCTGCGAATTGGCTTACACTACCACTACAATCGTGGGTTTCAACGCCCAAAAAAGTAAGCCGTTGGAGAAGATTCGTCTGAGGATCCAGATTGGCGACCTCAGATCAGTGGCTACAGTTATGTCATTGATTCAGAGGTGCCTACAATATTTTGCTGGGCAGACCATGGATCCACGACCACAATATCGTGCCTTCGACTCTACCTCAATGCTTTAAATATGTAGATGCCCAAGGAACAGTACAAATAGAGTTTGCTGATCTTAACCCATTTAAAGGAGTAGAATCCTACTGCTCGGATGCCATGTTGTACACCTAAGACTACATGGAGGAGGTATCAGGCAAAATAGAGGAGGAATCCTACCGGGAGCCAGAAGAACCCTCTGTCGAAAAACCTCTGTCAATCAAGGTGAAAGAGCGAACTACTCGTCCGAAAGTCATGGAACCCCTGGCTATCCACCTGAACAAAATCAAGTCAGAAAACAGAGGTGATCCTCTAGTGATCACTTTGAATCAGAAGCCTCCACCCTTGGTTATCAATATTCGGCGCAACAAGCAGCCGATTGATGTAAATACAGCCAGGAACGTAGTTTCTGATGATAATAAAGATCCTCTTTTCCAGAACATTAACGCTCAAATTCCTGATCAGGAATCCTCTCCCCATAACGATATAGAACCTATAGCACAAAGATTCTTAAAAGCTATAGATTACTATCATCCGTATGTGTGGAAAGTAGCGTAACCATCTAATGTCATCATGACATATGAGCCACATGAAGATTCTATCTCTATTATCCCACCTACTCGCAGCGGTCAGCGTTCAATAGTCTTCGGTCACATGCGCAATGAACCGACTGTACAAGAAGATTCTCCCAATGACGATGCTGGTAAAATACAGGTTCACAGATATAGCCCGCAAGCTTTGAAGATTATGCAAAGTATGGGTTATAACCTGAAGCTGGAACCAGGCCTCAACTACGGGAAAGGCAGGCGAATACCGTTGTACGGTGATCCCTACTGTCAACGAACTCGTTTTGGGTTAGGGTATACCACCTCCCTTGCAATTTCTGAGTCAAATGAGGATATCTATTCCTATTCTCAAGATGGCTCACCGTCTTCAGGCTCATCATATGATGATCTCGAACGAGCATTATCAGTAAATGCAGTATCGACAGATTCTCTCAAAGCAGACGAACAAGAATCTGAACCATTTGAGAATGACTCTTTGTCACGCCCCAGTCCCAAATTATCAAGGGACTAACCACGTGGCAATGGCCAGCAGCACGCACCGATGGACAAACCCAATTTAATGGATCCAACGGGGCATACTTAAGCTGTATTACAATGATCAGGGTTTACTATTCTCATTCACAGAATAAACACAGCAATAACAACAAAAAAATATTAAACAACATCCAGTCACAAGTAAATAAAATCGGAGAACAACCCGATATTAAGTCTGATATAATTGTTCATTTAAACAAGAATGTAAAGAATATCACAAACTGAGTATGGAAGAACATATACTCAGGAAAATCTATAGCAATCACCTAGTCCTTGGTTCTTGGTTCTGCTCCACTGTATGCACCTGATCCTGCTTCGGCTCCTACTAATGCTCATGTCCTGTAAACCTCAGAGTGGATCTCCTCTGCTAATGCTGGGGACATAATCCGGATCCAGGTCCTCAGGGGACATAGCAAGGTACAAAATAACTCAAGCCAAAATAATACAGTACAGCAATAAATGAAACAATAGGGTAATAAAATAAGCGAGCTAAGTGATATGCAAGTGAGAGTTTTAGTCATACTCAGGCTGAGACTACTACAGGATCAGTGTCGGTGAAACCCATAGCAATATTCTCTCGAGGGCCAGAACTTGCGCCAAAGCTCTGTATCAGAGACTAAGACATCTCCAGATGACAATAATTATAATATAATCAGCCTTGATATGGTAATACTCTCTCCACCCAATATAATCTCACGTCTCATGTCCATGACACGCAGGATCAAAACTAATACAGCAAGTCAGAATAAAATCTAAGCATGTAAAGATGTATATGTCATAAACATGTATCCTATACATAATCACCTTGAATATTTCAGGAAGATTATGTCTCATGATTCGTGTCAGGTGTCCTGGGTATAATGTACTTGATATGGCAAGTACGAGAATGTAAATGTCACGATATCCATCTCTAAGTGACATTGCACAACTCCGCGTACGGTGTTGGCACCCGACTATTAATCGGACGCTAAGCAAGTCACACGGCCCTAGGTTTAAGCATGTACAATAATCACAGGAATAAACTAAGAGAACAAAATGTATCAATATACTGCAATTATGGCAAGGTAACTTGCCTGGGTTTCCGGCTCCAATTGTAGCTCTGGCAGCAGCTGGATTTGCAGGCAGTTCTTCGGTTGCTGAAATAGACATCACCATCAGATCCAGAAAATATGATTAGCTAGAAATGCCTGTCCTTAAGTCCAATTTGGACACAAGGGCAAAAATGATATTTTTGGGTCAAGGCGGGGTCCACATGTGGGCCGTTTTGCACCGAAAAATGTGTCAGAACTAATGGTCTCCAAATTTGTCCAACTTAGTGTCAACGAGTCAGGAACGAAGATACGAACCCAATGGAACTTCCAGAATTGGATTCCGATGAGCCGATCACAAAATCGCCAGTCAAGTGGAGTCGTGGGGCCCACGATACGCGATTTTGTCAACGTTCTCAGAATCGAACCAAACTTGGGTCACAGGACCAGCGTATTGCTACGAGTCTAATAGCGCAAGTTTCATTTCGATCTGACATGTGTACACTAAGTTACAATGAGATCTAGAAAAGACGAATATTGGGCGTTGTCGGCAGATACGTGTTGATTCCGGTGTGCACGCACATCCAAATCAACTTCTGCAAAATTCTGCACATTCGTATCAACGGCGCGCACGTATCGGTGAAGACCGCACGTACCAAGTCGTCCCGTTTGGCGGGGCATACTCAGTTCCAGGGTGAAATAGGGGGTTAGTTTCTCTGTTTTTGGATCGCGGTTCGCGATCACCACAGGACGCGATGCACCGAGCGGGTTGCACGGGTATCGAGAGGGTCATGCAGGGTTCGTGTCATAATTGACAGAACAGAAATCGGGGCAGCGAGGAGAGAGAATGGGTTACCTGAACAGGTCCTCGTGTCGACTTGACACTGCTGTGTCCTGGCCGTGTCCTGGTTGAGTCGTGTCTGATCTAGGGTTAGGGTTCAGGGGCTTCGCCGGAGTCGGGAGGCTGCTCGTCGGGGCTGGGTCGAGGCAGGGGAGCTGCTGGCCGGAGGCACGACGGAGGCGAACGACTCGGGTGGAGGCTGGCGGCGAGGCGGACGGCGCTGGAGGAGGTGGAGGCTCGGCTGCGGGTTCTGCAGGAGGCGGAGGGCCATCGGGTCTGGAGGAGCAGCGGGGGAGGGGATGGCCGGGGTTCGTCGGTGTCGGGCGGAGGAAGGAGGGCTCGGGGACTGGTCGGCGGGTCGACGAGGTCGTGGAGGCGGCTGGAAGAGGCGGAGCTAGGGCTTTATAGGCGGGGAAGGGAAGTTGGAGGGGCGGCCGGTTGCGGGGAGAGGAGACGGAGCGTTGGAGGGTGCGGGAGAGGAAGAAGGAGGGACGACGGCGCTGCGGGGGAAGCCGGAGCGGCGCGGGCTGCCGGAGCGGCGGTCGTTACGCGACGGGTGCGGGGGCTCTCGGGTTTGGGAGAGAAAGGGGTTGCGGGTTATCGGGCGGTGACGGGTAGGGTTGGGTCAGGCGGATCCGGCCCGATCCAATAAAATGAAGGAGGGTCGGGTCTAGCGGGTTTCGGGTCGCTGGTTAGACCCGGATCCGACCCGCTAAGGTTGGATTTGGGTTTATTAAACCGGTCCGGTTCAGCAGTTTGGTTTGGTTTGGTTTATTTAAAATAAACCCGATTTAATTAGGGTTCATTTCGGTTTAATTATAAAATAGTTTTTAGGGCTTTAAAAATACTTTCGGGGTCCAATAAATTCCCGAAAAATTACCTTATGTCTAGTTTTTTATTTTACACCATAAAATATTATTTTCATAATATTTTAATATTATTTAATGTCATTTAAAAATCTTTAAATTCAAAATACCTAGATTTTTAATTAATAAAAATCCTAGAAAAATTCCAAAAAATTATGAAAAATCCAAATTAAAAATTCTTAAAAAAATCAGGGGGTTTACAATCTACCCCCTTAAGAGGATTACGTCCTCGCAATCAAAGCATAACCGGTCAACAGAGATGACATGGTTGCAAAATTTATTTGAAGCACATCAAGATTAAGAAAAGTCAAGATTGAGGGTTTAAAACACATAGAAAAAATTATTTCCCTAAGCAATGGAAGTTAGGCAATTTTCCGAATGTAAGAAATCTAAAAAATTACAGTTTTTAGAAAAATCTAGGTTATTCTTTAAAAACATAATAGATTAACAATTCTAGGTTATCACTAGGTTATCAATTATTAGCAAGTTAAAACTATCAGGTTAAGTCTAGGGTCACGAACCAACGGGTACGAACTACAGCAAATCTAGAAACAGAAAACTATAAAAACTTACGTGCATTAGCTACTCCATGAATCTGTGTGTCCTCCAAAGTAATCGTCAGGGCTTGTCCGCGTCCTTGAGGTGGATTCTTCTGCTGCAGCTGGACCTGCTGGAAGAGTACGACCTAGGGTATCAAAGGTGGCCTCAGCTGATTCTCTCCTGGAGATGGTGGTAGGACTCCTTGAACTCCCGTTTGCGGTGCTCCCAATGATGGATAGGCTGGCCTCGGTACTGGTACCGCTTGTTGGTTAACCATTGATGCTTCTCCTCTATGCATCGTGCAACTTCTGGCTAAATGGTTACTGGATCCGCAAATCAAGCACAGTCCCAACTTGCGTCTGCACTCCCTCTCAATATGGCCTATCTTGCCACAATAGTAACAAGTAGGAAGGAATGAGGCTCTGGATGTTGCTCTCGGTGGATTCTTCTGGGGTCGTTTTGCAGCTCTTTCCTGCAAAGCTTGGTCTGGTGTATGCGGCCGCTTCTGGCTGGACTCTATCCTGGTGATGCACTCCATGGCCCGTGTTGCAGTAACAACGTCCGTTGCAACAGAGCTGATTAACTTCCGTAGCTCTGAGCTAAGTCTGCAAATAAACTCCTCCGTTTGGCTTTGTTGAGCCTTCTGATAAGCTTGCATCATCGGGTAGTATATTCGAAACATATGTTGTACGTTCATAGCTTGCCCTTGTGGGACGGTAGGCATTGGTGGAGCAAACTGCGTCGATGATGGAACGTCATCTTGCTGGATCCTCGAGACATGCTGACTTGCTTGACTGCGTTGTTGTGATGATTGACCTTCATCCACTAGTATCACTTCATCTTTGTTTATTACCATAACACCTTGTGGTGTTCCTGGATGAGTCTCTTCGCTGGCTTATGGATCCATAATTTTGCAACCAAAATAAATTATAAGAGGCGCACAAGAATCAGAGCAGGATGCAAGTCAAGAATTAATTCGAATCCGATATAGATGTCAAGAACGATTCAAGCAAGTGGATGAGATCCTAAAAAAACTTATCCTATTCTTATTGCAGGCCTGTTCGGTCCCTCAGTTGAAACCGAATAATTTAGTCGTTGACCTGCATGGGACACCATAAAAACCATGTCACGTCCCAGTCCCAAATTATCAAGGGACTAGCCACGTGGCAACGGCCAGTAGCACACACCGATGGACAAACACAATTTAATGGATCCAACGGGGCATTCTTAAGCTGTATTACAATGATCAGGGTTTACTATTCTCATCCACAGAATAAATATAGCAATAACAACAATAAAATATTAAACAACATCCAGTCACAAGTAAATAAAATCGGAGAACAACCTGATATTAAGTCTGATACAATTGTTCATTTAAAAAAGAATGTAAAGAACATCACAAACTGAGTATTGAAGAACATATACTCAGGAAAATCTATGGCAATCACCTAGTCCTCGGTTCCTGGTTCTGCTCCACTGTATGCACCTGATCCTGCTTCGGCTCCTGCTAATGCTCTTGTCCTGTAAACCTCAGAGTGGATCTCCTCTGCTAATCCTGGGGACATAATCCGGATCCAGGTCCTCAGGGGACATAGCAAGGTACAAAATAACTCAAGCCAAAATAATTCAGTGCAGCATTAAATGAAACAATAGGGTAATAAAATAAGCTAGCTAAGTGATATGCAAGTGAGATTTTTAGTCATACTCAGGCTGAGACTACTACAGGATCAGTGTCGGTGAAACCCATAGCAGTATTCTCTCGAGGGCCAGAACTTGTGCCAAAGCTCTGTATCAGAGACTAAGACACCTCCAGATGACAATAATTATAATATAATCAGCCTTGATATGGTAATACTCTCCCCACCCAATATAATCTCACGTCTCATGTCCATGACACGCAGGATCAAAACTAATGCAGCAAGTCAGAATAAAATCTAAGCATGTAAAGATGTATATGTCATAAACCTGTATCCTATACATAATCACCTTGAATATTTCAGGAAGATTATGTCTCATGATTCGTGTCAGGTGTCCTGGGTATAATGTACTTGATATGGCAAGTACAAGAATGTAAATGTCACGATATCCATCTCTAAGTGACATTGCACAACTCCGCGTACGGTGTTGGCACCCGACTATTAATCGGACGCTAAGCAAGTCACACGGCCCTAGGTTTAAGCATGTACAATAATCACAGGAATAAACCAAGAGAACAAAATGAATCAATATACTTTAATTATGGCAAGGTACACTTGCCTGGGTTTCCGGCTCCAATTGTAGCTCTGGCAGCAGCTGGATTTGCAGGCAGTTCTCCGGTTGCTGAAATAGACATCACCATCAGATCCAGAAAATATCAATTAGCTAGAAACGCCTGTCCTTGAGTCCAATTTGGACACAAGCGCAAAAATGATATTTTCGGGTCAAGGCGGGGTCCACATGTGGGCCGCTTTGCACCGAAAAACGTGTCAGAACCAATGGTCTCCAAATTTGTCCAACTTAGTGTCAACGAGTCAGGAACGATGATACGAACCCAACGAAACTTCCAGAATTGGATTCCGATGAGCCGCTCACAAAATCGCCCGTCAAGTGGAGCCGTGGGGCCCACGATACGCAATTTTGTCAACGTTCTCAGAATCGAACCAAACTTGGGTCACAGGACCAGCGTATTGCTACGAGTCTAATGGCATAAGTTTCGTTTTGATCCGACATATGTACACTAAGTTACAGTGAGATCCAGAAAGGACGGACATGGGGCGTTGTCAGCGGATACGTGTTGATTTCGGTGTGCACGTACATCCAAATCAACTTCTGCAAAATCCTGCATGTTCGTATCAACGGTGTGCACGTATCGGTAAAGACCGCACGTGACCAAGTCGTCCCGTTTGGCAGGGCATAATCAGTTCCGGGGTGAAACATGACGTTGGTTTTCCTGTTTTTGGATCGCGGTTCGCGATCACCACAGGACGCGATGCACCGAGCGGGTTATACGGGCATCGAGAGGGTCACGCAGGGTTCACGTCACAACTGACGGAACAGAAATCGGGGCAGCGAGGAGAGAGAACGGGTTACCTGAACAGGGCTCCGAAAAACCAAGATTGCACGTGTCCTCGTGTCGACTTGACACTGTTGTATCCTGGCCGTGTCCTGGTTGAATCATGTCTGGTCTAGGGTTAGGGTTCAGGGGCTTCGCCGGAGTCGGAAGGCTGCTCGCCAGGGCTGGGTCGAGGCAGGGGAGCTGCTGGCCGGAGGCACGACGGAGGCGAGCGGCTCGGGCGGAGGCTGGCGGCGAGGCGGACGGCGTTGGAGGAGGTGGAGGCTCTGCTGCTGGTTCTGCGGGAAGCGGAGGGCCGTCGGGTCTGGAGGAGCAGCGGGGGAGGGGATGGCCGCGGTTTGTCGGTGTCGGACGAAGGAAGGAGGGCTAGGGGACTGGTCGGCGGGTCGACAAGGCCGTGGAGGCGGCTGGAAGAGACGGAGCTAGGGCTTTATAGGCGGGGAAGGGAAGCTGGAGGGGCGGCCGGTTGCGGGGAGAGGAGACGGAGCGGCGGAGGGTGCAGGAGAGGAAGAGGGAGGCACGGCAGCGCTGCAGGGGAAGCCGGAGCGGCGCGGGCTGCCGGAGCGGCGGCCGTTACGCGGCGGGGGCGGGGGCTGGAACTGTCGGGTTTGGAAGAGAAAGGGTTTTCGGATTAACGGGCGGTGACGGGTCGGGTCGGGTCAGGCGGATCCGGCCCGATCCAATAAAATGAAGGCGGGTCGGGTCTAGCGGGTTTCGGGTCGCAGGTTAGACCCGGATCCGACCCGCTAAGGTTGGATTTGGGTTTATTAAACCGGTCCGGTTTAGCAGTTTGGTTTGGTTTGGTTTATTTAAAATAAACCTGGTTTAATTAGGGTTCATTTCAGTTTAATTATAAAATAGTTTTTAGGGCTTTAAAAATACTTCTGGGGTCCAATATATTCTCGGAAAATTACCCTATATCTAGTTTATCATTTTACACCATAAAATATTATTTTTATAATATTTTAATATTATTTAATATCATTTAAAAATCTTTTAAATTCAAAATACCTAAATTTTTAATTAATAAAAATCCCAGAAAATTTCTAGAAAATTGTGAAAAATCCAAATTAAAAATTCTTGAAAAAATCAGGGGGTTTACACTCTTGGGCTCAGCAAATGGATTCACAATGGGAACTCTGGTTCGAGCAGAGAGAATCCCCCACTGAAGATAAAGTTATCCAAATTGACGTTGGGGATGAACTTTCGCCAAAGCCGATATTTATCAGTAGCAATCTTTCCTAGAAGAAAGGAAAGAAATGATCCAGCTGATAAGAGAATATATCGACGTCTTTGCGTAGAATTATGAGGATATGCCAAGTCTCGATCCAAAAGTGGCTACTCATAAACTCAACATATTACCCAATTCGAAGCCTGTCAGCAAGTGTTTAATGACATCAAATGCTACCTCACTAATCCTCCAGTTCTGGTGCCTCCCGTCATAGAAAGACCATTCTTACTGTATGTTCGAGCAATGGATCATTCTCTGGGAGCTCTTCTTGCACAAAAGAACGATGAGGGTCATGAACAGGCTATCTACTATTTAAGCAGGATGATGGTCGGAGCTGAACACCGGTACAATCCAGTGGAAAAAGAATGTTTGGCCCTAATGTTCGTCATTCAAAAAATGCGACACTATGTCACAAGCCAGACTATTCATATCATCTCCAGGATCAATCCTCTTCGGATATTGAAGAACAAGCCAAGCGTTCTTAATTCCCGACTCGTGACTTGGGCGATGTTATTAACACCGTATGATATGGTGTACGTCCCTCAGAAGTCCATCAAAGGCCAAGCATTGGCTGATTTCCTAGCTGCTCATCCGATTCCGGAAACCTCCAAACTATACGAGGATATTCCCGACGAATTTGTAGAATGTAATTCTGTGATGGAGAGTGATGCATGGCAGCTATTCTTCGATGGTGCCTCCAGGACTGGTCCCAGGGGAAACGTGGTTTCAGAAGTAGGAATTGTCCTGGTCACTCCTGATAAACTCGTCATCTATCGAGCATATTCTCTTAGCGAACCCTGCTCTAATAATGTGGAAGAATATAATGCCCTACTAATCGGGCTCCAAGTCGCTAAAGAATTAGACGTCGAATACCTGGAAGCTTTCGGTGATTCTCTGCTGATCGTCAATCAAGTCAGAGGAATATATGTAGTCCAAAATCCAGATCTCATCCCTTATCACCAAGCAACGATCGAAATAGCCATGTCTTTCAAAGGGTTCTTCCTAGAACATGTGCCTCGATCTCAGAATCTGGAAGCTGATGCCCTGGCCAGTCTAGCTGCAGATTTAGCTATTCCTATAAGAAGGCAGAATTCGGTGATCCTTCTTAATAGAGATTTATTCTGTATGAAAAACAACTTTCACATAGAACATAGCTACGCTGTGAACACAGATCTTCCAAAAAGAGACTGGAGAAGTCCCTTTATAGATTTTGTAGCATACAAAATCTTGCCGGAGGACCCTAAAAAAGCAGTATCCGTCAAAAGACGATCATTACGCTTCTATTTTGATGTGTCTTCATAATGTCTATATCGTCGAACTTATGATGGATTATTATTATGATGTCTCTCTGGTGATGAAGTACAGCGGATTATCCGTGAAGCTCACGATGGCATATACGGAGCACATCAACCCGGTCCTAAGCTACAGGATCGTATCAGGAGGATGGGCTATTACTGGCCTACTATGATCACAGATGCAATAAAATATACAAGACAATGCAAAGCCTGCCAGGTTCATGCAGATTTTATATATCAACCTTCTGAACATTTACATCCTACGGTGGCATCCTGGCCTTTCAAAGCATGGGGTATGGATATCATTGGTCCTATTCACCCGTCTTCTTCCAGAGGTCATCGGTTCATATTAGCCATCACGGATTATTTCTCCAAATGGGCAGAGACGATCCATCTTGTTGAGGTGAAGACATCTAACATGATCAGCTTCATTAAGCATCACGTCATTTATCGCTTTGGGATTCCCCGAAGGATAATTCATGACAACGGGCCTCAATTCATCAGCCAAGCGTTTTACCAATTTTGCGATAAAAATCGGATACAAAATATGGTCTCTACGGCATACAATTCTGCTGCTAATGGTTTGGCGAAAGCTTTCAACAAAACTATTATCAAACTCTTGAAAAAGTTCGTCTTTTCGAACAAAAGAGATTAGAATGAGAAGCTAGGAGAATGTCTCTGGGCATACCGTACAACGGTACGAACACCGACGGGTTGTACCCCATTCTCGCTGGTTTACGGGAGTGAAGCTGTTCTCCTCATCGAAATTTAAATTTTGTCACTCAGGATAGCAGTGGCTAATGAGTTGACTCAGGAAAAAAATGATCTATTAAGGCTTCTAGAGCTAGAAGGATTAGATGAAAAATGCCTTCAAGCCCAACAGCGCATCGCGTTCTACCAGGCACGCATTTCCAAAGCTTTTAATCAAAAAGTAAAGGAAAGAGTATTCAAAGTTGGCGAGCTAGTTCTAGCCGTAAGAAGGCTAATGATTATTACTCACAAAAGTAAGGGTAAATTCCAACCCAAATGGGAAGGCCCTTATGTGATCGAGACGACGTTCTCAAACGGCGCTTACAGATTAGCCAAGCCTAATGGAGACTTGTTAATGGCTCCTATCAACGGAAAATTCTTGAAGAAGTACTATGCTTAATCTCCTTTCCTAATTGGAGTATGGTGAAGATCTCATTCTGACAATACTACTTCCAAAATAAAACTAGTTGGATCATATTCTATCATGTCCATATAACCTCTGAATAGATATGTTTAACTAATTTGGAACTTCAAGACCTATCACGTCCATATTACCTCTGATAGTATTTTGTGTACAAATTTTAGTTGGAGCATATTCTATCATGTCCATATAACCTCTGAATAGATATGTCCAGCTGAAGCTTACCAAAAGTATATCACGTCCATATTACCTCTGATATCACTTTCACCCTAGCCTGTCATTTATATTCCAAAATGATGGGTCTACAAAGTCAGATAAAGCCTCTTTATTATCTCCAGAAAGAGCAAAATTACATATAAAAGCAAAAAGTACATCATTTTGGGGGAGCAGTTAAGTCGCGAATCTGCTGTGCCAGAATAGCCATTCTCTCATCCCTGGAGTTCAAGACGTCGGCACGAGCCCGCTCCAACCTTGTCGCCTCATTGTTCAAAGCAGATAGCTCAGACCGAGCATGTACAAAACCTGCGTGGATGACACCCACATATGTCAGGTTCTGCTGAGCAGTCTCTATTCGATCCTTCAGCACATCTCGAGATGCCGACAAAGAGAGAGCCTTCTCCTCTGCTTGAGCAAGCTCATCTTTCAATTTGCGGACCCTCGCTGTCTCTTCCTCATATTCGGCTTTGCACTGAGTCAGCTAGGGAATGACATACTCCAATTCGGCACGCTCATGATCCATCTCCTGCTGCTGTTCCTAGACGAATTTGTTCAGAGATTCCATTTGCCCAGCAAGCTCTGCAGTTAAGGAGTCATACCTAGCTTGAACGAGACCGTCAATGCTGCCTCGAGATAGCTGCAAATAATCGTTAATGGGTTATTCCAAACCATTAACTATCTGCTCTAGTGTATCTGCTCTCCCAGCGTCGTTGAAATCTCTGATCGGCCCTATCGCAAACTGGGAGGACCTCCTCAGAGCCTCAAAACCTAGATTCTTCTCCAGCACCATTGAAATCAGCATTTTCAAAGTGGTATAGAAAATACTAGTATACTGCTCAATCAGCATGGCTAGATCCGAATGGACGCTGGGAGTGGCTGCAATATCGATGAATCCCCCTCTAGGAATAACTCCAGACGATGTTGCCACAGCCGTCGCCTCAACAGATGGTGCGACAAAAAAAGAAGCGCCAACAACGGACGAAGTGGCCGGCGTACTCAAAGGAGGCATTGTTGTAATGACAGGCTCATCCTCCTCTCGAGATATCGGAACCATTTCGGGCGAGCCGGCACCCGAAAACGTTTTCTCTTCAAAATCAGGCACCTCTATGTCATAGACAGGAGCGGAAACAAAGCCGAAAGTTGCGTCGACGCTGTCCTCCCCGTAGATGTCTTCCCCTGAAAAAAAAGACAAGAGAAAGTTAATATCAACCTGATGTTAATTTTTCTAAAAAGAGGCATAAAGACGACATTCACCCATGGCCGATGGTATATATGTCGCGTCTGCTGTAGAAGCATGAAAAATACGCTGGATAGCTATACGCAGCATGTTGATGCAGGGCAGCGTAAACAGAGGACCTCAGAGCCATCAAACGTGCAACAGAACCTTTCCGCTGAGCACAGCGTAAAAATATAGGCTCAAAGACCATCCGCATAATACAGTATGTCCAGGCTGCTTCAGCGTAAACAGGGTGCTTCGTCGCCTTTATGGCGTAAAACTCATCCGCTTTCAATACAGCATTGAAGTGTACGAGGAACTCTTCGTGTTCTTCGAAATGAACCTGTCAGATCATGCAATGAACCTGACGTCTGGACTCCTGACAGAGAGTACTGAACGACTACCCAGGCGACGGGTATAATGATGGCGCGATACTGCAACCCAGGCTATCATTTACTGCCATTTCTTTTGCGTAAACCACTTTTATACATACGAAGGAATACGCTGCCTAGTTTTACACAGGCAGATGTGAGCTGTTTACGCTCCGCAGAAGACGAATAGCCTGCCACGTCAAAAGCTGTACTTCGTACAGGACTCGAGGCATGTCTCGGCATTTAATGCGCAGAGCGGTGACAGTTTCTTGAGGCACGTCTCTGTATTTAAAGCGCCGAATACTGACAGATGCCCAAGGCACATCTCTGCACCTGATGCACAGAAGGGTGGCAGGCCTTCAAAACACGCCTTTGCATTTAATGTGCAAGATAATGGCGGATCTCCGCATTTAATACAGGAGATTTGATTAAATGTCATCGAACCATCGTTTAGTGACATCCCCTTTGCGTAAACTACTCTTACGCATATAAGGGAATATGCTGCCCAGTTTTACACAGGCAGACATGAGCTTCTTACGCTCCACAGAAGGCAAACAGACCGCCACGGCAGCAGTTACTCTTCGTACAGAGTTCGAGGTGCGTATCTGTATTTAATGCACAGAATGATGGCAAATCTTAAAGACAAGCCTCTGCATTTAATGCGCAGGATGGGGGCAGATCTCTGCATTTAATGCAAGAGATTTGATTATATCTCCAAGAGCCGTAATTCTGGCTAAAATGTCCACATCGTCTCGGCTTCTACGCCTGCTCAGCTTCTATGCCCACCCGACCTCTATGACCACTCGGCTTCTACGCCTGCTCGACTTCTATGCCCACTCGGCTTCTACGCCTACTCGACTTCTATGCCTAGTTGGCTTCTACGCCTACTCGGCTTCTATGCCTACTTGGCTTCTATGCCATGGTGACAGTCATTGGCTTCTACGCCAACCTCTTCTACACAAGTGATAACTACCTACGTGGCTTCTACGCCGTGATCGTCACAACAGATATACGCGTTCTGCCCCTTAGTTGGACGCGCGTCACATGCTCACTCAAAAGGTCATCTATACGCAGGCATTGGTTATTTTAAACCGTCGTGTAAAAGGGTGATGTACTTTCCACTACTCGGTTTCTATGTCGACTGTGTGGTCACTGTCACTAAAAACTCTATAAATAGAGACCTCTATCAACGAGGAAAAAGGTCGAAGAAATTGGTCGGGAAAATCGATCAAGAAATCCAGTATCAGATCCAACGGTCGCAAAGATCGAAGGTCAAACGGTCAAGAGAGAGAGAAAAATCCAGAGCTCAGGCAAAAAGAAGGGATCGACGACTTTGGCATCGAGCATCCACCCTCTTTAGCAACCTTCGAAGCTGCTTTCTGTCTTCCACGATACTTCTTCAACATCGTGTGGTCCAAGGGCTAAAGTGATCGACTGCAGATCAGACACCTATAGCAATATTTACCCAGATTAAATAAATTGTACTTAGACATCCTCGTATAGGATTAAATTATACAATCTTGTTTGTAAACATAAAAGAAGGGGGGTTTTCGTATAAGACCTCGTTTTCCATATATCATCTTTTCCGTTTATTATCCGAAACAAGATGGCGACTCTGCTGGGGACATCTTTCTCTTCTGATGAGGAAGCTATTGCTCAACACGATGCGGTATCCGTGGGATCCGTGAAGAAGACACTGGTCGTCCAGTTCGACCAGTCTGCCTACGAAGACATACTTCGAACAGGGGGTAGCTCTCACTCCCTCTCTGTCCAAAATAACAGGAAGCTGCGTAAGGTCTGGATGCCCAAGACATCCTCTACCATTCCTGTGGACTCTCCGATCTCTCCGACCAATGAGGTTGTAGCAATGCTCCCTCCGCGCCTTGCGTGTAAAATTCAGTCGCCTGTCTCTGGCAGGGCCGACAAAATTTATGGCAATGCCTCAACGCTAACCCAGAAGTATAATTCGCGCCTTGTAAAACCCCTATTTTAAAAAAAAATTTGTATTTATTATTATTTTTATTAATTAATAATTTAATTATGGTAATTATGTGCTAAATAGGAGAAATAGATTTTTATTAATTTTATTTTTGGGTGTTCGGGCACTTAGAGGACTTATGGGACCATCAGGAAATTTTTTGGAATTTATTTCATGTAGGAGACCCCTTGAGCAGTTGCTAGCCTAATGTTGTGCATTATTCTAATCTATAAAATTTCTTATGAGAATATATATAATATATATGTATACACAAATATATATATATGTATATAAATATTAAGAAAAGAAAAGATAAGAAAAGAATTACTTAATGAGAAGTAACTAATAATAATAATTAATAATACTAATAATACTTAAACTAATAATAACAATTATTAAATATGTTAACTTATAATACACAGCAAGTTAGAAAGCTTAGCAATTGCTAGCATAAGTTAGCAAAAGCTTTGTAACTGCTAGCAAAACCGAGCAAGACACAGCAGCAAGTCTTCCAAGCCCGCCCCCTTTTTGCGCGGACAACCAAACTTCTCTCCCTCTCTCCCTATTCATATTATATATATATATATATATTATTTCATAAAAACCCTAACCTAAATCTCCAGACCTCCTCTTCCCATCTAGAGCCGTCACCGCAGCCAGAGAAGCCCCGCCAAGCCATCCAACCATCCCGACGACTCCGACCTCGCGTCCTGCAGAATCCCACTCGAGGCACCTTCGCTCCGGAATTGTTTTCCGTCGACTCGCTTGACCAAACGCTGTTCCGTCTTCACCGGTATTATCACCCCTTAACCCTCTTCCATATTTGTTTTATAGCCAACCTCGAAAAATGTGTACCCCTAGGTTAAAAACATCGCCCAAGTTGGCACGAGCAGACAGAATTCTGGGATCGCAGAAAACTGCGGTGACCACCCATATTGCCGAGTTCGTATCTCCCACCACAGGGATCCAAATTCGGTGATTCTTTTTTATACCTGTAGAACACCTGACCTAGTTTATTTTCTGTTAAATAATACTATATTATTAGTTGCTGTGGACAGAATTATATTCGTCACAAAATCGCGTGAACCCACTTTTTCCAGATTTCCAAAAGTTGGAAAACGGCGCGCGCCCCGCCAAACGGGACCGCCCCGCCGTGTACCAAGTGTACCGAATGGTGCACGCAGCGTAACCGGACACGTGAAAATTCGTGGGGACTGATTCGGACGGGTGTGCGCGCCGGAATCAGGCCGTATCCACGGACACACTCCGTGTCGTAACTTTTGTGGAACTCGCGCGTATTTTGTGCACGCTTGTCAGATTGCGACAAAACTTGTGCCACTGGACTCGTGGTAACGCGCTGGTCCTGTGACCCAATTTTCACGCAATTTTGAGACGGTTGACCAGATCGTCAATTGGCGGGCCCCACAGTTGACTTTTTGGACAAAATTGAGTTCGGCCCATCGGAATCCACATTTGGACATACCGTTGGGTTCGTATTGATATTTAGAGTTGTTTGACCTATAGTTTGTCCCATTTAGAGACTGTTACCCTTGGCACGCTTTTCGATGCAAAGTGGGCCACATGTGGACCCCACTTTTACCTGAAATTGCCGTTTTACCCCTATGTCCAAATTGGACGAAAGAAAAGTGCTTTTTAGCTATTTTGCTTATTCTGGAAACGTTGGTGATGTTTATTTCAGCATCCGGAGACGTTCATTCTGAGGCCGTAGCTTCTGACTCTTGGTGTTGACATTGGGACACTACATTTTGCAGCCTTCTTGCCAGGCAAGATACCTTGCCAAATTGTTACAGTACCTTTACATGCTATTTATATTTCTTTATATTTATTGCATTTCTGTTTAGTCTTGCATGTGTAGTTTTCTTTCAGTCATTACTATATATTAGATATGTTGACACACACATGACACTTAGTATCATAGAGGACAATCATTAGGCGTATGGGCTTTTAACCACTCTGGTAAACCATAGTAACTAGCACGCGCTATGGTGGTCGTGTCCGATGGTCGCTACCCCCGAGGTATGTCGATTGATGGAGTCCGAGGGTCGCTACCCCAGAGGTATGTCGGCTGATGATGTCCACTGACGAGCGTGAGGTTGTGAGGATTAGATAGAGTAGCCTACCCTTGCCCATACGTCGAAAAGTTGTCCTCATTTGCATTCATATAGATTGTCTTGTACAGCGTACTTATTTATTTTTAAATTATATGCATGTTTACTGTATTCAAGTTGGCTCGTATTTTCTGTATCTTGTTACGTCCCTCTGAGGACCTGGTCCTCTGCCAGGTGTATCTGCTCTTGAGTATTTACAGGAGTACGGGCCTGGACCTGGCGCATTCCTTTCTGCCGATGAGGTCTTACCTTCTGAGCATCGTTGATTATCTAGCGATGGATTCTTTTAGCTGATACACTTCTGTCTTCACATTATTTTATATTGGAGATTTTATACTCCTCTCTCATTTTAGTTTTGGATATAGTCTTTGGTAGTGGATTTGTCTCCACCCGACTATTATTTTCTGGATATTTCAGGCTCCTTATTCTAGCTTAGTATTTCTTTTCTATGACTTGTTGTGTGGATGAGATTAGCATATCTGTGACTTGTGACATTATATATACCACATGTGAGTTTATATTCATATTACAGCGTACGTATGGGTTATGGTTTCCATATATTGGAGTTGCCATATCCATGCGGCTGGCATGCTTACGTGTTCCTAGTCCTACGTATTTGGGACTGGGGCATGACATGCCTTGCGCATAAAATTCAGTCATCTGTCTCTGACGGGGCCGACAAAACTTCTGGCAATGCCTCAGCGCTAACCCAGTAGTATAATCCGTGCCTTGCGCGTAAAATTCAGTCGCCTGTGTCTGATAGGGCCGACAAAACTTCTGGCAATGCCTCAGCGCTAACCCAGAAGTATAATCCGCGCTCTGCGTGCAAAGATACATCTGTTTTCTGTGGAAAAATAGATGATCCTTGCAAACTACGTAAGGGAAAGCAAGCGGCGGACTACTCAACATCTCGGCCTTTACAGCAAGGGAACAATATACCTGCCCTCCGAATTACGCGAGAAGCTGATGGCCGACTGAGCGCATCCTCAGCTTCACGCCAACCAGAGCAGAGGTCCAAATTATGCCAGGAGAAGCCCCTCAGCATAAAGAAGGCTCAATTTGCGGGAAGACACCCTCCTCGGGGATTATTCGCCACCCAGATGACCAACCTGTTGTATATAGGTGGCACAGGAAAAACTATGGTTCCCAACATCCGCATGCCCCCTGATATGAACAGAAGGAACAAGCCATCATCTTCTTCTTCTGTAAAGACTCCTGACTTGTGTGAATTTCTGATCCAGAAACACGAAGACAAGGGTCATGAACAGGCTTCAGTTCTCCTAACGGTCAAACGCGGGGAGATCTTGTTGGAAGATGCATCAACATCTAATATCGTCATGACAGGTGGACCACGTAAAGATTCTATCTTTATTATTCCTCCAACTCGCGACGACCATCATCCAATAGTCTTCGGTCGCATACGGAGCAGCCCGATCATACAGGAAGAATTTCGCGAGCCTGAAACTAGCAGAATACAAATCCACAGATATAGCCCGCATGCGTTGAAAATTATACAAGGCATGGGTTATGATTTGAAGCTGAAACAAGGCCTCAACTATGGAAAGGGCAGACGAACACCGTTGCATGGTAACTCTTACTGTCAACAAGCTCATTTTGGGTTGGGGTATACTGCATCTCTTGCGAAGCCCAAATTTTCAAAGTCTAGTCCTATACAACCAGAGGCAGGTCCTGCTAAATCAGCTTCTGTGGACAAACGCCACAGTATGTCTGGGGGTAGCCTACTTCAACAAAACAGGGCGGCATCCAAAGCTGGGGGTAGAATTCCCTCAAGATCCAAAGATAATACAACGACGACGATCTTCCCGGAAAACCATAAAATTCAGGCATCAGGAGCCCGAAGACCAAAAGGGACTTTCTCCTTCAATGAAGACGACATCATTGAAATCTTTAATATGTTGATGAAGGAACGCAAGCTTCAGCTGCCCAACATCAGACATTCTGAGAGGGCTGGCAAAGTTGATGACCCAGATTATTGTCTCTTCCATCGGTACACTCATCACCCCACGAGGACGTGCTATGTGCTAAAAAAGAGAATTCAGGAGTTGATCGAGGCCAAGGTCATCACTTTGCATCTGTAAACAAAGGGACGGTCATTACCAATTGGATTTTCATTCTTTTTTTTTACGTGACAATTTTGCTCTCTTCAAGAATGTACCTGAGGAAGAGTCCCTAAAAGTTTCTCCAATGGATTCTTCAGGAAAATTACTCCACAGTGAATTGTCCAGACATAAGTTTATGTTCATCATCCAAGCATTTCATTCCTTTCCCTAGAAGTTTGTCATGTTCATATTACCTCTGAACAAACCTTCTCGGTTTTGGCTACAGATTATCATGTTCATATTACCTCTAATATCGGTTGTCGTCTCAACTTAACGCCCGTACTTAACTCTAAGTACGCCAGTGGTGTTAGGTCCACAAAAACTGCCATGTCTATATTACCTCTGAGCAGATATGCGCCTCCATCCCCGATGGAATTGCATCCCAGAAGTTTGTCATGTTCATATTACCTTCGAACAAACTCTCCGAGTTTCTGGCTATCGATTATCATATCGACTGTCATCTCAACTTAACACCCGTACTTAACTCTAAGTACGCCAGTGGTGTTAGGTCCACAAAAACTGCCATATCCATATTACCTCTGAGCAGATATACGCCTCCATCCCCGATGGAATTGCATCCCAGAAGTTTGTCATGTTCATATTACCTCTGAACAAACTCTCTGAGTTTCTGGCTATCGATTATCATATCGGCTGTCATCTCAATTTAACACCCGTGCTTAACTCTAAGTTCGCCCGTGGTGTTAAGTCCACAAAGACTGTCATGTCCATATTACCTCTGGCAGGTCTTGTCCCAAACCTATTATTTGCACTCTCGTGCGCAACAAATAATAGGTCTACCAAAGAACCAGTGGCGTGTCCTCAATGCCACAGTGTGATGGAGGTGGTCCCAAACATCACTTTCACTCAAGATGACATATTGTTAAAACATAACAGGCATGACAGACCCCTCTATTATACCGGGTACATCGGTTCTATGGAGGTCGACCGAATTCACATAGATCTGGGATCATCAATCAGCATCATTCCTCATAGTCTGCTCAGACCGCTGAGGATTCCTACCAGCGAATTGGCTTACACCACCACCACAATCGTGGGTTTCAACGCCGGAAGAAGTAAGCCGTTGGGGAAAATTCGCCTGAGGATCCAAATTGGCAACCTCAGATCAGTAGCTACATATTACGTCATTGATTCAGAGGTGTCCTACAACATCCTGCTGGGTAGACCTTGGATCCACGACCACAACATCGTTCCTTCGACTCTACATCAATGCTTCAAATATGTAGACGCCCGAGGAACAGTACGAACGGAGATTGCTGACCTGAACCCGTTCAAAGGAGTAGAATCCTACTACTCTGATGCCGTGTTATACTCTCAAGACTGCACGGAAGAGGTGTCAGCCGAAGCAGAGAAGGAATCCCACCGGGAGCCAGAAGAACCCTCTGCCATGCCACATCTGTCAATCAAGGTGAAAGGACGGACTACTCGTCCAAAAGCCATAAAACCTATGGCTATCCACCTGAACGAGACCAAGTCAGGAAAAGGGGGTAATCCTCTAGTGATCACTTTGAACCAGAAGCCTCCACCCTTGGTCATCAACCTCCGCCGCAACAGGCAGCCGAGTGATGTAAATACAACCGGGAATGAAGTTTCAGATGATAATAAACATCCTCTTTTCCAGTATATTGACGCCCAAATTCTAAATCAGGAATCCTCCCCCTACGACGATATAGAACCTATAGCACAAAAATTCTTAGAAGCTATAGATTCCTATCATCCGTATATATGGGAAGTGGCGTCATCATCCAATGTCACCACGACATATGGACCGTATGAGGATTCTATCTTCATTGTTCCGCCTACTTGCAGCAGTCAGCACCCAATAGTCTTCGGCCGCATGCGCAATAAACCGACTGTGCAAGAGGATTCTTCCGACGACGATGCCGGTAAAATGCAGGTTCACAGATACATCCCGCAAGCTCTAAAGATCATACAAAATATGGGTTATAACTTGAAGCTGGAACCGGGTCTCAACTACGGAAAAGGCAGACGAATACCGCTACACGGCGACCCCTACTATCAATGAACTCGTTTCGGGTTAGGGTATACCACCTCCCTCGTAGCTCCTGAGTCAAATGAGGATATCTTTTCCTCCTCTCAAAACGGCTCAGCGCCCTCTAACTCATCTCATGCTCTCGAGCGAACATTATCAGTAAATATGGTAGTGACGGATTCCTTCGAATCAGACGAACAAAAATCTGAACCGTTTGAGAATGACGCTTGGACTCAGCAAATGGATACACAATGAGAGTTTTGCTTTGAGCAAAGAGAACCTCCCACTGAAGACAAAGTTATCCAGATTGACGTTGGGGATGAACTTTCGCTAAAGCCGATATTTATCAGTAGCAATCTTTCTGAAGCAGAAAGGGAAGAAGTTATCCAGCTGATAAAAGAATATATCGACGTCTTTGCGTAAAATTATGAGGACATGCCAGGCCTTGATCCAAAGGTGGCTACTCATAAACTCAATATATTGCCCGATTCGAGGCCTGTGAAGCAGCACCAACGCCGGTTCCGCCCGGATATGATGGACGCCATTGAAGCTGAAATCAAGAAGTTGATAGCCTACAGCTTCATCCGTGAAGAACAACATCCCGACTGGGTCGCCAATGTTGTCCCGGTCATGAAAAAAATAGGAAAGTACGAGTTTGCATCGATTACCGAGATCTGAATACAGCCTGCCCCAAGGATGAGTTTCCTCTTCCCATCATAGACGTCATGATTGACAATACATGCGGTTTTGAACTTATGTCTTTCATAGACGGATTTTCAGGATACAATCAAATCAAGATGCATCCTGAAGACGAGAAGCATACTGCCTTCCGGACACTATTGGGGGTATATTGCTATACGGCCATGCCCTTCGGATTGAAGAATGCCGGGGCTACGTACCAACGGGCTATGAGTAATATATTTCATGAGTATTTATGCAAGACAGTGGAGTATTACGTGGATGATGTAGCTGTCAAAAGCTGCCTCAAGGATAATCACATCCAAGACTTGAAGACAGTATTTGACTTGATGCACCAACATCAACTCAAAATGAATCCTACGAAGTCCTTTCTGGGGGTATCTAGTGGCAAATTTCTAGGATTTGTCATAACCGCCAAAGGCATTCAAGTGGATCCTAATAAAGTCAAGGCCATCTTAGAAATGTGACCACCCCGCAACCTGAGGGAACTCAGGGGATTTCAAGGTCGTCTGGCTTATATCCGGAGATTCATATCCAACCTCTCGGGGAGATGTCAGCCCTTTTCTCGTCTCATGAAGAAAGGTGTATCCTTCGTATGGGATGAAGCCTGTTAACAAGCGTTCGGTGATATCAAGTGCTACCTCACCAGTCCGCCAGTTCTGGTGCCTCCTGTCATAGGAAGACCATTCGTGCTGTATGTTCGAGTGATGGATCATTCTCTAGGAGCTCTTCTCGCACAAAAGAACGAGATGGGTCACGAGCAGGCTATCTACTACCTCAGCAGCATGATGGTCGGAGCCGAACATCGGTACAATCCAGTGGAGAAAGAATGCTTGGCTCTGATATTCGCTATTCAGAAAATGCGACACTATGTCACAGGCCAAACCATTCACATCATCTCCAGGATCAATCCTCTTCGGGTACTGATGAACAAGCCAAGTGTTCTTAATTCCCGACTTGCGACTTGGGTGATGTTATTGACACCGTATGATATGGTGTACGTCCCCCAGAAGTCCGTCAAAGGCCAAGCATTGGCTGATTTCTTAGCTGCTCATCCGATCCTGGAGGCCTCCAAACTGTATGAGGACATTCTCGACGAAGTTGCAGAATGTAATGGCAACTGTTCTTCGATGGTGCCTCCAGAACTGGTCCCGGGGAAACGTGGTTTCGAGGGTAGGAATTGTCCTGGTTACTCCTGATAAGCTCGTCATCTACCGAGCATATTCTCTTAGTGAGCCATGTTCCAACAATGTGGCGGAGTACAACGCTCTACTAATCGGCCTCCAAGTCGCTAAAGAATTGGGCGTCGAATCTCTGGAAGCTTTCGGTGATTCTCTGCTGATCGTCAATCAAGTCAGAGAAATATATGAAGTTCGAAATCCAGACCTCATCCCCTATCACCAAACAACGGTTGAGATAGCCATGACATTCAAGGAATTCTTTCTGAAACATGTGTCTCGATCTCAGAATCTGGAAACTGATGCCCTAGCCAGTCTAGCTGCAGATTTAGCTACCCCTATAAGAAGGCAGAATTCGATAATCCTTCTTAACAGAGATTTATTCTGTGTGAAAAATAACTTCCACATAGAACGCAGCTACACGGTAGACATAGATCCTCCCAGGAGAGACTGGAGAAGTCCCTTTATAGATTTCGTAGCATACGGAATCTTGCCAGAGGATCCTAAAGAAGCAGTATCCGTCAAAAGACGATCATTACGCTTCTATTTCGACGCATCGTCACAATGTCTATATCGTCGGTCTTATGACGGACTATTGTTACGATGTCTCTCTGGTGACGAAGCACAGCGGATTATTCATGAAGTCCACGACGACGTATGCGGAGCGCATCAACCCGGTCCTAAGCTACAGGATCGCATCAGGAGAATGGGCTATTACTGGCCTACTATGATCATAGATGCAATAAAGTATGCAAGGCACTGCAGAGCCTGTCAGGTCCACGCAGACTTTATCCATCAACCTCCCGAATATCTACATCCTACGGTTGTATCCTGGCCTTTCGAAGCATGGGGTATGGATATCATTGGTCCTATTCACCCGTCATCTTCCAGAGGTCACCGGTTCATACTGGCCATCACGGATTACTTCTCCAGATGGGCAGAGAAGATCCCTCTTGCTAAGGTGAAGGCATCTAATGTGATCAGCTTTATCAAGCATCACGTCATTTACCGCTTCGGGATACCCCGAAGGATAATCCATGACAATGGGCCTCAATTCATCAGCCAAGCGTTTCATCGATTTTGCGATAAAAATCGGATACAAAATGTCGCCTCTACGGCATATAATCCTGTTGCTAATGGTTTGGCGGAAGCTTTCAACAAAACCATTATCAAGCTCTTGAAGAAGTTCGTCTCTTCGAACAAAAGGGATTGGAATGAGAAGCTGGGAGAATGTCTCTGGGCGTACCGCACAACGGTACGAGCGCCTACTGGTTGTACCCCATTCTTATTAGTCTACGGGAGCGAAGCAGTTCTCCCCATCGAGATCCAAATTCTGTCACTCAGGATAGCCGTGGCTAATGAGTTGACTCAAGAAAAGAATGACCTGTTAAGGCTTCAAGAGCTAGAAGGATTAGACGAGAAACGCCTCCAAGCTCAACAGCGCATCGTGCTCTACCAAGCACGCATTTCCAGGGCTTTTAATCAAAAAGTGAAGGAAAGGGTGTTCAAAGTCGGCGAGCTAGTTCTAGCTGTAAGAAGGCCGATGATTCTTACTCACAGAAGTAAGGGCAAATTCTAGCCCAAATAGGAAGGCCCCTATGTGATCGCGATGACGTTCTCAAACGGCGCTTACAGGTTAGCCCAGCCTAATGGAGACCTGTTAATGGCTCCTATCAACGACAAATTCCTGAAAATGTATTATGCTTAACCTCCTCTGCTCAAGTGGAATATGGCAAAAATCTCATTCTGACAAAACTACTTCCAAAATAAAACTAGTTGGATCGTATTCTATCATGTCCATATTACCTCTGAATAGATATGTTTAACTAATTTGGAACTTCAAGACCTATTACGTCCATACTACCTCTGATAGTGCCTTGTATACCAATTTTAGCTAAAAAGTATATTTCTATCATGTCCATATAACCTCTGAATAGATATATCCTGCTAAAACTTACCGAGAGTATATCACGTCCATATTACCTCTGATATCACTTTCACCCAAACCTGTCATTTATATTCCGAAATGATGGGGCCACAAAGTCAGATGAAAGCCTCTTTATTATTCCCAAAAAGGAGCGGAAGTACATTGAAAAGCAAAAGTAAAAGTACATCATTTTTGGGGAGCGGTCAGGTCGCAAAGCTGCTGTGCCAGTGCGGCCATCCTCTCAGTCCTGGAACCCAAGACATCAGCGTGAGCCCGCTCCAGCCGTGCCTTATCGTTGCTCAGGAGTGACAGTTCGGCTCTAGCCCGAAGAAAACCAGCACGGGCGACTCCTGTACGCGCCAAGTTCTGTTGTGCTATGCCCAATCGGCTATCCGCCACAGCTAGAGCTTCCGACGACTAAGAAGCCCACTCCTTTGCCTGAGCGAGTTTTATTTCCAGCCGGCAGACCCTCGCTACATTCCCTTCATGCTCGGTCTGGCACTTCGTTTGGAGAGCGATGGCCTCCTCCAGGACGACTTTTCCTTCATCCATCTCCTGCTGATGTGTCTGGATGGATTTATTTACACCTGCCATCTGTTTGGCAAGCCGCGCAATCATGGAGTCGTATCGAGCCTGGACCAGATCTTCAATATTGTCTTGAGCTAGCTGCAAGTATTCATTAATGGGTTGCTCCAAACCATTAACTATCTCCTCCAGCGTTTCAGCTAGCCCAGTGTCGTCGAATTCTCGGATCGACACAATCGTAGACCTGGAGGACCTCTTCAGCGACGCAAAGCTCAGATTCTTCGCCAACACCCTTGATAGTAACATTTTCAAAGTGGTGTAGAAGATGCCGGTGTACTGCTCAATCAGCGCAGCTAAATCCGAATGGATGCCAGGAGTGGCCTCGATATTGGCAAATACCCTTCCGAGAACAACTGCAGACGATGTTGCCACGGCCGTTGCCTCAACAGGTGGTGCGGCAAAAGAAAAAGCGCCAACACCGGACGACGATACCAGCATACTCACAGGAGGCATTGTCGCAATGACAGGCTCGTCCTCCTCTTGAGATATCGGAACCTCGTCGACAGGCGAGCTGGCACCCGAAGATGTTTCCTCTTCAAAATCAGCCACTTCCGTGTCGCCACCAGGACCTGACACAGAGCCAAAGGGTGCATCTATACTGCCCTCCCCGAAGAGGTCTTCCCCTGAAAAGAGGACGAAAGGAAGTTAATATCAGCATAATGTTAATTTTCCTAGAAGAAGAGGCGTGAAGACGATATTTACCCATGGCCGACGGCATATATGTCATGTCTGCGGCCTGTACAGCTAAATCATTTCTTAATGATGCTAAGCAAGCTGTTATACCTGGAGAAAGGGGTCTGCTAACTGATGCTGGCAAATAGTCTTCCAGGTCCTCGTCAAAATCCAACCGAGGCTCATCGGCTGGAATCTCGCTGGGTGCACTGACAGGCACGGCAGGGGTCTCTCCCGATGCCGATCCACATAAAGATATACTCAGCCCCGAAGGCGACCTCGTTCCACTACCTGAAGCAGTAGCAGCGACGACGGCCTCCAGCAGAGATTCTCCCACACTACCAGCCGGAACTGTAGAGGGTCCCTCTCTAAAAGGCGAGTAACCTCCCATCCAAGAATCATCCCCAACATGGGAAGATGTAGGCTCAGATCTAGGAGCCTCAATACCAGGAATCCGGAGAGGGCGATTAACCATCTTCTTCTTCCTCTTGCGAGGGAAAGTCTCCTTCGGAGTAGGAGCCTTTCGCTTCCCGGAGATTACCAAAGGCCCTGCGGGCAAAGGTACTTCACCCCTCGATACCGCCAACAGAGGCTCATCTGGAGTGACGGACTCCTAACCCTTGTCGGAAGAAACCGAGGGGACTTCCACTCTTCCCCCAGACTTGGAAGAGGGCACCCTAAAACTTCTATACATATCAAAATTACGATGGAAGGTGTTCGTTGCCACATAGAATTGGGCATACGAGTGCAGGATGTGCAGCTCCGTGGAGAGTGTAATGACCGGCACGGTAAAAATTACTCCAGTATAACCCATGAGTAAATATCGCCATCCTCTAGCTCCATCAATGAGTCCACCCCTGGACCGGAAGCTGGTGACGGCGTTGCCCACGTGCAACTAATCATACCCAAACTGCCTGGCAAACCGACTAGGCAGGTAGGGCTCCAAGAAGCAATGGTCTTCACTCCTATACAGTAAATAGGAAGGTCTAATGCAGACCAACCAATTAAAAGCTTCAGGAGAAAGATTGGTCTTCTCCCTGCCTGAATCCTCAAGCCTAATCCCCGATTGATTGCGATGTACAGAGGGGACAGTGCAGAAGAGCTTTCAGCTGTGACTGAAGCCCAGTACCCGCCGACAGTCTAGAACCGTGGCCACATTCCAGGAAGATTTCTGGTAGTTCAACAAGAAACTCGCCCCCGAACTACTGCCGGAGCCGGGAGACATAACCCTGGGGTTATGAAGAATTAACCATCCCATCAGATACATGTATAGTAATTCTACCCTGGGAAAGCTATCATGCCGAGTTTCATCGGCGAGCAGCCCATCAGTCATGGTCCTCAGGCCAGCTTGAATGCGACACACCATGGCAGGGAGCAAGCCCAGTCTTGCCCCAAACACCATACGCACTGCAGGCCATAGCGTGTTGAGGTGAATACGGTCCGCAGATGCGATGCCGGATACCACCAGTCGGCACAGCCATACGAAGAGAAAGCCAGCCAGTTGAGCTTCCCTGGACAGAGGCCTGCGGCAGCGCCTCAAATAACTATAGGCTTTAGTGCCTACAGGATACTGTCATATCCCTTCATCAAGGATCAGGTCCGGAGCCCCAGCGTCTACCATGAAATTGTCGACTACCTGAGCATTAAGCTCGCTTAGAGGATTCACAGGCAGATCCTTACCCTCCAATACCTTCTCCGGCTTAGCATTCCGGGACCGGTGAAAGAAGAGGTAGGACGTCCATTTATTGATGTGAGCCAAATCTGAGGGCTCACCATAAAAATCGATACAAGCGAGGTAGTGACACATCATCTCCTGGTACACCTCCACTACCCGAGGGTCTGAATCCCCCAGCTCCCGGTTCGTAGGAACATACTCTTCATACGGAGTATCCCCCATCGGCAGTCTCGAGATCTCTGCCATCTCATGAAGGGTCAATCCTAACTCCCCCAGTGGAGTGGCAAAAGTCCCGGTGAGTGAAATATATCGCTCCATTAGTGCCAAAAACAGGTTGGGGTTAGGAGGTAACCCAACACTGGTGGCACTCACAGCTGCAAACAGACCAATGTTCTCCAACTCGGTCTAAAAATACTTCAGGGCCCAATCAACTAAGCGAGCCCATTGAAGGTTTGTAGGGGTGATCCACCCACCGCACCGAGGGTTCACCTTGGGGTATACTCCCCCGTGCCCCATAAAATTATTGTAAAAGGTCGATAATTGGACCGGCTGGATCACTAAGCTATCTTCACTCAGGATACTGCCCGGGTACAGTCCCCTGAACATCGTCATATTGCCGGAAGGGCGGCTGACAAACGACCCTTGGTCATCTCCTTTCAGATAAAATATCTTTTCCGGCCTGCCGTAAAGATCAGGAGTCAGCGTCCACGACATCCTCCTGTGATGTGTGGCATGGAAGAACGCCGAGATGGGATAGTCTCTCGGCATCTTGGGCAGATACAAAACCAAGCTCTCGGCAGGGAAAACTCAGAGTTCTTTCTTGGGCTTCATCTGGGACTGCTTGTCAAACATGTCCCCGAAGAGGAAAGCCGGCTTTAGGTACTGGTCCCCGTCTATATACGTCAGGGGCTCTCCGTTGATCAAGTTCAGCAGCGTTCGCTCGCCCTGAGCCGATATCAGAATTTCCCTTCCCTCGGGATACTGGGGCCCAGAGATAGGAAATTTCACGTGTGACAGATCCTCCAGATAGTTGGACTGCAGCATCCCGGTGGCAGAACCCATCACATCGGCTAGCGGAGACACATACAAGTTAACTGCAAGAGTGTAAGAAAAACACGTCAGTTCCTATAACAAGATATTACAGATCTTGCAGCATACACCAAAATCAACAGTCCGTGCTTTACGCCAAGACCGTAAAAAACTTGACCGTTACGCTGGAATCCATTTCCTAAAGCGTAAAAGTTCAAGGCTGACAGTATACAGTCTGTACTTAACGCCAGACTGATAAAGTTGAGGTATTACGTCAGAATCTTTATCTAGGAGCATAACACTCAAATTATATATGCCAACTTTCGACAGTCAAAGCTTTTACGCCAGACTGCGAAAATATGGAGTTTTTGCGCTGACACATTAGAAATGTGGGCGTAAAAGATGAAACGTCTCTGTGCATCATCTTCCTCAAAGAGGCTATCAGCACAGAAGACGACCTAGCGCGGTCACGTACAACGTGTGCGAAGGATTTTTAGTTGTTCTTTTTCGTCCCAAAAGCTCTACCTTTAAGGCCGGGTGCACTGCTCGTCGGCGGGATACTTCGCTCAGAGTGAAGTTCGTCTTGCCCGACCGAAGACGCTCTCACTTGAGCAGAAGAACGAGAAGAAGAATCAACCTTCTTTCCCTTAGTGGAGGAGGATTGTTTCGTGGCCATTACTGGAAACTTTGAAATCTTGGAGAAGAAACGAAGGAGAACTCGAACAGTCGAAGGCTTTCTTTCGCAGAAGACGGATGAAAAGTTTTTCTCTCAGAAACTTAGGGTATACATAGAGTTCGGATGGACTCCTCGAATCCTGAACCAAATCTACTAATTAATATCTGGTTATGATTAGGGACTACGTCAGCTTATTACTCAGAGAAGGCGGACATTCAGCGAATTTGAAAAGTTTTTGCGCAAAGAAGATTCGTAGTTTTTACGCTAAGGAGCTTTCTACGCTCGACAGCTACAGATCTACGATTTTATGCTCACAGGCTATAAGTCTATAGTTTTACGCCCAGATGCCTTTGTGCTCGGTAGCTTTTACGCTCGAGAAGCTACAAACCTACGACTTCACGCTCAGCAGCTACAAATCTATGATCTCACGCTCGATGACGTTTAGTTTACGCTCAGAGGCAATAGATCCACAATTTTACGCTCGAAAGATTTTCTTTTCACAGGCTACAAATCTACAGTTCTGCGCCAAGGAGCTTTCTACGCTCGATGGCTACAAATCTACGGTTTTACGTTCACAGGCTATAAGTCTATGGTTTTACGCCCTGATGCCTTTGTGCTTGGTAGCTTTTATGCTCGAGAGGCTACAAACCTACGACTTCATACTCAGGAACTACAAGTCTATGATTTCACGCTCGGTGGCATTTAGTTTACGCTCAGAGGCTGCAAACGTATGATTTCACGCTCTATGACTTTCTGCACATCTGAAAGATGTGCAGGCCAGTACATCTGAAAAATTCTTAAGATGGTCAATTGCAGGAGTTCACACAAAAGATACTCCTTCTTGACCTCAAGATACCCCAAGTACCCGAAGCATACAGAGTTCAAACATTAAAAATTACTCTTCTCCTTGGGTCGATTGGAAGCTCCTCCAGACTCCAGTCTGAATATTTTATCTACAAGTTCAAGATGGCAACTTATTTTGACAGCCATTTCTCGTCCTGTTCCAAGGGACTTTCGAGAAATCATTCTTAAAGATGATGTCTGAACAAAAATTTTGTTTATCAGAAGTAACAGTTCAGAATTCTACGCGGTTCCTCATTCCTAAACAGAAGGACAGTTCGAGCACTCGACTGCTAAAGCGGCTTTCTGCGTATCCTTAGTTATGCGTAAAAGACAGGACAGGACCTAGCACTCTTTCTACACAGAGTCGGCTAAAGAATCAGACGTGTCGAAGCTACACATATTCAGACTTCACAGCAAAGTATGGCAACATAATCATATACAAAGAAGAAAGAAGATCTTATTAAAATTAAAAGCATGATTACATGAGGGAAATTCAGTCTACAAGGGTTTTCTTCATTTTTCATGACTACATATGAGGGGAATCCCGTCTACAAAGGGCTTCCTCATCGTCGTCTGAAGATCGCGCCCAGAATCTGTTCTGCCAAGTTCTCGCATGGGTGGCATTCTTCATCCATCTTCTCCAGTAGTCAGTCAGTAGCCGCAAACTGACTAACATATTGGTCAACGGCGGGAGGATACAAAACTGGGCATAGACCCATCCTCCAACAGAAGAAAAGTAGAGTAAATCTGCTTTCCTACAGACAATGTCGTGACAGATTGAGTTAAGATATTTCACCCAACTCAATCTCGGACAGAGCTAGTCTATCTGCTCTCGTCCACGGAGGTAACGGGAGAAGGCACCACTTGCAAGCTGCATGGCAAAATGCGAGCCTTCCTCTCTCCCGAAGAACCACCATACAAAGTTGCTGATTATCCCGAGCAAAGGAGGCTATGATATCCTTCAATGATCCATCGTTGCAGAGGACATTTGCTCGAAGACGCCATCTTTTTCGGCTCCTTACATGCTAGAAGAACATGATCTCCTTCTTCCTCAAGTCGACCCGACGAACTCCGGCCATCATCTCGGTGTGGTGAAGGAAGTGTGGGAAGAACAGGAAAACTCCTCAGCCTTTTTATAGGCGAAAGAGATCATACCGATCCCCAATAACTCCGCCATAAAGTCAGCCATGAAAGAACGTGTCAGGCTTGACCGTTTCAGGCTCCATTCAGAGCGTTTCGAGTTACGAGGAACGATTCATGCTTCATTCAAAGTATTTTAAATTACGAGGAATTTAAAAGCTTTGAAGGGGGTCTTGTAGAAGCATGAAAAATATGCTGGATAGCTATACGCAGCATGTTGATGCAGGACAGCATAAACAGAGGACCTCAGAGCCATCAAATGTGCAACAGAGCCTTTCCGCTGAGCACAGCGTAAAATATAGGCTCAAAGACCTTCTGCGTAATGCAGTATGTCTAGGCTGCTTCAGCGTAAACAGGGTGCTTCATCGCCTTTATGGCGTAAAACTCATCCGCTTTCAATGCAGCATTGAAGTGTACGAGGAATGCTTAGTGTTCTTCGAAATAAACCTGTCAGATCATGCAATGAACCTGACGTCTGGACTCCTGACAGAGAGTACTGAACGACTACCCAGGCGACGGGTATAATGATGGTGCGACACTGCAACCCAGGCTGTCATTTACTGCCATTTCCTTTGCGTAAACCACTTTTACACATACGAAGGAATACGCTGCCTAGTTTTACACAGGTAGATGTGAGCTGTTTATGCTCCGCAGAAGATGAACAGCCTGCCACGTCAAAAGTTGTACTTCGTACAGGGCTCGAGGCACGTCTCGGCATTTAATGCGCAGAGCGGTGATAGTTTCTCGAGGCACGTCTCTGCATTTAAAGCGCCGAATACTGACAGATGCCCAAGGCACGTCTCTGCACCTGATGCATAGAAGGGTGGCAGGCATTCAAAATACGCCTCTGCATTTAATGTACAGGATAATGGCGGATCTCCGCATTTAATGCAGAAGATTTGATTAAATATCACCGAACCGTCATTTAGTGACATCCCCTTTGCGTAAACTACTCTTACGCATGTAAGGGAATACGCTGCCCAGTTTTATACAGGCAGACGTGAGCTTCTTACGCTCCACAGAAGGCAAACAGACCGCCACGGTAGCAGTTACTCTTCGTACAGAGTTTGAAGCATGTATCTGCATTTAATGCACAGAATGATGGCAAATCTTAAAGACAAGCCTCTGCATTTAATGTACAGGATGGGGGCAGATCTCTGCATTTAATGCAAGAGATTTGATTATATCTTCAAGAGCCATAATTTCGGCTAAAATGTCCACATCGTCTCGGCTTCTACGCCTGCTCGGCTTCTATGCCCACCCGGCCTCTATGACCACTCGGCTTCTACGCCTGCTCGACTTCTATGCCCACTCGGCTTCTACGCCTACTCGACTTATGTGCCTACTTGGCTTCTACGCCTACTCGACTTTTATGCCTACTTGGCTTCTATGCCGTGGTGACAGTCATTGGCTTCTACGCCAATCTCTTCTACACAAGGGATAACTACCTACGTGGCTTCTACGTCGTGATCTTCGCAGCAGATATACGCATTCTGTTCCTTAGTTGGACGCTCGTCACATGCTCACTCAAAAGGTCATCTATACGCTGGCATTGGTTATTTTAAACCGTCGTGTAAAAGGGTGCTGTACTTTCCACTACTCGATTTCTACGCCGACTGTGTGGTCACTGTCACTAAAAACTCTATAAATAGAGACCTCTATCAACGAGAAAAAAGGTCAAAGAAATTGGTCGGGAAAATCGATCAAGAAATCCAGTATCAGATCCAACGGTCGCAAAGATCGAAGGTCAAACGGTCAAGAGAGAGAGAAGAATCCAGAGCTCAGGCAAAGAGAAGGGATCGACGACTTTGGCATCGAGCATCCACCCTCTTTAGCAACCTTCGAAGCTGCTTTCTGTCTTCCATGGCACTTCTTCAACATCGTGTGGTCCAAGGGCTAAAGTGATCGACTGCAGATCAGATACCTATAGTAATATTTACCCAGATTAAATAAATTGTACTTAGACATCCTCGTATAGGATTAAATTGTACAATCTTGTTTGTAAACATAAAAGAAGGGCAGGTTTTTGTATAAGACCTCATTTTCCACATATCATCTTTTTCGTTTATTATCCGAAACATATGCAGCCAGTACAGCTAAATTATTTCTTAATGATGCTAAGCGAGCTGTCATACCTGGAGAGGAGGGTGCACCAAATAACGACTGAGGGTAGTCATCCAAGTCTTCACCCAGATCCAATCGAGGTTCATCAGGTAGAATCTCGCTGGGTATACTTACAGACGCGGCAGGGGTTTCTCTCGTTGCTGATCTGGATAAAGATATCCTTATTTGGCTCGGCCTCGAAGGCGATCTCGTACCACTACCTGAAGCGGTAGTAGTGACAGCAGCCTCGAGCAAAGATTCTCTGGCACTGCCAGCCAGAACTGTGGAGGTTCCCTCTCTAAAAGGCGAGGAACCTCTAATCAGAGGATCGTCCCCAACAGGGGAAACAACAGGCTCATTTCTAGGAGCCTCATGACTGGAAGTCCTGTCAGGATCACCAACAGTCTTCTTTTTCTTGCGAGGGGAAGTCTCCTTCAGAACAGGAGCTCTTCGCTTACCAGAGATAACCAGAGGCCCTGTAGGTGGAGGTATTTCGCCTCTCAGTACTGCCAACAAAGGCTCATCTGGATTGACAAAATCCTCACCCTCGTCAGAGGAAACTTATGGGACTTCGTCTCTTCCCGCTGACTTAGAAGAGGGCATCCTAAAACTTCCACGCATATCAAAATCACGATGGAAGGTATTGGTTGCCACATAAAACTGGGCATACGAATAGAGGATGCGTAACTCCATGGAGAGTAAAGTCGCGGGCACAGTAAAAGCTGCTCCAGTACAACCCATTATGAAGTATCGCCATCCTCTCGCTCCATCAATAAGTCCACCCCTGGACTTGAAGCTAGTGACGACATTGCCCATGTGCAATTGGTCATACCCAAACTGCCTGGCGAACCGACTAGGCAGGTAGGACTCCAAGAAGTATTGGTCCTCACTTCTGTACAATAAATAGGAAGGTCTAATGCATACCAACCAATTAAAAGCTTCAGGAGAAAGAATGGTCTTCCCTTCACCTGGGTCCTGAAGCCTGCTCCCCTGTTGATTGAGATGTACAGAGGGGACGGTACAGAAGAGCTTCCAGCTGTGAGCAAAATTTAGTGCCCGTCGACAGTCTAAAACTGTGGTCACGTTCCAGGTGGAATTCTTGTAATTCAACAAGAAATTACTCCCCGAACTACTGCCAGGGCCGGGAGACATCACCCTGGGATTATGGAGAATTAACCATCCCATCAAATACAGGAATGGTAATTCTACTCTAGGAAAGCTGTCATGCCGTATTTCATCGGCAAGCAGCCCATCAATAATGACCCTCAGGCCAGCTTGTATGCGGCATACCATGGCAGGGAGCAAGCCCAGTCTTGCCCCGAACACCAGACGTACTGCAGGCCATAAGGTATTGCGGTAAATACGATCCGCAGATGCAATGCCTGGTACTACCAATCGGCGCAGCCATACAGAGAGAAAGCCAGCAAGTTGAGCTTCTCGTGACAGAGGCCTGCGACAATGCCTCAAATAACTGTAGGCTTTAGTACCCGCAGAATATTTCCCTATCCCTTCATCAAGAATTTGATCTGAAGCCCCAGCGTCTTCAATAAGGTCATCGACTACTTGAGCACTAAGTACGCTCAGAAAGCTCAAAGGCCTATCCCTGCTATCCACGACTTTGTCTGACTTAGCAGTCCAGGCCTGATAGAAGAAGAGGTAGGACGCCCATTTGTTGGTATAAGCCAAATCAGAGGACTCATTATAGAAGGCGGTGCACGCTAAATAGTGACACATCAGCTCCTGGTACACTGCCACTACCCGAGGGTCTGTATCCCCCAGCTCTCAGTTTATGGGAACATACTCTTCATAAGGAGTATCCCCCATTGGCAGTTTTGAAATCTCTGCCATTTCGTGAAGGGCCAAGCCCAACTCCCCCAGTAGAGTGGCGAAAGTCCCAGTGAGCGAGATATATCGCTCCATCAAGGCCAAAAATAGGTTAGGGTTGAGAGGTAGCCCAACACTGGTAGCACTCACAGCCGCGTACAGACCAATGCTCTCCAGCTCAGTCTGAAAATGCTTCAAGGCCCAGTTAGCTAAACGAGTCCATCGAAGATTTGTAGGGGTAACCCACCCATTGGTCCGAGGATTAACCTTGGGGTATACTCCTCCATGCCCCATAAAGTCATTGCAGAAAGTCGGTAATTACTGGTTGGAGCAGTGAAGTATCTTCACTCAGGACACTGCCCGGATACAATCCCCTGAACGATATGATCGGGCCGGAAGCGCGGCTTATAAATGACCCTTGGTCGGATCCTTTCTGGTAAAATATCTTCTCCGGGTGGCCGTGAAGATTGGGAGTCAGGGTCCACGATATCCTCCTGGGATGCGTGGCATGGAAGAATGCCGAGATAGGGTAATCTCTCAGCATCTTGGGCAGATACAGGACCAGGCCCCTGTAACACCCTGTTCCGTTCTAGCGGACTGCCGTCTCAAACGGCAAAATTGCAACTGTCCCGACCCGCTTTGCCTCAAACAAGAAGCAAATGATATCCAGACTTGTCCCTACAGGAAATCAGCTTAGGCTATCAGAGGCTCGCTTGACGTATCGCTCTACCGAGGCAAATCATCGCTAAGGTGGGTGGCTACGGTGAACTTGTCTTTGCTTAGCCAGCACACATAAAATCTGGAATGTTCATGCTAGTCGCTAGGTGAATCACCCCATGTATGCTAATAAATCCAACGCACCTAGCTAAGGGAATAATCCCAACTTGTATTTCTATGCTAGAACATGGAAAATGAAATACTGCTTATATATGTTCAGACCCTCGCATGCTAAGTCCCTAACGGTTTTATCTCTTGGCTTACCTTCGGGCCCGAGCAAACGTGTTGCTTATGTTCCTTAGAACGCATGCTTGTCTGCTTGTACGTTGCCTTGACCCAATACTTGTAACATAAGCCAGGCCAACACCCTGTTATACAGGATATTGTTCAAAACGTCTAAGAGAATGGAAAACAGGCAATGCATCTTGTCTTGTACTATTGTTGCCTCAACAACATGCATCTTGTCTTGTACTCTTGTCTTGTACGCTTGTTGCCCCAACCATGTAAATGGATAACTTACCTGAGACGCCGTTCGATCACGGACAACTTGTGCACAGGGATGGTCTAGCGGGCGATGCTAGGGCACTGGCATCGTCCCGGTCTGGGCGAGACCAATTGTTTTAGTCTCTTGTTCTTGGCGAAATGGTTTGCAGCACCTCTTATACTTTCATTGCACACCATTCTCGTCAAAGACTATACCGTCCATTATGGCATACGCCAGTGATTGCCTTGTACTTAACTTATTGCATGCTTGCTGGTAAAAACAAAAAGATAACAAGTCATCCTCGCTTAGCGGCTATCCGCGTGCGAGATATTGTATCGCATGAAACAAATAAACTGAACAGCTGAACAATCTTGAAATAAATACTTGTGTTTGCATATGCTATGCCTCCTGAATGCTTATACTTGCCCATGCTTAAATTAACAATTGGACAGGGAAGGGGAAATGGTAAGTGGTAAGTATCGCCGTGTTTCCTCACACATCGCACGGCGCACTGCCCCACACGTTAGGCTATTCAATATTTGCATGAAACTGATCCTAAGGCAACTAGAAAGATAACTTAATAGTTGTGCACGAAACTTATATTACGTGTTTGGATTTGTCGAGAGGGCGAGTAGCTTCCCCACTAGTGCATTCAATGTACTGATAATCCACCAGTTTGTATGCAGGGTGCGGGAGAACCTCGTTCAGTGCGGATGCCTCCAATGTCCGTGCTTAGGCGTGGAGATCACTCCGAAGCAACGGTATGTCCGGAACTGAAGCACATATACAATACATAATGTTGGAACTTGCCTGAACATCGCCTGTACAAATCATTCTACAGTTGTACCCACTTGGCACGCTTTTACTGTTTCAGAGAGAGAGGCTTGAGCGACTTATAATCTCGGCTATACGCCGCCTGTAACACTTGTTTATATCAATAAAGAGTTGCTTTAGTTCAAACTTGTGTTTTAATGCTTCCGTTATAATATTGTCGACTCAGTGAACCTGTTACCGATCGCCTATGCGTTCATGACTTCGCTGCACTCGGACAATCTGTGCGACTCTGTGGCTTAGAACTCTTGCCGCCAGCCAATGAACCATAGCCTTGCACGGGCGTGGATCACGCTCGTGCAGCATCACGCCCAGATGGGTCAAGCGATCGTTTCGCGGGAGCGCTGGCGAGGGTAATTCCCGCCTAGCGGGAACGGCTGATTTGCCTGCGGGAGATCGGGGCATGACATATTGGTATCAGAGCCTGGCTTCTACGCCTTTGGAATTCATTTCGAATATCTCTGTTTTGAAAGCTCGTTCGTGGGTTATGTGCACGCTCTCTCTCAATGCCTCGATGGAATGTTCCAACAATAAGTCTAAATACTTTCAAAATGCGTTTTGAATGATATGCTTGCTTGTATGCTGCTGTGTTGCGAGTGGCCTTTGTGCCAACCTGTGCGAACCCTTGAGTGTATCGCAGTAGCTTGTCCGATTTCACTAACTCTAAGTTTGGTTGAATGCATCTATTCGAGGGACGCCTTGAACTAGTGCACCATACAAGACTTAAGAAAAGGTGAAACTCGAGAGCTGAGACTTCGCTATCACTAAACTGGTTGACGTGTTCACGCTAGAGGGGCCCTTCGAAAGTGCGCACGATCCAGTCTAAGCGATATGCTGATTTCGACGCTTGTGCAAGTGAATATCCAAATGAACAAGTACAATGACTTGTCTAGGATTGCCTTAACCCTAGATTACTGCTTGTCCTCAGTAAGTCTCGAGGATGAGACTTTTTCTGAGTTGGGTAGGATGTAACACCCAGTTCCGTTCTAGCGGACTGCCATCTCAAACGGCAAAAGTATAACTGTCCTGACCCGCTTTGCCTCAAACGAGAAGCAAAGGATTGCCAGACTTGTCCCTACAGGAATTCAGCTTAGGCTTTCAGAGTCTCACTTGACGTATCGCTCTACCGAGGCGAATTATCGCTAAGGTGGGTGGCTACGGTGAACTTGTCTTTGCTTAGCCAGCACACATAAAATCTGGAATGTTCATGCTAGTCGCTAGGTGAATCACCCCCTGCATGCTAATAAATCCAACGCACCTAGCTAAGTGAATAATCCTAACTTGTATTGCTATGCTAGAACATGGAAAATAAAATACTGCTTATATATGTTCAGACCCTCGCATGCTAAGTCCCTAACGGTTTTATCTCTCGGTTTACCTTCGGGCCCGAGCAAACTTGTTGCTTATATTCCTTAGAATGCATGCTTGTCTGCTTGTACGTTGCCTTGACTCAATACTTGTAACATAAGCCAGGCCAACACCCTGTTATACAAGATATTGTTCAAAACGTCTAAGAGAATGGAAAACAGGCAATGCATCTTGTCTTGTACTATTGTTGCCTCAACAACATGCCTCTTGTCTTGTACTCTTGTCTTGTACTCTTGTCTTGTACGCTTGTTGCCCCAACCATGTAAATGGATAACTTACCTGAGACGCCGTTCGATCTCGGACAACTTGTGCACAAGGATGGTCTAGCGGGCGATGCTGGGGCACTGGCATCGTCCCGGTCCGGGCGAGACCAATTATTTTAGTCTCTTGTTCTTGGCGGAATGGTTTGCAGCGCCTCTTGTACTTTCGTTGCACACCATTCTCGTCAAAGACTATACCGTCCATTATGGCATACGCCAGTGATCGCCTTATACTTAACTTGTTGCATGCTTGCTGGTAAAAACAAAAAGATAACAAGTCATCCTCACTTAGCGGCTATCCCCGTGCGAGATATTGTATCGCATGAAAGAAATAAACTGAACACCTGAACGATCTTGAAATAAATACTTGTGTTTGCATATGCTATGCCTCCTGAATGCTTATACTTGCCCGTGCTTAAATTAACAATGTTTGCCTTGGACAGGGAAGGGGAAATAGTAAGTGTTAAGTATCACCGTGTTTCCTCACACATCGCATGGTGCACTGCCCCACACGTTAGGCTATTCAATATTTGCATGAAACTGATCCTAAGGCAACTAGAAAGACAACTTAATAGTTGTGCACGAAACTTATATTACGTGTTTGGATTTGTCGAGCGGGCGAGTAGCTTCCCCACCAGTGCATTCAATGTACTGATAATCCACCAGTTTGTATGCAGGGTGCGGGAGAACCTCGTTCGGTGCGGATGTCTCCAACGTGCGTGCTTAGGCGTGGAGATCACTCTGAAGCAATAGTGCGTCTGAAACTGAAGCACATATACAAGACATAATGTTGGAACTTGCCTGAACATCGTCTGTACAAATTATTCTACAGTTGTAGCCACTTGGCACGCTTTTACTGTTTCAGAGAGAGAGGCTTGAGCGACTTGTAATCTCGGCTATACGCCGCCTGTAACACTTGTTTATATCAATAAAGAGTTGCTTAACTTCAAACTTGTGTTTTAATGCTTCCGTTATAATATTGTCGACTCAGTGAACCTGTTACTGATCGCCTATGCGTTCATGACTCCGCTGCACTCGAACAATCTGTGCGACTCTGTAGCTTAGAACTCTTGCCGCCAGCAAATAAACCATGGCCTTGCACTGGCGTGGATCACGCTCGTGCGACATCATGCCCGGATGGGTCAAGCGATCATTCTGCGGGAGCGCTGGCGAGGGTGATTCCCGCCTAGCGGGAACGGCCGATTTGCCTGTGGGAGATCGGGGCGTGACAGCCCCCGGCAGGAAAAACCCAATTTTCTTTCTTGGGCTTCGTCTGGGATTGTTTGTCAATCATATCCCGGAAGAGAAAAGCCGATTTTATGTATTGTGCCCCGTCTATATACGCCAGGGGCTCTCCGTTGATCATGCTCAACAACATTCGCTCTCCTTGAGACGATATCAGGATTTCCCTTCCTTCAGGATATTGGGGTCCAGAAATAGGAAATGTCACATGGGACAAATCCTCCAGGTAATTGGAATGCAGCATCCCAGCAGCAGAATCCATCACCTCAGCCAACGGAGATACATGCAAGTTAACTACAAAGTACAAGAAAAACACGTCAGTTTCTATACTAGACCTCACAATCTTGCAGCTTATGCCAAAGAGCAACAGTCTGTGCTTTTACGCCAAAACTGTAAAAACTTGAGTTTTTACGCTGGAATCTCATTCTGAGGCGTAAAATTCAAGATTGGCAGTATACACAAAAATCTGACAATCTGTGTTTTATGCCAGATTGCCAAAGTTTGAGTTATTACGCTGAATTTTCATCCAGAGCGTAACACTCAAAGTTTGTAGTATACGCCAAATTTTGACAGTCAAAGCTTTTACGCCAGACTGCAAAAATATGGAGTTTTTACGCTGACACATTAGAAATATGGGCATAAAAAGATAAAATATCTCTGTGCATCATCTTCCTCGAGGAGGCTATCAGCACAGAAGATGACATAGCGCATTCACGTACAACGTGTGCGAAGGGTTTTCTTCGTTCTTGTCATCCCAAAAGCTTTACCTATAACGCCCGGTGCACAGCTCATCGGTGGGACACTTCGTTCAGAGCGAGGTTCGCCCTGCCCGATGGGAGTCGCTCTTGCTTGGGCAGAGGAGCGAGAAGAGGAGGCAACCTTCTTTCCCTTAGAGGAGGAGATTGGTTTTGGTGCCATTGCTAAAAAACTCAGAATGCTCAGAGAAGAAACGAAGGAGAATACTCAAAGAGACGAAGGTTTTCTTTTGCAAAAGACAGGTGAAGAGTCTTCTCTCTGAAAGCTTTGGGATATTTATAGAGTTCAGATGGACTCCTCAAATCCCTAACCAAATCCAATATTTAATATTTTGGTTATGATTGGGGACTACGTCAGCCTATTACTCAGGGAAGGCGAACAGTCAGCGAATTCAAAAAGTTTTCGTGCAGAGCAGATTCGTGATTTTACGCCAAGGAGCTTTTACGCTCGGGAAGCTACAAATCTATGGTTTTACGCTCAGAGGCTATAAGTCTATGGTTTTACGCCCGGATGCTTTTACGCTCGGTAGCTTTTACGCTCGAGAGGCTACAAACCTACGACTTCACGCTCAGAAGCTACAAATCTATGATTTCACGCTTAGAAGCTTTTTTCGCTCAGAGGCAACAAATCTACGACTTCACGCTCGAAAGTTTTCTTTTCAGAGGCTATAAATCTACAGTTCTACGTCAGGATGCTCTTATGCTCAGCAGCTTTTACGCTCGAGAGGCTACAAACTTACGATTTTACGCTCATCTACACTACGGATCTATGACTTTCCGTATATCCTAAAAATACGCAGGCCAGAGTATGCGTATATCTGAACAATTCTCATGATGGCAAACTACAAGGGTTTACGCAGAAGATACTCCTTCTTGGCCTCAAAATATTCCAAGTACCCAAAGTATACAGAGTTCAGCATTGAAAATGACTTCTTCTTGGGTCGACTGGAGGTTCATCCAAAATCCAGTCTGAATATTTTCTCTACAGTTCAAGATGGCGACTCAGTTTTAACAGCCACTTCTCGCCCTATTTCAAGGGATTTTCGAGAAATCATTCTTGAAGATGATGGTCTGAACAAGAATTCTTCTTATCAGAGAAGTGATAAGTTCAGAATTCTACACAATTCCTCGTTCAAAACAGTATAACAGTTCGGATATTCGACTTAAATGGTAAGTAGTTTTCTACGCGTCCTCAGTTACGCGTAAAAGACAGGACAGAATTAAATACTCTTTTCTTTAGAGTCAGCATAAAGTTATTTTGACGTGTCAAAGCTACACAGATCCAGACTTCATCACAGCAAAAAAATATGGCAAATCATCAGATGCCCAAAAGAAGACAATTTTATTAAATTATGATTACATATGAGGGAAATCCAGTCTACAAAGGATTTTTTTCATCTTCATGATTACATATGAGGGAAATCTCGTCTACAAAGGATTTCTTATTTTCATTAAAGATCACGCCCAGAATCTGTTCTGTTAGGTTCTCGCATTGGGGGAGATCTTTATCCGTCTTCTACAGCAGTTCATCGACTTCCATAGTCGATGAACAAGAAAATGATTAATGGCGGAAGGATACACAATTGGGCCTGTATAAATTATTCAAGAGCCCATCCTCCATACTCCATGACAGATTGAGTTGAGGTGTTAGACCCAACTCAGTACTGGAAGACAGGGCTAGTTTGTCTGCCCTCATCCACGAACAACGGGAGAAAATACAGCTTGCAAGCTGTGTAGTCTAATGTGACCCTTCCTCTCTCCTGGACGAATCGCCATATGAAGTTGCTGATTATCCCGAGCAAAGGAAGCTATGATATCCTTCAATGATACATTGTTGCAGAGGACATTTGCTCGAAGATGCCTTCTTTTTGGGCTCCTTACATGCTGGAAGTACATAATCTTCTTCTTCCTCAAGTCGACCCGACGAACTCCGGAAATCATCTCAGTGTGGTGAAGGAAATATGGGAAGAACAAGTTAGCTCCTCAGCCCTTTTATAGGCAAAAGAGAATACACCAAATCCCAACAAATCCCCAAAAATCTGCCAATAAATCAGCCTTGAGGAACGAGTCAGATTTGACCGTTTCATGCTTCATTCAAAGTGTTTCAAATTACGAGGAATTTAAAAACTTTGAAGGGGGTCTTGTAGAAGCATAAAAAATACGTTGTAGAGTTATACACAGTATTTCAGTGCTGGGCGACGTAAAACATGACTTCAGAGCCATCGGCGTACAAATAGAGCTTTATCGCTAGTACAACGTAAAATATAAGCTCCAGGACAATCCGCGTAATGCATTATTTCTAGGCTGCTTCAGCGTAAAAGGGTTGTTACATCGCCACTTTGGCGTAAAACATACTCGCTTTTAATGCGGTGGGAAGTTGTACGGGGAACGTTTCGTATTCCTGGAATGAATCTGTCAGATCATGCAGTGAACCTGACTCCTGACAATGAGTACTGCACAGCTATCCAGACGACGGCTGTAATGATGGTGCGGCACAGAGACCCAAACCGTCGTTTAGTGACGTTCCCCTGATACAAAAGTGTTTTTACGCATACAAGGAAATACGCTGCCTAGTTTTACACAGGCAGATGTGAGCTTTTACGCTCAGCAGAAGACAAAACGAACTGCCACGTCAAAAGCTGCTCTTCGTACAGAGCTCGAGGCACGTCTCTGCATTTAATGCTCAGAATGGTTGCAGATCTTCGTATAGAGCTCGAGACATGTCTCTGCATTTAATGCTCAGAATAGTGGCAGATCTCTGCATTAAATGCACGAGATTTGGTTATATTTTCAAAGACTAGGCGACCCATAATTACGGCTAATACATCCACATCATCACCTCTGCATATTACGCCATCAGGCTATTTTCAGCTATAGAAGCACGTTGTACGCTACCTCCTTGAAATACGCCTTCAGGCTATTTTCAGCTATAAAGAGCACGTTGTACGCTATCTCCTTGAAATACGCCAACTCAGGCTATATTTGCATTTGTGCGTGATAAAGTTATTTTGTCCAGAATACGCTCAAGGCCTCAGTCAAAGAAGGAGGATCAGCTATCTTTTATGCTAGCTACCTATCCACGCAGCATCAGGCCTCTATGCCTATTTGGCTTCTACGCCAACCTGACAACTATTTGGCTTCTACGTCATGGTGACAGTTATTGGCTTCTACGCCAACCTTTTCTACGCAAGGGGCAGTTACCTACGTGGCTCGCATGCCGTGATCTTCTCAACAGTTATACACATTATCTCATGATAGGACACGTGTCACACGCTTATTCAGAAGATCATCTATACGTGGGTGGCAGTTATTATAACTGCCACGTAAAAAGTGCCATACTCTCCACTATCCGGCTTCTATGCCGACTGGACGGTTACTGTCACTAAAACCCTATAAATAAAGACCTCTATTGACAGAGGTCCAGGGTCGAAGAAAAGGTCAGAAAAAGTTCAAAGAAATCAAAGAACAGAGAGAGAAGAGTTCAGACAGAGAGTAGCGATCGACGATTTTGGCATCGAGCATCCACTCCCTCTTACAATCTTTGAAGCATCTCCTTCTTCTACAGCACTTCTTCATCATCGTGTGGTCTAAGGGACAAAGTTATCGACTTTAGATCAGACTCCTATAGCAATATTTACCCAGATTAAAATTTGTACTTAAAATCCTCGTATAGGATTAATAGTACTTCTTGTTTGTAAACCTAAGAAAGGGTTTTGTATAAACCTAGTTTTATTTTTTCTATTTATTATCAAACAGTGATGAGCTCCATGCGTCGGGCTGTGTCATGACCCGCACCCGATATAGGGGCACGAGTACGTGGGTATATCCAGCCTACGTCGCAGCATCGGCAGTAGAACGCTATCTAGGTCTCAATACTACTAAACATAACCCATGACCTGTCAATGATCTCAACTCCATAGGGAGGACAATGAATAATACATTGATCAACAATTCATAATATATACTCAATCATAATAACTATAGGAATAAATGGCATGATGAGATATAAAGATAAAGAGTACTAACATAAGTCAAACACAATAACAAAATATAGCACAAGTCTAGAGTCTAGCTGACCCACATAAATAGTCTCATCAAAAGTCTCATCATAATACAGTTTAAGTCTCAAATTTAGAACAAATGATGCATAGATATAACTGTCTAAATAACTGCAGGTGGTGTCTCCTCTAAGGGTAGGGACTCCTCTAAGATCTCTGGTATGTAATCTTCCTCTACACCTGGCCCATAGTGTGTAGGACAGAAGTCCTCAAGATCCTCTGCAAAAATATTATCCAGTCAGGATTGGAGCGAAGTACAAACACTAAACAACAATTTTATTTATATTGACAAAAACTATAATACAGTATAAAGAAATACAAGATGAAGATTACTGGAAATAAGGAATACTTGAGAATATGAATCAACAATAGTATAAACTAGCAATGAACAAAAATATAAGTGAATGCTAGAACAAGTGAACTAGAATACAGAAATAGAATATCTAACTAAGTATTTAAAATATCAGTCTATTATGTGATCAGCTTGGGACAAGATCAGGCTTGTTATATATGATTGGCTATGATACATGTGAGGTCAGGCTAACCATCTGGTTAGCTATGATACGAGCAATAGTCAGGTTAATCATATATAACAGGCTATGAGGCATGTAAATGGTTAGGCTACACCCAACGTGATATGTGGGGCGAGCTATAATGCATGTAAAGTGGGGTATGATAACATAATATGCTAATATTTCCCCGTTCCCAGCTTGCACGACGAATTCCAATCACGACTCCTCGTGACAGTTATCGATGATGCTAACTCGTGTATCCATAGTGTCAGAATCAAGTATGCTATACAACTAGAATCATAGAGATGATCAACATAATAAAAACTTTCAGAGAATGTACTCGCCTGTGGTCCTGAGCTGGAAATACCAATATCCTGCTCCCGAAGTCTCGTACGAACGATCCAACGGTCATATATATAATATAATAATAACATTAGTCGTTACACTAGTACGCACATAAACACAATTTTACTGCACTTAGAAACTAACGCAAGTAGGGGTGACAACTGGTAAACTAGTAGGGTCAAGTATGCACGTCTAAAATGCACAGGTGGCATATCCTCGAATCGTGCACAGCAAGACAATTAACTAACACTAACACATGTCTAAATCTCCAATTTTTGTGTAACACTAACACATGGCCTAGCTAGTAGGTTAGGGTATACAAGGCAGTCAACTAACACCTATGGTCATACAATAATATATAACACTAATAAACAAATTCCCATAAAGTATATATATATATATTAAACCTAAATACTATTCACGCATGCATACACATATACACACTAGTTATTAGGGTTTACTAATACAGTGTCATACAACACACAACATGAAGAAAATAGGCAAGTTCAAACCTTGGTGTGCACATGACCGAGGAGGGGGTGACGCTCGTCCGCGGCCCGTGGAGGTCGACCTCGGGCGATGGTGCTCCGGTCAACAGTGGTAGCATGTGGAAGTCGACAGAGAAGTCGGGGTCGGGGTGATCGGAGATGATCGATGAGGGTGGTGGCTATGTGGCCGAGGCTATGGTGGTCGTGGGAGAAGGTTGAGGAAGTCGGAGACGGGGGAGAGGCGGTGGTTGCTCGGTTATGGAGGGAAGTCATGGGGGTCCGGCGGAGGAAAAGAGGAGTCGAGGAAAAGTCGAGAAAGTCGGGGTACGATCGACTCGGCGATCGATCCGGCGGTTGGAGGTCGGGGTAATAAAAGTGGTGATGGTGATGATGAGATCGGGGATGGTGATGGAATGGAGATGGTCGAGACGGTCGACTGCTTGGGACGATGATGGTGGTGGTGCTATTGAAGGCGGTGGTTGCAGCATGGCGGTGAGGGTGGCTTGCTGTGGAGGGGTCGTCCGGCGGTATAGGTCAGGGTGATGAAGAATGGTGCTCCGGCGGTGAAGGATCGGTCGTGGGTGGCCGCGAGGATTCGGGGAAGTGACAGAGGCTGCTGGTGATCTTCGCTGCTCGAGGCGACGGTCGGGAAGGTGGTGCTCCGGTAGAGTGACCGGAGGGGAGAAAAAAATAGTGATGGGGAGTTAGGGTTTCGGTTTGTATAGTATATAGATGTTGATGAAAAATGGAGGAGGAAGAGTGTTTATATTGGAGAGAGAAAAGGGTGATAATATTCTTGGGATTAGGGCCGGCCATGCCTCCTAGGGATGGGGATGGTTTATACATGAAGGAAATGAATGGCTAGGATAGTGTATGTTTGAATGGAGGGCTAGGATGGTGAGATAGAAAAGTTAGAGTGTTGTACACTCCAAAATAGGGTAAAATTTATGTCAAATATGGGGGGAGTGTTTCTTCATGGCTTGGGTCCAATGGGATATGGATAGCTCATTGTATTTTTGCATAAAAGTTCCTAATAATTGAAAAATTGCACAAATAGTAGAATTTGGGATTGAATGAGAAAAAATACCATGTTTGGTGTGATGTAGTGGATAAAAAGGGTGTGTGGTGTTTAGTATGAACCTTGAGGGTGTGAGTGGAGATTTGGGTTGGTGTTGGGTCTAGTTTTGGGTTGGGTTGGATACTTACACCAATTTAATTAAAATTAGTGTAAATGGTGTTCTTAAATTAATTGGAAGTGCATAGGATTAAAATTAGGTGGGACACGTGTCATGGACGTAGAGGACTCAGAATAGAATATTGTCATAATTTGGGTTGCATAAAATAGGTCGAGGTTGAGTCTCCAATTTTGATTGGAACGGATAAAGATACAAAGTTGAATTTATTTGGATTCAAAAAAATAAATGTTAGTAACGAATATTGTGCGACTAAAATGACGCACAAGAGAGCGTATTTATGAGTTACACAAAGGTCAGAATGGAAGACTGGCACGTCTAGGACAAGGGTGTAAAATTTGTTGGAAGGTAAAAGCTAGTGTAGCGCTCCAAATATCGAAGCAACGGTAAGGTACAATAATTGAATAAAATCACAGTAGTGAAATATATTTCCAATAATTAATTTCGAATAATACTAATTAAAATTCATAATCCTATAATTTGGTCAGGGATTCATCTAGTGGGTTTCTAGGTCTAGTCCACTAACCCATGCATTAATGAACACTATATAATATGTATATATATACAGATATCATACAATTATTTAAAAATAAAATACGCACAATACTTATAATAAATAAAAAGATAAAAATACCCTTATTTTAGAATATGGTAGTGACAAGTCTACCCTCCTTAAAAAAATTTGTCCTCAAAATTGAATTAAACTAGCACAAGAACATACAATCGGACAAAGAATTATACCTCAAACTTATGCTCTGATGCTCAAATATTTACACAGGTTTGTACTGTACTAGACCCACACTCTCAACTATGGCATCAACTCAATTATCCCCAAATACCCTGATACATGTGATGCTCTCAACACACTGATACACTCAATACTATGATATGCATCACCTGGACACACCTTCATCCTCTCACATACACTTAACTCTGGCACATTCACTCATTAATTTCTATCCCTATACACTGATACCCATATCAACTAATTACTAGTCCACAAGATATCCATGGATACATCCACATTGCACACAGTTGTCTATTGATATTAAATCTGATACCAAGAACCTTTAACACAAACATAGGTTTAATGATGCATCTAAAGTTTGATACCCCTATCCCTTTGGTACACTGTTTCTACTACAAGCACACCCACTGCTAGCTCTTTTACCTACTGTAATTGCTTATACTAGTTGTTCTTATCACTCAAGTACACACCAAGTGCAACACACTACACTAAGTACTACTCCCTCTAATACAACTCTAGATGGACACCCAAGTCAGTTTGCAGTGCCATCTCAGGCATGCTCAAGCCAACAGATCCTTACACATACACATCATCCACTCATATACTGATATACACTTCTTACCCCAATCTATCTAAGTATACCTATATATATATATATATATATATATATATATATATATATATATATATATATATATACTCATAGATTACACACAAATACACCAATTGTCTACACGCCTCAACTATGTACTAAAATTTGCACTGCCTGGATTACTTGCACTATTACTTCCAATGATTTTCTATCCATATTAACTGATACACAAATCAAATATTATCATACGAGGTACTAACTGTTACTAGCACATTTCTCAACTAATCCTTGATATAGAAACACTAGCACTCTTGGTATAGTAACACTAGCTTCATCATTAGATTACCTTATCACACTGACACTCATCACCCACTGTGCATCCTGCACACAATTTCTAGACACTCTTCCATCTATTGCTTCAGGTGATACATCCATCACTAGTCATATACCGGTACACTCATATCTACTCACATCAAGGCCCTACTTTTATCTGTAACACAAGTCTTACTACTTAGCATAATGTATTCTTATTCCCTCACACTCTCCTATACACTTATGGGTACCCTCCTACTATGGCATACTCACTAATACCCTTTATGCACATACATTTATTTACTTTTGACACACCCAAGTATCAACCACTAAATTGAATATTATGCTCCATTAATTTTAATATAATTTCTCCTTGGAACTTGATTGTTTACATGGATCACCCAACTACATGAATTCATGACTATCCATGACTGGCATGCTGACTCTGATACTAACTCCTGGAACCATCACTGATACTCTTTACTCCCCCTTGTACCTGTAGTACCAATACTAACTATAATGGCACCTATCATAGAGCTATTCCTACAAGGTACTATGCTACAGGTTATCTCTAGATTGATGCCTATTGCTTACATGCCCAACCAAGAACCACTTACAGACTCACAAACTACACTCCCAACAGTTAATACTGATACTCAAGACACAGACCTAATTACAAGTCACCAATTATCACACTAACAAGGAATCCTAATAGAATGAAGCTCTATAAGAAAATGGACTAAGGACTGAAGGTATCTCTACTGCTATAAAGAAAAATGATGGAACAAAGTCCTATAATAATAGAAGTGGGTAAGTATTGAGATGATACTTTAAGAACCAATTTAAGATACAATCTGATAATCATACTCGTCTGTCCAAAATTATGACACTCAGAATTCTCGCCACACCAGTAAACATAGCTGCGATAAACGATAGATTCCATAACTTTGGTATGCAACTCTATAATTATGTCGTCTAGAATCGTCGCTATGCCAACTAGTATAGCTGCGAGAAGTTCTAAATTTCATAACTAAGATATGTACATCTGAAGTCAGGTTCCTATATTTCTGCCATGCCAGCTAATATGGCTGCGATGAACTCTATGCTCCATAACTAAAGCAGACGTTTCATCTTTCTCACTGTCCTCATCAATATATGTCATCAGATGATATCGTAATTTTAGTCCATAAAATTTATTTCGATATGAAATCAAACTCAACAACGACACCAAAAATTAAATTTAACAACTGATCAACAAGAACCAAATTCAATAATAACAAATAAGAACGGATGAACCTTCTAGCCCATCACCTGCAGTATCGGTCTCCTCGACTGTCATCGTAAATGCCCAGCCCTACTGGGACAGCTCCCTCTGCGGGTACTGAGCAATATGTGGTTCCATAGATGGCCTAACTTGACCTCTTTGATTTGGAGCTGCGCGCTGGCCGGGAAAATAAGGAGCTCGAAGATACTCCCTCACTCGATGTCCCGCAGTGCTACAGTACAAACAAAGTCCTAGCCTCACCCTACAACTCTTCCGAAGGTGACCTGGCTTCTTACAGAAATAACAAGCCTGATGGGTCTACCTCGAAGGCTGCTGCTGATCCTGCGATCTGGTCTTCGGCGGTATCCTGAAGACGGATCAAAACTAGAAGAAGTTATTAAGGCACAATGATGCGATATCATCAAGGAAGGACAAAATATTCAAAGAAACAGTATTCAGAAAGAATAGGGATAACAAGATCAATAGATTGGAAATGTTCCTAGTTGTGATTGAGTATTCGCTCTCATCCTAGTATACTATATCCTAGATCTTATCATAAGCACGTAGTAATACAACTAAGACATTGCACCACCACGATATCGTACTACTTGCGAAGCCTGACCTGCATGGGCCACCACTAAAAATGTGTCATGACCCGCACCCGATATAGGGGCACGAGTACGCGGGTACGTCCAACCTACGCCACAGCATTAGCGGTAGAACAATGTCTAGGTCTAAAAACTACTAAACATAACTCACGACCTGTCAATGATCTCAACTCCATAGGGAGGACAATGAATAATACATTGATCAACAATTCATAATATATACTCAATCACAATAACTATAGGAATAAATGGCACGATAAGATATAAAGATAAAAAGTACTGACATAAGTCAAACACAATAACAAAATATAGCACAAGTCTAGAGTCTAGCTGACCCACATAAATAGTCTCATCAAAAGTCTCATCATAGTACAGTACAAGTCTCAAATTTAGAACAAATGATGCATAGATATAACCGTCTAAATAACTACAAGTGGTGTCTCCTTTAAGGGTAGGGACTCCTCTAAGATCTCAGGTATGTAATCTCCCTCTACACCTGGCCCATAGTGTGTAAGAAAGAAGTCCTCAAGATCCTCTAAAAAATATTATCCAGTCAGGATTGGAGCAAAGTACAAGCACTAAATAGCAGTTTCATTTATATTGACAAAAACTATAATACAGTGTAAAGAAATACAAGATAAAGAATACTGGAAATAAGGAATACTTGAGAATATGAAGCAGCAATAGTATAAACTAGCAATAAACAAAAATATAAGTGAATGCTAGAACAAGTGAACTGGAATACAGAAATAGAATATCTAACTAAGTGTTTGAAATATCAGTCTATTATGTGATTGGCTTGGGACAAGATCAGGCTTGTTATATATGATTGGCTATGATACATGTGAGGTCAGGCTAACCATCTGGTTAGCTATGATGCAAGCAATAGTTATGCTAATCATATATAACATGCTATGAGACATGTAAATGGTCAGACTACACCTAACATGATGTGTGGGGTGAGCTATGATGCATGTAGAGTGGGGTATGATCACATAATCTGCTAATATTTTCCCGTCCCCAGCTAACACGACTGATTCCAATCATGACTCCTCGTGACAGGTATCGATGATGCTAACTCGTGTATCCATAGTGTCAGAGTCAAGTATGCTATACAACTAGAATCATAGAGATAATCACCATAATAAAAACTTTCAGAGAATATACTCGCCTGTGGTCCTGAGCTGGCAATACCAATATCCTGCTCCCGAAGTATCGTACAAACGATCCAATGGTCCTATATATATAATATAATAATAATAACATCAGTCGTTACACTAGTACGCACATAAACACAATTTTACTGCACTAAGAAACTAACACAAGTAGGGGTGATAACTGGTCAACTAGCAGGGTCAAGTGTGCATGTCTAAAATGCACAGGTGGCATGTCCTCGAATACCGTGCATAACAAGACAATTAACTAACACATGTCTAAATCTCCAATTCTCTTGTAACACTAACACAGGGCCTAGCTAGTAGGTTAGGGTATATAAGGCAGTCAACTAACACCTATAGTCATACAATAATATATAACACTAATAAACAAATTCCTATGAAGTATATCTATATTAAAACTAAATACTATTCATACATGCACACACATATACACACTAGTTATTAGGGTTTACCAACATAGTGTCATGCAACACACAACATGAAGGAAAGAGGCAAGTTCAAACCTTGGTGTGTACGTGACCGAGGAGGGGGTGACGCTTGTCTACGGTCCGTGGAGGTCGATCTCCGATGATGGTGCTCTGGTCAATAGTGGTAGCAGGTGGAAGTCGACGGTGAAGTCGGAGTCATGGTAATCGGAGATGATCGATGAGGGTGGTGTGTGGCCGGGGCTGTGGTGGTCGTGGGAGAAGGTTGAGGAAGTCGGAGACGGGGGAGAGGCGGTGGTTGCTCGGTGATGGAGGAAAGTCGTGGGGGTCCGGCGGAGGAAAAGAAGAGTCAGGGAAAAGTCGAGGAAGTCGGGGTATGGTCGACTCGGTGATCGATCCGACGGTTGGAGGTCGGGGTGATGACAGTGGTGATGGTGATGATGAGATCGGGGATGGTGATGGAATGGAGATGGTCGAGGCGGTCGACTGCTCGGGACGATGATGGTGGTTGTGTTGTTGAAGGTGATGGTTACAGTGTGACGGTGAGGGTGGCTTGCTGTGGCGGGGTCGTCCGGTGGTGTAGGTTGGGGTGATGAAGAATGGTGCTCCGACGGTGAGGGATCGGTCGTGGGTGGCCGCGAGGAGTCAGAAAAGTGTCAGAGGCTGCTGGTGATCGTCGCTGCTCAGGGCGACGGCCGGGAAGGTGGAGCTCTGACGTGGTGACCGGAGGGGAGAAGAAAATGGTGATGGGGAGTTAGGGTTTCGGTTTGTATAGTATGTAGATGTTGATGAAAAATGGAGGAGGAAGATTGTTTATATAGGAGAGAGAAAAGGGTGATGATATTCTTGGGATTAGGGCCGACCATGCCTCCTAGGGATGGGGATGGTGTCTACATGAAGGAAATAAATGGCTAGGATAATGTATGTAATTTGAATGGAGGGCTAGGATGGTGAGATAGAAAAGTTAGATTGTTGTACACTCCAAAATAGGGTAAAATTTATGTATGATCAGTCAAAGCGGGGGGGAGTGTTTTTTTATGGCTTGGGTCCAATGGGAGGTGGACACCTCATTGTAGTTTTGCATAAAAGTCCCTAACAATTAGAAAATTGCACAAACAGTAGAATTTAGGATTGAATGAGGAAAAATACCATGTTTGGTGTGATATAGTGGATAAAAAGGGTATGTGGTGTTTAGTATAAACCTTGAGGGTGTGAGTGGGGATTTGGGTCAGAGTTGGGTCTAGTTTTGGGTTAGGTTGGGTCCTTACACCAATTTAATTAAAATTAGTGTAAATGGTATTATTAAATTAATTGAAAGTGCATAGGATTAAAATTAGGTGGGACACAAGAGTCATGGATGTAGAGGACTCAGAATAGAATATTTTCATAATTTGGGTTGCACAAAATGGGCCGAGGTTGTGTCTCCAATTTCGATTGGAACGGACAAAGATGCAAAGTTGGATTTATTTGGATCTAAAAAAAATAAACGTTTGTAACGAATATTGTGCGACTAAAATAACGCACAAGAGAGCGTATTTATGAGTTACACAAAAGTCAGAATGGAAGACTGACACGTCTAGGACAAGGCTGTAAAATTTGTTGGAAGGTAAAAGCTAGTGTAGCGCTCCAAATATCGAAGCAACGGTAAGGTACAATAATTGAATAAAATCACAGTAGTAAAATATATTCCCCAATAATTAATCCCTAATAATACTAATTAAAATCCATAATCCTATAATTTGGTCAGGAATTCATCTAGTAGGTTTCTAGGTCTAGTCCACTAACCCATGCATTAATGAACACTATAATATATATATATATATATATATATATATATATATATATATATATATATATATATATATATATATATATATATATATATATATATATATATATATATACACACACACACACACACATATATCATGCAATTATTTAAAAATAAAATACCCACAATACTTATAATAAATAAAAAGATAAAACACTCTTATTTTAGAATGTGGTAGTGACAGGCTGCAGCAAGGACGTCCGTGAATGAAATAGGTACAACAGAGTCGATTAATCTCTATAGCTCAAATCTAAGTACGTCAAAGAACTTCTCTGCCTTTTCTTCTTCTGTCGGGAGCCGTGTAGGGTCGAACAGTTGAATCAAGCATGATGCAAGTCAAAAAAATTATTCGAGTCCGATATAGAGGTCAAGAACGTGTCAACATGTGGATGAGATCCTATAAATTATCCTACCTAATTTTTAGGCTTGCTCGGTTCCTTAGTTGAAACCAAAGCAATATATTCGTAGACCTGCATGGGCCACCACAAAAACTATGTCACGCCCCAGTCCCAAAATACTGAGGGACTAGCCACGTGGCAATGGCCAGCAACACAACTCCAATGGGCAAACCCAATTTAATGGACCCGTTAAAGTGCACTTAAGCCGTAAAAAATATAAATGCAAGTCTCCATCTATCTCAATATAATTCTAATCTCATCCACAGAAAGTAAACACAATTCAATATGATAGACCAGTCAAGATAATAGATAAAAAAATAGTCCATCAACAAGTCCAAATCAGTAGTATCTCGGGGAACAACCCGACAAAATAAGAAAAGAGAATAACACCAATACATATGTCCATAAATCCAGATATGAAATAACACTAAGCATAAATAACTGAGTAAGTAACTGAATACTCAGGAGAAATCCTCTGACACAACCTCGTCCTCTGGTGTCAATACTGCTCCAGCGTCATCTTATGTCCTGTATATCTCAGGGTAATCCTCATTTGTTGTAACTGGGAACATAATCCGGATCCAGGTCATCAGGGGACATAGCAAGGTACAAGAAACACTCTGGCCAAATAAAATACAGTAAATAAAAATAAATCCTCAGGGCAAGCTATGTAACTATCTAAGTGAAATACAAATGAGAGCATCACTAGTACTCAGGCTGAGACCACTACAAGCTCTATGTCGGGGAGCTCATAGCAGCAAGTAATATCAAGACTCCGGTATATGTGCCAAAGATCTGAGACATAGTCTAAGGCACCTCTAGTAGTATAGTATATATATAAATAATTAGCCTGTAGCATGTGTATCTCTTCCCACCTAATGTAACCTTACGTCTCATGTCCATAACATGCAAGATCATGACCTCTAGCTAGTACAACGAGTCATAATGATATCTCTATATATGCAAGTCTCAAATCACGAATCATGTAAGCATATACAGAATCACCATGAATAACTCCAGAAAGATTCTGTCACATAAGATAGTGTCAAGTGTCCTATGGTATTTCGTACTTGGTAAAGCAAGCACGCAAAGAATAAGATCATGGAATCAACTCTCTAAATAACGTTACACGACTCCGCGTACGGCGTCGACACGCGAATCTTGTTCGAACACTAAGTAACGTCTCATGGTCCTAGGTTGAATAGGTACATCACATAAGTATATATATAGAAAGAACAAAAGCAAATAATATAACAGGATCTCTGCAGGTTTGGCAAGGTACACTTGCCTGGATTCTAAACTTTGTCAACTTCTCCTGTAAAAGTGGAATCTCCAAGTACGCCTTCTGATGCTGAAACAAACATTACCATTGCTTTCAGAGTACTTAAAATAGCAAGGATTGATTACCAATAAGTCCAATTTGGATACAGGGGTAGAATTGACAGTTTTGGGTCAAAACAGGGTCCATGTGGCCCACTTCACATCAAAAAATATGACAAAGATAAAGTTCTCCAAATTTATCAAACTTAGTTTCTACGAGTCCAGAACGATGATACGAACCCAACGGAACATCCAGAACTAGATTTCGATGAGCCGGTCACGAAATCACCCGTCAAGTAGAACCGTGGAGCCCACAAAACGGTATTTTGTCAACGTTCTCAGAATCGAACCAAACTTGGGTCACATGACCAGCATAATGTTGCGAATCCGATGGCGTAAGTTTTATTGCAAAACGACAAGCACACACAAAATTATGACAAGTGTCAGAACAGACTGATACGGTATTTTGTGATGGATACGCGTTAATTTCGGTGTGCACGCACATCTAAATCAAGTTTCACAAAATTCTACACGTTCGTGTTAATGATACGCACCTTTCAGTAAAATCCTCACACGACGAAGTTGCCTCGTTTAGCTGAACATACCCCGTATCGAGAAATTTTGGGTTTTATGAAAATAAGTTTTTGACAGATTTCAACGCTGAATAATCAGCAGATAAATCAACAATAAAATAAACTAATTGAAGAGATTAAAACTCGTTTATGTTGTCTAAATTACTATTTAAGTAAAATTTTAAAATATTAACTAGGATGGAAGAAAATTAAACACGAACATGGGAGGTTGGAACAGTTTATGAACTGTTCTGGAACAGGTTTTTAGCCAACTTTGAGTCAATTTTTCTCTCAAAGCAGGACTCCAAAATTTATTCTACTTGGAAGCAGTCGTAAAGGATTATGTCATGAACATACCGGAGAAGACGGATCAAAAACTGGTTATATAACGACGTAGAGATCGCACCGCGAAGAGGTATTGTTGTTGCTGCTACTGATGCTTTCGCGTGGGTGGCTCAAGCGCGCGGCAGCGGTTGAAGTCGTCGACGGTGGCACTGGTTTGGTTGTCTGGAGGTGGGGCTCGGTCTGGGGAGGTCTTTATATATAGGGTGAAGGGGAGGGAGTTTTGGAATGGGAAACGAGAAGGGTCGCGGCCGATTTTGAGAGAGGAAAGTAGCAGTTGGGGGTTTAAAGGAGAGGAAGGGGTCGGGGCTGTGTCAGTTGCTGTAGCGGGGGTTACAACAACTGGGGTTCAGGTTTGGGTGCGGGTCACGGGTGCTGGGGTTTAGGGTTTGGGATCCGGGTTTGGGGTTTAGGATTCGGGTTTGGTTTATTATTAATATTATCACACTCACACACACACACACACACACACACACACACACATATATATATATATATAGGTTTGAACCCCAAATAATTTCCAGGAAAATCTACAATACTTTAATAATAGTTGTAAGCCAAAAAATATATTTTTTGTACAATATTTATAATTAATTAAATACACATAATTATCTGTCCAAGAATTTATATTATTCTAATTAGCTAAAATTAATGAAAAATTCTTCCTTGATCTCGATAAATTTATAATACCAATAATAAAAATAATAAAATCTAAAAATAGGGGATTTACAATATATTGGAAGGATACCTGCATATGTTATATATGTCCTTTATGGCTTGGCTAGTGACCTTCATATAGAAAGGGATCTCTTTGAGATTGTGTATTTAAGTAGGCAGCGGACGGCCACCTTGCCTCGGGCATGAGTGTATGCATTAATGGAATAACGAGATTCGGATTGTGGCATAGTTCGATAGGTTTTGTGCTTTATCCTTGCGATTCGAGTAGCCTGTTGCAGGCTTAGTTGCTTGTACAAATAGGAGATTGCATGCTAGTGTATTTTTATGGTTTTAATTCTTAACCTATTTTACTGCTTTCCATACGTGTCATGCTAGGATATGAAATTGATCTAAGTAATAACTAGCAGGACTACCATGTAATAACTGCTTGTATTTACTATCTGCTTAGTGTTGGTTTAGGAGGGTAGGTTTCCCCGATCACCAGTACAGCTATGTACTGACCCACATTTGTGGGCATTATTTCCAGGTACGTAGGTGTAGTGGCTCAACTTGGATATACGAGACATGATGTATGGAATAATAAGTACTTTTATGGGCAAGAGAAAGAGCAAGAGTGTCATAAGCCTTCGTGGTATCTTCATTTGGACCCTTTGAGAGCTTCTTTACGTATACTCTGATGTGATCTTGTTTGTAACAATACTTGGTTTTTGCCATAATTTGGTCGTTTCGATGATAACCATGACGTTTGACGTCATTTTCTTGTGCGAGCGCAACTCTAGGCTCGTACAGCATCATGTTCCAATGAGAACGATCATCCTGCGAGAGCATTGGTGTGGTGATCTCACGTCCAGCGGGGACGATCAAATTTGTGGAAAATTGTGGCATGACATCTGACCCCATTGGTTTTGCATGGCCATATCTTGTTGGAGAACCAGCGGATCTTTACTACCTTCCGTTGGATGGTGACCATCCGGAGCACCAGACTACCTGAGTGGGTTTCTTCTTCACTCACCTACTAGTATATATACATTATTCTTTTGTGGCGTTTATCCTCCGAGCACGCGTTTAGCTCATGTTTTAGACTTGATATATAGCCTACGGGTATGATATAATTAGCGTATTCTAGACTATAGCTAGAGATAATCTTGTATGACTATGACTCTTGCTAGTTTTTTATTTTGTACAAGTAGCTTCATGGTCATCTGTGTAAACATAGTTTGGGACGTTGTACTATCTTATGTCTGACGATCATATATCTTGTATGTTGATCTGTTTGCTTGTGATTGAGACACTAGGATTGCTTGACCAAGAATTGATTATTGGCTTGTAGTATTAACCCCACATGTCTTATACAATCATGACCGTATCTCGGGGTACTGGAGTACTCTGGTATACGTAGCAGGTTTTCCTGCCCCCACTCTTCAGTATTTTGGTTTTCGGGCGTGGCAGATTGTCTTGATCATGCCGTAGTTCAAAAGTTATGGGATCATTCGACTTTTGGCTCACAATGAACCCTTAAGATTGAGCTTCTGGCTTAACATAGTATGTGACTTGACATCCCTAATGTAAGTGATGTGTATCCCTAGCAAATAACAGGATTATCTCTCTAAGATGAACTTCTGGTTCTCTAAGATGAACTTCTGGTTTTTAGTTTCAAAGATATTTCTTATTTTACCCGTTCAGAGTTTTAATATGATATTCATTTGTCCTTATATCCTTAAAATTTAGTAATTTTTTTTTGGAATTATGAGAGTTTACATTTGTTGGATAAAATGTGCTCTGCCATGGCCTTTAATAAATATGAGCAATATCATCTATTGTGGATACTACGTTCGATCTAGTATTATTGTAGAGAAAATGATCATATTCTTAAGGATAGTGTGTATAACAACATTGTAAAGTTTTAATTAAAATATGTCTATAGAACTTTAGGTCTATGTAGAACAATCAGACATCTGTAGTCACCCTACAGATTGGATATACTTATGGCACAAAAATTTTAATTATTTCTAATTTATATGAGGTTGCAACTTTAAAATATACACAACTATGAAATATCAACATTCAGGTTGGTGTTTGCAAGTTATTTAGACATAGAACTTTAGGTCTATGATAGTTTGTAGGACAACTAGACATCAACACCTTTTATGTTTTTGTCAATTCTAAAGTATAATCAACCATATGTTGTGATTATCAAATTTTAGCCTTTCGGGGGCTGAAAACCCGTTGCGACTTATAAAAGTTAGCTCATGGATGACTTTCCCCCGGGCATGGAGATATTGTTTGGGTAAAGGGAAGCACAAGCAAGATGCACCTTTTCCTATACCGACTTATGATGGTTAGACTGCTTACGTTGGACAGTGTTGAGTTATAGGGGACTTATTTAGTCCCACAACGGATAGAAAATAAGGAGGAGGCTAGCCTTCTCTTATATATATGTACCCCCTTTCTTAGAAATAAATCAATCAAGTCTTTTCTACATGATATCAGAGCCAAATCTCTAAATCTTTCCTCCGTACAAAAAAAAAATCTTTCCTCTCTCTCCCCCCATGTCTCTCACCCGACCCCCCCACCCCACGCCTCCCTCTATGAGTGGATGGCCCCCTCTTCTATGCCTCCCTCTATGAGTGGACGACCCCCTCCTATGCCTCCCTATGTGAGTGGAAGGCCTCCTCCTACACCTCCTTCTTTGAGTGGAAGGCACCCCCAACTTATGCCTCCCTCTGTGAGTGGCAGGCCCCCCACCCCACCCTGGGGTGCCGTCGACGTCCCTTGCAGGTGTCATCAAACCCGTCGGAATGTAGGGTACATTGCTCATCATACGCTGGCGTAGGCGAGTTCTACCCATCGTGCACCTCTCCTGCTGCATGAACTTGGAGGTGTATAGATAGATGGAGAAAGTTGTGATCACGTGCAGGCGCACGGCCCATGTTTAAGTTGCGTTTAATCTCGTTCATGTACAATTATGAAGATGTGAACACATGTGACTAGTCAGGAGCTGAAGGAGATACTCGAAGGAATGGCTAGGGTATTTCAGACAAAATTAGAGGAGACCTCATCTAGTAGGGCAGTCATGCCCATACTAAAATTTGTCGTAGGTGATGAAGAAGATAGATTTACTACCCAATGATATCAAATTTAATGTAACGACCCGTTCCATTCAAGCGGACAGCCAATTCAAACGACGCAAGTACAACGACCCAACCCGTTTTGGTCGACGAGAAGACTCGTTTAAGGCAAAGGATTTTCAGACTTAACCCTTCAGAAGTTCGTACTTAGACTTTTAAAGGCTCACTCGGAGTATCGCTCGACCGAGGCAAATCATCGCTAAGGTGGGTGGCTACGATGAACTTGCCTTTGCTCGGCCAGCACACTTAAAATATGGATGATACATGCTAGTCGTTAGGTGAATCACCCCCTGCATGCTAATAAAGAATATAACGCACCTAGCTAAGGAAATAATCCCAACTTGTATTGCTTGTGTTAGAACATGAAAATAAAACTTTGCTTATAAATAGATCCTCGCATGATACCTTTGTCTTGTGCAAGTAGACCCCGCTATGCCTCGAGTAGATCATCGTGTACTCTTCGTAGTGCATTGTTCACTTGTTTACACTGCACGTCCCTAGATTATATCGCTCGGTATGTCCCTTTACGGTTTCACTCATCGCTTACCCTTAGACCCGTGCCAAACATAAATGCTTATATTTTCATAAAAATGCATGCTTGCCTACTTATATGTTAACATGTACTATTGCCTCGATCCAATATTTGCCATAATAAAACTTGTGCCACAATCAAGTAACACTATCGTGTATCGTGCATGCATCTAGTTAACCAGACGACTATCAAATAATTATTCTGTACAATATTAACCTGCAAGTATCTAGGTCGCCAAGGCAGACCCCAAACTAGGGGAATACATTAAGTCAAGTTTAACTCTGAATGAGAATCATGTTAAGTAAAGCATAAAAATCATAGCTCATGGATCAATGTTCGTTTAGAAAATTGAATCAAGAATTATCATGTCATGTTGTGTATCTGGAATGACCCAAGACTTGCATGGTTATAGACAACTTGTGCACGAGGTATCTGATTCCTCGGACGATCAGTGGGGCACCGGGATCGTACCGGCCTAGGAGGAATGATGGTGTATTGTAGGGTAAAGTCGGTTATGGTATGCGACACCATCTTTGGTCGGACAATACACAGTATTCGGGTCTTGGTAGGGCATACTACATTGGACTAGCCATCTACCCATGATAGTCACTTGTATCAGCGGAACGACGTGCAATGGCTCTTCGGTATCATCTGTTCGCCTGTGAGTTGGTCATTTTGTATCAAGCATTATACCCTGTTCTGTTATGAGACTATAAATTTGTCCTTTATGGCTAAGCCAGTGACGTTATGTTCATATAGATAAGTCATCCTCGCTTAGTGGCAATCCGCGTGCGAGTCATTGTATCGCATCCAATAATCTGAAATACCTGAACAATTATGAGTATAAGACATCTATACATAACTGAGCAACCTGAGTAATCCATTAAATACTTGAACATCTTATGCAAACACCTGATAATCTGTATAATCGTGCACCCGAAACATAACCTCGCTCATGACACTTGTGTTTGCATATGCTATTTACCCCTGGATTTCATAATAAATGCTTGTGCTTGATTTAACTTGATTTTCCTTAGACAGGGAAGGACGGATGGTAAGTTGGTAAGTCTCATCGTATTCCTTTATATCGTATAACACACTGCCACATGAGTTAGGCTTTTCATAATTGCCATAAAACTAATCCTAAGGCAAGAATAGAAAGATAACTTAATGGTTGGTGCACGGAACCTATATAACGTGTTTGGATTTGTCGAGTGGGCGAGAAGCCTCCCCACTAGTGCATTTATGTACTGATAACCCACCAGATTGTTTGCAGAGTGCGAAAGAACCTCGTTCGGTGTGGATGCCTCCTTCGTGCATGCTAAGGGGTAGAGTTCACTCTGGAGTCTTGGAGCATTGCGTCCGAAACTGAAGCACATATACTGGACATAATATTGGAATATCGCCTATGTATTATTCCAATAAATGTAGCCACTTGGCATGCTTTTACTATTTCAGAGAGATAGGCTTGAGCAACTTGTAATCTAGGTCCAGCGCCGCCTGCAACACTTGTTCAATATCAATCAAGAGCTTGTTTTATTTTTATACTTGTGTTATTCAATGCTTCCGCTATTGATGACTTTATGAACTTGTTACCAATCGTCTATGTGTTCCTTATTCCGCTGCACTCGGATAATCTGTGCGACTTTGTGGCTTAGACCTCTTACTGCCTGTTCGGATCATGGTCTTGCTCGGGCGTGGCTTACGCTCGTGCGACATCGCGCCCAAATGGGTCAAGCGATCATCCCGTGGGAGCGTTGGCACGGTGATTCGCGCCTAACGGGGACGGTCGATTACCTACGGGAGATCGGGACGTGACACTTAAGGGGACGATAAACTACCTGAGTTGGTCTAGGAGAGCATTATTGAACCTTCGGACCAAGAAAATTAAAAAATATGTGAAGGAATATACACCGAGCTAGAGGATAAGACAAGTGCTGAGTGAAGCACATGGAGTTACCTTAATTCTTTAAAAGTTTCTTGGCTGTTGACTTCTGTGTCTCCATCCATAGTTGGGATGGTGGAGTCAATCTGCAGTGCAACTGATGTTTGAAAGATATTGGGTGGGATATACTCTGGAGCTGGGAGAATCATGATGATGATAGAAGTTGAGAAAAAGATTGATGCTACTATACATAGGGAGAATATAGTACTTCAGTATGCAGCAGAGCTACATCACTTATGGATGGACTTGGATGACTATGGTCCGCTATTATTGCAAAATTCGACAGATGTTCTCCTTGGGAAATAGTACCTTGAGCATACGCGTGCGGCTCATTTTCTCAAGGGTCTGAACCTGCTATTTGAAGCTAGGATGGTAGCAATGTGTCATCTGCCATCTTTTTCATCCCTGGATGAAGTTGTTGCATCGGTGGAGTAAGAGAAGATCAGACAAAAGATGATGAAAGGCAAGACCTCACCGTCTGTCCACTCGGTATTGGTGATTCATAGTGCTCCCATCAGCGATGACAGGGAGTGCTATAATTGCGGGAAGAAAGGGCACCTCAGCTACAACTGCCCTCAACCCCGTAATTTTGATCGTGGTCGATGAGGCAGAGGACAGAGAGGTGGACGTGTAGGTCAAGGAGGCAAGGGACGTGGAGGCCGGGGAGTTGCTCACCTAGTTGTGGCAGAGGAGACCACTACCAAAATGACTGGGACTGAGATGACAGAGCTCTAGGAGCTACATTCGTTCAAGCTTCAGATTAAGAGTTCTAAGGACAAGGGACCGACCACTAAGGATTTGGATGACACTACCTACCTTGGTAACTTTATTGGTTACGCTGCTCATATGGGCAAAGGTATCCTGGTTCAGGCACTTACATCCACTAAATCTCATATTGGTTGGATCATAGACTCAGGTGCATTTAGGCATATCATATGTGCATCTAGTGAGTTTGTATTATATTATCCGAGCAAGCATATGCAACCCGAGATAGTTCATACTCCTGATGGGATATCCCAACCCATCAGGGGTTCTGGCTCGGTCTATTGTACTTCATCTGTTACCCTGTCATCTGTATTGCATGTTCCTTCATTTTTGGTTAACTTACTTTTTTTTAGCTCTCTCATTGATCAATTGAATTGTACTGTTCTTTTTGATCGGGATATGTGCTCTTTCCAGGAGAAGGCTATGGGGAAGAGGCTTGGGACTGGCATCAGGCGTGATGGTCTTTGGTACCTGGACAGGGAGGCTACAATGCTCATTGCTACTACTAGTAGAGGGCCAGAGACAAGCAATGCTCCAACAATACAGATTGGGACATTTATCTTTTTATAGTTTAAACAAGTTAGAACCTGAGTTAATGAATAAAGAAGACAAAAAGGTTATTTTGTAATGCTTGTGAACTTGGGAAGCATACACGTTCTACTTATAAAATGGTTGGTCTTCAAAGTTTTGAGCCATTTGTACTTGTTCATTCTGATATTTAGGGACCGTATCCTACTACTTTTATCAGTGGATTCGGATGGTTTGTTACCTTCATTGATTAATACTCACGTATGAACTGGATCTACATGATGAAGCAAAAATATGAGGTGTATAAATATTTTTAAGACTTCTTAACGTATATGAAGATTCTTCGATCAGATAATGGGATCGAGTACACCAACAAGGAGTTTGCTAATTTTATCTCTAGTCAGAAAATTCTACATCAAACTACTTTTCCAGACACTCTTACTCAAAATGGGGTAGCTGAACGCAAGAACATGCATCTAATAGAAGTGGCACGTACTTTAATACTGACAATAAATATAGTAAAATTCTTGTAGAGTGAGGTTGTTATGACAATAGCTTATCTAATTAACATGATGTCGTCAATATTATTAGGAATGAAAATACTATGTGAGATACTCTTGGGCTCTAATATTTTTATTGTTCCTCCCAGATTGGTTGCATATATTTTGTGCGAGATCACAGAATGATAGTGAGCAAGATGGATCTACAAGCAGTTAAATGTATCTTTGTGGGCTACTCACCAAGTCAGAAATGATACAAATATTGGTATCAAAGAAGGCTATTTATCAGTATGGACGTAACCTTCCGGGAGTTTGAACCATTTTATGGAAAAAAGACGGAGTTAAGTTTCTTGTTCGAGGATGGCTCTACTGATGCTAGTAGAGAGGGAGAGAATGAGAGTGGCATCATGGTTGGTATGATTCTATGTCCTTTTGAGTCACTAAGGAGTGATGGTATCTCAGGGAGAGCTGAGAGTATATAGTGAGCATGAGAAGCATGAGCATAAGCAGCATGAGCTTCCTCCTTCTGTCCCTATACCAGTACCCACAAATGGTGATGTCCCAAGTCCCTCTTCTCTAGGACCTTCTTCGACCATTTCACCTGAGTCACCTAGTAACAATTCATCCCCAGATACTTCTAATACTCCTTTCTTGCTTTGTAGAACTTCTAGAGTCAATGCTGGAAAAACTTTAGCTAAGTTTGGCAGTTGGGATACTAACATTGCATATTATATTTTATATGCATCTATTCCACCTGTATATAAGTCCTTCCTTACAGTATTGTATTAGTGCTTGTACCTAACAAATGGCAGGTAACTAAGCAAGATCCTAGGTGGTTGAGTGCTATGTAGGAGGAACTTCAGGCCTTGAAGAAGAACGACACATGGGAGCTGGTACTACTGCCAGCTGAAAAATGTGTTGTTGGATGTAAATGGGTTTATATTTTTAAGCAAACTCCATAGAACAATATTGACAGGTACAAGGCTAGATTGGTTGCTAAAGGCTACAACCAAACTTATGGTATCGACTATGACGGACATTGCTCCAGTAGCAAAGATGAACATTGTGCGAATATTGGTGTCTTGTGTTGCCAACTTCAATTGTCAACTACATCAGTTAGATGTCAAGAACATTTTTTGTATGGGGATCTCCAGGAGGAGGTGTATATGGAGATTCCACGAGGCTTTGCTACTTCAGAAACAACTGGGAATGTATGTAAATTGAAGAAATATTTGTATGGGCTAAAGCAGCCTCCAAGAGCATAGTTTGATAGATTCAAGCTTGCAGTCTATGGTATAGGGTATAGGCAGTGCAATGGAGATCATAATATGTTTTACAGACACTCCAAGACTCGTATCACTATCCTTGTAGTCTATATTAATGATATTGTTATTACTGGAGATGATACTGAGGAGATCCTACGGCTGAAGAAAAAACATGGAGAGAAATTTGAAGTCAAGGATCTAGGAGAGTTGAAGTACTTCCTCTGAATTAAAATTGTAAGGTCACAAAAGGGTATAGTGCTTTCTCAGCGAAAGTATGCTATGGACCTTCTTTTAGAGACATGATGCTGGATTGCATAGTTGCTTCTGTCCTTTTGCTCCTACCGAGAAGAATCATAAGTTGTGTGTCGAGGGTGGTGATCCGGTGAGTAAGAAGCAATATCAAAGATTAGTTTGTCAACTTATATATCTATGCCATACAAGACTTGTTATTACTCAGGCCGTGGGTGTGGTGAGTAGATATATGCATGATCCTAGAGAGCCGCATATAGAAGAAGTTCGCAAAATTCTCAGGTATATTCAAGAAAGCCCAAGAAAGGGATTATGGTTCAAAAGTTTTGGACATCTGAGAGTTGAAGGCTATTGTGATGTCGATTGGGCGGGTTTTATGGATGATCGCAGGTCCACTACAGGTTACTGTATTTTGTTGGAGGCAATCTTGTATCTTGGTGCAGCAAGAAGCAAGATGTAGTGGCTAGGTCTACAGACGAGGCTGAGTACAGGGCTATGACAGTTAGCCTGTACGAGATGATATGGGTAAAGAGCTTATTGTCTGAGATGCGTTTGTTTAGAGGAGACTCTCTGCAACTTTGGTGTGACAACAAATCAGCAATTGATATTACAAACAATCCAGTTCAGCATGATCGTACCAAACATGTAGAGATTGATCGATTCTTCATCAAAGAGAAGCTGAATAGAGGAATTTTGACTTTGATCTATGTAAAATTAGCATAGTAGTTAGCTAATTGTTTAACTAAAGGTTTAGGTCCTAGAGAGTTTGATATCTTTTGTAACAAGATGGGGATGATTGATATCTATCGCCCATCTTGAGGGAGAGTGTTAAGTTATGGGAGATGTAAACTCCTTCCCCATTTTTTTATCAAGATGTTATTATTTAGAGTGTGATTGGATGTAGAACTTGTTAGGTTCAATATTTATATGTGAGGAAGAATATGTTATTACTAGGCTTAGTTAATAGCAATCCCTTCATTTTAAAACTTTTATTTAGTTATTTATTTGTGACTTCTACTTGGACCCACACTATGTCTCCACAACTAAATCCCCTTTAGAGATTTTTGCTTGGCACATTAATCCTTTCCCTCCATACTCAAAAACTAAACCCCTTTTCATTGGCTTAGGAGAGTCCCAGCAGCTATTCAAATTATTTGCGGGTGACCATACATTTTCCTTTAGAAACGATGAAGCTCCATTCGTCCCATGAACCAACTTACAACCCAAGCTCCATGCAAAACCCTAACTAATAGCAGACCCAAAATCCACACCCAAAACCCATGAACTTATTTAGTTTGAGAGCATTAGTTTCATGAATGTTGTGTCATGCATGCTCCTATAGAAATGACTGCAGAGGTCAGAGCACGCTGTACGGCCACCAACCCCTCAATCCGACCGTTCATCAATCATCTGTTAGGACCCTGTCCTAACTGACCTGGAAATGCTAAAGGCATACTCCAATTTGCCATGAATTTGCAGGAATTTCAGTGGAAGAAGAAGAATTGGGGATCTAGGGTTTATTTATTGAAGAAATAGCAAGAAAAAGATATTACAATATATGAAAGAAGACTGAAACTAAAAGCTAAGAATTCTCATAACATTCTTCTCCTCCTATCCACTACTTATAGCCTACTGATACCATGTGCAGTGACTAATTAACTCTTTGAATCCTCATTACTGACATGGCCCTCCCTGATGAGCTGGCCAACCGACTAGCTGACTGATACTGAGCTGAATGAAGAGGAAATGATACTCTATTCTGTTGACCGATACTTCCTCTACTAAAGAATGGAGAGGTTCTTGATACTGAGCTGCTGCTCTACACTGAGTTGCTTCTATAATGTTCTGATACATCACTGATGCATTATGAATACTGAGCCTTTGAGCTATATACTAAGCTAATGCTCTGGAATGCTATACTGAACCAACTGAGCCAATGTCACACTCTAATAAGCCTCTCATCTCAGCCTATAGATTTTGGTTCGTATCAATACTCACCCCTTTAAATTGACCTTGTCTCAAGGTCAAGATAGAAATACTTTTGATCCTGGATCCCATATAGCTATAACTAATCCTTCTAACACACTCTTTTGATGATAGTTCTTTGCATAGGTTGAAACGTTGAACTGTCTTTCATTTTGATAGCTTTTGTTGAGTTTGACACTCTCTATACTGAATAGTGATGTCTCTTGATGCTCTTGACTATTTGATGTTTGAAGAACCAAAAGGATAGGTATACCTGGATCCTATACCATTTGCTGGGGGAGGTAGGCTATGAGTTTGCCTTGTTAGATTAACACAGCTCCTACCCCTTCACCAGAGACATCACACTCCACTACAAAGTCCATCTGCAGTTTATCTACAAGATCCCTTTTGCAATTTTATTCTTTTCTCTGTATTATTGGACCTGGATCCCATACCATCAAGGTCAAAGGAGGGATGTCAGTCATCATCTGTTCAATATTTCTTTCGTCAAATAAGAAATCAGCAGTGCCATCTTGTGATACTGGCACCAATGTTGGTGTCCCTAAACCTTTCCTACTGGAATTCTGGGATCTAGGGAAGCTACTCAAGGGAAGTGACTGTAGGCTGGGCAATGTCTGTCATATTATGGAGCTAAGACTTCGAGTGATGACCTATGATTCCACCATGTTATCTTTAATGAGCATAGTATCATTTCCCTGAAAGTTAGGATATATTTGCACTGAAGTTAGCTGCCAGGTTGGTACATTATGAACCAGAAGAGCCTCATCATCTACGATCTTGAACCCATTATCTCCACAGCTCTCTATGTTATTTTGCTCATTTATATTAGAACTTGAGTTAAACTCAGAAGCCTCATTGTCCTATGTGTTCTCTATATTATTTTTCTCAATTACATTAGAACCCGAGTTATACCCAGAGCCATGCTCCACTTGGGATTCAACTTCTTCCTCTTTAACATCACCATTGTTGTCAGACATTACTACATTGGTTTCTTCTATTGAATTGTGTAAGTTGGCATTTCCAGCCTCACTTGCATTTGTAGTTGCATCTTCTATGGAACTTTTTCCACTTGTAGCTTGGTTGGTGGAGCTTATGGTCTCCTCATCAGATGGGATTGCTACACCACTATTGTTATTATCCAACTGCAATTCAAGAGAGCAATATCTAGGACATACCAAACTGTAATTCAATAGCTTGTGGTCCCCTGGGTTTCCACCGATTTTTGTTGCCTCAACTGTACTGACCCCATATTGAGACCCAATGTGTGCCATACCAAACTATGATGTTGTTCCAAACTGTGCAGATTCTGGAGTTGATTGTGTGGCAATTCCAATATGTGTAGATCCATCTTGAGTAGATCCATCTTGAGCTAGATTGGGCACAGTTCTCCCATGCCCTGCAGAACCATGTCCTTGATCGTATCTGGCCTGAGGGTTTGATGTTGGCTGAGAGACCCCAGGTTGAGGGGGTTGAACATTATATCCTATAGAGTACGTATCCCTCCTATACGTTTGCTGCTGTGGTTGTTGCTGATTATAGTACTTATAACCAGTTGATGGAGTACCTTGTTGTGTTGATGTATTGAAAGATTATTCACAACCAGACACATATCTACCTGATACAAGTTGGTATGGGTAACTTCCATACAAAGGTTGTGAATACTAAGTTGGTTGCCAAGAGTAGGCTCCAGGTTGCATGTAATCATACCCCTATTGTTGTATTGGTGGACCAAGAAGCTGAGGTGGTCATGTTTGAGGTTGAGCATGTGGTTGTGGGTATTGATTTGGATCCTGGTGAGGGTATGAAAATAAATGTGGTGACTGCCCATATGCAGTCATGGTTGGGGACATCTCCAGAACACTAGGTATGTAATGGAAATGGGTTTGGTATGATCCTGGATAGATGCTTGGTTGGTGGCCATTACTTCCGTGGTTCTGGACATAATTGGGCATCGTGGTGTTCATATCAAGAATATTTGGCACATCTATGATGCTAGGGTTTTGATTACCCATTGAATTGGAAATCATGGTGTTAGGGTTTTGATTAATCCAAGAATTGGAAATCATGGTGTTAGGGTTTTGATTAACCTAAGAATTGGGAAGAGGAACATTCCTACACTGCTGACTCTCTCTTTCTTTCCTTTCCCTAACCAATTGCTCCAAGAATCGATCAAATTTGTCATTGAGTTGATGAATTTTACCTTCCCAAGACTAGGATTGCCTCTCCTCCGACGAGATCGATAGATGTGGTGGTGGCTCCGGTAGAACTTCTTGCCGAGAGTCATAGTAGGTCGAGCTCGGATCTCCATACACTCCAAGAACGAAATTGCACGGCTGCAATGGCTGTTCCGAGGATGCTCCTTGCCAAGATCCATGGCAGGTCGCTCCATGAGAGGAATCGAATCGGCTCTGATACCAATTGTTAGGACCCCGTCCTAACTGACCTGGAAATGCTAAAGGCACACTCCAATTTGCCATGAATTTACAGGAATTTCAGTGGAAGAAGAAGAATTGGGGATGTAGGGTTTATTTATTGAAGAAATAGCAAGAAGAAGACATTACAATCTATGAAAGAAGACTGAAACTAAAAGCTAAGAATTCTTATAACATTCTTCACACATTCTTCTCCTCCTATCTGCTACTTATAGCCTAATGATGCCATGTGCAGTGGCTAACTAACTCTTTGAATCCTCATTGCTGATGTGGCCCTCCCTGATGAGCTGGCCAACCAACTAGCTGACTGATACTGAGCTGAATGAAGAGGCTCCGATACTCTCCTCTGTTGACTGATACTTCCCCTACTAAAGAATGGAGAGGTTCTTGATACTGAGCAGCTGCTCTAGACTGAGTTGCTGCTATAATGTTCTGATACATCACTGCTGCATTATGAATATTGAGCCTCTGAGCTAGATACTAAACTGATACTCTGGAATGCTATACTGAACCAACTGGGCCAATGTCACACTCTAATAAGCCTCTCATCTGAGCCTATAGATTTGGGTTCGTATCATCATTATTTACCTCTCTCCCTTTCTATATAATCCCCACATATCCCTCTCTCTCTCCCCCACAACAAACCCTAGCCGCCGGCCCCTAATAACCTTCTCTGAATTTTTCTTTTACCTAAGTCCGACGTCAGGGAGTGCACAACGAGGTTCCACGCTCGCAGTCGGCCGACTGTCGCTCCCTGCTTGGCCTCGCAGCAACATCGATGGCGGACAGACGCACGTCCAGCAACAGCGGCTAGCTCCATCACCTCTAGCCTTCACATCGATTCTATTGAGACTAGCAACGAAGGCTCAATTGAGCATGTGAAGTTTTTCTCGCCGCAAGAATCATACTCTCTGGTGAGTCTCCCCCTTCCTCATCTTCAATCTTCGATTTGTATTAATGTCCGTTTACTTCATGGGATTTATTGATTGAGTTTAGTATTGATTAAACAGTGTAGTGATCATTATATCAGGTTTCAGCCTCATGGTATATTAGTTGTGTGTGCGACTTTGAGGAGAGAAGAGGAAGATCAAAGTATAGTTTAAAATATGTGTGTGCATGGAATGATTTAAACCAAGTACGTAGGAACCCAGTATGGGGTAAAAAAATTAGTAATAAAAGGAAATGAAGCTCCATTAAATAATGATGTTGTGAGTGTGGGATACCAAATAATGAAATAAATAATACGGATAGAGTAGTGTTCAGACCAATTTTTGGGTTAATGGGTTATAGCTTACAGAGAAGAAGAAGTTGAGTGTTTAAGCAAATTCTATTAAGAAAGAAGGAATATAAGAATGACAACCAGTGATCTTAAGGTAATATCTGATGGTTACTATAGCTATAGTTGGAGGTATGATAGTGTAATCATGGTCGAATACATGCCAAATATTTTTTATTTTATTTTAAATTGTGTATATAGTTGTACCTATTGACTATGGCGATATTGCGTGTGGCAGGGGGACATACGTGACTTTCCTGTGGAGAAATTATGTGGAGGAGAATGAATTATTTTGTGTAAGTAGAGATATTATATTTAATGGTGCAGGGAATATCTATAAGATGACTATATGTCGAGAAGAAAACATTAGGGAGATTTTTAATAACAAGGAGAGACACAATGTAGTATGGGTATATTTTGTGTAGTATGGGTATATTTTGGTACCGACAGTTGTGTGCACTAGTTGTGCATCTAGTATAAATGTCACGCCCCAGTCCCAAAATACGTAGGACTAGGAATACGTAACATGTCAGCTACGCATTCGACCAGATCATGGTCCGACTTGAATACGTATAAGCTGTATTATAATGGTCACTATCTAAACAATCAAGTAAATATAAATATCTATGCCTCAATCCACAATGAACAGAATACACAAGAATGAGCTACATGTGTCACGCCCCGATCTTCCGCAGGCTAATCGACCGTCCCCGTTGGGAACGAATCACCGTTCCAGCGATCCCGCGGGACGATCGCTTGACCCATCTGGGCGTGATGCCGCACGAGCGTAAGTCACGCCCGTGTAAGGCCATGGTTCATGCTGGCGGTAAGAGGTCTAAGCCAAGAGTCGCACAGATTGTCCGAGTGCAGCGGAATAATAAACGCATAGGCAATTGGTAACAAGTTCACAGAGTCTTCAATAGTGGAAGCATTGAATAACACAAGTATAGAAGTAAAGAAACACTTTATTGATATTGAACAAGTATTACAGGCGGCGCTAGGCCGAGATTACAAGTCGCTCAAGCCTCTCTCTCTCTAAAACAGTAAAAGCATGCCAAGTGGCTACATTGGTGGAATGATGTATAGGCGATGTTCCAACATTATGTCTTGTATATGTACTTCAATTCCGGATGCAGCGCTCCAAGGCTCCAGAGTGAACTCCACGCCTTAGCACGCACGAAGGAGGCATCCGCACCAAATGAGGTTCTCCCGCACCCTGCAAGAAATCTGGTAGGTTATCAGTACATGAATACACTGGTGGGGAGGCTACTCGCCCGCTCGACAAATCCAAACACGTTATATAGGTTACGTGCACCATCTATTTAGTTATCTTTCTAGTCTTGTCTTAGGATCAGTTTTATGGCAATGATGAATAGCCTAACTCGTGTGGCAGTGCGCCGTACGATATAAGGGGATACGGCGAGACTTACCAACTTACCATTCGTCCTTCCTTGTCCAAGGCATACCAAGTTAAATCAAGCACATGTATGTATAATAAAATCCAGGGGCAATTTGCATATGCAAACACAAGTGTGCTACGAGCGGGTTCTAAATCAGGTGCACGAGTTCTTCTTTTAAACTATGAAAACAAGTGTACTTGTTATTCAGATTCAGAAATAATTCTCAGATTATTTGATCTTTTATTAGGATACTTGGATTCATATTCTTAGATGCAATGCAATGATTCGCACGTGGATTGCCGCTAAGCGAGTATTTTTTTCTATATGAACAGGAGTCTCTGGCATAGCCATTATGGACATAGTCGCAATAAGACGGTGGTCCCGGTGCCCCGGCAACTAATCGAACTTATCCGTGCTAGAAACAAACTAGCACGACTACCGGATTTCCCCTAGGCCGGATCGGTCCCTGTGCCCCGGCACCCCGTCCGAGGAAATCAAGCTTGTGCACAAGCGTCCGCGACTAAATGAATCTCTTTTATTTATTCTTTCTTCATTATGAGTAAACGGCAATGGTTGTAGGCGCAGGTCATGATCCTCGCTACAAACCATCCCAGGCCGTTCCTGACTCATTGGTTCATTTGTTACGAAATTCACACACTTGACATTAAAATCCATGATTCTTGTTCAGATGCAACTTGACATGATTCTCGTTCAAATGTTCAACTTGACTTGATGCATTTCCCTGGTTCGGAGATTGCCTTGCGACCTAACGGTCCCTGATACTTTCAATGTTCATACTTGCACGAAATGACTATTAGATAGTCTTCCGGTGGTTTAGATGAGTGCAAGGCAAGATAATGTCTACTTGAATTTGGTATGCAAATTGTATGACAAGCATTTGAATTGAGACAATGAGTATAAGTTAACATATAAGCAGGCAAGCATTGCATTTATAAGAAAACATAAGCATTTACGTTTGTCACGGTCAGAGGGTTAGTCGAGGAGTGAAACCGTAAGGGGACATACCGAGCGACATATCTATGGACGTGCAGTGTAAACAAGTTAAACAGTGCACTATGAAGAGTATAATGTTCTACTCAAGGCATAGCGGGGTCTACTTGCACAAGGCAAAGGTAGCATGCGAGGATCCATTTATAAGCAAAGTTTTATTTCCATGTTCTAACACAAGTAATAAAAGTTGGGATTATTTCCTTAGCTAGGTGCGTTGTATTCTTATTAGCGTGCAGGGGGTGATTCATCTAGCGACTAGCATGTATCGTCCATATTTTAAGTGTGTTGGCTAAGCAAAGACAAGTTTACCGTAGCTACCCACCTTAGCGATGATTCACCTCGATCGAGCGATACTCCGAGCGAGTCTCTGAAAGCCTAAGCCGGAACTCCTGAATGGCCAAGTCTGGAAATTATTTTGCCTCAAACGAGTATTCTTGCTGAGCAAAGTGGGTCGGAACGTTGCACTTTTGCCGTTTGAATCGGCAGTCCGCTTGAGCGGAATGGGTCGTTACAACATGTGCTAAAGTCGGCCGTCCAGTAACACACAAACTCGAATAGACTCGAGAAAGAAATATGAGTCTATAAAACTAGGCTACATCAGCAGATAAATAAACAATATGAATAAATAACCATAACTTCGGTAGAAATGATATAAGTACCTGGTACTAATGCCTACAAGACAAGCAACTTCATCAGCAACTCCAAAGGCTCCATAACCGTCTATGCTGTAAAAACTGGCAGGGGACCAGGTCCTTAGAGGGACGTAACAAGGTACAAGAAATAGCATGCCAAAAGTAAAACAATATAATGCCACATACTCAAGGGTAAACTACTGTAACCATTTAAGTGATATGCACATGAGAGCATCACTCGTACTCAGGCTGAAACCACTACAGGCTCTATGTCGGGGAGCCCATAGCAGCAAGTAGTATCACGACTCCAGTATATGTGCCAAAGCAAGTAGTATCACAAGTCCAGTATATGTGCCAAAGCACCTCCAGTAGTATAGTATATATATCAATAATTAGCCTATAGTATGGTGTGTCTCTCCCCACCCAATGTAACCTCACGTCTCATGTCCACAAGGTCTCATGTCCATAATACGCAAGATCATGACCTCTAGCTAGTGCAACGAGTCATAATAATATCCATATAATATGCAATTCTCATATCACGAATCTTGTAAGCCTATACAGAATCACCATGAATAACTCAAGAAAGATTCTGTCACATGAAATAGTGTTAAGTATCCTAGGTTATGGCGTACTTGGTAAAGCAAGCACGTAAAAATAGGATCGTGGAATCAACTCTCTATGTGACGTTACACGACTCCGTGTACGGCATCGACACCCGAATCTTGTTCGGACGCTAAGAAATATCTCACGGTCCTAAGGTAAACACACACATCAACCATATCAAATAACTATAATGACTAAATAAGATAATAAAGGCAAGAAACTGTGATACATCTGTTTGAATAAACAAAAATGGGAGAAGAAGAGGGTTTATACGAAACCTTTCTTTTTTTTTGCTTATAAACAAGAAAAAGAGTACAATTAATCCTATACGAGGATATTAAGTACAATAAAAATGATTCTGGGAAAGAATTGTTGTAGAAGTCTGTAAACTCCCTCACCCAAAATAGGTATTTGTGTATATTTTATACTATTATATTTATTATAGATGTTGAATTTATTTAGAGTATTCTCTTAGTTAATTAGAAAATAATTTTTTCTTTAGTATATTTACTTATATAAATATTCATTTAGAATTATTTTAGGTTATTTTAGATTTTTGGAGATTTTTCTAAAATTTTTGGTAATTAAAACTTAGAAAACATAAATTTCTAGGACTTCTATAATCTATACGACCATACTTGCATGTCGTTCCTACCAAATATTTATTTTAGTTTAAAATATTTAATTATATTTTTTTGTAATTTATTTAGAATTTTAAGAAATTTATTTAGATTTTAAAATTATTTAGGATTTATTTGGATATATATAGTCTTAATATTAGATAGATGCTAATTTAGTGTTAATAGATATTAATAAGATTTTATAAATTATTTGTATTATCTTTAATTATATTTAAGATTATAAATTATTGAGATAAATTCAAACTCTATTTTAAATTAATTCAAATCCTGAACCTACTAGGAAATCAACTTCATGCATATCCTATCCTTATTTAAATTCATCATAATCCTATCCAAATTAACCAATCCTAGTCCTATTTAATTAAGTAGTGTCCACCATTATAAATACCTCATCCTTCATATTTTTCTTCCCCAAATTTCTCTCTTTTTCGTCCAAAAAAATAGTCAAAATTCGTCATAAATTCAGCCTCATTTTCCACTAGTTATGACGAATTAAAAAGACGATATCTCCTAGCTCCGGACTCCAAACACGCTCCAGTTTTTTTTTGTTAGAACGATAATGAGGTTAGCTTTCTGATTATATAAATTGTTTTTCTAAATTATGAGTATTAAATTCTGTAAAATTCATAGAGCACAGCATGTCCGAAAATAGACGTGTTTCGATATTTTCGTGATTTCGGGAGAACCAGGAGTCAGAATCACGAACCGTTTAAAGTTTCGGAAAGCTAATGTCGAGATCATCGACATAAATTTTTCCTAGAATTTAATTCGAATTATTTACATACTGTTAATTCTGTAGAACTTCTAGGTTAGAATTTAACCATCGGTGCACAATACAAAATTTGTATGTGCCATAATTCCCAAACGAATTTGAATTCGGACGAGCCGTAAATTCCAGCATATTTTTGACGCTGAAATCTACAGAAAATCATGCATGAAATTTGATTTTGTGTCGGTTGACTTTTTGGTCAACAGATCGCCTCGATTTGTGTGCCATGAGACTCGAGTTGATAAAATTCAGTTTCTTTGGACAAAATTTAGGAATTAACATAAAAATAAGAATAATAAGATTAAAATAGGATTTTAGAGTAATTATTCCAGAATTAAATAAATTAAAATAAATTATCTTTTGACGTGATAAATTTGTAATACATAGGCTATTTGGACTGTGACTTGGACTCTGATTCATACCAGCAGCAGGACCCCAGGCAAGATACCTTGCCAAATTATTACAGTACTTTTGCATGCTATTTATATTTTTTTATATTTATTGCATTTCTGTTTATTCTTGCATGTGTAATTTTCTTTCAGTCATTACTATGTATTAGATATGTTGACACACACATGGCACTTACTATCATAGAGGACAATCATTAGGCGTATGGGCTTTTAACCACTCTGGTAACATCGTAGTCACTAGCACGCACTATGGTGGGTCGTGTCCGATGGTCGCTACCCCAGAGGTATGTCGATTGATGGAGTCCGAGGGTCGCTACCCCAGAGGTATGTCGGCTGATGATGTCCACTGACGAGCGTGAGGTTGTGAGGATTAGATCGAGTAGCCTACCCTTGTCCATACGTTGAAAAGTTGTCCTCATTTGCATTCATATAGATTGTCTTGTACAGCGTACTTATTTATTTTCAAACCATATGCATGTTTACTGTATTCAAATTGGCTCGTATTTTCTGTATCTTGTTACGTCCCTCTGAGGACCTGGTCCACTGCCAGGTGTATCTTTTCTTGAGTATTTGCAGGAGCGCAGATTTGGATGGTTACATGTGATCCGAGGATGTCTTCTCTTCGAGCTGTGATGGATAGTTGGTATTCTTATATTGTGTTGTGGTGTTGTACTAATATTGTATTTGCTCTTATATTCGAGTTGGTAGTGGATTTGTTTCCATCCAACTATCATCCTTAGATACTTCTTATTAAGATCTAGTTTCATAGATACTGGTTATTTATTTCTATATGATTTTGGTGGATGAGATTTAGATTTTACCATGTGACTTGTATTACATTTTATACCACTTGTGGATTTTATATTCATATTACAGCGTACGTATGGATTTGGTTTCCATATATTGGAGTTGCCATATCCATGCGGCTGGCATGCTTACGTGTCCTAGTCCTGCGTATTTTTGGGACTGGGGCGTGACAAAGTCTGATCTGCGGTCGATCACTTTGTCCCTTGGACCACACGATAATGAAGAAGTGTTGTAGAAGAAGAAGAAGCTTCAAAGGTTGCAAGTGGGATTGAATTCTCGTTGCCAAAGTTGTCAATCAACACTCTCTGTCTGTGCTCTCTGTCTCTGATCTCTTGATCTTCCATCCTTTCTTCCTGTGACCAGGGGTCTCTATTTATAGAGATCCGTCACAATAACTGTCCAGTTGGCGTAGAAGCCAAACTGTGAAGAAAGTTGCATCTTTTACGCGGCGGTTATAATAACTGCTACCCACGTTCAAATGATCTTCTGAATCTGCGTATGACACGTATCCCATTATAAGGTAACGCGTATAACTGCTTCTCGAAGATCATGGCATACAAGCCACATAGGTAACTGCCCCTCGCGTAAAGATGGTTGGCGTAAGAGCCAAATAACTGTCTTGTTGGCGTAAGAGCCAAATAGTTGTCTTGTTAGCGTAAAAGCCAAATAGCTGTCTTGTTGGCGTAAAAGCCAAGCTCTGTATAAAACTTGAGGATTCATGGATAATAGACAACCGGCGTAAAATAGCCAATTGTCTGTCACGACTGAGGTCTTGAGCGTATTCTGGGCTAAATAGCCTTATCACGTACTATTGCAAATATAGCAGAGTTGGCGTATTTCGAGGAGATAGCATACGGCGTACTCCTATAGTTGAAAATAGCCTGGTTGGCGTAAAATGCAAGGATGGTGATGTGAGCGTATTAGTCATAGTTTTAGCTTTCCCAGTCATTCATCCATCACGACTGAGGTCTTGAGCGTATTCTGGGCTAAATAGCCTTATCACGTACCTTTGCAAATATAGCCTGAGCTGGCATATTTCGAGGAGATAGCATACGGTGTACTCCTATAGTTGAAAATAGCCTGGTTGGCGTAACGTGCAAGGATGGTGATGTGAGCATATTAATCATAGTTTTAGCTCTCCCAGTCTTGACAAAATCTAAAGAATAGAACCAAATCTTGTGCATTAAATACAGAGATATGCCTCCATCTCGTGCATTAAATGCAGATATATGCCTCGAGCTCTGTACGAGAAACAGCTTTTGACGTGGCGTCTGATTTTGCCTCATCTTGAGCGTAAAGACTCATTTCTGCCCATGTAGAATAGGCAGCGTATTCTTTGAATGCGTAAAAATGACTTGTATCAAGAATATGTCGCTAAACGACAGTCTGGGTCTCTGTGCAAAAATTATTATTACAGTCGTCCTCTCTATCATCGTGCAGTACTTTTGTTAGGAGTCAGGTTCACTGTTTTGTCTGACAGATTCATCCGAGGAATACGAAGAGTTCCTCGTACAACTTTACGTTGCATTAAAAACAAACGTATTTTACGCCGAAGGGTATAGTAACCTTTTACGCCAAAACAGCCTTGAAGCGCTGCTTTACGCGGGCAGCTCTGAAGCTGTATTTTACGTCAAATAGCGCTGAAGCTCTGTTTTACGCCAATAGCTCTGAAGTCATATTTTATGCCACACAGCGCTGAAGCTCTATTTTATGCTGACTTCATATATGTTGGAGGTTTTGACTGTATAATACGCGTATAATTTCCCAGCGTATTTCATGCTTCTACAACATCATGGCAAGGTACACTTGTCTGGGTTCTGAACTCCGTCAAATGCTCCTGAGAAAGTAGAATCTGTACGTACACCTCCGGATGCTGAAACAAACATCACCAATATTCTTAGAATACTTGAAATAGCTATGATTGACTACCTATAAGTCCAATTTGGAGACAGGGGCAAAATTTGACTGTTTTGGGTCAAAGTGGGATCCATATGTGGTCCACTTTGTACCGTAAAATATGCCAAAGACATTTCCAAATTCGTCCCACTCAGTGTCTATGAGTCCAGAACGATGATATGAATCCAACAAAATATTTAGAACTGGATTCCGATGAGCTGATCATGAAATCGCTCGTCATATGGAACCATGGGGCCCACAAAACGATATTTTGTCAACATTCTCAGAATCAAACCAAACTTGGGTCACAGGACCAGCATAACGCTGTGAATCTAATGGCACAAGTTTTGTTGTGAAACGATAAGCATATACAAAATTAGGATGAGTGTCAGAACAGGCCAATACGGTACTTTTCGACGGATACACGTTAATTTCGGTGTGCACGCACATCCAAATCAAGTTCCGCGAAAGCCCACACGTCCGCATTGATGATAAGCGCCTTTCGGTGTAACTCGCACACGATAAAGTCGCCTCCTTTGGCAAAATGCACCCCGTATCGAAGATTTTGGGTATTGTAAAAATAAGTTTTGGTCGTTTTGGAACAATAATAATTTTACCATTAAAGCAAAATAATAAAAACTAAAAGAACAGTAAAAATCTTGGTTATATTGTGAAGAAGTTCCTTTAATTATATTTTAAAAATAATTAATGAGTTGGTAGAAAATTGGACATGAACAGGGGTACTTGGATTGAATTTTTGAACTATCTCCGAACAGTTTTTCGGCCAACTTTCGGTCGATTTTTCGATTAAACCCGGGTGCCTAAATTCGTTCCACTTGAAGAAAATCCTAGAGGGTTAGGTTATGAATATACCAGCGAAGACGGGGCACAAAACGGATCAGCGAGGAGGTCAAAATCTCTGCGCGAAGAGGGGCCACAAAGTTGTGCGCTGCTGCGCACGTGCGGTCAGCGGTGCGGGCGACGCTGCTCCGGCGCGACGGTGCGGTGGGCGGCAGTGGTCGGGGTGGTGTAGGCGAAGGTCTAGTGTGGGTGATGGTGGAGGTGGGATTAGGGTTAGGGTTTTGATGAATGTATACATATGTATGTATATATAGAGAGGGAGAGAGTTCCTGTACGTGGGGAGGGATTGTTAGTGGGTTTGGGTTTAGCTAATGGGTAGGGTTAGGGTTAATGGGTTTGGGTTTGAATTAATGGGTTTAGATTTTAGGTTTTATTTTTTTTATTAATTAATATCTCTCTCTCTCTCTCTCTCTATATATATATATATATATATATATATATATATATATATATATATATATATATGTACGTATATGGCCATTAAAATAGTTTTAGACCTCAATAAATTTCAGAAAAATTATACAATACACTAATAATAGTTGTACACCCAAAAATATATTTTTTGCACAATATTAATAATTAATTAAATACACATAATTATAAATCTATTAATATTATATATTATAATTAGCTAAAAAAATAAATAAATAATTTTCCTTAATCACAATAATTTCAAAATACCTATATTAATAAAATTTAAAATTTAAATTCTAAAAATTAGGGTGGTTACAATAAACATTACTAAGTCCTTTATGCAAAGGTAGGTAACTAGACATTGTCCATAGGAGCCTATAAGTCAGTACCTAGAGTATTGAGCCTTATTTGCAAGATAACACTAACTTGAGGATGCTGAAGTCATATTAGGGGTTTTGCCTAAGAATCAATTATGTATGTAGAGGGCTACTAGTGTTAAATATGGGTATATGATATGAATAAATCTAGATACCCAAATTAATATTTAGTCACTAGTTTTATGTCTCTAGGTTCTTTGGGATCTTTGGACTCGGACGTTGTACCAGTTCCATCTTCTCAACTTTCGAATCCAAGTAAGTATACCTTGCTACTATGTTATATTCTATTTCAAATTCTTGTTTCTGCGATGCTACTTCCATTATTATATTTTATTTGTGCTTTTGAGCATGACTCTAGGTGCAACCACTAGTGTGTGTTGGTTAGTTACTTCTGCAACCTATGCATTTAGGAGACATTACTTACTGCACTTTGGGTACACCGATATCCCGCATGACCACGACACTTACTTGGACACAAAGAGATATTACAAAGATAGTGGACATGTAAATTTTCTATTGTTCAAATCACTTTTAAGCAGAGTCATTTGACCGCCAAGAAAAATGAATATTTATATCCTACTCGACTGATCATTAGTACGATCTGGACGTGTGATGGCTTATTGCATACTAGATACTTGTACTCTTGATATATACTGGACTTCACATTAGGGATTGAATGTGGCGAGGAGTCAACTTGTTCTAGATTCATTGGGTGGGGAGGACAGTAACTAGACGTAGGGGCTACTATTGGTATATTGATGTTGACAGTGAGGCAACTCGGACGAGCGTCGTTGATAGAGGATCTCATATTCGGAGAGCCCCATATGGACGAACGATATTCTCATTTGCATTTACACTTAGTTTGGTACACCCCTTATTTATTACATTATTTCATATCATTAGTGACATTTCTATGTATCTTGTTACGTCCCTTTGAGGACCTGGTTCCTTTCCAGGTTTAGTTGAGACGGAGTACGAGCAGGTCTATGGTTTGGGTCCTGACGCTATTTACGAGGGCGAGGAAGTGTACCCAGGAGACCGCGTCTTATCTTAGTATGATACCATCTTGGTTGTGGACTTCTACTTGAGTTCGTCGCTATTTATCTTACTTTCAGCACTTTACTTCAGCATATTTTTGTAGTGGATTTGTCTCCACCAACTCTAGACTTATTTGGTTCTATATGACATATTTCGAGTACTTGACTTTATCGTATTCAGACTAGTTTATTTTCTGTGGACGAGATTTAGTACACCTGTGACTATATTATTATTTAGGTACAGCGGGATACGTAATTGAGGATTCCATTAAATTGGACAAATTTCTCCTTTACGTATTGACTGGCCATTGTCACGTGGCCTACTCCCGAGTATTTGGGACTGGGGCGTGACATGAGACTTATTTAGTTTCACATCGGATAAAAAATAAGGAGGAGGCAAGTCTCCTCCTATATATATGTACCCTCTCTCTTGAAAATAAATAAATCAAGTCTTTTCAATAGACAAGTTATCCATGTTTGGGTTCCAAGCAGGAGGCCATCTTTGTGTATTGTGTGGCCATGAGAGTGAGACTATGAAGCATTTGTTCTTCTGTTGTTCCTCAACGTGGCCTATATGGCAGACACAAGAGGTAGAGCTACAACTGCAAACGAGTACCATTATAGACATTGTTGCATTAGTCTAAGACATTGTAGCAAGGAAGAGCAAAGGAGAAGCGTGGTATCGTGAAGCACATATCGGATTAGCGGTTACAATCTGGCATGTTTGAAGGTAGGAGAACCATCGTATATTTGATGGACTTCAAACAAGATGTAGTTTATATGGGGTTCCCAAAGGGAACCTATGTTTAATGTCTAGATGTAAAGTATTTATTTATCAATAAAATCCCCCAAAGGAAAATTAAATGGCGCCCAGGAAGCTCGAATCCGCAACCTCCTGGGCAATATGCATTGGTCTTAACCACTAGGCTAGACGTCATTTGCATTTATCTTTATATATATATATGTATTTGTGCAACACAAAGGCGACATAGACAGACTCACAGGAACAAGCCATTGCATGTGGCCCCTACCCCATCGTAATGAGCACATGACCCACATCAGATATTAAACTGATAAGAACACTACACTTGAGCTTGGCCAAAAGACAGAGAAAGTTACACACACACACAACTTTCTGGCTCTAGTGATCAGCGGGTGGAGACATAGCACATCCAGACTGGGTGGGTTCGATCCCACAAGAATCAGATTATTTCTTCTAATTTGGATAGAAGTTAATATGTATACTCTGTATAAAGAGGTTTGAAAATAACTCAAAATGAGCAGTTTAAGTCATATGTATATTTTTACGTAATTAAAATTTTAAAATATAAATCCTAAATAATTATTTAACTACTTAATATTATCTAATTATAGTCAAACACCTCTAACTTATGTGGTTAAGGTAAGAGGCATTCTCTTTGGCTTGGTGGATTTGATTCCATAAGATAGTGTTATCTATAACAAAATTTAATTAAAATTAATTTTAACAATTATATATATATATATATATATATATATATATATATATATATATATATATATATATATATATATAATGTTTATTTGGATTATATATTTTACATAGATTGTTAGCTGAAATAATATTCATGTTAGGATAAAAATGTCTTTCAAACCAACTTATTTTAAAAAATTTAAATTATCATGGCCTATTCCTATCTTTTTAGGATTTTGTTTCTCTTCATATTTGTTATGTCTCTCACATTCTCTTTCTCTCCGAAGGAAGGAAAAAAAAGAAATTAAAGTTCTCAAATTTCTCTGGTAATTTTTTATTTATATATAAAAAAAATAACTTATGTTCTTTTAGTCCCGTGTAAATAAATAAATTAAACAATTTATATTTAATATATTGGGGTATATATATCTTTAATTAAATAAATTAAATAACATATATATCTTTAATATATCTTCACAATATATGTCCCGATGGAGAAAATAATTTATATATAAAAAAAAACTTATGAACTTTTGTTCCCCGTTTATATATAAAAAATATCTGCTTCTCTTTTTATCTTTAATTTATTTAATTTATATTTAAACAAGATATTTATATATATAAAAAACAACTTATGTTGTTTTACATGGGAACTAAGATATTTTTATAAGATTAGATTGTTTGTTAGATTTGGCTTGCATTACATCTTTAAATAGATTAGACCAAAAAATTATAAATTAGGTTTTAATTTGTATATATTATATTTAGATTATGACATACTAGATTTTATTATATTTTTAAATGTTGAATTTGAAAATATGGATTAGACAAATGAACAATTATCCATGAATTTGCTTATTTACATTTATATTATGGATTTGAGAGACTGTATAATAAGCAATAAAAAAATTAATGAAACATAATAAACTTAAAAAGATTAAATCTTATTAACTTTATGTTTAATTAAATTTTGAAAGGTTGAAAGAAATTAAGCAAATTCAATGGCACAAAAGTAACAACCTTAAATTTATTTGTCTTTTCAATCATGGATAATGATTTAATCTGCATCAAATACATAGTTTAGTATTTCAATATTTATATATATATATATATATATATATATATATATATATATATATATATATATATATATATATATATATAATTTGTCTAATAATCCATGAATATGATCATTACATTTAAATTGTGGTAGATTATATTTGGTTAGACATAAATTATAAATTTGAGAGACTGTATAATAAGTCAATAAAAAATTTAATAAAATAAAATAAACTTAAAAATATTTAATTGTATTAACTTTATCCTTTGTTTTAAATATTGAAAGAAATTAAACAAATTAAACGGGACAAAATTAACAACCCTTTAGATTTATTTATATTTTCAATCATGGATAATGATCTAATATGCATCAAATGCATATTTTAAGTTTCAAACTATTGGTTTATTGGGACCGAATTCGAGTGACCCTTGTGGTTACCGGGGAAAGACATACGACCTTGGCTGAGTGACGGAAGATCAGTGGATGGTGCCACATGGGCGTATTATTCCTTTCATTTATAAATGGTAAAAGTTGGGGGCATGTAACGCAGTGTGCACAAAGTCTCGAGCATTATGCCAGACATCTCAAACAAATTGTTGGTTTATTGTGTAGATATAAGTATTTCATTCCTTAGGAGATATTGTCTTTGTGTATGGTTTTTCAATTTATTTCTTTGTATTTGCACGAGACAATGCATGTTGGCAATGCTGGTGACTATCAGACCGTTATAGGTAAGCGAGGCCGAGCAGTCGAGCCGGGTTGATGAAGATGGTGATGTTGTCTTTGCTACATAAGATGGTATCATCGATACCATTTATAACAGAAAAAATTACTATTAAAAATAGTATTATTTTTGTTGAATAAGTTCGTTTAAGTATTGTTTTTGCTACATAAGATGGTATCAAACTTTTTAAAACGTGTTGCACACGCAATATATATATATATATATATATATATATATATATATATATATATATATATATATATATATATATATATATATATATATATATATATATATATCATAAAATTCTTCTAACTACAATGTATGTATATCCTCACCTAAGTAAGAAAAAAAATTCTAAAACTTTTCTAACTATATGAACATATATACATGGCCTATAAACATATATGTAAAATAAAATCTTAATTAGAATATATTCAATATTCAAATTATATTTAAACCATATATATATATATATATATATATATATATATATATAACAAATCCTTACTAAAATATATTTAAATTATAGTTTTACTATTTTTATAAAATTTAAATTGTTGTCTAGTTTATTAATAATATCAGGGGCAAAAATTTTTGTACGTGCAACAAACGTGAATGTGACTAGTATATATAATATGTAATATGTGTAATAATATATAATATGTTGTGTGCATCATTTTTCCAAAAATTACAAATTTAGAACCCAAAACCACATAAGAAATATATATATATATATATATAATCCTTACTAAAATATAAATTATATTTTTACTATTTAAATATAATTTATTTTTTTTGTCTAATTTTTTAATAATATCAGAAAACAAATTTGGGTACGTTGCACGTAAACGTGACTAGTATATATAATATGTAATTTGTGTAATAATATATAATATGTCGTGTGTACCATTTTTCCAAAATTACAAATTTAGAATCCAAAACAATAGCACAACACAACACAAATTTTCCAAAATCACAAAGTTTATGGCATGTTTGGTAAACATGAAGTGGATTTGGATTTGGACTTTCGATGAGGAAAGAAGGATTGGAATCAATCCACTTCTTGTCCCCCTAGTAGGGGACAAATGTGTTTGGTTGAGATAGGAAAGTAAAAAGTGGAAAGTAAAAAAGTAGACATGTGTGTTTGGTTGTGATAGTAAAGTTAAAAGTAGGAAGTGGAATAGTATATTATAATAGTAATAAATTATAATTAACTCACCTAACAATTTAATAAATTAAATAATTAGTTTGATAAATTAAGATAATTAATTATAATCTAATTAAAATTTAAAATTTTAGCAACTCAAAATTAGTTAATAATAGTAATTATAGTATTTTGGTTAATTAGTTAATTATTCTAATTATATAATCAAATATCTGATATTAAAAAAACTCCACTAATTACTGTATAGTTAGAAATTTATTCTAATTAATCCATTAATTACATTCAAAAAATTAGTTTATTTATTCCCCATTAATTATTGTATAATTAGGAATATATAACTAGCAAAACATTTTCAAAACCATTCATAAAACCCACAAAGAAGCAAAACCTCTGACAAAACCCTTCATTAAAAATTCATTACATTCCATTAATTAATATTTTTTACTATTAATCTGTCTCTCTCTCTCGTCCTATTTCTGACCCAAATCATCTATCCCTCTCTCTCAAGGAGCACCTGCTCCTTCTCCGGTCAAATCCGGCCTTCTCCAGCGTCAGAGATGATAAAGTCGACGGAGAGCCATCAACCTCCAGTAGCCACGCCATCTTCTTCGTTGAAGTCCTCTCCTCTCTTACGCCTCTCCTCCTTCCTCAAGTTCAATGTCGGCAGCCATGCCCTCTCCTCCGTCGCAGCCCAATGCCGGCAGTCCGTATTCTTCTCCGTCGACGATGGCTCCCTTCTTCTCCGCCCATTATTGTCACATCCTAGTACCGAAATACAGAGACGGACATGGCCAGCTACCGCTTACAAGGTACTATACGTCGTACGGCAATTTTGGCTATAACTAGAAAATGAGGGTACATGCTACAATCAAGTCACTTAGGGCCACACGAACATCTATGTCTCAATCAATCAATCAAGAAACAGTAATCATATAGCATATATGAAAAACAATAAGGCATCCCAAATACTTTCTCAAGATGTTCTGGAGACCAGCTGTACAAAATAAGAAGATGACAGAGTATCAAAAGTATATGACAGTGATCAGCTGCAATCTGATTTGGTACAATCATGTAAGAAAACTAGTTATCCAGACGTGCCGGCTAATAGATGTCGGTAGCTAAACACCCAAAAGAATAAATGTACAATGACAAGCAGGGAAGAAGAGAACCCACTCGTTATCCTCTACGACTATATTTTTGGTACGTGCCATGAGTTGGAGAAAGGTACGCTGGATCCTCGGATGCTGGCTCGAAACTTGGCCATGCAAAATCAGTGGGGTTAGACCCCAAATAGCAAGTACCACAAAGGAAGCATGAAATGGAGAAACACAAAAGCCCAAACAATTAATATATAATACATAGGTTCAGTATCGTAGTTTAGGTTCATGGCATATTCTAACACAAAGGCCCAACACTACAACCAAACAAGGACAAGAGTTGAACCATCACACTATGATAGTCTATTTTTTTAGACTACTAACAGAATAATACAATCACAACCAAGTCCATTTAATAAAATTGACCAATCACTTGTACATCTTATTATTTGTGGAGTCTGAGGTTATCTCAGAATAATGCATAATAGGTATCCTCAGATCACGCAATTACCGAACATGAGCTAACCAGGCCAATAAATGATTATACATGCACTTCAATAATTATACCAGTTTTTCGTAGGTCCACTGCGCTAGATCATGGTATTAGCGGTTCCAATATTCCTATAGGAAAATAGTAGCTCGACATTATTTATAATAGGTCAGATGCTGCACTCCACTATGGCGGATAATATACAGTATCCGTGGTGGCCAGCCCATGTCGCGCCCAGGCCCCGAGGGGCCGCCCGGACCACCGCCTCGCTCGTCCCCGTAGCCGGATGACCCGGATGCGAACCACAATGCCTCGGCGCCTGTCCCGCGGATACGAGGAAGGAATGTGGCCCGTTTGATACTGGGATGTGATGTCGTGTGAGCCTGGGGTTGCACCCGCACAAGGCTTCATCGTTAGAGTTTGTTTGGCTATCATCGCATCAATCAAGTAAGCAGCGGAGGGACATTGTTGCAATGCAATACATTTAGCCAACTGAGTATTCGGGACAAATCGAGGGACTTGGGTTTCCTTGAGCAAAGGCATTGTTCCATACATTATGCCCCTTTATACGATAGCTTTCAAGAGGCAACAATCGAAACCAGGATTCCGGGTCTTAGGGACTGAGGCACGCCTATCGCTCCCTCGGACGATCTAGTACCTGCAAGCAAGTAAACTGTTGGTGGGTCAGCACTTTTATAAGTACTAGTGAGATAAAACAACTGAACAGAAGCAAGCATTCACTAAAATCAACACTAAATAATCATGTTATAAAATATTGCATTACTAGTGATCTTTCTAGTTTTACCTATGTTCGTTTCATGCAGCAGAAGAACGGAGTCATATTACATTATTTTGGAAACATCTTTTAAAACAGAGTTTCATATGCAATATATAAGCAAGCAAGCCGTTCGTTCTGTCAGGGTGTGCGCAGGATATCTCGTGAGACTCAAGGGACAAATGCATAGCTAGACACACATGCGCATCTTAGGGGCAGTCCATCTTGTAATACCCCATTCTGTTCTAGCGGACTGCCGACTCAAACGGCAAAAGCGCAACTGTCCCGACCCGCTTTGCCTCAACGAAAAGCAAAGGATATCCAGACTTGTCCCTACAGGAAATCAAAAAAACTTCGGCTTTCAGAGGCTCGCTTGACGTATCGCTCTACCAAGGCGAATCATCGCTAAGGTGGGTGGCTACGGTGAACTTGTCTTTGCTTAGCCAGCACACATAAAATCTGGAATATTTCATGCTAGTCGCTAGGTGATTCACCCCCTGCATGCTAATAAATCCAACGCACCTAGCTAAGGGAATAATTCCAACTTGTATTGCTTATGCTAGAACATGGAAAGTGAAATACTGCTTGTATTCAGACCCTCGCATGCCAAGTCCCATAACGATCTAACTCTCGGCTTACCTTCGGGTCCGAGCAAACGTGTTTACTTGTGTTCCTTAGAAACGCATGCTTGTCTGCTTGAATGTTGCATTGTTTTCATCCAAATCTCGGTAGACTACCAAGTAGTCATTCCGTGCCTGAATAAACCTTTAAGTATCCGGGACCGTTAGGTCACCAAGGCAGTTCCCGATCCAGGGGACTGTATCATGTCAAGTAAATGAATCATGCAATACTGCTTGTCGTATGCTCGTGTTGCCTTAACTGCATGAAGTGTGAATTAATAATCGTGTTCGATCATGGACAACTTGTGCACAAGGATATAGGTTCTGCGGACGGTGCTGGGGCACTGGCACCGATCCGATCCGGGCAGACTTCGTATTTATAGTCAATCGTGTGTGGACTGGATAACTTGTAATGCATCGTGTTTTATGAGCTCCTCGTATTTTCTCGTTGCACGTTATCCATGTCCTTGACTAGTCCATAATGGCATCAAGCCAATGATCATCGTGTGTATATGCTTGCAATACCTCGTGTGTTTATCGTGTGAATATGGCTTACAATGCATCATGTGCAATTAAACTTGTGGCTTAGTCATCGTGTGCGGATGGGATAACTTGCAGCGCATCGTGTGTTCATCGTGTGCTCTCGTTGCATGTTATCCTTATCCTTGACTCTGTCCACCTCGTGTGTTTAAACTCGAACAATATAACCATACTTAATATTTGCATATGCTATCGCCTGAATGTTCATACATGCCCGTGCTTGAATATATTGTTTGCCTCAGACAGGGAAGGAGAAATGGTAAGTGGTAAGTCTCGCCGTGTTTCCTCAAACATCGCACGGCGCACTGCCCGACACGTTAGGCTATTCAATATTTGCATAAAACTGATCCTAAGGCAACTAGAAAGACAACTTAATAGTTGGTGCACAGAACTTATATTACGTGTTTGGGTTTGTCGAGCGGGCGAGTAGCTTCCCCACCAGTGCATTCAATGTACTGATAATCCACCAGTTTGTATGCAGGGTACGGGAGAACCTCGTTCGGTGCGGATGCCTCCAACGTGCGTGCTTAGGCGTGGAGATCACTCCGAAGCAACGGTGCATCCGGAACAGAAGCACATATACAAGACATAATGTTGGAACATAGCCCGAACTCGCCTGAACATCGCCTGAACATCGCCTACACAATCAATCCACAATTGTAGCCACTTGGCACGCTTTTACTGGTTCAGAGAGAGGCTTGAGCGACTTGTAATCTCGGCTATACGTCGCCTGTAACACTTGCTTATATCAATAAAGAGCTTGCTTTACTTCAACTTGTGTTTTAATGCTTCCGCTATATTGTCGACTCAGTGAACCTGTTACCAAATCGCTATGCGTTTATGATTCCGCTGCACTCGGACAATCTGTGCGACTCTGTGGCTTAGAACTCTTGCCACCAGCCAATGAACTATGGCCTTGCACGAGCGTGGATCACGCTCGTACGGCATCACGCCCGGATGGGTTAAGCGATTGTTCCGCGGGAGCACTGGCGAGGGTGATTCCCGCCTAGCGGGTACGGCCGATTTGCCTGCAGAAGATCAGGGCATGACATGTTGGTATCAGAGCCTGGCTTCTATGCCTTTGGACTCCGTTTCGAATATCTCTGTTTCGAAAGCTCGTTCGTGGGTTATGTGCACGCTCTCTCTCAATGCCTCGATGGGATATTCCAACAATAAGTCTAAATACTTTCAAAATGCATTTTGAATGATATGCTTGCTTGTATGTTGTTGTGCTACGAGTGGCCTTTGTGCCAACCTGTGCGAACCCATGAGAGTATCGCTAGTAGCTTGTCTGATTTCACTAACTCTAAGTTTGGTTGAATGCATCTATTCGAGGGACGCCTTGAACTAGTGCACCATCCAAGACTTAAGAAAAGGTGAAACTCGAGTGCTAAGACTTCGCTATCACTAAGCTGGTTGATGTGTTCACGCTAGAGGGGCCCTTCGAAAGTGCGCACGATCCAGTCTAAGCGATATGCTGATTTCGACGCTTGTGCAAGTGAATATCCAAATAAAAGAAGTACAACGACTTGTCTAGGATTGCCTCAACCCTAGATTACTGTTTGTCCTTAGTAAGTCTCGAGGACGAGACTTTTTCTAAGTTGGGTAGGATGTAACATCCCGTTCCGTTCTAACGGACTGCCGACTCAAACGGCAAAAGCGCAACTGTCCCGACCCGCTTTGCCTCAACGAGAAGCAAAGGATATCCAAACTTGTCCCTACAGGAAATCAAAAAAACTTTGGCTTTCAGAGGCTCGCTTGACGTATCGCTCTACCAAGGCGAATCATCGCTAAGGTGGGTGGCTACGGTGAACTTGTCTTTGCTTAGCCAGCACACATAAAATCTGGAATATTTCATGCTAGTCGCTAGGTGATTCACCCCCTGCATGCTAATAAATCCAACGCACCTAGCTAAGGGAATAATTCCAACTTGTATTGCTTATGCTAGAACATGGAAAGTGAAATACTGCATGTATTCAGACCCTCGCATGCCAAGTCCCCTAACGATCTAACTCTCGGCTTACCTTCGGGTCCGAGCAAACGTGTTTACTTGTGTTCCTTAGAAACGCACGCTTGTCTGCTTGAATGTTGCATTGTTTTCATCCAAATCTCGGTAGACTACCAAGTAGTCATTCCGTGCCTGAATAAACCTGCAAGTATCCGGGACCGTTAGGTCGCCAAGGCAGTTCCCGATCCAGGGGACTATATCATGTCAAGTAAATGAATCATGCAATACTGCTTGTCGTATGCTCGTGTTGCCTTAACTGCATGAAGTATGAATTAATAATCGTGTTCGATCATGGACAACTTGTGCACAAGGATATAAGTTCTGCGGACGGTGCTGGGGCACTGGCACCGATCCGATCCGGGCAGACTTCGTGTTTATAGTCAATCGTGTGCGGACTGGATAACTTGTAATGCATCGTATTTTATGAGCTCCTCGTGTTTTCTCATTGCACGTTATCCATGTCCTTGACTAGTCCATAATGGCATCAAGCCAATGATCATCGTGTGTATATGCTTGCAATGTCTCGTGTGTTTATCGTGTGAATATGGCTTACAATGCATCGTGTGCAATTAAACTTGTGGCTTAGTCATCGTGTGCGGATGGGATAACTTGCAGCGCATCATGTGTTCATCGTGTGCTCTCGTTGCATGTTATCCTTATCCTTGACTCTGTCCACCTCGTGTGTTTAAACTCGAACAATATAACCATACTTAATATTTGCCTATGCTATCGCCTGAATGTTCATACATGCCCATGCTTGAATATATTGTTTGCCTCAGACAGGGAAGGAGAAATGGTAAGTGGTAAGTCTCGCCGTGTTTCCTCAAACATCGCACGGCCCGACACGTTAGGCTATTCAATATTTGCATGAAACTGATCCTAAGGCAACTAGAAAGACAACTTAATAGTTGGTGCACGGAACTTATATTACGTGTTTGGGTTTGTTGAGCGGGCGAGTAGCTTCCCCACCAGTGCATTCAATGTACTGATAATCCACCAGTTTGTATGCAGGGTGCGGGAGAACCTCGTTCGGTGCGGATGCCTCCAACGTGCGTGCTTAGGCGTGGAGATCACTCCGAAGCAATGGTGCGTCCGGAACAGAAGCACATATACAAGACATAATATTGGAACATAGCCCGAACTCGCCTGAACATCGCCTGAACATCGCCTACACAATCAATCCACAATTGTAGCCACTTGGCACGCTTTTACTGGTTCAGAGAGAGGCTTGAGCGACTTATAATCTCGGCTATACGTCGCCTGTAACACTTGCTTATATCAATAAAGAGCTTGCTTTACTTCAACTTGTGTTTTAATGCTTCCGCTATATTGTCGACTTAGTGAACCTGTTACCAAATCGCTATGCGTTTATGATTCCGCTGCACTCGGACAATCTGTGCGACTCTGTGGCTTAGAACTCTTGCCGCCAGCCAATGAACCATAGCCTTGCACGGGCATGGATCACGCTCGTATGGCATCACGCCCGGATGGGTCAAGCGATCATTCCGCGGGAGCGCTGGCGAGGGTGATTCCCGCCTAGCGGGTATGGCCGATTTGCCTGCGGGAGATCGGGGTGTGACACATCTATCCAAACCAAGACAATGAACTTAGCTATATGCAGGGTGATCCACGAGTATCTCAGGATCGGCAGCTATTGGACCAGCATACCAATGACTCTTTATCTGATGCTAAGAGCAGTTGTGACTCATGGTTGCTTTTCACTATCATGGTAGCAACCGTGACACATGCAGTTCAGCTCTCCACCAATAGCCATTGTCCGACCGATGTGAATGTATGGAAACATTATCAAATAAACTTTAGTATGCAGACGAGATGAACCATCAGACTACAATCTTGTTGCGGGGGCAAGCAGCCTTATCATTGAACACATTCAGACACACGATATGGTTCTCTCAGAGCATATGGGATAGTGAACATGTTCATGCACTCTTAGACAAGCGTTTCAGGATACTTAGTTAAGCAGACTTGTTCGTTTCAAAGACAAGCTAGGTGAGTTCGTTCATTAACATGCAAGGCAGGTTCTATCATTCTCTTATGAAAATATTGCAAGCAAAAACTCAGATTATTATTAAGGCGTGCAAGAATCAGAGAACGAAGTTCTGCCCACTCACCTTTATACATAATGCCGACGCGGAGCGAGGCATTACATACTTACCAACCAACAAAAAGTTTTGTCCTCGAAACTTCAAGGATAAACTTCTCGATATTCCGAGAAGCGATAGTCCCCATCTCTCGCCGTACTCAATCGAAATAATCAAGCAATTCAAGTCCAGAAAATATTTGCACTTTGAGAATATCTATGGACTTATTGTATGGAATGCTCTATTGCAATACCATATCGATAATATCTTAGAGTCATAGCAACGGATTGGGCCAAGAGATCGATTCCGCTCTGATACCATTCTGTCGTGCCCCGGCCCCGAGGGGCCGCCCGGACCACCGCTTCACTCAGCCCCGTAGCCGGATGACCCGGACGCGATCCACCGCGCCTCGGCGCACCGAACGCGCATCACCGCACCTCGGCGCCTGTCCCGTGGGTGCGAGGAAGGAATGTGGCCCGTTTGATACCAGGACGTGATGCCGTGCGAGCCTGGGGTTGCGCCCGCACAAGGCTTCATCGTTAGAGCGCCTTATCATTGAACATATTCAGGCACACGATATGGTTCTCTCGGAGCATATGGGATAGTGAACATGTTCATGCACTCTTAGACAAGCATTTCAGGATACTTAGTTAAGCTGACTTGTTCGTTTCAAAGACAAGCTAGGTGAGTTCGTTCATTAACATGCAAGGCAGGTTCTATCATTCTCTTATAAAAAAATTGCAAGCAAAAACTCATATTATTATCAAGGCGTGCAAGAATCAGAGAACGAAGTTCTGCCCACTCACCTTGATACATAATGCCGACGCGGAGCAGGGCATTACAGCCCATAATGCACTTAGAATGAATATCTATGGGAAGGTTCATTGGCATGATCTCGGGATATCGTTTCCTCCCAATGTTACTATAATTTTTAGTTGCTTAATTAACCCTATATTGTGTTAGAAATCTCAAGACATAGCCACATGGGAATTTCTCTTAAGATGTCGTACGAAGTACGGGCACGCTAGATACAAATCCCTGGAAGTCCAGTCTGGATTTACCCGAATGTGTATGCAACATTCAATCAATCACTATTCTAGCCACACTTTGGTACTTGACTCGCATATCAATCATGTACTGGGGAAAAGTATATATATATATATATATATATATATATATATATATATATATATATATATATATATATATATATATGTATATATATAGTATCACGCGTTCAGGAATTTGGAGGCATTCTCGATGCACAACCCAAATATACATCACTTAATACGTAACACGGTATGTCGTACCTTAGTGCACATTTAGATCATGTACACTATCAGAAAATAATTATATCAGCATGGATATAATATTCGAGTCCAATTACCAATTATTCATTGGATCACATGAATCTTGATCACATTGTAACACGAAGCTTATGTTATGCACATAGCTGGTTAGTCACTTATTACTTAGTCTGATCCACACATAAATCTTATTCCAACACATATTCATTCTATGTACATAGCCAATCTTAGAACATGGTCATGTCTAGCATGAGGTCTGGTTACTAAGTCCATTCTTCCTTAAAATCATAATACAATCATTAACCCGAATCAACCATAATAAAATAAGAAATATTTCAAATAAAATAGCTAGGCCGCATGGATCTCTAGGACGCATGAGAATTCCAGGCCGCATGGTCCGGGTTAAAGTCTACTCCATGGAACAAGTGCCAAAGTGATGGAAAATAAATGAAGCGTCAGGGAAGTGGCATAAAGTGACTGATGTAACAAGCCATAAGTGTGTCAGAGAGAAAAGATAAAATCATGAAAAGATGTGCCAAGGTGGTGCCGAGTCATGCGTCAAAAATGTCACATAGACGCATGGCCGCATGCTCTGTTGGCTGCATAGGCGCTGCTCGGACTTAGTGAAGTTTCATTCGTTCAGCGAGTCAACCACAATAGTTTTGTCACTTAGATTTTTCAAGCATTGAGTTCCAAAACACAAGTGTGAAATTAGTCATGCACTTAACATGACAGGCGCATGCTGCAAGGGTATGAGGCCAAGAGCTCGTGTCGCGTAACACTCTCGGCCGCATATGGTGTTGGCCGCATGAAGTCTTCATCGTCCCAGACAAGTTTGGCCATGGCGGAAACTCCAAAACCAAAAGTATGTTTTCTCCATGGAAACTCCGCCAGGGGTACAAATCCAGCAAAGTAAAGTTCTAAACCACTCAAAATTAAATGCTCCTCAACATAGAACAACAAGTTTTCGAGAACAACAAGCTTTTTAAGATCAAAACCAAGAAAAACTCAAGAACACCCACACTTATAAAAATTTAGATCTACGTCATTCTATCCACCAAATTCGAAAATACCAAGTCCTAAATATGCTTAAAATTACACAATAATCATAATAAACTAATAATATGGAGGGTTTCTTATTTCTCATGCAAGATGTACTTGCCTAAGGATAGAGGGAGAGAACTTGAGAGAGAAAGAAAAGAAAGAATGAAGAGAGGGAAGGAAAGATTTGGTTTATATACATGGAGAATTTGGGTTCACTTGACCCAAGGTTCAAGTCATGACCAAGCCCTAACCTCAAAATAAATCGAACCAACCCTCCACCAAAGAATGGGTCTAGTTCATGCAATAAAAAAAAACATGCAGCAAGAAATAATACGCTCCTAATACGTATACTGGGAACGAGGAGTGACAATTATAAAAGAAAAAAGGATAATCTGCCCACATCCAGTGGGCGAGACTGGATGTGGAAGCATGGATTTTGGCTGCCTTTTTTTGCCGACAAGAATTAGAGTTGTCAGACTTCCCTCTTCCATGTCCCCTCTTCTACCTCTAACTAAACACTAGAAGGTGGCTTCCAAGCTCCAAATCATGTGTTTTCACCTTTCCTCCCTCCACTTCCATTTTACCAAGGCTAATTCTAAAGGCACTCCAAAAATTTCTTAGGCTAGCCCACATTTTGGTTTTAGTTATTTACAAGTTTGCCACCAAAATAGTTGCTTCAGGCTAACCCAATTTTTTTTACGATTGTCAAATTTTTTGACCGTCCTTCCTATTGAAAGGATTGTTGACCGTCCTTCCAATAGGAAGGACTGTCAAAATTTTGACAGTCCTTGAGGACGATAAATTAAGATCCTCCTCCTCCTCTTTCGCCTCCTCCTCCTTCTCCTCCTCCCGCCGCCTCCTCCTCCCTCCTCCTCCAGCCGCCACCTCCTCCTCCTCCACCACCTCCTCCTCCGACGGTTAGGGTTAGGTTTTGGGATGAGAGAGAGGGGAGAGTTGTGCTGTCCTGAGTAAATTTGAAACTGTCTTGAGTAAAAAAATTAAAAATCTGAGATGTCCTGAAGTAATGGGTTGTCCTAAGTAAATTTTGGAGTGCTTATAAAATTAGTCTTTACCAAACAGGCCCTTAAGGGACTTCTAAGTTCAAATAGAATAAATGAAGGACTTGCCTATTATAAAAAATCAACTTAAAACATTATTTTAAGTAACAAGGTCCTACCGGGATTCGAACCCAGGTCGCCAGATTCAAAGTCTGGAGTGCTAACCACTACACCATAGAACCATTAATGTCCTTTTTATTTACTTTTACTTATTTAATATATAGTATAACCTAAATTTTTTTTTTGGCTTTACATTACCCTATTTTTAATTATACAAATTAATGTTTTTAACTTAAATTTTGTTTTTCTTTATTGTTTCATACCTAAGACCTTGATGACCTGATATGCTAATGTGACTTTGCATGCTTTCCAATACTATATTGCCTTTTCAAACATTGCTTGATATATATATACCAAACACCTCCAACCCCAGGGGAACAACTAATATTGAGAGTTAATATTCCTGGGTACAGGTCCGCATGAATTTCTGTGGGAGGAGCTAACCCAATAATGTAGTGTAGAATTACCTTTCAATAAATCTAGGCTTTTGATAAGGGCACAGCCAAATTTACTTGGGGCTAGCCCAGGATTGGGGCTAGCCCACTAAAGAGCAACATTTACTTATACTAGCCTAATCTTTTACTCATACTAGCCCACTACTTCTCCAAACTCTCCCAAACCCTCCCCACCCGACCGGAGCTTTCCCCCCTCCCGCCGGCCGATCTCCGCTGTCCTCCTCCTCCTTGTCGATGGCTCCCAAAGTCTCGAAAGAACCAAGGTAGCAATCCCCATTCTCCTTGTGCTATTGTATTTGTAAAATTGTTCAAAAATTTTAAGAAATCCTCTTGCATTTTGAAAATTTTGAATGATTTTCTTTCAAATGAGGGCATACTAGTCCTTGGCGGAGTCTAGGATGTAGTTTAGACATACAAGTCCTTTCGAATATGTTTTTTGGGCGTAAAAAGTCGAGACTGCTCGACATTGTCGAGCAGTATCGAGCGGGACTGTAGAATATCCTACAGTCCCATATAGATTTAGGACTGTAGGAAAATCGACAGTCCTATATATATATATATAGGACTGTCGATTTTCCTACAGTCCTAAATCTATATGGGACTGTAGGATATTCAACAGTCCTAAAAGATTAGGACTGTTGAAAATTCTGCAGTCCTGTATACTTACAGGACTGTAGAAATGTCTACAGTCCTCAATGTAAAATTCAATTATTATGTTAAAATAGAAATTAATTATTGTATGTATATAATAATTTTTGTCTTATAGTCATGCCCCTGGAAATGACACTGTGGATGAAGATTTGAGAAGACGCCCTACTGCGTCGATGCGTAAGGAACGCACAGTTTCGCGTACTATTTTACCAGGCGTCACTATCCGCGAGGCCGAAGCACGCCCTGAAGTGAGGAAACGTCCATTGACGAAGAAGATTGCCCTTCGTTCGAAGAGACGTGCTCCTCCTAGTTCTTCCGGTTCTTCTTCCTCCTCCGATGAGGACATGCCAAATGTTCCAAATCGGCCTACTGATGGTTCAGGACCTTCTCAGCCTGCAAGTAGTCCTGTCGAGAGTCTTCCACAAACTCTCGGAAACCGGCCTACTGATGGTTCGGGACCAGTCGACACTCGTCCAAAAGGTTGCTCTATGTTACCGTCCATCGAAAACCATATTGCATACCAAATATGGAACAATCCGGTAAGTACATTACGTTATGATAAATTTATATATAGATGTAAGTTCAAAGTTTATTTTACATAAAGGTTTAATTTCATCCAATTGTTGACTTTTCAGGAGAGTGGTCGTATGTTGACGGTAATCAACCATGACAAAAAATGTAATACATGGAGGTATGAATTACTAGGAGATGATGTGAAGTCAAAAATCTGTCCCACCGGTCTACAATATTTGGGTAGCTACTCATATACGACGGTGGATCATGCACTGATTTCAGCATTTGTAGAACGATGGCATCCAGAGACCAACAATTTCCATCTACCCAATGGGGAGTTGACGGTTACCCTTGATAACGTCCATCATATATTGGGACTTAGGGTTGATGGTCGTCCCATGCAGAATCATACTTTTGATGATTCGAGCATCAACTATTACGACTATATGGTGGATTATGTATCAGGGTGTTTGGGAGTTGATGCCACTAGTTTTACTAGTCTTCGAGAATTCAAGAAGTCCTACGGACTTCCTCTAAAATATTTGGAGGAGATATTCGCTGAGCCGGCCCCTGAAATTGATAATAGCGAAAATGTGGCCCGCGGATATATTCAGTTCATCTTAGGGGCTGTCGGCATTACCGATAAGTCTGGAACGTCGATAAATGCTAAATATCTCATCAATTTGGACAACATTGAGACGTTGGAGCAAATTTCTTGGGAAAGCGGTATACTGGCATACCTTTACCGCAAGCTTGGTGCGGCATCCCGTGTTGGTTCGAAGACAATTTCCGGATGCCAGACTCTACTCCATGTATAGATATATCTTTCTCAACTTGTTTACATAAATTGAAATTGTGTTGTTTATTTTTGGACTAATATATTTCCGGTAACGTGAAGGCATGGATATACGAGCACTTTCCAACCCTGCAGCGGACGAAGACGAACCGAGAGTACGACGAGAACCTGCCTAGAATGTGCCGATGGAAGCCAAATAAAGAAGATGCCAAACGTTCTCACACATTGGCCGCTCTACGGCATGCACTCGAAGATATGACGACAGAAGAGGTGAATTTAGACCTAATATTGTACTTAATTGGTATTAATTGACTACGTTATGCTAAATGACGTTATGCTACATTTTATGCGGTACAGATTGTATGGGATCCATACCGTGATTTGCGACAGACTACCCGTCCGTTGCAACCAGTCGCCTTATATCACGGTCTTATCAGTTGTCATAAAATCGAGGAGGCTTATATGCCGGATAGAGTGCTACGTCAGTTTGGCTACGTACAAACTGTCCCAAGGCGAACTTTGCAAATGATAAATCCTCCGCGCGGTACAAAACCGCTAAACTATATACCTGCACATTTCAACTGGGTATCGGACTTCTTCACCGAGTGGCAACGCCACGTCATTAGAGATACCGACCGGCTAGCAGCAGTCAATATGGCGGAGTGCAGCGACAACTACCTTGCCTACTTCGCCGGTGTCGGACTACCGACCTTGTTCCAACGCGGAGGGGATATTATGCGTGTACCGTCAGATCTTCCTCCCAAATCGGTCTTGTATACTGCACTGGTCAAGATGGTGAGCCTACTTGTAGACCTTAAGTTTGATATTTGTAACTGTGGCTAACAATTTTTTTCATTTTTCATGAATAGGCAAGGAAAGTTAAGAAGTTGGGAAGAAGCCTCGTCAGTTGCCAGGGTTCCAATTATATGACAATCAATGACGAACTCCAAAAAATTGACAACGCTGGAGAATATCCTTTCTTGGATATTAGAGAACAACGCACGAAGAGGCGCCATGACGTTTGAACAATCATTTTGAGTTGTAAAAGTGTGACGGAATATGAGCTTTGAGATGTAAAAGTTGTAAAAGTTTGATTGAATATGACGAATTGACGATATTGAGGATTTGAGTTGTAAAACTTTAAACTATAATTTTGATTGGTTGTGACACTTTGAGTTAATTTTGCCATGTTGTGACACTATGAGTTAATTTTGCCTTGTTGTTACTATTTTGATCTGTATACTGTGCATATTGGTCATTGGGTTAATTGTATATTCAATCCTAGTTTACACTTGGACTGTCCAATATTGACAGTGGGCAAACTTCAGGACTGTCACATTTTTGACAGTCCTAGTGTAAACTAGGACTGTCAAAATTGTGACAGTCCTAAAGTTATATAAATGGGCATATATGACAGTGGGCATACTTTAGGACTGTCACATTTTTGACAGTCCTAATATACACTAGGACTGTCAAAATTGTGACAGTCCTAAACTTATATAAATGGGCATATATGACAGAGGGCAAACTTTAGGACTGTCACATTTTTGACAGTCCTAGTATACACTAGGACTGTCAAAATTATGACAGTCCTAAAGTTATATAAATGGGCATATATGACAGAGGGCAAACTTTAGGACTGTCACATTTTTGACAGTCCTAGTATACACTAGGACTGTCAAAATTGTGACAGTCCTAAAGTTATATAAATGGGCATATATGACAGAGGGCAAACTTTTGGACTGTCACAATTATGACAGTCCTAGTATATACTAGGACTGTCATAATTGTGACAGTCTTATTATCCTGGCAGTCTTTGAAATTTACAGTCCTAAGTTATTAGTAGCAATGCACAATATTCAGTCAAAATCGTCATAACTTCTTTCATTACACAACATACAACATATTGTTCAATATACACTTAAACATACATGGATCAACACAAAATATATTTTCAATATACAGTATCAATCGATAAGAATATCAAAGTAGTCGTCCGGCATGATTTTTGGATCCTCCATCTTCATCATCTTCTTATAGGCCGCCATTGCATCCTTGTAGGGTGTCGTCCATGCGATCGCTTCCTCTGGTGCGTGTTTATACCAAAGCGTAGAAGGTGGCAGAATAGGAGAATGAGCGATCAAGCTTGGGATGACGAAGTGTTGTCCGACAAGCCCTATGCAACATAGATTGGATACTCGGTGTTCGGCCGGGGGGGCACACATTGGAAAGAAAGTATTGTTAATACCTTGTGAGATAATTACAATAGGTAACTTATACCTATTAGAGAAGACGTAAGCAGCAGGCGGGACATCCATGTAATGGTCTGGTCCGGTGACTTTTTCCGTACAAGGTATGCCTGCCAACAAATCTCCAACAATTTCTTCGCCAAGTATCTGGCTATAGAAGGCTAGTCGCGACTCCAACTCCTCGTACAGCTCTGCCCTAACCTGTCTCCATCCTGCTTCCACTGAATAGCCTAGTTGTCTTGCTAGTGCATGGTATCCACAGTGGCCATCCGCAGGAACATCAACAATAGACCAAATGAAGTTCCGCATCTCAGGTAGGAAATTATCAATGTATAGACTATAAGAAACAGAAAAGTTATCAACACCCTTCGCCGTGCCTGCATCTATGGTTTTCTGTTTCTTCCCCCTTCGAATAGTTAGCTTAGGAGTTCGAACAACGGACTTTGCCTCCAAACCGCGTTCGATATGTTCGAATAAGGATGGATCTCTTTTAGTTGACTCCTCCTCCTTCTTTTTTGGCCAAACATAGACAAAATTACCGACCGATGTCCGCAGATATCTTTTTAAACAAGAGTGTGCTCCTTCGACCCGGTTCGTAGTGATCGTGCCATAATGCTTCACCATGTTGGTCCATGCTAAGACGAATTTCTCTTTATGTGGTTCTAGCTAAGTATCTTTGATATAAGATATGCATGTCGGGTTACTCATCTCCCACTTTTGTTGGAACATGTACCATGCTGCGTCGTAACTGTCTGTAGTACTTGCTCGCCATACAAGACTCCAATCACTGTAGAATTCTTCGAAGCGAAGCATGTCAATTTTACCGTCCACATTTTCAAATTTTCTCTTGCATTGAGCTTGGATATTTCTATTTATATGCCAAGTGCATAGTAGTCTATGCGCATGAGAAAATACAATATCTATAGCATTTATCAACGCATATTCTCTGTCAGTAACAAAAACAGACGGCTCTTTGTAACCTGTGTAAACGGATTGTAGTTTCCTCAACGCCCATGTGTAATCCTCTACTGTCTCACTGTTCATAAAACAAAAAGCGACTGTAAATGTTTTTCCTGTAGACGTAAACCCGACAACGTGAAAAAGAGGCATCTTGAACTTGTACGTCTTATATGTACAATCAAGGACCAACACGTCTGCGAAGGACCGAGCCAAGTGTGTGCAATCAGGATGAGCCCAAAACAATGAAAGGAGTTCATCAGTTTGTGGATGTCTTCTATGGTACTCCACGTAGTGATGCTCCCCAAGCAACTTCAATACTTGCTGCATCGCCATTCTTCCTTTCATACTATTGCATTTCGCTCTGGCCAAACTATTATAGATCGTTCTCATGGTAGACTTGTTCCCATCTTGTTTTTGTCGCACAACAGAATATATTTGTTTCGGTGCTACTCCTGAAAGGAACAATTCTTCAACCAACTTTTTTTCATCCTCCTTCAACCGTGCTACGTAGGCATGACCCGTAAGTGTCCCTGGAATAGGATGATTGTATCTTCCATTCTTAACTTCGATTTTCCACTTCACATCTTCAACTTTTACAATCAACACCTTCAATGGACAACCACATTTTCTCGTCCCAACGTTTTTCTTAGGGATTTCTTTTTCAACAACACCCTTTTTTTATGATGCTCCCTAAACACACCTCCTCTTTCGCATCCCAGCTCAAGATATTTTCTGCCCGGCCAAGATCGGATGGATCTTGCAATGACAATAACTACGTTATGTCGTCTCCCAACTTCTCTGCACCACTCTAATGCTTCTTCATGGCTTGCAAATTCAATATCCGTTGAGAAAATATCATCCACCTCAACACCAACAGCAGGATGTACCACAATATCTGAACAAGGTTGGTCCTATAACCAATATCAAATAATATAAAGATTAATAACTTCATATAATTATCCAGGACTGTCACTATTTTTACAGTCCTATTTATAAATAGGACTGTCCAAATTATGACATTCCTACTTTTATATAGGACTGTCGAATTTCTGACAGTCCTCTATTAATTTAGGACTGTAGATTATTTGACAGTCCTATATTTATATAGGACTGTCAAATTTTTACAGTCCTAAATCGTGACTGTCAAATTAGGGTTGTCGTTTACGTACCGTACGTGCTTCGGAACAACCAACTTGTTCTTCGGAACGTCCGGAGTGCATATTTAATGAATTGGACGATCCGACTTCATCATCGAACATTTTTTCATGCATTGTTCCTACAATAGTCAAAATAAACTAAATTTTTCCGGACAATTGTAAAACTTATTCATCGTAGGTTGTCGAAGACATACCGGAAGAATATTCCTTGGAGTATCACTAAAGTAAAATCCTCCTCCAACCACAACTAGCAATTTCCAAATTTAGGTTTGGGCTTGGTGGAATGAAGGTTTCTTCAAGTCTAGGTGGAATGCCAAAAATAGAAAGTCATTTCAATTTTATAGTTTGGTGTGGGCTAGCCCCAAGTAACTATGATAGTGGCAAACTTGTAATTTTGGAAAAAAAGACTGTCAAAATTATGACAGTCCTAACAATTTGTAGGACTGTCAAAATTTTGACAATCCTTACATGTGGTAGGACTGTCAAAATTTTGACAGTCCTACCAAGTGGTAGGACTGTCAAAATTGTGACAGTCCTGAATACAACAGTCCCGCGTTTGGGCTAGCCCCAAGTAAGTTTTATGATGGCAAACTTATAATTTTTTACAAATTTACTATGGACTAGCTCCGAGTAATATGTGTAGTGCCCTTATAAATATCCTAAATCTAATCTTAACTGTCAAAAAATAATAATCCTTTATATAATGTTTCTACTTCATGAATTACTAGATAGAAACTAGATCTAGGTTCGACACGCCCTGGATCACTCGAGTTGCAGAGCACTGGAGATGATCGGCACGCATGACGACGTCTGAGGCCGGAGCTCTCGACACGCGCAAAGGCAGAGCAGAGATAGGTTTCGTTGATCTTCGAGAAGGACTTGTGCTCGTTTGGACAAGAACATTTGAGAACAAAAATTTGGGAAAGGAAAGAAGAAATTTGAGAACATTTGAGAAGGACAACAGTTCTCCTAGGGATGGGATATGGTTCTCCTCACTGGCGGCGGCGGAGGTCACGGTGTATAATGGGCGGGCGGTTCAAAATTCGGCTAGGGTCCGACTCGATCAACATCGAACTGGGCCGGCCTGGTTTTGCCCATAATTTTAGCGAGTCCAGACTGGGTCCAATTTTTCAACCAGACAGCCCGGTCCGGATCGGCTACTTAGCGGGTGTGGTCAGATTAAATCCGAAAAGTCCGATCAGACCTGTCTGATCATCAATCCGGTTTGACCCAAATTTTTAAAATAAAATTATATTCGTTGGAGGTTATTTTGACCAAAATATTTCTATTTTGGTGGCTATTTTAGAAGTATTTTGGTCATTTTGCTGAAATAACTAAAATATCCTTATAACAATTATATTTTAGAGATGTTGGAGAACATTTTGCACCAATTTTTTTTTATAAATAGGTCATAATTTTCCAAAATTAAGCACAATAATTTATTTTCTTCTCTCTTACAATATTTACAAGCAATATAGTGTGAAGAAGGTATTTAATAGCATAAAAAATGATCAACCATCACAACAACTACAAAATCAGCAACCTCAACTTGCACCGCAACAAGAGTTTGAATCGAAAATTTGACATCATTTTAGCGGAGTTTACAATGAGCACTATACGAAAAGAAGATACTCGAATAGTGTTCTTGTTGAATGATTGCATTGTAGGAAACGACTCAAATGAGACCATAACTGTGGTACAAGGAAGCTACGTAGGCATCTGAAAATGTGTATGGATATCTAGTAATCTTATTTTTTTTTTAAAATGTGTTAGATAAGTCATGCAACCTATGTTTGAGTTTCAGCTTTCAGTCTCGCTATAAACTTTATTTGCAGTATTATAATTAAATTTTTAAATAGAGGTTGAAAAGCTGAAACACAAATATATGTTTCATTCTTATCTAACAAAGATAATATATAATAAAAAATTATCTTATTTTTGATATTCTTATTTATTAGTAATATTAGTATGAGCCATTAATAAAAATTCTGCCTCAATTAAATGTTTGTTTATTTATATTAGGATAAGGATTGTTTATATTTAATATTTTTGGTTATGAAAATGATCTCATTAATTAAATCAAATCTTTATTCTACTATCTCATTAATTAAATTAAATTCTATCATATATTTATTAATTATATATATATTAACTAATATATATAATTTTCTATTTAAATTTACTAAAAAATGACTTATATATGTTGGTGTTTTTGTCTTTGGACTAGTGAAAGATAATCCCACATTGGTTACACCACAAGTGGGTATCTCAATATAATGCTTTGCTTGTGTTGATGTGTGCACATTGGGAGTGATGGGGCACATGTGGGTGTCATGTGGGAGTATTTTTCTAGGAGAAAAAAATGATTAACTCCTCAAAGAAAGCATTTATGGTTTTTGTCAGTCCCTTGAAAAAAAATCCTTAGGAGCTAAGTCCTAAAGGGACTTAGAGACTCGGACTCAAGGGCGCAAAGTAGCGCTTTGTTAGCACACTTTGCACTTAGCACGTCAGCATCGTCGCAAGGCGTTTGTGTGCGTGATATTGTGCACGTGGCGTTGTGCATGCTGCTTTGTGCGCACGCTTCCACTGATTGCGGATTTAATCAGTTATGGAAAGATATGATCGTTAATTCAAATTCGATTTTTGTGGAATTTAAATTTATTTCGTTCCTATCTTTTTGTAACTGATTGGCGGTCAGGATTAGGATTAGGGTTTCCATCATACTCTATAAATACTCTCTTTGTGTCCCTTTGAGAACTTACTTCGAAATTGAGAGACGAAGAGAGTTGTTGCTGCTGTCGTCGTTGGAGTCCATAGGAGTTCGTGCGAGTCCAGAAACGAGGTGACAACAAGCGTTCCAGAAGTTCTACAAGAACTTGTTGGTTCCTAGAAGCAGATCATGGTGAGGCAAATCTTACTTTGAGCAATGATGATCTTCACCACCCCAGCAAGCATAGATCTTTTCTTTCTCTTCTCCTTCCACTTCTCACTTTGTAACTCGTTCTATATCAATTGCAACTGTATTTGCAAGGAAGAACAGAGTTTGATTCTGATTATTATAACTTCTCAGCAAGTTGTAATCAGAGATAAAAAAATTATAATTGTTCTTCAAGAATATCAGAGTAGTCCTCTGATCTCGATTTCTTCATGATTCAACAGAGGAGATAACTTTTGTTCCTGATCTCGTTCATCCATCTTTGATTAAGCCTCAGTAATAATATATACAAATCTTAACAAAAAATTACTAACAAATGACACACACACATAATCTGAAATATATATTTTCTATTTAAATTTATTAACTTATTATATATATAACTTATATATACAATGCATATAAAAAAATTACGGCCCGGTCCGACCCAACCGTGAACCGGCCCGGATCCAGACCGGTTCGGCCTAGTCCGTCCCCCCTACCGAGTCATGGCTCTGGATTGGTTCTATGAATTTTGTTTCCTAGCCAGGCCACGCCGGTCCGCTTCGTCTCCAGGGTTAAGTCCGACCCGGCTCATTAAACACCATGATGCAAAGGAGAGAGTGGTATTTTGATACTTTATGTATTAATTTTTTATATATAGTAGAGTCAAAAAATTTGAAGTAACATTTGTCTTCAATATTTTTTTTTCATTAATTATATGTTAATTAAAATAATTTATATTCATTAATTATATGTTAATTTTAGGAAATTTATTATATTTAAAAAATTTTATATTCTTTAATTATGTGTTAATTAAAAATAAACAATAATTATTTCATAAAAATATATTGTAATATTTTCAAGCAACAATCCAAACAAAATGGGAGGGGGATAAGCCTACCGAGGGTTACTATTAGGGATGGCAACGAGGACCATATCCTCCATTTTCGTCTCTGAATAGTATTCGAATTTTCATTTCCGTTTCCATTTCCGTTCGGATCCAAATTTTTATTTTCATACTCATTAAACAATGCACTCCCCATTTCCGTCCACGTCCCGTTAACACTTCAGGTGCCGGATTTTTCTGTTCCCATCCCTTGTCTTGTTAACAATTTTTTTTGTACATTATAAGTTTAAAAAACTATTTTTATTCCAAAAAATATATATACTTAAAATAAATATACTACTAGATAGAAAAAGGATACAATACAACAAAAACAGAATATTAATTCAAGAAAAACATGCAAGTACTAAATATAATTTATAATAAAAAACAACAAAGAGTGAATGTTAATCCCACAAAACTTATTCCAAATAGAGGTCTACATTTACATACAACAAAAACATATGGATATAAGTAATCAGGGTCAGGAATTTATCGGGACGGGAAGTACTATACCCATACTCGTCTCCGAACCCAACCGGAATTTTTTTTTTTAATCCCCATCTCTACCCCCCAGTTTTAAATCCCCAAATCCGTCCCGTCGAAATTTTTTTTTGGTACCCGTCAGATTCGGAAGAAATTGTTATTCCTAGTTACTATGTCTCCAACCAACATCCATTTTTAACAACCATCCAAACAATCGAACTCGATTTTTGTCCACTTTTAACAACTATCTAAACAATCAAACTCCTCTTTTCTCCGCTTTCAAATTTTTTAATTTCACCAACCAAACAAATTTTAAAATTTGAAAAATTAAATTTTATGAGTACTTATTGTGTTTACAATTATTTTTTTCACTTTCGCACTTTCGTGCAAACAGACATGAATGGGGGTGTCGTGAAATGAAAAACACAGTCGACCGTAGAAAAAAAATATGACGGTTACATGGAAATAAAGAAATGAGGGCAATCAAATCAAAGATACGGTTTTCGAAATTCCTACCGTTAGAAAGGGGGACAATCAAATCAAAGCTAGGGTTTCGTATTCCTCTTCACTTTCTGCTTTTCTTTCTTCAGCATCCTAATATTCTTTCTCCGAGTCCAGCATCCTATGGACACTCCTCTCGCTCCCGCCGCCATTATTCAGAATGAGAATCTCCACATCCACAAAGGAAAAGGAAAAGAAAGGGCGGCGAAGGCCGACGTGCCGAGGCCCTCGAGAGCCACCGGGCGCCAGGAGCGCAAAGCTCTGCGTGACCTGTCATCGAAGCCCGAAAAGCCTCCGCTTTCCTCCTCCTCTGCCACCGCGGCAGCGGCAACAAAGTCCGCCGCTGCCAAGAAGAAGGGTCCCCTAAAGACCAAGATCCTAACTGAGGAGATCCTGACTGAGGAGGAGTTGGATCGGTGCCGCGTATGGGCGGAGGAGGGCACGGAGCAGATGCCATACTACGACAAGCAGAAGCACGAGAGAGAAGAGATGGAGAAACGTAAGATTCTTTTTCCTTCCTTGTTAGCTTCATTTTTTTCCCCTTTCTTTCTTTCTTTCTTTCTTGTGTGTGTAATGTTATTTGTGTTGGGATTAGGTGTGGAGAAGGAAGTGCAGAGAGTGATGGCCGACTTGCGCGGATGGACTGACATGACCTTTCACGGCCTAGGAGTTCCGCCCAAGGTAATTCCGGATTAACAAATTAAGTGTTCTTGCATTTTAAAATTTTATAGCAATTTATTTTCATGAAATATACAATTCATATAAATTATGGGTGTTGTTATTGACACTCCTAAATTGTTATCCCACATTCCTCTTTAATTTTCTATCATTCAAATTCCTGCATTAAATCTGAAATTAATTTGTGCATGCATTGAGGGAGGAGTGCATGATGACATTTTAGAAATGCCAATAATGTTAACGAAGGGGCATATTTAGAATTTGAATGATAGAAAATTAAATAGGAGTGCATGATTGCATTTTAGAAGTGTTATAACGTCACCCTAAAAAATAACTCCTTGATTGATAAATAAATATATTTAATAATTGTCTTTTCTTTTTGAAAACATCATATAACCTAGTTGGTTAGGACTGTAGTAGACTAATATCAAAAATACCATGGGTCAAATTTCACCGTCGTAAATTAATTTTTAATGTCCGAACCCAACCGACCCGAATCTAACTAACGTCCGTATCTGAAGTAAACCTGACTTGACCCAGACACATTCCGTAAACCAATTGACCAGGACACAAACCCAATCTTAATTACCCGGAGTAGCGCTCGACCGAACCCAAACCAAATCCTAATTGGACTTGACACAAACTGGACCCGACCCCAACTGTTGATGTGACGTGGACCAGAACAGGACCCGACCTACAACCTGGACCCGATCCGAAACCGATTAGAACCCAAAACTGACCCAACCTAATCTAGATCCAACCAAACCCGATTTGCATCCAAACCCAACTTGGATCAGACCCGAACTTGACCCAACTGACAGGGATGCAAACATGATTAACCTGAACTTGAGTTGGACCCGACCGACCCGAACACGAGTCTACATTATTTAATCCTATAGGAAATAATAATAATAATATCTACCTAATTTGGAGGAAATAGATTCCCCACATTTGTGGGAAATGGAATTCCAAAATTAAGTATAACTTGTGTAGGTTACAACAAGAAACAGACCTAACTATTTTCCCATCTCTGAAAAAAAAAAATTCCCTAGTAAACACATTCTTATATAGTTGAAACTCCAGATAAATTTAAAATTGGTGTGTCACATCCTATAGTATGAAACATATTCACAACTAGTTCCGACAAAAACTTTGATGTACTTTGAGTATAAAAGTGAGTAATGTCCTTAGGAAGTTTCCTTTAGCTATTTTGCATCACATGATTTCTTTCTCAACTGTTTTCTGGCTAATAATACTAGTCTGAATAACATCCAAGGATTGCGAATTAGACTTAAAGCATGAAGTTCAAATACTGGAACAGTCAGTGTAGTCAAGCTAATAGAAAATATCCTAAAGCCTTAGAGCATACTTCTTATTCTTAAATAGTCAAAATGTAACAGATCCAAACATTGATGCTCTCTGACTAAACATCTTAATTGTCCTAGGGAGCTTAGAAACAAATGGGTTAGACCTGAAAATAAATTAAAATAGTGTAGTCGTTATTTGTACATTTATCTAAATATAGATCAAGTATTTGATCAACGATGCACTAATATAGATGTAAGCATAACAAAGAACGATTACCAACAAAAGAATAATTTTGAAATATCCGATAAGAAACTTTCTAGATCAAATAAGCAAATATTTGCTTTGACATTATTTAATTCAAGTTTAACATAGACTATTATTTGCACATGATTTTTTATCCAGAGTTCATCACCAAGGAACACCTACACACATTAAATAACAACCCTTGAAGTGAAGTAAAATGGATATCCACAAGGAATTAGTTACTAGGTGAATATGATACAATTTTTGGCAGCTTGATGGCTGATAATTTGAGAATTCCTCCTTGAACGGTCAATATCCTACCAAGTTCAAGAATCGTATCGTGGGAGTTCATCACCACTAAGGGGACGTTTGGTTCAAGTTTTGGAGGCTTGGGAATGGGTTTTAGATTTCTTACCCTTATTTGGTATGTCTAGGATTGTGAGTTAGGGGGGAATAAGAGGGTTTGCTTTCCTAGGAATGTTGTTTAATATTTTGTTTGGACAATAACACCCTCATTTTACTTTCAAAATTTCAACTTCTATCCCAAACATGTAAATTTAGGTAATAGAAGCATGAAAGAGTATTTATGAAAAACTAAATAAACTAAGATTCCTTTTCCATATTTCCAACCTAACCTAACCAAACATGGGTATGAGAATGTTGAATTCCTTTCCCATGGAAAATGAATGAACAATAAATTCCTAGGAATACAAAACCTTCATCCAAACAACCCCTAAGAGTGTCAATAAGTTAGATTTAGACCATTGCATGTTATAGAAATAATATGGTATCTAACCAATCAAGAAAATAAACAAATTGAGAAGGAAACATGGGAGTTCATCACCACTAAGGGGGCGTTTGGTTCAAGTTTTGGAGACTTGGTAATGGATTTTAGATTTTTTATCCTTGTTTGGTATGTCTAGGATTGTGAGTTAGGGGGGAATAAGAGGGGCTTCATATTCCCATTGTTGTGAATATGTTTGCTTTCCTAGGAATGTTGTTTAATATTTTGTTTGGACAATAACACCCTTATTTTACTTTCAAAATTTTAACTTCTATCCCAAACATGTAAATTTAGGTAATATAAGCATTAAAGGGTATTTATGGAAAACTAAATAAATTAAGATTCCTTTTCCATATTCCCAACCTAACCTAACCAAACATTGGTATGAGAATGTTGAATTCCTTTTCCATGGGAAATGAATGGAAAATGAATTCCTAGAAATACAAAACCTTCATCCAAACAACCCCTAAGAGTGTCAATAAGTTAGATTTAGAGCATTGCATGTTATAGAAATAATATAATATCTAACCAATCAAGAAAATAAACAAATTGAGAAGGAAACATGCCAACCTAATCCTTCAGCTCAGTCATGCAGATTCTTTTTCAATAAAATTGTTCCAAAAAACTTCATCAAATTTACATTTTCCAGCTGTTGCTTTTCTTCATCTTCAATAGGTTTAAACAGGGTTCCTAATGTCCAAGTCTTAACAAGTATTGGAATTGCATATATAACCAATATCTTAACCTTGAGAGCAATGTTCTAAATAGTGCTCGCCTCGGCCACCTAGGCGGCGCTTAGGCGGTAGACAGTCGCTCTCCGCACCTCTTTTGCCGTTGACGCCTTAGCGATGGAGTAGACGGCCAGCGGAGGTTTGCCGGCATAGGCGGAGGTGAGTACGTGGCACGCGTGTACTCTAATTCAAATTATGTAGTAGAATGAGTTAGGCGGCGGTGTAGGCGAACGTCTAGACGGAGCAATATCTGACTAGATGTTTTGACAAAATAGTCGCCTTAGCGGTAGACACGTACTTAGCGATGGAGTAGAATGAATTAGGCGGTAGACAGTCGCTCTCCGCACCTCTTTTGCCGTTGGCGCCTTAGCGATGGAGTAGACGGCCAGCGGAGGTTTGTCGGCATAGGCGGAGGTGAGTACGTGGCACGTGTGTACTCTAATTCAAATTATGTAGTAGAATGAGTTAGACGGCGGTGTAGGCGAACGTCTAGACGAGCAATATCTGACTAGATGTTTTGACAAAATAGTTTTGCAAGCACTATGAGTCATTTTTACATGACTTAAACTTTATAAATCTTTATTCTATAATTTAGCTATGCATAAAAAAAACCCTTAAAATATGTATATTATGAAAAAATGTGGTAAAATATTAAAACAATACCCAAAATGTATCAAATGTCTAGGCGGCGCCTAGGCGGTAGGCGAACCCTTTCCGTCGTGCACCACCCGCCTACCTTCGTTTAGAACATTGCTTGAGAAATATTAACAGCTATACCCATAGAAAAAAGAAATTAAGTTACATAAGTGTTTTGAGAATAAAGCCTCAATTTGACATGAGAGCCAAATATTATACATCAATCACCTACTGAACTAATTTTAAACTAATACTCAAAAAGAAGTTTGAGAAATGATCTTTATATTAGACAGCCATCTAACTAATTAATACTGGTATAACATCCAAAAATTGTGAATAAGAGGTAAATCTTCAAGTTCATATACTGGAATAGTCAGGAGGGTACTCAGGCCAACAGAGAAGGTACAAAAGATCTTATAACACTATGTTCCCTCTTAAATAGTCAATTTCCATATCGACTTCTCAGTCAAGCTGGCACTTCTTCAATGTCCTTTGGAGCTTACAAGAAAGTCCATTGCCTAGTTTTGCACCTCAAAGCTTGAGGTTATATCTTCAAGTTCAACTTGGGGACAAACATACAGATGCATAACAAAAGGATATATGGCATGCATACTTTACATGATATTCAACTTATGTAAATCCAACTATTAGGAACAAATATTTTCGATCCGATAAAAAAATGAACTTACTGTTTGTTATTTGGGCTATTGTCCAAATCTAGATACAGTAACTGATCAGTATAAATTAATATATTGTATGTAACGCAAGGAAAGAGTATCAACACCAGAATAAATTTGAAATATCCAATATAAAATTTTCTTGATCGAATGACCAACCAAAAGTTTTGGCCACTATTTGGTACAACAAAGCATATTCTCATCTGAGTAACTAATAACCAAATTATGTCACTGCTACCACAAATAGATTTAAGGATAATCGAATTTTGTTCTAACACATAATAGTCCTAATTTCTTAATTCTAACCATGTTTGTGAATTAATGCAAAAAGTATAAATACCTTTTCAATGAAATTCATTAGGCGTCTTGCCATCCCTTGGCGACGATGCTTATTACAACTAGCAATAAACAGTATCTCTGCAACTCTGGCTCCATGCACCCTGAAGTGAAGAAAGTAACTTCTAAACTGAATCAGATCTTGAATAAACAAACTAAACATAAGCGACTATAAAGGTGTCTATTGCTCATGATAATTCATTAGTGGTTATTTCTATTTCTTTAACTTCATCTAGTTAAACTATTTGCATCCTTACTTTGTGGCCATGTAGCATGGAATGATACTTGAATTGTATGACTTGTGCTATCATAATTTTGTATCCTTAAACTATTTGCATCCTTACTTTGTGGCCATCTAGTTAAACTCCATTGTACCCATTTTGTATGTGCATTATGCTCCATTACTTGGAAGACACATACCAGATACTTATATCCTAAATTTTTCTTAGGCCCATCCATGATAAACCGAATAATTTTATGCCGATGCCATTCAAGCCAGCAAAGATAGAATGATACTTGAATTGTATGACTTGTGCTATCATAACTTTTTCCCTATTTTAGTAAAGGGAGCCATGTTTATCAAAATTTTGGTACATTTTGATACATGGTACATGTATGTATGGGGATGCATTAGATTAAGTGGTACAAGGTATGGTGGCCATAGACTTAGTAGTAACAGAATGTGAATGGTTCTCATTAACAAGCATTAATGGAAATGTTTATTATCATTTCTTCTTCTTTAACATATTTTAATCATGGCACCATTTACATTTCCATAAGAGAGAAATAAGAAGATGGTGAAAATCCTTCCCTTACATGGTTACTTATACTTTCTTTTGTTCTAAGTAAGCCACTAATTAATAAAGAACATACTATTGTGATTTTAAGGGTTGCTAGATGCTCTCAAAAGTCTCCTTCTAGAATTAAAATGAGAAAACATTATTTTTTACTCCATATAAATATTAGGAAAGTATTTTTGAGGACATAATTATGTATATTTAAGGATGACCTAATTGACGCTACATAAACAAGTACATCAACCTGTAGGAACCCTAGGAGGGGATGAATAGGGTATTTAAAACTTAAGATAAGGTAAGAAATCAAACGCTCAATACATCCTGGTATCCTTCTTGAAGGCAATCAAGTACCAGAACTCACTCCAGCTATAATCCACTATTATTACAAATAGTTACAATACGAGCTTTGATCCGAAGGTTCAATAACTTCTTGTTTGAAAGGTTTAGATCTTCAAAACACTAGAAAGATCAAAGTTACAATTTCCTCTTAACACATTTTGTGGATGTCAATTGAAAGATTGGTAGAGTGGTTGTAGTTTGGCATTTGGTAGTTATAAAGTTTAAAGAATGATTGGTTTGAATGAAAGAGAAGAAAGAAAAGCTTTAAATACAAAGCCAAAAGCAACATGTAATTAATGCAAAATTGCTGTGCAGGCGGTATATCGCCTGTATATCGTTTTACGCAGTAGTAATAAAACAACTAGTTTCATAGCTGTTACAGTGCATTTATTGTGCTGAATCAGGCTGAATGGTATACCGCAGGCTAGTTGGTATGTTGTTTGTGTGAAAAATTGATTATAGAAGTTGTTGTGACAGCACAATTGTATACATACTGCGATATATCGTCGGTATGCCATTTGTGTGGAAAACTTTGTTCACAAACTTGCTCTCATAGTTTTTCGACGTGAACTTAGGTATTATGACGGTATACCATTCTGATGGCCAAAATTTGGCTTGTTCGAAATCTAGCATAGCTTATGTAACGACCCGTTCCGTTCAAGCGGACAGTCGATTCAAATGGTGCAAGTGCAACGACCCAATCCGCTTTGCTCAACGAGATGACTCGTTTGAGGCAAAAGATTTCCAGACTTGGCCCTTTAGGAGTTCGGAACTTAGACTTTCAAAGGCTCGCTCGGAGTATCACTCGACCGAGGCGAATCATCGCTAAGGTGGGTGGCTATGATGAACTGGTCTTTGCTTAGCCAGCACAACATGAAAATGAAACTTTGCTTATAAATGGACCCTTGCATGCTACCTTTGCCTTGTGCAAGTAGACCCTTCTATGCCTCGAGTAGAACGATATATAATCTTCGTAGTTCACTTGTTTACACTTCACGCCCATAGATTATGTCGCTCGATATGTCCCTTTACGGTTTTACTCCTCGCTTTACCCTTAGACCCGTGCCAAACGTGAATGCTTATGTTTCATATAAATGTATGCTTGCCTGCTTACCTGCTTACCTTGTAGTTTGTACTCGTTGCCTCATTTCAATGTTTGCCACATGAAATTATGCCACAATCAAGTAATACTATCCGTATCGTGCATGCATATAGTTAGCCAGAAGACTATCAATTAGTCCTTCTGTACAATATGAATCTGTAAGTATCCGGGACCGTTAGGTTGCCAAGGCAATCCCTGAACCAGGAGAATGCATCAAAGTCAAGTTGAACACTGAACGAGAATCATGTCAGGCAAATCAAGAATCACAGCTCGTAGAGCAATGCTCGTTCAGAAAAGAATCATGGATTATCATGTCAAGTTGTGAATCTGGAAGACCCAAGACTTGCATGTCGCAGACAACTTGGAAACAAGGGGGATCTTCGGATCTCGTTCCACAGACGGTCTCCAGGGCATCAGGACCGATCCGATCCGGATGGAACTCATGCAACCTTTCATGTACGAGCTGGGTGGCGTCTCTGCTAACGTCGCGCCACCTTTGCAGATAAAGACTGATAGGCTCATGTGCTTGGACGGGATGATTTTGTAGCGCCTCTTGTGCTTTCGTTGCATTCCATCTTTGTCAATGACTATAACTCGTCCTTTATGGCTATGCCAGCGACCTGTTCATATAGATAAGTCATCATCTCTTAGCGGCAATCCGCGTGCGAGTCATTGCATTGCATCGCATCTAGTAAGCTGAAATACCTGAATGATTATGAGTATAAGTCATCTATATGCAAATTGAGCAACCTGAGCAATTTATTGAACACTTGAACATCTATTGAACACTTGAACATCCATTGCAATACTTCTGGATAACCCGTGTAACTCGTGCACCCGAAGCAGCACCTCGCACATGACACTTTGTTTGCTTATTCTATTGCCACTGGATTTTATTATATATGCTCGTGTTTGATTTAACTTGGTTGCCTTGGATAGGGAAGGACGAATGGTAAGTTGGTAAGTCTCGCCGTATTCCTTTATATCGCACGGCGCACTGCCACAACACGAGTTAGGATTTTCATAAATGCCATGAAACTGATCCTAAGGCAAGACTAGAAAGATAACTTAATAGATGGTGCACGGAATCTATATAACGTGTTTGGATTTGTCGAACGGACGAGAAGCCTCCCCACCAGTGCATTCATGTACTGATAACCCACCAGATTGCTTGTAGGGTGCGGGAGAACCTCGTTCGGTGCGGAAATCCCCTTCGTGCATGCTAAGGCGTGGAGTTCACTCTGGAACCTTGGAGCGTTGCGTCCAGAACTGAAGCACATATACATGACATAATGTGGGAACATCGCCTATATATCATTCCACAAATGTAGCCACTTGGCATGCTTTTACTGTTTCAGAGAGGCTTGAGCGACTTGTAATCTTGGCTTACCGCTGCTTGTAATACTTGTTCAATATCAATAAAAAGCTTTTTTTAATTCTATACTTGTGTTATTTAATGCTTTCGCTATTGACGACTCTGTGAACTTGTTTTCAATCGCCTGTGCGTTTATTATTCCGCTGCACTCGGACTATCTGTGCGACTCTGCGGCTTAGACATTTTATCGTCTGTTCGGATCATGGCCTTGCACGGGCACAGCTTACGCTCGTGCAGCATCACGCCCATATAAGAAATATCATCCCGTGGGAGCGCTGGCGCGGTGATTCGTGCCTAGCGGGGACGGCCGATTACATGCGGGAGATCGGGGTGTGATATATTGGTATCAGAACATGGCTTTACGTCTTTGAACTTCTTATCGTTTTTCTCAGTTTCGAAAGCTCGTTCGTCGGTTATGTGCATACACTCTCTCGTTGACCCGATGGGATGTTCCAAACAATGAGTCTAAATACTTTCAAAAAGTGCATGCGAATGATATGATTGCTTGTACGAAATGGTGATGCGTAGGCCTTTGTGTCGACCTGTGTTAGACTTGTGAGAATAGACTCTTGCTAGAATTTACAAGTTATGTGCAAACCCGAATACCTATACATGATTACCCAACTAGTTAATGTGCAAAATAGAATATCGTTCGAACGGTTAGCTATACACACAGTCTTTCGGCTAAGTTTGTATAAAGTATCGCGCGCCAAGACCATTTGGTGCTGGCTAGTTGCAAGCGAGATTGGAATATTGTTTAGATTTAGAATGGCAACCGATAACAACCTTATCAGTTTATCGCTAAGGCGAACATAGAGAATCGTGCTTGGATTTTGGAAAATAGCTCGAACGGTATTTTGTGTCGGAAGATACAAATCGAATATAGTTTACTTGGATGACTACCAACGGGATATGTATATACGAGACTAAGATTTATTAGGCGATGCTAGGTATCGTGCAGGAATTCTAAGGAACGACTAAGTGAATATGCTAGCGATTGATGCGAACACCGATTGAGGATTTAATTGGGTGACTCGATTCCTGAGTGGTGTATGGATCATTTTGTATATGTTCAAACGAATTCATAGGTCTCGTGCGATAGTAGAATAGAACGATTTGAGTATGTCTTGAACAAGTGATAAGGCTTATATCGAATAGGGATTCATGGAAATGGAAATCGATATCTTGGTTAAGAAAACTTATTGGAAACTTGGAGGATCATGAGAGCGATTTCGGATTGAAACAAACAGATTGAACTTAAATACAATATCGCTCGAATAGAAGTTAGTCCGAGAATGAATATTGTGGTTCGATGAAAGAGATAAGCGATAACAAATTTGACATGGAGTTTGGAAGAACGATCTTGAATCTAGTTCGAAAAGATAACCTTCGAAATCAGTCCCAACGAGAACGATTATCCTGCGGGAGTGCCGGCGTAGTGATTTCACATACGGCGGGGATAATCGAACTCACGGGAACATGTTCGGTGATTATTCCAAACGAACTCGATGAATGGAACGCATCGAAGTAGATAGACTTTGGCTTGAATATTTGAACTTAATTGCTTGAGGAATGCCAGATATAGGCTGTATTTATCAGACGGTAACATTGAAGTCAGATGATTTTGCTAGACGAATTATAATCACTGCATGAACGGACATGATTTGATGAATTTTATATATAACTTGGATGGAGCAAAGTGAAATGATAAGGAAGTTTCGATCGTTTCGATGATAACCATATTGTTCGATGTTCTTGTCTTGTACGAGCGTAACTCTATGCTCGTACATGTGTCACGTCCGGATTAAGTCGATTATCCAGCGGGAGCGTTGACGTGGTGATCTCACGTCCAACGAGGGTGATCGAACTTGCGGAAGACCAGAGCGTGACAACTGATGGATCATCTTAACTTGTGGTTCGACACGATAAGACGAATTTTGGAATGTAAGTGAATCAGAAGTGTTTTGGCACGATAAATTAGCCTCGAACCTAGAGTAAATCACGCTTGATGGTTTCGTGAACGGATACATAAATATTGTTGGACGACTTGGAGTTATAATCAAAGGTTTAGAACTGAATAATGGCTTGGTGCTCTAGACTTAGAATGGATATATGGGTTATATCAAAACATGCTTAAGGAGAGTAGGATAATCTGTGCAAATTGCTAGGTTTGTCATGCAACTTGGATATATCATGGATTGCCTGAACGAACTCGAACCCTGTGCAAACGAACATGTTATTGAGAGTAGGATAATCTGTGCTCGATGTTTAGAAATCTGAGTAAAACGAGCTAGGGTAGAATATCCCGTGCAAACGAACAATGGTTTGACCTTAGGAATTGGGGCGAGCATCGTGCGGCGAATTTGCACGATGAATCGTGTGCATGAACTTGTACCTATGACCTTGTGAGCTGACCTAGTAATTAGGCAGACGACCTTGTGCCGAGTGAAAGAACTTGTGTAACCGACTTTAGAACATTGCTTGAACAAGCCATAGAATTGGGGCAACAAGGCTTAGTGTTAGACTTGGAACGGTAACGTGTGCTATGTTTAACCTGAACTGATGGACGCTAGTCGGTTGATCGGATAGATCGTGCTTAACGGTAGTGCAATGCTTGATTTGAGTTGGATTAAAAATTACTTGGATTTTGATTGACCCTGTCGGAAGTATCCTTGTGATTCATAAGACGAGAACCCTTGAGATTTTTGCAAGTAGCTTGTCCGAATTCACTATCACTAAATTTGGTTGAATGCATATGTTTGAGGGATGCCTTGAACGTGTGTACGATCCAAGACCCAGTGATACGTTGAACTCGAGTGCAAAGACTTTGCTCTCGCTAAGTTGGTTGACATGCATATGTTTGAAGGACGCTTTGAATATGTGCACGATCCAGACTCACAATATGCTGATCTCGAATGATAGTGCAAGTGAATATGTTAGACTCGCATGGACAAGTATAACGACTTGTATAAGTTGCCTCAGCCTTAGATCGTTATTCAAGATGGATTGTAACGGACCCCGCGTTAAGAAATATATGTTCCGCGCTAAGGCGTCAGACCTTGGATTGAATGATAGAGTTATTCAATGAGATCGACCCAGCATACACGCGACACGTTATATGGAACAAGTAGAAAATTTTGTGTTCGAACGGATCTAGTGGTACCGACTGCTAAGCTTGGGATATATTCGATCGTGTGATAGAACATTTTGCGCTCAGGAAGTCTCGAGGATGAGACTTTTTCTGAGTGGTGTATAATGTAACGATCCGTTCCGTTCAAGCGGACAACCGATTCAAACGGCGCAAGTGCAACGATCCGACCCGCTTTGCTCAGCGAGATGACTCGTTTGAGGCAAAAGATTTCCAGACTTGGCCCTTCAGGAGTTCGGAACTTGACTTTCAAAGGCTCGCTCGAAGTATCGCTCGACCGAGGCGAATCATCACTAAGGTGGGTGGCTACGATGAACTTGTCTTTGCTTAGCCAGCACACTTAAAATATGGACGATACATGTTAGTCGCTAGGTGAACCCCCTGCATGCTAATAAAGAATACAACGCACTTAGCTAAGGGAATAATCCCAACTTGTATTGCTTGTGTTAGAACATGGAAATGAAACTTGCTTATAAATGGACCCTTGCATGATGCTACCTTTGCCTTGTGCAAGTAGACCCCGCTATGCCTCGAGTAGAATGATATATACTCTTCGTAGTTTACTTGTTTACACTGCACTCCCATAGATTATGTCGCTCGATATGTCCCTTTACGGTTTCACTCCTCGCTTTAGCCTTAGACCCGTGCCAAACGTGAATGCTTATGTTTCATATAAATGCATCATTGCCTGCTTATCTTGTAGTTTGTACTCGTTGTCTCGTTTCAATGTTTGCACACGAAATTATGCCACAATCAAGTAATACTATCCGTATCGTGCATGCTTCTAGTTAGCCAGAAGACTATTAAATAGTCCTTCTGTACAATATGAACCTGCAAGTATCCGGGACCGTCATGTCGCCAAGGCAACTCTGAACCAGGGGAATGCATCAAAGTCAAATTGAACACTGAACGAGAATCATGTCAGGCAAATCAAGAATCACAGCTCGTGGAGCAATGCTCGTTCAGAACAAGAATCATGGATTTTTATGTCAAGTTGTGAATCTGGAAGACCCAAGACTTGCATGTCGCAGACAACTTGGAAACAAGGGGGATCTTCGGATCTCGTTCCACGGACGGTCTCCGGGGCACCGGGACCGACCCGATCCAGATAGAACTCATACAGCCTTTCATGTACGAACTGGGTGGCATCTCCGCTAACGCCGTGCCACCTTTGCAGATAAAGGCTGATAGTCTCATGTGCTTGGACGGGATGGTTTGTAGCGCCTCTTATGCTTTCGTTGCATTCCATCCTTGTCAATGAGTATAACTCGTTCTTTATGGCTATGCCAGCGGCCTCCTGTTCATATAGATAAGTCATCCTCGCTTAGCGGCAATCCGCGTGCGAGTCATTATATCGCATCCAGTAAGCTGAAACACCTGAACGATTATGAGTATAAGTCATCTATATGCAAATTGAGCAATTCATTGAACATTGAACACTTGAACATCCATTGCAACACTTCTGGATAACCCGTGTAACTCGTGCACCCGAAGTAGCACCTCGCATATGACACTTTGTTTGCTTATTCTATTGCCCCTGGATTTCATTATATATGCTCGTGTTTGATTTAACTTAAGTTGCCTTGGATAGGGAAGGACGAATGGTAAGTTGGTAAGTTTTGCCGTATTCCTTTATATCGCACGGTGCACTGCCACACGAGTTAGACTTTTCATAAATGCCATGAAACTGATCCTAAGGCAAGACTAGAAATATAACTTAATAGATGGTACACAGAACCTATATAACGTGTTTGGATTTGTCGAGCGGGCGAGAAGCCACCCACCAGTGCATTCATGTACTGATAACCCACCAGATTGCTTGCAGGGTGCGGGAGAATCTCGTTCGGTGCGGAAACCCCCTTCGTGCGTGCTAAGGTGTGGAGTTCACTCTGGAGCCTTAGAGCGCTGCGTCCGGAAATGAAGCACATATACAAGACATAATGTTGGAACATCGCCTATGTATCATTCCACAAATGTAGCCACTTGGTACACTTTTACTGTTTCAGAGAGAGGCTTGAGCGACTTGTAATCTCGGCCAAGCGCCGCTTGTAATACTTGTTCAATATCAATAAAGAGCTTGTTTTAATTCTATACTTGTGTTATTCAATGCTTCCGCTATTGACGACTCTGTGAACTTGTTACCAATCGTCTGTGCGTTTATTATTCCGCTGCACTCGGACTATCTGTGCGACCCTGCTGCTTAGACATTTTACCGCATGTTCGGATCATGGCCTTGCACGGGCGCAGCTTACGCTCGTGCGACATCACGTCCAGATGAGAAAAATCGTCCCGCGGGAGCGCTTGTGCGGTGATTCGTGCCAAGCGGCGACGGTCGATTACATGCGGGAGATCGGGACGTGACAGCTTAGGCTTTGCCAACAACTCCTTGTGTTTACAAGTTTTTCTAAGACATTTTACAAACTTTTGAAATACTATAGCAGGTTCATGCTTCTTTAGAGTCTTGAAACTTGTATCGGTATTCAAAGGATACTTGAACGCGATACTTACGAAAGGTTTATAGCGATGCACTTTATATGAATTCGAGATTTCTGCATTGAAGAGTTAGACTAAAAAACACTAAGTATACAATTTATGTAATTCATCAAAATCATTATACAGAATGTGCCAACAATCTTCTCCATTTTTATAATTGACAAAATTGTACTGATACAGTAATAGCTCCCATTTAATCAAAAAACTCCCCCTCAATGTACTATTTCTTCTCCTTTGTCACACTTAAGACAAAATGAGCGACTAGCTATCAAAATAGCTTAATAGTAGAAATCTTTTGGATTAACTGACATATCATATGCCTTATGCTCTATTCTTTTTTTTAAACTCATGTTGAGCATTTTTTCTATGGCTAGCATCTATATGATGTGCCAACAAGCTTTTCTATTTTGATAATTGATAAAATTGTACGAATACGGAGATAGCTCTTACGTAATCAAGAAACTTTCCCTAAATGTACCATTTCTTTCCCTTTGTCACACTTAGACAAAATGAGCGAGTAGCCATTAAAATAGCTTAATAGTAGAAATATTTTGGATTAACTGTATGTCAATAATAATTAGGAACTTGTATAAAGAGACATGCAGATGCTAGCAATATGTCAATAATAATTAGGAACTTGTATAAAGAGACATGCAGATGCTAGCCATAGAAAAAAATGCTCGACATGAGTAAAAAATAAGAATATAGCACAAGGCATATGAAACATATAAACTAAACATCATTCATTGAAATAAGTCCCGTGGGACATGCAGATGCTAGCCATAGAAAAAAATGCTCGACATGAGTAAAAAATAAGAATATAGCACAAGGCATATGAAACATATAAACTAAACATCATTCATTGAAATAAGTCCCGTGGGACATACTATATTGTCTATATTGTATAGACCTGTCAAAGGGGCTGGGCCGGCCAGCCCAAGCACGGGTCCAGCCCTAAAATTGATCCATGTGCCGGCTCGACCCATTTAATCATGGGTCCGGGCTGGCCCGGACTAGTATATTGGAACATGCTGGACCTATAAAATAGGCCTATTAAAGAAGCCCGGCTCGACCCGACACTTAGACCCGACCCCTATATTACCCACTCTCCACTTTAAGGAGAAGTACCCGTGTCGACCCGATAGGACATGGGCATGGATATGCGATCCGTATCTGATCCTCTATGGTGACAATCAGATCCTTCATGATAACAATCGGGAGACTAGTAGTGAAGTTGAGAGTTTATTTTAATACGATAGTGAAATAGATTGTTTATTTTAATATGGTAGACCGGTAGTAAAGTAGTAGGGGAGCTGAAGGGACGGTCCCTTAGAGACTTATTCAACTAGTTCAGTAAAGTTTACTACTAGGTTATAGGGCAAATTGTGTTAACTACCCCTATGTTTTATACTTATTACACTATCCCTATGTTAATTTTTTTTTTTAAAGGAGAGGGGTACCCCTTGTAATTAGTTTAAAAATATGGGTACTTCCTGTAATACTCCTAAAATATAGGGGGTGTGTATTTATTTCTAGTTTATAATTACAAGTCGTCTTTTTATGAAATCTTAGTCATATTCCCATATCCGTATCCAAAATTTGGATTCTTTTTAGCCGAGTTCGTGTATCCTTCAATTATGAATTTGAAGGACACGACTCTTTGATATGTATCCGTATCCGACACCCGTACCTGAGTCCATGTAACATAGCCCGCCCCGACCCGTGGCCCATGCTTGCTCGGTTTGAAAACCAAACTTAAATGGTTAATATTTGTGTTGGAAGTTGGAATATGCATTTTGAAGTAATTAGCCCTATTTAATAATGACTGAAGCAACCAGCACCTGTTGGGTGCTCCCAGCCTCCTACGTCGCCCACTATTTTTCCACTACACACATTTCATTCTTGTAAGTTGAACCATTCCATCTTTCATGCTCAAGTATAGGGGGTGTGTATTTATTTCTAGACAAGTCATCTTTTTATCTTAGTCATATCTCCATATCCGTATCCAAAATTTGGATTCTTTTAGCCGAGTTCGTGTATCCTTCAATTATGAATTTGAAGGACACGACTCTTGAATATGTATCCGTATCGAACACCCGTACCTGAGTCCATGTAATATAGCCCGCCCCGGCCCGTGGCCCATGCTTGCACGGTTTGAAAACCAAACTTAAATGGTTAATATTTGTGTTGGAAGTTGGAATATGCATTTTGAAGTAATTAGCCCTGAATTGAACTTTGTTGAAGAAATTGTGTTTTGAATATTCTGATCAGTCCGTTTGGCCCATAGGCATATCCTCACCTAGGCACGACCTGGCCCGCAGCCCACCGTGCCTTGGGCCACATGTCGGACAGGGCTGAGGTTTTCTACCCTATGTCTGGCCCGACCCGACCTGTTACGTGGGCTTGATGAGCCCAGCCCATGCCCAGCCCGACTCACCCACTTTTCTTGTCGGGCTCACCCACTTTTCTTGTGATGATGTTATGTAACTTGTATTTGAAGTAGTATTTTTAAGATCAACTGCAGAATAATATATATGTGGAGTTACTATCAGAATTGAACTTTGTTGAAGAAATTGTGTTTTGAATATTCTGATCAGTCCGCTTGGCCCATAGGCATATCCTGACCCAGGCACGACCTGGCCCACAGCCCACCGTGCCTTGGGCCACATGTCGGGCAGGGCTGAAGTTTTCTACCCTATGTCTGGCCTGACCCGACCTGTTACGTGGGCTTGATGAGCCCAGCCCATGCCCAGCCCGGCTCACCCACTTTTCGTGTCGGGCTGGTCCAGTCCGGCCCGTTTGACAGGTCTAATATTGTCTTAGACATCAATTCCTACACAACACAAAATAAAAACACTGATAATCTGATACATAACATCATCACAAGAACAACTAATTACAGTTAGACACCCAACAAACTAACAACATAAATATAGACACCATAGCACCATCACAATCAAACAACATCTATCAACATCGACCATAGCATAAAAATGCCAACACTCACTATGCATGCCGAGGAGAAGAATCGGACACGAGAAGGAGGATCATCATCCATGTCCCGAGGATCATCAAAGTTGTGAGGATCGATGCCGTCGGGATACATAAATGCAAATGCATTTTCGTCAAAGAAACGGAGTTCGAGAATGTTAGGATCCCGAAGGTTCAGATCAACAAATGTGGAATCAGTTGCAATGACCTGTTGCAGATAGTACCTAGTGTCGGCTATCCTACACTAGTGCGATGACCAAGGCCCCAAACGTAGAATTTCCCACTATATAGTACTCCGCGTACCAAACGTTCCCTTATTGTTTCACATGTATAGGGGTGAGCAGATAGCGGTTGAAAAATTAAAGACCGACCCGAACCGACCCGTATTAGCCATTCGGGTCGGGTCTGAAAAATTTGGGTCGGCTGTCGGTTTTCTATTAGGAATAAATCAGTTATCGGGTCGGGTTACGGTTTTTGTAATCGGTTACCGACCTGGATTGGCGACCGATTTATATATGTGAAAATACCAAAATACCCCTGTGCCCTGACCCTTAATATTTAACCCAAAAAATCTACCGTAGCTGTCTCTGTCCTCACTCGCCTTCTCTCTCCGTTGTTCCGCCTTTAGAGTTCACTCCACTCCAGGACTTCTCCTCCACTCCTCACTCGCCTTCTCCCGTTCTCCATCCGCCTCTAGAGTACACCTCGAGTTCGACTCTAGTCTCGAGTTCGACTTTTAGTCTCTTGTCGTTGTTCAACACGAGCTCGAGTCGAAAAACTTTTGCGGCTGCGTCTATGTTTCTTTGTGAGCTTCTTCTCCACACAACCTCTCTCGATCTCAAGATCTAACCTAGATCTATCGAGATCCAACCTAGATCTGTCGAGTTCTAGGTTCTGATGAGATCTAACCTAGATCTGTTCGGATCTAACCTAGATATGTTCGGATCTAACCTAGATCTGTCGATATCTAACCTAGATCTATTCGGATCTAACCTAAATCTAGTAAGTTCTAAGTTCTAACCTAGATCTCTCGATTTGTTTAATTTTTTATTTATTCAGATTCATTTTTTCTAATTAATGTTTTGTTATTTTTGCGATTATCATGGAAGGGGAGCAATCTTTGGTTCATAATTGGATCCGAGCTACTTTGCTTTGGCTGTCGACATTTCGAACTCACTGTAAGGCCAACTTTTGACCCTTCGAAATTCGAATATTTTGTTACTTGTGTATCATTCTGGAACATGTGTTGCTGCTGCTGCAAACAAAAAAAATGTTGAAAAATCGCTGTAATGCAAACTGTTATAATGTGATGTTGGAAAAAAGAATTTGCATATATTCTGGTTTATATATAGTGTTCACTGTTATATAGAAGTAAATACCTCGCCAATTTCTAAGTTTTCTCTATTCTGTTGGAAAAAAAGTATTTGGATATATTTTGTGCAGTTTATATATAGTGTGCAGTTTATATATTGTGTGCAGTTTATATTATAAACTTTATACTTTATATATAATGTATAGTGTTCAGTTTTGTTTTATATAATGTGCAGCTTATATATAATGTGCAGTTTATATATAGTGTATTATTTTCATTATTTTATGACCTGGATACATCATACATGTTCTGTTTTATGTGAATGTGATTGCCATATGCTTGTGTTAATATGTGTTAATGTTTGCAATGTAGGTTATGAATGATATGTTACCTATTAGGGTTAGGTAAGGGTTAGGTAGCTTAGGTTTACTCACTTAATTATGTGATGTTTGGTTGGTAACACTATTCTATGGCAACCACTTCATCATATTCATGCAATGTGCGTATTCCTTAATTTTTATTGAAATTTCATTTTCTTATATTGAATAATTGAAAGACACAATTTTTTTTTTTAAATGTCGCATGAAGGCTATCTACCTCAACCACCAACTAGTTCTCAAGCCAACTAATGAGGCAATTTTCAATCATAATTTGAGTCTTTCGGGTTACTAGAAAACCTACGAAGAAGCGGGCTCCGTTTTGGGTAGATTTTGATAAGACTCTGGATGCGTAAGATTGTCCAAAAGCTAGTTGTAAACACTGCAAAAAAGAATATCATTGTAATAGTAAAGTAAATAGAACAACCAATGTGAAAAATCAATTATAATACATGTCCGATGAATCCAAAAAATCATGATCCCAATCAATCAATACTCAACTTACAACCAAATGCAAAAGACAAGGATAAAATACTCACTAGTTGGAAATTTAATCATGATGATGTGAGAAAAGCCTTGACACACATGACTATTGTTGATGAACTTCTGTTTCGATTTGTGGAATGTGAAGGCTTTAGACACTTTATGAGTGTTGCGTGTCCTCCTATCTTTCGTATTCCATCATGATGAGCCGTGGCATGAGATTGCTATGATATTTACTCTATTGAAAAGAGTAAGTTCAAAACATACTTGAAATAGTCTAAGCAAATGGTTTGCCTTACAACGGATTTATGAACATCATTGCAAAAGATCAATTATATGTCTTACCGTACATTTCATAAATGAAGAATGAGAATTAAAGAAAAAAATTATAAAATTTTGCCCAATTTCTAGTTATAAAGGGGAGGCCATCAGAAAAGCGGTTGGAAGATGTTTGCTTGAAGTGGGGGTATTGATAGGATATTCACTATCACAGTTGATAATGCTAGTTCTAACGATGTTGTTATTTCTTATTTGAGCAAGAAGATCCAAAATTGGGAAAATAGCATTTTTAATTGAAAGTATTTACACATGAGATGCATTGCATATATCATAAATCTCGTTGTGGTTGACGGGTTGAAATTGGTCTCCATCGGTTTCTCGTGTTAGGAATGCGATAAGATATGTGAGACATTCTCCTAGTAGGATTCCAAAATTTAAGGAGTGTGTTGAAGCCGAAAAGATACAAAACAAAAAATTGTTGTCTTGATGTGAGCACCCGTTGGAGTTCTACATTTATGATGTTAGACACGGCTCAAAAGTTTGAAAGTGCCTTTGACAGATTTGCATATATTGGTCCGTGGTTCAAAGTAGAGTTAGGGAGATTGGTGGATATCCTAGTGAAGAAGATTGGTCTAATGCAAGAAGATTTGTGCACTTTCTTACAAACACTTCTATGAACTTACATTGCGTATCTCGGGTTCTTTGTATGTCTGCAATAATTTTTTTTTGGATGAAATTACATCCATTGACATTCTTTTGCATACGTTAAAGGAGAGTGATAACTTTGACTTAACTATTATGTCGGACAAAATGAGGGAAAAATATGATAAGTATTGGGGGATATTGAGAAGATGAATATGGTTATATTTATTGCTCATATTCTTGATCCTTGACATAAGTTAGAGTATGTGGAATATACTCTTGATCAACTCTATGGTACGGAGAAGAATGATTCCTTGAAAAGAAAGTAAAAAGTGTTGCGTACTCTATGTTCAATGAGTGCAAATAAGAACATTTCTCACAGTGGTGGCACTAATACTTAACCGATGCACAACCACAACTTGCAAATGAAAAAGTTTACGAAAGCCCAATTTAAGAAACATAAGATGGAGTTGGGTGGTGGGGTTACAAAATCTGAGTTTGATCGTTATTTCTAGAAAGTTTAGTAGATGATGATGAGAGTGATGTCATGTGCAAGTGTACTTTTTTCTAGATAACAATCAAACTCAGATTTTGTATCCCCACCACTCAACTCCATCTTATGTTTCTTAAATTGGATTTCGTAAACTTTTTCAATTGCAAGTTGTGGTTGTGCATCGGTTGAGTATCACTAGAAGATTGGATTAACACTAGTAGTAGTATTAGTGCCACCACCGTGAGAAGTGTTCTTCTTTTTGTACTCATTGAACATAGAGTACGCAACACTTTTTACTTTCTTTTTCATGGAATTACTTTTCTCTGTACCATAGAGTTGATTAAGAGCATATTCCACATACTAACTTATGCCGAGGATTAAGAATATGAGCAATAAATATAACCATATTCATCTTCTCAATATCACCCAATACTTATCATACTTTTCCCTCATTTTATCCGACATAATAGTTAAGTCAAAGTCATCACTCTCCTTTAACGTATGCAAAAGAATGTCAATGGATGTAATTTCATAAATTTTTTTTATTGCAAGTGACATACAAAGAATCCGAGATACGCAATGTAAGTTCATAGAAGTATTTGTAAGAAAGTGCACAATCTTCTTGCATTAGACCAATCTTCTTCACTAGGATATCCACCCGTGTCTAACATCATAAATGTAGAATTCCAACGGGTGTTCACATCAAGACACATCTTTTTGCTTTGTAGCTTTTCGGCTTCAATACACTCCTAAATTTTTTTGAAACCTACTAGGAGAATGTCTCATATATCTTATCGCATTCCTAACACGAGAAATCGATGGAGACATCAATTTCAACCCGTTATGATATATGCAATACATCTCATGTGTAAATACTTGCAATTAAAAGTACTATTTCTCCAATTTTGGATCTTCTTGCTCAAATAAGAAAATAACATCGTTAGAACTAGCATTATCAACTGTGATAGTGAATATATCCTATCAATACCCCCTAGTCAAGCAAACATCTTTCAAATACTTTTCCGATAGCCTCCCCTTTATGACTAGAAATTGGACAAAATTTTATAATTTTCTTCTTCAATTCCCATTCTTCATTTATGAAATGTACGGTAAGACATATTTGATCTTCTGCAATGATGTCCATGAATCCGTTGTAAGGCAAACCATTTGCTTAGACTCTTTCAACTATACTTTGAACTTACTCTTTTCAGTAGAGTAAATATCATAGCAATCTCGTGCCACGTCCATCTTGACGGAATACGAAAGATAGGACACACAACACTCATAAAGTATCCAAAGCCTTCATATTTCACAAATCGAAACAGAAGTTCATCAACAATAACCATGTGTGTCAAGGCTTTTTTCTCACCTCATCTTGATTAAATTTTCAACTAGTGAGTATTTTATCCTTGTCTTTGCATTTGGTTGAAAGTTGAGTATTGATTGATTGGGATCATAATTTTTTGGATTCATCGGACATGCATTCCAATGATTTTTCACATTGGTTGTTCCATTTACTTTATTATGACAATGATATTCTTTTTTTGCAGTGTTTACAACTAGCTTTTGGACGACCTTCCGCATCTAGAGTCTTATCAAAATCTTCCCAAAATGTAGCTGGTTTCTTCGTAGGTTTTCTAGTAACCCGAAGACTTGAATTAGGATTGGAAATTGGCACATTAGTGGCTTGAGAACTAGTTGGTAGTTGAGGTGGATCACCTTCGTGCGACATCTAAAAAAATAAATGTCTTTCCATTATTCAATATATGAAAATAAAATTTCAATAAAAATTAAGGAATACACACATTGCATGAATATGAAGTGGTTGCCATATAATGGTGTAACCTACCAAAACATCACATAATTAAGTGAGTAAACCTAAGCTACCTAACCCTTACCTAACCCAAATAGGTAACATAGCATTCCTAACTACAATGCAAACATTAAGCACATATTAATAGAGAAGCATATGGCAATCACATTCACATAAAACAAAACATGTATAATGTATCCAGATCAGAAAATGATGAAAAGAATACACTATATATAAGCTGCACATTATATAAACCAGAATTGAACACTATATATGTGCTTAATGTTTGCATTGTAGTTAGGAATGCGAAGCTGCACATTATATAAACCAGAATTGAACACTATATATAAATTGCACATTATATATGAACTACATATTATATATAAACTGCACAGAATATATCCAAATACTTTTTTCCAACAGAACAGAGCAAACTTAGCAATTGACGATTTATATAGTGTGCAAATTTATACTGCACAGAATATATCCAAATACTTTTTTCCAACAGAACAGAGCAAACTTAGCAATTGGCGAGGCATTTACTGCTATATAACAGTGAACACTATATATAAACCAGATTCTTTTTTCCAATATCATATTATAACAGTTTGCATTGCAGTAATTTTCCAGCATTTTTTTGCAGCAACAGCACCTGTTCCAGAATGATACACAAGTAACACAATATTCGAATTTTGAAGGGTCAAAAGTTGGCCTTACAGTGAGTTCGAAATATCGACAACAAAGACAAAGTAGCTCGAATCCAATTCTGAACCAAAGATTGCTCCCCTTCCATGATAATCACAAAAAAAACAAACATTAATTAGAAAAAATAAAACTGAATAAATAAAAAATTACAAAAAATCGAGAGATCTAGGTTAGAACTTACCAGATTGCTCCTCTTAGATGCGGAGTTGGCTCCTTAGAAGTGGTCTATAAGATAAGTAAGAAGCAGAGGTGCGAAGCGGAAAGGACTTTGTCGCCGACTGACTGAGGAAGAGGAAAGGGGAAATCAAAGAAGATCGTCTGTTAACAATGGTTGTTGGCAAAGATAAAACACAATTATCCGTGCAGAAGATCGACTGTGACACATATTGATTCATAGGGCCCGACGAAACTAAATAGATGTTCAAATTCTTTCAGAACCTTGATCCACGACTTTGGAACCGATTCGCCGTTAGGTTTGATCTCGACAGATCTAGGTTAGATCTTGTCAGAGCCTAGAACTCAACAGATCTAGGTTGGATCTAGGTTAGATCTCGAGATCGAGAGAGGTTATGTGCAGAAAAGAAGCACACAAAGAAACATAGACGCAGCCGCAGAAGTTTCTCGACTCGAGCTCGTGTCGAATAACGACAAGAGACTAAAAGAGTTGAACTCGAGACGAGAGTCAAACTCGAGAGTGGACTCTGGAGGCTGATGGAGAACGGGAGAAGGCGAGTGTGGAGTAGAGGAGGAGAATTTCTGGAGTGGTGGAGTGGACTCTGAAGGCAGGAATGATGGAGAGAGAAGGCGAGTGAGGAGACAGCCACAGTAGATTTTTTGGGCTATAAATATCAAGGGTTAGGGCACAAGAGTATTTTGGTATTTCCACATAATATAAATCGATTGTCGGTTCGGGTGGGTAACCGACAACAAAAACTGTAACCCGACCCGATAATCGATTTATTCCTAATACGAAAACCAACAGCCGACCCGAATTTTTCAGACCCGACCCGAATGGCTAATACGGGTCTGTTCGGGTCGGTTTTCGTTTCGTTTTTTCAATCGCTATCTGCTCACCCTAGCTCTGAATGTAATATGAGAATTTGTATTATTGGAGTATAGTTGCCAGTTGGTTGCTGTAGACTGTAAATAACCTGATGTTATAATAATATATTTTGTAATATGAGTTTTTTAATCCTGTGAGAATGATACTTATCCGAATGTATGAGCAGATTGCGGTTGAAACCAGAATGTAACATTCAACTTTCCAGGATTATACTTATTTGTAAGATATTCTTTGTAGTTTTTTCATGTATTTTTTGTAGTAAATTTTGCTTTAGAAGCCCGGCCCACTTGGGCCCATTAAACCGAACCGACCGAAAACCGAACCGTCTTAATTCGGTTCGGTTTGGTTCGTTTTTTTTCAAATACGGTTCGGTTTTCGGTTTTGCACAAAATGGTTCGGTTTAGTTCGGTTTTTACAAATTCGGTTCGGTTTGACACGAACCGAACCGATGCTCACCCCTACACATGTAAATAGTTTTGGTGGGTGAACAAAAATGTATGCAACATGCAGGATATGCCGTAGTCCAACGGATAGTTTTATGTACATGCAGGATATGCCGTAGTCCATCGGATAGTTTTATGTACAGTTTTCCTTGCTCTACGAAACCTAACCTGCTATTTTTTTTTTTTTGCCATTTGGCCAGAGTGAGAGCCAACATGGTTGCTTTGTTCAATATATGAGTGAGGGTGAAAAAAAACACATTTCTGAAGGTTTTATATGAAGCTTGACTTTTAACAGAGCCAAGTAACTCACATTTAATTTTGTTTATGGACCTTATGTTGCAAAAAAAAAAAAAAAAATACGGCCAAGGACACAATATGGATTCATACATTTTCAATTACATATAAAGGAGTTACCTATGTTGCACGAATACAGACACCATTTTCCTTTGTCCATGCAACATTGATTGGATGAGCTGCAGCAGTGAAGGTTGGGATTGATTAGAAACTGAACTGGGACTTGGCATCTAGGGCTAGTCTGATTGTAACTTGATTGTTTCTTTGCCTGGGCATGATTTCATTCAGTGCGGAGTGTTTTTCATTTCTCTCTCTTAATTTAATGTATATGACCTTTGAAAGGAAATAACTACTTCCATCCATTATATTTGGTGAGTTGCACAAGGGATGTTACTGGTTTATATAATTGAAAGCTTTTGCAAGTCTTTCACTTCTTAAGTTGTGTAATTGATTGTAGATATATATAATTGAAGAATGTCTTTCTATTATATATAAACAGAACTTCTAGCTCTTTAATCACGATTCTTTAGGTGATGTGTGATGTCTAATTTCCTTATAATAAGTTGAAAATAGTCCATTTCATAACATTTCGTTTCATTTCTGGAACAAGAAAGTAGTTAATAAAATTTCAATGATGATAATGATACTTTTAAATTTATTTTTTCTCATGTTTGCTATTTTTTTTTTCCTTCTAGAAATGTTTAAATATATCATGTGCACTTTTGATTTTCTATTTGAAATCTCTGTTGATTGGAAGACATGTTTAAATATATCATGTCCACTCATATAATTTCTGGAACAAGAAAGTAGTTAATAAAATTTCATTGATGATAATAATACCCTTTAAAATTTATTGTTTCACGCATGTGCAGTTTTGATTTTCTCACGTCTTTGTTGATGGGAAGAAATTAAGAAATTTTTTTTTGATGATAAACATTTGTAAGTTTATGGCTGTTTCAAGTTTTTGAAAGGTAGAAGTGATATATTGAGGATGAATCTGAAACTAAAATTTCTGGTTTTATTGATAGGAAATTCCCTCAGATGATGAGGATGTTTTGAAGTTGGAGGTTGAGCCAGAGGTGCTTCTTCCTAAACCTCCTAGTCGCAGGACAAATTTTCTCTTAAACTCAGGTACCTTCTTCTGATACATTTGTTGGTGCATATATCACATCGCTTTTAACATTGTTAATGTTTTTCAGTTGAAAGAATTGAGGATCTTTCCGACCTCGAACAAATTGAGGACCTCTACTTTGAGGACTTGTACTTCAACAATCCTTATGAGCTCAAGCTGAAGGAAGAGTATGTCTGATCCATGCTCTGTTGCTTTCGTTAACTTTTTTTCTATGAAAATTTATCTTGCCCACATGGCAGTTCAATGAATTTGTAACATGCATCAATCTGGCTGATATCAGTATTGATCTTATTGTAGGATAATAGAATTGTTATTGTTTTAGCTTGTTATTTTATTTATCCTTTGGTGGAGAGTAAGTACATTGTTGACAATTTACTCATCATGAGAGTTGCTTTAATTTTTCAGGTGATTGATATGAACGCACACTATTAGGGCATCTCCAACCCTATTGTGACTTCGGAAAAAAGTAGTTGCATATGAATGACAAAATTTTATTTAAAAATTCTTCTCCAATGCAATTGTCAAGTTAGAAAGAGAACCAAATTTGCACAAATGTGTTTCTTGTTGTTGATCTGTATACACATCTCCGACACTCGTGTAAGTATGTGAGTCTAATCTGCATTAATGTTGACATCTCTTGTACTCCTATGCTTAGTTCTTAGTTATTATCCTTTATAGGTGTGAGTGCAACACAAGTTGGCGCATTTACATCTTTTTTGTGGTTTTACGGATAATCTTAATAACATATGTATAACTTCAGCTGTCGAATACCATGCCAAATTCACTCTCTTGTCGCATCAGCTCCATGCTTACGTGTGTGTGTAATTTAAATCGACTATACTTGTGTGGAGTTGCTTACACAAAAGCAAATTGCTAACGGGCATGGCCTGCTTATCGCCAAATAGAAGTGCTCAAGGAAAATCAAGGCAAGAAGCAAAGTTATATTGTGAAAGCTTCAATATTTATATTACAATTTTGACTGCCAAGGGGCAATGTGGATTCCTCGATATGTGATTTAGAGTGCATTATTTACTTACGACATCAAAGTAGATTATGATTATGTGGTAATCATTGTTAAAAAAATACTAAATAAAACACACACTGCATAAGGCAAATTTTACAAAATCAATATAAAATCGCAAAAGAGTAGATATAGTAGTACTAATAATAAAAATCAAATCAAATCAAATTTTGCATCTATTAAATGAAACCCCATCATGTCCTATTTTGCTTGGATTGTTGCTTGGAATTGCATATTATATTGTTCAATTGTAGACTATCAGACATGGTAGACTATCAGACACTAAAAAAAAAAACCAAATAGTAAAGTACCTAATGATAGATCAAATTATGTCGCTGAATAGTGGTCGCTCAGTGACAAAATATAATGTCTATGGCGACCTAGTGACAGATTATTCGACGTTGAAATTTTATTCCCAATTTTGAAACTTCCACCCCAAATTCCAAAACCCCTCTCACTTCCTCCATCGGCGACAACCTCCTCCATTGATGATCACCGCCAACCACATAGAGTTGCCTTGTCCTCAGGTAGAGCACAACCCCATCCTCTCCTATCTGGACGACGAGCATAACTTGCCCCCTTCTCTCTGTTCAAGGTGAGCCTCGGTGAGCATATCCGAGCAAGCACAGCCCCGGGGGCACCTATGCCCGACATCCTCCGTCTCCTCATCGTCCATGTCTCTGGCGAGCACCCCTTCCATCGACTTTCCTGAGCTCCGACTAAACCCACGGGGAGTCATTCAAGGAATCCTCAACCCCCACCCCCACCCCAGCTCTGATTCAGGCTCTCCTTGTTAGGGCACCAACTCGGACAGTCCTGCTCCTGTGTGTAGTGAGGTCCTGATCTTGCAATCGAGCTCAACCAACCTCATGTGCCCTCCTTTAATCCAGCGAACGTTAAACCCTAAACCTAATCATTTAATTTCAATGAATCTAATTTCAATTATATGTTTTATTAGTAATTTATGCTTATTTGAGTATTTTTCGATTAAATGTTATTAATATATGCCAATGCCTATTTAGGGTTAGGGTTATGAATTTGTGATGTCATGTCCTAGTACCGAAATACGGAGAACGGAGGTAGACATATGCCAACTACATATTACAAGGTACTCTGGTACCCTGTACTGTAGTCATGGCCCTCTAGAGACAAGTGAGGGACAATCTAGCAATCCATTATTTTCATCCAAGGGTCGATAATTAAACATATATCTCAATCCATTTAATACAAGAAGCAATAAAAAGTATAACATATATGAAGAGACGTCCCAAACGCTACAACATACATGATCGTGAAGCTAATATAATGAAATGTAACATTAACAAACTATAAAACATATATGATATACAACTAGAAGCAGCCTAGGATATATAATTACTTCGTCCGTAGATGGAGGGAACATGCTTTTAGATACAGGGGCTCACTACACAAACAGACGGTTGCCAATAATTATTACCGATACAAATAATTTTTGCCATGACAATAACAATGGCAAATAAATTGACTGTGGCTACCGTTATGAAAATAAATCTCGTCATAATTATTACTGTGACAAAATTTACCTTTGTAACGGTAATAACCGTGACAAAATTTACTTCTTAATGGTAATAACTGTGACTAAATTTATCTTCGTAACAGTTATGACCGCTACAAAAATGTGCTCTGCCGTTACTATTATACACTAAACACTTTTGTAATGGTTATAACTATTACAAAAAGATTTCTTTTTTGAAAATAATACAATTTAATATTTTTGTCATGAACTCAACCTGTTTCCTAGTGGCAAATAATCAAACCATATTCCAATTAACATAAGTTCAACAGTATATAAGCTCAACCACAATATTCAAATTCAATGAAGGTTAAATTTACATGTCCAATAAAAATATATAAGTTCAATAACCACATTTTAAGTTTCATGAATATATATATTTCACAACAAGTCCATGGCACAAATACAAGAGCATGTGCACATACGCATCACAAAACAGTAAAACAGTCTTGAAGGCTACGAAGATTTTTCTTCCTTTTACATGTTGCTTATTTAACTTGATAGTGATGTTTCTTATGCAAAACTGAATAACAAAACCAAAATCAAAACCAACAAAGTATCAGTATTTAGATATAAGTACAATTCATGAGAGAGAGAACTAAATAAGGACGATGGTACACTAAAGATAAAAGCAGTGATAGCTGAGGAAAGCCAAAGATGTTTAGTTTGGTCAAGTCTGTATTGTGAAATTAAGACACTGAAATGAAGCCAAGTAAATCATACCTCATAACTTAAAAACACACTAAACCCTACTTCTGATGGTGGAGCATAGACAACCTCTTCAGTACTCCTCTGCGATTTGGAGGGAAAAGGGAAATCTGTTTTGATGATGCACGAAGTCATATTATAATCGGGCATCAATGAGTATTTCAACAAACTGGAAATGAAAACTTAAAAACAAGATGACAAAAATTATATATAATCTATGACACTCCAAGATTATTGATTATATGTGGACATCAAAACGGGGAACCGAATTTGCAGTTGTTGGCCTGCAGTATATCAAATTAAGTTACCAGTTTAATCTTCTTCTTATTCTTTTTCCTTCCTATTTTCAATTTTTTTTTTATTTCTATGTATTTCATTTCACATATACACTACAATACGGTGACATTTTTTTCTTCCATAATTTTGCCATCAGATATGCTTGTTCAGATGATGGATCGAAGATATTGATCGAAATGAATCAACCCTTTCACTAATAAAGCGAGGGCCATTTCCTTCAAATGTGTCATACCTGTATCTCAAAAATTATTATTATATTATTTTTCTATAGAAAAATTATTTTGATGAAAAAAATAAGTTTTCCGAGAAAAACTTTTATTACTTTAATAATATAAATTTTCAGATTCTCAAAATTTAAATATAATAATAATATTTATTTTTGCATAATTTTTTTTATTATTTTATTAAGGTGCTTGCTTAGTCACCTACTTGCTTAGTCATCAAAGGTTAATCACCTGCTTAGTTTAATTAGGAAAAATAATTAGTTGATTAGTACTAAGTGAAAGGGCTTAAGAACTAAGTTAATTTTATGCAAATATCTTCACTAACTTATCTAAAATAGGTGACACATGGCCCCACATCCATGTGTTACGTCCCAGTTCCAAAATATACAATGAGACCGATACGTAATTAGGCCAGTTGATACAATTTATAATAGGTTTCCAATTTAATGGCCATATCTAGATGTACTACGCTGTACAATGGACTGAGTCTGCAACTTAACTAAAGCATGTAACAGGTAAACATATAATCTCATCCACAAAACACATATAAGGAAGACTGAAGTAAAAGCTGGAAATGAACATAGGGAGTTTGAATATCATAATACAACTAAAATAAGTCTGATGGGAACAAACCCACTGAATATAATGCTGAAAGAAAGTACTGAAAGGTAGTAAGATAACTAGACTAGAAATCATCTAACTAGATAAAGATACTCCAGTCCTAGACGGAAGGCCTACCAATGATCAGAGAAACTCCGAAGGAAGCACCTCAAGATCCTCAGCTGTAACGAATCTCGTCTCCTGTCCTGGTCCGTACACTGTCGGGTAGAACTACTCGTCTAGATCTGGAAGAGAATCAGGTCCTCAGAGGGACGTAACTAGATATAAAAAGGTACATGCCATAATAAAAATACTGAGTAAAGTAAATAAGAGTGAACTATCCACCTAAGTGAATGCAATCTGAGGACAACTTTGGTACGTATGGGTAGGTGTAGGCATAAGTATAACAGCCGTAACGTTCATCGAACGCTAGAGCAAATCTGTAATATAAAACCATAACGCTCATAGAACGCGACATCTGTGTATATCAAGGTAGTCAAAGGCGCAAGGCGCACTCGAGGCGCAAAGGGTCCAAATTGCCCGAGACGCAAGGCACAATAATAATAATAATAATAATAATAATAATAATAATAATAATAATAATAATAATAAAATATATATATATATATATATATATATATATATATATATTCACATCGGATTTCTATATTGATAAACATGTGTGCTTCAAATTCTCCCATGTCTAGGTTGCAATCACTTTGAATTGAGTGAGTAAGAGAGAAAATAGTAAAAAAAATAGTACATCAGTTCAAAAAACAGTCTAAACATGTTATTTTTTCCACAAGATTTTCAATGCGCGCCTTAGCTATTCCAAGGCGCTCGAAAATGGCGTGCCTTAGGTGCGCCTTAAGAATTGCGAGCTGCCTGGAGTGCCCTGAGGCGCTGTCCCTGTGCCTAGGAGCAAGGCGCGCCTGAGGCGCGCCTTTGACTACACTGGTATATATAAAACCATAACGTTCATAGAATGTGACATCTGTATATATAAAACTATAATGTTCATAGAACCCGACATCTGTATATATAAGAGTCATCAATTTTCGTAGTTCCTCTAGATACTACGATTAACATTGTGTGTCCCATACGCCTACTAGTTGTCCTCCTCGCCCGATGCAATTCTACAAGTCGATTACACGACTTGAACATTCGTAACTACCATGCCAGGTAACAAGTACTAGAACTATCACGACTACGCACTATACCGTAACGCGTGTCGCACGAACCGATAGCTAGTCGGGTACGCCAACTCGCATCCCAATCATGAGTTTTATATTGTGTCATGAGAAATATGTGACAAGGTCTTGGCAGATATTAAAATACCTCCACAACTTGGGGTATGTCCACTAATGACTAAGTCAATACACTAGACTACATATCGACACATTCGTAGATTGCACCCGAGGCATTCTTAGACACGCACAATTATATAATATTTAGAGCAGAAAATATGTAATTAATAATAACATAATTTAAATAGTACAACAAGGCAATGTATTCTTGCCTGGATCTCCAAGCTCCAATGATACAGAACCTGCTCCTGACTCCTCGTTCGAACAATCCCAAGTGCCTATATATATGGTAATATTAAATCACTCACTACGCTATGGTACACATAAAACACGTACAAAAGTACAACTTACGTACTATATGGGTTTCTAAGTTGCTTCTCGAATATGGTACTAAGTGTTCTTACACTAGGGTTTTCGTACACAAGTATGTCATTAACATTGGTATTTACCAAGGGTCAAGTTAGCTCAACTAACTTAGGGTTTGTTACCTATGAAAACATGAACTTAAGAGCATCATCAACAGGTGAAGCTCCATTCCTCAAGTATATCCATTTATATAACCATATACGATCCTCTTTGAACTATAAAATGTCAATTGCACAAACATAAGTCAAATCTGAATTTGTAAACTAAACATGGCATGAACCTCATTCAACTTACATTTGTCATGTAACATGTGTGCATACACTACCTCAACTAGTACACAACCCTAGAATGCCATATTCTACTCTCTAACATAGTGTTTATATACACCATAACTACCTAGAATAAAATCTAGGCAATGTGCACGTCTACTAGAAGAATATTTAACCGTCTCAAATATATGTATCCATGCAAATATTTCTCTAAATAACTTATATAAATTATAGAATTTCATTCTAAATGGAGTTAATTAGAAGTTTAAACAAGTGTTACATAGGTATACATCATGGCAAGGTGATAATAACAAATAGATGTACATATATACATTCAAAGTTTTGTCATTGCAGAAGTGCATGAAGTTCATGAAAAACATGATAAAAATATGAAGTAGAAGGTGAAGAACCTAAAGGGGGAGATGAAGAACATGAAGAGGGGGTTGAGGAGGAAGAGAATGAGTAGCATACCAAAGTGGAAGGGGTGCAAAATCTAGACTGTACACTGATTTTGGTTGAGCCTGGAGTGTTCTCAGTTGGAGCTGCTGTTTGGGATTGTTCCAGTCGGTTCAGGTGTTGTGGTGGCTAGGGGGTGTAGTGGGGAGATAGAGGGAGAAGGTAGGGTGGTCGTGGAGGAGGTGGTGGTATTGTGGAGGCAACAAGGGGTCGGGAATGGGGTTGCTCCATGGCCGGTTTAGCAGGGTATAGGTTCGGTTGGGCTGAATATAGGAGACTGTTGTGGAGGTTTTTGGGGGTAAAGTTGTAAAGTTAAGAGGTAGAGGAGAGGTGGAGGAAGATGGGGAGTGAGTTACAGTGAAGGAAATAAAGAGGGAAGAGGAATAAGTGGTCGGCCAAGTGAGAGGAGTGAGAAGAGTGTTTAATGGGAAGTGAGTGATGGTAAGATTGAGTGTTAGGGTTTAGAATTTAGGTTAGTCATGTGATGGAGTTGATTGGTGGAGTGTTAGGGGAGTGAAAGGTGAGGGGATGGCAGCCGACCAATTGGTTTAGCCTAATTTAGGTTGTTATTAATGTGGAAAGAGAGGGGGGGGGGGGGTTGATGTAAAGGGCTATACCCATTTTTAGTAATTACTGAATTCTTCATTCCAATGGGTTGAAAGTGAGATTTGGTATGGGAAACATGGTGTTTGGTATGTTGTAGAGAGGGGGATTGGTGTAGGGTATTTCGTATAAACCATGTGAAGGTGTGTGAGGGTTTGGATTGGGTGTTTGGACTAGTTTAGGTCTAGGTTAAGTTGGTTGTTCATCATGACTAGAAAATGTATTATGGTGATTGTTGTTGTGTTGGAAGCATGTAGGATTTCAATTGGGTGTCACACAAGTACCATGGATGTTGTAGGCTTAGTTTAGGTCATGGTCATATAATTGGTTGCAAAGAATATATCCAAGTTGTGTCTCCAATTTTGATTGGAACAGACATATGTGCATGGCTTAGGTTTGAATTGGATATTGTGTTATGAATGTTGTGTGATTAAAATAAAGCACAAGAGAGTGTGGCTGTGAGTGACATAAATATCATGATTGAAGACTTGCTTGTCTAGGTCAAGGGTGTAAAATTTGTTGGAGGGCAAAGACTAGTGTAGTGCTCTAAATATCGAAGCAACGATAAGGTGCACCAAGTATAACAAAATTGAATATGTTATATTAAACTCCAATTACCATTCCTAATCAACTCCAAATCAACCATAATCTCTCACTAAGCTAAGTATACCTAGAATTGGGTGAGAGGGTTTATATAATCTACTCTCCTTAGAGCATTTTGTCCTCGAAATAAAAATAAACATATAACAAAAACTACCAATTGAAAAGAAATACTACGAACATACCTAGGCCCCCAAAGAGATGGGGGAAACGCTCATGAATACCATCCTCGTGCTCCCAGGTCGACTCTCTCGGTGCATGATGCCTCCATGAGACACGAACTAGGGGAATAGTGTCACCTCGCAACACCTTCTCTCTCCTGTCCAGAATCTCTATAGGCCGTTTGGGTTGACCAATGTTCTGGCGGTGTTCATGAATTTGTTGAACAAGGTGTTCTACCAGTACCTTGACAAGTTTGTGGTGGTGTTCATTGATGATATTCTCATATACTCGAAGTTGCCAGGGGAGCACGAGGAACACCTGAGGATTGTATTGGAGACTCTCAGGAAGAAGAAGCTGTATGAAAAGTTCTCGAAGTGCGAGTTCTTCTTGGACAAGGTAGAGTTTCTGGGGCATCTTGTGACTGGAGATGGGATTTCAGTTAACCCGAAGAAGATTACAACAGTGGAGTCTTAGGATACTCCGAGTTCATTGGCAGAGATAAGAAGTTTTTTAGGTCTGGTAGACTATTATAGAAAATTTATGAAGGACTTATCCAGGATTGCATAGCCAATGACTAGACTCACCAGGAAGGATGTGGAGTTTTTATGGACAGAGGAGTGTCAGGCTGTCTTTGATGAGATGGAGAGGAGGTTGACTACAGATCCTATCTTGACGTTGCATCAAGGTCAGGTGGATTCACTATCTATATAGAACAAGAAGGTGATTGCCTATGCTTTCAGGCAGTTGCGACCTTATGAGAAGAACTACCATATCCATGATTTGGAGTTGGCAACGGTCATTTTTGTTCTGAAACTGTGGAAACATTATTTGTACAGAGAGCGTGTGGAGATCTTCACTGACCATAAGAGCTTGAAGTATATTTTTACACAAAAAGAGCTAAATATGACGCAGCGTCGATGGCTGGAGCTGATGAAGAATTTTGATATATTCTTGCAGTATCATTAAGGGAAGTCCAACATAGTTGCCGATACCTTAAGCAGATATCTGGTAGCTATGTGTTTGATGATAGATCTACATTTATTAGCAGATCTGGAGAGCTTGGGCATCGAGGTGGTAGTTTCTGGGATTGAGATGCTGATATGCAGCTTGCAGATTCAGTCAGAGTTGATGGACAAGATCAAGACGACACAATATAAGAATGTGACTCTTAGGAGCATCAGAGCCCAGGTGCAGGCATGATTGTTGGATGACTTCACCATTGTAGAGGATGAATCTTTGAGGTATGGTACTAGATTGTGTATGCTGAGTGGAGAGCTGCAAGAGGAGGTTCTGTAGGAAGCACATCAATCTCAGTACTCTATGCATCTAGGTGCCAACAAGATGTAAAGGGATCTGAGGGAGCATGTGCGGTGGTATGACATGAAGCGGGAGGTGGCACACTTTGTATCCATATGCTTGGTGTGTCAACAGGTCAAGGCAGAGAGGCAGAGACCCAAAGGATTGCTTCATCCATTACCGATCCTAGAGTGGAAGTGATAACGCATCACTATGGATTTTATTTCAGGACTTCCACGTTCTCTGAGAAAAAAAGATGCGATTTGGGTCATCGTTGACAGGTTGACCAAGTCGGCCCACTTTTGGCCATTTAAAGGTGGTTTGTCTACGAAGAAGCTGGCAGAGATGTATATGAGGAAGATCGTTAGGCTGCACGGGGTTCCAGAGAGCATAGTCTCGGATCTGGATAGTAGATTCACCTTGATGGATTTGCAAGCTAGCTTGGGTACCCAACTCAAGTTTAATACCGCTTACCACCTGTAACCCCCCTGATTTTTCAAGAATTTTTAATTTGGATTTTTCATAATTTTCTGTAATTTTCTGGGATTTTTCGGTAAATAAAACTAAGGTATTTTGTATTAAAATAATTTTTATTTGCTGTTAATTAATATTAAAATATTATAAAAATAATATTTTATGGTGTAAAATAAAAAACTAGACATAGGGTAATTTTTCGGGAATTTATTGGACCCCGGAAGTATTTTTAAAGCCCTAAAAACTAAGTTATAATTAAACCTAAATAAACCCTGAAATAAACTTGGTTTATTTCCAAAATAAACCAAACCAATCCAGACCCGGTTCAATTGAACCAAACCCAGCCCTTAGCGGGTCGGGTCGGATCTAAACCCGACCCGAAACCCGCCTACCCGAACCCATACTTAAACATTAACGGATCGGGCCGGATTCATATTAAACCCGACCCGACCCAAACCCGTTAACCCAAGTCGGATTCCCAATCGGATTCACTGTTCCGACTATATAATCCCCTCGACGTCGAAACCCTAATCTCTTCCGCCGCCTGACCGCTCCCCCGCCTGAACCCTAGCCACCTCGCTCGCCTCACCGCCTCCGCTCATCCCTTCGCCGCCTACGCCGGAACCCTAATCCTCTAGACTTCATCCCCGACCTCCCCTCGCCGCCTACGTCGAACTCCTCCTTCCTCCGCCCTGTCCCTCGACTACCTCCTCCCCTTCATCTCCTCCCGCAGCGCCGCCCGACGAATCCTCCAGCCAACGACCACCACCGCCTTCCCTCCTCTTCCTCCTCCCCCGCCTCGACGAATCCCCCAGCCATCTCCCCAACTCGACCACCACCCCATCCACCCTCGTCTCTCTCCCGCCGACGAACCCTTCGTTGTCCTCCACCCCTCCCCGACCAGAACGACCACCGTCCAGAACTCCTCCGTCCCGACCATCCCCTCACCAGCTCCGCCCTAGCCCAGCCCAGCACCGACCTCCTCCTCCTGCGCACCTCTCCACCCCGCCGCACCACCATCGAACACCGGAGCACAGCCCCGTCGACACCCCGTCGCTGCACCGAGACCGGCCAACCCCTCTCCACCGTCTCCTCCCCCGTCTCCCTCTTCCTCCGCCTCGAGCACGACCCCGCAGCCCCCATCTCCTTCATCTCCCACCACCGGCACCACTACACGACTCCGCCGCAGCAGCGCCTCGCCGAGCAGCCCCTGGCCGCCTCCGTCGTGTCCGCCGAGCAGCCCCTGACCCGGACACAGCAGCCCGACCCGGACACAGCAGCCCGACCCGGACACAGCAGCCCCTGACCCGGACACAACAGAAACCCTAGACCGGACACAGTGCTTTGTGTCGGTGTGTCGTGTCGACACGCGGACACGAAGAACCCCGTTCCACGGAGCCCTGTTCAGATAACCCGTTCTCTCTCCTCGTTGTCCCATTTTCCGTTCCATCAGTTGTGACGCGTAGACTGTGTGACCCTCTCGATGTCCGTGCAACCCGCTCTGTGCGTCGCGTCCTGTGGCGATCTCGAACCGCGATCCAAAAACAGGAAAAATAACGCCCTGTTTCACCCCGGAACTGAGTATGCCCCGCCAAACGGGATGACTTGGTCGCGCTCGGTCTTCACCGAAACGTGCGTACCGTTGATACGGACGTGTGGGATTTCGCAGAAGTTGATTCGGATGTGCGTGCATACCGGAATCAATGCGTATCCGCCGACAACGCCCCGTATCCGTCTATTCTGGAACACGTTGTAACTTCGTGTACACATGTCGGATCGAGACGAAACTTGCGCCATCGGATTCGTAGCAATATGCTGGTCCTGTGACCCAAGTTTGGTTCGATTCTGAGAATGTTGACAAAATCTCGTATCGTGGGCCCCGCGGCTCCACTTGACGGGCGATTTTGTGATCGGCTCATCGGAATCCAATTCTGGAAGTTCCGTTGGGTTCGTATCATCGTTCTGGACTTGTTGACACTAAGTTTGACAAATTTGGAGACTTTTGACCCTGATACGTGTTTTGGTGCAAAGCGGCCCACATGTGGACCCCGCTTTGACCAGAAACTATTATTTTTGCCCCTGTGTCCAAATTGGACTCAAGGACAGGCGTTTCTAGCTATTTGATATTTTCTGAATCTAATGGTGATGTTTATTTCAGCAACCGAAGTAGTACCTGCAGTTCCCACTGAAGTCAGAGCTACAGTTGGAGCCAGAACCCGAGGCAAGTGTACCTTGCCAAATCTTGCAGTTCTTATTAAAGATTTTCTTGCCTTATTTATATTGTTGTACATGCTTAACCTAGGACCGTATGACTTACTTAGCGTCCGATTAAAAGTTGGGTGCCAATACCGTACGCGGAGTTGTGTAACGTCATCTAGACATGGATACCGAGACCCTATACTTCTCGTGCTTGCATTATCAAGTACATCATAACCCAGGACACTTGACACTATTCATGAGACAGAATCTTTCTGAGATATTCATGGTGATTCTGTATAGGATACATGTTTTATGACATAGACATTATATTCCTAGATATTATATGACTTGTTGCATTAGATATGATCTTACGTGACATGGACATGGGGCCTCGTGGATATGAGACGTGTGATTACATGGGGTGGGGAGAGACACACAGGCTACAGGCTGATCATATATATAAAACCCTATTATTGTGAGGTACAAGACTCTAAACCCGAGCTTGGCCCATTACGAGTTATTACTGCTACCGGCTCCCCGACACAGAGCTTGTAGTGGTTTCAGCCTGAGTTTTAGTGATGCTCTCACCTTGCATTTCACTTAGATGGTTACATATTTACCATGTTTATTCCATTTACTATTTCACTGCATTCATGTTGGCTTGAGTTATTTTGTACCTTGCTATGTCCCCTGAGGACCTGGATCCGGATTATGTCCCCAGGATTAGCAGAGAAGATCCATCCAGAGTTATAAAGTACATGAGCATTAGCAGGAGCAGAAGCAGGTGCCTACAATGGAGCAGAACCAGGATCCGAGGACGAGATCACACCAGAGGACTTCTCCTGAGTATTGGCTTGAGATACTCATTTATTTCTGTTTATAGTTATTTTATTTCCAGTCTATTGCATTGATATATCAGACTTATTCTCGGATTATTCTCCGAGATACTTTTATTGAGATATGTTAATTTATTTTATTTGCATTTATTCTGGCATTTGATCTGTGATTATCTGTTGTGGATGAGATTAGAATAGATTATGACTTGTATCATTGGACATATTTATTGTTGTATTACAGCTTAAGTACGCCCCGATGGATCCATTAAATTGGGATTGTCCATCAGTGTGTGCTGCTGGCCATTGCCACGTATCTGGTCCCTCGGTATTTTGGGACTGGGACGTGACATAGTTTTTGTGGTGGCCCATGCAGGTCAACGACTAAATTGTTCGGTTTCAACTTAGGGACCGAGCAAGCCTGCAATAAGAATATGATACGTTTTTAGGATCTCATCCACTTGCTTGAAACGTTCTTGATGTCTATATCGGATTCAAATTTATTTCTTGACTTGCATCCTGCCTTGAGTCCGGTACGCCTCTTATTGTTTATTTTGGTTGCAGAGTTATGGATTCACGATCAAACAATGAGACTCCTGTAAGATCACCACGAGATGCTGTGGTAACCAACGAAGATGAAGTGACACCAGTTGGTGCAGGTCAATCATCACAATAACGTAGTCCAGCAAGTCAGCATACCTCAAGAATCCAGGAAGATGACGTTCCACCGTCGACGCAGTTTGCTCCACCGATGCCTACCGTTCCACAAGGGCATGCTATGGATGTCACGCCCCGATCTCCCGCAGGAAAATCGGCCATTCCCGCTAGGCGGTAATCACCCTCGCCAGCGCTCCCGCGGAACGATCGCTTGACCCATCCGGGAGCCACGTCCGTGCAAGGCCATGGTTCGTTGGCTGGCGGTAAGAGTTCTAAGCCACAGAGTCGCACAGGTTGTCCGAGTGCAGCGGAGTCATGAACGCATAGGCGATCGGTAACAGGTTCACTGAGTCGACAATATAGCGGAAGCATTGAAACACAAGTTGAAGTAAAGCAAGCTCTTCATTGATATGAATAAGTGATACAGGCGGCGTATAGCCGAGATTACAAGTCGCTCAAGCCTCTCTCTCTGAAACAGTAAAAGCGTGCCAAGTGGCTACAATTGTGGAATGATTTGTACAGCGATGTTCAGGCAAGTTCGGGCTATGTTCACAACATTATGTCTTGTATATGTGCTTCAGTTCCGGACGCACCGTTGCTTCGGAGTGATCTCCATGCCTTATCACGCACGAAGGAGGCATCCGCACCGAACGAGGTTTCCCTGCAACTTGCATATAAACTGGTGGATTATCAGTACATTGAATGCACTGGTGGGGAAGCTACTCGTCCGCTGGCCAAATCCAAACACGTAATATAAGTTTCGTGCACCAACTATTAAGTTGTCTTTTTAGTTGCCTTAGGATCAGTTTCATGCAAATATTGAATAGCCTAACGTGTCTAGCAGTGCGCCGTGCAACATGAGAGGAAACACGACGAGACTTACCAACTTACCATCTCCTTCCCTGTCCAAGGCAAACATTAAGGCAAACATTGTTAATTCAAGCACGGGCAAGTATAATCATTCGGGGGCATAGCATATGCAAACAAGAGGGTCATTTTAACATGATCGTTCAGGTATTCAGTTGTTCATTTGATGCGATGCAGTGACTCGTACACGGATAGCCGCTAAGCGAGGATGACTTATCTATATGAACATGAGTCGCTGGCATAGCCATTAAGGACACTAGTCTTAAACGAGAATGGTTTGCAACGAAAGTACAGTGGTGCTACAAGCCATCTCGTTTAGTACAGTAGACTATACAGTAGAGTTCAGCCACGGAGCGGATGGTATGCAGCGAAAGAACGGTAGGCGCTGCACACTATCTCGTCCAGTACAGTTGGCTGAAACAATGGAGTTCCATCCGGATCGGAGCGGCCGCAGTGCCCCGGAGACCGTCCGTGGAACTATGCCTCGTTTCTGAGTTGTCCGCGACATGCAGGTCAGGGTCTTTCCAATTTCATGAGGTACACGAGTACTGTAGAATAGGAGTACAGTGGTACAGTAGTACAGTAGTGCACGAGTACAGAAGATGCTTGAATCATGATTATGTACGGTGATTAACTTGCCGTTATGCATTCCCCTGGTTCGGGGATTTGCCTTGGGTGGCCTAACGGTCCCGGATACTTGCAGGTTCATTCAGGCACGGAACGACTACGTAGTAGTCTCCCGGGGTTTGGATGAAAACATGGCAACATTCAAGCAGACAAGCATCCGTTTCTAAGGAACATAAGTAAATATGTTTGCTCGGACCCGAAGGTAAGCCGTGAGATAAAACCGTTAGGGGACTTAGCATGCGAGGGTCTGAACATAAGCAGTATTTCAATTTTCATGTTCTAGCATAAGCAATACAAGTTGGGATTATTCCCTTAGCTAGGTGCGTTGGATTTATTAGCATGCAGGTGGTTATTCACCTAGCGACTAGCATGAAAATTCTAGATTTTATGTGTGCTGGCTAAGCAAAGACAAGTTCACCGTAGCCTCCCACCTTAGCGATGATTCGCCTCGGTAGAGCGATACGTCAAGCGAGCCTCTGAAAGTCTAAGCCGGATCCTGTAGGGACAAGTCTGGATATCCTTTGCATTCTCATTTGAGGCAAAGCGGGTCGGGACAGTTGCACTTTTGCCGTTTGAGTCGGCAGTCCGCTAGAGCGGAACGGGGTGTTACATCCTACCCAACTCAGAAAAAGTCTCGTCCTCGAGACTTACTGAGGACAAGCAATAATCTAGGGTTGAGGCAATCCTAGACAAGTCGTTGTACTTGTTCATTTGGATATTCACTTGTACAAGCTTCGAAATCAGCATATCGCTTAGACTGGATCGTGCGCACTTTCGAAGGGCCCTTCTAGCGTGAACACGTCAACCAGCTTAGTGATAGCGAAGTCTTAGCACTCGAGTTTCACCTTTTCTTAAGTCTTGGATGGTGCACTAGTTCAAGGCGTCCCTCGAATAGATGTATTCAACCAAACTTAGAGTTAGTGAAATCGGACAAGCTACTAGCGAAACTCTCAAGGGTTCGCACAGGTTGGCACAAAGGCCACTCGCAGCATAACAACATACAAGCAAGCATATCATTCAAAACATATTTTGAAAGTATTTAGACTTATTGTTGGAACATCCCATCGAGGCATTGAGAGAGAGCGTGCACATAACCCACGAACGAGCTTTCGAAACAGAGATAATCGAAATGAAATCCAAAGGCATAGAAGCCAGGCTCTGATACCACTATGTCACGTCCCGATCTCCCGCAGGCAAATCGGCCATTCCCGCTAGGCGAGAATCACCCTCGCCAGCGCTCCCGCGGAACGATCGCTTGACCCATCCGGGCGTGATGCCGCACGAGCGTGAGCACGCCCGTGCAAGGCCATGGTTCGTTGGCTGGCGGTAAGAGTTCTAAGCCACAGAGTCGTACAGGTTGTCCGAGTGCAGCGGAGTCATGAACGCATAGGCGATCGGTAACAAGTTCATTGAGTCGACAATATAGCGGAAGCATTGAAACATAAGTTGAAGTAAAGCAAGCTCTTCATTGATATGAACAAGTGATACAGGCGGCGTATAGCCGAGATTACAAGTCGCTCAAGCCTCTCTCTCTGAAACAGTAAAAGCGTGCCAAGTGGCTACAATTGTGGAATGATTTGTACAGGCGATGTTCAGGCAAGTTCGGGCTATGTTCACAATATTATGTCTTGTATATGTGCTTCAGTTCCGGATGCACCGTTGCTTCGGAGTGATCTCCACGCCTTAGCACGCACGAAGGAGGCATCCGCACCGAACGAGGTTTCCCTGCACCCTGCATACAAACTGGTAGATTATCAGTACATTAAATGCACTGGTGGGGAAGCTACTCGCCCGCTCGACAAAACAAAACACGTAATATAAGTTCCGTGCACCAACTATTAAGTTGTCTTTCTAGTTGCCTTAGGATCAGTTTCATGCAAATATTGAATAGCCTAACGTGTCTGGCAGTGCGCCGTGCAACATGAGAGAAAACACGGCGAGACTTACCAACTTACCATCTCCTTCCCTGTCCAAGGCAAACATTGAGGCAAACATTGTTAATTCAAGCACGGCAAGTATAAGCATTCGGGGGTATAGCTTATGCAAACAAGTGGGTCATTTTAACATGATCGTTCAGGTGTTCAGTTGTTCATTTGATGCGATGCAGTGACTCACACACGGATAGCCGCTAAGCGAGGATAACTTATCTATATGAACATGAGTCGCTGGCATAGCCATTAAGGACACTAGTCTTAAACGAGAATGGTTTGCAACGAAAGTACAGTGGTGCTACAAGCCATCTCGTTTAGTACAGTAGACTATACAGTAGAGTTCAGCCATAGAGCGGATGGTATGCAGCGAAAGAACGATAGGCGCTGCACACTATCTCGTCCAGTACAGTTGGCTAAAACAATGGAGTTCCATCCGGATCGGAGCGGCCCCAGTGCCCCGGAGACCGTCCGTGGAACTATGCCTCGTTTCCGAGTTGTCCGCGACATGCAGGTCAGGGTCTTTCCAATTTTACGAGGTACACGAGTACTGTAGAACAGGAGTACAGTGGTACAGTAGAACAGTAGTACAGTAGTGCACGAGTACAGGAGATGCTTGAATCATGATTCTGTACGGTGATTAACTTGCCGTGATGCATTCCCCTGGTTCAGGGATTTGCCTTGGGTGACCTAAAGGTCCTGGATACTTGCAGGTTCATTCAGGCACGGAACGACTACGTAGTAGTCTCCCGGGGTTTGGATGAAAACATGACAACATTCAAGCAAACAAGCATGCGTTTCTAAGGAACATAAGTAAACACGTTTGCTCGGACCCGAAGGTAAGCCGAGAGATAAAACCGTTAGGGGACTTAGCATGCGAGGGTCTGAACATAAGCAGTATTTCAATTTCCATATTCTAGCATAAGCAATACAAGTTGGGATTATTCCCTTAGCTAGGTGAGTTGGATTTATTAGCATGCAGGTGGTTATTCACCTAGCGACTAGCCCAAGGAGGGAATCATCCGAGGCCACCCCTGACACCACAAGCATCACTCTTCCAGCAGGCTCAACAGCAGCAGAGGAATCCATCGCGAGAACACGGACAAGCTTTCACGATGACTTTGGAGGACGCACAGATTCATGGAGTAGCTAATGCGCGTAAGTTTTCGTAATTTTTCTAGTATTGTTTTAGTTCGTGCCTGTTGGTTCGTGACCTTAGCCTTAACCTGATAGTTTTAATTTGCTAGTAATTGATAACCTAGTATATTTTAAGTGATAACCTAGTTTTCTAAATTGTAGTTTTCTAGATTTCCTTCATACGGGAGATTACATAACTTTTAATGCTTAGGGAAATGATTTTCCCTATGTGTTATTCTTACACCCTCAACTTTGATTTTTCTTGATCGTGATGTGCTTCGAACAATATTTGCAACCGTGTCATCTCTGTTGACCGGTTATTCTTTGATTGCGAGGACTCAATCCTCTTAAGGGGGGTAGATTATAACCCCCCTGATTTTTCAAGAATTTTTAATTTGGATTTTTCATAATTTTCTGTAATTTTCTGGGATTTTTTGGAAATTAAAACTAAGGTATTTTATATTTAAATAACTTTTATTTGCTGTTAATTAATATTAAAATATTATAAAAATAATATTTTATGGTGTAAAATGAAAAACTAGACATATGGTAATTTTTTGGGAATTTATTGGATCCCGGAAGCATTTTTAAAGCCCTAAAAACTAAGTTATAATTAAACCTAAATAAACCCTGAAATAAATCCAGTTTATTTACAAAATAAACCAAACCAACCCAGACCCGGTTCAATTGAACCAAACCCAGCCCTTAGCGGGTCGGGTCGGATCTAAACCCGACCCGAAACCCGCCTACCCGAAACCCATACTTAAACATTAACGGATCGGGCCGGATTCATATTGAACCTGACCCGACCCAAACCCGTTAACCCCAAGTCGGATTCCCAATCGGATTCACTGTTCCGACTATATAATCCCCTCGACGCCGAAACCCTAATCTCTTCCGCCGCCTGACCGCTCCCCCGCCTGAACCCTAGCCACCTCGCTCGTCTCACCGCCTCCGCTCATCCCCTCGCCGCCTACACCGGAACCCTAATCCTCCAGACTTCATCCCTGACCTCCCCTCGCCGCCTACGTCGCACTCCTCCTTCCTCCGCCCTGTCCCTCGACTACCTCCTCCCCTTCATCTCCTCCCGCAGCGCCGTCCGACGAATCCTCCAGCCAACGACCACCACCGCCTTCCCTCCTCTTCCTCCTCCCCCGCCTCGACGAATCCCCCAGCCATCTCCCCGACTCGACCACCACCCCATCCACCCTCGTCTCTCTCCCGCCGACGAACCCTTCGTCGTCCTCCACCCGTCCCCGACCAGAACGACCACCGTCCAGAACTCCTCCGTCCCGACCATCCCCTCACCAGCTCCGCCCTAGCCCAGCCCAGCACCGACCTCCTCCTCCTGTGCACCTCTCCACCCCGCCGCACCACCATCGAACACCCGAGCACAACCCCGTCGATACCCTGCCGCTGCATCGAGACCGGCCAATCCTTCTCCACCGTCTCCTCCCCCGTCTTCCTCTTCCTCCGCCTCGAGCACGACCCCGCAGCCCCCATCTCCTTCATCTTCCACCACCGGCACCACCACACGACTCTGCCGCAGCAGCGCCTCACCGAGCAGCCCCTGGCCGCCTACGCCATGTCCGCCGAGCAGCCCCTGACCCGGACACAGCAGCCCCTGACCCGGACACAGCAGAAAACCTAGACCGGACACAGTGCTTTGTGTCGGTGTGTCGTATCGACATGCGGACACGAAGAACCCCGTTCCACGGAGCCCTGTTCAGGTAACCCGTTCTCTCTCCTCGTTGCCCCATTTTTCGTTCCGTCAGTTGTGACGCGTAGACTGTGTGACCCTCTCGATGCCCGTGCAACCCGCTCGGCGCGTCGCTTCCTGTGGCGATCGTGAACCGCGATCCAAAAACAGGAAAAATAACGTCCTGTTTCACCCCGGAACTGAGTGCTCCCCGCCAAACGGACGACTTGGTCGTGCGCGGTCTTCACCGAAACGTGCGCGCCGTTGATACGGACTTGTGGAATTTTGCAGAAGTTGATTCGGATGTGCGTGCACACCGGAATCAACGCATATCCGCCGACAACGCCCCGTATCCGCCTGTTCTGGAATACGTTGTAACTTCGTGTACACACGTCGGATCGAGACGAAACTTGCGCCATCGGACTCGTAGCAATACGTTGGTCCTGTGACCCAAGTTTGGTTCGATTCTGAGAACGTTGACAAAATCGAGTATCGTGGGCCCCGCGGCTCCACTTGACGGGCGATTTTGTGATCGGCTCATCAGAATCCAATTCTGAAAGTTCCGTTGGGTTCATATCATCGTTCTGGACTTGTTGACACTAAGTTTGACGAATTTGGAGACCTTTGACCCTGACATATTTTTCGGTGCAAAGTGGCCCACATGTGGACCCCGTTTTGACCAGAAACTGTCATTTTTGCCCCTGTGTCCAAATTGGACTCAAGGATAGGCGTTTCTAGCTATTTGATATTTTTTGAATCTAATAGTGATGTTTATTTCAACAACCGGAGTAGTACCTGCAGTTCCCACTGAAGTTAGAGCTACAGTTGGAGCCAGAACTCGAGGCAAGTGTACCTTGCCAAATCTTGCAGTTCTTAATACAGATTTCCTTGCCTTATTTATATTATTGTACATGCTTAACCTAGGACTGTGTGACTTAGCGTCCTATTAAAAGTCGGGTGCCAACACCGTACGCGGAGTTGTGTAACGTCATCTAGACATGGATACCGAGACCCTATACTTCTCGTGCTTGCATTATCAAGTACATTATAACCCAGGACACTTGACACTATTCATGAGACAGAATCTTCCTGAGATATTCATGGTGATTCTGTATAGGATACATATTTTATGACATAGACATTATATTTCTAGACATTATATGACTTGTTGTATTAGATATGATCTTACGTGACATGGACATGGGGCCTCGTGGACATGAGACGTATGATTACATGGGATGGGGAGAGACACACAGGCTACAGGCTGATCATATATATAAAACCCCTATTATTGTGAGGCACAAGACTCTAAACCCGAGCTTGGCCCATTACGAGTTATTACTGCTACCGGCTCTCCGACACAGAGCTTGTAGTGGTTTCAGCCTGAGTTTTAGTGATGCTCTCATCTTGCATTTCACTTAGATGGTTACATATTTACCCTGTTTATTTCATTTACTATTTCACTGCATTCATGTTGGCTTGAGTTATTTTGTACCTTGCTATGTCCCCTGAGGACCTGGATCCGGATTATGTCCCCAGGATTAGCAGAGGAGATCCACCCAGAGTTATACAGTACAGGAGCATTAGCAGGAGCAGAAGCAGGTGCCTACATTGGAGCAGAACCAGGATCCGAGGACGAGATCATACCAGAGGACTTCTTCTGAGTATTGGCTTGAGATACTCATTTATTTCTGTTTATAGTTATTTTATTTTTAGTCTATTGCATTGATATATCAGAGTTATTCTCGGATTATTCTCCGAGACACTTTTATTGAGATATGTCAGTTTATTTTATTTGCATTTATTCTGGCATTTGATCTGTGATTATCTGTTGTGGATGAGATTAGAATAGATTGTGACTTGTATCATTGGACCTATTTATTGTTGTATTACAGCTTAAGTACGCCCCGATGGATCCATTAATTTGGGATAGTCCATCAGTGTGTGCTGCTGACCATTGCCACGTATCTGGTCCCTCGGTATTTTGGGACTGGGGCGTGACACCACCCTTAGATGGATGGATAGTCGGAGATGACTTTCAGATACTTGAGGATATGCTCCCTACATGTGTTCTAGACTTCAGGAGCTCGTGGGAGGACCATCTCCATTTGGTAGAGTTTGCTTATAACAACAGCTAGCATGCCAGTATAGAGATATCACCTTTTGAGGCTTTATATGGTCGGAGGTGCCGGACTCCATTGTCTTGGGACGACGTGGGCGATAGAGCTTTATTGGGGCATGAGATGGTTGTAGATGCTGCATAGAAGGTAAAGCTGATCAGGGATAGACTTCGGTTGGCGCAAGACAGACAACGACATTGGACTGATAGCCACCGGAGGACGTTAGAGTTTGAGGTATAGATTTTTCTTGTGTTTGTGTTTGTAGATTATGTGTTAAGACTTTATTTTGTTCTAGGTTGGCGATATGGTGTTCCTGAGAATTTCTCTAACACGAGACATGATTCGCTTCGGTGGAGGCGGGAAGCTTAGTCTACGGTTCATCGAACCTTTCAGTATTCTTGAGAAGGTTGGTGTAGTGGTCTATCGACTAGACTTGCCCCATACACTAGAGGAAGTGTATAATGTGTTCCTCATGTCACAGTGAGGACGGTACGTGAAAGATCCTAGCCATGTTTTGGACTACTCAAAGATCGTGGTCGAACCGATTCTCAGCTATCTTGAGCAGCCCGTAGAGATTCTGGATCACAGGGAGAAGGTGCTACCAAACTAGACGATCCCTTTGGTTCGTGTCGTGTGGAGGCATCACTCTCCGGGTGAGTCTACCTGGGAGAGGGAAGATGAGATATGCGAACGATATCCTTATCTTTTCGAGTCGTGAGGTGTCTTTCTTTTCTTGATTGTGCTTTTGTTCTGTTTTGTGCTGGTTCCATCCTTTAATTTCGAGAATAAAATTATTTTAAGGGGGGTAGACTTGTAACCACCTAGAATTGGGAGATGAGTATTTTGTCATTTCATTGTTGCTTAATATTATATTTATATTCATATAGTTATAAAATATTGGTATTAGTATATGCTAGCCAACTAGAATTGATATAGTGTTAGTTGGTGTTAATGGTTGTTAATTAGTGACTAGATAAGTAGAATTAATTAGTACAAGTTAGCATGGATAGAATATTCTTTCTATTCATTAATTAGATTCCTCCCTAAACTAAATAGATTCTATTCATGACAACTTCTAGAACTAATTAGAGAGTGGAGAGGAACTTTTTGGACATTGCATATTCCCCAAAACCTAGCCCGTGGCCGGCCCTAATCAGGGTGGAGATTAGCTTATTCATTCCACTTTATTAGCCCTCATTCATCCCCAAAGTGACTTATTTCCCAATTCATTCAATTTTCTACCAAAATTTCAACCAAATTCACTCATTCTCATCCATTTTTATTCCCATGGAGGCCTAGGAGCATTGGATCAAGAAGAACTATTGGAGAGGAGCTAGCTAGGAGGAGCGTGTCCATTTCAACCCTTAATGTCCATTTGGTGGAGTTTTATTAAAAATTTACTTCCAATATGTATAAATCTCTATACCCATCAATTTTTATGTTAGAATATCATTTTGAGCCTCTAGGAACCCACCCATGGCTAAGTATAAACCAATAAATGATGAATTAGGTAGTAGAGACCTCTATTTTGGTAGATCTAGGTAATTTTGTGGCTAATTTGAGGAAATTCTGAATTGTGTCCACCAAGTGTTTGTGTTGTGGCCTAAATAGGACATTTGGTGTCTATTTTTGTGTGTATGATAGTGTCCTTGTGTCCATAATTGGATACGAAGAGACCATATCATGATACGCAATGATACACATGGTTATGTTTGGTATTTTCTTAGTATTGGTATCCTATATATATATATATATATATATATATATATATATATATATATATATATATATATATATATATATATATGAGATGTTTCTTTGTTTTTGGGGTTGGTATCATGATGTTGGAAGGGTGTATCACATGAGTATCATAGTGTGATACTTGTGTATCATGAGTTGTGCATGTGAAGTATTTAATGTTAGGTGTTGGTGTTTATTTATTGTGTATGTTGGTGTGTGTTAGTGCTAGTGATAGATGGGCATGCTTGGTGTAGTATGTGATAGAAGAGAGGGAGTGTAGGATGAGAGAGTGAACTGTGTACTCAGTTGGTGCATATGTGGAGGGCCTGTGCAGACATGTGGAGCTCGAGTATACACTGCAGCAGGGGTTGGCCTGCACAAGTGTTGCAGCAGGCTGTGCACTTTGTTGCAGTGAACAATATGGGTTGAGAGGTTTGTGTTGCATCTAGTGGTTGTGAAGGGGGTATTCAGGCCATGGAGTTTTGAACTTCAATAGGGGTGCAATAGGCTTTAGCACTACAGGCAGTGGGGTGGCCTATTTTGGATGTGTGCAGTTCAGTCCAGGCAGTTGGGAAGCACGGGTATGTGCTGGTCCAGGTGATGCATGCCAGTCTGCAGGGGATAGCAAGGGATGAGCTAGGTGCTGCCTTATTGCAGCTGGAGTTGGGCACTGCAATATGTAGTGTGTGTGCCGGGCTTGAGTACAAATATTTGTACTATGTGGGGTGAAGTGAGTGATCTAGTGAGGTTGTGGAGGAGTCGTGTTGGTGAGTGTTTATATATAGAATCAGTTAGTGTTTGTGGTGTGAATATTAGCTAAAGTAAGTATCAGAGTTGAGGAGTGCCTTAATATGCTTATATACAACTGTGAGCATACTCTAATAGAACCAAGAATATGTGCATTGGTACTAATATGCAGGTATCATGGATAAATGCAACAGTTGTCCTTGAGTACCTTAGGTAATGAGTATTTGTATCTTGGGTATAGGGATTGGTATTAGAGTAGTGGTCAGGGTATTTGATTAGAGTAAGGTATGGGTTAGATATCAAGTTAGGGGTAAGGTATTGGAAGTGATGTATTGAGCTAGTGTTTATGTCACGCCCCGATCTCCCGCAGGCAAATCGGCCGTTCCCGCTAGGCGGGAATCACCCTCGCCAGCGCTCCCGCGGAACGATCGCTTGAACCATCCGGGCGTGATACCGCACGAGCGTGAGCCACGCCCGTGCAAGGCTATGGTTCGTTGGCTGGCGGTAAGAGTTCTAAGCCACAGAGTCGCACAGATTGTCCGAGTGCAGCGGAGTCATGAACGCATAGGCGAACGGTAACAGGTTCACTGAGTCGACAATATAGCGGAAGCATTGAAACACAAGTTGAAGTAAAGCAAGCTCTTTTATTGATATGAACAAGTGTTTAAGGTGGCGTATAGCCGAGATTATAAGTCGCTCAAGCCTCTCTCTCTGAAACATAAAGCGTGCCAAGTGGCTATAATTGTGGAATGATTGTAGAGGCGATGTTCAGGCGAGTTCGGGCTATGTTCCAACATGATGTCTTGTATATGTGCTTCAGTTTCGGATGCGCCGTTGCTTCAGAGTGATCTCCACACCTTAGCACGCACGAAGGAGGCATCCGCACCGAACGAGGTTCCCTGTACCCTGCATACAAATAACTTACCATCTCCTTCCCTGTCCAAGGCAAACATTGAGGCAAACATTGTTAATTCAAGCACGGGCAAGTATAAACATTCAGGGGCATAGCATATGCAAACACGAGGGTTGTTTTAACATGATCATTCAGGTGTTCAGTTGTTTCTTGATGCGATGCAATGACTCGCACGCGGGTAGCCGCTAAGCGAGGATGACTTATCTATATGAACACGAGTCGCTGGCAAAGCCATTTATGGACGTAGTCGAGGACAAGGATAACATGCTACGAGAGTACACGAGGCACACGAACACGATGCGTTGCAAGCTATCCTCCCTGAACACGAGACTACACACGAGCTCCATCCGGACCGGATCGGCCCCAGTGCCCCGATGACCGTCCGTGGAACTAGTCCGCGACATGCAAATTGGGGTCTTCCAATTATCACGAGATACACGAGAACACGAGAACACGCGTGCACTAGAACACGAGAACACGAGTGCACGGGAACACGAGTACACGGGATACTTGAATCTTGATTCTGTACAATAACTTGCCTTGATGCATTCCCCTAGCTCGGGGCTGCCTAGTGACCCAACGGTCCCGGATACTTGCAGGTTCAATCATGCACGGGACGACTACTTAGTAGTCTCCCGGGGTTTGGATGAAAACAAGGCAACATTCAAGCAGACAAGCATGCGTTTCTAAGGAACATAAGTAAACACGTTGCTCGGGCCCGAAGGTAAACCGAGAGATGAAACCGTTAGGGACTTAGCATGCGAGGGTCTGAATATAAGCAGTATTTCAATTTCCATGTTCTAGCATAAGCAATACAAGTTGGGATTATTCCCTTAGCTAGGTGCGTTGGATTTATTAGCATGCAGGGGGTGAATCACCTAGCTACTAGCATGAATATTCCAGATTTTATGTGTGCTGGCTAAGCAAAGACAAGTTCACCGTAGCCACCCACCTTAGTGATGATTCGCCTCGGTAGAGCGATACGTCAAGCGAGCCTCTGAAAGCCTAAGCTGAATTCCTGTAGGGACAAGTCTGGATATCTTTTTGCTTCTCGTTGAGGCGAGGCGGGTCGGGACAGTTGCACTATTGCCGTTTGAAACGACAGTCCGCTTGAGCGGAACGGGGCGTTATAGTTTAGGATATGGATTTTTGGCCACGATACTAGGATATTAGTTAAGGTATTGGGATATTGGGCTAGGTAATGGATATTTAGTTAAGGTATTAGGAAGATGTATTAGAATAGGCTAGGATATATATATATATATATATATATATATATATATATATATATATATATATATATATATATATATATATATATATATACCTAACTAGTATGACCTAGAAACCTAGTATTAGCACGGTTTAGCTCAATATTACTTAATAGGCCAACTAGATAACTAAATTAGAAACCCAAAATTAGGTAAAAATCTAGTTTAACCCCAAATAACGTAGTTTTGACATAGAAATCTAGAACATGCCTAGTTAAGCTTATTTATGATTCCAAATTACCTATTTGACATAAAAATTCATATATAGGTCTTCGAGGCCCCGATTTAGGCACTGTTTGATATTTCAGCACGACCACATACGACTACATTCTCTGATAGTTTTCTTTATCTGATAGTTTATATGTTACATGTACGTACTTAGTATTGTTATACTTGATTTCTGACACAATGGTACATGGATTGGTATATCTTGAATTTTCGTCATGAGATGTTGATTTTTTATGTTAGACCTTGATCATCATCTTGATATTAGACCTTGATCATTATCTTGATATTAGACCTTGATTATCATGTAGATATTAGTCCTTGCTTGGTGATTCATGTGTCATGACGTGTCATGGTTTGGATCCAATGTTCTAGTCGGGGCGGGGGAAGTGCTAGTTAGATATGTGATCATATACATAGTCCTTGTGGTAGTGTAGACCTTGGCTACTAGCTAATAATATACTTCACACATGATTGAGCTTGCTCCCTTTTTAGTATAGTCCATGTTAGGCCCAAGCCGATCACATATCAAACTAGTATTTGAAATACTTAGTTATTTACAGTGTTCTCTACTTTATTCCTTACATGATGATTATGTCATATTTTCTTGTTTATCTATTTCCTTTACTTGCCATGCCATGACTATAGTTTCTTGTCTATTCTTTACCATGCCATGATTATCCAGTTACTGCTTATTATGTATTCTTTACTATTTTCTGTTTTATAGTCTTTATCATTTAATTAGAACTGCTGTTAGAGTTGTGATCGTTCCATCTTGACTGAATAATATTTTTCGGGGACTGCCTTGAGGACTGGTGTCCTACTTTCTATATCCCTCAGGATGTAAATGGTGCAGAGATAGACCCTATGGCTCAGGAGGAGCAGGTGCCAGCTGAAGGAGACGACAAGATAGTGACTGTCTAATTTAGTTAGCTACTCTTATTTCTGATACTGGATTCGTCTCCAGAGATTACTTCATATTATTGGGATCTTATATTTGAGACTTAGACTTTGTCACCCTCACATTTTCATCCAAGGGTAGTTTGGTAATTGTTAATGGATATTCATTATCTTAGGATTAACTATAATTAATATTTGTGCATTGCATGATTTATTTATTTATTGGTATTATTATTTGTTGCTAGTGTAGATTTATTTTGGACTTGTGTAGTGGACCTAACCCAATTATTTAGAATGGATGAACCAACTTTTAGTTAAGTCTAATTTGAGTCCATGAATTAGGTCCATGGATTATGAGGCTTAATTAATTAGAGAAACCATTAGACTAGAACCTTTCTACTTGACAATTGGGGACTTTTTCATTGGAAATCCATCTTCCAATAGGTACAATTCAGTTTTTTCCCTTCTAATAGACTCTAGATCTGAGATTTAACCATGAAAAACTAACCCACATGTATAGGTTACCCATAGGATTTTGTTTTGGGTCAATCGGAGACCTACAGTGGAAATTATGACCAATTTGGTGCCAATTTTGGAAGAATTCCGAGATTGGCACATGTAGTGCTTGTCAATTGATCTAATAGATCTAATTAACAATTGATTGTTTGTTTATGACTAGTGTCGTGTCCACAATTGGATACGTGTAGGTCGTATCTCGTTAATTTGACGAAATGGGTTGATTTTAGGGGTTTTCCTCCGACACGTGGCTTTGTGTATATCACCTTATGACATGGACACGCAGACACTCTAATTACTATATGTATTGTTCATAAATTATGTATTAGACTTGCACGTGTCATCCGGGATGCGTTTGGTTGTGTGTTGGAGCCGTATCGCAAGCATATCATAGAAAAAGTGTGATACGGGTGCGATGTGCTCCATGTGTTTGTTGTTTGACTCATTTTTCTATACGTACATGTGTATTTATGTATATGTAAGCTATCTATATATATATAGTTTATATACTAGTGTATTTTGGATTTACGTATAGGTGTGTCTATATGTGTATATGATAAGAGTATATATATATATATATATATATATATATATATATATATATATATGTGTGTGTGTGTGTGTGTGTGTGTGTGTGTGTGTATATATATATATAGTGGTGTATATATGTTCACTTGTGATTAGTGTATAAGTGTGGGTCTATATATATATATATATATATATATATATGTAGGAGTATATAGTGGTATGTGTATATATCTATATAGTGATACATATTGTTAGGGGAGGTATGTTAGTTATTTGTGCTTGTTACCTTGTGTGTGTGGTGAAGGGCTCGACACAGGTACAGTATACAGCCGGGTAGGCAATGCTACCACTGCAGGCAATGCAGTAACAACTGCACATACTATGATATTCAGTTGAGGAGCTTGACCAGCAGGAAATCAACAACATGTGCAAATTGCACACAGTCTTGAGGATCAATAACTGCAACAAAGTTTCATTGTGTGCAAATTGCACACAGTCTTGGAAATCAGCAGACACAGAAATCAGTTTCACTAGGGTGCAGTTGCACACAGAGTGAGGCACAATCACTGTGCAGATTACTAGAAGGAGAGCAGCAGTTCCCGCACAATAGCTATACAGTTTTGGTTGTGGTGTTCAGTACCCAGTATCTTCACTGTGCACAGTTTTGGCTTCAGTTTAGTTTCAGTATCAGGCAGTGCATCAGTCACTGTGTTCGACACAGTTAAGTATTTGGTTTTAGTATAGATTAGTTAGCTTTGTATCAGGGGTTTAGGTAGTAGTTGGTATAGTTAGTATGTATATATATGTGTACTAGTTGTAATTTGGGCTAATAAGTATTAGATGATTTAGTTTAGTGTACTAGTTAAGAATAGTAGTTATAGTTAGATTGTAGCAGTTCAGTATCCATTCAGTGGTTTCAGTCAGTTCAGTATTTGTATTTCAGCGTAGTGTTAGTAATTGTTAGTTGTTAGTAGTTAGTTGCTAGTTGTTTAGTTAAGAATCGAGTTATAGTTAGGTTCAGTTTCTTGTATCAGTAGATATGTAGTTAGTTGGTCTACTAGTTAATATATAGTTAGTTTAATTATTTGTGATTCCTTAAGGTAGATATAATTAGCCAATTGTAGGTATTAGTTAGTTATATATATTGCATTAGCTTGGTTATATATGTTTAGTTGGGTTACCTTGAGATACCAAGGTATCCCCAAGGTAATGGGCCGATACCCAAGATATTGAGCTTGGGTATCGAGGTAGTTGCGATACGCATTGGTGCAAGGCCAAGGTCTCCTATTTCATTTGGTTTTATCTAGTATTATAATATTTGACTTATATATATATAAAAATTCTATTTTCATATTAGAAAACTTGCGTATCTTAGGATACGGCTCTTTGAATGCATTGTTTGTGTTAGCTTAGCTAGCATAGCATAGTTTCATAGTATATCGACTTAGTGACTTAGCATTAGACTCTTGCAACCTATAATTCATTGGTTTGACTTAGAAATGACGTATCGACCTAGAATTGCATCAACTTCACTTATTTTCATTATTGAACCTTGTATTGATACAACATACCATATATAGGTTGTGAGACACTAGCTTGGGCATCGAGAGGCACACCTTGTCCAGGACTTCAGGCGAGTATATTTCTTTGATTGTTTTCAATTCATAATATTGTATATATGCATGTTATAGAATTGTATGCATTGATCCCAATACAGTGATTTCACGGACTGATGCTATATGGATCCCGTCAGGAGGTGTTATCCCCTACCGTGTTCAACGAGTACCCAGTCACATGTATTTCATCGTGTGCATCGGGTATTGACTTTCATGTACTTCTTGTGTATCCACTATATCGTGTTCATGTACGTAACGTATCATGATTGGATCCATGAGTATTGGTTGGGGAGGGAGAGTAGGAGTTGGTTATGTGATCAAATCCCTATTGATCTCATGTGCATGTCGATTATACACCTCACGTATAATGGAGTTACCTTTATACCTCATGTGCAACCTAAGCCGATCACATAACGAACTTGCACTCTTAATCACATAGATAGTACTCTTGTTCTCTACTTGCAGTTTATTTTTCGTATTTACTTTCCAATTCTTATTGTGCTTATTGCCTGTTCTCCCTGTATCGTACATTCCTACTACTTGTGCATCTTGTATTTTTCTATTATTTGTTATATATGCTCGATTATGTATTTGAAACTGTTTTCAGAGGTATGTACTTCGCTCCAATCCTGACTGGATATATTTTTCAGATGATTGGCTAGAGGAGCTGTGTCTCACGTATTACGGCCCACAGGAGGGTAAAACTTTAGAGGATACTCCCATAGAGCCAGAGGACATAGTACCAGTGACCGAGGAGGTTTAGTTTATGTTGGTGATCTTGTATTAGACTATTCTTTTGTTGATATTCATAGATGTATTATTATTTCATATTGTGGATTGTATCTTATTCTTTTCTTTACTATTCCATTCGTGCATTATCCTTCCTTAGTTGTTTTGTGATTGAGATTAGATATTCTTGTGAGATACTATATTGCTCCTCCGTTTGGAGTTGAGATGATTGACATGTACCATATTATATTATTAAGATGTTAGATAGTTAGAAATAACCCAAACAACGTTCTACCGCCGATTCTGTAACGTAGGCTGGGCGTAACCACGTACTCGTGTCCGAATATCCGGGTGCGGGTTGTGACAGACTTGTTAGTATCTATGATGACTTGTTTAGACCTGTGACTTGGATGTTTTTCTTTCTTATATCACTATCGTGCTTTATCTTCTTTCTAGATATTGTTATTGAGTTTTGCTATATATTATTGTCCTCCTTATGGAGTTGAGATATATTGTGTGGTTGTGATATTATATCTGTGACCTAGACAATATTCTACTGCCGACGCTGCAGCGTAGGATGGACGTACCCATGACTCATACCCAATTTTCGGGTACGGATCGTGACACGTCCGGTGACAACTATCGATTCTATGAAACCGGGATGTAATATTTTGGTGTCAGAGCACGATTTTACTTTCTTGGACCCTTATTTCATAAATAGTTTTCAAAAGATACACTATACTTCTTAGATGAAACATTGATTCATATTGTCAAAATCAGACGTTCCATACAATAAGTCTATAATACTTTATGAGACTGATGTGAGTTACTTTCTTTTATAGATATGGCCTAAAGGAGTAGTTCAGACTCTTTGGGTACTACTGGTAGCCAAAAGGTAGTAGTCTCCATGGATCCGATTAAGTGGATGATGTGCATGATAGAGACGTAACAACAGAGGGACGAGACTCAAAATGAGCGAGCAGAGAAACCGACAAAAAAAAATGTCAAAACAAGTTCAAGAAGCAATTTGAAGCCCAGTTTCAGGTCCAACTAAAGCAGATAGATGCCCTACAGCAGATCGTTCAGACTTTAGCATATAATCACTCTACAACAACGGTTACAACATCTAAGAAGCTAGAAGTTGATGAACCCTAGCTCACTAAGGAGAAGAACTCTGCTTTCGACATTGGAGAACTCAAGAAGGTCTGTAATACTTCATTCGGAGGGACCCATGATCCAGCTATGACTTTGGATTAGTTGATCGAGCTAGAAGACCATTTTGAGCTACTAGAGGTTCCCGAAGCGAAGTGACTCACATGCACTCAACTTTAACTTCGATTGAACACGCATGACTGGTGGGACGTGCACAGGAGATCCATCCTTCGAGATACCAAGGATATGAAGGTCTCGTAGGCTACGTTCCAGAAGGCCTTCGAAGATGAGTTTCTATCCCCAGCTATTTGTCGTCATAAAGTGAATGAGTTCGTGCACTTCAAGCAAGAAAGCATGACTGTACGACAGTACGCAGCAGAATTCAATTGACACACCAAATTTGCCAGATCCTATATACCAAATGTAGTGAGTCATGCTCATAGATTTGAAGTACGTCTGTGGCCTGTCATCCATGTGCACGTTGTCATTCTACAGTATCAGACAATGAGGGAGGTACTAAACTATGCCCTCTCCTAGAGCCGCAATATATAGCTGTTGTCTGTGATATGCAGATTTCGAACCACAAGCACCCTAATACCGCTAGAAGTCACAACGCTCACAAGTGTCCCAAAAATGGCGATTATCAGGATCACAACCCAGGAAGGAACCAAGGGCTATAGTATACAAAGTGCAACAGTACTAGGCATCAGGCCAGTAAATGTCGAGCTCGAGATGGGGGATGCTTCAGGTGTGGTCGTGTAGGCCACAATGCTCGTGACTGCCCAAATGGAAGACCTAATTAGTTCCCTTCGTGCCCTTCACATCAGTAGAATCATGGTTAAGTTGCATGATCGTCATCCCAATGCTCAAGGCCGACTCTACACTATGACGCAAAAGGAGGCATTCCCCTTGAACATCATGGTCTTAGGTATTTTGCTCTTCAATAATATCCCTACTAGATGTTATTTAATTTTGGTGTCACTCATAGTTTTATATCAACAAATTTTGCCAAGGAACATAAGTTACCTATCTCATCGTTAGAACTCTACCTTAGTGTTAGCAACCCGTCTGTTATGGAATTGCCTACTCGTTTAATTTATAGAAACAACTATATTTATATTGTAGTTAGAAAATTATTTCTTGACGTGAAAGTCCTAGATATTATGGATTATGATATCATTTTGGGTATAGATTGGTACGACGCTTACTCGGCCACAATCGACTGCACTGAGAAGAGAGTAATGTTTTGTCTACCCGAAAAAATCCGAATTCTTTTACCCAAGTGGTCAGGCATCAAAAGCATGTATGATAATTTCTGCAATATTTGCTTGATGGATGCTACATGTAGTGCCCTGCTCCGCGTTGGCACTATGTACAAGATATATGACTTAAAAAGAAAATCTTCCTGAAGAGCTCATTGTTGAACCAGAAGACGACTAATGTAGGTGAGTGGGCATAACTTCATTATCTGAATCTTTTACGCCATTATAATGAATATGAGTTTTATAATGCTAAGTTGCTATGAAGATTAATTTTTTCCTTTAGATGAATGATAGAGCCTGCTTAACTAGAGAACTCATATGCTTGTCTAATAAAAGAACCATTGCCATACTAGTATAGAAAAGAATGTTGCGTACTTAGTACACTGTCACTGCTATTGAATGAACCTTGCCTTGCTAATAAACAAGAGTAAAAGAATGTTCGTATGTTTCTATCGTATGCTAATCAAGAGTAGAACTGCTTGCTTGGTTAAAGAGATAGTAGAACGGTACAATGTCTATTTTAATAGAGATTGCTTGCATGTTTTTCTTATCGCTTTAAAAGATAGAACTATTTGAAATACTTGAACTGTATCAGAGAGATGGTGGCCTGTCCGCATAGAGATAAAGATGGCGTCTTGTTAGCACAGAGACAAGAAGAGAATAGATAGATAGTCTGCTCGTTCATGACATGTGTATCATAGAGTTTATCTGGTAGAGTAACATTTATTTCATCAGTCTGACAATGGTTATTGGTGAAGAGCTGATCCGTGAGTCTCGGTTGCTAATTTGAGCGTATCTTAGTGCAGTGCTGGACCGTGATAACACCGCTACTAATCTTAAGGAACTCATGGACCATCATATAGATAGGCTATCTCGTACATGAATTTGCATATCGTGCATGAACTGCTTGTCCTGTATGCTTGAATGATGATAAAATGTGGCTTCAAAGATATTTTCAAAGAAGTGTAATATGACTTTTATCCTATATTGCATGAAATAAACCTAGGTAAATCAAGAAATATCACTAGTAATATAATATTTTATCACATGCTTATTTAGTGTTGGTTTTAGAGGGTGTTGCTTTTGTTCGTTACTTTTATACTCACCAGTGCTTTCCCCGAAGTACTGCCCCCACCAGTTCTGTTCGCAAGTACTGGATCATCCGAAGAAGCGATAGCTAAGCCTCATCCTCAGGGGCTAGAGATCAGGAGTCGATGCCTTGAGATGTATCAAAATATTTTAAGATATTTTGTATAAAGGGATATTATGTATGAAACGATATTATTGTATTCAGAGAACCTCGTTCCTAGAGCTTCGCTTCATATACTCCAACGGATCATTATTTGTAGCATACCCCTCCGTTGTAACTCGATCGGTTTGATGATAACCATGACGTTTAACGATGTTGTCTTGTGCGAGCATAACTCCAGGCTCGCACGATATCACGCCCAGATGGGAATGATCGACGTCCCGTAGGAGCGCTAGCATAGTGATCTCACGTCCAGCGGGGACGATAGGGACCACGGAAGATCAGGGAGTGACAAAGTGGTATCAGAGCAACTCGATCCTCTAGCCTTACACCCTTTCGCTGCAGTTCGTAGTTGATGCCTTGATCAAAATCCTTTGCCCATCGATATCATTTTTGAGATGAGCGTTCCATACAATAAGTTCATAAATATTCTCAAATATGCCGACAAATATTTTTGGATGATTTATTGCTTGAGAGATGTGATTTTTGATTGCTAGAGTTTTTTGATTGAGGATGGCGAGGGATGAGGACTATCGCTTCTCTGGATAGCGTAAGTTTCTCCTTGAGTTTCGAGGACAACTTTTTCTCAGTGGATAAGTATGTAGTGCTCCGCTCCACGTTAGCATTATGTACAAGAGATATCAGTTTGCTGACTAAAAAAAAACCTTTTTGAAGAGCTCCTTGTTGACCAGAAGACGACTGATCTAGGTGAGTGGACAGAACATTATTCTATGATTCTTTCACGCCTTAATAATGAATTTGAGTTTTATAATGTGCAGTTGCTAAGAAGATTAATGTTTTCTTTACATGAATGATAGAACCTGCTTAACTAGAGAACTCATATGCTTGTATAATAAAAGAACCATTGCTATGCAAGTATAGAAAAGAATGTTGCGTGCTTAGTACACTGTCACTGCTATTGAACGAACCACTGCCATGCTAATAAACAAGAGTTAAAGAATGTTCATATGTTCATATATTTCCATCGTATGCTAATCAAAAGTAGAACTGTATGCTTGATTAAAGAGATAGTAGGACGGTGCCATGTCTGTTTTAATAGAGATTTCTTGCATGTTTTTCTTATCGCTTTAAAAGATATAACTATTTGAAATAATTGAACTGTATTAGAAAGATGGCGGCTTGTCCGCACAGAGACAAGAAGAGAATAGATAGATGGTCTGCTCATTCATAACATGTGTATCATAGAGTTTATCTGATAGAGTAACATACATTGCATCTGTCTGATAATGGCTCTTGGTGAAGAGCTGAACCGTGAGTCCCGGCTGCTTATTTGAGCGTTTCTTAATGCAGAGCAACCATGTGTCCAGCTGTTATAGCCAGATAGAGTATATAGAACATCCTGCGACAAGTAAGTCATCGCGATCAGGCGGGTGCTCTTGTCATTAGTTAGCTGGTTCATGTGTCAAAGCATCTAGTATGAGCGTATATTAGTGCAGTGCTGGACCATGATAACACCGCTACTAATCCTGAGAAACTCGGGGACCATCATAAAGATAGGCTATCTCGTACATGAATCTGCATATCATGCATGAACTGCTTGTCCTGTATGCTTGAATGATGATAAAATGAAATATGACTTCAAAGATATTTTTAAAGAAGTGTAATCTGACCCTTATCCTTTATTGCATGAAATGAACCTAGGTAAAACTAGAAATATCACTAGTAATGTAATATTTTATCACATGCTTACTTAGTATTAGTTTTAGAGGGTGTTGCTTCTGTTCGTTACTTTTATACTCACTAGTGCTTTCCCCAAAGTGCTGACCTCCCACCAGTTCAGTTTGTAGGTACTGGATCGTCCGAAGAAGCGATAACTGAGCCTCATCCTTAAGAGCTATAGATCAAGAGTCGATGCCTTGAGAAGTATCTAAATATTTTGAGATATTTTGTATAAAGATATATAATATATGGAACGATGTTATTGTATTTAGAGAAGCTCGTGCCTAGAGCTTCGCTTCGTATACTCTGAAGAATCGTTGTTTGTAACATTCCCCTCCACTGTAACTCGATCGGTTCGATGATAACCATGACGTTTAACAATGTTGCCTTGTGCGAGCGCAACTCTAGGCTCGCACGACATCACGTCCTGGTGGGAACAATCGACGTCCTACGGGAGCGATGGCGTGGTGATCTCACGTCCAGCGGGGACGATCGGGACCGCTGGAGATCGGGGAGTAACAAAGTGGTATCAGAGCAACTCGATCCTCTGGCCTTACGTTCTTTTGCTACAGTTCGTACATGATGCATTGATCAAAATTCCTTGTCCATCGATATCGTTACTGAGATTAGCGTTCCATACAATAAGTCCATAAATATTCTCAAAGATACCAACAAAAGTTTTCTGGATGATTTATTGCTTGAGAGATGTGATTTCTATTTGCTAGAGTTTTTCGATTGAGCATGACGAGGGGTGATGACTATCGTTGCTCTGAATATCGTAAGTTTCTTCTTGAGTTTCAAACACGAATATTTCTCGGTGGGTAAGTATGTAGTGTCCCGCTTCGCATTGTCACTATGTATAAGAGATATCGGTTTGCTGACTAAAAAAGAAATTTTTTCTGAAGAGCTCATTGTTGAACCAGAAGATAACTGATCTAGGTGAGTGGGCAGAACTCACTACCAAATAATGTCCAAATAATGACATTTTTAGCGACGCCCAAATAAAATATTGCTGAATTATAGGTATTTAGCGACATCCATATAAAACGTCGTAATACGTCAGTGATAGCGACGTAAAGCAACATTTAGTGACTATAATTTCTATAATAATAAAAAATGTCACTAGGTAGTCACTAAACGTTGCTAACTTTTTAATTTTAGCGATGTTTATCGACGTTTATGTATTTAAGTCACAATATATTATTATGTCCGCGACGGTTAGCGACGTTTGGACAAACGTCGCTAATTTATTTCATATAGGGTTTGACGAATTTTCCTTCCCCTAATTTTCTTCGATATCTCCAAAATTTTAAATCCTAGCCCCCCACCCCGGCGAACCCCCTCAGGCTACGTCCTTCCCCCTCCGGCGTGCTCCTTCCTCCGTCGTCTCCTCCTCCCTCCGGCTTCTCCTCCTTCCAGCTCCCCTCCTCCTCACTCAGTGAGCTCCTCTCTCTGTCTCTCTCTCTGTGATACGAAACGATACGGAATGACACATACTAACCCTAATCCTAACTCGGACACACACACATATATATATATACACTAACACACACAGAAACTAACCCTAATACAGACACAGACACACAAACATACATAGACAAGGCAGGACAAGAATACACGGGAACGAACATGACACACACATAGACACGGCATGGGATATGACACAGACACATACAATGACACGGCATCTCTTATAGTTAGCTGTTTGAGTTTAGACGCAATGTTGCGTATCGACATCGTATACAATACGATGCAGATCTCGACTCAAGGAGAGTCGTATACACAGACACGAAAATGACTCTTCAAAGCTGATATACGACATTATATTGGCTTCTTCTAGAACTCGTATCCAACTTGGGTTAGAATAGTGTCAAACCTATCCTTGACATAAGAGTTCGTGTTCGGGTGGTTGTGGCATGACATTGGTATATGTATTGCGTAACCAAGGACACATTGTCTTCCTCGGCCCCAATGACCCCCCTCGGCTCCCTTCAACCCCAATGACCCCCCTCCTTGGTCAGAGGGTCAGGTAACCTATATTTGGAGTGAGTGCACATTGTATACATGTGTGTGTTTGAGTGTGTTTAGTGAGTGAGTGTTAGTGAGTTAGTATAGGTTAAGTGTTTAAGTGTTGAGTGAGGGTATGCATATTAGGATTGAGTATCTAAGGATATTTGAGTTTTTGGTTTAGTATCCCAAGATACTTGAGTACGTTTCAATATACAAAGATACATGAATAATATACTTGAACGATGTCTATTCATCTTTGTATAATTATCTAGAAATAGATCTGAATTACTATCTGTGTTATCGTTCGTGGATGTACAACCATCATCCTGATGACATGTGCAGTGTACGGGGTGAATTCATATATAGGGTGGAATCCTGCAGTTCACCAAGGCGTTCCCTCAGTACATGAACGACACAAAAATTAAGTGTCCGTGTGTGAGATATCGCAACTTGAAATATCACTCAGAAGTGGATGTGACATATCGTTTGTACTTGAGGGATTTTACGCCGAATTACTATTAATGGACCTCATACAGAGAACTTGTGTCTTTAGCATCGGAGCCGGAGCCTTATGTGGAGCCGTATATGGATGTCCACGACCATGCTGATTACGACGACGCGTGCGTGGACATAATTTTTGATGCTGCTGGACCTAGTTTCAATCCGGATAATCATGATGCAGCTGAGTAGGCATCGAAAGCCGATGCTGCAAAGTTCATGGAGTTACTGAAGAATGTAAGAACTCCATTATATCCTGGTTGTGAGAATCCTTCACCGTTAGAGGTGGTTACAAGATTGTTGAGCATCAAGTCCAATTTTAACATGTCGCAAGAATGCTACAACCGATAGATGAAGTTGATTATAGAGATCTTGCCGAGGGTGCTAAGTTGCCTAAAAACTTCTACTGATCTAAGAGGATGGTAAAATCGCTCTAGATGGGATACGAAAAAATTGATACATGTCGCAACGGGTGGATGTTGTACTACAAAGACGACAAAAATGAAGATGCGCGTGCAGATTCTGTGGTGTTGACCGCTACAAGGCCACTGGTAGATGATGGTTTTTCGGTGCAAGAAAGCCTACCGATTCGATGCACTACTTGCCTTTGATGTCGCGATTGCAGAGGTAGTTTATGGTGAAGGAGACTACAAAAAATATGAGTTGGCACATGCGGAAACAGATCAAAGGAGTGTTGGATCATCCATCCGATGGAGAAGCATGAAAGCACTTTGATCGAAAGTATCTAAATTTTGCTTCGAATCCGCGTAATGTCAGATTGGGGCTCTCCTTCGACGGTTTTACCCTATTCGGACTTTCGGGCTTCCAATATTTGTTTTGGCCTGTGATCGTCACTCGTACAATCTACCGCCTTGGATGTGCATGAAGACTCCGTATATGTTCCTAACCGTTATTATCCCGGATCCTAATAATCTGAAGAGGAACATCGATGTGTATTTACAGCCATTGATAGATGAGTTGAATCAGCTGTGGAAAGTAGGTGCCAACACGTACGATATTTTTAGAAAGCAAAATTTTCAGATGAGGACAACGCTTATGTTGACCATCGAAGACTTTCCGGCCTATGGAATATTATCGGGATGGAGCACTCATGGCCGTCTCTCATCTCCGTATTTCATGGACCGCACTAAGGCTTTCTGTTTAAAACACGGAGGCAAACCGTTATTCTTCGATTGTCATCGATAATTTCTTTCAAAGGATCATCCGTACCGGAGGAACATGAATGCTTTTTGTGCCGGCGTTGTCGATAAGGCCAATCCACCGTCAAAGTGGGCCGGATACACGATGTGGGAAGAGGTAAAAGATTTACCAAGTGCTATTGAAGAGCCTGCTAAGCGGTACAAGTGTGACAAATTTGGTCGCACTCATAACTAGACGAAGAGGAATATATTATGGGATCTGCCATATTGGAGCACCAATCTGATTAGACATAACCTTGATGTCATGCATATCGAGAAGAATGTGTTTGACAACATAATTAATCCTGTAATGGACGTAAAGGGGAAGACGAAAGACAATTCGAAGGCCAGGTTGGACTTGGAAGAAATATGTAGACGTCTTGCGTTGCATTTGATAGAGGAGAGGAATGAAAAGTTGAAGCAGCCTAAGACAATTTTTTCACTGAAGAAGGAGGATAAATGAAGACTTTGTATGTGGATTCATGGCCTAAAATTTTCAGACGGGTACGTGTTGAACTTGAAAAGATTCGTCGACCTCAAGGAGAACAAACTTACTGGTATGAAGAGCCACGATTATCAAGTAATCATGGAGAGGTTAATTCTTATTACATTTTGGGAATTCTTACCGCAGGTTATCAGGGATCCATTGACAGAGCTTAACATATTCTTTCAGAGATCTTTGTTCTACTAAGTTGCTCGTCGATCGTCTAGAAAAGCAAGAGAAGGACATTGCAGTTATACTATGCAAGCTCGAGAATGTGTTTTCTCCTGGATTCTTCAGCTCCATGGAGCATTTGTCAATTTATCTTTCCTACGAGGCATATATTGGTGGGCCTGTCGGTTATCGGTGGATGTACCCGTTCGAGTGGCATCTGAATCACCTAAAGAGAAAGGTAAAAAAATAAGGCACGGGTTAATAGTTTTATTTGTGAAGCTTATGTTCTCGAGTAGATTACAAAATTTTGCTCGACGTATTTCAAATCTCATATTGCTACTAATAGAACGAGAGCTCCAAGAAACGACAACAGATATCAGGAATATAAACGACAATAGATATCAGGAATCTAATGATGCAATACTGAAAGTATTCAATGCGTCCGAAAAGCCTTCGAAAAAAATGAAGAAGAGATATTTGAATGACGACAAGCTAAGGGCTGCTCAGTTATATATATATTACTCAATTGTGATGAGGATGAAGTGGAGAATCTCGAGGGGTAAGTAATTAATACGTCAATGTTTACGTCATCTCAATGTAATAGTATAAGCTAATATTATGCTACTAATCGGCGGTTGTTTCATTGTTTTTCAGCACATATAATGATGAGCTGAGGTCGGTTAGACCCTACATAACAGACGAAGAAGTAGAACTAGAAATGAGACGTCATTTTTCTTCTTGGTTGAGCGCATATGTAAGGAGCTCGGTAATTGCTTTTTCTGTATGCACTTGTACAATAAATAACTTACTATCGCTTCTTTGGTATTTTGGTCGATCGTCTAATAACACCTGAGACTGAATCTATTAGAACTCTGGCCAAGAAACCAATTACTGTCGTCAAAATATGGCCAAGTTACTGTGTGAATGAGTTTAGGTTCAACTCAACAAATTCTCCGATCAGAGACAACTTCCTGGATCTTGATTTCACGAAAAATGGTTGTTTGTGTATCAAATATTCGAACTACAAAGACGTCGATCCAGGAAATATTTTTTTTGGAATCTTACGAGAGATTGTGGAGTTGACATATTATTATGACACAGAACTTGCTAAGATCGTGTTATTCAAGTGTGAATGGTTCGATCCGATTCAAGATCAAGGTTGGAAAATTGACAAGCATGGTCTTGTGGATATAAACTACATGCATTGATATCAAGGCTACGAACAATTTGTCCTATTAAGTCAGGCTCAACTCGTGTACTTCACAACTTATCCTAGATGGGGAACAACAAGGTCAGACTGTTGGGCAGTATGTAAGACTAAAGCTAAAAATACCTTTGACGTTGACGAAATTGCTTATCAGGAGGACGAGCTACCTCTTGTAACAAATATTGTAGATGTGGACTCAACGGAAGTTACTCATTACATAACTAATAATGTAGAAGAGGTAGAATTATTCGACGATGAAGATGAAGACGAAGATGGAGTAGATGAAAGTGAAGATGAAACAAAAGAGGAGGAAGTCGAAGACGAAGAAGATGAATTTTCTGAAGATGATTGAAAATAAAATAAATTTATTTGGACTTGTGATATGTATTACATTTTGTCTGTAGAATGTACTATCCATTTAGACTTGTGATACTACTAGTTATTTACTGTACAATTCTATTAATACTGTGAGATGTATAACATTTTGACTGTAGAATGTACTATATATCTGTTTATTTTTTCTATCATCATATGTTGTTATCAGGTATGATAGAACACAAACACACACACACACACTGAGATGGTGTTGTGTATGAAATTGGATTGAGGGTTGTATATGGAACTCGGATACGGACACATGGACATACACACACACACACACGGATACACACACACACACACACACACACACACACACACACACACACACAGAAGGTTTTGTGGGTGGAACTCGGACACGGACATGGACACACATATACTGAGACGGTGTTCTTTACACTATCCGACATGACACAGACAGGTAAACCCTAATCCTATCTAACCCTATCTGACATGACACAAACACAGACACGTACATACACACACATAGACACATATACAATATGACATTCACACACACGGACGGAACACACTCACACTGATATGACACACACATGTTGACACAATACACCGACAGAGTACTCATATATTTATTTTATCATCATATGTTACTATTAGGTATGATAGGACGACGCGGATCCTTCGGAGGTAGATTTTCTAGACGGAGTGCTCCTCCGGTACCGACTACTAGTTCCGGATCCTCATCGTAGAGTACTCCAATGTACCGATCAGTCACATTTTCGACTTCGTCGACGGTACGTGGTAGTACTCCTGGGACGAGCTATTCTAGTCTTGAAACTACTCTCCCGTCCATCCTTCCTACTACTGATGGCACCTTGGAGACAGATGAGCAGATGGAGGAGGTTGAGCTGACTCCGTTTATGCATGATCAGAGCGATCCTCCATGCGCGCCTTCGGACGAGACGATGATGGAGATTTGGAGGGACGGGCCTAGCAAGTAAGTTAAATAGTTAACATTTTTCAAATTATTATATCTATATATTCATTAATTTAATTATCGTTGTATACATATCATCCCTCGACAGTACAGATAGCACTGGGGCATTTTCTGAGGCAAAACTATGATGGATCTTGGATCAACTACTCAGATGCTCCTGAAGATAGAAAGGTATTCTGGTTTACTCACTTCAAGGTAAAAATATATTTACTTTCAATAATCATTTATGCATATTATGTAACTCTCTATTTTACTTCTTGTAGAAAACATAATTCTATCCACCAACCAGGTTGAGAAGATCGAGGAACAGTTTTCTGCCGTTGTCGCCAAGTTGATTTGTGGTACGATAGATGACCAGAAGGCTCGTGATCGGTCCGGACAATCAATCCAGGGTTGGATCATGCCTGAGCAGTGGACTGCGATGAAGGCGAGATTCAACGAACCCAGGTACAAGGAAATGTCAGAGAAGGCAAATGAAGCTAGGTTGAAGGCATGAAGGTGGTGTGGTGGCTCGATTTTTATGACAAAATATTTTTGTTGTCTAGTATGTATTCTATTAAATATAAATTATTTTAATAAAAGTAGGATAAGATGTTTAATTTTAATAACAAAAAATATAATTTTAAACAGGTGCAAAGGGGCGAGAACGCCAACATGATGACCATCTTCCTGGCCAACCATCGGAAGGACGGAAAGCTCATCGATGAGAAAGCCACATAGACCTATGTACGTTTTACTACCCTGTGTTAGTTTTAATATATCTTAGAAAATATGCAAATAAATATCTATATAGTTAGTAATAAGTAACTTAGATGTTAGCAACCACTTTTTTAGGACGGGTATCTTAAACTACGTGAGCAGGCGATAGCTAGTGCACCTGTAGAGGGATGGGCTGGTACTTTCTCGCAGCCCTCTACAGCTCCAGGGGCGGACGAGCTCTGGATGACCTCCGTTGGTGGTCTTCAGAGGGGTACGTACTATGGTACGGGATCCTATGACTCCTTTGTTGTGACGCAGTCCTCCAGGGTCCCTTTTGTTAATATGCATTCCTCGCAGCATTCGCAGGCGTCGGCACAATCCCAGGAGAGCGTAGACCGTCAGATTGCTGACCTGCATGACGAGTTGCTATGAAGGATTACAGAGCAGCCATATTCTGCGTCGCAGACGGACGATGTGACAATCATCGCACATTTTGATTCTCTCGAGCATAGCCTTATGGAGCTCAGGACTCTGAGCCAGACGACAAATCACAACATTATGGAGCTCAGGACTATGAGCCAGACGATAGAGCACAGCTTGGCAACTCTTGCATCGTCTATGGAACGCAGACATACATAGCAGGAGGGGTCGTATACGGCCATGATCGACTCACTTGCGAGGATACATACGACATAGGATTTGTTGAGTCGGTCGGTGGCGGAGAACACTTCGATGGTGGTATCTGCCATGGATTTATACAATGCTCGACTGCTAGCATTGGAGTAGATATGTCCTCTTGGTCCGCCGACATCGACACCGACTCCATCGATTCCACTGTCTTCTCTATCGGGACCGGTGACGCTTTCACATCAGCAGTATGACTTCCTCTTATCCCAGATGTGCGGTAGTGATCCTTCTTCTCTTGATCCGTAGTAGTTCTTATTGGGATATTTTTAGTATGTTTGTGTGTATTGGCCCATTCTTGGGTCTTTGATGTATTTATTTCATACTTTTTACTACATTATTTGGATGAGACAGATGTGACATTATTTTAGATTCATGTATTTATTTGTTGGGACATTCATGCGTGTTTCGATATTCTTGACGTGTTTGTGTATGTTCTGGTGATGAGTGTTCCACTGAAGGGGTCGACGAACCCAGAGAATTCAACGAAGGGTTGCTTCAGGTCTATTTATATAAACCATGATTTTATAACTGTAGGCAGACTTTTGTTGGAATTTTTTTTTTTGAAATTGCATATTTTTTATGTATTTTTTTTAAATTTAGCGACGTCCTGCGACGTTTGCCGACGTCTACCATCATGAGTATGTTTGTGTAATGGTCCATTCTTGGGTCTTTGATGTACTTATTTCATACTGTCACTACATTATTTGGATGAGATGGATGTGACATTATTTTAGATTCATGTATTTATTTGTTGGGATATTCCTGTGTGTTTTGATATTCTTGACGTGTTTGTGTATGTATCGGTGTTGAGTGTTCCACCGAAGGGTTCGACGAACCCAGAAAATTCAACGGAGGGTTAATCTAGGTCTGTTTATATAAACTGTGATTTTATAACTGCAGACAGACTTTTGTTAGAAAATACTTTTTGAAACTTTATGCTTTTTTTCTGTATTTTTTTTAAAATTTAGCGATGTCCTGCGACGTTTGTCGACGTCTACCGATATGAGTATGTTTGTGTGTATTGGCCCATTCTTGGGTCTTTGATGTACTTATTTCATATTTTTTACTACATTATTTAGATGAGACAGATGTGATATTATTTTAGATTCATGTATATATTTGTTAGGAAATTCCTGCGTGTTTCGATATTCTTGACGTGTTTGTGTATGTATTGGTATTGAGTAGTCCACCGAAGGGGTCAACGAATCCAAAAATTTCAACGGAGGGTTGCTCCGGGTCTATTTATATAAACTGTGATTTTATAACTGCAAGCAGACTTTTGTTGAAAAATATTTTTTTAAACTTCATGTTTTTTTTCTGCATTTTTTTTAAATTTAGCGAAGTCCTGTGACGTTTGCCGACGTCTACCGACATGACAGTGCATCGCTAAATAGTGTCAAAATGTTGCGGACTGGTAGCAGCGACGTCACTAACCTATGTCAAAATGTTGTTACACGTCGCCAAATAGCTGACATGGTAATTCTGCCATGTCAGCATTGATGTAGCAAAATATCGCTGGTAATGTCGTTGATTTAGCGACGTTATGCGACAATATACTCCGTTGCTGATATACCGACGTTGAGTCGCTGGGTGTCGCTAATAACAAAATAATCTGTGACATGGCCGCGTCGCAGATATACGTCGCTATAGCGATGAATAGTGACAAATTTGTTGTCATCAACCATGGTTTACGCGACAACACAAAAATGTCGCAAATTACGTTGCTAATTATTTTTAGCGACATTTTTTACCTATTAGCGACATTTTTTGGCGTCACTAATGTGTATTATTTTGTTAGTGACTTCATTCTCTGTTTCTTTTTCGCCTTAATAATGAATCTGAGTTTTATAATGCTAAGTTGCTAAGAAGATTAATATTTTCTTTACATGAATGATAGACCCTGCTTAACTAGAGAACTTATATGCTTGTCTAATAAAAGAACCATTGCCATGCTAGTATAGAAAAGAATGTTGCGTGCTTAGTATAACAAGAGTAAAATAATGTTCACATGTTTCTATTGTATGCTAATGAAGAGTAGAACTGCATGCTTGGTTAAAGTGGAACGGTGCCATATCTGTTTTAATAGAGATTGCTTGCATGTTTTCCTTATCGCTTTAAAAGATATAACTATTTGAAATGCTTGAACTGTATCAGAGAGATGATAGCCTATCCGCATAGAGATAAAGATGGCAGCTTGTCTGCACAGAGACAAGAAGAGAATAGATAGATAGTCTGCTCGTTCATAACATATGTATCATAGAGTTTGTCTGATAGAGTAATATTCATTGCATCGGTCTGATAATGGTTATTGGTGAAGAGCTGAATCGTAAGTCTCGGCTGCTAATTTGAGTGTATCTTAGTACAGAGAAACCATGAGTCACAACTGCTATAGCCAGATAGAGTATAGAACACCCTGAGACAAATAAGTCCTCGCATTCAGGAGGGTGTTCTTGTCATTAGTTAGCTGGTTCATGTGTCAAAGAAGCTAGTATGAGCGTATATTAGTACAGTACTGGGCCGTGATAACAGCGCTACTAATCCTGAGGAACTCGGGGACCATCATATAGATAGGCTATCTCGTACATGAATCTACATATCGTTCACGAACTGCTTGTCATGTATGCTTGAATGATGATAAAATAAAATGTGGCTTCAAAGTTGTTTTCAAAGAAGTATAATCTGACTCTTATCCTGTATTGCATGAAATGAACCTAGGTAAAACTAGAATTATTACAAGTAATATAATATTTTGTCACATGCTTACTTAGTGTTAGTTTTAGAGGGTGTTGCTTCTGTTTGTTGCTTTTATACTCACCAATGCTTTCCCCAAAGTGCTGCCCCTACCAGTTTTGTTCGCAGGTACTGGATCGTCCGATGAAGCGATAGCTGAGCCTCATCCTCATGAGCAAGAGATCATGAGTCGATGCCTTGAGATGTATCGAGATATTTTGAGATATTTTATATAAAGGGATATAATGTATGGAACAATATTATTGTATTCAGAGAACCTCGTGCCAAGAGCTTCGCTTCGTATACTCTGACGGATCGTTGTTTGTAACACTACCCCTCCGCTGTAACTCGATCGGTTCGATAATAACCATGATGTTTAACGATGTTACCTTGTGCGAGCACAACTCCAGGCTCGCACGACATTTTGCCCTGATGGGAACGATCGACGTCCCGCGGGAGAGATGGCATGGTGATCTCACGTCCAGCAGGGACGATCGGGACCGCAAAATATCGGGGCATGACACTATATTCCTACTACGATAAGTACTTAGCTTCTATTCGAGACACTCGAAAGGATGGTGTAAACATGGTGCATATTAATATTGTAGCAGAATTCCCTAACATGTTTCCAGATGAGCTACCTAGCATGCTTCCCGATCGAGAGATTGAATTCACTATCGATACATTTTTAAATACTCGACTGATTTCCAAGGCTCCGTATAAAATAGCACTTGCAGAATTAAAAGCGCTCAAGATCCAGCTGCAAGAATTGCTCACTCAAGTCCCTCGATGTACATCATATGAGTGCTCGCCATTGGTCAGATATAAAGCTAGATCTTCGGGCCCTGCTACTAGATCTGGCTAAACAAAATAAGCAGGATAAGGCCCCGATAGCAAGTACCACCAGGAAGCATTAGTGATTGAAACAAAACCCAAATAACAACAATATAAGTATACTAGTCATCTGTGTTGTAAGTCAGATCCATATGCCCTCATCGGGTAGTAGCACAACCCTACAACCAAACAATGATAAGGGTTGGACCACTACACCGTAACGGTCTATTCCCCTAAGCTACAAGCAGATGTGTTAAGATAAATGCAATATTTTACAATAACGACCAATTAATTCCTACGACTTCCTATGTGTTACCCAGTAAAGTAGTTTACATAGGGATCCTCAAATCGTGCATTTATTGAAGCTTATATAATGCCGCAACTGGCTAGCCAAGACAAGTATGAAAGAGTACAAGTGATATGCACCGGTCCCTCGTAAGACCACCGCACAAAGCAAGATCAGTAACAGTTCCAGCTCTCCTATAGGGAGATGTTGGCTCGATATATAATAATAGTCAGATACTGCACTCCACTAGTGTGGATGATATATAGTATCCGTGGAAGCCAGCATGCACGATGTTAGGATCCGTTCACCCGATCCTCCTCCTAGATGTCGTACCTTAGTACGAGTACACTATGTATAAATCTACATTGGTTCTTGTGGTCCTAATCTAGATTCATTCTGAGCGTAATACAATAATCAATCAAATACCAAAATCATGTTATAACCACTGACTAACTACAAGGATGATCGTGTGTCATGCCCAGTCCCAAAATATATAGGACCAGAGTACGTAGCAATGACTAGCTACGTATCAAGTGGACTCGAGTCCATCTCGAATACGTATAAGCTGTCTATACTATAATATCATATCTAGCATGACAAGTCAACTATATCTCAATCCACATAAAGAATAAATAACAAGACTGAACAATATGTTTCCTGGTCTGCAGTCCACTTGCATATATGTTCAAATAGATTCAAAAAATGATATAAGCCTATCAAAACTAGGCTATGTCAGCAAATAAGTTATACGAAAAATAGATAATGGATAATGATGATAATAAATATAATTAGATTAATTTTATCAAGAATCCAAAAGACGTCTCGTGGAGACAAATCCACTACTACTAGACGTAACACTACAAAAATACACTATTTTAGCGACAAAATTATTCGTCGCTAAAATGCATTTTTTCATCACTATTTGCATTTAGCGACTGATTAGTAACAAAAATATTCCGTCAAAATAACTAACATTGCTACAAAAATTTCATCACTAATACGTCGTTTTATCGACAGATTAGCGACGAAATTAGCGACATAAAACCAGCGATGGATCAGTGACGTATAAATTTTATCGCTAAACTTTTTGACTACTTTCCGACATAATAGCGAAGGGTTATGTGAGCCAAAATTTGCCAAATTTTTCAGAATGTGCTACACATTCAGGGCTCACAGAGTTCGTCGCTAATCCGTCGCTAAGTCGTTACTCTCAGTGACGGTTTAGTGACGGATTTTAGCGACGGACTCTGAACTTGTTTGGTACATTTGTGTGCATCAGACATTTTAGCGATGAAATGTTAGTCGCTAGGTAGTCGCTGGCATGAGATTTTCCGTCGAAAATCCATTATTGACCTGAGATTTTTTAGATTTTTTGTCGCTATTACGTCGCCAGTCCGTCGCTAAAGGTAATAATTTTTTCAGAAATTAATTTCTGCTGAGCATATACCTGTTGTACATTCACCAATTTTCTCACAAATAAATTTTACACAAGTAAATTCGACAAACTAATAAAATCCACATAAACATGTATAAATGTTATATATATATTGAAATAATAAAGTAGAGTAATCCAAACATGTACAAATAACTATTATACAATCCTACAAAGTCAAATAAATACAATCAAGTCAAAAAAATACAACCAAAAAAAAATTCCACAAACTCAAAAAATTCATCTAGTCGACGGTGGAGGCGGCGCCGGCTGTCGGTTAGCCATGTACTGTGCCACAACCATAACAATGATATCCTGTAGATCATCAGGAGCAACGACATACGGCACAGTGGCAGGAGCCATCGAAGGAGCTGGATAACCCATCGATGCCGTCGGAGGAGCTGGAGCTGTCGGAGTAGTTGGAGGACCCAACATAGTAGCCATCGGAGGAGCATGTGCTACAGCATCATGAGTGTCTATCAACTGTCGGACCAGCCCATGTAGCTCATGCACAGTCATCGTGAGCTGTTCCAAAGATAACGCACCTGAAGGAACGCCAGAGCCGGGCACTGATGGAGCTGGAGTATCCATCGGAGGAGCTCTGGAAAGAAACGACGACTGGGATGCCAACGATCTGGTACCGTACACGCTGCCGTCTTTTTATCTCCAGACAGCTTGTACCCACCGATCGTTTCTCTCAGTCGGCGTACTGCTCTCAGCGCTCCCCTTTAACGTCTCATACATCTCCTATATTTATTTATATAAATTGGTTTAGAATTAAGGATTTTAGAGTTATATGTGCTATATTTGATTTTGGTTAGAGTATCATATTAGATACTAGATATCATAGTATATGTATATATTTTGAGTTATATTTGATATATTTGATTTCTATGTTATCTTAAAATAAGATATTAACCAAGGTTCAAAGTATCAGAATCACAATCAGAATCGGTATCAGACCATTCCTACGAGATTTAAAGTAAATTGAATAAAATTATAATTTTAAGTATTTACAGTATTTACAGTGTTGTTTCTTAAAATATGATATTAACCAAGGTGCAAAATTTTAAGTATTTACAATGTTGTTTCTTAGTATTTTTAAAATTGAATGAAATAGTAATCACCCTTGTCGATTTATTTACATGCGATAGATAAGTTTTCCTCTTTTATATGGTTTTATAATCTTAATATAACCTAATATAACTTCATAAACCATAATAATGGATTAAAAAATCAACCTAGAAACTAGAAAATGTCATAGTTTGACTGTTTGACCTAGAGTTGTCCTAGTTTGACTGTTTTGACCTAGAAACCTAGAATCTAATTAAATTATAAAAATAATCTAATTAAATTGACAAAATTTTATAAATACAACTTACATATGCTTTGGCAGCCTGCTCATCTACGAGCTTCCTATCCTTTTTTCTTTTGTGGGTCCGATGGAAGATTGCTGGAAAGTCGACGGTTAGGGGGATGGAGCCATCGAAGGAGCTGGATGACCCATCGATGCCGTCGGAGGAGCTGGAGCCGTCGGAGTAGTTGGAGGACCCAACGTAGTAGCCGTCGGAGGAGCATGTGCTACAGCATCATGAGTGTCTATCAACTGTCGGACCAGACCATATAGCTCATGCACAGTCATCGTGAGCTGTTCCAAAGATAACGCACCTGAAGGAACGCCGGAGCCGGGCACTGATGGAGCTGGAGTATCCATCGGAGGAGCTCTGGAAAGAAACGACGACTGGGATGCCAACGATTTGGTACCGTACACGCTGCCGTCTTTTTATCTCCAGACAGCTTGTACCCACCGATCGTTTCTCTCAGTCGGCGTACTGCTCTCAGCGCTCCCCTTTAACGTCTCATACATCTCCTATATTTATTTATATAAATTGGTTTAGAATTAAGGATTTTAGAGTTATATGTGCTATATTTGATTTTGGTTAGAGTATCATATTAGATACTAGATATCATAGTATATGTATATATTTTGAGTTATATTTGATATATTTGATTTCTATGTTATCTTAAAATAAGATATTAACCAAGGTTCAAAGTATCAGAATCACAATCAGAATCGGTATCAGACCATTCCTACGAGATTTAAAGTAAATTGAATGAAATTATAATTTTAAGTATTTACAGTATTTACAGTGTTGTTTCTTAAAATATGATATTAACCAAGGTGCAAAATTTTAAGTATTTACAATGTTGTTTCTTAGTATTTTTAAAATTGAATGAAATAGTAATCACCCTTGTCGATTTATTTACATGCGATAGATAAGTTTTCCTCTTTTATATGGTTTTATAATCTTAATATAACCTAATATAACTTCATAAACCATAATAATGGATTAAAAATCAACCTAGAAACTAGAAAATGTCATAGTTTGACTGTTTGACCTAGAGTTGTCCTAGTTTGACTGTTTTGACCTAGAAACCTAGAATCTAATTAAATTATAAAATAATCTAATTAAATTGACAAAATTTTATAAATACAACTTACATATGCTTTGGCAGCCTGTTCATCTACGAGCTTCCTATCCTTTTTTCTTTTGTGGGTCCGCTGGAAGATTGCTGGAAAGTCGACGGTTAAGGGGTCTTTTTCGGCTCTGGAGGTATCGTCGCACTGTAAAAATTTAAAAATTAATAAATAAGAAAAAAATTAGAATTGCAAAAAAAAATTGATCTAGCAAAATTTTTTAATACTAACCATTCGTAAAAAATGCTCGATGGTCGGAATAGATCCACCAGTATAGAGACCACCCTTAGCACGGGCAGCCTTCGCCTTTCGCACTTGGCCTTGTAGGTCGAGGTGTCCATCTTCTTCTTCATCTCCTTCCCGTACTCTGTATTCAGCCACTCCTTGCAGTGATCAGGTCCAAGTAACGCTAGCGCCTTCTACTCATTGATCATATCTCTTAACCTATTGCTAGCGACGATCTTGTAGCACTTCCCGATATCACTATCTCTATGATCTGGCTACCAATACAACTTCTGCAAATTAAAAAAATATTTTTTATCATTGTAATAAAAAAATATTATAAATAAAATTCATATACATACCCCGAGATTCTCCAGCTAAGCGAATCGTCGATCTAGCGGGATGTCACTAAAGTTGATATAAGGGCCATCAAAGTAGCTCCGCATGATCTCTCCCAGATTATTTTCAGCCTTGATCGGGATGTCACTGAAGTTGATATAAGGGCCATCAAAGTAGACTATACAATTAGAATAAAAAAGTACAAAATAAATGTGTGAATTGATAAATAAATGCTTACGTTGCTCCATCGGCCCATAGCTCGAGACAAGAGATATTGGTTGGCCGCTCTGGTAGAGTTGGGGTATCTGCAAATCCTGGATGGCGAACATATACTCTGTTATCCAAAAGAAGGCATGAAAATAGATTTGCTCCTGTGGAAGCAACTGGTGGAGTAGTCGGTATAGTAGTGGCAGTAGTGGCTGGAGTAGAAGAAGTGGTAGCAGCTGATGGAAATTCGGAAGATGGATTAGCTCCTCCTACTGAAGAACGAGTATATGGGGGGGGATAAACCATTCGCCGTCTCTACCAACTCGTCCTCAGGTCATGTGCGAGAATCTGGGTTAGCAGGCGTAGTGGATGGAGGTTGCTGAGAAGATGATCCTCTCTAAACTTGTCATCATCCTCGTCCTCGTCCCGGCATACTATAGATAAATCTGCAGCAAATAAAAAAATAGTGTCATTAAACAGATAATCATAAAGTAATGGTATAGTAAAATAAGTAGATACTAGTGTGATGATAAAATAAATAATAATTGTGTTATAAAATAATTAAATAAATATCTAAGCTAATGCGTATGTATGTACGTACTAATCTTCTTTATCTTCCGAATCGTCATCGTCTTCCGAACCATTTTTCGAATCATCTTAATCTTCTACTTCTTCATTTTTATTTTCACTTCCACTATCACTATCACCTTCATCTTCCAATTCTTATTCCTCGCTCGATACCTCCATATCAGAGTTCTCCTCTATATGAGATAAATCTTCCATCTCAATCTCTTTGTCAACTCTATCATCCTCTACGGTAACGTCAACCTCCAACCATCAACACCGGCCAAACTCATATATGCAAGTTGAGGCATGACCACCTCATCCTCTTGGTATGCAATATCCCTAATATTATATATGTTTATAGCTTTCGTTTTGTATACAGTCCACCAATCTTTATTATTGCGTAGTCGACTAGGATAGCTCATATAATACACTTGAACCGTTTGACTCGCCAAAATGGTTCAAAACCTATATTTTTTTTCCATATTTTATATCAACAAACCCAAAATGTTTGTCAATTTTCTATCCTTTCTTGGTTGTTACGTCAAACCAATCATATTTATACAGTATAATTTTTGTCTCATACGAGTAATCCAGCTCCATGACATCTCTTAGTACACCGTAATAGTCGAATTCTGGATCGACATCGTAGACTGAACCCCTCACACATACTCCAGAATTCTTTGTATAATTAGCCTCCTCATCGATAAATGATTGATTAATAGACTAATTATTGGTTCTAAATTTGAAGCCATTGATGGTGTATACATCCCAACAATTTGACCTCTTTCTTGGTCCGATAGCTAATGCTTGAAGTCGTTCGTTTTGTAAGTCTGTACAAGGATAAAAAACCTGAAATATCACATATCATATAGACATTAGACAAAGATTGGTCTGAATGCTAAATTTAGAATACTTAATGTTTATGATCTGTACATAATTATGGAACTACGACATAATTTTTTTATCAACCTCTCTAGCAAAGATTATCTTCATTAATATTAGGTCTCTCTATTTTTATCTCAGCTCTAAAAGTACTATGATAATAAGGAGAACAATTAGAGCAATTTTTTTCAAGTATATACAAAATTAAAATATCTAGGAAAGATGTATCGCTTATTTCTCAATATCTTGCATCTCTTTTATACCACTATTTAACAATATATTCTGATGAGCGGCTTCAAACTCATCGTCTTCCAACCAACGTACTTTAGTAGTACTTGTAGGCTTCCCTCCCATATTGAAGATATTATGGATTATACTATTCGGGGCATCAACCCCACCGTCATTATTTTTTGGGGCTCTATTGCGATTTGTTCTGTCATGAGTATCAAAGTAGATAGAGCAGAAGTTTGAAACCTCCTCAATGATATATGCTTCGCATATCGAAGCTTCTATATGAGCCTTATTGCCAACCTTCTTCTTCACGTGATGTAGATACCTATAGATAATATATTGAATCTTAGAATTATTTGAATAAAGAAATTATTAGTATAAAGAATTTATACCTCTCAAATGGATACATCCATCAATAATGGACGGGAGCACCGAAGCGTGCTTCGTATGCAAGATGAATCGACAAATGCTCCATACTATCAAAAAATTCGGGGGGAATCACCCTTTCTAACTTACATAATATCAATATAATCTTCTCGTCAAGTTCTATTATATGTTGCGCTGTCAACTTGCTTGAACACAAATCTCTAAAGAATATAGATAATTCGGCCAACGGAGTCCATACTTGATGAGGCAACATCTCTCTCAGAGCAATAGGTAGTAACCTCTCCATAAATACATAGCAATCATGACTCTTCATCCCTATCAGCTTACGTTCGTTGAGATTAATACATCTTGCCAGATTTGACACGTAGCAGTCAAAAAATCTCAACTTTGAAATCCAGTTGCATATTATCAATTTATCCTCCCTACTCAATGTAAATGGCACTGGAGGCTTGACCCAATTGCCGTTGCCACTTCGTTTTAGGTGCAAATATGAACGCCTGTAAATAATTTTCAAGTCCTTTCTTGCTTTGATATTGTCTTTCATTTTTTTCTTGATATCCATCACCGTATTGAAGATGTTGTCAAATACATTCTTTTCAATATGCATGACATAAATATTGTGTCTTATGAGATTGTCCTTCCAATAAGGTAAGTTCCAAAAGATACTCTGCTTCGTCCAATTATGCCTACGTGTTCGAACCCTTCAAAGTAATCGGCCAATATCGGATCTTCCATTACAGTCGGCAATCCATCTACTTCTTTCCAAACTTCGTCTCTTGTCAGTCTCAACGGGAGAGGAGATAGTTCCTATTTACCAGCACTAACTGTTCCATCTCCACAATGCGACGCAGGAAGGAACTGGCGGTGACAATAAAAAAAGTATGCTTTTCTCTATTCTGGAGATGGAATGCCTTACTCTTTCCATACATATCAGACAAGACAACGTACCATGAGTACTCTACCCCGATAACATCCTAAATGCTAAAAAATCATTGATGGTCTACATGAAAGACACTCTCATAAGAAAGTTCTGCTTCTTCGATATATCATATGTCCGAACACCGAATTACCACAATTGTTTCAACACATCCACCAACGGCTGCAAGTAGATATCGATATTATTTTTGGATTTTTTGGATCGGGTATGATAACTATCAAGAACATATAAGGAGTCTTTATACACATCCATGGTCTTAGATTGCAAGGAGTCAAAATCACCGGCTAACATGAGTATTGAGATCCCGACTGCCTGAAAGGAGTAATCCATCAGAACATAAACCCAATTGGACATTCCTGGGCTCCGCAGCAAATTCAGGATAATACAGCTCAAAATATTTTTATGCCTCTCCATCGGAAGGATAAGATAATTCTCCTTCATCCATCTTTCGTTCCTTACTATGTCATGTCATATGGTGTGCTGTATTTGAGGACATATACATCCTCTACAACCTCTTTATGATCGACAAAAACTGTATGTACTTGTAGGGACGCAACCTTGCTCTGGTAATTGACTTTCCTTTGTCCCAAATTGGCTTGTACCGGTCCGCGTGACAGAAAATATATTTATCTTTATCATTGTTCTCCTTGTAGTACAGCATGCAACAATTTCGACAATAATCTATCTTTTTGTAGCCTAATTCTAGTTTCCGCATCATCATCTTCGATTTGTAGAAGTTGTCAGGCCTTCGATCATTTTGGCAATAACTCTCTAACAAACTGAATTATCCGGTCGTAGCATTCTTGTGACAAGTTAAAATTAGACTTTAGGTTCAACAGCCGTATCACCACCGATATGACAAAAAGAGAATCATAACCCGGATATAATGGAGTATCGATATTCTTGAACATATCATAGAATTCCTTTGCATCAGGATTAGGATCCTCCGGATCAAAATTTGGATCGGCCGCATCAATTACCAACTCACGCGCCAGGTTTCGGGTCGATATTCAAAGTTATCTCCGAGAGTGGACTCTTCTACCTCCGTATTGAAGGAGGAATGATGATATTTCAAAAATAAAGGTTCTCCTTGAGCTATCCACTCCTTGTAGTTCAGTACGAAACCCGTCTTGTAGAGATGTTCCCTCACGAGATCCACCTCTTTGAACGGTATATTATGATATTTGACACAATGATACTTGATGAGCCTCCCATCCATGAAATGAGGTTGACTATGGGTGTATTTGAGAAATTCCTCAACGTTCGCCATGAGATCATTTGATAAACCAATTCTACACTCATGTCGCCGATTGTACATCCATGATTGGTCAACTAAGTATCGACTCATTGATTCTGCATGTACCATATATATTAATTCAAATAATATGGATTAATTAGATTCAAGATGAGTTAAGATATTTGCTAAATAATTAGTTAGTTAGGATACTTGATAAAGAAGTCTCACAAAGAACTAAATATTGTAAAAGCTAGAGTTAGGATACTTATTTTACATGTATCCAAAATTATACTTTCTCGACACTCATCCAAATATGGCCGAAATATGCCTTAGCATAGTTAGGTTGTAAAATCAAGTAAAAAATAAACTTATCTATCACATATAAACTAATCGGCAAGGGTGACTACTATTTCATTCAATTTCAAAATACTAAGAAGCAACACTAGAAATACTTAAAATTATGCCTAAATGTATGAAATATATTTTCTAAAATATTATTAATTTATTAATAATTATTTGTTTTTCAATACAAAAAATTTGATACTCCGATCCGTAACCGACGATATGGCCGATACTCCGATTCACAATTATATATCTACTTTTAAGTACTTAGTACTTAATTATAATAACTACTAATTACTATTCATATTAGTACTCTAAAGTTTAACTATAAACGACTATAATACAATTTGATTTTTTGATCGGTTTATTTTTGCTTTTTTTTGCTGATATATATTGTAACTAAATATACCAATTTTTTTAAACTGAATCGAATATTGCTCACCCCTAACTGTGACTGTGTCCGTGTCAAAACCCAGCTATAACAAACCCAAATCGTGTCCATATTTGTATCGATAAGAAAATTTTGGTAATCAACACTATGTTGGTGTCATGTGTCCGTGTTTGTGTCTCATGTTGTTCAATTTCAAAACTACTAAAAAATTTAACATAAATCAAAACTATCCAAAGCATGTCATGTCATATATATCAGAATATGCTATAGAGATATTGTGTTTTCATATATCAGAATATATTCTCTCATATCTTTTTAATCCCGACTATTTTCTAGTATGGAAATCTTCTAATTATAACTAATATAATTCAAATCCGGCATTCGTGTCCATCGTATCGTGTGTGTCTGTACGTGCCCGTGTCCAGTATATCGTGTTCGTGTCCAACGAATCAAAAATACCTAACTATTTTTTCGTGTCCGTGTCTAGCGTATCGTGTCTGTACGTCTCTTGACCCCCACAATCCAAATAAAATAATTAACCAAATCAAAATGAGGGTTAGGGTTACCTTAGCCGGAGGAAAATGCGATCTGACGGAGGGGTCGGGGGTCGGGGGTGGAGGAGGAGGGCTTGGGGGTCGGATTTTGGAGGGGGAGGAAGAGGAGAGGGCGAGTGAGGGGTCGGGTCTCGAGAGGGGGAGGGGCTGCCGGAGAGGGGGAGGTCGCCGGAGAGGGGGAGGGGTCGAGTCGGGGGGTGGGGGAGAGTCACCGGAGAGAGAGAGAGAGAGAGAGAGAGAGAGAGAGAGAGAGAGAGAGAATGGGGGAAATGAAACACGACTGAAAATTTTAAATTTTTGCAGCGACGGATAATTTCGTCGCTAATCCGTCGCTGAAATAACAACGACGGATTATCGACGTATTATTGACGAAATATAATATATTTTGTTTACATAAATAACTTAGTCGTTATTCCATCAAATTTTTTTCGCTGATTCAGCGACGGAGTAGTTTCCGTCGTTGAGATCCGTCGCTATTTAACAGTATTTTTGTAGTATAAAGATAATGACGAAAAATTAAACTAAGTCTATGATAAATTAAACTGATTAATAGCAGAGTCATCATATGCAATTGTATCCTCGTTTTGTACCGGTCATTGGATAATCATCGTCTGCCAAATACCTGGAAAGAAACCAGGTCCTTTGTGGGATGCAACAAGATACATAGAAACATGTCGAATATACAGTAAATAACATGCAAGAAAGAGAAAAAGTAAACATGGGAGAAACAACAACTAAACACAAGGAACACTAAGGTAATAACATGCCGTAAAGAAGTATGGTACTAGATGTGGCTAACAAATAAACTGAATGACCGCAGGCCTGAGTGGTGCTAACGGTCCTATAAAGAGTAGCTCTGTGTGAGACTCCCACATATAGTTGTTTGTGGTATTAAACGAAAGAATGAAAATGTATTCAATATGGGATTTACACGGAACCCGCCTTCTTTTGTTTACAAACAAACTTGTACAATTTGATCCTATACGAGGATATGGGAGTATAATTTATTTAATCTGGGTAGATATTGCTATAGGTGTCTGATCTGCAGTCGATCACTTTAGCCCTTGGACCACACGATGTTGAAGAAGTGCCGTAGAAGGCAGGAAGCAGCTTCGAAGGTTGCAGAAGAGGGTGGATGCACGATGCCAAAGTCGTCGATCCCTACTCTTTGCCAAAGCTCCGGATTCTTCTCTCTCTCTCTCTTGACCTCTGGTCCGATCTTTCTTGGAAGTTCGACCTCGGATCTGATATTGGTATTCTTGACCAATTTTTCGACCTTTCCAATTTGTCCCCCCTTCCTCATTGATAGAGGTCTCTATTTATAGAGTTTTAGTGACAGTGACCACTCCGTCGGTGTAAAAACCGAGGAGTGGAAAGTACAGCACCCTTTTACACAACGGTTAAAGTAACCAATGCCTGCGTATAGATGATCCTTTGAATGAGCGTGTGACGCAGGTCCAACTAAGGGACAAAATGCGTATAATCGCTACGAAGATCATGGCATAGAAGCCACGTAGGTAGGTATCCATTGCGTAGAAGAGGTTGGCATAGAAGCCAAATGTTTGTCACCATGGAATAGAAGCCAAATGGTTATCAAACCGACATAGAAGCCGAATAGGCATAAAAGCCGGATAGACACAGAAGTCGAACAGGCGTAGAAGTCGAACAAGCGTAGAAGCCGAGTGGTCATAGAGGCCGAGCAGGCGTAGAAGCCGAATGGGCGTTGAAGCCGAGCAGGCGTAGAAGCCGAATGGGCGTTGAAGCCGAGCAGGCGTAGAAGCCGAATGGGCGTTGAAGCCGAGCAGGCGTAGAAGCCCAGTGGTCATAGAGGCCGAGCAGGCGTAGAAGCCGAATGGGCGTTGAAGCCGAGTGGTCATAGAGACCGAGTAGGCGTAGGAGCCGGATGGGCGTAGAAGCCGCTGTGTACCGTGCCAGAGTGCTGATGGGGACGTCTTAGCCGGAATTACGGCTTTTGAAGATATAATCAAATCTCCTGCATTAAATGCCGAGATTTGCCACCATCCTGTGCATTAAATGTGGAGGCGTGTCTTTGACGGTCTGCAACCCCTTCTGTGCATCAGTCGCAGAGACGTGCCTTGAGAAACTGTCACCGCTCTGTGCATCAGACGTAGAGACGTGCCTCAAACCCCGTACGGAGTGCAGCTTTTGATGTGGCAGGCGGTTTGTCTACTGCAAAACGTAAACAGCTCATGTCTTCCTGTGTAAAACAAGGCAGCGTATCCCTTTGTGCTTGTAAAAGCAGTTTACGCAAAGGGGATGGCGGTATTTAACAGCCTGGGTCGCAGTGCTGTGCCATCATTATAGCCGTCGTCTGGGTAGTCGAGCCGTATCCCTTTGTCAGAAGTCCAGACGTCAGGTTCATTGCAGGGTCTGACAGGTTCACTTCGGAGAATACGAAGCGTCTCTTGTACACCTCAATGCTACGTTTGAAAGAGGATGAGTTTTACACCCTGGAGGCGACGAAGCACCCTGTTTATGCTGAAGTGGCTTGGACGTACTGCCTTACGCGGATGGTCCTTCGAGCTTTCATATTTCACGCTGAGTTTTTAGCGAAAAGGGCTCTGTTGCACGCTTGATGGCTCTGAAGGCCTCTGCTTACGCTGCTCTGCACCAATATGCCGCGTATAGTCATCCGGCGTATTTTTCATGCTTCTACAAGACCCCCTTCAAAGCTTTCAAATTCCTCGAAATTTGGAACACTTTGAATGAAGCATGAACCGCTCCTCGTGACTCAAAACGTTTCTGAATGGAGCGTTGAAACGGTCGATGCTGACTTTATGGCAGATTTATTGGGGACCGGTGTGACCCCTTTTGCCTATAAAAAGGCTGGGAGAGTTAACCTGTTCTCCCCACATTTCCATCACCATGCAGAGATGATCGCCGGAGTTCGTCGGGTCGATCTGAGGAAGAAGGAGATCATGTTCTTCCAGCGTATAAGGAGCCGAAAAAGACGGCATCTTCGAGCAAGTGTCCACTGCAACGATGGATCATGGAAGGATATCTTAGCCTCCCTTGCTCAGGATAATCAGTAACTTTATATGGCTGTTCTTCCAGGAGAAGGGAAGGGTCGTATTAGACCACACTGCTTGCAAGCGGTGTCTTCTCCTGTTACCTCCGTGATGAGAGCGGCAACTAGCTCTGACCTCGGGCATTGAGTTGGATGGAATATATCAACTCAATCTGTCACGGCGCACGGAGCATGGGATCTGCATAATTTATGCAAGCCCCAACTCTGTATTCTCCCACCGTTGATCATTGCCATGTCAGTCAGTTTGCTGGAACTGACTGACTACCGGAGAAGATGGATGAACAATTGTGCCCCTGCGAGAACCTGTCAGAACAGCTTCTGGGCAATCTTCAGACGATGATGAGGAGGCCCTTTGTAGATGGGGTTTCCCTCCGTTGTAATCATGAAAAATGAAGAAAGAACCCCTTGTAGACAAGATTTCCCTCATATGTAATCATGATTTTGATCTTTAATAAAAATTGTCTTGCTTCTTCATATGATCATTTTGCCATACGTTGCTGTGAAGTCTGAATATGTGTAGCTTCGACACGTTTGATTCTTTACGTCGACTCTGTTTAGAAAGAGTGCTAGGTCCTGTCCTTTACGCATAGCGAATAGTCCATAGAACGCTGTTGAGCATTTTGAACATCTAGAACTGTCCTGTTGCTAGGACTGAGGAACCGCGTAGAGTTTTTACTTCTGTGGCAAACATAATTTTTGTTCAGACTTTGTCTTCAAGAATGACTTCTCGAAAATCCCTTGGAACAGGGTCGAAAAATGGTTGTCAAACTGAGTTGCCATCTTGACAGACGAGATATTCAGACCGGAGCCTGGATGAACCTCCATTTGACCCGAGAAGAGTAATTTCTCATTGTTTGAACTCTTCGGGTACTTGGGATATGTTGAGGTCAAGAAGGAGTATCTTCTGTGTGAACTCCTGTAATCGACCGCCTTGCTGTTCGGATATGCGGAAAGTCAGAGATCCGTAGTGTAGATGAGCTGAAAATCCTGAGTTCGTAGCCTATTGAGCGTAGAAAGCCACCGAGCGTGAGATCGTAGATTCGGAGCTGCTGAGCATGAAGTCGTAGGTTTGTAGCCTCTCGAGCGTAAAAGCTACCGAGCACAAAGGCATCCGGGCATAAAACCATAGACTGATAGCTTGCGAGCGTAAAACCGTAGATCTGTTGCTGTCGAGCATAGAAAGCTCCTTAGCGTAGAACTGTAGATTTGTAGCCTGTAAAAAAAAAAATCTTCCGAGCGTAAGGTTACGGATCTGTTGCCTCCGAGCATAAATTAAACGCCATCGAGCGTGAGATCATCGATTTGGTATCTGCTGAGCGTAAAGTCGTAGGTTTGTGGCCTCTCGAGCATAAAAGCTACCGAGCACAAAGGCATCCGGGCGTAAAACCATAGACTTATAGCTTGCGAGCGTAAAACCGTAGATCTGTTGCTGTTGAGCGTAGAAAGCTCTTTTAGCATAGGAACCGCTGACCTGCTTTTGCACGAAAAACTCTTCGAATTTGCTGACTGTCCGTCTTTCGAGAGTAGTGGGCTGACGTAGTATCCAATCATAACCGAATATTTAATTCGTGGGATTTGGTTGGGGTTTCGAGGAGCCCGTCTGAGGATTCGAGGAGTCGACCCTAACTCTATATATATCCCAAGCTTTGGAGAGAAAAACTTTTTATCCGTCTTCTGCGAAAGAGAGCCTTGGTTGTTTGAGTTTTTTCCCCTCGTTCTTTCTCCGAGCACTCCGAGTTTCCAGAAATGGCGCCGAAACAAACCCCCTCCACTAAGGGAAAGAGTATAGGCTCTTCTTCTCGTTTTTCTGCCCCAGCGAGAGAGTCTTCGATCGGGCAAGGTGAACTTCCTTCTGAGCGAAGGATCCTGCCGACGAGTAGCGCACCCGGCCTTAGAGGTATAGCCATTGGGATGACAAAGAACGACAAAAAATCCTTCGCACACGTTGAACGTGACCGCGTTGGGTCGTCTTCTGTGCTGATAGCCTCTTTGAGGAAGATGACGCACGGAGATATTTTCATCTTTTACGCCCACATTTTTAATGTGCCAGCGTAAAAACTCCATGTTTTTGCAGTTATGAGCGTAAAAGCTCTGACTGCCAAAAACTTGGCGTATACTATAAAATTTTAGTTTTATGCTTTGGATGGGACCTCCGGCTTAATAACTAGAGTTTTGGTAGTCTGGCGTAAAGCACGGACCGTATACCGCCAATTACGCTTCAGGGTGTAACTTCCGACATAAAAATGACCAAATTTTGTACAGTCTTGGTGTAAAGCACAGACTGTAGTCTCTTGGTCTTTATGTTGCAAGATTTGTAATGACATGTTTTTCTTGCACTTTCGCAGTTGACTTGTATGAGTCTCCACTGGGTGAGGTGATGGGATCCGCTGCCGGGATGCTGCACTCGAACTACCTGGAGGATCTGTCGCACGTGACATTTCCTATCTCCGGACCCCAGTATCCTGAAGGAAGGGGGATCTTGATATCGGCTCAGGGCGAGCGAATGTTGCTGAGCTTGATCAACGGGGAGCCCCTAACGTACGTAGACGGGGAGCAGTACATCAAGCCGGCCTTTCTCTTTGGGGACATGATAGACAAGCAGTCCCAGACGAAGCCCAAGAGCGAACCCTGGGTTTTCCCCGCCGAGAGCGTGGTCTTGTATCTGCCCACGATGCCGAGAGATTATCCCATCTCGGCTTTCTTTCATGCCACACATTCCAGGAGGATGTCGTGGACGCTGACTCCCGATCTTCACGGTAAGCCGGGGAAGATCTTTCATCTGAAAGGAGCTGACCAGGGGTCGTTTGTCAGCCGCCCTTCTGGCGTCGTGACGTTGTTCAGGGGACTGTGCCCGGGCAGTGTCCCGAGTGAAGACAGTTCAGTGATCCAGCCGGTCCAATTGCCGACTTTCTACAACGACTTCATGGTGCGAGGGGGAGTTTACCCCAAGGAGAATCCTCGGTGCAACGGGTGGATCACCCCAGCAAACCTCCGATGGACTTGCCTAGTTGACTGGACTCTGAAGCATTTTTGGAGAGAGCTGGAGGTCATTGGACTGTATGCTGCCGTGAGCGTGACGAGTGTCGGGTTGCCTTCCAACCCTAACCTGTTTCTGGCACTGATGGAGCGATACATTTCGCTCACCGGGACCTTCGCCACTCTACTGGAGGAGTTGGGGTTGGCCCTCCACGACATGGCAGCGATCTCGAGACTGCCGATGGGGGATACCCCGTATGAAGAGTTTGTTCCCACCAACCGGGAGTTGGAGGACTCGGACCCTCGGGTTGTGGAGGTGTATCAGGAGCTGATGTGCCACTACTTTGCGTGCACTGCTTTTTATAATGAGCCTTCTGATTTGGCTCACACCACTAAGTGGATGTCCTACCTCTTCTTCCACCGGGCCAGGTCCGTCAAGTCGGAGAAGGTTTCGGGGGGCAAGAATGAGCCCGTGAACTGTTTGGGCATGCTCAGTGCCCAGGTCGTCGAGGATCTTATGGAGGAGGCTAAAGCTCCAGATCAATTCCTCGCTGATGGGGTAGGAAAGTATCCTGAAGGCACTAAGGCCTATAGTTACTTGAGGCGCTGTCGCAGGCCTTTGTCTGAGGAAGCCAGACTGGCTGGCTTTCTCTCCCTATGGCTGCGTCGAGTAGTGGTGCCCGGCATCGCGTCCGCGGACCGCATTCACCGAAACACCCTGTGGCCCGCCGTCCGTCTGGTGTTCAGGGCAAGGCTGGGCTTGCTCCCTGCCATGGTGTGCCGTATACAGGCTGGACTGAGAGCCATGACTGACGGACTGCTCGTCGATGAAGCTCGACGTGATAGCTTTCCCCGGGTAGAGTTACCATGCTTGTACTTGATGGGATGGTTAATTCTCCACAACCCCCGGGTGATGTCTCCCGGCCCTGGTAGCAGCGCGGGGGGTAGTTTCTTGCTGAACTACAAGGACTCCCTCTGGAACGTGAACACAGTCTTAGACTGTCGGCTGGCGCTGAGCCTCGGTCATTGCTGGAAGCTCCTCTGCACTGTCCCCTCTGTACATCACAATCAGTTAGGGATTAGGCTTGAGGATTTAGGCGGAGAAAAGACCAATCTTTCTCCGGAAGCTTTTAATTGGTTGGTCTGCATCAGACCCTCTCATCTGCTGTACAGAAGCGAAGATCATTGCTTCCTCGAGCCTTACTTACCCAGTCAGTTCGCCAGGCAGTTTGGGTACGATCAGCTGCACGTGGGCAATGCTATCACCAGCTTCAGGTCCAGGGGCGAACTCATTGATGGAGCCAGAGGATGGCAGTACTTTATTATGGGCTGTACGGGAGCAATCTTTATCGTGCCGGTCGTCACCCTCTCCACGGAGCTGCGGATCCTCCATTCTTACGCTCAGTTCTACGTGGCGATCAACACCCTCCATCGCAATTTTGACATACGTGGAAGCTTCATGGTGCCTTCTTCCAAGCCTGGGGGAAGAATCGAAGTCCCCTCGGTTTCATCTGACGAGGGTGAGGCGTCCGTCACTCCGGATGAGCCTCTGGTGTCGGTGCCGAGGTGTGAAGTGCCTCCGCCTATGGGGGCTTTGGCGGTCTCTGGGAAGCGAAGGGCTCCTGCTTCGAAGCAGACTTCCCCTCGCAAGAGGAAGAAGAAGACGGTTGATCGCCCTCTCCGGATTCCTGGCATTGAGGCTCCTAGAGAGGAACCTGCTGTCTCTTCTGTTGGGGATGTCCCTTTGATTGGAGGTTCCCCGCCTCTCGGAGAGGGACCCTCAGTTTCGGCTGGCGGTGCCGGAGAACTCCTGTTTCGGGCTGCCGTTGCTGCCACTGCCTCCGGTAGTGGAATGAAATCGCCCGTGTGGCCGAGGCAAATGAGAGAATCTTCCCCTAGACCAGCAACGGATGAAACTCCTGCCGCGTCCGTGAGCATGACCAGCGAGGTTCCAGCTGATGAACCTTGATCGCGTCTCGGTGAAGGCTTGGTAGAGCTCCTGGCGATGTCGGTTGGCCTACCTCCTTCTCCAGGTATGACAGTTCATATTGCGTCATTAAGGCGCGATATAGCTACATCGGCTGCAGATGCGGCATATATACCGTTGGCTATGGGTAAAGGTCATCTTTATGTCTCCTCTTAGAAAGATTACTATCATATTGATATCAACTTTCTTGTCCTCTTCTCAGGAGATGGCATCCACGGAGAGTATAGCGTTGAAACGCCTTCTGGCTCTGCTCGGGCTCCTGGCGATGATACGGAGGCATTCGACTTCGAGGAGAAAATACCTTCGGGGGCCAGCTCGCCCGGAGTAGTTTCGTCACCTCAAGAGGAGGACGAACCCGTCATCGTGACCTCGCCTCTTGCGAGTATGCCGATGACTTCGACCGTCGTTGCCGTACCTTCTTCGGTCGTACCACCCGTCGAGGCGGCGGCTGTGGCCACCTCGTCTGCAATCATTCCTGGAGGGGAACTCGCCAATATCGCGGCCACTCCTGGCGTCCAACCAGATCTGGTTGCGCTGACCGAGCTGTATACCAGCATCTTCTACACGAGTTTGAACACGCTGATATCAATGGTGTTGGCGAAGAATCTGGATTTTGAGCGTCTGAAGAAGGCTTCCCAGTTTTCGATTGGGGCGGTCAGGGAGTTCGGCGATTCTGGGGTAGCTGACGCCCTGGAGGCGATGGTTAATGGGTTGGAGCAACCTATTAACGAATACTTGCAGCTGACTCGGGCCAGTTTTGAAGCTGAGGTCCAGGCCATATATGACTTCATGACTGCGCGGCTTGCCAAACAGCTGGAGAGCCTGGATAACTCCATCAAAGCACATAAGCTGGAGATGGATAAAAGAAAAGCTGTCGTGGAGGGGGCTCTTGCTCTTCAGACGAAGTGCCAATCCGAGCACGAAGGGAACGTAGCGAGGGCTCGCAAGTTGAAGGAGAAACTCGCTTAGGCAGAGGAGTGGGCTTCTCAGTCACTGGCAGGTCTAGACGTGGCGACTGGTCGACTGAGCACAGCGCGACGGGACCTGGAGCGTGCAGAAGCTGCCCGAACTGGCTCTCTTCGGGCAAGGGTCGAACTGTCCTTTACGAACAATCCCGAGGCACGGCTGGAATAGGCCCGCGCTGATGCCTTGGTTTCCAGGGACGAGAAGGTGGCTGCACTGGCGAAGCTGATTCACGATCCGACTGCTCCCCCGCAGTGATGTACCCTTTCTTCTTTTTGCTTCCCCAATGTAATTATGCTCTTTTCGAGAATAAATAAAGCGAATCTTTTCTGACTTTATGGACCCATCATTTTGGAATGTAAATGACAGGTTTGGGCAAGAGTGATATCAGAGGTAGTATGGACGTGATAGACTCTCGATAAAATTCTAGCAGGACATACCTATTCAGAGGTCATACTGACATGATAGAATATGACCTAACTAGTTTCGTTTTGGAAGTAGTTTGGTCAGACTTTGAGATTCTCGCTACATTCCACTTGAGCAGAGGAGGTTAAGCATAGTACCTCTTCAGGAATTTACCGTTGATAGGAGCCATTAACAGGTCTCCATTAGGCTGGGCTAACCTGTAAGCGCCGTTCGAGAACGTTGTCTCGATCACATAAGGGCCTTCCCACTTGGGCTGAAATTTCCCTTTACTCCTGTGAGTAAGAATCATCGGCCTTCTTACGGCTAAAACTAGCTCGCCGACTTTGAACACTCTTTCCTTTACTTTATGATTGAAAGCTCTGGAAATGCGTGCTTGGTAGAGCGCGATGCGCTGTTGAGCTTGGAGGCGTTTCTCGTCTAATCCTTCGAGCTCCTGAAGCCTTAACAGGTCATTCTTTTCTCGGGTCAGCTCATTAGTCACGGCTATCCTGAGCGACGGGATCTGGATTTCAATGGGAAGAACTGCTTCGCTCCCGTAGACCAGTGAAATGGGGTACAACCCGTTGGTGTCCGTACCGTTGTGCGGTATGCCCAGAGACATTCGCCCAGCTTCTCATTCCAGTCTCTTTTGTTTGAAGAGACAAACTTCTTCAAGAGTTTGATAATAGTTTTGTTGAAAGCTTCCGCCAAACCATTAGCAGCTGGATAATATGCCGTAGAGGCAATATTATGTATTCGATTTTTATCGCAAAATCGATAAAACACCTGGCTGATGAACTGAGGCCCATTGTCATGGATTATCCTTCGGGGAATCCCAAAGCGATAAATGACGTGATGCTTGATGAAGCTGATTACGTCAGACGCCTTTACCTCAGCCAAAGGGATCGCCTCTGCCCATTTGGAGAAGTAATCTGTGATGGCCAGTATGAATCGGTGACCTCTGGAAGAAGACGGGTGAATAGGACCAATGATATCCATACCCCATGCTTCGAAAGGCCAGGATGCAACCGTAGGATGTAGATATTCAGACGGTTGATGTATGAAGTCTGCATGAACCTGACAGGCTCTTCATTGTCTTACATAGTTGATCGCGTCTGTGATCATAGTGGGCCAGTAATAGCCCATTCTCCTGATACGATCCTGTAGCTTAGGACCGGGCTGATGCGCTCCGCATACGCCGTCGTGAGCTTCCCGGATAATCTGCTGTGCTTCGTCGTCAGAGAGACATCTTAATAGCAGTCCGTCGTAGGTCCGACGATATAGGTATTGTAAAGATGCATCGAAATAGAAGCGTAATGATCGTCTTTTGACGGATACTGCTTCTTTGGGGTCCTCCGGCAAGATTCCGTATGCGACAAAATATATGAAGGGACTTCTCCAGTCTCTTTTAGGGGGATCCGCGTTCACAGCGTAGCTGCGTTCTATGTGAAAGTTGTTCTTCACGCAGAATAAATCTCTGTTAAGAAGGATTACCGAATCCTGCCTTCTTATAGGAGTGGCTAAATCTGCAGCTAGACTGGCTAGGGCATCAGCTTCCAGATTTTGAGATCGAGGTACATGCTCTAGGAAGAATCCTTTGAATGTCATGGCTATCTCGACCGTTGCTTGGTGATAGGGGATGAGGTCTGGATTCCGGACTTCATATATTCCTCTGACTTGATTGACGATAAGCAGAGAATTATCGAAAGCTTCCAGGGACTCGACCCTCAGCTCTTTAGCGACTTGGAGCCTGATTAACAGAGCGTTGTACTCCGCCACATTGTTGGAGCATGGTTCGTTGAGAGAATATGCCCGGTAGATGACGAGTTTATCAGGAGTAACCAGGACGATTCCTACCCCTGAAACTACGTTTCCCTGGGGACCAGTCCTGGAGGCGCCATCGAAGAACAGTTGCCACGCGTCACTTTCCATTGTGGAATTATATTCTACAACTTTGTCGGGAATATCTTCGTATAATTTGGAGGCCTCCGGGATCGGATGAGCAGCTAGGAAGTCGGCCAGCGCTTGGCCTTTGATGGACTTCTGCGGGATGTATACCATGTCATATGGTGTTAATAGCATCGCCCAAGTTGCGAGTCGGGAATTAAGAACACTTGGCTTGCTCATCAGTACTCGAAGAGGGTTGATCCTGGAGATGATATGGATAGTCTGGCCGGTGACATAGTGCCGCATCTTCTGGATAGCGAATATCAGAGCCAAGCATTCTTTCTCCACTGGGTTATACCGGTGTTCGGCTCTGACCATCATCCTGCTGAGGTAGTAGATAGCCTGTTCATGCCCAACATCATTCTTCTGCGCGAGAAGAGCTCATAGCGAATGATCCATCGCTCGAACGTACAGCAAGAATGGTCTTCCCATGATGGGAGGCACCAGAACCGGCGGACTGGTGAGGTAGCGTTTGATATCCCCGAATGCTTGCTGACAGGTTTTGACCCATACGAAGGATACACCTTTCTTCATGAGATACGAAAAGGGCTGACATCTTCCCGAGAGGTTGGATATGAACCTCCGGATATAAGCCAGACGGCCTTGGAATCCCCGGAGTTCCCTCAAATTGTGGGGCGGTCGCATTTCTACGATGGCCTGAACTTTGTCAGGGTCCACTTGGATGCCTTTGGCAGTAATGACAAATCCCAGGAACTTGCCACTAGATACACCCAGAAAGGACTTCGTAGGGTTCATCTTGAGTTGATGTTGGCGCATTAACTCGAATACCATCTTCAAGTCTTGAATGTGATCATTTTTGAGGTGGCTCTTGACGGCTATGTCGTCCACGTAGCATTCTACTATTTTGCGTAAATGTTCATGGAATATGCTACTCATAGCCCGTTGGTATGTAGCCCCGGCGTTCTTCAATCCGAAGGGCATGACCGTATAGTAATATACTCCCATCGGGGTCCGGAAGGCAGTGTGCTTCTCGTCTTCAGGATGCATCTTGATCTGATTGTATCCTGAGAATCCGTCCATGAAAGACATGCGTTCAAAACCGCAGGTGTTGTCGATCATGATGTCCATGATGGGGAGAGAGAACTCATCCTTGGGGCAGGCTGTATTCAGATCTCGGTAATCGATGCAGATACGTATTTTCCCATTTTTTTATAACTGGGATAACGTTGGCGACCCAGTCGGGATGTTGTTCTTCCCGGATAAAACCGTAGGCTATCAACTTCATGACTTCAGCTTCGATGGCGTCCATCATGTCCGGGCGGAACAGGCGTTGGTGCTGCTTCATAGGCTTCGAGTCGGTCAATATATTGAGTTTATGAGTAGCCACCTTCGGGTCAAGGCCCGGCATGTCCTTATAATTCCACGCAAAGACGTCGATATATTCTTTTATCAACTGGATAACTTCTTTCCGTTCAGCTGGGGAAAGGTTGTTACTGATAAATATCGGTTTTGGCGAAAGTTCACCCCCAACATCAACCTGGATAACTTCATCTTTGATGGGAGGTTCCCTCTGCTCGAAGCAGAATTCCCACTGCGTATCCAATTGTTGAGCCCAAAGTCCTTCTCAAACGGCTCAGAATCCTGTTCGTCTGCTTCAAAGGGATCTGCCATCACCATATTTGCTGATAATGCTTGCTCGAGAGCTTCAGGTGAGTCGGAGGGCGATGAGCTATTTTGAGAAGAGAAAAAGATATCCTCGTCCGATTTAGAGGAGGCGGCATATCCCAACCCGAAATGAGTTCGTTGATAGTAGGGGTCGCCGCGCATCGGCGTTCGTCTGCCTCTTCCGTAGTTGAGGCCTGGCTTCCGCTCCAAGTCGTAGCCCATGTTTTGCATGATCCTCAACGCTTGCGGGCTGTATTGGTGAACTTGCATTTTTCCGGTATCGTCATTGAAAGCATCTTCCTGGATAGCCGGTTGATTGCGCATGCGGCCGAAGACTATTGAACGCTGGCTGCTGCAGGTAGGTGGGACAATGAAGATAGAATCCTCATGTGGTCCATATGTCATGATGACGTTGGATGATGATGCTACTTCCCAGACATACGGACGGTAGGAGTTCATAACTTCCAAGAATTTTTGTGCTATGGGTTATACCCCGTCACGGGGAGTGGATTCCTGTTTTGGAATTTGAGCATTAATGTACTGGAAAAGAGGATGTTTATTATCATCTGGAACTCCGTTCCTGGTTGCGTTTACATCGGTCGGCTGCCCGTTGCGCCGAAGGTTGATGACCAAAGGTGTAGGCTCCTGGTTCAGAGTGACCGCTAGAGGATCACTCCCTTTCCCTGACCTGGATTTGTTCAGGTGAATAACCATAGGCTTCATGGCTTTTGGACGAGTGGTTCGTCCTTTCACTCTGATTGACAGCGGTAGTGTGGCATAGGGTTCTCCTGGCTCCCGGTGGGATTCCTTCTCTGCCTCGCCCGACACTTCTTCCGTGTAGTTTTGAGAGTACAACACGACGTCAGAATAGTAGGATTCTACTCCTTTAAACGGGTTTAGGTCGGCAACCTCCGTTTGTACCGTTCCTTGGGGGTCTACATATTTAAGATATTGATGTAGAGTTGAAGGAACGATGTTGTGGTCGTTGATCCACGGTCTTCCCAGCAAAATGTTGTAGGATACCTCTGAATCGATGACGTAACACGTGGCCACCGACCTGAGGTTGCCAATCTGGATCCTCAGGCGAATCTTCCCTAACGGCTTACTTCTTTCGGCGTTGAAACCCACGATTGTAGTGGAGGTGTAAGCCAGTTCGCTGGTAGGAATCCTCAATGGTCTGAGCAGACTGTGAGGGATGATGCTGATCGACGATCCCGGATCTATGTGAATCTGATCGACCTCCATGGAACCGACGTACCCGGTGTAATAGAGGGGCCTGTCATGCTTGTTATGTTTTAACAGCATGTCGTCTTGGGTGAAAGTGATATTTGGGACCACCTCCATCACACTGTGGCATTGAGGACACGCCACTGGTTCTTCGTCGGGGGACTTGAGCTGGGTCAAGCATGCCTCCGCCTGCATCAGCGCTTCACTCAGGGCTAGACGAGTGTCTTGGGAGAGCCTGAGTAGCTCAAAGATGGAGAGCCTGGCTGGTGTATTAGCCAGTTGGGCCAGGATGTCGAAGTTGTACGGCTTCTCAAAACCTTTGTTTGGAATATTTTTTCACAGGTTTATCAAAGCGCACTTCTCTTTGCTTTCCTTTGTCCGCCCGCGTCAGTTTTGAAGGGCTGGCATCTGGTATGACGGGGCCTGGTCCTGAAGGTTTGGCAGTTGAAGCGTCCGCCTGTAAAACCCCCTTCCTAAAAATCGTATATACCCTTTTATTTATTAATTATTAATTAAATTGTAGTAATTAGGTCTAAATAGAAGAATTAGATTTTTAATAATTTTTATGTTAGGTGTTCGGGCACTTAGAGGACTTATGCGACCATCAGAAATTTTTCGGAATTTATTCCATGTAGGGGACCCCTTGAGCAGTTGCTAGCCTAACGATGTGCAATACCCTAATCTATAAATTTTCTTGTGTGTGAATATATATATATATATATATATATATATATACAAATATATATATGTGTATATATATATTTAAAAGAAAGAAAGGAAAAAGAATTAAATTAAATAAGTATAACAATAATAATAATAATAATAATTAACTCCTACTACTTAGTATGCTTTCCCACTCCTTAAGCAAATTGTTGCTGTGACTCCATCCGCCAACTTAGCTTTTGCTTATTCCATCTTCAGCAACTCACCTAAGTCCACCCGCCCACTTTATATATTCAGCGGCTTCCAACCTGCGGACCCGCTCCATCTCCCTCTCTCTCTCTTAATATATAATATATATATATATATATAGTTAGCTCTCTAAAACCCTAACCTAGAAACTCCCGACTTCCTCTTCCCATCTAGAGCCGTCACCGCAGCCAGAGAAGCCTCCCCAAGCCATCCAACCATCCCGTCGACGCCGACATCGCGAACTGCAGTTTCCCACTCGAGGCACCTTCGCTCCGGCGTAATTTTCCGTCGACTCGCTCATCCAAACGCTGTTCCATTTTCATAGGTATGATATTCCCTTAACCCTCTCCAATACTTGTTTTATAGCCAACCTCGGAAAACGTGTGCCCCTAGGTGAAAAACAGCGCCCAAGTTGGCCGAGCAGACAGAATTCTGCAATCGCAGAATTCCAGAATGACCACCCATATTGTCGAGTTCGTATCTCCCACCACAGAGATCCGAATTCGATGATTCTTTTTGATACCTATAGATTACATGACCTAGTTTATTTTCTGTATAATAACCCTGTGCTATTAGTTGCTGTGGACAAAATTATCTTCGTCACAAAACTGCGCGCACCCATTTTTTCCGATTTTCCAAAAGTTGGAGATCGGAGCACGCCCCGCCAAACGGGACCGCCTCGCCGTGTGCCAAGTGTACCGAATGGTGCACGCAGCATAACTGGACACGTGAAAATTTGTGGGGACTGATTCGGACGCGTGTGCGCGCCGGAATCAGACCATATCCGCGGACACATCCCGTGTCGTAACTTTTGTAGAACTCGCACGTATTTTGTGCACGCTTGTCAGATTGCGACGAAACTTGTGCCTCTGGACTCGTGGTAATGCGCTGGTCCTGTGATCCAATTTTTACGTATTTCTGAGATGGTTGACCAGATCGCCAATTGGCGGGCCCCACAGTTGACTTTTTGGACCAAATTTTGTTCGGCTCATCGGAATCCAAATTTGGACATACCGTTGGGTTCGTATTGACATCTAGAGTTGTTTGACCCATAGTTTGTCCCATTTAGAGACTGTTACCCTCGGCACGTTTTTCGGTGCAAAGTGGGCCACACGTGGACCCCACTTTTGCCCGAAATTACCGTTTTGCCCCTGTGTCCAAATTGGACGAAAGGGATGTGCTTTTTAGCTATTTTGCTCATTCCGGAAACGTTGGTGATATTTATTTCAGCATCCGGAGACGTTTGTTCGGAGTCCTTAGTTCCAGGTTCAGTGTCCTTGACAGTTGGGCGCGTACACTTTACAGATTTCTTGCCAGGCAAGTATACCTTGCCATTGTACTGTTATTCTTATTCCATATGATTGCACGCATCTTTACTTTCTGTCCTTAGTTCATATATTTTAATTGTTATATAAAATGCGCGTGACGGTGATGTCGCGATATGTTTTTATTTATGTATTGCATTGACCTTGTTCATGAGACTACCCCATTATCATGTAGAACCATTAGGTTCATTGGCCGTGACACAGTGGTTACACAAGTGTGAGTCTCATATAGATCACGGACTGCGTGACAGGTCTGGCCTCCTGTACGTATGGACCGTGCGTTAGGAATAACTGCTGTTAGAAACTTTGCATGCTAGTAGACTTGGCAGTTATTAGAGGTGTTATCGTGTCATGGACATGACATGCTTAGAGCATTGGGTGGGGAGAACAACAAGTACCGCATTTGAGCTCCTTTGCACTTTTTCTGTGACGCCCAGATTCTCCGCTGGAGATACGGGTGGTGATGACCCTTATATATTATGTACTATCAGGCGGGCCACCGGCGTTCAAAAGATGACGTGCCTTTTAGGCCCCTGGATCTTCAAAAAAGAACCATGCCAAATTCCAGTTTTCAGCCAGATAGCTCACTTGTGGGGAAAGGTGTTCTTAACTGCATTCACTTAGACGGTTAGGCGACCTCATTGGATATTTATTTCAGTACTTTATTGGCATATGTTTAAGTATACTTGTTATGTCCCTCTGAGGACCTGGTCCGCTGCCAGGTGTACCTGTTCTTGAGTATTTGCAGGAGCGCAGATTTGGATGGTTATAGATGCTTCGTGGATGTCTTCTCTTCGAGCCATGATTGATAGCTGGTATACTTATATTGGGCTTGATTGTGTTGTACTCATATTGTATTTACTTTTCCATTTGAGTTGGTAGTAGATTTATTTCCATCCAACTATCATCCTTAGATACTTCTTCTTGAGCTCTAGTTTCATAGACATTGGTTATTTTATTCATATCTGATTTTCGTGGATGAGATCTAGATTATTCCCTGTGACTTGTGACATATGTTTATACCACTTGTGGATTTGATATTCATATTACAGCGTACGTGTGGATTTGGTTTCCATATATTGGAGTTGCCATATCTATGCGGCTGGCATGCTTACGTGTCCTAGTCCTACGTATTTTGGGACTGGGGCATGACATGTTTTTGTGGTGGCCCATGCAGGTCTAGAGTATATTGACTCGGTTACGTTACTGTACCGAGCAAGCCTGCAAATAGGACTAGAGCATAGGATCTCATCCACAATTGACTATGATTCATCTTCCTCCTATCTGTTCTATTTGAACAATTGTATCCTGCTTGATCCCTGTGCTTCCCTAATAGTTCTTTAAGTATTGCCTTCTCCTAGAATATAGAAGTTACGTGTTAGATGATAAGTAGGGTAACCTTCCTATTAAGAGTACAACTAGAGTGCTGACACACCACTAAGTTTAGAATATCTAGTGAACCCTAGAATTCCTTATCTCTAGAATTAGTTTACCACTACCCCTTGATGCATTATGAGGACTTGAGAGTAGTATAGACACTACTAGAGTTAGTTAGAAGTTTTACCATAATATTGACCCTAGTATTGAGGAACCAATGGAGAACCAATATTGAACATTAGGACTGAACCTAACCTTCATAGTTAGATAATATTAGAACTATAAACTTAGATCATTGTCTTTATTATTAGCAGGCAGTACCTTAGAAAGCCAAGAGCAATGTATAGAATATTTTCCTAATCATACCTCAAACACAGAGACTAGCATACCCCTTTCCCTTGGAAAACCATGATGCTAACTAGAGTTCTCCATTTAATTTCATGTATTTGTTCCTCTGAAACCCTAGCGCTCGTTATTTGTGCGACGATTAGTGATGTTTCCTCTTCTTCATCTTTTAACTCGTGCCACCTGCCACCTCTGATCATAGACCAAGTGATTATACTCTACAATAGGATATATAGTTTGCTATAGTCATAGTTGTAATCTTGAATTTTGAATTGTGTACCTTGTAGTTAGAACCTGATAGTTGAGTTGTTCAATTAGATTGTGATGATTACCCCTAGTTGTAGACCACTTAATTTGTACCCTCACTTCGATACGAGTTAAATCCCTTTTCCTTTAACGGCTAATAACTCTTCTATCCCTACGATTGACACTTGTTCTATAAGCACTATGACTAAGAGTTAAGACGACCATGACCTATGGAATAGAAAAGGATACCCTAATCAATACCAAGATTTTTCCTCATATACCCTAATAAAGAGTTTCTATTTTATTTACATGTGCAAGATTATTGTGTAGGACCCTCTTAAGACTGTCACCGTATTAGTTTAATTTTTATAAGTTGGGTAGTATACCTCACCACTTAGTATCATATAGCCCTTGTGATCCATTAACGAAGTGTAACTGAATGACATTAATTGTATGCTAACATAAGATGATAGTGCTTATCCAGACTATAGAACTTAGAGGCTCATACCCCTACTTTGTCGACTATCGACTTAGACAAGGAATTAATATGATAACTGTAGAAATTGTAGAGTCTTTTGTTATTGTTGCTTATGTTGTTTTATTTTTGCAACTTGAATTATTTGTAACTTCTCTCATCATAATCCAGCGTTATATTTTCTGTGCTACCTTGAATTATGCTGCTATTATAGCCTAGTTTTTTGCAAGCTTATTCCTTATCAAGCTTGTTCATGACATATGTATTAGTGGGTCGACACACTAATACATTTCAGAATCAGTGTATTACGGCCTGATCAACCTTAGTACGCTTGGTTCGCCCTTCGCATAACTACTTTACGTGGATTGAGATATGTAGTGATTAGTAGACGAATATACTTGCCCTAGGCATGTCTGACATATCGTATCAGTTACATAACTGTACTAATACGAGCAGGCAAACAAAGGATTACCAAAATAGGGTTTCAATCCACAACTGCTTTGACAATTCCCAATTGAATTCTTTAAACGCCTTGATCCCAATACTTCTATTCTATTACGCTGCCCTTGAACTCTTTATTATTGATCTTCGTCTTCCCTTATTTCGGAAAGACGAAACCTCGTGCTGGGTATAAAGTTGGATACACAGAGAGTACTAGATGTACCCCATAGGCCGATCACATACTTGAGGATTATTCTTTCGTAATTAAGGACATATCATATGTGATATGATCGGCGTTGAAGTTTCGAGGATTGAACGACATGAGTAAATAAATTAAGGGATATTTTTCTTAAGGTATATAGCCTTAGTTGATAGGCGGGTAAATTCTAAGTTGGGTAGTAGTGCATTGTCAACTCGGGAGGAATTTTTTTTAGATTATGATCGAGTAAGATTAGATTGGGAGAGGTTCAAGCCATTGTAATTTTGAGAAAGATAAAAGGATGACTAAGATGATGAGGATCAATGAATTGATATTGAGGACCCAATATTTATACCTTAAGTGCATGAGTTAAATTTTTGAACAATGAAGGTAGAATCACCAATTTGAATTTAGAGGATAAATATAGAATTTCAGACTTGAATATTAGTGGACGGAATTTAAATTATTTTTAATTTGGTGATTTGAATTAAGAATTAAAATTTTGGTTGGACGACCTATTGGAAATAATGAGGATGTGAATGGAATTTAAAGAGTTGAGGCATACAAAATTTTATAAGTGAAAATGGGAATATATTGGACTCAAACCACTTCTAAAGGAGATTATGATAGTTAGAGATCGTGAGGTAAAAGTTATATGCGTATGTAAATCTTGGAGATGTTATGTGGATATGGATAATTTAAAACAAGGGGAGAAGAGATAACCATAGGTTAAATTTTGATTGGAGCAGTGGTCATCTTAACCTAGAAGTGATTGCAATGGATATGACTAGGATTTTAGTTATCGCAAGAAAATTGCGACTGACTTGCCTTATTGTACATAAAGGATTAACCGATTCTGCCTTATTTCAATTTTAAGGACGACATTGTCTTAAGTTGGCTGAATTGTGAAACCCCCTCACCTAAGAAATTGAACTACTCGGCTTAGATAGTGAGACTGAGACTAGCACGAATCCACTTAGAAATAGAACACGTTATTTTTATTTAGTTTTGCAACATGATATCACTTGACACGCCTTACCGTGCTCCGATAATTGGAGCACTACACTAGTCACTGCCTTCCTACAAATTCTACACCCTTATCCTAGACATGTCCATCTTTTATTCTCATCTTTGTACAATTTTTCAATTGTTGGACGCTTTTATGCAAAAGAGCATTTATGTGACCACACCATTGGACATGACACATGAAGAAACCTATTTTTCGCTCATATAGATTTTTCTATGATTTTTTTTTCGGGATGTGCAATGTGCAACGTGCAATATCGCCCACCCCTTTAAACCTAGCCTTACATTTTAAACAATGCAAATCTTATACCATCATTGTATTCTATCGTGGCTTAATTTTAATTTCGAGGACGAAATTTTTATAAGTTGGGTAGAATGTAAAACCCCCTTCCTAAAAATCGTATATACCCTTTTATTTATTAATTATTAATTAAATTGTAGTAATTAGGTCTAAATAGGAGAATTAGATTTTTAATAATTTTTATGTTAAGTGTTCGGGCACTTAGAGGACTTATGCGACCATCAGAATTTTTTCGGAATTTATTCCATGTAGGGGACCCCTTGAGCAGTTGCTAGCCTAACGATATGCAATACCCTAATCTATACATTTTCTTGTGTGTGAATATATATATATATATATATATATATATATATATACAAATATATATATGTGTATATATATATTTAAAAGAAAGAAAGGAAAAAGAATTAAATTAAATAAGTATAACAATAATAATAATAATAATAATTAACTCCTACTACTTAGTATGCTTTCCTACTCCTTAAGCAAATTGTTGCTGTGACTCCATCCGCCAACTTAGCTTTTGCTTATTCCATCTTCAGCAACTCACCTAAGTCCACCCGCCCACTTTATATATTCAGCGGCTTCCAACCCGCGGACCCGCTCCATCTCCCTCTCTCTCTCTTAATATATAATATATATATATATATATATATATATATATATATATATATATATATATATATATATATATATATATATATATATATATATAGTTAGCTCTCTAAAACCCTAACCTAGAAACTCCAGACTTCCTCTTCCCATCTAGAGCCATCACCGCAGCCAAAGAAGCCTCCCCAAGCCATCCAACCATCCCGTCGACGCCGACATCGCGAACTGCAGTTTCTCACTCGAGGCACCTTCGCTCCGGCGTGATTTTTCGTCGACTCGCTCATCCAAACGCTGTTCCGTTTTCATAGATATGATCATCCCTTAACCCTATCCAATACTTGTTTTATAGCCAACCTCGGAAAACGTGTGTCCCTAGGTGAAAAATAGCGCCCAAGTTGGCCGAGGAGACAGAATTCTGCAATCGCAGAATTCCAGAATGACCACCCATATTGTCGAGTTCGTATCTCCCACCACAGAGATCCGAATTCGATGATTCTTTTTGATACCTGTAGATTACATGACCTAGTTTATTTTCTGTATAATAACCCTATGCTATTAGTTGCTGTGGACAAAATTATCTTCGTCACAAAACTGCGCGCACCCATTTTTTCCGGTTTTCCAAAAGTTGGAGATCGGAGCGCGCCCCGCCAAACGGGACCGCCTCGCCGTGTGCCAAGTGTACCGAATGGTGCACGCAGCATAACTGGACACGTGAAAATTTGTGGAGACTGATTCGGACGCGTGTGCGCGCCGAAATCAGACCATATCCGCGGACACATCCCGTGTCACAACTTTTGTGGGACTCGCGCGTATTTTGTGCACGCTTGTCAGATTGCGACGAAACTTGCGCCTCTGGACTCGTGGTAACGCGCTAGTCTTGTGACCCAATTTTCACGCATTTCTGAGACGGTTGACCAGATCGCCAATTGGCGGGCCCCACAGTTGACTTTTTGGACCAAATTTTGTTCGGCTCATCGGAATCCAAATTTGGACATACCGTTGGGTTCGTATTGACATCTAGAGTTGTTTGACCCATAGTTTGTCCCATTTAGAGACTGTTACCCTCGACACATTTTTCGGTGCAAAGTGGGCCACACGTGGACTCCACTTTTGCCCGAAATTACCGTTTTGCCCCTGTGTCCAAATTGGACGAAAGGGATGTGCTTTTTAGCTATTTTGCTCATTCCAGAAACGTTGGTGATGTTTATTTCAGCATCCGGAGACGTTTGTTCGGAGTCCTTAGTTCCAGGTTCAGTGTCCTTGACAGTTGGGCGCGTACACTTTACAGATTTCTTGCCAGGCAAGTATACCTTGCCATTGTACTGTTATTCTTATTCCATATGATTGCACGCATCTTTACTTTCTGTCCTTAGTTCATATATTTTAATTGTTATATAAAATGCGCGCGACGGTGATGTCGCGATATATTTTTATTTATGTATTGCATTGACCTTGTTCATGAGACTACCCCATTATCATGTAGCACCATTAGGTTCATTGGCCGTGACACAGTGGTTACACGAGTGTGAGTCTCATATAGATCACGGACTGCGTGACAGGTCTGGCCTGCTGTACGTATGGACCGTGCGTTAGGAATAACTGCTGTTAGAAACTTTGCATGCTAGTAGACTTGGCAGTTATTAGAGGTGTTATCGTGTCATGGACATGACATGCTTAGAGCATTGGGTGGGGAGAACAACAAGTACCGCATTTGAGCTCCTTTGCACTTTTTCTGTGACGCCCAAATTCTCCGCTGGAGATACGGGTGGTGATGACCCTTATATATTATGTACTATCAGGCGGGCCACCGGCATTCAAAAGACGACGTGCCTTTTAGGCCCCTGGATCTTCAAAAGAGAATCATGCCAAATCCCAGTTTTCAGCCAGATAGCTCACTTGTGGGGAAAGGTATTCTTAACTGCATTCACTTAGACGGTTAGGCGACCTCATTGGATATTTATTTCAGTACTTTATTGGCATGTGTTTAAGTATACTTGTTATGTCCCTCTGAGGACCTGGTCCGCTGCCAGGTGTACCTGTTCTTGAGTATTTGCAGGAGCGCAGATTTGGATGGTTATAGATGCTTCGTGGATGTCTTCTCTTCGAGCCATGATCGATAGCTGGTATACTTATATTGGGCTTGATTGTGTTGTACTCATATTGTATTTACTTTTCCATTTGAGTTGGTAGTGGATTTGTTTCCATCCAACTATCATCCTTAGATACTTCTTCTTGAGCTCTAGTTTCATAGACATTGGTTATTTTATTCATATCTGATTTTCGTGGATGAGATCTAGATTATACCCTGTGACTTGTGACATATGTTTATACCACTTGTGGATTTGATATTCATATTACAGCGTACGTGTGGATTTGGTTTCCATATATTGGAGTTGCCATATCCATGCGGCTGGCATGCTTACGTGTCCTAGTCCTACGTATTTTGGGACTGGGGCGTGACACCGCCGGTGCATCTTCCTGACTTGCTCCGTAGTCGTTGAGGTAGGCTTTCCCTGAACGGGTTGCGGCAAATACCTCATCTTCGTCTGATGGCGAAGAAGTTGCGACCATATGGCATTGTTTGAATTTGGAGCTTTTTCTAGACGTAGCTTTAGTCTCCTCCTCGAGCTCTGACACCAAATCCGGATGAACCCACATAATCTCGCCCTGCCGGGTGGTTAGGGGTACCAGGTCATGATTTTGACCCCTAGCTGGAGGGAGTTTGACGATGTCCATCGTGGTCCGGGAAATGGGCGTGACACCGTCCATGACTTCTTGGGAAGGCAGATTTCCAAACCGCAGAGAGATCATGTTGGCCGTGACCGTCTTCTCGGTGTTGTACAGAGTGATGGCCTTAGCATCGATTAACCCCTGGATCTTCCTTTTCAGTATGTAACACGCCTTCGTTGGGTGGTGTACGTATCTGTGGAAGATGCAGTATTTGGGGTCGTCAGTACTGCCGACTTCTTGGGGCCGCCTTAGCTCCGGAAGGGTGATCCTGCCGCTCTTGACGAGACACTCGAATATACTTGGGATATCGTCGTCGTCAAAAGAGTAGACTTCGACGGGCCTCGAAGTCCCGGGTCTCGTCTGCGTGGTCGCCGCAGTCTTTTGTCTGGACGTATTGACCGTCAGAGCTTCTTTTCCCTTGGAGCTGCGAGGATGGTCGCTGCTGGGAGATGACCTCTTGCCTCTATCGGAGGCGGAGATCATAATGCCATTGTCGCGCGCCTTGCGACTGTTGTCTTCGGCGACCACTGCCGAGATGATGAACGAGGGCTACTCATGGAACTGATATGGTCCTGTAAACACCGAGACCACAGGAAGGAGGTTCTTCCTACAAATGTCTACTAATGTAGAGTTTGGAACTCCTAGAGGCATCCGTAAGGTGGCCTGACGAAAATGTTCGACAAAGGTGCAAACGTCCTCCTTTTCCCTCTACTTGACTTCGATGAGAGAGGACATAGACATGTCCATTCCTCCTTCGTAGAATCGCGTGAAGAATAAAGCTTTGAAGTCTTCGAAGGAAGTAATGCAGTTGTCCGCCAAGCTACGGTACCACTGATAGGCTACTCCTGAGAGGCAGCCTTTGAACACCCGAGTGAGGAGGGTGTCGTTCCCTTGTAGCAACACCGTCATCATAGTAAAATAGTTCATGTACTGATTTGGTGATATTTTTCCCTCGAAGAGAGCCATAGTCTGAGGTTTGTACCTCGGAGGGAAAGGGACTTCTTCCCAGATAGCTGGGTAAGGCTGGTTAATTCCCAGTTTCTTGAGCTGATCTTTGTGCTTCAAGGCATCGAACTGGGCTTTCAACTCCCGTACTGCCTGCATCGAATTTTCAGTTGGAAGCAGGACTACGGTGTAGCGCAGAGTTGGTTGTATTATGACTCCAACGGGAGGTAATATATTTTCCGAGTGAGGAAGCGGAGGAACTGCTGACTCTTGATCTAGAGCAGGCTCTTGGCTCGGGTTGGATGGTGGTAAGTCCACCCCCACACGTATCTGAGTTGGCGGGACCGACGTTTGAGCTACGGCAGCTGCGTGCTGAGTTAGCATCATCTGGTGCATATTCTCCATCATGGATTGTATTTGTTTCAGAGATGTCTCCAGCACAGTAATGCGTTATTTCGCGTTTCCTGATGGCGAAGCTTCCTCGCGTTCATCTTCAACGGCGTAAACTCCCATTTCCCTGGGCGTCATCGAAGGATTAGTATAGGTCGCTGCAGAAGTCGACTCTATACTCTCAGCATCTGTTCTGGGAGATTGGCGACCCCTGGCGTCGGAATCAGACGAGTACGAAGCTGGTTGCTGTGACCTTGTACGGGTGTTTTGGAACACCCCAGCTTCAGTGTTCCTGAGGAGGTCTTCGAATCTCCTTCGGCTCGGAGGCCCAGAGGGATGACGTCTTGAGCTCGACCCTCCTCTAGGTATGTGTGAAGCCATGTTCACGGATGCATGCACGGGCTCTTCTTCCTGGAAAGACTGAGAGTAGCTCAACCGGTCGAAAACCGATCGTTTTGCTTTAAAACAGCAGCAGTCAATCACAATTTTATGACTATTACAATATTGCTCGCTAGGGGGCGTAATAGACATGTTGGAAGGTCCCCTCTCCTTACGCTTCTGGATTAGATATTCGTGCAAGTCAGGAGGAGTAGAGGAAGAAGACGATGGCTTGTTCCTTCTGTTCTCATCAGTGGGCATGTGGAGATTGGACACCATGGTTTTTCCTACGCCACCTGTGTACAACAGATTGGCCATCTGGGTGGCGGATAATCCCCGGGGAGGGTGCCTTCCCGTAACCTGAGCTTGCTTTACGTCGTGGGACTTTGCCTGGCATAATTTGGAGATTTGCTCAGACTGGCGTAAAGCTGAAGAGGTCCCCAGTCGGCCGTCGGCTTCCCGCGTAGTCCGGAGGGTAGGCAGATTGCTTCTTCGCTGGCGTAACAGCCGAGGAATTGAGTACTCTGCCGCTTGCTTCCCCTTGCGGAAATCACAGCGCTCATCTGGTTCCCCGTAGAGGTCAGACATTATCTTGCGCATGGAGCATGATTTGTACTTCCGACTTGGCGCTGAGGCATCATCAGAAGTTTGGTCTGTACCGCGCGTAGCGGGAGACTGGTTTCCACGCGTATAGCACAGTGGATACTTCTGGGTTAGCGCTGAGGCTTTGCCCGAAGTTTCGTCTGTACCGCGCGTAGCGGGAGACTGGTTCCTATGCGTAGAGCGCAGTGGATACTTCTGGGTCAGCGTTGAGGCTTTGCCCAAAGTTTCGTCTGTACCGCGCGTAGCGGGAGACTGAATTTTATGTGCAGGGCACGGAGGGAGCAATGCTACAACCTCATTGGTCGGAGAGGTCGGAGAGATCGGAGAGTCCACAGGAATGGTAGAGGATGTCTTGGGCATCCAGACCTTGCGCAGCTTCCTGTTGTCTTGGACGGAGAGAGGGTGAGAGCTACCCCCGGTTCGAAGCATGTCTTCGTAGGCAGACTGGTCGAATTGGACGACCAGTATCTTCTTCACTGTTCCTATAGATACCGCATCATGTTGAGCAATTGCTTCCTCATCAGAAGAGAAAGATGTCCCCAGCAGAGTCGCCATCTTGTTTGTGGTATTAAAGGAAAGAATGAAAATGTATTCAATATGGAGTTTACACGGAACCCGCCTTCTTTAGTTTACAAACAAACTTGTACAATTTGATCCTATACGAGGATATGGGAGTACAATTTATTTAATCTGGGTAGATATTGCTATAGGTGTCTGATCTGCAGTCGATCACTTTAGCCCTTGGACCACACGATGTTGAAGAAGTGCCGTAGAAGGCAGGAAGCAGCTTCGAAGGTTGCAGAAGAGGGTGGATGCACGATGCCAAAGTCGTCGATCCCTACTCTTTGCCAAAGCTCCGGATTCTTCTCTCTCTCTCTCTTGACCTCTGGTCCGATCTTTCTTGGAAGTTCGACCTCGGATCTGATATTGGTATTCTTGACCAATTTTCCGACCTTTCCAATTTGTCCCCCCTTCCTCATTGATAGAGGTCTCTATTTATAGAGTTTTAGTGACAGTGACCACTCCGTCGGTGTAAAAACCGAGGAGTGGAAAGTACAGCACCCTTTTACACAACGGTTAAAGTAACCAATGCCTGCGTATAGATGATCCTTTGAATGAGCGTGTGACGCGGGTCCAACTAAGGGACAAAACGCGTATAATCGCTACGAAGATCATGGCATAGAAGCCACGTAGGTAGGTATCCATTGCGTAGAAGAGGTTGGCATAGAAGCCAAATGTCTGTCACCATGGAATAGAAGCCAAATGGTTATCAAACCGGCATAGAAGCCGAATAGGCATAAAAGCCGGATAGGCACAGAAGCCGAACAGGCGTAGAAGCCGAACAAGCGTAGAAGCCGAGTGGTCATAGAGGCCGAGCAGGCGTAGAAGCCGAATGGGCGTTGAAGCCGAGCAGGCGTAGAAGCCGAATGGGCGTTGAAGCCGAGCAGGCGTAGAAGCCGAATGGGCGTTGAAGCCGAGCAGGCGTAGAAGCCCAGTGGTCATAGAGGCCGAGCAGGCGTAGAAGCCGAATGGGCGTTGAAGCCGAGTGGTCATAGAGACCGAGTAGGCGTAGGAGCCGGATGGGCGTAGAAGCCGCTGCGTACCGTGCCAGAGTGCTGATGGGGACGTCTTAGCCGGAATTACGGCTTTTGAAGATATAATCAAATCTCCTGCATTAAATGCCGAGATTTGCCACCATCCTGTGCATTAAATGTGGAGGCGTGTCTTTGACGGTCTGCAATCCCTTCTGTGCATCAATCGCAGAGACGTGCCTTGAGAAACTGTCACCGCTCTGTGCATCAGACGTAGAGACGTGCCTCGAACCCCGTACGGAGTACAGCTTTTGATGTGGCAGGCGGTTTGTCTACTGCAAAACGTAAACAGCTCGTGTCTGCTTGTGTAAAACAAGGCAGCGTATCCCTTCGTGCTTGTAAAAGCAGTTTACGCAAAGGGGATTACGGTATTTGACAGCCTGGGTCGCAGTGCTGTGCCATCATTATAGCCGTCGTCTGGGTAGTCGAGCCGTATCCCTTTGTCAGAAGTCCAGACATCAGGTTCATTGCAGGGTCTGACAGGTTCACTTCGGAGAATATGAAGCGTCTCTTGTACACCTCAATGCTACGTTTGAAAGAGGATGAGTTTTACGCCCTGGAGGTGACGAAGCACCCTGTTTACGCTGAAGTGGCTTGGACGTACTGCCTTACGCGGATGGTCCTTCGAGCTTTCATATTTCACGCTGAGTTTTTAGCGAAAAGGGCTCCGTTGCACGCTTCATGGCTATGAAGGCCTCTGCTTACGCTGCTCTGCACCAATATGCCGCGTATAGTCATCCGACGTATTTTTTATGCTTCTACAATAGTAAGTTTCTATTGTAACCCTGCGTGGGACTACCGAGTCGAGAGTGGTCAAGGTAGCCAATTCTACTATCAATCTCCTCTCCTAAAATAACACAAAGGTCAAGTCGAGTCGATCTCATGTCAAGTCAAGTCAAATATCCTGAATACAGATTAAGTCCACTTATACAATCAAATGGACGAAAAGATATGATCAAGCATATAATAGTGCACGACAAGTAGGAGACAGGCAGAAATAAATATATTAAGCAACTATATGAAGACAACAATGATCGTGCTATGTGAAACGTATACTAGAAATAGGTGATAACAAGTAAACATGAATACAGATGACAAGTAAAAAGAATACAAATAACATAAAATAAGCATGTATAATACTGTACAAGTTGGTAAGGTATCTTGCCTGATTATTGTCCAAATTTGTTGAGGTTGAAGGTACCGTTGCCTTGGTCCAAAAGCCTATATATAAATCAAAGTCTAACATATTAATATAAGATTATGATACCATTATAGTTTATATAATTTACTATTCTATTTTATTTATTATTAACATAGGTTGTATACCTTATTTATTTTAATTGTATTTACTTATTCTAAATATTTCTAAAATTATTTATTTATTATTACTATTCACTTATACATATTCAAATTATATACCATTTCTACATTTACAAAGTAACTTTGATAATGCTTACCTATTGGTATTAATTTTAGACTTATATATAATTTAGAAAAGAGAGGGGGTCTTAGGTATAAACTTGTTAACCTAATATTTGTTGGGAACGAAACGCGAATTTTTTTCCCAAACCATAGAGTACCTGCGAGAGAACCGAGCAAAAAACACAAACCAAAAACCACCAAACACAAACCGCAGATACATAGATTTTTACGTAGAAAATTCAGATAAAAATACTACGGGACGATCAAAGTCCAACCCTGAAGAACCTCCACTATTGGAATAAAGAGAATACACCCTCTACAAGATCCTCACCGATCCAACACAGATCACCGCAACTCTTTGGAACAAAAAATAGATTACAACTACGAAGAAAAAAGACAATAAGAAATACCCCAAATTGATCTCCTTCTCCGAAACGGCCTCCAATCCTTCTTTCTCTTCTCTAAAGTTGCAATGGCACTCTTGCCATATTTTTTTCTCACTTATTTTTTTCTCATTTTATTATATATTGTATGAGCCTTTTTATAAACCCTTGCATGAATTATGGTTGCCATATGAAAAAATATATATGGAAGCAAAAAATATTTATGAAAATCTAATTACATTCAATCATATATTTAATGGAAATCAAATCATAAATTAGCTTACCATAAATTGGAAATCCAATTATATGGAAAGTTAATATATGAAAGATCCAATCATAAATATATAATTAAAGTCAAAGATAAAAATACAATATAATATTTTCTTACCATAAATATTCCAATACACGACGCTCGATGCACTTCCAGAGCTTTTTCGTCACACGGATGGAGCTCGTCGCACTCCGGGGTATTCTCTACATAGGTTGGGAACCCCACCCACTTCAATAAATCTTTCCCTTCACAACTATGTGGAGGGGGTCGTCATCCCGATGATTCATCTACAGTACTAAAACTTTTCCCTTAAAAGAATCTTTGTGAACATGTCTGCTCCGTTGTCATCTGTATGAACCTTCTCAAGTGCCGCTTCCTTCTTTTTCACAATATCCCGTATGCAATAATACCGGGTCTCAATGTAGTTGGACCGGATATAAATTATCTGGTTCTTCAGAAGGTGAATAGCACTCTAACTATTGCAAAGCAAAGGATACTGCTCATGCTTTAGCCTAATTTCCTGTAATAACTTCTTCATCCACAGCAACTCATTGTAAGCCTCTGTCGCCCCAATATACTCTGCCTCTGTCGTCGACAAGGCGACATACTTCTGCAACTACGACTGCCACGATACTGTTGCACCAACAAATATCATCACATAGCCTAAAGTCGATCGCCTCGTGTCTACATCTCCAGCCATATCAGCGTCGGTATACCCAACCAGCTTTGGCTTGTCACCACCAAAAGAAAGTTTCTAATCGGCAATGCCCTGAAGATATCATAGAATTCACTTGACCCCACTCCAATGTACCCTTCTAGGATTGAAAGTATACCTACTAACTGTGCCAACTACGTGAGCGATATCTGGCCTCATACACACCATATCATACATAAGATTTCCCACAACTGAGGTATATGGAACCTGCTCCATGTCTTCCTTCTCATCCTCGGTAGATGGATACTGCTCCTCAGTGAACTTAAAGTGAGCCGCAATGGGGTTACTCACTTTCTTTGATCCATCCATCCCGATACGCTGAAGTACCCGGTGAATATTTTTTTTGGGAAAAGTGTAGCAGCTTAGACTCTCTCTCTCTCGGCTAATCTTTATCCCAAGAATAGTCTTTACTGCGCCCAAATCTTTCATGGAGAAGGCCGAGCCCAGTTGGCACTTTAACTCCGCTATCCTAGTGGCATTCTGATCCACCAGTAGCATATCATCAACATAGAGCAGTAAAATAATAAAATCATCCTCGACAAAGTACCTCATAAATACACAGTGGTCCGACGTTGTTCGTGCATAACCATGCTCCCCTATAAACGATTAAACTTCTTGTACCACTGCCTCGGAGCCTGCTTCAAACCATACAAGCTCTTTCTCAACTGGCAGACAAAGTGTGACTTGCCCTTCTTACAGAATCCCTCTGGCTGTTCCATGTACAACTCCTTATCAAGATCACCATGGAGGAATACTGTCTTCACGTCCATTTGCTCGACCTCTAAGTCAAAACTGGCTGCCAATGCTAGCACCATCCGAATAGACGATTGTTTGACGACTAGCAAAAGATCATATCATAATCTACGCCTTTTTGCTGACCGTAGCCTTTAACTACCAGCCTCACATTGTATCGAGGGCAAGTAGTATCATCTTTCTGCTTCACTCTGAACACCCATCGATTCATCAAAGCCTTCTTGTCCTTTGGCAACCGCACTAGATCATAAGTAGAGTTGGCCTCCAAAGAACTCATCTTCTCCTATATGGCCTCCATCCACTCCTGTATGTGTTCATCTTTCATAGCCTCTACGAAACTTTTAGGTTCTCCCCTATCAGTCAGTAGCACATACTCACTTGGTGAGTATCTCATAGATGGTGAACGCTCTCTATCACTCCTCCTCAATGGAACCACTAGTGCTTGCTGTATACCAACAACCTCCTCCCCTTAAGGAACTACTTTCTCGGCATGCTCATCCTCCTAAGGGTCACCCTGACCACCATCAGCAGGCTGATGATCAAGGTTAGGAGTAACTTTATGTATTGACTCTCCCATAACTAGATCTTCTACGATGTCCTCTAAAAACTACTCGAAGCGAAATGACTATAACTCAGGCAATTTCTCAGCCTTAGATGGTATCTCGAAATCCTAAGTGTTGGTCCTGGTCTGATCCTTGATAAATAACACGTCCATGCTTCTGTAGAGCTTTCTTTCCACTGGGTCGTAGAGTCTATAGCCAAAATCATCCCGACCGTAACCGACTAAGATGTACCGCCTCGTCTTCGGCTCAAGTTTGGATTTCTCATCCTTCGGTACATCACGAAGGCCTTGCAACCAAACACTCACAGGTGATTGTATGACGGGTCTTTGTCTTACCATACTTTGTCAGGAACATCACCCTACAAAGGAGCACTAGGAGATAAATTAATAATATAAACAACTGTGTAAAGAGCCTCACCCCAATAGCTGTCCGACAAGTTTTCTTTTGACAGCAAACACCATACCCTCTGCATCAGTATTATGTTCATTCACTCTGTGTCACGCCCCAGTCCCAAAATATTAAGGGACTAGACACGTGGCAATGGCCAGCAGCACACACCGATGGGCAAATCCAATTTAATGGACCCATCAGGATATACTTAAGCTGTAAAACAATAATAATGGTATAATATACTAATCTCATCCACAGAAAATAAATACAGCAATATGAAATAGAAATCAACATCAAGTCTCAATAAAATATATCTCGGGGAACAACCCGAAAATATGTCTGATACATCAATTCATTAGACATGAAATAAGAATCTAACAATAAAAATAACTGAGTATAATAACCAGATACTCAGGAGAAATCATCGGCGATCACCTCGTCCTCGAGTTCTGGTACTGCTCCAATGACTGCTCATGTTCCTGCTACTGCTCCTGCTAATGCTCCTGTCCCGTATACCTCGGGATAGATCTCGTCTGCTATTCCTGGGGACATAATCCAGAATTCAGGTCCTCAGGGGACATAGCAAGGTACAAGAATAATTCATGCCAAAAATAAATACAGTGCAATAATAAATGAATCAATTGGGTAAACTAGGTAACCAGCTATGTGAAATGCAAGTGAGAGCATCACTAGACTTAGGCTGAGACTACTACAAGCTCTGTGTCGGGAAGCCTGTAGCAGATATACTATGTAGTTTACTATATAATTTACTATGTAGTGAGCCTATGGCACCATAATAAATTTATATATAAAATTAGCCTGTAGCCTGTGTGTCTCTCCCCACCCAATGTAATCACACGTCTCATGTCCACGATGTCTCATGTCCATGTCACGCAAGATCATATCTAATGCAGCGATTCATAATGATAGCTAAGCACATGCAATATCTATGTCATGAATCATGTAACCTATACATAATCACCATGAATATCTCAGGAAGATTCTGTCTCATGAATAGTGTCAGGTGTCCTGGGTTATGACATACATGATGATGCAAGCACGAGAATGTATAGGGTCGCGATATCAATCTCTAGGTGACGTTATGCGACTCCGCGTACGGCGTCGACACCCGAATATTATTCGGATGCTAAGTAATGTCACACGGTCCTAGATTGAACAAATACCACATATAAATTAATCAAGGAAATAACATGTAGCAATTACTGCAAGATTGGCAAGGTACACTTGCCTGGGGTTCTGACTCCAACTGCTGCTCTGGTATCAGCGGTATTTGTAGGTACTCCTCCGAATGCTAAAATAAATGTTACCATCAGGTTCAGAAGATATTAAATAGCTAGAATTACCTGTCCTTGAGTCCAATTTGGACACAGGGGCAAAAGTGACAGTTTGTGGTCAAAGCGGGATCCACATATGGCCCGCTTCGCACCGAAAAATATGCCAGAGACAATATTCTCCAAATTTGTCAAACTTAGTGTCTACAAGTCCAAAAAGACGATACGAACCCAACGGAATGTCCAGAACTGGATTCGGACGAGCCGATCACAAAATTGCCCGTCAAGTGGAGCCGTGGGGCCCACGATACGCGATTTTGTTAACGTTCTCAAAATCGAACCAAACTAGGGTCACAGGACCAATGCATTGCTACGAGTCCGATGGTGCAATTTTCGTTTTGATACGACATGCGTACACGAAGTTACAATGAGTTCCAGAACAGGGACGATACGGGGTGTTGTCGACGGATACGTGTTGATTCCGGTGTGCACGCACATCCAAATCAACTTTTATGAAATTTTATACATCCGTATTAACGGCGTGCACCTTTCGGTGAAGTCCGCACATGACCAAGTCATCCTATTTTGCGGGGAGCACCCAGTTCCAGAGAAAAACAGGGTATTTATTTTCCTGATTTTGGATCGCAGTTTGCGATCGCCACAGGACGCGGTACCCCGAACAAGTTGCACTGGTATCGAGAGGGTCATGCAATCTACGCGTCACAGCAGATGGAACTGAAAATGGGGCAGCGAGGAGAGAGAAATAGTCACATGAACAGGGCGCCGAAGGTGACTGAAATCACGTTTCCGCGAGGTGGCGCGACGCCGCATGGCCGGCTTGCTGGCGGGGGCGGCGGCTAGGGCACGGCGGTGGTGTCACTACCCTATTTCCAGAGCCGGGTATTTTTATTTTATTTTTAATTTAGTTAATTATGTATTATTTATAATTAATTATATTTATATTTAATTAATGATTGTATTATATTTTTATTGATTGTTTTAGGATTTTGGCTAGCCTGGACCCATGTCAGACCCTAGTGGACCCATGTCTGACCCAGCCCACACCCTTGTGAGACCTATTTTTGGGTTTTAGAATATTTATTATATTTTAGTGGGTTAGTTGGAGAGATTTGGAGTTAGTTTGAGTGCTTTTCGAACCCGAAACCCAAAACCCAATTTGCATGACTTTAGGGGAGGGCATTTTGGACTTTTGCATTTGTAAAACCCTTTATACTATGGCCGGCCCCCTATTATTCCTACCCGACCAGCAGCCTGCCCCCCTTCTTTCCATTCTTCTTCTTCTTTACTTCTTCTTCTTCTCCACTTCTTCATTTTTCTTCCTTCCTTCTTCCAAAGTAAGTTCTTCTTCATTTTTCTTCCTTCTTTCTTCCATTTCTTCTTCTTTATGTGAACCCTAACCCTACTTTTTCCCTAACCTAGGTGGGTAGAGCTTAGATTTGGTGTTGGAGCTAGATTTGGGAGCTTGGAAGCTTGGGTTGGTGGATTTGGGATTTTTGGAGACTTTGGCTTGGGATTCCAACTCCCAAGAGGTAAACCCTAATTTTCTCCCTTGTAATTACTCTTTTATAGTATAATTAATAGTTTAGAACTTTCCTAGGCCCTTAGGCTACCCGTGGGAGGAAGTTGGAACTAGTTTGGTTGAGTTTAGAGACTTTAACACTAGGTTTTGTGTCAATTTCGGGTGGAATCCGAATTTGGCCCAATTTTGGGTGATGCCCTAGGTTAGACGGACCTAGGTAGACGTTGTCGGGTGTCTTGAGGGTGAGTGCGTGTCTCCGTTCGGATACGGGAAGCCGTGTCGCGGAGAAACGGGCGTTTCAGACGTTTTCGGAATTTTCGTCGTCGCCGATTCTAAGTGCGTGTGCGTTTTCCCCACGGACCTAGAATCGACGCGGTAGCATTTTTTTCTAGGATCTAGACATCGTTTAGGACCCGTGAGTAAATTTTGGGCCGATTTTGAGTTGGTTTGGTGTGTGTTTCAGGAGGTTTTCCGAACCGCACACCGCGTGTTCGTCGAAATGACCGAACGACCATTTCGGCGTGGTTTCCTAGTTTCGGGCTTGTGCGCGCGTTGGGTTAGTATCGAGGAGTGTGTGCTAGAATTCTCGGGCTATATTTTATATATTTATAGGTGTTTGTGCGTGTCGGGATCGTTGGGCGCGCGTTGGTGGGGCGTTGTGAGCGTTGTGCGTTGTGGTGTGTTGTGTTTATATATATATATATATATATATATATATATATATATATATATATATATATATATATATTTGTGTGTGTATTTCTATATATATATTTATATATGTATGTGTGTTTTTATGTGTGTGTGAGTGTGTTAGTGAGTGCTTGCGTGAGTGTGGGTTGGTGCTAGTGTATGTGTGTAGGTGAGTGTGTGTGTGAGTGTGAGTGTGTGTGAGGATATAAATATATATGTTAGTAGATGTGTTAGTGTATATATATATATATATATATATATATATATATATATATATATATATATATATATATATATATATAGAGTTGTGTGTGTGTATATATATATTTATGTGTATATATATATAGATATATATATGTGTGTAGTTGTGTGTGTGTGCGAGAATGAGAGGGGGGGGAAGACTGAACAGCAGCTGCAGCAGCAGCTAGGCAGCAGCCACAGCAGCCTTGTGCAGCAGCAGCAGCAAGTTGAAGCACAGGCAGCAGCAGCAAGCACAGGCCAGCAGCAGCAGCAGTTTGAGCTAGAGCAGCAACAGCATTCACAGTAGCTAGTGAGGGAGAGAGAGAGTGATATATATATATATATATATATATATATATATATATATATATATATATATATAGATTGTTAGATAGATTAGTTGATAGATAGATAGCTAGTTAGATTAAATAGGTACTTAGATATATAGTTAGATAGATAGATTTATTCATAGATAGATACATAGATAAATAGATAGATAGATAGAATTCTAGATAGATAGATATTAGATATCTAGATACCTAGATATAAATAGATAGATAGATTTATGGATATATAGATATATAGGTAGATAGATAAATAGATATATGGATAGATAGATACATGGATAGCTAGATGATAGATAGATGATTATATAGATAGATAGATAGATAGATAGACATATAGTTAGATGGATATGTGGATAAATATATACTTAGATAGATATCTAAATAGATAGACACATAGATAGATTGATAGTTAGATAACTAGATATTAGATGGATATATGAGATAGATATATAAATAGATAGGTAGATAGATAGATAGGTAATAGATAGATAGATAGGTAGTTGGATAGATAGATAGCTAGGTATTAGATATATATCTATCTAAGTGTATAGATATCTATATACATATAGTTATATATATATGTATAGGTAAGGTAAGGTATAAGGTATGTGTATATATGTGTATATGAGATATATATATATGTAGATACCTAGGTATATGCCTATATGTATTAGATATCTATATTTTAGCCTAGATTATAGCTAGATATATATGTTTATGCATAGTTAGCTAGCTAGAGGGGTAGTCGGGTTGAGTTTAGAGCGGTATCTCAATACCTTGAGATACCGAGGTATCTCAATACCTTGAGATATCCAAGGTATTGAGTTTCGAGCGGGGTATTTGAGCAATAGCCTAGGAAATGTTTTAGAGTGATTTTTATATGTTTATGTATATATATTTACGCGTGCTAGCATAGGTTTTAGCGGGTTTAGGCGGGGTGCGTAGCCTAGGTTGAGGTATCGGATACCGAGGGTATCCCGGTATCTCAAGGAGGCGAGTTTGAGAGTTTTCTAGCTTAATGAGCTCGGTTTGGCCTAGAATTTCAGGAGCACCCTAGTTTGACCCAGACTTGACCGTAGTTGACTCAGTTGACCGCCAAAGTCAACTTTTGACCTAGTTTTGACCCAGAGTTGACTTTTTGGACCCAGAGTTGACTTTTTGACCCAGATTTCACCGGTTTGACCTGTTTGACCTAGAACGACCCTAGAAGCCTATTTTTAGTTATTTTATATCTGTTTAACTCTTTAGAACCCTGTTTAACCTTGCTTTTCGCATTAGGTCCTTGCGATACCGGTTCGGATCGCTAGTTGCTCAGGACGTCAGGCGAGTACATTCTCTGATAGTTTTCATTATCTGATGGTTATTATGATTCAGCTTCTAGTATAGTATCATCTGATTATTCTGGCATAACATGGGACACTGACTGATATTTCTGGATTTATTTACTTGCGACACGTATATTTCATGTTTCTGGCCTCTATTCTGGAATCACTACTGGCATCACCTACAGGCAACACTACAGGCATCACTCATATTTCAGGTTGGACTCATCTTGATTTACGTGTCGGGTCTTGGATTCACTTGTATTAGTCGGGGCGAGAAAATACTCGAGTAGACATGTAAATATTCCCATCTGGAATCATCAGGAATCACTCCCTCTGGTCTAATCTGGAATGATAGCAGCCGCGCACCCAGTGCGTAGTGAGCCGTACTTATCCCTAGCCGTTTACATGTCGAAACAAGTATTTCAAAGACACCGAGTTCATTCTTTATAGTCTGGACTCACTTGCATTCTTGTTGGTCTCACTTATATATTTCTGGACTTGACTCACTACATGTATTTTATGCTGGACTCACTACACGTTCATGTGCACGGACTTGATCTTAGTTTAGATTTCTTGTATCTTACAGTTATTACTATCTTGCTTCTGATATCCATGCATCCTTATCTTTATGCACCAGTGATTTATATATTTCTTGTTTCATACTCGCTTCATTCTTCTTGCTACTTGCTACTTGCTATAACTGTTTTATAGTTTTTATCATTTAAATGGAACTGCTGTTAGAGATGTACTTGCTCCAATCCTGACTGGACATATTTTTCAGAGTATCCGAAGGAGTGGTGTCCGACGTTTTATGGACCTGAGCCTGTCGATGGTGCAGACAGGGACCCTCTAGTTTAGGAGTGATTTCCGGGTTGGTAGCCAGGATTACTAGGACCTTGTTGTTATTTTTATTAGGTTTTAGCACCGGATTTTTCTCCGGTTTTGGATTGAGACCTTGTATTGTATATTATTTTAGATGATGTATTATTATTATTATTGATGTTGTGGTTGTTGTAGTAGTTGTTGTTGGTTTGACTTTGGAGTTGTTAGTCTTCTTTGTTATCTTATCGTGCTAAGATTCGTGATTGAGTACTTGAGATTATTATTATGATAATGCTCCTCCGTTTGGAGTTGGGATCTTGACAGGGATATATATTGATTGCATGAGATTGCTATCTAGATAGTTGACCTAGACAGCGTTCTACCGCCGATGCTGCGGCGTAGGCTGGACGTACCCACGACTCATGCCCGATTTTTTGGGTGCGGGTCGTGACACGTTTTTGGTGGCAGCCCCATGCAGGTCTCGATTCGCAATTAGTGCGATGTCGTGGTGGTACAATAACTTAGTTGTACTGCTGCGAGCCTGCTATAGGATCTAGGATCTAGGATGAGAGTGTACTCAATCACGACTACGAACAATTCCAATCTAATTATTCTGAAATTGTTTTCTTTTGAAATATTACTGTCCTTATTTGATGATATCGTATCTTGCGCCGTATTGACTTCATTTGATCTGTGTTCAGGATGCCTCCGAAGACACGATCCCATCGTACCGTTCCAGCAGTTGCCACTGAGAGGTCTGCTACCTCTCTTCCAGCTCGTATTCAGGCAGCTGCTACCGCTCCACTCACCACTCCTGCGGTTGAGGGAGCATCTGCTTCTCTCGGGGATCTTCCTTCACCTATCGATCCGAGGACTACCCTAGTCGTTCCGGTGGTTCCTCCACCACTTCCTGCTCCAGTAGATGCCGCGCAGTTGTTTGCGTTCTTCAGTGAGATGATGGACGCGCAACACCGTCAAGTGGATGTGATGAGGCTGGGCATTGAGAACGCCCACCAGGTGGCCATGACGGCAGTGGATAGGGTGACACAGATTCAGCCACAGGCAGATCAGATTCAGCATCCGAGGCCGGGTAGTATCATTGACTTCCAGAGGATGCGGCCCAAGGAGTTCTGGGGTACAGAAGGGATCCTGTACGCGGATGACTGGATAGAGCAGATTGAGGGCATCTTCAGGCTGGCACAGATTCCAGACAGCATATAGATAGAGGCAGCGGGCAGTCAGATGTTCGACCTCGCTTTGACGTGGTATCGCACAGATACGAGGATCGCTGCGCCAGGGCTTACTTGGAAGGCTTTCAAGAGGCTTTTTAAGGAGAAGTTTTTCCCAGATGTGGTAATCAGTGCTTTGGAGAGCCAGTTTGAGGCACTCGTCTAAGGGAGCATGACGGTGGACGAGTACGCAGCGGAGTTCTGCCGTCTGGGCAGATTCATGGAGGTCTTGAGTGAGGCAGCCAAGGCGAGGAAGTTTCGCAAGGGCTTGGTTATGGCAGTCAAGACTTTGACCAAGAGCGACCGTGAGGCGACTTTCGAACAGATAGTAGGAGACGCTCAGAGAGCAGAGGATAACTTGGAGCTCAAGTCCAAGAGAGGCAGGGACGATTCAGGTAGTGCGAGTGGTAGTGCGGGACCGGCTAAGCGTCCCTATGTGCAGAAGGCAGCGCAGCAGGGTCAGGATCAGAGGGTGCCCACTTGTGCCTACTGCAGGAAGGCAGGACACACTTGGGATGTTTGTAGGAGGAGGCTGAAGGTGTGTTTGTTCTGTGGATCCGCTGCTCACCAGATGCGAGATTGCCCCACTGCACCTCCATTGGGTGGAGCACAGGATCAGAGAGTTGGAGCTAGGCCACCTGTGGTACAGCATCATGCCCGCACCAGCAGAGGGATACACCCCAGCAGGACAGGGCTTATGCGTTGACGGTCAAGGAGGCCGATGCTACGGGTGTCGGGTTAGCAGGTCTGTCTCTTTGTTCTTCCTCCTGTCCTTTTCCATTCCTTGTGGTGTGCTTCATTAGTACCTATTAGACTTTCTTTGTGCTGTGATAGATAGTGTAGTGACCCTGATTGAGACTGTGATAACACGACCAATAGGACCATGATCTTGTATGTTGTATAGGTAGAATTTCTTGACTGTGATTGTTGGGGGTTTGACCTAGAGGGAGTGTGATTGACTTTTAATTTCGAGGACAAAATTTTCTAAGGAGGATAGGCTTGTCACTACCCCATTTCCAGAGCCGGGTATTTTTTTTTTATTTTTAATTTAGTTAATTGTGTATTATTTATAATTAATTATATTTATATTTAATTAATGATTGTATTATATTTTTATTGATTGTTTTAGGATTTTGGCTAGCCTGGACCCATGTCAGACCCTAGTGGACCCATGTCCGACCCAGCCCACACCCCTGTGAGACATATTTTTGGGGTTTAGAATATTTATTATATTTTAGTGGGTTAGTTGGAGAGATTTGGAGTTAGTTTGAGTGCTTTTGGAACCCGAAACCCAAAACCCAATTTGCATGACTTTAGGGGAGGGCATTTTGGACTTTTGCATTTGTAAAACCCTTTATACTATGGCCGGCCCCTTATTATTCCCACCCGACCAGCAGCCAGCCCCCCCTCTTTCCATTCTTTTTCTTCTTCACTTCTTCTTCTTCTCCACTTCTTCATTTTTCTTCTTCTCCACTTCTTCATTTTTAGCTTGGGATTCCAACTCCCAAGAGGTAAACCCTAATTTTCCTCCTTGTAATTACTCTTTTATAGTGTAATTAATAGTTTAGAACTTTCTTAGACCCTTAGGCTACCCGTGGGAGGAAGTTGGAACTAGTTTGGTTGAGTTTAGAGACTTTAACACTAGATTTTGTGTCAATTTCGGGTATAATCCGAATTTGGCCCAATTTTGGGTGATGCCCTAGGTTAGACGGACCTAGATAGACGTTGTCGGGTGTCTTGAGGGTGAGTACGTGTCTCCGTTCGGACACGGGAAGCCGTGTCGCGGAGAAACGAGCGTTTCGGGCTTTTTCGGGGTTTTCGTCGTCGCCGATTCTAAGTACGTGCGCATTTTCTCCACGGACCTAGAATCGATGCGGTAGCATTTTTTTCTAGGATCTAGACATCGTTTAGGACCCGTGGGTAAATTTTGGGCCGATTTCGAGTTGGTTTGGTGTGCGTTTCAGGAGGTTTTCCGAACCGCACACCGTGTTCGTCGAAATAATCGAACGACCATTTCGGCGTGGTTTCCTAGTTTCGGGCTTGTGCGCGCGTTGGGTTAGTATTGGGGAGTGTGTGCTAGAATTCTCGGGCTATATTTTATATATTTATAGGTGTTTGTGCGTGTCGGGGTCGTTGGGCGCGCGTTGGTGGGGCGTTTTGAGCGTTGTGCGTTGTGGTGTGTTGTGTTTATATATATATATATATATTTGTGTGTGTGTTTCTATATATATATTTATATATGTATGTGTGTTTTTATGTGTGTGTGAGTGTGTTAGTGAGTGCTTGTGTGAGTGTGGGTTGGTGCTAGTGTATGTGTGTGTGAGTGTGAGTATGTGTGAGGATATAAATATATATGTTAGTAGATGTGATGTGTTAGTGTGTATATATATATATAGAGAGAGAGTTGTGTGTGTGTATATATATATTTATGTGTATATATATATAGATATATATATGTGTGTAGTTGTGTGTGTGTGTGAGAATGAGAGAGGGAGGGGGGGGCAGACTGAACAGCAGCTGCAGCTAGGCAGCAGCCACAGCAGCCTTGTGCAGCAGCAGCAGCAGGTTTAAGTACAGGCAGCAGCAGCAAGCACAGGCCAGCAGCAGCAGCAGTTTGAGCTAGTGCAGCAGCAACATTCGCAGTAGCTAGTGAGGGAGAGAGAGAGTGATATATATATATATATATATATATATATATATATATATATATATATATATATATAGTTAGCTATATATATAGATTGTTAGATAGATTAGTTGATAGATAGATAGCTAGTTAGATTAAATAGGTACTTAGATATATAGTTAGATAGATAGATTTATGCATAGATAGATACATAGATAAATAGATAGATAGATAGATTCATAGATAGATAGAATTCTAGATAGATAGATATTAGATATCTAGATACCTAGATATAAATAGATAGATAGATTTATGGATATATAGATATATAGGTAGATAGATAAATAGATATATGGATAGATAGATACATGGATAGCTAGATGATAGATAAATGATTATATAGATAGATAGATAGATAGATAGATAGATAAATAGATAGATAGACATATAGTTAGATGGATATGTGGATAAATAGATACTTAGATAGATATCTAAATAGATAGACACATAGATAGATTGATAGTTAGATAACTAGATAGATAGTTAGATGGATATATGAGATAGATATATAAATAGATAGGTAGATAGATAGATAGGTAATAGATAGATAGATAGGTAGTTGGATAGATAGATAGCTAGGTATTAGATATATATCTATCTAAGTGTATAGATATCTATATACATATAGTTATATATATATATGTATAGGTAAGGTATAAGGTATGTGTATATATGTGTATATGAGATATATATATATATGTAGATACCTAGGTATATGCCTATATATATTAGATATCTATATTTTAGCCTAGATTATAGCTAGATATATATGTTTATGCATAGTTAGCTAGCTAGAGGGGTAGTCGGGTTGAGTTTAGAGCGGTATCTCAATACCTTGAGATACCGAGGTATCTCAATACCTTGAGATATCCAAGGTATTGAGTTTCGAGCGGGGTATTTGAACAATAGCCTAGGAAATGTTTTGGAGTAATTTTTATATGTTTATGTATATATATTTACGCGTGCTAGTATAGGTTTTAGCGGATTTAGGCGGGGTGCGTAGCCTAGGTTGAGGTATCGGATACCGAGGGTATCCCGGTATCTCAAGGAGGCGAGTTTGAGAGTTTTCTAGCATAATGAGCTCGATTTGGCCTAGAATTTCAGGAGCACCCTAGTTTGACCCAGACTTGACCGTAGTTGACTCGGTTGACCACCAAAGTCAACTTTTGACCTAGTTTTGACCCAGAGTTGACTTTTTGGACCCAGAGTTGACTTTTTGACCCAGATTTTACCGGTTTGACCCGTTTGACCTAGAACGACCCTAGAAGCCTATTTTTAGTTATTTTATATCTGTTTAACTCTTTAGAACCCTGTTTAACATTGCTTTTCGTATTAGGTCCTTGCGATACCGGTTCGGATCGCTAGTTGCTCAGGACGTCAGGCGAGTACATTCTTTGATAGTTTTTATTATCTGATGGTTATAATGATTCAGCTTCTAGAATAGAATCATCTGATTATTCTGGCACAACACGGGATACTGACTGATATTTCTGGATTCATTTACTTGCGACACGTATATTTCATGTTTCTGGCCTCTATTCTGGAATTACTACTGGCATCACCTACAGGCATCACTACAGGTATCACTCATGTTTCAGGCTGGACTCATCTTAATTTAAGTGTCGGGTCTTAGATTCACTTGCATTAGTCGGGGCAGAAAAATACTCGAGTAGAAATGTAAACAATCCCATCTGGAATCATCAGGAATCACTCCCTCTGGTCTAATCTGGAATGATAGCAGCCGCGCACCCAGTGCGCGGTGAGCCGTACTTACCCATAGCCGTTTACATGTCGAAACAAGTATTTCAAAGACACCGAGTTCATTCTTTATAGTCTGGACTCACTTGCATTCTTGTTGGTCTCACTTACATATTTCTGGACTTGACTCACTACATGTATTTCATGCTGGACTCACTACACGTTCATGTGCACAGACTTGATCTTAGTTTAGATTTCTTGTATCTTACAGTTATTACTATCTTGCTTCTGATATCCATGCATCCTTATCTTTATGTACCAGTGATTTATATATTTCTTGTTTCATACTTGCTTCATTCTTCTTACTACTTGCTATAACTATTTTATAGTTTTTATCATTTAAATGGAACTGTTGTTAGAGATGTACTTGCTCCAGTCCTGACTGGACATATTTTTCAGAGTATCCGGAGGAATGGTGTTCGACGTTTTATGGACCTGAGCCTGTCGATGGTGCAGATAGGGACCCTTTAGTTTAGGAGTGATTTTCGGGTTGGTAGCCGGGATTACTAGGACCTTGTTGTTATTTTTATTAGCTTTTAGCACCGGATTTGTCTCTAGTTTTGGATTGAGAACTTGTATTGTATATTATTTTGGATGATGTATTATTATTATTATTGATGTTGTGATTGTTGTAGTAGTTGTTGTTGGTTAGACTTTGGAGTTGTTAGTCTTCTTTGTTATCTTATCGTGCTTAGATTCGTGATTGAGTACTTGAGATTATCATTATGATATTGCTCCTCCGTTTGGAGTTGAGATCTTGACAGGGATATATATTGATTGTGTAAGATTGTTATCTAGATAGTTGACCTAGACAGCGTTCTACCGCCGATGCTGCAGCGTAGGCTGGACGTACCCATGACTCATGTCCGATTTTTCGGGTGCGGGTCGTGACACGTGGCGGCTGCTCGTCTTGGTGATGGGGTTATCGGGTTCGTCGGAGTCGGGGTGGCCAGCTGCGGGGTCGTCGGAGGAAGAAGGTGGCCGGAGATCGGGTCGATGGTGAGGCGGTGGTAGTGGCAGTGGCTTACGGTGGTGGTGTTGGTGGTGGAGCGAAGGGGAGGCCGGGCTATTATAGGGGCGGACGGGAGGTGGACGATCGGCGGTTGCGGGAGGTGATGCAGCGGAGGCTGAGCGGCGGGGAACCGTCGCGGGGAAGCCGAAGGGTCACGGCGGTGGGATTGAAACCGCCGGGAAAAACGATCGGGTGCGGTGGCTGAAAATCGAACGGCTACTGTAGCAGTAGCAGGTTCGGGTAGGGTCGGGTTTTGGGCCCGGATCCGATCCGATCCGATAGGTTGGGTTCGGGTACGGGTTGGCGGGTTCGGGTTTGAATCCGACCCGACCCGTTAGGGTTTGTGCCCGGTTCAGGATTTGGGCCAATTCAGGGTTTAAAAATAAACAGGGTTTATTTTGGGTTTAATAAAAATATTAATTTTTAGGTCTTTAAAAATAGTTTCGGGGTCCAATAAATTCCAGGAAAATTATCCTATGTTTAATATTTTATTTTACACCAAAAAATATTATTTTCATACTATTTTAATGTTTAATAAAAATATTTAAAATTATTTAAAACCAGAATACCTTGATTTTAATTAGTTAAAATTTCAAAAAAAAATTCGAAAATTTATTTTTAAATTCCTGAAAATCTGGGGGTTTACAATCTACCCCCCCTTAAGAGGATTGCGTCATCGCAATCAAAGAAATAACCGGTCAGTAGAGATGACACGGTTTGCAAAACAGGTTCGAAGCATGACACAATCAAGAATCATGATCAAGGAGAATCAAAGGATGAGGGTTAAGCAAAACACATAGGGAATGAATAAATTTTATTTTCCAAAGCAATGAAAGTTATGCAAATTCAAGGGTGAAGGAAATCTAGTTAAAGCAAGAAAACTACAGCTTAGAAAAACTAGGTTATCAATTATTAATAAGTTCAAAATACCACTTTTAAGGCTAAGGTCACGAACTAACAGGCACGAGCTAAAGCAATGCATCTATGAATAACTTACGCGTATTTGCTACTCCACGAGTGAGCGCGTCCTCCAAGGTCATCGCAAAAGCCTGTCCGCGTCCTTGTGGTGGATTCCTCTGCTGCTGCTGGGCCTGCTGGAAGAGTGCTGCTTGTGGTGCCAAGGGTGGACTCGGCTGATACCCTCCTGGGGTTGGCGGTCTGACTCCTCCAACTCCCGTCTGTGGTACTCCCAATGCTGGATAGACTGGCCTTGGTGCTGGTAAAGCTTGCCTGTTTAACATTAGTGCTCCCTCTCGATGCTCAGGACAATCCTTGGCTAAGTGTTGGTTGGATCCACAAATCAAGCATAATCCCAACTTGCGTCTGTATTCCCTCTCAATATGGCCTACCTTGCCACAGTATTGACATGTAGGCAGTATCTGCGGAGATGCTCTGGGTGGCTGGTGCATGTGAGATCTCTTTGCAGCTTCTTCCTGTGGTGCTCTGGCTAGTGCTGATGTGAAAGGCCGCTTCAGGCTTGACTCTCTCCTGGCGACGCGCTCCATGCGTCGTACTGTAGCAAGGACGTTCGAGTAAGAAGTAGGTGCAATAGAGCCAATCTGTCTCTGTAGCTCAAAGTTTAGTCTGTCGAAGAACTTCTCAACTTTCTCTTCTTCTGTCGGAATCAAGGTAGGGGCGAAGCGACTCAGACGAATGAACTCCGCGTTGTATTCTTCCACTGTCATACTGTCTTGAGTAAGGTGATTGAACTTGTCCTGAAGTTCTGATCGAGCGATGGCTGGAATGTACATCTCCTGAAAGAGTCTGGAGAACTCTTCCCAAGTGACTCGGTCTGGTTTAAGCCGTGTCTCCTCAGATAGCCACCAGTGATGTGCATTGCCCGTCAACTGCATCCGAACGGCGGTCATCCAACGTTCTCTTGGAAGCTCAGCTACTTCTAATTGGTGTTGAGTGTTTGTGAGCCACTCATGAACTTCAGTGGGCTCCTCCTTGCCAGAAAAGGTACAAGACTTCAGTTGACAAAAATCGGTGATAGATCCCGTCGATGGTCGCCTAGTTGGTGGGTTTGCCTGCTCTAGTGCGGTTACTAGGCTGTTCCTCAAGTTCTTCGCCTCATGACGTTGAGCTTCTTGATAAATATACTGTTGGGCTTGCATCATAGCATAAAACATTTAAAACATCTGCTGCCTATCCATGAATTATCCTAGTAGGAAAACAGCTATTGGTGGAGCAAACTACGGCGGAGGTGGGATATCATAACGCCGGAACCTTGAAGTATGCTGGCCCGCTTGATTGCTTTGAGCTGATTGTCCTCTGTCTTCTGGTGTCACTCCCTCATCATAGGTGACCACAGCATCGTGTGGTATTCCTGCAGGAGTCTCGTCGCTTGCTGGTGGTTCCATTACTCTGCATTCAAAATAAACTATAAGAGGCACAGAGGAATCAAGGCAGGATGCATGTCAAGAATTTAATTCGAATCCGATATAGATATCAAGAACGATTCAATCAAGTGGATGAGATCCTATAACTTATCCTATCCTTATTGCAGGCTTGCTCGGTCCCTCAGTTAAAACCGAAGCAATTTAGTCGTTGACTTGCATGGGCCACCACAAAAAACCATGTCACGCCCTAGTCCCAAAATATCGAGGGACTAGACACGTGACAATGGCCAGCAGCACACACCGATGGGCAAACCCAATTTAATGGACCCATCAGGATGTACTTAAGTTGTAAAACAACAATAAGGGTCTAATATACTAATCTTATACACAGAAAATAAATACAGCAATATGAAATATAAATCCACATCAAGTCTCAATAAAATATATCTCGGGGAATAACCCAAAAATATGTCTGATACATCAATTCATTAGACAGGAAATAAGAATCTAACAATAGAAATAACTGAGTATAATAACCAGATACTCAGGAAAAATCCTCGGCGATCACCTCGTCCTCGAGTTCTGGTACTGCTCCAATGACTGCTCCTGTTCCTGCTTCTGCTCCTGCTAATGCTCCTGTTCCGTATACCTCAGGATAGATTTCGTCTTCTATTCCTGGGGACATAATCCGGAATCCAGGTCCTCAGGGGATATAGCAAGGTACAAGAATAACTCATGCCAAAAATAAATATAGTGCAATAATAAATAAATTAATAGGGTAAACTAGATAACCAGCTATGTGAAATACAAGTGAGAGCATCACTAGACTTAGGCTGAGACTACTACAAGCTCTGTGTCGGGGAGCCTGTAGCAGATATACTATGTAATTTACTATGTAGTGAGCCTATGGAACCATAATAAATTTATATATAAAATCAACCTGTAGCCTGTGTCTCTCTCCCCACCCAATGTAATCACACGTCTCATGTCCACGATGTCTCATGTCCATGTCACGCAAGATCATATCTAATACAACGAGTCATAATGATAGCTAAGCACATACAATATCTATGTCATGAATCATGTAACTTATACATAATCACCATGAATATCTCAGGAAGATTCTGTCTCATGAATAGTGTCAGGTGTCCTAGGTTATGATGTACTTGATGATGCAAGCACGAGAATGTATAGGGTCGCGATATCAATCTCTAGGTGACGTTACGCGACTCCGCGTACGGCGTCGACATCCGAATATTATTCGGACGCTAAGTAATGTCACACGATCCTAGGTTGAACAGATACAACATATAAATGAATCAAGAAAATAACATGTAGCAATTACTGCAAGATTGGCAAGGTACACTTGCTTGGGGTTCTGACTCCAACTGCTGCTCTGTTATAATTGAGATTTGCAGGTACTCCTCCGAATACTGAAATAAACGTTACCATCAGGTTCAGAAGATATCAAATAGCTAGAATTGCCTGTCCTTGAGTCCAATTTGGACACAGGGGCAAAAGTGACAGTTTCTGGTCAAAGCGGGGTCCACATGTGGCCCGCTTCGCAGCAAAAAATGTGCCAGAGACAATGTTCTCCAAATTCATCGAACTTAGTGTCTACAAGTCCAGAACGACGATACGAACCTAACAGAATGTCCAGAACTGGATTTCGATGAGCCGATCACAAAATCGCTCGTCAAGTGGAGCCATGGGGCCCACGATACGCGATTTTGTCAACGTTCTCAGAATAGAACCAAACTTGGGTCACAGGACCAGCATATTTCTACGAGTCCGATGGCGTAAGTTTTGTTTCGATACGACATGCATACACGAAGTTACAACGAGTTCCAGAACAGGGCCGATACGGGGTATTGTCGACGGATACGCGTTGATTCCGGTGTGCACGCACATCCAAATCAACTTTTGCGAAATCCCACACATCCGTATTAACGGCACGCACCTTTCGGTGAAGACCGCATACGACCAAGTCGTCCCGTTTAGCGGGGCGCACCCAGTTCCGAGAAAAAATATGGTATTTATTTTCCTGATTTTGGGTCGCAGTTTGTGATCGCCACAAGCCGCGATACCCCGAACAAGTTACACGGGTATCGAGAGGGTCATGCAGTCTACGTGTCTCAGCAGACGAAACGGAAAATGGGGCAGCGAGGAGAGATAAATAGTCACCTGAATAGGGCGCCGAAGGTGACTAAAATCACGTTTCCGCGAGGTGGCACGACCCGGCACGGCCAGCTTGCTGGCGGCGGCGGTGGCTAGGGCACGGCGGAGGCGGCTGCTCGTCTCGATGGTGGGGTCATCAGGTTCGTCGGAGTCGGGGTGGCCAGCTGCGGGGTCGTCGAAGGAAGAAGGTGGCCGGAGATCGGGTCGATGGTGAGGCGGTGGTGGCGGCAATGGCTTACGGTGGTGGTGTTGGTGGTGGTGCGAAGGGGAGGCCGGGGTTTTATAGGGGCGGACGGGAGGTGGACGATCGGCTGTTACGGGAGTTGATATGGCGGAGGCTGAGCGGCGGGGAACGGTCGCAGGGAAGCCGGAGGGTCACGGCGGCGGGATTGAAACCGCCGGGGAAAACGATCGGGTGCGGCGGCTGTAAATTGAACGACTACTGTAGCAGTAGCGGGTTTGGGTCGGGTCGGGTTTTGGGCCCGGATCTGACCCGATCTGATAGGTAATGGGTTCGGGTACGGGTTGGCGGGTTCGGGTTTGAATCCGACCCGACCTGCTAGGGTTTGGGCCCGGTTCAGGATTTGGGCCGGTTCAGGGTTTAAAAATAAACCGGGTTTATTTTGGGTTTAATAAAAATATTAATTTTTAGGTCTTTAAAAATAGTTCCGGGTCCAATAAATTGCAGGAAAATTACCCTATGTCTAATATTTTATTTTACACCCAAAAATATTATTTTTATACTATTTTAATATTTAATAAAAACATTTAAAATTATTTAAAATCAGAATACCTTGATTTTAATTAGTTAAAATTCTAAAAAAAATTTTGAAAATTTATTTTTAAATTCCTAAAAAATCTGGGGGTTTACACTATGCTACACCATTGAGCTGAGGTATCTTTGGCGGAGTCTTCTGGTGTCGTATCCCTTTCTCTCTATAATATGCATCAAAGGGACCGATATATTCAACGCCATTGTTCGACCAAACACATAAAAACTTCTTGCCCGTTTTTCGTTCAAAGGAGGCCTGAAACTCCTTGAAAGTGGGTAACACATGATCCTTGGTCTTTAAGGCATAGACCCAAACCTTCTTGGAATAATCATCAATAAAATTTACAAAGTATGAGGCATCACCAATGGATTTTACCTTCATAGGATTGCAGACATCCGAGTGAATCAACTCGAGCAACGCCGGCTTCCTTGAACTTGGGTGACTTTAGAAAGACACCATATTTTGTTTCCCCGCCAAACAATGCATGCACCTCTCCAGCTTTATAGACTTGAGTCCTGGAATCACCTTTCTGTTCACCAAGTAGCTCATCCCCTTCTCGATGATGTGGCTGAGCCACATGTGCCACAACTCGGTAGATGCATCAGTAGTTGTGTTCACCTCATGTGCCCCCTGTTCGTTCCCTTCCATATAGTAGAGTCTAGACCTCTTGCTTCCTCTGGCAATCACCATCGAACCTCTGGAAAGCTTTCATTGACTGTTCCCGAAGAGATTGAAGAAACCCTCGTCATCCAACCTTGCAACTGACCCCAGGTTAAAACAATATTAGGGACATAACAAACATCTTTCAGAACAAGAACTGCACCCGTCTTTGTCCTCAAATACACATCTCCAATGGCAACTGCCTTCGACACATCTCCATTGTCATGCCCCGATCCCGTAAGGGCGATCGTCCTCACTTGGTCCCTACGAAACCGATCGTCCTCGCTTGGACATAATGCCGTGCAAGCCTAAGTTGCGCTTGCACCAGGCATAGCACCTGCACAAGACACAAGTTAGAAAAAAATATACATATATGTAGGTACAGGATAAAATACAGAGAACCAAAGTTGAATACATTGATAGGAACACAAAATACTTTCTTTATTGAATACTTGAAGATTTGGATTACAAAGTACTTGCTTGGCTGAGTTACAAAATATGCCTTAGAAGGCTTACAACTCTTTTTACAAACCTAAAATAAGCCACAACGTCTATACATTACATCCTTTTAGTAGGACAAAAATTAAAATATCTAGCAGAAGAGGAGTTGCCTACAGGAGAGGAAAGCTAGGAAAGCAGCACGAGCACGGTCCCTCGGAAGAATGCGCTAACACTGATTCAGAATGCTCGCCAAGCTCTCGCTAACAGAACCTGGATATTTTGCCCACAGACATGTGTTAGTACTACAACATGTACTTGTGAGCGACCGTGGCCAAACTCAGCTAGAAATCCACACTAAGTAAGCATGTAAAGCTAGCATTATTATGTGATCTTTCTAGTTGTCTAGTTTATTTTTAACAATTCATTGCAAGAAACATAAACAATAGTTGAACCATGCATATAATAATTTTTACCCACGATCGAGCAGTTATTCCTGCAGCAGACACACACGTTAGCCATAATTTACATATATGGATAAACTTATGAATCAATCTTGGTGTCAAATAATAGGTATACAAGAAGGTAAACCTAGCATGCGACCTAACTATATGACGGCCCATGAGTTGCTCCACTGATGGACAACAACACCCCCTAGATCCCGTAGGACCGGAACATCAGGGTGCTCTCACAATCCCTTCCGGACCGACCGATTTTCAGTGCCCCAGAAATCGTTCAAGAGACTATTTCCTTGTGTACAAGTTGTCCGAGACCAATGCATGACAAGCAATATTATATCAAATAAAAACTATAAGGATGCACCAAATATGAACAAGCATATCACAATCTAATAGCCACACTCCCTAGATCCCGTAGGACCGGAACATCAGGGCGGGCTACTAGACTCTTCTCTTTCATTCTTTTACACGGGACACAAACACTAACCATAAAAGCTTCAATGCATAATTTAGTGGCACAGTAGGTGAGTACGAGGCCAAATATTTAACTAAAGTAAAGCAGTAACTCTATATACAATTGCATGCAGTTCATTTTTTTAGCATATCTTGTAGTAAATTTAATATTACCATAGGGACAAGTAATTCAAGTGAACTAGAGATCATTTTATTAAGGCGTATGGACTGAAGGATTCATCGAAGGGCCTAAGCCACTCACCGATTGAATCGAACGAGAGGATGGGGAAGCCTTATTGTCACTACAACATTTTCTAGGAAAGAATATTTTAGTCTTTTGGTAATTAATTAAATATTATCCATGTTAAATATTTATTTATTTATTATATTATTTATTTATTGTTAGCATGTTAGATTTATTTTTTGTACTTGTGTTAGTGGACCTAACTAGTTTAGTTTAGACTCATGGACGAACATTTAATTCTAGTTAGAATTGAGCCCAATAATTAGAAGCCCAATCATTAGGAGGATGATTGATTATGTTAAACCTATTAGACTAGAATCTTCCCACCTTAATTAATTTTTTTCATAAAAGACCCCAAGGGGTATTTTAGACTTTACATAGTAGCTTGAGGGACGGGGCAAGTGAGGCCTATATAAAGAGGATGAAAACTCTCCCTCTCTTCATTTTTTATTCCAAATCTAGATCTATAATTTCCCTCAACCAAATTCCATCAAATCCCTACCAAATTTCTACCCAATCCCTTCCCAAATCACCATTGGAGACTAGTAGAGCAAGTATCTACAAGGAGGAAGCATGGATCTACAAAGAGGAGCAAGGATCTACAAGTTGAAGGCTAATTTTACCAATTTTGGAGGTTTCATTGGGAATCCATCTCCCAATAGGTAAAATTTAGTTTTTTCCCCTTAATTTAGGTTCTAAATATGAGATTTAACCAAGATAAATTAACCCATATGTATAGGCTACCCATATGATTTGGTTTTGAGTACATATGAGGCCTATTGAGAAAGTTATGGTATCTTTTGTGTCAATTTTGGGAGAATTCTGAGATTGACATTTGTTGTGTGTGTCAATTGGTCCTATAGTTCAATTTGACATATAATTGTGTGTTTGGGGCTAGTGTCGTCTCTATAATTGGGTACATGTAGGTCGTATCCCAATAATTTGGTGATATGTGTTGATTTGGGAGGTTTTTTCTCTAACATGGGGCTTTGTGCATATCATATTTTGACACGGACACGTAGATTTATGTTTGACTCTTCGTATTGTTCATAAATAATATATTAGACTTGCTCGTGTCCTTTGGGGTACGTTTGGATGTGTGGTGGACTCGTGTCGCAAATGTATTCTAGATCTAGTGGGATACGGGAGCAATGTACTCCATGTGTTTGTGCAATTTAATTCTAGATCTATTTCTAAATTGTTCTTAGTCTTGGTGATGTGTAATTATATATATGTACATATATATATATATATATTGTTGTATATATATATTTATGTGTTAGTGTATCATATATCTATTTTACCTATGTGTATATATAAATATATGTAGCTATTCTCCTACATATGTAATAGCTATTAATTATAATAGTATATAAATATAGTAGTGTATATATATGTATATGTTATGTGTATATATATATATATATGTGTGTGTGTGTGTGTGTGTGTGTGTGTGTGTGTGTGTGTGTGTTGTTATATATATACTTATATGTTATGTTATATATATATATATGGTATGATTATATATATATGTGTACATATTAGTGATATTATGGATATATGTATATATGTTATGTATAGGTATTATTGTGGATACATATATATGTATATAGAGGAGTGTATATATATTTATATAGTTGTAGTTATATATATATATGATACTTATATGTTTGTATGTTAAGCTATATGTATTTATTGTGTACATATATATGTATGTGGAGGTGTAGGTATGTACATATATTTTATATAGTCATAGTTATATAAGTTGTATGTTATATATATTAGTATATATATATATATATATATATATATATATATATATATATATATATATATATATATTGTGTTATATATATAAGAGGAAGAGAGAAGGAGACACAGCAGCAGCAATAACGACACAACAACAACAATAGCGACACAACAACAGTTTTTAGCAACAAACAACAACATCAATAACAACAGCAGATAACAACAGCAGCAGCAGCAGCAATAGCGATGGCAGTAACAGCAATCGGCAACAGCAGCAGCTTCCGCGACAGAACAGCAGCAGCAATAGCAACAAACAGCAGGAAACTGTCGCAAAAACAGCAGCGGTATTAGCAGCTTTTCAGCGACGACAGAGGTAGCTTTTAGTGACAGATATGCGATTATATATATATATATATATATATATATATATATTTCTAATTGGTATTTATGTATTAGTATACTATATTTTAGTAGTTGTAAGTTAGTTAGTTGGTTAGTAATAGTTAGCTAATATTTATTAGTAGCTTAATATTTATCTAGTTAATTGTTTATATATATATATATATATATATATATATATATATATATATATATATATATATATACTAGTATCTCTAGTTAAGTATTATATATGTGTACATATATATATGTATTAGTAGTTAGTGATTAGTTAGTAGTTGTATTAGGTTGATATATATATATATATATATATATATATATATATTAGTCATTAGTTTGAGTAGTTAAGGTATTTGATATGTTATGGTTAGTAGTTAGTTAGATATATGTAGTGATATATTATAGTTAGTTTAGGTTGATATATATATAGTAGTTAGAAACAATATATTATAGTTAGTTCCTATGAATGGATATACATATAGTATAATATTAGTTATATTTAGTATTAGTTGAGTTTATATATATGTATTAGTTATATGTTAACATTTTGGATTACCTTGAGATACCAAGGTAAATGCCAAGGTATTGAGGATACCCAAGGTATTGGGTTTGGGTATCAAGATAGAGGTTTAGTGTTGCGATACCAAGTTGGTTCGAAACTAAGGTATCCATTTAGCATTGGTAATTAGGACTTATATATTTAATATTATTTTATTATAGATATGTGATATTTATCTATTGTTTGCGTATACTGAGATACGGTATCTTAGTATCATAAGATTTTTCTTGTATGACCTAGATTCATAGAATATGAACCCAATATCATTGAGATAGACTCATGCAACCTAGAAATATGTAGTTTGACCAAGTTTGACATAGAGTTGACCTAGTTTGACTTAGAAATGGATCTTTGACCTAGATGTTGACTAGTTTAATTTTTTTTATTCCAGAACCTTGTATTGATGTTATATTCCATATTTAGGTATTCGAGGCACCGTATCAGACATCTGTGAGACTATTCACTGGACTTCAGGCGAGTACATTATCTGATAGTTTCTCATTTATGATATCCTCTATGTTCATTGTATCTAGTGTAGATATCCATGTTTTATTGACCCGATGGTTACACGAATTGGTATATCCGGATCTCGTCATGAGATGTTATTCCTTAGTATATGGTGTATCTTATGCAACCTTGTTTCATTGATTATCTTGTACATGTACAGATACTGATTCTCGGGAAGAGTTGCTATCTTCTTGGGGAATCCCGTGCCATAGCGTACCATGGTTGGATCTATTATACCAGTCGGGGTTGGGGAGTATGTAGTGTAGATATGTGATCATACCCTCCTTGTATCAAGTCTTGCTCTTGAATAGTGTTAATTATGCACAACACGTATGATTAGCCAGACCATAAATCTTGTATCAAGTTTCCAAGTCGATCACATGTAAAGCTGGTACTCACTCACTTAGTCATTAGTATATTCTTGTTCATTGCTATATTGTTCATTCTTGTATTTATTTCCAGTATTTCCTTTATTGCGTATCTCTTGTACATGTATATGGCATCTTGTATATTCATATCTATTTACTGCTATATAGTTTATATCATTGATTAGAACTGTTGTTAGAGATGTACTTCGCTCCATTCCTGACTGAAAAACATTTTTCAGAGGATCCAAGAGATTGATGTCCGACATACTATGGACTTCGACTTATAGATGGTGCAGACTTGGACCCACTAGTTCTGAAGTGATTGTCGAAAGGTTTATCCGGATCACTAGTTTTCATAGTTAAGTTTCTTTAGCACTTTGGTACCAGATTTGTTTCTGGCTCATATTTGAGAGTTTGTTTATTATTCTTTTGGTGTTATTATATATTATATGGATAGTTATGTTAGACTTCTTTGATATCTCCTTGTGCTTCTAGAATTGTGATTGAGTTTTGTGTTGAGATATTGTTGGCAGATTTTATATTATTGTGAGATATTTAGATAGTATAGTTACCCAAGACAGCGTTCTACCGCCGATGCTGCGACGTAGGCTGGGCGTTATTTCCAACTTGCATCCCTACATCGGGTACGGGTCGTGACACTTATGCAACGGTCACTCCTTGGTTATGCATCCTGAAATTACAACAATACTTGGTTAGCATCTTTCGATCTCTTTTCCTAAACGATTCGAAAAGAATGTACAAGCGAGAAAAGCGAAACATAAAAACCAAGTCATCGAAAGCAAGACAAAACATAAAGCAACACAAAACCAAGAAGAAAAGGAACCAAAGAAAACTCTTGGACTTATTTCAATAGAAGCCATTCCATCAATTTGAAGGATTCATTATATTTCGTCCGTGTTGATTTGGCGGTAAAGTTTCTCCGAGACTCGATTCGCAACCGAGTCAAAGTAACAAGTGTTCCATAAGTACCCCTCTCTGAGCGGGGCATTACATCAATTGCCCATCTTCAACACTTTACAGTCGCCTGTTGTGTGAGTAAAAAATAGTGCCCTGTTATGGGATACGTGCGCTGAAGCACTTTAGTCCACCAACCAAGAGTTATCCCAGGTGAGATTCATAACTATCGCATCACCTACAATGATCAGATCGCCTCCATGTGCCGAGGCCACAGCTGTAGTGTTCTCGCCCTACTTTCCCTTGTCGTCCTTCTTCTTTCTCTTCTAAGCAAAATAATTCCGCTTGATGTGGCCCTTCTTGCCACAATGGTAACACTCTGAGTCCTCGTACCAACCCTTGGACCTTCTCTTGATTTTGTCTCTGCCACTGCCTGGACCCCTACTTTTACCCCTTTCTTGGCTCTCTGAAACAAGCACCTCTGAGTGGGATGTGGATGAAGTGCCCTGAGAACGTCTCCGCATCTCTTCATTCAGTATTTCGCTCTTGGCAAACTCCAGACTGACCACGCCTTCAGGAGCATAAGCGATAATAGACACTCGTACGGCCTCCCACGAGTCTGACAATATACACAGAAGCCATAGTCCATTAACCTCGTCATCGAATTTGACTCCCATCGAGGATCGCTGGTCAACCATGCCCTAGAACGCACTCAAATGATCCGTAATGGATGCCCCATCTTTGTACCACAAATCCATCATCATCCGGATCAGGAACAATTTATTTACCCCCGTCTTCTTCGCATACAAAGTTTCCAGCTTATTCTACAATGTCCTCGCGTGCTCAATACTGGCAACGTGGTTGTACACATTCTCGTCAACGAACTGCCTGATGTATCCACATACTTGTATATGCTCGAACTTTCAGTCCTCTTCGGATTTGTCACTGGGCCTCTCGGAAGCAAATACCGGCAGATGCAGATTCTTGACAAATAGAATATCCTTCATCTTTCTCCTCTAGTAGTGATAGTTGGTACCGTTCAGGTTTAGCATGCGCACCGGCTTCGCTTCCATCTCTCCTTCCTAGTTTTTCTGTCAACTCCTGACACCCTTTTAAAATTTTAGAACCTGGCTTTGATACCACACTCTTGGGAACGAAACACGAAAACCGTTCCCCAAATCAGAGAGTACCTGCGAAAGAAATAAGCAAAATGTACAAACCAAAAAACACCAAACACAAATCGTAGACACAGAGATTTTTAAGTGAAAAATTCAAATAAAAAAAAACTACGGGACGATCGGAGTTCAACCCTGAAGAACCTCTACTAATAGAATAAAGAGAATACACCCTCTACAAGCTCCTCACTGATCCAACACGGATCACCGCAACTCTTTGGAATAAAAAATATATCACAACTACGAAAAAAAAAGACAATGAGAAATACCCAAATTGATCTTCTTCTCCAAAACAGCCTCCAATCCTTCTTTCTCCTCTCCAAAGTTATAATGACACTCTTGCCACATTTTTTTCTCTCTTATTTTTTTTCTCATTTTGTTTTATATTGCATGAGCCTTTTTATAAACCCTTGCATAAATTAGGATTTTTATATGAAAATCTATATATGGAAACCAAAAATATTTATGGAAATCTAATTACATTCAATCATATATTTAATGGAAATCAAATCATAAATTAGCTTACCATAAATTGGAAATCCAATTATATGGAAAGTTAATATATGAAAGATCCAATCATAAATATATAATTAAAGTCAAAGATGGAAATCCAATATAATATTTGCTTACCATAAATATTCCAATACACGAAGTCCGATGCACTTTTCGAGCTTTTCTAACACACGGATGACGCTCGTCGTACTCCGGGATATTCTCCACATAGGTTGGGAATCTCACCCACTCCAACAATATTCCACTCAGAGAGGCCCATGTTCCTTTCTTATTTAAGTTAGGAAGGGTTAAGTTTTGTATAGATACATTATGAATGAATCATAAAAACCAATGGTTTGAGGGGTTTAAAGAAAATGCCACTTCTCTTTCTAAATGCTGAGGCCCACACCCATTAATTTTTTTTCCAAATCTTTTCCTCATCCTTGCATGGCACTGCTCAACTATTGCCATGCATATTTTCTATGTTATACTTCAATTACTAGAAATTTACGTTATATGTAAGTTAGCTTAATTTAGCCTAACTACAACTAAGTAATACTTATATACCGTAATTATCTTAGATTTAGTTTATTATGCAATAGCCTATATGTTAATATTTTTAATATATTAATTGGTCATTGATGTCTAATTTGCCATTTTCTTAAGGAGGAGGGGGGTCTTGAAGCAAAGTTGCCTATATAACTTCTGCTGCCAATGTGAATTATGCGGGCATTGGGGAGGCACTATAGACGTGGTGCTGGTGGGGTGCACGGTCAAAACAGAGGCGATAGTGCGTCGGCGGCGGCGTCGGGGAAGTCCAGGGTCGCGCGGCTGCAGCGGACGCTGTCCGCGGGTCGGGAACTGGCACGGAGGCAGCGACGTGGGGGCGCCGGGTCAGTCGGCGCTGACGTGCAGTCGGTTTGGAGCATGCAGTCAGCACTGGGGTCTCCGCACGCGACGTGCCGGAAAAGTCTGCAAGCGTCGAGGAGGTGGGACACGAGCGATCGGCTATGGACTGATGGAGGACTCGGGATGGTCCGAGGGTGGAGAGCTTTGGACGAGCGGCTCGATCGTCCTGCTTCGTGTGGCGGAAAGACTCGCCATCCGGGGGGTCTTGGTGTCTCCGGTGTTCACGCGCCCAGGTTCGGCGTCGAACATCACACGAGCTTGCTGAAGAGGCAGCGTTTTCGGCGTGAGGATGATCACTGCGAGCGGCAGAGGTAAGGCTGGATGGATAGATGATGGTGTTTTGACGAGTTTGAGACGGAAGTTACTTAATTTCTTTATATGCCAGAGACTTTACATGAATAGATAGGGACGTACGTACTTATCTATTCCCTTAGCATCTCAAAATAAAACTTCTCCCTTCACTAGTGGTTAGATGTTAAATTATGTTTATAGATATCATAGAAACTTTGGTTTGCTGGAAGCTTCAATTTTTTTTTGTTATTGATTATTTCATTATTTTATTATTTCTATCTATTTATTAAACTCAATTATTTATGATTTATCTATTAACTTATTTTCTTTTAAGATTTTTAGTTTATTCTTATTTATTCTATTGAGAAATTTACCAAAACAAATAAGAAATTCTAAAATATCTTAAAATCAGGACATGGGGTTTACACCGTGCAGTAATCATAAGTATATCATACTACCAAGAATGTATCCGGAACATGTAGTACCTCAGTGCGCAGGCAAGTAGCACCCTCGGTGCAGAATCATGAAGTATCTGCACGGATACAAGTAGTCAAGTCATGATATGAGGTCAATCAGTCAGTCAAGTAAAATTCTCTGCTCACATTGTAGTATACATATCAAGTCAGGTATACAGTCAGTGCCTCTGCTGTAATAGTCTATCAAGTACACTAGTCTACTAATGAACGCAACAAACAATGATTATCATCCATATAATTGGGAACAACATAAGTCCTTAAGTTCTTCATCACATACAAAATTTACTACTAAAATACAGAGAAGTAGCGACGAAATAATGGTGACGGTCTGAATCTGTCGCCTATTAGCGACGTCAAAGCGACGATTAAATGACCAACCACGATCATTTGCGAATGAAAAGTTTTTTCGTCGCCATGATGTCGCCGAAAAGTCGCTATGTTGTCACCAGTTTGCGCGGTCAACCGCGGGAACAATATGGGTAAATAAGATGACGGTTATGCGACGTTAGTTCTCTACGTGGCGACGGAAACTGACGTCGAGTAGGGCACGCCTAGTAGGCGACGGATGTTGATGCCGTAGTTCCGTCTCCTAGTACTGTGCCCTAATTACATAAATTAGGCGGCTGATCAAAATTTTCATTTCGATCGACCCCGCCCTCTCTCTCTCTCTCTCTCGCTCGATCACTCTCTCTCTCCGTTCCCCTCCAGCCTGCTGCTCCCCTCTCCGATGTGCTCCCCTCTCTGGTGTTCCCCTCTTCGCTGCTCCCCTCTCCGGCGTGCTCCCCTCTCCGGTGTTCCCCTCTCTGGCGTGCTCCCCTTCCCTCTCTCCAGCTTCCCTATCCCACTGTAAGTTATCGATCCCCTCTCTCCGGCTTCCCTATCGGAATTAGTCATAAATTTGGCCGCATTTTGGTTGACTGAGTGGTGTTTTTCGAAGAATTAATGGAGGCGTCTGAGCCATCAAAAGTCAGGTACCGTGCGATAGTGTTCGTGTCTCTTCTATGTTGGTGACACGTAATGGACATGGCACAGTCACACTCCAAAGCATTTTGGTTGACTGGTGTTTTTGAAGAACTAGTTGTGTCACGCCCCGATCTCCCGCAGGCAAATCGGCCGTTCCCGCTAGGCGGGAATCACCCTCGCCAGCGCTCCCGCGGAACGATTGCTTGACCCATCCGGGCGTGATGCCGCACGAGCGTGAGCCACGCCCGTGCAAGGCCATAGTTCATTGGCTGGCGGCAAGAGTTCTAAGCCACAGAGTCGCACAGATTGTCCGAGTGCAGCGGAGTCGTAAACGCATAGCGATTTGATAACAGGTTCACTGAGTCGACAATATAGCGGAAGCATTGAAACACAAGTTAAAGTAAAGCAAGCTCTTTTATTGATATAAACATGTGTTACAGGCGGCGTATAGCCGAGATTACAAGTCGCTCAAGCCTCTCTCTCTGAAACAGTAAAAGCGTGCCAAGTGGCTACAATTGTGGATGATTCGTACAGGCGATGTTCAGGCTAGTTCGGGCTATGTTCACAACATTATGTCTTGTATATGTGCTTCTATTCCGGACGCACCGTTGCAAGGCTTCAGAGGGAACTCCTGGCCTTAGCACGCACGTTGGAGGCATCCGCACCGAACGAGGTTCTCCCGTACCCTGCATACAAACTGGTGGATTATCAGTACATTGAATGCACTGGTGGGGAAGCTACTCGCCCGCTCGACAAATCCAAATACGTAATACAGGTTCCGTGCACAACTATTAAGTTGTCTTTCTAGTTGCCTTAGGATCAGTTTTATGCAATATTTGAATAGCCTAACGTGTCGGACAGTGTGCCGTGCGATGTTTGAGGAAACACGGCGATACTTACCACTTACCATTTCTCCTTCCCTGTCCAAGGCAAATATTGTTAATTCATGCACGGGCAAGTATAAACATTCAGGAGCATAGCATATACAAACATGAGGGTCGTTATTTTCAGATCGTTCAGGTGTTCAGTTCATTGATGCTATGCAATGACTCGCACGCGGATAACCGCTAAGCGAGGATGACTTATCTATATGACAAAAGTCGCTGGCATAGCCATTATGGACGGGTTATGGTCTCGGGACTAAGAATGATATGCAACGCAGGTGGCGAGCCTCGCTACATAACACTCCGTCCACGACTAACGACCATACAAACTCTTCTGCCCGGATCGGATCGGTCCCAGTGCCCCAGTGACCGTCCGCGGAAGCCAAAAATTCTTGTGCACAGGTTGTCCGCGACATGCAGGTCAGGGTCTATCCAAATCCAAAGCTTGACATGATAATCATGGAACACAAACAAACTTATTCTGAACGAGCACATTGCTCCACGAGCTGGGATTTAATCAGTACAAACACGATCCTCGTTCAGATGCACACTTGCTATGATTATCATTCAAGTATAATTCACATTCCATATCTATTCTTGCTTGATGCAATCCCCTGGTTCAGGGATTTGCCTTGGGTGACCTAACGGTCCCGGATACTTGCAGGTTCAAATGCACAGAAGGACTATTTGATAGTCTCCTGGATAACAAGAATGCATGCATAATACAATCACGCTAAATATTCGTAAGCAGGCAAGCACGCGTTCTAAGGGACATAAGCAGACACGTTTGCTCGAACCCGAAGGTAAGCCGAGAGATGAAACCGTTAAGGGACTTAGCATGCGAGGGTCTGAATATAAGCAGTATTTCATTTCCATGTTCTAGCAAGCAATACAGTTGGGATTATTCCCTTAGCTAGGTGCGTCGGATTTATTAGCATGCAGGGGGTGAATCACCTAGCGACTAGCATGAATATTCCAGATTTTATGTGTGCTGGCTAAGCAAAGACAAGTTCACCGTAGCCACCCACCTTAGCGATGATTCGCCTCGGTAGAGCGATACGTCAAGCGAGCCTCTGAAAGTCCAAGCCGGATTCCTGTAGGGACAAGTCTGGATATCTTTTGCTTCTCGTTTGAGGCAAGGAGGGTCAGGACAGTTGTATTATTGCCGTTTGAAACGGCAGTCCGCTTGAGCGGAACGGGGTGTTACAAGTTGAGTATCTATAGTTACTGAAAGAATACCTAACACTCGGAAGTCGGTGTCTTACGACAATGTCCGTGTCTCGTCTGTGTTGGTGACACGTACTAGAAACTCTCCATAATAAGTGCTAAGAAAAGATTTTACCAATGAATGTGGGTTAGAAATCAGCCTAATAAGGTGACTTATGATAATATGTGTCACGCCCCGATCCTGCAGGGGCCGTTCGTCCTCGCTTGGGTCCTTGCGGGACCGACCCTCCTCGCACGGGTGTGATGTCGTACAAGCCTAAGTTGTGCTTGCACAAGGCCAAATCTTGAATAAGGGCAAGTAAGCTATTCAAGACGGAAGCAGCGACACATATTGCAGAAAAGTAAAGAACACAATGGCAAAAAGAAATAAGCATCTTTATTGATAATCAAAAGTGTTACAAGCAGCGCTAAATCGAGGTTACAAATTGCTCAAGCACTCTCTCGAATTCAATGACATCATTCCATACATTATATCCCTTTATACAAAAGTAATTCAAAGACAACTCGATACGACTCAAGGCATCGACTCCAGATTTTTGGGTCCTGGGGATGAGGCGTGGCTATCGCTTCCTCGGATGATCCAACATTTGCGAACAAGCAAACTGTTGGTGGGTCAGCACTTTGGAGAAAATATCGGTGAGTATAAATCAACGAACAGAAGCAACACTCCCTGAAACCAACACTAAGTAAGCATGTGGCAAAATATTATATTACTAGTGATCTTGCTACTTTTTACCTAGGTTCATTTCATGCAGCACAGGGTTAGAGTCAGTTTACTTCTTTCGAAAACAAAGCTTTGAAACAATTTGCATATTCAAATATTTAAGCATACAACCGAGACAATGTTCTATCATGCAGTGTGCATCATGTATCGTGCACCATATTTACTAACTCTTTAGGAACACAAGTTATTCTAGTGGACTGATCAATTCATTACTAAGGGGGCAGCAGTGAACATAAAGTGAAACATGCAAGTCTAGGGACAAAACGAGATTCAAAGCATAATCGAAAATTAATGCATCACTTATTCAGTGATTCTTACCCTTCGTCGAACAGTTATCCCTGTAGCAGACATACAAGTTAGCAATAATTTGCATAAACATATATGTTCTATTCCCTGTCCGTCTCTGTAACAAACAATTAGGTATGCAAGAAGGCTAACCTTGCATGCGCCCTAACTATATGATGGTCCATGGGTAACCCCATGATTAGCATCGGTGACTCAAGGTTCAGCTCTGCACTAGCACGCACGTGTATCGGCAGCTGTGACTCAAGGTTCAGCTCTTCACCAAACCATACGAATACTAGCAACTATGACATCATGGGTTCCGAATAATACTAATAGACACATCACCCCACTAGACCTCGTAGGACCGTATCCTCAGGGTGAAACAAAAATCTCTTCCGGACCGAGCGATTCCCTGTGCCCCAATAACCGTTCGAGAGACAAGACCTTGTGCACAAGTTGTCCGAGACCAATGCATGGCATAAAACATCTATAATGTAAGCAAAACAATGATCAAGCAAAATACATCTTTTATCTTTCACACAACTAATAGCACACCCCACTAGATCACAAGGACCATACCTCAGGGCGCACAATTAGTCTCTGCTTATACGAATCAAAGACTTATAGCAGTTCGATATAGCAAAACATGCAAACGAAACATATATTAGCCAGCACGATATCGATTTCATAACAACTAGCATGCAATATCTATCTCTTTCAGTATGATAGAAAACATGCGAGAAAACTCTATGTATGCAAGCATGATAGTAGTTCTTCTCTCTTTAAAGCATGTAATTCTACTCTTACTTAGCATATGACAAAGGGACTTGTTCAAGCAATTCCTTTTACTTATCTTTTTAGCATGGCAAGGGTTCGTTTAATAGCGATGTCAGTATAACTAAGCATGTAATATTTCTTTTCTATCTTGACTTAGCATGTCAATGTTCTATCTCTTTTTAGACAAATATACTAATTATCTAGTTAAGCATGCAGGTTCTCGTTCTATCATTTCCAATGCGAACATTATCTTATTAAGCAAACAAGCATTATAAAAACTCAGATTCATTATTAAGGCATACAAAAATCAGAGAATAAAGTTATGCCCACTCATTTAGATCAATCATCTTGTGGTTTGATCGGGAACTCTTCGAGAAGGCTTTCGCTCGAGCAATCAAAGCGATATCACTTGTACATAGTGCCTACGCAGAGCGGGGCACTACATACTTACCCACCGACAAAAAAGTTTCATCCTCGAAACTCAAGAAGAAATTTATAAAAATCCAGAGCAGTGATAGTCCTCATCCCTCACCATCCTCAATCGAAAACACAAGCAAATCAAGAATCACGAAATCATATCTCCAAACAACAAGAAAGCAAACAAGAAAATTTTTGTGCATACATTTGAGAATACCTATGGCCTTGTTGTATGGAACGTTCATTGCAGCACAATACCGGGGACATCTCTGAGTTAAAGGCAACAAAATGGGCCAAGAATCGAGCTGCTCTGATACCATTATGTCATGTCCCAATCCCGCAGGGGCCGTTTGTCCTCGCTTGGGTCATTACGGGTGTCACGCCCCAGTCCGAAAAATACGTAGGACTATGACACGTAAGCATGCCAGCCGCATGGATATGGCAACTCCAATATATGGAAACCAAATCCATACGTACGCTATATTATGAATATCAATCCACAAGTGGTATAACATATGTCACAAGTCACAGGATATAATCTAAATCTCATCCACCAAACTTATATAGAAATAAATAACCAGTATCTATGAAACTAGAACTCAATAAGAAGTATCTAAGGATGCTAGTTGGATGGAAACAAATCCACTACCAACTCAAATATAAGAGCAAATACTATATAAGTACAACACAATCAAACACAATATAAGTGTACCAGCTAGCAATCACGGCTCGAAGAGAAGACATCATCGAAATATAGGTAACCATCCGAATCTGCGCTCCTGCGAATACTCAAGAACAAATACACCTGGCAGGGGACCAGGTCCTCAGAGGGACATAACAAGATACTGAAACACATGCCAATAAAGTACTGAAATAAATATCCAATGGGTTGCCTAACCGTATAAGTGAATGCAGTTAAGAACAACTTTCCCCACAAGTGAGCTATCTGGCTAAAAACCTGGGATTTGGCATGGTTCTCTATTGGAGATCCAGGGGCCTAAAAGGTACGTCGTCTTTTGAACGTCGGTGGCCCGCCTGATAGTACATAATATATAAGGGTCATCACCACCCGTATCTCCGGCAGAGAATCCGGGCGCACAGAAGAAAAGTGCAAAGGAGCTCAAATGCGGTACTTGTTGTTCTCCCCACCCCATGCTCTAAGCATGTCATGTCCACGACACGATAAACCTCTAATAACTGCCAAGTCTACTAGCATGCAAAGTTTCTAACAGTAGTTATTCCTAACGCACGACCCATACGTACAGGAGGCCAGACCTGCACGCAAGTCCGTGATCTACATGAGACTCACAACTTGTGTAACAACTGTGTCAAGGCCAATGAACCTAATGATGCTACATGATAATGGGGTAGTCTCATAAACAAGGTCAATGCAATACATAGATAAAAATATATCGCGACGACACCGTCACGCGCATTTTATATAACAGTTAAAATATATGAACTAAAGACAGAAAATAAAGATGCATGCAACATATGGAATATAAATAACAGTACAATGGCAAGGTATACTTGCCTGGCAAGAAAGCTGTGATGTACCAATAACCTGCTCCAAAAGTCGCGCAGAATAAATCCAACATCCTATGTACACATAAGATATAATACAATAGACTCATTAGTCTTTACACTAGCACATACCCAACCATATTTACGCTGGGCTCAGGGGGTATACTAGGGGTAACACTAGTCATCTAACATGGTCAATTACGCGTTGAATTACGCGGGTGCCGCGTCTTCAAGTACTGTACAAAATCAGTCTGTCAACTGACAGGTGTCTATGCCAGTACGTTAATATATACAAGGCAGACAAATTCACAAGTTCTTAGGGTCAACATGGTCAAGGTAAGTATGGGATAGTCCACGGTGTCATAGGGTCGTACAGTCTGAATATTTAGTCATAAATTATCAATTAGCATTTACTTAGTTATATATTCATATAACTATATAATAATATAACCATCAATTTATTTTCATAACTATTAGAATATATATAGTAATTACGTACATAAATATATATACCAAACTGAATAATATTTGCGTACATGTAAATGTACGAACGTGCGTTGGGTTCTCCGACTCAGGGTCTGATGTAAACTAACCGTGGTGGCTAAATACTAACGTCCTACTGGAACACTGTCAGAGAATGTACTCGCCTGGGGTCCTGCTGCTGGTATGAATCAGAGTCCAAGTCACAGTCCAAATAGCCTATGTATTACAAATTTATCACGTCAAAAGATAATTTATTTTAATTTATTTAATTCTGGAATAATTACTCTAAAATCCTATTTTAATCTTATTATTCTGATTTTTATGTTAATTCCTAAATTTTGTCCAAAGAAACTGAATTTTATCAACTCGAGACTCATGGCACGCAAATCGAGGCGATTTGTTGACAAAAAAGTCAACCGAAACAAACTCAACTTTCATGCATGATTTTCTGTAGATTTCAGTGTCAAAAACATGCTGGAATTTATGGCTCATCCGAAATCAAATTCGTTTGGAAATTATGGCACATACAAATTTTGTATTGTGCACCGATGGTTAAATTCTAACCTAAAAGTTCTACAGAATTAAAAGTATATAAATACTTCGAATTAAATTCTGAAAAAAACATATGTCAATGATCTCGACATTAGCTTTCCGAAACTTTAAACGGTTCATGATTCTGATTCCTAGTTCTCCCGAAATCGCAAAAATATTAAAACACATCTATTTTTGGACATGCTGTGCTCTACGAATTTTCTAGAATTTAATACTCATAATTTCGTAAAATAAATTATATAATCAGAAATCTAACCTCAATATCTTTCTAACACAAAAAACTAGGCCTCGTTTGGAGTCCGGAGCTATGCGCAATGACTTGTGGAAGATGAAGGAACCCTAGATGGCAATTCTCCAAAATCTCTCTCTCTAAAATAATGGGATAATTAGGGTTATAATAATATATATATATATATATATATAGGGATGTACCTGCGGATGAAAGGATATTTATAGGCTGACACGTGTCAGAATCTGATTGGATAGTTTTTATTATATTATTTGTTTTTGATTTGCCTTTATCAAAACATTATTTAAGTCATTTTAAATCTAAATAATCTCAAAATAAATATTAAAAATAATCATAAAAATCTGAAAAAATTACAATAAAATATATTTTAAATTTAAAAACTCTAGAAAAATATTTGGGATAATTTTATATTCATAGATTTTCTACTATAATTAGGAGAAGCTCTAAACATTAGTTTTACCCATATAACTAAAAATAAATACTAAAATTATTCCAAAAATTCTGAAATAATTCCAGAAAATAAATAATAATATTATAAACCCTAGAAAATAACGTGGGTCCATTCTATATTCCTGGGATTGCACAATAAATTCTACAAGTCCTAAAAATTAGTTATTAGTCTAAATAACTCCCAATAAATACTAAAATATTCAGAAATTTCCCAGAAAATTCTAGAAAATATATTTGACTATTTAGAACCTAAAGTAAAATTTTGAGATATTTTTAATTAAGTTTGAACATAAAATAAATTCTTCAAAGTCCTAGAAAATTAGTGTTACTAGTTTTTTATTAACTAAAAATTATGAAAAAAATTCCAATAATCTAAAATAGCCTAAAAATAATTCTAAATAAATATTTATATAAGTAAATATACTAAAAAAATTTATTTTCTAATTAACTAAGAGAATAATCTAAATAAATTCAACATCTATAATAATTATAATAATATAAAATATACACAAATTACCTATTTTGGGTGAGGGAGTTTACAATCTACCCAACTTAAAACAATTTCGTCCTCGAAATTAAAATAAGGCATAATTTGTTAAATCCTTCACATTCGTACATAAGGTACGTCAATCGCAATCTCTTCCCAAAATTTAAATAACAAAATCTATTCAAATCTATCGCGATCATTTCAAAATTAAGATAATCATTGTTCAAATCAAAATTCAACCTATTGTAATCTCTTCTCACTTTTCCAAATCATCAATATCCAAATTTAAATTGAATCCATATAATATCTTCAAGATTTAAATAACCCATATCAAATTTTATCTCACGATCTCCAACTATCATAATCTCCTATAGAAGTAATTCGAGTCCAATATTATTCCTATTTTCACTTATAAATTTTTGTATTCTTCAACTTTTTAAATTCCATTCACATCCTCAATATTTCAAATAGGTAGTCCAACCATCAAATTTTAATTCTTAATTTAAATCATCAAATTGAAAATTATTTAAATGCAGTCTACCAATGTTCAAGTCTGAAATTATATATTTATCCTTCAAATTTAAATCGATGATTTTACCTTCAATACTCAAAAATTTAAATTATGTACTTAAGGTATAAATATTGGGTCCTCAATATCAAGATTTTTAAAATTTATTAATCCTCATCATCTTAGTCATTCTTCTAAAATTCTCAAAATTAAAATGGCTTGAACCTCTCCCAATCTAATCTTACTCGATCACAATCTAAAAAAAATTCCTCTCGAGTTGCCAATGCACTGCTACCCAACTTAGAATTTACCCATCTATCACAGAAGGCTATATACTTTAAGAAAAATATTTTTTAATTTATTTACTCATGTCATTCAATCCTCAAAACTTCAACGCCGATTATATTATATATGATATATCCTTAATTACGAAAGAATAATCCTCAAGTATGTGATCGACCTATGGGGTATATCTAGTACTCTCTGTGTATCAAACTTATACCAAGCACAAGGTTTCGTCTTTCCGAAATAAGGGAAGACGGAGATCAATAATAAAGGGTTCAAGGGTGAGGTAATAGAATAGAAGTATCGGGATCAAGGCGTTTAAAGAAGTCAAATGGGAATTGTCAAAGCAGTTGTGGATTGAAATCCTATGCTCGTATTAGTACAGTTATGTAGCTGATACGATATGCTCAGACATGTCTAGAGGGCGAGTACATTCGTCTACTAATCACTATATTTCTCAATCCACGTAAAGTAGTTATGCGAAGGGCGAACCAAGTGCACTAAGGTTAGCTAGACCTTAATACACTGATTCTGAAATGTATTAGTGTGTATACCCAATAATACATATGTCATGAACAAGCTCGATAAAGAATAAGCTTGCAAAAACTAGGCTATAATAGCAGCATAATTCGAGGTAGCACAGAAAATATAATGCTGGATTATGATGAGAGAAGTTACAAATAATTCAAGTTTGCAAAAACAAAAACAACATAAGCAATAATAACAAAAGACTCTACAATCTCTTCAGTTATCATACAACCTCCTTGTCTAAGTCGCTAGTCGACCAAATAGGGGCAAGGACCTCTAAATTCTACCGTCTGAATAAACACTTCGTCTAATGCTAGCATACAATTAATGTAATTCAGTTACACTACCTCGATGGGTCAAGTGGACTATGTGATACTAGGGTGTGAGGTATACTACCCAACTTATAATAATAAAATAATATTGTAATGGTCTTATGAGGATCCTACCAAATAATCTTGCACATGTAAATAAAAAAAAAATCTTATTAGGGTATATGAGAAAAGATCTTGGTACTGATTAGGGTATCCTATTTATATAGGTAATAGTCATCCTAAGTCTTAGTCATAGCGCTTATAGAGCAAGTGTCAATAGTAAGAATAGAAAAGTTACTAGCCGTTAAGGGGAAAGGGATCTAACTCGTATCGAGGTGAGGGTACATGTTACATAATTTAAAAACTAAAGGATAATCATCAGGTTGCAATCTACAAGAATAACTTAAACTGTCAAGTTCTAACTACCAAGCACATAATGTTCAAATTCAAGATTACAACTATAATCCTAGCAAACTATGTGTCCTTAACAAAGAAATAAATTACTTGGCCTACTATCAGAAGTGTCAGGTGGCACGAGTTGAAAGATGAAGTAAAGAAGAACGTAATTTTAGTCGTCGCACAATTAGCGAACGTTAAGGTCGCAGAGGAACAAAATATGAAATAGAGGGGCTCTAGATAGCATCATGGTTTTCTAAAGGGAGTGGGGTGCTAGTTGCTATGTTCGAGGCATGATTAGGAAAATATTCTATGCATTGCTCTTGGCTTTCTAAGGTATTGTCTGCTTATCTCAAGACAAGAATCTAAATTTATAGTTCTCCAATACTTATCTAACTACGAAGGTTAGGTTCAGTCCTAATATTAATTTTTTTTTTTTGGTTTTCTATTGGTTCCTCAATACTAGGGTCAAACATTATGGTAAACTTCTAACTAACTCTAGTAGTATCTATACTACTCACAGGTCCTCATAATATATCAAGGGGTAATGGTAAACCAATCTATAGATAAGGAATTCTAGGTTCACTAGATATTCTAAACTTAGTAGGGTGTCAACACTCTAGTTGTACTCTTAATAGGAATGTTACCCTACTTATCATCTAACAACAGAGACTTCTATATTGTAGGAGGGGCTATACTTAAAGAACTATTAGGGAAGCACATAAATTAAGCATGATGCAGTTGTTCAAATAGAACAGATAGGAGGAAGTTGAATCATAGTCAATATGGATGAGATCCTATACTCTAGTCCTAGGTGCAGGCTTGTTCGGTACAGTAACGTAACCGAGATAATATGCTCTCGACCTGCATGGGCCACCACTAAAAATATGTCACACCCCAGTCCGAAAAATACGTAGGACTAGGACACGTAAGCATGCCAGCCGCATGGATATGGCAACTCCAATATATGGAAACCAAATCCATACGTACGCTGTATTATGAATATCAATCCACAAGTGGTATAATATATGTCATAAGTCACAGGATATAATCTAAATCTCATCCACCAAAATCATATAGAAATAAATAACCAGTATCTATGAAACTAGAACTCAATAAGAAGTATCTAAGGATGCTAGTTGGATGAAAACAAATCCACTACCAACTCAAATATAAGAGCAAATACTATATAAGTATAACACAATCAAACACAATATAAGTGTACCAGCTAGCAATCACGGCTCGAAGAGAAGACATCCTCGAAACATAGGTAACCATCCGAATCTGCGCTCCTGCGAATACTCAAGAACAAATACACCTGGCAGGGGACCAGGTCCTCAGAGGGACATAACAAGATACTTAAACACATGCCAATAAAGTACTGAAATAAATATCCAATGGGTCGCCTAACCGTCTAAGTGAATGTAGTTAAGAACAACTTTCCCCACAAGTGAGCTATTTGGCTGAAAACCTGGGATTTGGCATGATTCTCTATTGGAGATCCAGGGGCCTAAAAGACACGTCGTCTTTTGAACGCCGGTGGCCTGCCTGATAGTACATAATATATAAGGGTCATCACCACCCGTATCTCCGGCGGAGAATTCGGGCGCACAGAAGAAAAGTGCAAAGGAGCTCAAATGCGGTACTTGTTGTTCTCCCCACCCCATGCTCTAAGCATGTCATGTTCATGACACGATAAACCTCTAATAACTGCCAAGTCTACTAGCATGCAAAGTTTCTAACAGTAGTTTTTCCTAATGCACGGTCCATACGTACAGAAGGCCAGACCTGCACGCAAGTCCGTGATCTACATGAGACTCACAACTCGTGTAACAACTGTGTCACGGCCAATGAACCTAATGATGCTACATGATAATGGGGTAGTCTCATAAACAAGGTCAATACAATACATAGATAAAAATATATCGCGACGACACCATCACGCGCATTTTATATAACAGTTAAAATATATAAACTAAAGACAGAAAATAAAGATGCATGCAACATATGGAATATAAATAACAGTACAATGGCAAGGTATACTTGCCTGGCAAGAAAGCTGTGATGTACCAATAACCTGCTCCAAAAGTCGCGCAGAATAAATCCAACATCCTATGTACACATAAGATATAATACAATAGACTCATTAGTCTTTACACTAGCACATACCCAACCATATTTATACTGGGCTCAGGGGGTATACTAGGGGTAACACTAGTCATCTAACACGGTCAATTACGCGTTGAATTACGCGGGTGTCGCATCTTCAAGTACTGTACGAAATCAGTCAGTCAACTAACAGGTGTCTATGCCAGTACGTTAATGTATGCAAGGCAGACAAATTCACAAGTTCTTAGGGTCAACATGGTCAAGGTAAGTATGGGATAGTCCACGGTGTCCTAGGGTCGTACAGTCTGAATATTTAGTCATAAATTATCAATTAGCATTTACTTAGTTATATATTCATATAACTATATAATAATATAACCATCAATTTATTTTCATAACTATTGGAATACATATAGTAATTACATACATAAATATATATACCAAACTGAATAATATTTGCGTACATGTAAATGTACGAACGTGCGTTGGGTTCTCCGACTCAGGGTCTGATGTAAACTAACCGTGGTGGCTAAATACTAACGTCCTACTGGAACACTGTCAGAGAATGTACTCGCCTGGGGTCCTGCTGCTGGTATGAATCAGAGTCCAAGTCACAGTCCAAATAGCCTATGTATTACAAATTTATCACGTCAAAAGATAATTTATTTTAATTTATTTAATTCTGGAATAATTACTCTAAAATCCTATTTTAATCTTATTATTCTGATTTTTATGTTAATTTCTAAATTTTGTCCAAAGAAACTGAATTTTATCAACTCGAGACTCATGGCACGCAAATCGAGGTGATCTGTTGACCAAAAAGTTAATCGACACAAACTCAACTTTTATGCATGATTTCCTATAGATTTCAGCATCAAAAATATGCTGAAATTTACGGCTCGTCCGAAATCAAATTCGTTTGGGAATTATGGTACATACAAATTTTGTATTGTGCACCGATGGTTAAATTCTAACCTAAAAGTTCTACAGAATTAAAAGTATTTAAATACTTCGAATTAAATTCTGGAAAAATATATGTCAATTATCTCGACATTATCTTTCCGAAACTTTAAACGGTTCATGATTCTGATTCCTGGTTCTCCCGGAATCGCGAAAATATTGAAATACATCTATTTTCGGACATGCTGTGCTCTACGAATTTTCTAGAATTTAATACTCATAATTTCGTCAAATAAATTATATAATCAGAAAGCTAACCTCAATATCTTTCTAACACAAGAAACTAGGCCTCGTTTGGAGTCCGGAGCTATGCGCAATGGCTTGTGGAAGATGAAGGAACCCTAGATGGCAATTCTCCAAAATCTCTCTCTCTAAAATAATGGGATAATTAGGGTTATAATAATATATATATATATATAGGGATGCACATACGGCTGAAAGGATATTTATAGGCTGACACGTGTCAGAATCTGATTGGATGGTTTTTGTTATATTATTTGTTTTTGATTTGCCTTTATCAAAATATTATTTAAGTCATTTTAAATCTAAATAATCTCAAAATAAATATTAAAAATAATCATAAAAATCTGAAAAAATTACAATAAAATATATTTTGAATTTAAAAACTCTAAAAAAATATTTGGGATAATTTTATATTCATAGATTTTCTACTATATTTAGGAGAAGCTCTAAATATTAGTTTTACCCATATAACTAAAAATAAATACTAAAATTATTCCAAAAATTCTAAAATAATTCCAGAAAATACATAATAATATTATAAACCCTAGAAAATAACGTGGGTCCATTCTATATTCCTGGGATTGCACAATAAATTCTACAAGTCCTAAAAATTAGTTATTAGCCTAAATAACTCCCAATAAATACTAAAATATTCAAAAATTTCCCAGAAAATTTTAAAAAATATATTTGACTATTTAGAACCTAAAATAAATTTTTGGGATATTTTTAGTTAAGTTTGAACATAAAATAAATTCTTCAAAGTCCTAGAAAATTAGTGTTACTAGTTTTTTATTAACTAAAAATTATGGAAAAATCCCAATAATCTAAAATAGCCTAAAAATAATTCTAAATAAATATTTATATAAGTAAATATACTAAAAAAATTATTTTCTAATTAACTAAGAGAATACTCTAAATAAATTCAACATCTATAATAAATATAATACTATAAAATATACACAAATTACCTATTTTGGGTTAGGGAGTTTACAGCGGGACCGACCGTCCTCGCACGGGCGTGATGCCGTACATGCCTAAGTTGCGCTTGCACAAGGCCAAAGATTGAACAAGGGCAAGTAAGCTATTTAAGATGGAAACAGCGACACAATTTTCAGAAATGTAAATAACACAATGGCAAAAGAAAACAAGCATCTTTATTGATATTCAAAAGTGTTACAAGCGGCGCTAAGCCGAGGTTACAAATTGCTCAAGCACCCTCTCGAATTTAATGACATTGTTCCATACATTACATCCATACAAAAGCAACTCAAAGCATAACTCAATACTGCTCAAGGCATCGACTCCAGATTTTCGGGTCCTTGGGATAAGGCACGGCTATCGCTTCCTCGGATGATCCAATACCTGCGAACAAGCAAACTGTTGGTGGGTCAGCACTTTGGAGAAAGTACTGGTGAGTATAAATCAACGAACATAAATAACACTCCTTGAAACCAACACTAAGTAAGCATGCGGCAAAATATTATGTTACTAGAGATCTTGCTACTTTTTACCTAGGTTTATTTCATGCAGTATAGGGTTAGAGTCAGTTTACTTCTTTCAAAAACAAAGTGTAAACCCCCTCAACCAATTTAGGGTTTAATTGAATTAAATCCGGAGACTAGGATTTATTTGGCATTTAATTAGAATTATGTGAGACAATTATAGGTACCCCTCTGACTATGGTGTAACCTTAGCTACACAATGTTCATTAATTTTGGCCTGACGCAGTTAACTATTAATCTAGTTAATTTTTGGAGGTGAATTTTATCCTAAACAGAACTTAACCAAGCCACATGCACTCTTTCACATGGACCAGCCCCACCCAACAAGGTTCAGACCGGCCCAAGTCCCGAGGCCAATCCATCAAATCCCTTTATAAATACACATACTTTTTGTCATTAAAAACCCTAAAATTTACTATTCATCTATCACCCCTAACCCTAGCCGACCCCTCTTTCACCCGAGCTCCCCCTCCCTCTGCCAACGACCAGCCACCTTGTCGTCGGCACTGCTCTCGACGCCGGACCACCCTGTATAACGCCGGACCGCCACTGTCAGCCGATAGCACCACCACCTTCAACATCCCCTCCGCCACTAACCAAAACTCCATCACCCCGATCCCCCTTAGCCGCTGTCGAGCGCCCCATCATCGCCAACACCGCCCACCACCACTCCCAGACCTACCCCGACCTTCCCCGCGACCGGTCAGTCACCCCCGCACCGCCCCCAGTCGCCCCCACCGCTGCAGATCGCTGCTGTCGCTGCTGCGACCACCCGCAGTTGCTGCTGCAAGCCGCTGCCTTTCTCGCTGGCCACTGTCGGAGCACCGCCCCACCTGAGGACGACCAGGCTGCGAGGAGACCATCGTCCAACCATCTAGGTAAACACCTATATACTCCTCTCTCTCGTATTATGTTCATTTATGATCGTCGTGTCATCATATCTAGTATCATAGTCTTGGACACAACCCTGAATTTACGAATATGAAGATTTATGTTAACAAAAGATTTAACAATTATTTTACAACCAGCATTTACCTTAATAATATGACCTGTGATTAAGACTTAAAATCCACCTGGAGACGTAGACATTAACCTAGTGCATTTAACCTGGAAATTAGATGACGAGTAATTCAACAAGGTGTAATGTAGCTTCATAAAACCATAGACGTAGTATTTATTGTCTCAAGGCACACATTGACCGAGGACAGAACGCGTATACACCCTAGCTACGTGCACACGTGACGCTGTATTCGACCAGTCGTGAACTTGCGACAGTACCCAAGAATAGCGTCGTAATCAGGTATATATATATTGCTTAGTGTTTGATGATGGATTGCTATATTATATTGGTGTGTTTAGGATCATTGGATCAGCTAGGAGAGACCGTAGGAGCAGGTTATTGGCATTCACAGCTTAAGGATTCAGGCAAGATATCTTGCCATATTTACTGTCTAAATTAAATTATGCATATGTTGTATGATTCTTGTTGCTTTATTTCATATGAATGCGCGCGTCCGAGATTGACTCGGGTGCAGTCGACGGATGCGTCGATGATTTAGTGTACTTGACCTAGTCACTAGCAGACCCACCACATTTAGGAGGATACTCTGATATCTTCCGAGACCAGACACTCTTACACGTTTTACTGTGATATATTCATATTGGGATGCGGGTCCGCGTACTCGACTAGCTATCGGTGCGCGTGATATGCATCACGGTTAGTACGTAACTCAGGGTTATTTATATTCATAAAGACTGGCATTTAGATACGTGGTATGCACGTCGAGTATTCGATTTGTGTATCTACATTGGGCGGGGAGAAAAACTAGTAGGCGTATGGGATACACCCATTGAAATCCGTAGTATCCAGAGGAACCACGGATCCAATGACTCCCTTTATGCAGATTCCATGTTCTTCGGAGTGCTATGGACGTTATATTCTATGCAGATTCCATGTTTTTCGGAGCGCTATAGACGTAATATATATACTATGCAGCTTCCACGTTCTTCGGAGCGGTATGGACGTTATACCTACACCTACTCATACGTACTAATGTCGTCCTCACATTGCATTCACTTAGATGGTTAGCACACCCTTATTGTATTTATTTTATTCAGTATTTATATATGACATGCTTTTATGTATCTTGTTATGTCCCTCTGAGGACCTGGTACCTTTCCAGATTTGGACGAGGCATATTACCCCACAGTGTACGGCCTAGGACAGGAGACGAGGTTCACTACAACTGAGGAGTTAGAGGTGCTACCGTCAGAGTTCCCGTGATCAGTTGGTAGGCTTTCTGCCTAGGATTGGGTGCATCATTATCTAGTCAGCCGATGCCCTAGTCATTATCTTTTATCTATCATTTCAGTATTTTATTTCGTCATAGCAGTGGGTTTGTCCCCACCTGACATTCTTGGTTGTACTATAATATTTTGAGACTGGCGTTTATCTTCCAGCAGTTATTATTAGTACATTCTTGCTGTTTATTTGTGGATGAGATTAGATTACCTGTTGTTGATTTATATGTGACATGTTAGTATTTAGGACATCATAGCACTCTTCGTTAGGATCCATTAAATTGGGATATCCTCGGAGACGTGACAGCTAGCTATTGCCACGTGGCCTGGTACCGTGTATTTTGGGACTGGGGCGTGACACAAAGCTTTGAAACAGTTTGCATATTCAAAAATTTAAGCATACAACCGAGACAGTGTTCTATCGTGCAGTGTTTAATATGTATCATGCACTATATTTACTAACTCTTTAGGAACATAAGTTATTCTAGTGGACTGATCAATTCATTACTAAGGGGCAGCGGTGAACATAAAGTGAAACATGCAAGTCTGGAGACAAAACGAGATTCAAAGCATAATCAAAAATCAATGCATCACTTATTCAGTGATTCTTACCCTTCACCGAACGGTTATTCCTACATCATACATACAAGTTAGCAACAATTTGCATAAACACGCGCCCTAACTACATGATGGTCCATGGGTAGCCCCATGATTAGCAGTAGTGACTCAAGGTTCAGTCCTACATTAGCACGTGCTTGTATCGACAGCTGTGACTCAAGGTTCAGCTCTTCACCAACAGACACGAATACTAGCAGCTGTGACATCATGGGTTCCGTACAATACTAATAGACACATTACCCCACTAGATCCCGTAGGACCATATCCTCAGGGTAAAACAAAAATCTCTTCCGGACCGAGCGATTCTTAGTGCCATAGGAATCATTTGAGAGACAAGACCTTGTACACAAGTTGTCCGAGACCAATGCATGGCATGAAACATCTATAATGCAAGCAAAAAAATGATCAAGCAAAACACATCTTTTATCTTTCACACAACTAATAGCACACCCCACTAGATCACAAGGACCGTACCTCAGGGCGCACTATTAGTCTCTGCTTATACGAATCAAAGACTTATAACAGTTCGATATAGCAAATCAGGCAAATAAAACATATATTAGCAAGCACGATATCGATTTCATAACAACTAGCATGCAATATCTATCTCTTTTAGTATGATATAAAACAGGCGAGAAAACTCTATGTATGCAAGCATGATAGTAGTTCTTCTATCTTTTTTTTACTAAAGCATGCAATTCTACTTTTACTTAACATATGACAAAGGGACTTGTTCAAGCAATTCCTTTTACTTATCTTTTTAGCATGGAAAGGGTTTGTTTGATAGCGGTGTCAGTGTAACTAAGCATGCAATATTTCTTTTCTATCTTGACTTAGCATGGCAAGGTTCTATCTCTTTTTGGACAAGCATACAAATTCTCTAGTTAAGCATGCAGGTTCTTATTCTATCATTTCTAATGCGAATATTATCTTATTAAACAAACAAGTATTCCAAAAATTCAGATTCATTATTAAGGCGTACAAAAATCAGAGAATGAAGTTCTGCCCACTCACTTAGATCAATCGTCTTGTGGTTCGAGCAAGCAAAGCGATATCACTTGTTCATAGTGCCTATGCGGAGCGGGGCACTACAATATGAACATTCTCCATGATAGTTTCCATCCCTACATGTCACGACCCGTACCCTGATATTCGTGCATGAGTACGTGGCAACGCTCAGCCTACGCTATAACAAAGATGTAGAACGCTGTCTATCTAAGTCAAACTAGGTCAAACTAAGTCAAACTAGGTTAAACTAAGTCAAACTAGTCAAACTATGTCAAGACCTTGCTAAATTAGATTTTTTAGATCAAAACTAGTCATTACCTTGCTAATACTATATTTCTAGAATAATACCTTAGCTAGTACTTACGTATTACCTTATAATACCTTAACTCAAACCCAATATCTTAGTATACCTTAACATGCCAATACCCCAAATACTAACCCAAGGTTATATATATATGCATCCTTATCTTTGTAGAAGCATGAAAAATCTACAACAGTTATCAAGAGCCATGTGCTGCAGTGATCAAGATCCATGCGCCAAAGTGATGCAGAGCCATACACCTTCCGCATCGTAGGTGGTTTTCCTATATGCCAGCAGTCCTATGCGCCACTAATTCCCTAGCGTTCCCATATGCCAGCAGTGCCATGCGCCACTACTACCCCAGTTTTCCCATGTACCAACAGTACTGCCATGCGCCACTAGTATCCCATTAATCTCCATGCACCGGGCAGACGTATTTCCAATATGCAATCAAAATTGTCATAACACGTATCACGAGTATTATGGGCATTAACAATCCCAGATCTAAAATGAGTACATGGCAACCTATTGCAACATGCGCCACTACACGAAAATATGAGATACGTGCATGCATACGCGTAAGGCCTTCTCAAAGCAATAAATAGTGGGCGTCTCCCATACATAAAGAAGAATACGACCATAAAGAGAGAAGAAAGGAGAAAAAGATAGAAGTGCCATAAGGGACACCCGTTGAGTCGTGTACTCTAGCTCCCTGAAGCCTTGTCAACGGAGTAAAGGAGTCGCTGTAGTTAACGATCTCCACCATCACACTTTCCCATATTCTTATATTTTTATTGTAGTTAGACTCTATGTATTAGAGATCGGGGATTTGCGGACTCCTCGCCTGACTTACCGCATGAGCCCAAAAGAAAGTGCCGAACTGAACAAGAAGGTTCAAGGCTACATTGCTGAGGGTAATTACTGAAAGGTCTTTTGTTCTATTTGTCAATTATCAATCAATAAAAAGTTCGTTCAACTTTATCCCGAGAGTTGATTTGGCGATGTCGACAAAAGTGGAGTCCTTGCTATGGAAGAGCTTCTCCTCCAACGAGAATCTGGTGAAATAATCCGACATAACCAAATTGTATTCGACTCAGAGGATGTTGGTCGTTTGCTTCGACCAACAGGCATTCGAAGACATACTGGAGAATTTGAGCTCTCCAATAAGGATCGTACGACCTCGCAGGACTCGGGTCGCCAGGGCCACTGTGCCCCGAGGTCGGTGCCCGATGTATTACCAACCCTCGTCGCAGATGCACATGAGGTTGACTTATGTCCCGCCGACATGTCGAGCCCTCCAATGATGCCCGTACGACCTCGTATGACTCTCCAGATTTGGGTCATCAAAGCCGCTGCACCTAACCCTAAATATGTCCCAGAAGCATTGCTAACCTCCACCGCAGATGCACATAAGATTGGTGCACCTCCTATCTCCATCTCCGAAGTCGCTCTTGAGGAGAACAATGCTGAACCTCAAGAGGCGTGCCCACAACATGACCTGCGCAAGAGAAGATATGCCGTGCCAGAACATAGGTGCATGAAGTCCTCTACACGCAAAGCGGTCTCCAATAAGGACCCTTATGGTCCTTGTAATGACCTTCTCCACTCAACCCGGATGGCCGATTCAAACGGCACAAGTGTAGCGAACCTACCTACCTTGCTCAGCGAGATGACTCGCTCGATGCAAAGGAATTTCAGACTTGGACCTTCAAATGGAGATCAGACTTAGACTTTTCAGAGGCGCTCTCGGAGTCTCGCTCGGCCAATGCAATTTATTGCTAAGGTGGGTGGCTCCGATGAACCTGTCTCTACTTAACTGCACACTTAAGAAAATGAATGATCCATGCTAGTTTCTAAGCGATAACCTTTGCATGATAATAAAAAGAGATAAACGCACATAGCTAAGGGAATGATCCCGCTTTATCATTGTGTATAGAATATGGAAACCTGTCCTACTAGTGTGTAACTTAGAATATTGATCTAAACATAGTAAGTTTCATATGTTGTGCCATAAAGTAGATCTCGTTTACAATATCGACATACTGCATCGACGGAATATAACATGAAGTTAGAGTAGAATCATATTGCATACATAGACAAGAAAGATTATCAAGCAGTCATTTCGATTCAGGAGAAGAAAAAAAAAGAAGAGAAAGTACTTGGGATATACAGATCACCGAGGTAGTCTCCGATCAGGGAGCTGCGTAGAGAAGAATCAACCGAGATAAAGTCCACGGATAAGAGAATGATCCGAGTGTAGTCCTCGGATGGAAGAATCGAGCAGATAGTTCTTGGCTAGGATGGAAGTGGTGAAGCAGTTGCATTATCATGGACAACTGGTTGCGCACCATGTAAAGAAAGAGTCATCGACACGATTGCTGAGGCGTCCAAATCGTGTCAGCCAGGAAGGATTATGCCAGTGTAGTCCTGGTAATACGCTAGCTGAAGTACTAACAGGCGAGTGCGGAACGTCCAATAAGGCTTGCTACCGACCTGGAAAGACAACCAACTCATCGGATAGTTTGGGATACCCAGTAAGTCTCACAACCGAGATGGAAAGGCAGCCTTTCCATCCCAGATTATATCCAATAAAGCTAACAGAGCCAGTGACCTTCATATAAATAAGTCATGCATGTATAGCGACGATCCATATTCAGAAGAGGAGTAACATGAAGGAGTATATTGTATGACACTTTGTACATTTAGAATGGATGCATGGTATATAACGTAGTTCGAGTATAACATGTCTGAGGCAGAGACATAATCATAATACTTGAATTGCATAGATGTTCTTCATTACTTAGTAGATTATTGATTTTTTATTGTTGCGAATGACAGGGAAGGCTGAAAAGTAAGAAAAAGGGTAAGACAAACTCAGCTAATTACAGTATGATACTCTTGATTCAGACACGGGTATTACTTTTATTATATTTCTATGAAACTGATCATAAGGCAAAGACTAGAAAGACAATATAATTATTCGGTGCACATAACTAATGAACGTGCTTGTTTTATGGCGTGGGCAAGAGGCCTCCCCACCAGTGCATCCAATGTACTGATACCCAACCAGATTGCATGCAGGGTACGGGAAGAACTCGCACAAATTTAGAGATCTCTTGACGCATCAAGGCGCTGGACCGCACTTGGCATCTTGGAGCATGCTGCACGGACCTGAAGCTCATATATATGAGATGTAATGTATGGGAACATCATCATCCAGAGTGTTTGATTCAGTTGTAAGCCTAAGGGCATATTCATTATAATTTGAGAGAGAGAGAGCACAAGCAACTTTTAATCTCGGCCTAGCACCGCTTGTAATCATCATAAACTACTGCTGCACTAAGAAATCAATTCCTCCAACCAGACAGTCAGTATTCCAGCGATTGTAACCTGCGACACCAACCCGATGGCATCCTAGGAAATGAGGAATTGCCCGTCGCTTTATGTTGCTCAACATGGAGATCTCCTCCTATGAAGAAGATCTAAGAAAAAAGCTTACCTAACCTAAGGGTGTTGATCAACGCATCACAAAGCCATACTCGGGGTAGCAAACAGGCACCTACTGTGGGGGTATTCTAGGGTACGCACTCGAAAACAAGAACTGGGGGTAGTCATGCCCTCCCAACTGAGGTTGAAATTAGAGATGGGGGTGGTAATCCTCCGGTGTTCCACGTCAATCCATCATTCCGAGAGGATAGTAAATCTCTGCGAACGGATGACAGCTTAACAGGGGGTAGCCATACCTTCCAGGATGAGCCCGCAATTGATACTTGAGAAAGTGATCCTTCAAATAATGAAAGTGACACAATACTTCCCACTCTTCCCGAGGAAAACAAGAGTCAGACATCTGAGACAAAAAGTGAGGCATCCACCTTCCCGCCTACCTCTTCCCATGTAATGCTAGTATACATGGAAAGAGATGAGCATGGCACATGATCCAGTAACCAGCAACGCCTTGAGGCACTCGAAGCCATGATACAGACGTTGAACATCTCGATTTAGACATGGACTTATAAAGTGTGGGAACTAAAATAAAACTTAGTCCTGATACAGCCTCGGACCTCGGAACAAACGAACCTGAACCAGAGGACCAACGTGGAATCCTGCATCCCTGATCCGGCTCCTAATATCACAAGAAGCCAGACCGCACCTCGATCTTCTGTCACTCTTCTTCTAGACGATAACCAAAAGACTCTTAGGACTTGCATGCCCGCGTTGATGTTCGAGATAATCAAGACAGGCTCTAGAGGTTTGGGATCTGTCAACCCTATCCTCCCAAGTGGGATAACGTGGTATACCCTCCAAAATATAAGCCACTATCTCTGACTCTATTTGACGAAAAGACATCACCCCAATAATACATGAGATACTTCTATTCCATAACAGGCCACTTACCTCGGGATGACATCTTATTCACCAACTTGTTCGTCAGAGCACTATCTAGGATCACTTTTGAGTGGTTCTGTAGCCTCCCAGATAAGTGCATCTCATTCTTCGAAGACCTGAAGTCCCTCTTCCACGTCCAATTCTATGAAGAAGGAATGTATATGACTATGTCCTCCCTAATAGACATCACCCAAAGGGATATAGAACTGGCACGAGGTTACATTAAATATTTTCTACAGGCGGCATTGAAGTTGCCTCCCAGTATCCCCGAATCTACGCTGATGGACACGTGTCGAAAGAACCTCCTACCATCAGTAAGACTCTGGACGACATCTGGCCCGTTCATTGACTGGATGACATTTATCATAAGTGCCGCTGCTTCAAAAAAGGGCACGAAAGATGTCTGATTATTGTGATTCTAAGCCCCCAACATTGAGGACAAGGAAAAGCGTCCTTTTACCACCAGCAACAATCATGATAGTAAATGGAAGCAAGTACTGACAGTCATGTGTCCAAAAGTATGACCCCACCCACCGTAGGGACGATAGAGCCATCAAAGCTGAAGGAGACTTATTTCTTTGATGACGATAATGTCATGGAAATCCTCGAAGTATTGATGAAGGGTAACAAGCTCCAACTACCTAACGTCAACCGCCCCGATGAAGCATGCAAGGTTGACAATCATAAGTATTGCCACTACCATCGACATATCCATCACGCCATGCAAGATTATTACATATTAAAAAGGCACATACAACGGTTAATCGACTCCAAAGCTCTCACTTTGGACTTCGAAGATAAGACGGTCACTGCAAACATATTGTCCCTCCAATTCGGTACCTTCCTGACAACAGAGGCCCAAGATGGTGTCGTTCCCATACCTAGGACAACAATGGAAGTTATTAACCTTCCTCCAGCCCAAGCAGACGGGTTGGTTCCCCTCACTACTCCAAGAGGCAAAGTCATGTGGGTTCATCCAGACCTCGTCCCGGACGTGACACAACTGGCAGTGCCTCCTGCTTCCAAGTCCAATGAAAAGAAGACCAAGTCCTGTCACACGGTCTTTCCATCAACAGACAAAGCTCTCGCTGGAGTAACCAGGTCGGGCCTAGCCTACCAGCACGACTACATTGCTCACGATGACATTATACCTCCGGTTGCCACACTCGCGACACCCGCTGAATCTGATCCGGGTACATCCTAGCCTCCCGCAGCGTACAATCAAAAGCAGAAGAAAACTTGCTATGATAAATCTCTGCAGAAAGATACAACTCAAGGGCTAGAAAAGCCTTACAACTTTGACATATTGGCACAACTGGCCAACACTCTCGCAAAGTTATCACTCTTTGAGCTCCTACGTCTCTCTAAAGAGACTCGTGTTACTCTAAGTGAGGCATTGTAAAATGCTGATTCTTAACTGGCCCAAGTCAAACCGCCGGTCGAGGATCCTGCTGCATGTCCCCCACTTCAATAATGTAATAATCCCGAATATTTCATTCCCAGTTAGGCTAAGATATTTCTGTCAGTGGTTCACGTCCATATTACCTCTGAATTATTATCTGTTCATTCTCCCCATTGGAGTGAATTTTTATCCGATAAAACAATCACGTCCACATTACCTCTATATTATTTTTCCATTCCTATAAAGTTATATCTTGCCATGCCCACATTACCTCTGAGCAGATATCTCTAGTGGAATCCTAATTTAGAAAGTTTGCCATGTCCACATTACCTCTGAGAAAATGTTCTAATCTATTGACTTCCTGCTATCACGTCCATATTACCTCTGATAGTGCCAGTCATTTTAACTTATTATCTGTACCTAGCTTTGGGTGCGACACAGGTAATAAGTCCACAAAAATTCCTCAACGGAATTATCCTGACCTATCACGTCCATATTACCTTTGATAGTGCCAGTCATTTCAACTTATTATATGTACCTAACTTTGGGTGCGCCATGGGCAATAAGTCTATAAAAATTTCTCAACGAAATTATCCCGAACTATCACGTCCATATTACCTCTGATAATGTCCCATTTTAAACTTATTATCCCTTAAGTGTGCCATGGATAATAACTCCACTAAAATCTTTCTTCCAATCACAGACGTAATGATTGAAAATACTTATGGTTTCAAGCATATGTCCTTCATGCATGGGTTCTCAGGTTACAACCATATCATGATATTTTCAGACGATGAGAAACATCCGTTATTTCGGACGTCAATAGGGGTGTACTGTTATCCCGTAATGCCCTTCGGTCTGAAGAATGCATGTATGACATATTAGCGAGCTATGAACATCATCTTCCGTGACCATCTATGTAAGACAGTGGGATATTACATTGATGACATCGCTGTTAAGAGTCATTTTCAAGACGATCATCTCCATGACCTAAAGACGGTATTCGATCTAATGCGAGACCACCATCTTAAGATGAACCCTACCAAGTCATTCTTGGGGTCTCCCGTGGCAAGTTTTTGGGATGTATTATAACTTCAAAAGGCATTCATATCTACCATGAGAAGACTAAGGCTATCATAGATATGCATCCTCCAAAGAACCTGCGAGAACTTCGTGGTCTGCAAGGAAGACTGGAATACATTAGAATATTGATAGCCAATCTCTCCAGACGATGCTGACCCTTTACTCAGCTCATGAAGAAGGGAGTCTCTTTCGCCTGGGTGGAAGAATGCCAACAAGCATTCAACGACATTAAGAAGTATCTCACGAACCCTCCGAAATCGGTGGCCCCAATCGTGGAAAAGCCCTTCTTACTTTATTTTCATATAGTTGATTATTCCCTCAGAGCCCTTCTTGCCCAAAATTGTGACAAAGGCTATAAGCAAGCTATCTACTATCTCAGCAGAATAATGATCGGTGCAGAACATAGGTACAATTCGGTCGAGAAAGAGTGTCATGCTCTAGTATTTGTTGTTCAACTTATCTGCTATTACTTAACAGGGCAAACCATCCATGTGATTTCTCGAGTAAACCCCCTCAGAGTCCTTATGACCAAACCCGGGGCACTCAACTCTCATTTAGCTACATGGGCAATCCTACTGTCACCCTACGACATGGTATTCGTCCCGCAAAAGGATGTCAAGGGCCAAGCAATGGCCGACTTTCTAGCATCTCATCCGGTTCCGGAGACTTTAAAACTCTACGATGAAATCCCCGACAAGGTGTTAGAGTCTAACACCGTCATGATAGGAGGATCAGTTTGGTGAATGTTCTTCAATGATGCTTTCAGAACAGGGCCTAAAAGAAATATTGTCGGCGGAGTAGGGATATTGCTGATCTTTCCCGACAACCTAGTCATCCATCGTACATACTTGATTATAGATCCGTGTTCCAATGATATGGCAGAGTAAAATACTCTCATCATTGGGATTCAGCTGGCTAAACAACTAGAGGTTGATTACCTAGAAGTCTATGGAGACTCTAAATTAATAGTCAGTCAAGTCCGTGACGAGTACGAAGTCCGTCACGAGGACCTGCTATGTTACAACCAAGCGGTCGTGGACATGCTTTTTATTTTTACAGAGTTCTTTATATAACATGTACTAGGACTACAAAATATCGAGGATGATGCACTCGTCGGCCTCGCCGCTTCTTTAACGACTCCAATCAAAACCCACATATTGATAACAGTGGTGGGTCAAGAGTTGGTAAGCCACTCTGTGGACCCAGATACCAATGTCAAGGATTAGATGAAACCGTTTATAGACTATACTGTTTACGAAATTCTTCCAGATGACCCAAAGGAGGCCACTTCTGTTAGGAGACGCTCCCTCTGTTTTACTATGATATATCCACTAAGATGTTGTACCGTCGTTCCTATGATGGACTACTTCTATGATGCCTATCAGACATAGAAATAAAGAAAGCTCTTCGTGAAGCTCACGACGGTGTTTGTGGTGCTCACCAACCCGGACATAATCTTCAAGATCGCCTCCGACAAATGGGCTATTACTGGCCAACGATGGTGGCAGATGCCGTCAATTATATGAAGAAGTGTAGGATATGAAATCTATGCTAACTTCATTCACCAACCCTCGAAGTTCCTACACCCGACCATTGCTTCTTAGCCGTTTGAAGCCTGGGGTATGAACATTATAGGGCCGATCAGTCCACCTTCGTCTAAGGGGCACCGATTTATCTTTGTTATCACATATTACTTCTCCAAATGGAGGAAGTCGTTCCGCTCGCAGAAGTAAAAATATCCAACGTGATCATTTTTCTTAAAAATTATGTCATCTACCGCTTCAGCTTGCCTCATAGGATCATTCATGACAATGGTCCACAGTTTGTAAGCTATGTTTTCTTCTGGTTTTGCGATAAAAAATGAATCCAAAATGTAGCTTCAACCGCCTACAATCCAGCATCAAATGGATTAGCCAAAGTATTCAACAAGACCATTATCAAGCTCCTCAAAAAGTTTGTTTACACCAACAAACATGACTGAAATGAGAAGCTGGGCGAATGTCTATGGGCCTATCACACAATGGTCCGAACCTTGACTGGCAATACGCCATTCTCCTTCGTCTACGAAACCAAAGTCGTACTTCCTTTGGAGACCAAAATTCCTTATCTCCGGGTAGCCCTTACCCACCAGCTAACCGTCGAAGACAACCATTGTCGACATCTACAAGAGTTGGAGTCACTTGATAAAAAATGTCTCTTGTCTCAACAGTGCATTGAGCTATATCATGCACGACTCTCCGGGGCCTTCAACAAGATGGTTGAGGAAAGGATATTCCAGGTAGGTAATCTCGTCTTAACCGTGAGGAGACCAATGATCTTGACCCACAATAAGGTAAGAAAATTCTAACCCAAGTGAGAGGGTCCCTTTGTAGTGGAAACGGTCTACTGCAGCGGCACATACAAGCTTGCTAAGCCTAATGGAGACTTGCTCATGATGCCAATCAATGACAAGTTCCTAAAGAAATACTATACCTAAATTAGGCACATAAAAAAGTATATGGTGTTAATATCCCTAGCAGAGGAACATAAAAGTGTGATGTTCACAGTTGATATTTTCCCTAGCAAATTATTTTTGTCCGTAGCACGCAGACAAATCTGTTATCCGTACTCGGGAGTCCAAAGTACGCCATGGGTAACAGATCTTTAAAAATTTTCTATGGCAAATAGTTCACGTCCACATCACCTCTGAATTATAAGCCGTTCTTTCCATCAAAAGAAGGCAGTCACGTCCATACTACCTCTGAGTCATCCCTTTTTATTGTTATCTCCACAAAATTTCTACAAAGAAAATGGTTCACATCCACATCACCTCTGAACTATTAGCTGCCCATGTTCCCATCAAAATAAAATAATTATGTCCATACTACCTCTGATTTGTTTCCCTTTTCTCTCTACAAGATGCTTCATGAATGGTCGTATTCATTTACAAACAAACTTGCTTGACTATCGGTTTTGTGCCAAAGTATCCCTACCATCGCAGATGATGTCTCTACCGAACTTCCTTAATAGAACTACTCTAACCTTTCACGTTCATACTACCTCTGATAGGGCTTGGTATTATCGCCTTTATGATGTTATGCTACGTCTATACTAACTCTGGTATAATACTCACAGGCATTATATCCACAACAATAAGAAAAATTCTAAATAGGGAAAAAGGTAAATTTTTTATTAATATTCAAGATCATAAGTACATATGGAAGTTTATTATATTTAAGAATTTTTTATTAATATTCAAGATCATGAGTATATTTGAAGAAGGAGACCCCTCTGTGTTATTTTTGGTACCAACGCGTGTAAAGCCAACAGCTTAACGTATTCTGGGTTATCACTTCAACAAACTCCTCAATACAAGACACAATACATGGAAAAGAATCCATACGGATGGATAGCAAGGGAGCTTGTAATACAGAGTTGAGCCTAGAGACCCAAATCTTTCGTATGAAAAAATGCGACTAGAAATCCTGGTTGGGATAACTAGCCCCACCACTTCCATACAGATGCGCCGACAGGACCCGATCTGAGATCCAGCCATTACATCCTGGCAGCATATAGGGAGTAGCTATAGTGATCTAGGTTGGAAGGTCACGAACTTCCCTCTATTTAGTAACGTGGTTGTTCATCACGAATAATAGTAACTATGATATCCTTCCATGCTCCATTAGGACCCAAGAAATCCAAGGCAATCCCTACAAGACAAGCACAAATAAGTCAGAATATTTGTAAGAGAAGACAAATATCAGAAGGCGTGTATCTGTAAGATTATCCGCCACTCGTTGATTCAGGGCAAACTAGCCATCCATGCGCTCAGATGGTAGAGTTCTGCATATACACGCATAGTCGTCACCATGCTGTAGAAGCATAAAAAATATGCGGGGGAATTATAGGCGTAAAACCCATAACATACATGAAGCACGCGTAAAACAGAAGCTTCAGAACTATACGCGTAAAACAAGACTTCAGTACTGTCCGCATAAAGCAGTGCTCCAAGCCTGTTTTGGCGTAAAAGGTTGCTAGATCGCCCCTCCGGCGTAAACTATGTCTGCTTTTAATGTAGCATGAAGTTGTACGAGGAACTCTTCGTATTCCTCGAATGAACCTGTCAGACAGAACAGTGAACCTGACTCCTGACAAAGAGTACTGCACGACGATCGAGAGGACGGCTGTAATGATGATTCTGCACAGAGCCCCAGACTGTCGTTTAGTGGCAAATCCTTGATATAAGTCATTTTTACGCATTCAAAGAATACGTTGCCTATTTTTACATAGGCAGAAATGAGCTTTTATGCTCAAGATGAGATGAAACCAAATGCCACGTCAAAAGCTGTTCTTCGTACAGAACTCGAGGCACGTCTTTACAGTTAATGCGCGAGATGGGGGCAGATCTCTGCATTTAATGCACGAGATTTGGTTCTACTTTTAATGACTGGGAGAGCTAAAATTAGGGCTAATATGATCATGTCACTATCCCTGCATATTATGCCAACCAGGCTATTTTCAACTATAGGAGCACACCGTACGCTATCTCCTCGAAATATGCCAACCAGGCTATTTTCAACTATAGGAGTACGCCGTATGCTATCTCCTCGAAATATGCCAACTCAGGCTATATTTGCAAGGTATGCGATAAGGCTATTTGGCCCAGAATATGCTCAAGACCTCAGTCAGAAAGGATAATTGGCAAGTTTACGCTGGTTACCTATTACCTATGCAGCATCAAGCTTTACGCAGAATTTGGCTTTTACGCCAATGAGACAGCTACTTGGCTTTTACGCCAACAAGACAGCTACTTGGCTTTTACGCCAACAAGACAGCTATTTGGCTTTTACGCCAACAAGACAGCTACTTGGCTTTTACGCCAACAAGATAACTACTTGGCTTTTACGCCTACGAGATAGTTATTGGGCTTTTATGCCAACCATCTTTACGCGAGGAGCAGTTACCTACGTGGCTTGCATGCCGTGATCTTTGAGAAGCAGTTATACGCGTCACCTCTTAATGGGACACGCGTCACACGCGGATTCAGGAGATCATTCAGACGTGGGTAGCCGTTGTTATAACCGCCGCATAAAAGGTGCAACTCTCTCCACTAATCGGCTTTTACACCGACTGATCAGTTACTGTGACTGATCTCTATAAATAAAGATTTCCAGTCATAGGAGAAAGGGGTCAAGGTGAAGTCAGTAGGACAGGTCAGTGAGAGCAGAGGTCAGAATCAAGGGAGATAATCCAGAAGATCGAATCAAAAGAGAGAGAGAGCACATACAGAGAGTGTTGATTGATAACTTTGGCAATGAGAGTTCAATCCCTCCTGCAATCTTTGAAGCTTCTTCTTCTTCTTCTATAACACTTCTTCGTCATCGTGTGGTCCAAGGGACAAAGTAATCGACCGCAGATCAGACTCCTATAGCAATATTTTTCCAGAATTTTTTTTTTGTACTTAACATCCTCGTATAGGATTAATTGTACTTCTTTTTCTTGTTTGTAAACAAAGAAAGGATTTCGTATAAACCTAGTTTTATTTCTTCTGTTTATCATCAAACACATGCATAGGCGAAAGCAATTATGCAGAGTGGTCGTGCATGGTTTCTCAGCGCATGCCTCAGATGGGTGTCCTGAGACAGCGTCACCCATGCTACCTAGGGAGAACTCTCGCCGACAGCGCATCTTCATAACAAATCCCTTCGGCAATGACCATGCGCGTCAAGCCAAGGAGAGTGACTGCGCATGAACAAGCAATTTTTTGCCCCTGCAAACAGACAATGCCAAAGTGTCCGAGTGACCCATGAATAGAGAGGCACAAGTTTTGCTCCTTACCTCCACTAACGATAGCTGGATGGTCGACCATCAAAGGAAGGGGATTGACGAACCGCTCAACTGATCTTCCCGCACTAGGCTTCCGTAGAAACATTAGGCGAGGAATAAAGAGCACTATTCTTTCTCCTCCCCCAGCCCTCTATTTATAAGCGAGATAACCATTAATGGCTCCCGAGTAGTTAGGAATCAAAATCGAGGAATGAATCCGACATCATATCAGTAGCTAAGTGACTCCCCATGCGTCAAATTGGCAGATGCGCCAAGCAGAAAAAATGCTTCACACTTGTGTTGAAGCAGCCCATGCACCTATCTCCTCCATGCTTCTGTTCAAAGTATTCTAAACTTAAAACTAACAAAGTTTAAGTTTAGAAACTTTAAATGAGGTCTTGTAGAAGCATGAAAAATCTACAACAATAATCAAGAGCCATGCTTCGTAGTGATCAAGACCCATGCGCCAAAGTAATCTAGAGCTATGTGCCATCCGTATCATAAGTGGTGTTCCCATGTGCCAGCAGTGCCATGCTAGTTTACGCTAGTTACCTATTACTTATGCAGCATCAAGCTTTACGCAGAATTTGGCTTTTATGCCAATGAGACAGCTACTTGGCTTTTACGTCAACAAGACAGCTACTTGGCTTTTACGCCAACAAGACAGCTACTTGGCTTTTACGTCAACAAGATAACTACTTGGCTTTTACGTCTACGAGACAGTTATTGGGCTTTTATGCCAACCATCTTTACGCGAGGGGCAGTTACCTACGTGGCTTGCATGCCGTGATCTTCGAGAAGCAGTTATACGCGTCATCTCTTAATGGGACACACGTCACACACGGATTCAGGAGATCATTCAGACGTGGGTAGCCGTTGTTATAACCGCCGCGTAAAAGGTACAACTCTCTCCACTAATCGGCTTTTACACCGACTGATCAGTTACTGTGACTGATCTCTATAAATAGAGATTTCCAGTCACAGGAGAAAGGGGTCAAGGTGAAGTCACTAGGCCAGGTCAGTAAGAGCAGAGGTCAGAATCAAGGGAGATAATCCAGAAGATCAAATCAAAAGAAAGATAGCACATACAGAGAGTGTTGATTGATAACTTTGGCAACGAGAGTTCAATCCCTCCTGCAATCTATGAAGCTTCTTCTTCTTCTTCTACAGCACTTCTTCGTCATCGTGTGGTCCAAGGGACAAAGTGATCGACCGCAGATCAGACTCCTATAGCAATATTTTCCCAGAATCATTTTTTGTTGTACTTAACATCCTCGTATAGGATTAATTGTACTTCTTTTTCTTGTTTGTAAACAAAGAAAGGGTTTCGTATAAACCTAGTTTCATTTCTTCTGTTTATCATCAAACACAAGATGGCGACTCTGCTGGGGATCACTTTCTCATCTGACGAGAAAGCCATTGCTCAACATGATGCTGTATCCGTCGGATCAACGAAGAAGACTTTGGTCGTCTAATTCGACCAATCGGCTTATGAAGACATGCTTCGAGCAGGGGGTAGCTCTCATTCCCTCTCTGTCCAAGATAACAGGAAGCTGCGTAAAGTATGGATGCCTCGAATATCCTCTACCATTCCTGCAGACTCTCTCTCTCTCTCCGATCAACAAGGTTGTGACATCACGACCTTTACGTCTTGTGCGTAAAAACCCGTCTCCCGTCTGTGACGTGGCAGACAAAATTTCTGATAAGGCCTCAGCACCAATTCAGAAATTTCAAACACGCCTCGCGCATAAAACTTTGTCTCCCGTCTGTGATGTGGCAGACAAAATTTCTGACAAGGCCTCAGTGCCCGTGCAGAAAATTCAAACGCGCGTTGCGCCTAAAAATGTATCTGAGGGATCCTTGGATCACATCAAGGGAAAATACGTGGCGAATCTCCCGACCTCCAGAGTTGTACGCCACCAAGAGGAGAAGATTACGCGTACTCCTGTTTTACAAAGCTCCAGATTACGCCAGGATAAGCTCATCTGCGTAAAGAAGACCTGCTTTATGGGGAAATATGCTCCACAGACGGATGATGGATCGTATGCCACTCACATGGGCGAACTGCTGTATACTTATGGCAGAGAGAGGGTCATGGTTCCCAATATCCGCGCTCCTTCTGATGTAAAAAGGCAGAATAAGCCTTCTTCTTCTTCTTTTGTTAATACCCCTAATTTGCGTGATTTCTTAATCCAGAAGTGCAAAGACAGGAGATCCTCTCATGTGTCTATTATACCCCCTAGGGAGCATTGTTGTAATAGTCATAAAGTTGTAGTTAACTACTGCTGTTCTAAGGCAAAACGGTCAGTTTTCGACCGGTTGAACTACTCTTTGTCTTTACAGGAAGAAGAGCCGACATTCACATCAGTGAACATGGCTTCACACATTCCTAGAGGAAGGTCAAATTTAAGACGTTATCCCTCTAGAACTCTAAGCCAGAGGAGATTCGATAGACTCCTTGAGAATATTGAAGCAGGTATTTTTTGAAACACCCGTTCGAGGTCACGACAACCGGCTTCATATTCTTCTGATTCCGACACTGGGGGTCGCCAGTTTCCCGAATCGGATGCTGAAAGTATAGACTCGATCTCTACAGAGATCTATACTAATCCTTCAGTAGCATCCAGAGAAATAGGAGTTTATGCCATTGGAGATGAACATAAAGAGGCTTCCCCATCAGGAAGTACTGACCAATGCATCGCTATATTAGAAGCATCACTTAAAGAGATGCATTCTATGATGAAGAGTATGCGTCAGATGATGGTGACTCAACATGCAGATGCAATAGCTCAAACATCGGTTCCTCCGACTCAACTACATGTGGGGATAGACCTACCACCATCCAACGTAAACCAGGAGCCTGTTCTAAATCAAGAGTCAGCGGCTCCTCAACTTCTTAACTCAGAGAATGTATTGCCTGCTGTTGGAGTTACAATACAACCGATCTCTCACCACTCTGTGGTCCTTTTACCAGTTGAAGACCCGATGCAGGCAGTTCAGGAATTGAAAGCCCAATTTGATGCCTTGAAGCATAAGGATCAGCTCAAGAAGTTGGGAATCAACCAGCCATACCCAGCTATCTGGGACGATATTCCTTTCCCACCTAAATACAAACCACAGGCTATGGTTTTGTTTGAGGGAAAGACGTCACCGAGCCAGTACATGAACTACTTTAGCATGATGACGGTGTTGTTGCAAGGGAATGACGCCCTTCTCACTCAAGTGTTTAAATGTTGTCTGTCTGGAGTGACCTATCAGTGGTACCGTAGTCTTGCGGACAACTCCATTACTTCCTTTGAAGATTTCAAGACTCTGTTCTTTGCTCGATTCTACGAAGGAGGGATGGGCATGTCTATGTTATCACTTATCAAAGTAAAGCAGAAGGAGAAGAAGAGCGTTCGTACTTTTATCGAACATTTTCGTCAGGCTACCTTGCAGATGCCTCCCGGAGTTCCGGATTCTGCCTTGGTGGATATTTGTAGGAAAAACCTTCTCCCACTGATCTCAGTGTTCACGGGACCATATCAGTTCCATGATTGGCCCTTATTTATCATATCAGCGGTAGCCGCTGAAGATAACAGTCGGAAGGTGCGTGCCAATGGAATCATGATCTCTACCTCTGATAGAGGGAAGCGGTCATCTTCCAATAACGATCATATTCGTAGTTCCAAAGGGAAGGAAGCTCTCGCAATCAACACGTCCAGGCAATATACTCCGGTAACTACGCAGACGAATCCTGGGACTTCCAGGCCTAAAGAAGAGTATTCTTTTGATGACGACGATATTCAGAGCATATTCGATTATCTAGTCAAAAGTGGCAAGCTTACTCTCCCCGATGTAAAGCGCCAAATGAAGTCGGCAGTACCAATAACCCTAAGTACTGCATTTTCCACATATACATACATCACCCCACAAAGGCATGTTATGTATTAAAAAGGAAAATCCAGGAGCTGATCGACGCCAAGGCCATCACTCTGCGTAATAGCAAGAAGACGGTCACTGCCAACATGATCTCGCTCCAGTTTGGCAATCTGCCCCCTCAGGAAGTCCCGGATGGGGTAGTACCTATTCCACGGGCGATGATGAACATTGTTAATCTTCCTCCGACCAGGGGTCAAAATTATGACCTGGTACCCCTAACTACCAAGAGTGGGGAGATCATGTGGGTTCATCCAGATCTGGTGTCAGAGATTGAGGAAGAGACTCAAGCTGCTAAAGCTAAGTCTAAAAGGAACTCAAGACGTAAACCATGCCATATGGTTACAATATCCTCGACATCAGAAGAAGAGGCTTTAGTAACCGGAACCCGGTCAGGCAAAGCCTACCTCAAGGACTATGGAGGGAACCAAGGGGAATCAATGGCAGACACTTCAGCTGCCAAACCTCCAGAGCCTGAACCTGTTATACCAGAGGCAGGTCCTTCTAGGCCGACTTCGGTGGACAAGGGCAAGCAAAAAGAAGTTCATTTTGATAAACCTTTGAAGAATATTCAAAACAAAGGTTTAAAAAAACCATATAACTTCGTCATCTTGGCCCAGTTGGCTAATACACCAGCCAGATTGTCCATTTTCGAGCTCCTAAGGCTATCTAAAGACACTCGTCAAGCCTTAAGTGAAGCATTAATGCAGGCGAATGTATGCTTGACTCAGCTCAAGTCCCCTGATAAAGAGTCTGTGGCGTGCCCTCAATGCCATAGTATGAAGGAAGTAGTCCCTAATATCACTTTCACTCAAGAGGACATGTTGTTAAAACATAACAAGCATGACAGGCCTCTTTATTACATCGGATATGTTGGCTCCATGGAGGTAGACCGGATTCACATAGGTCTGAGATCGTCGATCAGCATTATCCCTCACAGTCTGTTAAGACCGTTGAGAATCCCTATAAGCGAACTGGCTTTTACTACCACCACAATCGTGAGCTTTAATGCCAGGAAGAGCAAACTGTTGGAGAAGATTCGTCTGAGGATCCAGATTGGTGACCTTAGATCAGTGGCTACATGCTACGTTATTGATTCAGATGTGTCTTACAATATTCTGTTGGCCAGACCATGGATCCACGATCACAATATTGTTCCTTCCACTCTACATCAATGCTTCAAATATGTAGACGCCCAAGGGACAGTGAAAATAGAGTTTACGGATCTCAATCCTTTCAAAGGAGTTGAATCCTACTATTCTGATGCCATATTGTACACCCAAGACTACATGAAGGAGGTATCAAGAAAGACGGAAGAGGAATCCTACCAGGAGCCAGGAAAGCCATCTGCTGAGCAACCTTTATCAATCCAAGTGAAATGGCGGACTACCTGTCCGAAGGTCATGGAACCCATGGCTATCCACTTAAGCAGAACTAAATCGGGAGGAGGAAGTGATCCTCTAGTGATCACTTTGAACCAGAAGCCCCCACCTTTGGTCATCAACCTCAGGCGCAACAAGCAGTCGACTGATGTAAATACAATCGGGAATGTGGTTTCTGACGATAATAAAGATTCTCTTTTCTAGTATACTGACGCCCAATTTTCGAATCAGGAATTCTCACCCCATAACGATATAGAACCTATAGCACAAAAATTCTTGGAAGCTATAGACTCCTATCATCCGTATGTGTGGGATGTGGCGTCAACATCTAATGTCGTCACGACATATGGGCCACATGAAGATTTTATCTTTATTATCCCACCTACTCGCAACGATCAGCATCCAATAGTCTTCGATCGCATGCGGAATAAACCAATTGTACAAGAAGATTCTCATGAGTCTGATGCTGCGAAAATGCAAGTTCACAGATATAGCCCACAAGCTTTGAATATTATTCAAAGTATGGGTTATGACTTGAAGTTGGAACCAAGCCTCAACTATGGAAAAGGCAGACGAATGCCGCTGCATGGTGATCCCTACTGTCAACGAACTCATTTTGGGTTAGGGTATACCACACATCTTGCAACTTCCAATGACTCTGAGTCAAGTAAGGAGACCATTTCCTCTTTTCAAGATGATTTATTATCCTCTAATTCAAAAGATGAACTGGAACAGGTATTATCAGTAAATATGGTGTTGACAGATTCTCTCGAAATAGAGGAACAAGAATCTGAACCATCTGAACCATTTGAAGATGAATCCTGGGCTCAGCAAATGGATACACAATGGGAACTCCGGTTCGAGCAAAGAGAACCACCCACTGAGGATGAAGTTATCCAAGTCGATGTTGGGGATGAATTTTTACCAAAGTCGATATTTATCAGTTACAATCTTTCCGAAGAAGAAAGGGAAGAAATAATCCAACTGATAAAAGAATATATCGATATCTTTGCGGGGAATTATGAGGATATGCCAGGTCTTGATCCTAAAGTGGCTACCCGTAAAATCAACATACGGCCCAATTCGAAGCCTGTAAAGCAACACCAACGCCGGTTCCGTCCAGATATGATGGATGCCATTGAAGCTGAAATCAAGAAGATAATAGCCTGTGGGTTCAGCCGGGAAGAACAACATCCTGACTGGGTCGCTAATGTTGTCCCGGTCATGAAGAAAAGTGGAAAAGTGCGTGTTTGCATCGATTTCCGAGATCTGAATGCGGCCTACCCTAAAGATGAATTCCCTCTTCCCATTATAGACATCATGATCGATAATACGTATGATTTTGAGTGCATGTCTTTCATGGACGGATTCTCAGGATATAATCAGATTAAGATGAATCCTGAAGATGAGAAGCATACTGCCTTCCAGACACCATTAGGGGTATATTGCTATACGGTTATGCCTTTCGGACTGAAGAATGCCGGGACTACGTATCAACGAGCTATGAGTAACATATTCTATGAGCACTTATGCAAAACAGTGGAATGTTACGTAGACGATATTGCTGTCAAAAGTCGTCTCAAGGATAATCACATTCAAGACTTAAAGACAGTATTCGAGTTGATGCGCCAACATCAACTCAAAATGAATCCTACAAAGTCATTTCTTGGTGTATCCAGTGGCAAATTCCTGAGATTTGTCATTACCGCTAAAGGCATTCAAGTAGACCCTGATAAAGTAAAGGCTATCTTAGAAATGCGATCACCCCGTAATCTGAGGGAACTCAGGGGATTTCAAGGTCGTCTGCTTATATCAGGAGATTCATATCCAACCTCTCTGGGAGATGTCAACCTTTTTCTCGCCTGATGAAGAAAGGTGTGTCATTCTTATGGGATGAAGCCTGTCAGCAAGCGTTTAATGATATCAAACGCTATCTTACTAATCCTCCAGTTCTGGTGCCTCCCGTCATAGGAAGACCATTTTTGCTGTATGTCCGAGCAATAGATCATTCTTTAGGGGCTCTTCTCGCACAGAAGAACAATGAGGGGCTTGAACAGGCTATCTACTATTTAAGCAGGATGATGGTCGGAGCTGAACATCGGTACAATCCAGTGGAAAAAGAATGCTTGGCCCTAATGTTCGCCATTCAGAAGATGCGATATTACGTCACGGGCCAAACTATTCATATCATCTCTAGAATCAATCCTCTTCGGGTATTGATGAACAAGCCAAGTATTCTTAATTCTCGACTCGCGACTTGGGCGATGTTATTAACATCGTATGATATGGTGTATGTCCCTCAAAAGTCAATCAAAGGTCAAGCCTTGGCTGATTTCTTAGCTGCTCATCAAATTCTGAAAACCTCTAAACTATACGAGGACATTTCCGACGAAGTTATAGAATGTAATTCTGCAATGGAAGGGGATACATGGCAGCTATTCTTCGATGGTGCCTCCAGGACTGGTCCCAGGGGAAACGTGGTTTCAGGAGTGGGAATTGTTCTGGTGACTCCTGATAAACTCGTCATCTATCGAGCATATTCTCTTAGCGAACCCTGCTCTAATAATGTGGCAGAGTATAACGCCCTACTAATCGGGCTTCAAGTCGCTAAAGAATTGGATGTTGAATACCTGAAAGCTTTTGGTGATTCTCAGTTGATCGTCAATCAGGTTAGAGGAATATATGAAGGCCGCAATCCAGACCTCATTCCTTATCACCAAGCAACGATCGAGATAGCCATGTCTTTTAAAGGATTCTTCCTAGAGCACGTGCCTCGATCTCAAAATTTGGAAGCTGATGCTCTGGCCAGCCTAGCTGCAGATCTAGCTATTCTTATAAGAAGGCAGAATTTGGTTATCCTTCTTAACAGAGATTTATTCTATGTGGAAAATAATTTTCACATAGAACGCAGCTACGTTGTAAATATGGTTCCTCCTAAGAGAGACTGGAGAAGTTCCTTTATAGACTTCGTGTCATACGAAATCTTACCAGAGGATCCTAAAGAAGCAGTATCCATCAAAAGACGATCACTACGCTTCTATTTTGTTGCGTCTTCACAATTTCTATATCGCCGAACATACGATAGATTGCTATTACGATGTCTTTCTGACGATGATGCAAAACGGATTATCCGAGAAGCTCATGACGGTGTATGTAGAGCACATCAACCCGGTCCTAAGTTACATGATCGTATCAGGAGGATGGGCTACTACTGGCCTACCATGATTGCATATGCTGTGAAATATGCAAGACAATGCAAAGCCTGTCAGGTTCATGCAGATTTTATACATCAGCCTTCTGAGTATTTACATTCTACGATTGCATCATGGCCCTTTGAAGCATGGGGTATGGACATCATTGGTCCTATTCACCCGTCATCTTCTAGAGGACATCAGTTCATATTGGCTATCACGGATTATTTATCTAAATGGGCGGAGGCGATCCCTCTTGCTGAGGTAAAGATATCCAACGTGATCAGCTTTATCAAGCATTATGTAATTTATCGCTTTGGGATACCCCGAAGGATAATTCATGATAACGGGCCTCAATTCATCAGCCAAGCGTTTCACCGATTTTACGATAAGAATCAGATACAAAATATGGCCTCGACGGCTTATAATCCTGCTGCTAATGGTCTGGCGGAAGCCTTCAACAAAACCATCATCAAACTCTTAAAAAAGTTTGTCTCTTCGAACAAAAGAGATTGGAATAAGAAGCTGGGGGAATGTCTCTGGGCATATCGCACAACGGTACGAACACCAACAGGTTGTACCCTATTTTTATTAGTTTATGGGTGTGAAGCAGTTTTCCCCATTGAAATCCAAATTCCATCACTCAGAATAGCAGTGGTTAATGAGTTGACTCAGGAAAATAATGATCACTTAAGGCTTCAAGAGCTAGAAGGATTAGACGAGAAACGCCTTCAAGCTCAACAGCGCATTGCGTTCTACCAAGCACGCATTTCCAAAGCTTTTAATCAAAGAGTGAAGGAAAGAGTGTTCAAAGTTGGCGAGCTAGTTCTAGCTATGAAGAGGCCAATGATTATTACACACAAAAGTAAGGGCAAATTCCAGCCTAAATGGGAAGGTCCTTATGTGATTGAAATAACGTTCTCAAATGGCGCCTACAGATTAGCCAAGCCTAATGGAGATTTAATAATGGCTCCTATCAACGGCAAATTCCTGAAGAAGTACTATGCTTAATCTTCTTTGCTCAAAGGAGTATGGTGAAGATTTTATTCTGATAACATTTCATACAAAGATTGGTTGGATCATATTTTATCATGTTATTATGACCTCTGAATAGATATGTTTGACTAATTTAAAATTTCAAAACCTATCATGTCCATATTACATTTGATAGTGTTTTGTATATAAATTTAGTTGGAGCGTACTCTATTATGTCCATATAACCTCTGAATAGATATATCCAACTAAAGCTTACCGAAAGTATATCACGTCTATATTACCTCTGATATCACTTTCATCTTAGCCTATCATTTTTATTCAAAAGTGATAGGTACACAAAATCAAAAAATATATCTTTATTATCTCTAGGAATAGCAAAATTACAGAGGAAGCAAAAAGATACATCATTGGGGAGGAGCAGTTAAATCCCTAATCTGTCATGCCAAAGCAACCTTTCTCTCTTCTGGACGAATCGCCATATAAAATTGCTGATTATCCCGAGCAAAGGAAGCTATGATATTCTTCCATGATCTATCGTTGCAGAGGACATTTGCTTGAAGATGCTTCTTTTTACGGCTTCTTACATGCTGGAAGAGCATGATCTTCTTCTTCCTCAGGCCAGCCCAACGGATTGGCAACCATCTCTTTTGGTGAAGGAAGTATGGAAAGACAGGTTCACTCACTTGCCTTTATATAGGCAGAAGAGAACACATCAAATCCCAACAACTTCCTAAAATCAGTCGAGAAATCAGCCTCACAGAACGAGTCAAATTTGACCGTTTCATGCTTCATTCAAAGTATTTCAAATTACGAGGAATTTGAAAACTTTGAAGGGGGTCTTGTAGAAGCATGAAAAATATGCTGAGGAATTATATACGTAAAAACCCTAACATACATGAAGCACGCGTAAAACAGAAGCTTCAGAACTATACGCGTAAAACAAGACTTCAGTATTGTCCGCGTAAAGCAGTGCTCCAAGCCTGTTTTGGCGTAAAAGGTTGCTACATCGCCCCTCCGGCGTAAACTATGTCTGCTTTTAATGCAGCATAAAGTTGTACGAGGAACTCTTCGTATTCCTCGAATGAACCTGTCAGACAGAACAGTGAACCTGACTCTTGACAAAGAGTACTGCACGACGATTGAGAGGACGGCTGTAATGATGATTCTGCATAGAGCCCCAGGCGGTCGTTTAGTGGCAAATCCTTGATATAAGTGATTTTTACGCGTTCAAGGAATACGCTGCCTATTTTTACACAGGCAAAAATGAGCTTTTAAGCTCAAGATGAGATGAAACCAAACGTCACGTCAAAAGCTGTTCTTCGTACAGAACTCGAGGCACGTCTCTGCAGTTAATGCGCGAGATAGGGGCAGGTCTCTGTATTTAATGCACGAGATTTGGTTGTACTTTTAATGACTGGAAGAGCTAAAATTAGGGCTAATATGCTCACATCACTATCCCTATATATTACGCCAACCAGGCTATTTTCAACTATAGGAGTACGCCGTATGCTATCTCCTCGAAATACGCCAACTCAGGCTATATTTACAAGGTACACGATAAGGCTATTTGGCCCAGAATACGCTCAAGAGCTCAGTCAGGAAGGATAATTGGCTAGTTTATGCTAGTTACCTATTACCTATGCAGCATCAAGCTTTACGCAGAATTTGGCTTTTACGCCAATGAGACAGCTACTTGGCTTTTATGCCAACAAGACAGCTACTTGGCTTTTAGGCCAACAAGACAGCTACTTGGCTTTTACGCCAACAAGATAACTACTTGGCTTTTACGCCTACGAGACAGTTATTGGGCTTTTATGCCAACCATCTTTACGCGAGGGGCAGTTACCTATGTGGCTTGCATGCCATGATCTTCGAGAAGCAGTTATACGCGTCACCTCTTAATGGGACACGCGTCACACGCGGATTCAGGAGATCATTCAGACGTGGGTAGCCGTGGTTATAACTGCCGCATAAAAGGTGCAACTCTCTCCACTAATCGACTTTTACACCGACTGATCAGTTACTGTGACTGATCTCTATAAATAGAGATTTCCAGTCACAGGAGAAAGGGGTCAAGGTGAAGTCAGTATGCCAGGTCAGTGAGAGCAGAGGTCAGAATCAAGGGAGATAATCCAGAAGATCGAATCAAAAGAGAGAGAGAGCACATACAGAGAGTGTTGATTGATAACTTTGGCAACGAGAGTTCAATCCCTCCTGCAATCTTTGAAGCTTCTTCTTCTTCTTCTGTAATACTTCTTCGTCATCGTGTGGTCCAAGGGACAAAGTGATCGACCGCAGATCAGACTCCTATAGCAATATTTTCCCAGAATCATTTTTTGTTGTACTTAACATCCTCGTATAGGATTAATTGTACTTCTTTTTCTTGTTTGTAAACAAAGAAAGGATTTCGTATAAACCTAGTTTCATTTCTTCTGTTTATCATCAAACACATGCATAGGCGAAAGCAATTATGCAGGGTGGTCGTGCATGGTTTTTCAGCGCATGCCTCAAATGGGTGTCCTGAGACAGCGTCACCCATGCTACATAGGGAGAACTCTCGCCGACAGCGCATCTTCATAACAAATCCCTTCGGCAATGACCATGCGCGTCAAGCCAAGGAGAGTGACTGCGCATGAACAAGCAATTTTTTGCCCCTGCAAACAAACAATGCCAAAGTGTCCGAGTGACCCATGAATAGAGAGGCACAAGTTTTGCTCCTTACCTCCACTAACGATAGCTGGATGGTCGACCATCAAAGGGAGGGGATTGACGAACTGCTCAACTGATCTTCCCGCACTAGGCTTCCGTAGAGACATTAAACGAGGAAGAAAGAGCACTATTCTTTCTCCTCCCCCAGCCCTCTATTTATAAGCGAGATAACCATTAATGGCTCCCGAGTGGTTAGGAATCAAAATCGAGGAATGAATCCGACATCATATCAGTAGCTAAGTGCTCCCCATGCGTCAAATTGGCAGATGCGCCAAGCAGAAAAAATGCTTCACACATGTGTTGAAGCAGCCCATGCACCTATCTCCTCCATGCTTCTGTTCAAAGTATTCTAAACTTAAAACTAACAAAGTTTAAGTTTAGAAACTTTAAATGAGGTCTTGTAGAAGCATGAAAAATCTATAACAGTAATCAAGAGCCATGCTTCGTAGTGATCAAGACCCATGCGCCAAAGTAATCCAGAGCCATGTGCCATCCGTATCATAAGTGGTGTTCCCATGTGCCAGCAGTGCCATGCGCCACTACTTCTCTAGTATTCCCATGCGTCAGTTGTGCCATGCGCCACTACTACCCCTGTGTTCCCATGTGCCAGTAGTACCAAGCACCACTACTATCCTATCAATCTCCATGCGCCGGGAGGACTTACTCCCAAGGTGCAATCAAAATTGTCATGACACGTGTCACGAGTATTATGGGCATCAGCAACCCAAGTTCTTAAAGGCCACATGGCAGCCTATTACAACATGCGCCACTATTCGGCTATATGAGATGCGCGCATGCATGCGCGTAAGGCCTTCTTAAAGCTATAAATAGTGGGCGTCTCCCATACATAAAGAAGGCTACGACCAAAAAGAGAGAGGAGAGGAGAGGAGAAGAAGATAGAAGTGCCGCAAGGGACACCCATTGAGTCATATACTCCATCTCCCCGAAGCCTCGTCAACCTCCTTGATCTCGGATCATCAACGGAATAAAGGAGCCGCTGCAGTGCTCGATCTCCACCGTCACACTTGCCCAAATTCTTATATTTTTATTGTACTTAGACTCTACGTATTAGAGATTCTTTTATACTATTTGTCAATTCCCAATCAATAAAATGTTCGTTCAACTTTATCCCGAGCATTGATTTGGTGATGTCGACAATCTTAACTCTAGCTCATCCTTTATGACACCAATATATATATATATATATATATATATATATATATATATATATATATATATATATATAGTCAATTCCCAATCAATAAAATATTCGTTCAACTTTATCTCGAGCGTTGATTTGGTGATGTCGACAATCTTAACTCTAGCTCATCCTCTATGACACCAATATATATATATATATATATATATATATATATATATATATATATATATATAAAGGTATCACTTGATACCACCACCCAAATTACCTAATATCCCATTCCCTCTATTTATATCCTATACTCTCATACATACCCTCAAATACCTATTCCTAAGATACACATTACCAATTGGTATCCTGATATCAATACCCTTTCCCAACTCATGGATACCTAGACACATACCTAATACCCACATACTCATTCTTCCTATGATACATTAGAGTATCACACACACCCCCAACCTTCTTATACACTTACTGATGCTAACTCATTCGTATAAATATATCCTCACTGCAGAAAACCTGATACACATCAAACATATGTTAAATGCTACAACTCCTCACTAGACACTCAGTCATGTATTGCCTACTACAACAATTACACACACACACACACACACACACACACACACACACACACACACACACTTATACTCTATAAGATACTGATACACTTAAACACTCCCTCACAACCTACTAGAAACTGGCCTTATGTACATGGTGTGCATTCATCTACACTGGTTGCACAGAGATGGACCTACTGCAGTGCAACTGCATCACCTGCTGTGCACTGATCATATAAAGCAGTACCTAACCTTGTTGCTGCAAGTACTAACAGACTTCTCCCAATTCCTATCCTGCCTACAAATTCTGCCTTATTCACAAACACATCTGACACACAGGTATTCCATACCTCACTCATCTCCCTCCTATCATCTGCTGAATCCCATTGATCAGTATCAATACTTAGCACATGTGCAACAATAATACACACACTCATCCACCAGAATGCCCTCTCACACTCATGACACTAGAATAAATAAATACCCTATGATACTACTCTATGATACCCTCTAGGTAAAACACTTACAAAGTATCACACTTCCTAACACACATATAATAAAGCACCTGATATACAATGCAATATATACACACTAAACTAATACACCTTACACTCCATCACACTTGGTACTTACACTGACACAAACTGTGCAATGTCTGAATTGAAAAATCTAGAGAACCCCTTTTATGTTGCCTACAGCAACTAAATATCTTGACTTCTCCTTCATCCCAATTTGTTTCTTGCATTCCAGGTAGTAGCTGCTCCTTGCTCCTAATCGCACAGCTGTAACACTAAACCATACTATTTCAGACCAAATATAAGCCAGTGTAACTCGAGCACTGGTCTTCACAAAATCCTCATACTTTCTGAACCTGAAACTTATATACACACACTACAATGCACACTCACAAACCTCTCCCTCACTCAACACACCACACACTACAATCACCCTACTAAAATATAAGAAATAGAGTCTTGCATAATAGAGCTCATAACAGTACCCATCTCCCATAACACTTAGCATACACACTCCTTTCATCAATCCTAGCACACTACACATATAAACACTCACACTATCAACTAACACAACCACACCTAAAGCAAACCAACACTATACAATAAACACCAAGATACACCAAATACATAAGATCAAACACCTAGTATGCAACATCTAGTTCACATCACACCCCCCAAGCAATTCATCAAACACCTAAAATGTATCACATGAGTATCACACCCAATACCATGATACTCTCAAGATACGCTGTCACGCCCCAGTCATAAAATACGTAGGACCAGGAATACGTAACATGCCAGCTACGCATTCGTCCAGACTCTGATCCGACTCGAATACGTATAAGCTGTATAATAATGGTCACTATCTAAATAATCCAGTAAATATAAACATCTATGTCTCAATCCATAATAAACAAAATACACAAGAATGAGCTACATGTGCTATAGTCAGCCGTCCAATAACACAGAAACTCGAATAGACTCGAGAAGAAATATGAGTCTATAAAAACTAGGCTACAACAGCAGATGAATAAATAATATGAATAAAATAACCATAACGTCGGTAGAAATGATATAAGTACCTGGTACCAATTCCTGCAAGACAAGCAACTCCATCAGCAACTCCAAAGGCTCTGTAATCGTCTATGCTGTAAAACTGGCAGGGGACCATGTCCTCAGAGGGACGTAACAAGATACAAAAATAGTATGCCATAGTATAACAGAAAGAAACAAGTGTAACGCCGGTGTAATCTAGCATAACCACCTAAGTGAGACACAATTTTGAAGATAATATTCGACGCGTGGGATGTCCAAAATAAAACTGTAGCTCCGGACACGGAGACACACGAGACGTACCGTAGCTCCGAGCAAAGAGTCACACGGGTGATACTACTACTCCGGATACATGAATACTACATAAATAGGACATACACATATATATAACGCGTGCAGATGATCCCAAACATCTAGTAACTGTCTTCCCCTCCCAAGCGGTCAACGAGTATTCACTGAACCTGGACCTCTATCTAACAGTCTCGTCATACTGAAGTAACTATCAACGATCATGACCCTAAAGTCGTCCCAGATTCCGATCATGCTGACAGTATCAGGATACAGAAAATCTGGCATGATGACGGTGTCTGAATGTGTCCTAGGGTTATGATGTAACCAAGTATGTACATGTAGGTATTGCAAACATCTATCAATCGTTACCAGACGTTACCAACGAACGTCTGCACCCGGTTATGACCCGGACGTGAATTAACGATTCTGATCCAAAGCGCGCATAATGCATATAATAAATAAATAGAAATCTAGTAACTGAAATACAGGATGACAAGGTACACTTGCCTGGATCCGGATGCTGAAGATGGGTCTCCGGTATAACGTCCAAGTCTGCGGGTCCCGTAGTACCGAGAGATGAGATACAAGCTCAATCAATAAACTATCACGATGCTAAAATAAGAGGTGACACATGTCTAGCATAGGCTTCAATCTTTGTTACAAGCTCACATAGACACTAAGATAGAGGGTTGTCCACGGTTGACTAGAGTACGTTACATCTACTACGATAAATCACCAGTATAATATCATCAGACCAAATCCTCAATCCCCTATATTTATCATGGTGTTTTCAGTAGTTCGAGTTATGCTCATTGTCACCACCCCATTTCCAAAGTCGGGAATTTTTTTTTATTTTTAATTTGGTTAATTGTGCATTATTTTTAATTAATTGTATTTATAATTAATTATTGATTGTATTATATTTTTATTGTATGTTTTAGGATTTTGGCTAGCCTGGACCCATGTCAGACCCTAGTGGACCCATGTCCGACCCAGCCCACACCCTTGTGAGAATTATTTTGGGGCTTAGAATATTTATTTTATTTTTAGGAAGTTAGTTGGAGAGATTTAGAACTAGTTTGAGTACTTTTGGAACCCGGAACCCAAAACCAAGTCATGTAGGGGCATTTTGGGCATTTGGAGACTTTGGAGACCTATTTTATGTGTTGGCCGGCCCCTACCAACCCCATTCCACCCGTGGACAGCAGCAGCCCCCCTCCCTTTGGTTCTTCTTCTTCACTTCTTCTTCTTCATTTCTTCTTCTCCACTTCTTCTTTCTTCTTCCTTCTTCTTCCAAAGTAAGTCTTTCTTCCATTTTTTTTCTTCTTTCTTTCTTCCATTCCTTCTCCTTAAGCTAACCCTAATCTTGCATTTTCCCTAACCTAGGTGTGAGAAGCTTAGATCTAGTGTGGGAGCTAGATTTGGTGGCTTGGAGCTTGAGGGAGGTGATTTCTAGGGGTTGTGAGACTTTGGCCTTGGGATTCCAACTCCCAAGAGGTAAAACCTAACTTTCCCCTTCCTAATTATTTTTGTGTAGTGTAATTAGTGTTGTAGAACCTTCCTAGACCCTTAGGCTACCCGTGGGAGAAAGTTGGAACTAGTTGGGTAGTGTTTGGAGACTTTAACATTAGGTTTTGTGTTGAATTCGGGTGGAATCCGAATTTGGCCCAATTTTGGGTGATGCCCTAGGTTAGACGGACCTAGGTAGACGTTGTCGGGTGTCTTGAGGGTGAGTGCGTGTCTCCGTTCGGACACGGGAAGCCGCGTCGCCGAGAAACGGGCGTTTCGGGCGAAATTGGGGCTTTTCGTCGTCGCCGATTCTAAGTGCGTGTACATTTCCGCCGCGGGCCTAGAATCGATGCGGGAGTATATTTTCTAGGATCTAGACATCGTGTAGAGCGCGTGGGTAAATTTTGGGCCGATTCCGAGTTCGTTTGGTGTGCGTTTCTGGAGGTTTTCCGAACCGCGCACCACGTGTTCGTCGAAATGACCGAACGGCCATTTCGACTTGGGTTCCTCGTTTCGGGCTTGTGTGCGCGTTGGGTTAGTATCGGGGAGTGTGTGCTAGAGTTCTCGAGTTATATTTTATATATTTTTAGGTGTTTGGGCGTGTCGGGGTCGTTGGGCGTGCGTTGGTGGGCGTTGTGGGCGTGGTGTGCGTTGTGTTGTATTTGTTTATATATATTTGTATATATATATTATGTGTGTATTTTTATATATATATTTATATATATGTGTGGTTATGTGTTTGTGAGCGTGTTAGGGAGTGCTTGTGTGAGTGTGTAGGTGAGTGTGTGAGTGAGTGCTTGTGTGAGTGTGTAGGTGAGTGTGTGTGAGTGTGAGTGAGTGTTTATAGGTATATACATATGAGTTTATATATATATGTATATATATTTGTATATATATTTGTATATATATGTATGAGTGTTTATGTGTGTGGTTGTGTGGTTTTGTGTTTGTGAGAGTGTGTGCTAGTGTGTGTGAGAGTGTGTGTGTGAGGGTGTGTGCTAGTGTGAGTGAGTGTGTGTGAGTGAGGATATATAGATATATATTTGTGTTTGAGTGTGTGAGTGTATATATGTATATATAGATGTGTGTTTATATATATATGGATATATGTGTGTTTATATATATATAGATATGTGTTTTGTGTGTGTGTGTATTTATATGTATGAGTGTGTATGTGTTTATATGTGTGCATATATATATATGTTAGTAGATGTGTTAGTGTGTATATATATCTATAGAGTTATATATGTATATATATGTATGTATATATATATATATATAGTAATATATATATGTGTGTATGTATATAGGTGTGTGTGTGTGTGTTTGAGAGAGGGGGGGGGGTGCCCAGAACTGTGCAGCAGCACAGCTGCTAGCTGCAGCAGCAGCAACTTGCTGCACCAGCAGCAGGTGCAGCAAGGTAAGGAGCAGCATCAGCAGCAATATGAAGCACAAGGAGTAGCAGCTGCAGCAGCAATCTGGAGGGGCAGCAGCAGCAGTTTAGGAGGCAGAGCAGCAGCAGCTTCAGTAGATTAGAATCAATAGATAGATACATAGATGTAAATAGATAGATAGATAGATAGGTAATAAATAGATAGATATCTATAGATAGATATCTATAGATAGTTAGATAAATAGATAGGTATCTATAGATTGGTTAGATAGATAGTTAGTTAAATAGATAAATAGATAATTAGTTAGATAGATGCATAGATAGATAAATAGGTATATGTTAGATAGATCAATAGATATCTCTAGATAGGTAAATAGGTATATAGATACATAGTTAGATAAATAGATAGATAGATGCCTAGATATAAATAGATAATAAATAGCTAGTTAGATAGTTAGATAGATAACTAGATAGGTTGATACTAGATAGGTAGATGGATAGGTAGAGGGATAGCTAGATATATAGATCTATATATATATAGATATATACATAGCTAGATAGATAGTTAGATATCTAGGTATAGATATATATATTTGAGGGTAAGGTAAGGTAAGTTAAGGTAAGGTATTGGGTATATATATATAGGTATATGTCTATATGTATTAGATATATGTATTTTAGCCTAGATTATAGCTAGATATATATGTTTATGCATAGTTAGTTAGCTAGAGGGGTAGTCGGGTTGAGTTTAGAGCGGTATCTCAATACCTTGAGATACCGAGGTATCTCGATACCTTAAGATAACCAAGGTATTGAGTTTCGAGCGGGGTATTTGAGCAATAGCCTAGGAATAGTATTGGAGTGATTTTTATATGCTTATGTGTATATATTTACGCGTGCTAGCATAGGTTTTAGAGGGTATAGGCGGGGTGCGTAGCCTAGGTTCAGGTATCGGATACCGAGGGTATCCCGGTATCTCAAGGAGGCAAGTTTGTGAGTTTTCTAGCTTAATGACCTCGGTTTGACCTAGAATTTCAGGAGCACCCTAGTTTGACCCAGACTTGACCGTAGTTGACTCAGTTGACCGCCAAAGTCAACTTTTGACCTAGTTTTGACCTAGAGTTGACTTTTTGGACCCAGAGTTGACTTTTTGACCCAGATTTCACCGGTTTGACCCGTTTGACCTAGAACGACCCTAGAAGCCTATTTTTAGTTATTTTATATCTGTTTAACTCATTAGAACCCTGTTTAACCTTGCTTTTCGTATTAGGTCCTTGCGACACCGGTTCGGATCGCCAGTTGCTCAGGACGTCAGGCGAGTACATTCTCTGATAGTTTTCATTATCTGATGATTATTATGATTCAGCTTCTAGTATAGTATCATATGATTATTCTGGCACAACACGGGATACTGACTGGTATTTCTGGATTTATTTACTTGCGACACATACATTTCATGTTTCTGGCCTCTATTCTGGAATCACTACTGGCATCACCTACAGGCATCACTACAGGCATCATTCATGTTCAGGCTGGACTCATCTTGATTTGCGTGTCGGGTCTTGGATCCACTTGTATTAGTCGGGGCGGGGAAATACTCGAGTAGACATGTAAACATTCCTATCTGGCATCATCAGGAATCACTCCCTCTGGTCTAATCTGGAATGATAGCAGCCGCGCACCCAGTGCGCGGTGAGCCGTACTTACCCCTAGCCGTTTACATGTCGAAACAAGTATTTCAAAGACACCGAGTTCATTCTTTATAGTCTGGACTCTCATGCATTTCTTGACTTGTCTCACTTATATATTTCTGGACTTGACTCACTACATATTTTTTATGCTGGACTCACTACACGTTCATGTGCACGGACTTGATCTTAGCTTAGATTTCCTGTATCTTGCAGTTATTACTATCTTGCTCTGATATTCCTGCAACTTTACCTTTATGCACCAGTGATTTATATATTTCTTGTTTCATACTTGCTTCACTCTTCTTGCTACTTGCTATAACTGTTTTATAGTTTTTATCATTTAAATGGAACTGCTGTTAGAGATGTACTTGCTCCAGTCCTGACTGGACATATTTTTCAGAGTATCCGGAGGAGTGGTGTCCGACGTTTTATGGACCTGAGCCTGTCAACGGTGCAGACAGGGACCCTCTAGTTTAGGAGTGATTTCCGGGTTGGTAGCCGGGATCACTAGGACCTTGTTATTTTTATTAGCTTTAGCACCGGATTTGTCTCTGGTTTTGGATTGAGACCTTGTTTGTATATTATTTTGGATATTGTTGTATTATTATTATGGATGTTGTGGTTGTTGTAGTAGTTGTTGTTGGTTAGACTTTATAGCTGTTAGTCTTCTTTGTTATCTTATCGTGCTTAGATTCGTGATTGAGTACTTGTGATTATCATTTGATATTGCTCCTCCATTTGGAGTTGAGATCTTGACAGGTTTATATATTGATTGTGTGGTTGCCCTCCTTTTTGGAGAGGTCATGGCCGATTTTTGTGTGAGATTATTATCTAGATAGTTGACCTAGACAGCGTTCTACCGCCGATGCTGCGGCGTAGGCTGGACGTACCCACGACTCATGCCCGATTTTTCGGGTGCGGGTCGTGACACGTTTTTGGTGGCAGCCCCATGCAGGTCTCGATTCGCAATTAGTGCGATATCATGGTGGTACAACAACTTAGTTGTACTGCTGTGAGCCTGCTATAGGATCTAGGATCTAGGATGAGAGTGTACTCAATCACGACTAGGAACAATTCCAATCTAATTATTCTGAAATTGTTTCTTTTGAAATATTACTGTCCTTCTTTGATGATATCGTATCTTGTGCCGTATTGACATCTTTTGATCTGTGTTCAGGATGCCTCCGAAGACACGATCCTATCGTACCGTTCCAGCAGTTGCCCCTGAGAGGTCTGCTACCTCTCGTCCGGCTCGTATTCAGGCAGCTGCTACCGCTCCACTCACCACTCCTGCGGTTGAGGGAGCATCTGCTTCTCTCGGGGATCCTCCTTCACCTGTCGATCCGAGGACTACCCCAGTCGTTCCGGTGGTTCCTCCACCGCTTCCTGCTTCAGTAGATTTCGCGCAGTTGTTTGCGTTCTTCAGGGAGATGATGGATGCGCAGCACCGTCAGGTGGATGTGATGAAGCTGGGCATTGAGAACGCCTACCAGGTGGCCATGACGGCAGTGGATAGGGTGGCACAGGTTCAGCCACAGGCAGATCAGATTCAGCATCCGAGGCCGGGCAGTATCATTGACTTCCAGAGGATGCGGCCCAAGGAGTTCCGTAGTACAGAAGGGATCCTGTACGCGGATGACTGGATAGAGTAGATCGAGGGGATCTTCAGGCTGGCGCAGATTCCAGACAGTATGCAGATAGAGGCAGCGGGCAGTCAGATGTTCGACCTCGCCTTGACATGGTATCGCACAGATACGAGGATCGTGGCGCCAGGGCTTACTTGGGAGGCTTTCAAGAGGCTTTTTAAGGAGAAGTTTTTCCCAGATGTGGCTCTCAGTGCTTTGGAGAGCCAGTTTGAGGCACTCGTCCAGGGGAGCATGACGGTGGATGAATACGCAGCAGAGTTCTGCCGTCTGGGCAGATTTGTGGATGGCTTGAGTGAGGCAGCCAAGGCGAGGAAGTTTCGCAAGGGCTTGGTCATGGCGGTCAAGTCTTTGACCAGGAGCGACCGCGAGGCGACTTTTGAGCAGATAGTAGGAGACGCTCAGAGAGCAGAGGATGACTTGGAGCTTAAGTCCAAGAGAGGCAGGGATGATTCAGGCAGTGCGAGTGGCAGTGCGGGACCGGCTAAGCGTCCCTATGTGCAGAAGGCAGCGCAACAGGGTCAGGATCAGAGGGTGCCCACTTGTGCCTACTCCAGGAAGGCAGGACACACTTGGGATGTTTGTAGGAGGAGGCTGAAGGTGTGTTTGTTCTGTGGATCCGCTGCTCACCAGATGCGAGATTGCCCCACTGCACCTCCATTGGGTGGAGCACAGGATCAGAGAGTTGGAGCTAGGCCACCTGTGGCACAGCATCATGCCCCGCACCAGCAGAGGGATACACCCCAACAGGGCAGGGCTTATGCGTTGACGGTCGAGGAGGCCGATGCCACGGGTGTCGGGTTAGCAGGTTTGTCTCTTGCTTCTTCTTCCTGTCCTTTTCTATTCCTTGTGGTGTGCTTCATTAGTACCTGTTAGACTTTTCTTTGTGCTGTGGTAGATAGTGTAGTGACCCTGATTGAGACTGTGATAACACGACCAGTAAGACCCTGATCTTGTATGCTGTATAGGTAGAATTTCTTGACTGTGATTGTTGGGGGTTTGACCTAGAGGGAGTGTGATTGACTTTAAATTTCGAGGACGAAATTTTCTAAGGAGGATAGGCTTGTCACCACCCCATTTCCAAAGTCGGGCTTTTTTTTATTTTTAATTTGGTTAATTGTGCATTATTTTTAATTAATTATATTTATAATTAATTATTGATTGTATTATATTTTTATTGTATGTTTTAGGATTTTGGCTAGCCTGGACCCATGTCAGACCCTAGTGGACCCATGTCCGACCCAGCCCACACCCTTGTGAGAATTATTTTGGGGCTTAGAATATTTATTTTATTTTTAGGAAGTTAGTTGGAGAGATTTGGAACTAGTTTGAGTACTTTTGGAACCCGGAACCCGAAACCAAGTCATGTAGGGGCATTTTGGGCATTTGGAGACTTTGGAGACCTATTTTATGTGTTGGCCGGCCCCTACCAACCCCATTCCACCCGTGGACAGCAGCAGCCCCCCTCCCTTTGGTTCTTCTTCTTCTTCTTCTTCTTCTTCACTTCTTCTTCTTCATTTCTTCTTCTCCACTTCTTCTTTCTTCTTCCTTCTTCTTCCAAAGTAAGTCTTTCTTCCATTTTTTTTCTTCTTTCTTTCTTCCATTCCTTCTCCTTAAGCTAACCCTAACCTTGCATTTTCCCTAACCTAGGTGTGAGAAGCTTAGATCTGGTGTGGGAGCTAGATTTGGTGGCTTGGAGCTTGAGGGAGGTGATTTCTAGGGGTTGTGAGACTTTGGCCTTGGGATTCCAACTCCCAAGAGGTAAAACCTAACTTTCCCCTTCCTAATTATTTTTGTGTAGTGTAATTAGTGTTGTAGAACCTTCCTAGACCCTTAGGCTACCCGTGGGAGGAAGTTGGAACTAGTTGGGTAGTGTTTGGAGACTTTAACATTAGGTTTTGTGTCGAATTCGGGTGGAATCCGAATTTGGCCCAATTTTGGGTGATGCCCTAGGTTAGACGGACCTAGGTAGACGTTGTCGGGTGTCTTGAGGGTGAGTGCGTGTCTCCGTTCGGACACGGGAAGCCGTGTCGCGGAGAAACGGGCGTTTCGGGCGAAATTGGGGCTTTTCGTCGTCGCCGATTCTAAGTGCGTGTGCGTTTCCGCCACGGGCCTAGAATCGATGCGGGAGCACATTTTCTAGGATCTAGACATCGTGTAGAGCGCGTGGGTAAATTTTGGGCCGATTCCGAGTTCGTTTGGTGTGCGTTTCAGGAGATTTTCCGAACCGCGCACCACGTGTTCGTCGAAATGACCGAACGGCCATTTCGACTTGGGTTCCTCGTTTCGGGCTTGTGCATGCGTTGGGTTAGTATCGGGGAGTGTGTGCTAGAGTTCTCGAGTTATATTTTATATATTTTTAGGTGTTTGGGCGTGTCGGGGTCGTTGGGCGTGCGTTGGTGGGCGTTGTGGGCGTGGTGTGCGTTGTGTTGTGTTTGTTTATATATATGTGTATATATATATTGTGTGTGTGTTTTTATATATATATTTATATATATTTGTGTGGTTATGTGTTTATGAGCATGTTAGGGAGTGCTTGTGTGAGTGTGTAGGTGAGTGTGTGAGTGAGTGCTTGTGTGAGTGTGTAGGTGAGTGTGTGTGAGTTTGAGTGAGTGTTTATAGGTATATACATATGAGTTTATATATATATGTATATATATTTGTATATATATGTATGAGTATTTATGTGTGTGGTTGTGTGGTTGTGTGTTTGTGAGAGTGTGTGCTAGTGTGTGTGAGAGTGTGTGTGTGAGGGTGTGTGCTAGTGTGAGTGAGTGTGTGTGTGTGAGTGAGGATATATAGATATATATTTGTGTTTGAGTGTGTGAGTGTATATATGTATATATAGATGTGTGTTTATATATATATGGATATATGTGTGTTTATATATATATAGATATGTGTTTTGTGTGTGTGTGTATTTATATGTATGAGTGTGTGTGTGTGTTTATATGTGTGCATATATATATATATGTTAGTAGATGTGTTAGTGTGTATATATATCTATAGAGTTATATATGTATATATATGTATGTATATATATATATAGTGATATATATATGTGTGTATGTATATAGGTGTGTGTGTTTGAGAGAGGGGGGGGTGCCCAGAACTGTGCAGCAGCACAGCTGCTAGCTGCAGCAGCAGCAACTTGCTGCACCAGCAGCAGGTGCAGCAAGGTAAGGAGCAGCATCAGCAGCAATATGAAGCACAAGGAGTAGCAGCTGCAGCAGCAATCTGGAGGGGCAGCAGCAGCAGTTTAGGAGGCAGAGCAGCAGCAGCTTCAGTAGATTAGAATCAATAGATAGATACATAGATGTAAATAGATAGATAGATAGGTAATAAATAGATAGATATCTATAGATAGATATCTATAGATAGTTAGATAAATAGATAGGTATCTATAGATTGGTTAGATAGATAGTTAGTTAAATAGATAAATAGATAATTAGTTAGATAGATGCATAGATAGATAAATAGGTATATGTTAGATAGATCAATAGATATCTCTAGATAGGTAAATAGGTATATAGATACATAGTTAGATAAATAGATAGATAGATGCCTAGATATAAATAGATAATAAATAGCTAGTTAGATAGTTAGATAGATAACTAGATAGGTTGATACTAGATAGGTAGATGGATAGGTAGAGGGATAGCTAGATATATAGATCTATATATATATATATAGATATATACATAGCTAGATAGATAGTTAGATATCTAGGTATAGATATATATATTTGAGGGTAAGGTAAGGTAAGTTAAGGTAAGGTATTGGGTATATATATATAGGTATATGTCTATATGTATTAGATATATGTATTTTAGCCTAGATTATAGCTAGATATATATGTTTATGCATAGTTAGTTAGCTAGAGGGGTAGTCGGGTTGAGTTTAGAGCGGTATCTCAATACCTTGAGATACCGAGGTATCTCGATACCTTAAGATAACCAAGGTATTGAGTTTCGAGCGGAGTATTTGAGCAATAGCCTAGGAATAGTATTGGAGTGATTTTTATATGCTTATGTGTATATATTTACGCGTGCGTAGCCTAGGTTGAGGTATCGGATACCGAGGGTATCCCGGTATCTCAAGGAGGCGAGTTTGTGAGTTTTCTAGCTTAATGACCTCGGTTTGACCTAGAATTTCAGGAGCACCCTAGTTTGACCCAGACTTGACCGTAGTTGACTCGGTTGACCGCCAAAGTCAACTTTTGACCTAGTTTTGACCTAGAGTTGACTTTTTGGACCTAGAGTTGACTTTTTGACCCAGATTTCACCAGTTTGACCCGTTTGACCTAGAACGACCCTAGAAGCCTATTTTTAGTTATTTTATATCTGTTTAACTCATTAGAACCCTGTTTAATCTTGCTTTTCGCATTAGGTCCTTGCGACACCGGTTCGGATCGCCAGTTGCTCAGGACGTCAGGCGAGTACATTCTCTGATAGTTTTCATTATCTGATGATTATTATGATTCAGCTTCTATTATAGTATCATATGATTATTCTGGCACAACATGGGACACTGACTGGTATTTCTGGATTCATTTACTTGCGACACGTACATTTCATGTTTCTGGCCTCTATTCTGGAATCACTACTGGCATCACCTACAGACATCACTACAGGCATCATTCATGTTCAGGCTGGACTCATCTTGATTTGCGTGTCAGGTCTTGGATCCACTTGTATTAGTCGGGGCAGGGAAATACTCGAGTAGACATGTAAATATTCCTATCTGGCATCATCAGGAATTACTCCCTCTGGTCTAATCTGGAATGATAGCAGCCGCGCACCCAGTGCGCGGTGAGCCGTACTTACCCCTAGCCGTTTACATGTCGAAACAAGTATTTCAAAGACACCGAGTTCATTCTTTATAGTCTGGACTCTCATGCATTTCTTGACTTGTCTCACTTACATGTTTCTGGACTTGACTCACTACATGTTTTTCATGCTGGACTCACTACACGTTCATGTGCACGGACTTGATCTTAGCTTAGATTTCCTGTATCTTGCAGTTATTACTATCTTGCTCTGATATTCCTGCAATTTTACCTTTATGCACCAGTGATTTATATATTTCTTGTTTCATACTTGCTTCACTCTTCTTGCTACTTGCTATAACTGTTTTATAGTTTTTATCATTTAAATGGAACTGCTGTTAGAGATGTACTTGCTCCAGTCCTGACTGGACATATTTTTCCAGAGTATCCGGAGGAGTGGTGTCCGACGTTTTATAGACCTGAGCCTGTCAACGGTGCAGACAGGGACCCTCTAGTTTAGGAGTGATTTCCGGGTTGGTAGCCGGGATCACTAGGACCTTGTTGTTTTTATTAGCTTTAGCACCGGATTTGTCTCCGGTTTTGGATTGAGACCTTGTTTGTATATTATTTTGGATATTGTTGTATTATTATTATGGATGTTATGGTTGTTGTAGTAGTTGTTGTTGGTTAGACTTTATAGCTGTTAGTCTTCTTTGTTATCTTATCGTGCTTAGATTCGTGATTGAGTACTTGTGATTATCATTTGATATTGCTCCTCCGTTTGGAGTTGAGATCTTGACAGGTTTATATATTGATTGTGTGGTTGCCCTCCTTTTTGGAGAGGTCATGGCCGATTTTTGTGTGAGATTATTATCTAGATAGTTGACCTAGACAGCGTTCTACCGCCGATGCTGCGGCGTAGGCTGGACGTACCCACGACTCATGCCCGATTTTCTGGGTGCGGGTCGTGACACTCATTCCTCAGATTCCACCCTTGCATTCACAGACATTAACATGCACATTTTAATTATACTATCCTCAAATAAAATAATTATCAATTATCCAACTTTCCGTTATATAACCATCATTACCATTTTATAATAAATAGCTACAACTCAATTAAATTCATTATTAATTATCAGCTCTCAATAAATGACTAATTTTTTGATATGACACACCATTTCACAATAAATAAACCTGCTCCTCAATACCCATCACAATGCATATAATAAATGAATAAAACCCTAAAATCTCATATCTAGCTTTCATAACCCTAACCCTAACTAAGTTCTATTAACAATAAATAATACTACACTAAATAAGGGGATGGGTGAGGGGTTACCCCGGTGGCGGCGTGTGGTGGTCGACGCTCGTGGAGGTTGCTGGCCGGTATTGGTGGTGTAGCAGTGTGAAGTCGCTGCGGCGGTCGACGCTCATGGAGAAGGCAGAAGTGGATCGTGGTGGTGGTACGAGGGGGAGACGCGATAGAGTTGGTCGTGTGGTTCTGCCGGTGGAGGAGGTGATGGTCCGGGTGGCCGGTGGAGGAAGGCTGCTAGATTGGCCGGATTGAGGTAGAGCGGGTGACTGGAGGTGGACAAAGGGAAGAGAGTGGTCGTGTAGGGGAGATGGTGGTGGTTCATGGTGGTTTCTGGGCCGGAGGATGGTCGACAGCAGCAAGGTGGAGGTTGCTATGACAGTTGGCGATGGTGGCACATCCGGATGGAGGTAAAGGCGCGGTGGGGGAGCTCAGCTGGAAGTAGATGGAGGTGGTCGAGGTACTGGAGGTGCTGTGGTTTCTTGGCCAGAGGGAGCGGGGTCGAGGTTGGAAGCCGATGGATTTGCTGGAGAAGGTGATGGCCGACCGGAGTAGACGGTGGTGGCCGAAGTAAATGTGGAGATAGGTGGCACTCAGATGTTGGAAAGCGAAGAAGAGGTAAATAGGAAGAAGAAGAAGAAGAAGAAGAAGAAGAAGAAGAAGAAGAAGAGAAAGGGAGGAGTGGTCGGCTGTGTAGTGAAGGGAAGAGGGAGGAGAGAAAGGGGGGTTCTTATGCTTCTAGGTATTAGGGCCTGCTCCTTGGTAAATGTGTGAAAGAGTGATTATATAAGTGAGTGTGTGGTGAGGATGATATCTCATTTTGAATGGAGGGTCCAGATTTCACATGGAGGAAAATGTACATCAAAGGGGAGAGAGTGGGTTGATTTGACCGGTCAAGAGAGGGAAGAGGGTTTCTTCATTGGCCTTGACCAATGGGGTAGTGACACCTATCACCATATTTGCAAATAAGCCCCTTAACTTTTGGGTATTTGCATATGCATGAAAAAATAATGGGAATTTGGTTTGGGAATTGGTATTTGGTGTTATGTAGGGTGAGGGGGTATTGTGTGTTTTGCATGGGCTTAATGAATGGGGTATTGGATTAAATTGGGGTTAAGTTGGGATTAGTCAAAGTTGGTATCCCCAATTTAATTAAAATAAAATGTCATGTGCTCTTAAATTAAATGGGGGCACATGGGATCTTAATTAGGAGTGACACAAAGGTCATGAACGGTGTAGGCTTGGTGTCAGTCTTGGACCCTTTAATTGGTTCGGCTAAACGGGTTGAGTTTGTGTCCCAAAATGGATGGCAACGACAAAGGTACACGACACAGGATTAAATAATAGATTTTGTGACCGGAAAGTTGTGCAATTAAATTAGAGCACAAGGGATTGTGTTTGTGACTGACGAAAAAGTCCAGCTCCTAGGTTGGCTTGTTAAGTCAAGAGTGTAACAATTAGTTGGAAATTATGGGCTATTGTTGGGCTCTGAATATTGTAACAACAGTAGGGTGCACCAAGGGTTATAAATAAAGAATCAGACAACTGCAACATAAATTCTAAACCTCAAATACCCTGACGCTACAACATAATTTCCAACCCTAATTAGTCTACCTGATATAATAATTGAGGGAGTTTACATCATTCATAACTTAGAAAAATTTTGTTCCCAAAATTAGAAGTATAGCATGAATGATAGCTATAAGATTTTAAAAGTAAATAGCTAATCGAAAATAGTACGTAAATTCGTACCTTGGTCCTCAAATAAATACGAAAAATGCTGCCGAATGGAATTCTCGCGCTCCCAGGTAGACTCGCCTGGCGAATGATGCTTCCATGCAATCTTGATCAGTCGAATAGTCTGACCCCTCAAAATCTTCTCACTGCAATCGAGTATCCCCACTGGCTGCTCTGCATATGATAAACTGGGCCAGACTGTAATCTATGAATGATCAAGCATGTGGCTAGGGTCTGCCACGTATCTCCTTAACTGCGATATGTAAAATACGTCGTGCACTCCTTCTAATGATGGAGGCAATACAAGACGATAAGCCAATTCGCCAACTCGTTCCAAGATGTCAAAAGGTCCGATGTACCTCAGACTTATCTTGCCTCTGCCCCCGAATCTGATGGTACCACGAGTGGGCGATATATTCAAAAATACATGGTCACCTTCCTTGAATTCTAAAGGTCTGCGGTACACATCTGCCCAATGCTTTTGTCTGTCCTGTGCTGCGCGCAGGTGGCTCTGAGTCTGCTTTACTTTCTCCACTGCCTGTGTCACCAACTCTGGATCCAGTATTTCATGCTCTTCCATGTCACTCCAACATATCAGTGACCTACACTTCCTACCGTACAATGTCTCATAAGGTGCCATATATATGCTGGCTTGGTAGCTATTGCTGTAGGAGAATTCTATCAAGTGTAGATGGTCCTCCCAAGATCCTCCAAAGTCGATCATGCACGCTCTCAACATATCCTTTAGTATCTGAATCGTGCACTCTGACTGGCCATCAGGCTATGGATGATATGCAGTGCAGAACTTGAGGCAAGTGCCTAGACTCTCCTGCATACTTTGCTAAAAATATAACGTGAATCTGGAATCACGATTCGATATAATGCTGACAGGCACTCCATGTAGTCGTACTATCTGCCTCATATACATGTCAGCCAATATCTTCGTGGACTGCCCAACTCTGAAGGACAAGAAATGTTTAGACTTGGTGAGTCGGTCTATGACAACCCTGACTGCATCCTTCCCCCTAGGGCTCCTCGGGAATCCTGTGACGAAGTCTATGGTAATGTGTTCCCACTTCCATTCGGGAATGGGAATTCGGGAATGGAAAGCAGCTGCAATAGTCCTATTGTCCTCTAATGTTCAGCCTTGACTTGCTAATAGACCAACATCTCGCCATGAATCTCGCAATCTCTATCTTCATCCCATGCCACTAGTAATGTTGTCTCAAATCTAGGTACATCTTCGTACCTCCGGGATGAATAGAATAAATCGAGCTATGAGCCTCGGTCATCAACTTCTGGCGTAGCTCTCCACTCGGAACGTATAGGCATTCTCCACACCTTAATGTTCCATCTTCATGAATCCGGTGTCCCGTCTGTATGCTGGCCTCTGTCCTCTCTCGCAGTTGTCGGAATCTCGTATCTGTAGACAGGGCTACCTTGATCCTCTCAACCAATGTAGACTGAACCTCGAGACTGGCTATCTGTCCATCCATGTCTGGCAATACAACCTTTATCCCGAGCTCCTGAAGATCCTCTAACAATTGCCGCTGAGTCATCAAAAAGTATGCCATGGGCTTCCTGCTTAAGGCACCTGCTACTACATTCGCCTTGCTAGGGTGGTACTACAACTTGGTATCATAGTCTGTCATCAACTCTAGGCATTGCCACTGTCTCATGTTGAGCTCCTTCTGAGTGTAGACATACTTCAGACTTTTGTGATCTGTGTAAATCTTAACCCGCTCTCCATAAAGGTAGTGCCGTCATAGATTTAGTGCAAATATCTCTGCAACTAGCTCTAGATCGTGCGTCGGATAGTTCTTCTCATGAACTCTCAGCTTTCTCAATGTATAGGCTATCACCTTGCCATGTTGTATCAGTACACATCCTAATTCGCTCCTAGATTCATCACTATACACTACAAATCCTCCCGATCCTGAAGGAAGTATCAAAATTGGTGCTGATGTTAGACGCTTCTTCAGCTTATCGAAAGCCGTCTGACACTCCTCAGTCCAGATAAACTCCTCGCCTTTACGCGTCAGTCGCGTTATAGGCTCAACGATCCTCGAGAAGTTTTCCACGAACCTCCGATAATATCCGACAAGTCCGAGAAAACTCCTAATATCTGTAACTGATGTAGGGGTAGGCCACGTCTCTACTGCAGTAATCTTCTCTGGATCAACTGATAGTCCATCTCTGGTGATTATGTGTACCAGGAATGGTACTCTATCCAAGCAGAACTCATATTTGTTGAGCTTGACATACAGCCTCTCCTGCCTCAACGTCTCCAACACGATCCTGAGATGCCTTTCATGCTCCTCCTGGCTCTTGGTGTAAACCCCCTTGACCAAATTTAGGCCTACTTAGCTCAGATAGAGAGACTAGGATTAAATTGGAGACAATTAGAACTAGAACACAGTGCTTTAGAATTATTGTGCGATATTTATATCACTTAGTACACCTTATCGTTGCTTCGATATTTGGAGCGCTACTTTAGCATTTATCTTCAAACAAGTTTTATACACTTTTCCTAGACAAGCCAGCCTTCCATTATAACATTGTGTAACTCTTAAATACTCTATATTGTGCTTCATTTTAGTCGCACAATAATTGTTACAAACGTCTAGTTTTAAATCCTAATAAATCCAACCTTGCATAATTGTCCGTTCCAATCGAGATTGGAGACACTAATCCAACCCATTTTTTATACAACCCAAATTAGGATATTATTTTATTCTGAGTCTGCCATGTCCATGACGACTGCGTTCCATAAAATTTTAATCCCATATAATCCCAATTAATTGAAAAGCATCACTTGCACTAATTCTTATTTAAATTAGTGTGAAGACCAACCTCACCCAAAACTAGACCCAACCTAGCCCATCTACACCCTACATTCCTTCATGTCAACATGTTCCCCACCCCAAGAAACCCTAGCTGGCCCAATTCCCTAGGAGGACCCCCTTTCTCTCTCTCTCCAATATATATATATATATATATATATATATATATATATATATATATATATATATAACTTCCTCTCTCCAAACCCAACCCTACATAAAACCCTAGCCGAACCCTATTATCATCCCCCTTTATCACCAACACCCCCTCCATCGTCCCATCCACCGTAGCCACCTCCACCGCCGACATCATCACCTTCATCCCCGTCCCAAGCACCACCATTCGCAGCCACCATCTCCTCCACCATCTCCGCCTATTGCTAACACGACACCATCACCAACACCCACATCTTCATCACCAACACCCCCTCCATCACCCCCTCCATGTCCCGACCACCGCCGCCCTCTTCACCACACCCTGACCGCCGTCCCCCACGCAGCCCCACCACCAGCACCTGCCAACTTCTGCCGAGGCTGCTGCTGTTTCCCCGTGTAACGCAGGAGCTCCGCTCAGCCACAATTAGGTACATGTGTATTTCATCCTTTCCTTCATATGTCGAGGTGTTAACGTGTCGTTGAACGGACACGGGTAACGTGAACCATAAGTGTAATATATGTGTGTGTGTATATTTATTATTAATTAATATTAAGTAATTGCTCAAATAATAAATAATTCATTAATGAGAAAACACTGTGTTGACCTAGAGTTTGGATAACTAGCCTTGTGTATGTAACCTTATAACATGCTAGTTAGGACTTATAATTTAGTATTATACGTCTTTAGTTGGGTAGAGTATTATGATATTTTGTTGTCTTGGTATATACGGTAACTGAGGACAGGATACGTGTATGACTTAGTTGCGTGCACACGCGACCCTGTTAGTTGACCAGTTGTGACCCTTGCATCAGTTCCTAAGAGCAGCGTAGTGTTCCTGTGCGTATTATTTTAGTGACTGATGATAGTATTACTATATTATATTATATGTATAAGGTCGCTGGACCGTGCAGTGAGACTTCAGGAGCAGATTATTGGCACTCGCAGCTTGAGGACCCAGGCAAGTATACCTTGCCATATTTACTGTTTAAGTTAAATTATGCAATATTGTATGATATCTTGTTGCATTATTTCATATAACTGTGCACGTCCGAGATTGACTCGGGTGCAGTCGACGAATGCGTCGATGAGTAGTGTACTTAACCTAGTCACTAGCAGACTCACCCACCATTGTGAGGATATTCTGATATCTTCCTAGTCCTCGATACTTGTACACGCATCACGGAGACAAACTCATATTGGGATGCGGGTTTGTGTACTCGACTAGCTATCGGTGTATGTGACATGCATTACGGTTTAGTACGTAATCAGCGTTATATAATTAGTTGAGACTTGGCATATAATTACGTGGTATGCACATCGTGTATTCGGCTTGTATATCTGCATTGGGCGGGGAGGACAACTAGTAGGCGTATGGGATACACACATTGGACTCCGTATTATCCAGAGGAGCCACGGATCCAATGACTTTCTTTATACAGATACCGCATTCTTCGGAGCGATACGGACGTATATATTTGCAGATACCTCATTCTTCGGAATGATGGACGTTACATGTACAGATACCACGCTCTTCAGAGTGTTGGATGTTATGCCTATACCTACCCATACGTACCAAGGTTGTCCTCATATTGCATTCACATAGATGGTTAGCACACCCCTTTATTTTATTTAGTATTTATATATGGCATGTATTTTTGTATCTTGTTACGTCCCTCTGAGGACCTGGTTTCCTTCCAGATTTGGACGAGGCATACTATCCTACTATGTACGGACCTGGGCAGGAGACGAGGTACGCAACCGAGAAGGAGCTAGAGGTGATACCATCAGAGTTTCCTTGATCATTGGTAGGCCTTTCGCCTACTACTGGAGAATCCTTATCTACTCAGCCGATGCTCTAGTCATTATTCTTTTATCTGTCTTTCAGTACTTCTATTTCGTCATAGTAGTGGGTTTGTTTCCATCAGACATATTCTGGATTGTACTATGATATTTCAGACTTGCACTTATTTTTCCAGTATTTATTTTAGAACTTCTTGTTTATATTGTGGATGAGATTAGACATTACTTGTTGTATGTTATGTCACCCTCACATTTTCATCCAAGGGTAGTTTGGTAATTATCATGGGTATTAATTATTTTAGGATTTTTAAAATTAATATTTGTGCATGACATGATTTATTTATTATTGTATTATTAATTGTGGAGAGTGTAGACTTATTTTGGACTTGTGTAGTGGACCTAACCATTTAATTAGAGAGCATGAACAAACTTTTGGACTAGTCTAAGTTGAGCCCATAAATTAGGCCAATGGATTAAGAAACATGATTAATTAGTGAAACCATTAGACTAGAACCAGTCCTCCCTAATTATTTCTTCATGAGAGGCCCCAAGGGGTATTTGTGACTTTGTACATTGCTTGGAGAGGGGTTTTTGACCAGCCATAATTGAGAGGAGAGAGAGTGCTCTCATTTTAATTCTTATCCAAATTTCTAGATCTATATTTTTCCCTTCCATTTTCCCTCCATTCCCCCATAAATTCTTTTCAAATCTCTTTCTAAATTCATCATTGAAGCCTCTACATCAAGGATCTACAAGCAAGGAGCAAGGAACAAGAAGGAGGAGGCCAAGATCTACAAGGAGAGGAGCTACTTGTCATTTGGGACCTTTTTATTGAGAATCCATCTCCTAATAGGTACAAATCAGTTTTCCCCCTTCCTATAGACTATAGATATGAGATTTTACCATGAGAAACCACCCCACATGCATAGGTTACCCACAGGTTTTGATTTGGAGTCATTTGGAGACCTACGGTGGAAGTTAGGACCAAATTGGTACCAATTTTGGGCTAATTCCGAGATAGGCACATGTAGTACTTGTCATTGGATCTAATAGATCTAATTGACCCTTGATTGTTTGTTTGTAGCTTGTGTCGTGTCCATAATTGGATACGTGTGGGCCGAATCTCGTCAATTTGATGAAACGATCAATTTTGGGGGTTTCCTCCGACACGGGGCCATGTACATATCATATGGTGACACAGACACATAGATACTCTAATTTTTATACGTATTGTTCATAATATATGTATTGGACTTGTACGTGTCCTCCCGGATATGTTTGGTTGTGAGTTGGGGGCCGTATCACAAGCGTATCATAGAAAAGTGTGATACGGGTGCGATGCGCTCCATGTGTTTGTGTTTTGGCTTTTTGTACTATACATGCATATGTAAATATATTTGTATATACTATCTATACATTAATTAGAGTATATAATGGTGTAATTTGAGTTTTTGTGTTTATGTGTGTCGATATGTATGTATATATTAGAGTATCTAGATAAATCTATATGTGTGTGTCTTTGTGTCTATATACTAGTGTTTATAGCTATGTTTAGATCTAGATCTATATGTAATTATATGTGCTTATAAATATTCATGTGTGTGTTTTATTTTAGGTAATAGAGTGTGTATATATATATATTTGGTTAGGTAGATTTGTATATATATATAGAGAGAGAGAGAGAGATTGATATAGGTATGTGTAGTGTTTGTGTTTATATATATGTGAGAATATGTATATACATATAGCTAGTGATTCATATATAGGTGTATTGGTATATATTCATGTATGGTAGTATTATGCATTAAAGGGATCGTAGGAGAGTATTATAGTTATCTCTCTGAGTATATATATATATATAGATACCCGTATAGTGTCTTGTATGTTAGTGGTTTGTGTATTTTTCCCTTGAGGGTGTGGTGAAGGGCTCGGCACAGGACCACAGGTCACTGTGCAGTACAATACTTGAAGAGGGCACTGACTGCAGCACAGCAAAGCACACAGTCTTGATAACAAGTGACTAAAGCACGGTATTGCACACAGCCAAGATAACTTTAGCTGCAGCAGGTATGAAGAGATGCTGCAGCAGGTTCACGAGTAGAGCAGATACTCAACTGAGCAGATACTCAGATACTTCAACTGAAGATTACATGTGAACTGAAGGATTAAACTGCATATAGAACTGAAGGACTGAAGATTACCAGTGAACTGAAGGATTGAACTGCACAAAGAACTGAAGGACTGTAGATTACCCGTGAACTGAAGGATTGAACTGCACAAAGAACTGAAGGACTGAAGATTACCTGTGAACTGAAGGATTGAACTGCACATAGAACTGAAGGACTGAAGATCATACTGTGAACTGAAGGACAGAACTGCACATAGACTGGAGACACACTGAAATAAAAACTGAAGAATGAAGACTCACTCACCTGAAGATCACCTCAACTGAAAAATGAAGACTCACCTGACCTAAGATTCAACACAGTTAAGTAATTATTTTTGGTATAGATCAGTCAGTTCTGTTTAGGGGTTTTGTGTACTAGTTGTATTAGGGTCTAGCATGTATTAGATGTTTTAGCTAGTGTATTAGTTAGGAGAAATAGTTAATAATAAGATTGTAACAGTCAGTATCTATATTTAAGTTAGTATAGATATATACTCTATTACTTTAATAGTTAGCTATATATATATGTATACTTGTAATAGTGTTAGTAGCAGTTAGCCTATATAATAGTTGTATCTATGTTAGTCAATAGTATACGAATAATTAGTGTTAGTTTATTATATATAGACATTAGCATAGTTATATACGTTTGATTGGTTTACCTTGATATACCAAGGTATCACCAAGGTTTTGGGTCGATACCCAAAGTATTGAGATTGGGTATCGAGGTAGTTGCGATACACATTGGTGCAAGGCCAAGGTTTCATAATTATATTATTTTGTGGTATTATTATTATATATGACTTATCTATATATATAAAACTATTTTTCATATTAGAAAACTTGTGTATCTTAGGATACGGCTTCTTGAATGCACTGTGGTGTGTTAGCTTAGCTAGCTTAGCATAGTTTCATAGTATATTGACTTAGTGACTTAGCATTAGACTCTTGCAACCTAGAATGCATCGGTTTGACTTAGAAACGGCGTATCGACCTAGAATTTCATCAACTTCATTTATTTTTATCATTGAACCTTGTATTGATGCAACATACCATATATAGGTTGTGAGACACCAGCTTGGGCATCGAGAGACACACTTTGCTCAGGACTTCAGGCGAGTACATTTCTCTGTTTGTTTTTAATTCATAATGTTGTATATATGCATGTTCTAGATTAGTATACATTGATTACCGATACAGTGATTTCACGGACTGGTGCTATATGGATCCCGTCAGGAGGTGTTATCCCCTACCGTGTGTAACGGGTACCTAATGACATGTATTTCATCGTGTGCATCGGGTATTGACTTTCATGTGCTTCTTGTGCATCCATTATTTCGTGTGCTAGTATGACTATCATGATCATGTACGTAACGTGTCATGATTAGATCCATGAGTATTGGTTGGGGAGGGGGAGCAGGAGTTGGTTATGTGATCAAAGCCCTCTTGATCTCATGTGCATATCGATTATATACCTCACGTATAATGGAGTTATCCTTATACCTCATGTGCAACCTAAGCCGATCACATAATGAACTCGCACTCTAAAACACATAGTTAGTATTTCTTGTTCTCTACTTGCAGTTATTCTTGTATTTACTTCCAACATTATTGTGCATATTGCACGTTCACTTTTATTGTATATTCTTTCTACCTGTGCATCTTGTATCATTTTTCTATTGCTTGTTATATATGCATGATTATGTTATTGGAACTACTTTCAGAGGTATGTACTTCACTCCAATCCTGACTGGATATATTTTTCCAGATGATTGGCTAGAGGAGCTGTATCTCACACATTATGGACCTCAGGACGGTGAGACTTTAAAGGACACTCCCCTAGAGCCAGAGGACATAGTACCAGTGACCGTGGAGGTCTAGTTTTGTTTAGTGATTTTGTATTAGGCTATTATATTTGAGGAGATTCACAGATGTAATATTATTTTATATTGTGGATTGTATCTTCTTCCCTTCGGTATTTTCATTCGTGTATTATTTTCTCCTTAGTTTGTTTTGTGATTGAGATTGATATATTTGTGAGATACCATATTGCTCCTCCGATTAGAGTTGAGATGATTGACAGGTACCATATTATATTGTTGTGATGTTAGATAGTTAGAAATGATCCAGACAGCGATCTACCGTCGATTCTGCGGCGTAGGCTGGGCGTAACCACGTACTCGTACCCGAATATCAGGGTGCGGGTCGTGACACGTTTTTAGTGGTGGCCCATGCAGGTCTAGATAGACATCGTAGTTGTGCTCGACTAGAGTATTACTACGAGCCTGCTTTAAGATACAGGATTTAGGCTGAGAGTTACTCAATCACAACTAGGAAAAACTCCAATATCTGTTCTACAAATCTTTATCTATTTGATATTGTCTTTCATTTTGAATTAAGTTCTGTCCTTCTTTGATGATATCGTATTATATTCAATATTGATTCCGTATTTTCAATCTGACTTCAGGATGCCTCCGAAGGTCAGATTCTATCGCTCAGGAGCAGCGGCAGCTTCCTCAGCTACTTCCCAGCCTGCTGCGGATAGAGTAGCGGCTGCTACTATTTCATCTCTAGTCGAGAGGATCGCCTCACCGGTCCAGGTGGGAGTCTCAGCAGCCGCTTTTGGGGGTTCCCCTTCCCCGGTTCAGAGGGTTGCTCCAGTTATTCCCGAGGATCTTCCACCACCACCGCCAGTACTAGCTGATGCTACACAGCTGTTTGCACTTTTCCAGATGATGATGGAGGCCCAGAGGGCCCAGGCCGAGGGGCAGCACCGACATACCGAGGTGATGAGATAGGGCATCGAGAGTGCTCACCAGATGGCCATCACCGCTGTAAAGAGGACCGCACCACCACATCCACGAGAGGTACAGCCCAAGCCTGGCACTATTCAGGACTTCAAGAAGTTGGATCCCCGGCCTTTCAAGGGGACAGAGGGCATCATCTATGCGGATGATTGGTTGGAGAGCATGGAGCACGTCATGCGCTTATCCCGTCTTACGGAGGACCTGATGGTGGAGGCAGCAGGATTACAGATGATGGACATTGCCAGCACGTAGTTTCGGAATGAGCCACAGATCGCCGATCCAGGATTGACATGGGGAGAGTTCAGGGACTTGTTCAGAAAAAAGTTCTTCCCTCCTACTGAGAGACTTGATCTGGAGCGACAGTTCCAGAACCTCTATGAGGGGAACAGTGGAGGAGTATGCCGCCGAGTTTGGTAGGTTGAGCAGGTATACCGACTATATGGTGAGAGACCCAGAGAACCGGGCTAGTAGATTCAGAGAGGGTCTTAACTGGGAAGTGAAGGCTCTCATTTCTTCGAGCCATGAGACGTATACAGACATCTTGAGGGAGGCTCGCAAGGTCGAGAGAGACCTTAGTAGGAGGCATAAGAGGGACCGAGATGTTTATGGTGGCAGCAGCAGCACAGGTCCTGCTAAGAAGCCATATTTCCAGCAGCAGAGGCAGCAGTTCAATGCGCCTAACCGAGCACCTGTACAGCAGACGTACCAGATGCAGAGACCAGCCCAGACAGCTCGTGCTTGCCCCTTCTGTAATAAGTCAGGGCACGGATGGGACGTTTGCAGGAAGAGGCTCGGTTAGTGTTTGTTTTATGATTCATCAGATCACCAGCTGAGGGATTGCCCCAAGACCTTAGCTCGTACAGTTCAGGATGTAACCCTTATCCAGAGGATACCCACGAGACACCCGGCGGGACAGCCGAGAGGACCTCCTTTATAGCCCCACCAGGAAAAGTTCGTGCAGCACCAGCACCAGCAGAGAGGTGCACATCAGGGGCGAGCTTTTTGCCCTGACCGTGGAGGAGTCAGAGCCAGTCGGAGACGTTATATCAGATCCAGTCTTACTTGATTATTTTCCAGCTCATGCCTTATTTAATTCTGGTGCATCTCATAGCTTTGTATCTGTATCTTTTGCTTTGAGACATCGTCTTGAGTCTGAACCGTTGGTGCAGACTTACAAGATCACGACCGGGGGTGGCATCATCCTAGTCAGTAATATTTGCAAGAACCAGAGGGTTTATATGGGAGGTCGTGAGCTGAGCGTATGTTTACTTGTAATGCCACTTTCGAGTTATGATATAGTACTCGGGATGGATTGGTTGAGTAGACATCATGCTAGTATCGATTGTCGTGGAGGCAGAGTTTTATTTTATATGCCAGGAGAGCCGGAGTTCGAGTTTATCCGAAGAGTAGAGCAGAGCGAGGGCGATTTCTGTGGGGCTTTGGTAGAAGAGCAGGAGCCGCCACATCCGTTGATTGCAGAGTTCTTGGATGTCTTTCCAGAGGATTTGCTGGGGTTCCCATCAGACAGAGATGTGGAGTTCTCTATAGACTTAGTGCCAGGCGCAGAGCCAATATCTCAGCAGGTCTATAGAGTAAACAATAGTGAACTGGCGGAGTTGAAGAAGCAGGTGGATGAGTTACAAGACAAAGGCTTTATCCGTTCTAGTTTATCACTATGGGGTGCTCCGATACTATTTGTACCAAAGAAGGGTGGGTCGGTACGTATGTGTATCGACTACAGGGCACTTAATAACCTTACTATCAAGAACAAATACCCGTTGTCGTAGATTGATGACTTGTTTGACCAGCTGAGCGGAGAGAAGGTATTCTCGAAGATAGACTTGAGGTCAGGGTACCACCAGGTGAAGGTGAAGAGGGAAGACATCCCGAAGACGGCTTTCAGGACTCGTTATGGACAGTTCGAGTTCTTGGTGATGCCATTTGGTTTGACCAATGCCCCGGTAGTGTTCATGAACCTGATGAACAAGGTATTTTATCAGTACCTGGATCAGTTTGTTGTAGTCTTCATAGATGATATTCTGATATATTCGAAGATCCCTGAGGAGCATGAGCAGCACTTGAGGATTGTTTTGGAGACCCTTAGGAAGGAGAAGTTGTATGGCAAGTTGTCGAAGTGCGAATTCTTTCTTGATAAGGTTGAATTCCTTGGACATATTATTACAGAAGATGGGATCTCGGTGGACCCGAAGAAGATCTCAGCAGTTGAATCGTGGTCTACCCCGAGTTCAGTAGCAGAGATCAGGAGCTTCCTTGGATTAGCAGGCTACTATCGGAGGTTTGTTCAGGACTTTTCTAGACTAGCAGAGCCGATGACTAGGCTGACCAGGAAGGACATAGAATTCGTCTGGACTGAGGATTGCCAGTCAGCATTTGAGGAGCTGAAAAGGAGATTGACTACAGCTCCCATCTTGACACTACCATCAGGAGCAGGAGGATTTTCCATTTATAGTGATGCATCGGGGAAGGGTTTGGGTTGTGTACTACAGCAGCACGGGAAGGTAATTGCCTATGCTTCCAGGCAATTACGCCCGTATGAGAAGAACTACCCTACCCATGATCTGGAGCTTGCAGCGGTTATCTTTGCTCTCAAATTGTGGAAATACTATCTATATGGAGAGCGAGTAGAGATCTTCACAGACCATAAGAGCTTAAAGTATGTGTTTACACAGAAGGAGCTCAACATGAGGCAGTGGCGATGGTTAGAGCTGATGAAGGACTTCGACATATCTTTGCAGTACCATTCAGGGAAGGCCAACATAGTCGCGGATGCTTTGAGCAGGTATCCCGTGGCTATGTGCTTGACTAGAGACAAGCATATATTGGCAGACCTCTATAGTTTGGGCATTGAGGTATTGATTCTGGGAGTCGCAGCACAGATGTGGGGACTTCAGGTTCAGTCGGAGCTGATGGACCGTGTCAGAGCCAGACAGTATGAGGATGAGTCTCTGAGGAGCATCAGAGCACAGGTTCAGGTTGGGCTGGCAGAGGACTTTACCGTCGCATATGATGGATCATTGTGACACGGTACCAGGTTGTGCGTACCCAAGGGAGCATTGTGCGAGGAGATTATGCAGGAGGCGTATCGTTCCCAATACTTTATGCATCCCGGTGCCAACAAGATGTATAGAGACATGAGGGAGCATGTATGGTGGTATGGCATAAAGCGAGAGGTAGCTAGCTTCGTGTCCAGATGCTTAGTTTGCCAGCAGGTCAAGGCGGAGAGACAGAGACCAGGAGGATTGTTTCAGCCTCTGCCCATTCCAGAGTAGAAATGGGAGCATGTTACCATAGATTTTGTATCAGGGCTTCCGCGTTCTCCAGGAGACAAGGTTGTAATTTGGGTCATCGTGGACAGGTTGACCAAATCAGCCCACTTTCTGCCATTTAAAGTGGGTACATCTATGGAGAGACTTGCGAAGATGTATGTACGCCAGATTGTCAGATTGCACGGTGTTCCAGTGAGTATTGTCTCGGATTGGGATAGCCGCTTCACGTCCCATGTCTGGAGGAGTTTGCAGGCTAGCTTGGACACTCAGCTCAAGTTCAGTACCGCTTATCACCCTCAGACGGACGAACAGTCGGAGAGGACTATTCAGACTCTCGAGGATATGCTACGCACCTGTGTTTTAGATCTTGGAGGTTCTTGGGAGGATCACCTTCACTTGGTAGAGTTTTCATACAATAACAGCTACCAAGCCAGCATTAAGATGTCACCATTCGAGGCGTTGTATAGACGGAGGTGCCGTACTCCATTGTCCTGGGATGATGTTGGTGACAGGGCTTTATTGGGACCAGAGATGGTAGTGGATGCAGCAGAGAAGGTGAAGCTTATCAGAGACAGACTTCGAGTGGCGCAGGACAGGCAACGACATTGGGCCGATAGCCACCAGAGATCACTGGAGCTTGAGGTATAGCTTTAGTTTTGTCTTGTTTGTGTTTGATTGTTGCTTGTTAGAGTGCTAAGTTTGTGTTTCGTGCTAGGTTGGCGGTCTGGTTTTTTTGAGGATTTATCCGTCACGTGGCACGATTCATTTCGGTGGAGGCGGCAAGCTTAGTCCATGATTCATCGGTCCTTTTAGCATTCTTGAGAGGGTCGGTGCAGTCGCTTACAGACTAGACTTACCACCTGCACTGGAGGGAGTGCACAACGTGTTTTACGTGTCACAGTTGAGACGGTACGTGGCAGATCCCAGTCATGTGTTAGATCATTCGGAGATAGAGGTGGGCCCTACTCTCAGTTATCCAGAGCAGCCAGTAGAGATTCTGGATCGGAGAGAGAAGGTGCTGAGGAACCAGACGATTCATTTGGTGCACGTCGCGTGGAGGCATCACTCGCCAGGAGAGAGTACCTGGGAGCGAGAGGACGAGATGCGCGAGCGATATCCGTATCTGTTCAATCCGTGAGGTATAATTCTTTCTTGCATTATACTGTTTGTTTTTGGTAGATAGTTTCTTCCTTAATTTCGAGGACGAAATTTTTCTAAGGTGGGTAGGTTTGTCACCCTCATATTTTCATCCAAGGGTAGTTTGGTAATTATCATGGGTATTAATTATTTTAGGATTTTTAAAATTAATATTTGTGCATGACATGATTTATTTATTATTGTATTATTAATTATGGAGAGTATAGACTTATTTTGGACTTGTGTAGTGGACCTAACCATTTAATTAGAGAGCATAAACAAACTTTTGGACTAGTCTAAGTTGAGCCCATAAATTAGGCCCATGGATTAAGAAACATGATTAATTAGTGAAACCATTAGACTAGAACCTTCCCTCCCTAATTATTTCTTTATGAGAGGCCCCAAGGGGTATTTGTGACTTTGTACATTGCTTGGAGAGGGGTTTTTGACCAGCCATAATTGAGAGGAGAGAGAGAGAGTGCTCTCATTTTAATTCTTCCCCAAATTTCTAGATCTATATTTTTCCCTTTTATTTTCCCTCCATTTTCCCATCAATTCTCCATCAATTCTTTTCAAATCTCTTTTTAAATTCATTATTGAAGCCTCTACATCAAGAATCTATAAGCAAGGAGCAAGGAACAAGGAGGAGGAGGCCAAGATCTATAAGGAGAGGAGCTACTTGCCATTTGGGACCTTTTTATTGGGAATCTATCTCCTAATAGGTACAAATCAGTTTTCCCCCTTCCTATAGACTATATATCTGACATTTTAACATGAGAAACCACCCCACATGCATAGGTTACCCATAGGTTTTGATTTGGAGTCATTTGGAGACCTACGGTGGAAGTTATGACCAAATTGGTGCCAATTTTGGGGGAATTCTGAGATTGGCACATGTAGTGCTTGTCATTGGATCTAATAGATCTAATTGACCCTTGATTGTTTGTTTGTAGCTTGTGTCGTGTCCACAATTGGATACGTATGGGCCGAATCTTGTCAATTTGACGAAACGGTCAATTTTGGGGGTTTCCTTCGACACGGGGCCATGTGCATATCATATGGTGACACGGACACGTAGACACTCTAATTTCTATATGTATTGTTCATAATATATGTATTGGACTTGTATGTATCCTCCCGGATACTTTTGGTTGTGAGTTGGGGGCCGTATCGCAAGCGTATCATAGAAAAGTGTGATACGGGTGCGATGCGCTCCATGTGTTTGTGTTTTGGCTTTTTGTACTATACATGCATATGTAAATATATTTGTATATACTAACTATATATTAATTAAAGTATATAATGGTGTAATTTGAGTTTTTGTGTTTATGTGTGTCGATATGTATATATTAGAGTATCTAGATAAATCTATATGTGTGTGTCTTTGTGTCTATATACTAGTGTTTATAGCTATGTTTAGATCTAGATCTATATGTAATTATATGTGCTTATAAATATTCATGTATGTGTTGTATTTTATGTAATAGAGTGTGTATATATATAAATTTGGTTAGGTAGATTTGTATATATATATAAATATATATAGAGAGAGAGAGAGAGATTGATATAGGTATGTGTAGTGTTTGTGTTTATATATATGTGAGAATATGTATATATATATAGCTAGTGATTCATATGTAGGTGTATTGGTATATATTTATATATGGTAGTATTATGCATTAGAGGGATCGTAGGAGAGTATTATAGTTATCTCTCTGAGTATATATATATAGATACCCGTATAGTGTCTTGTGTGTTAGTGGTTTGTGTATTTTTCCCTTGTTGGTGTGGTGAAGGGCTCGGCACAGGACCACAGGTCACTGTGCAGTGCAATACTTAAAGTGGGCACTGACTGCAGCACAGCAAAGCACACAGTCTTGAGAACAAGTGACTACGGCACAATATTGCACACATCCAAGATAACTTTAGCTGCAACAGGTATGAAGAGATGCTGCAGCAGGTTCACGAGTAGAGCAGATACTCAACTGAGCAGATACTCAGATACTTCAACTGAAGATTACCTGTGAATTGAAGGATTGAACTACACATAGAACTGAAGGACTGAAGATTACCTGTGAACTGAAGGATTGAACTACACAAAGAACTGAAGGACTGAAGATTACCTGTGAACTGAAGGATTAAACTGCACAAAGAACTGAAGAACTGAAGATTACCTGTGAATTGTAGGATTGAACTGCACATAGAACTGAAGGACTGAAGATCATACTGTGAACTGAAGGACTGAACTACACATAGACTGGAGACACACTGAAATAAAAACTGAAGAATGAAGACTCACTCACCTGAAGATCACCTCAACTGAAAACTGAAGACTCACCTGACCTGAAATTTGACACAGTTAAGTAATTATTTTTGGTTTAGATCAGTCAGTTCTGTTTAGGGGTTTTGTGTACTAGTTGTATTAGGGTCTAGCATGTATTAGATGTTTTAGCTAGTGTATTAGTTAGGAGAAATAGTTAATAGTAAGATTGTAACAGTCAGTATCTATATTTAAGTTAGTATAGATACATACTCTATTACTTTAATAGTTAGCTATATATATTTATGTATACTTGTAATAGTGTTAGTAGCAGTTAGCCTATATAATAGTTGTATCTATGTTAGTCAATAGTATACGAATAATTAGTGTTAGTTTATTATATATAGACATTAGCTTAGTTATATACGTTTGATTGGTTTACCTTGATATACCAAGGTATCACCAAGGTTTTAGGTTGATACCCAAGGTATTGAGATTGGATATCGAGGTAGTTGCGATACACATTGGTGCAAGGCCAAGTTATCATAATTATATTATTTTGAGATATTATTATTATATATGACTTATCTATATATATAAAACTATTTTTTATATTAGAAAACTTGCGTATCTTAGGATACGACTTCTTGAATGCACTATGGTGTGTTAGCTTAGCTAGCTTAGCATAGTTTTATAGTATATCGACATAGTGACTTAGCATTAGACTCTTGCAACCTAGAATGCATTGGTTTGACTTAGAAATGGCTTATCGACCTAGAATTTCATCAACTTCATTTATTTTCATCATTGAACCTTGTATTGATGCAACATATCATATATAGGTTGTGAGACACCAGCTTGGGCATCGAGAGACACACTTTGCTTAGGACTTCAATCGAGTACATTTCTCTGTTTGTTTTTAATTCATAATATTGTATATATGCATATTCTAGATTAGTATATATTGATTCCCGACACAGTGATTTCATGGACTGGTGCTATATAGATCCCGTTAGGAGGTGTTATCCCCTATCGTATGCAACGGGTACCTAATGACATGTATTTCATCGTGTGCATCGGGTATTGACTTGCATGTGCTTCTTGTGCATCCACTATTTCGTGTGTTAGTGTGACTATCGTGATCATGTACGTAATGTGTCATGATTGGATCCATGAGTATTGGTTGGGGAGGGGGAGTAGGAGTTGGTTATGTTATCAAAGCCCTCTTGATCTCATGTGCATGTCGATTATATACCTCACGTATAATAGAGTTACCCTTATACCTCATGTGCAACCTAAGCCGATCACATAACGAACTCGCACTCTAAAACACATAGTTAGTATTTCTTGTTCTCTACTTGCAGTTATTCTTGTATTTACTTCCAGCTTTATTGTGCATATTGTACGTTCACTTGTATTGTATATTCTTTCTACCTGTGCATCTTGTATCATTTTTCTATTGCTTGTTATATATTCTCGATTATGTTATTGGAACTGCTTTCAGAGGTATGTACTTCACTCCAATCCTGACTGGATATATTTTTCCAGATGATTGGCTAGAGGAGCTGTGTCCCACACATTACGGACCTCAGGAGGGTAAGACTTTAAAGGACACTCCCCTAGAGCCAAAGGACATAGTACCAGTGACCGAGGAGGTCTAGTTTTGTTTAGTGATTTTGTATTAGGCTACTATATTTGAGGAGATTCACAGATATACTATTATTTCGTATTGTGGATTGTATCTTCTTCCCTTCGCTATTTCCATTCGTGCATTATTTCCTCCTTAGTTTGTTTGCGATTGAGATTGATATATTTGTGAGATACCATATTGCTCCTCCGATTGGAGTTGAGATGATTGACAGGTACCATATTATATTGTTGAGATGTTAGATAGTTAGAAATGACCCAAACAGCGATCTACCGTCGATTCTGTGATGTAGGCTGGGCGTAACCACGTACTCTGTGCCCGAATATCAGGGTGCGGGTCATGACATGTTAGTATTAGACTTGTTAGTATTTTAGGACATCGTAGTACATTTCATTGGGTTCATTAAATTGGGTAATCCCATGGAGTCGTATTAGCTGACCATTGTCACGTGGCCTGGTCCCGTATATTTTGGGATTGGGGCATGACATAATTTTAGTGGTGGCCCATGCAGGTCTTGTTTATTGCTTGCGGTATGGTAACATGCCCAGCGAGCCTGCAATAGGATAGAAATTACTAGATCTTATCCACTTTGATTACGCCCTTAAACTTCTTTCGTATTTTTGTTTAAAATATCTGCATCCTGTTTGCTTGATTCCGTACTCTTTTAATAAAGTTCTATCCCTTGCAGCGAGATAAACTTACGCAGCGGACGCGGGGCATATGGTGCCATAGTCCCAGCCGCTATCGCACAGAGGGAGGAGACATCCCAGGGACCACCCGGAGAGCAACCACCATCCCAGGCCCCGGTGATCCCACAGGCCCCGCTGATACCTTAGTCCTAGACTTCTCTTGATGACCCGACGCAGCAGCACAAGGGTCAGACTTCACAGACAATCCCAACACAGCAATTCGGGGGCCATACTTCGGGGGCTACACCGATGCCGCAACCCGAGAGGCCGACATCTGAGGAGACACCTACAACACAGCCGGAGGTCCCATTGCCACCACCTCCATCCTATCCACCTCAGATGCCACATCTGGAGGGATAGTCGCAGATGTTTCAGTTCTTCCAGACTATGATACAGGCGCAGTGGCACCAGACCGAGACCTTGAGACAGAACTTGATGGCAGTTCTGGAGAGGACACCTGCCCCAGCACCCGCACCAGCACCTACACCAGTTCAGCCAATTGGTACTGTACGAGGGTTCCGCCAGTTGGGCCCGAATATTTTTTTGGGCAACGAGACTACAGAGGAGATCTCCGATTGGGTCGCCAATACAGAGATGCTATTGGAGGCTTCTTAGCTACATCCAGACCTTTGGATGACCGCAGTGAGGGCCCAACTGAAAGGCAACGCCCATCACTGGTAGGATTCTATAAAGCGCAACGTCGGTAAGACCCAGACATGTGAGCAGTTCTTAGAGTACTTCAATGTAAAGTATTTCCCGGCTACAGTCAAAAATGCCCTGTAGTCCCAGTTCCTGCATCTAGAATAAGGGAATATGACCGTAGACGCATACGACACAGAGTTTAGCCGACTTAGCAGATTTGGTGCCGCCTTGATACCCAATGACCTGGAGAAGGCCAGGAGATTCCACCATGGCCTGACTTTCGAGCTGCAGAGGTACACCACCACACAAGCGAGGACCTCTTATAGGGAGGTTCTTTTAGAGGCGAGGATCCAGGAGGCCATTGGCAGAGGAGCGAGACGTTCCAGCACGACCATACCAACCAGAGCCCAGCCCGGAGCAAGAGGACCGATCCGTCATCCGGGAGAGCAGACACAATAGAGGACCGTGCCATACCAGCACAAGGAGCTTCTGACTTGTCACTATTGCGGCAAGAAGGGACACATTGTTAGAGATTGTCGAAAGAAGCTTGGATTGTGCATGATATGTGGAGCAAGTCAGCACCTTGCCATAGATTGCCCAAAGCACAGAGATGCAGCACCACAAACAGGACAGAGGCTAGCAGCACCAGCCCTGAGGATACTACCCCCTCCAGGAGGTCAACGTCCACCAGCACCTGGAGGATTTCAGAGGGGACCACCCTTGGCCCCACAGGAGGCACAGTTTAATCGAGCCAGACAACAGGCCGGAGGGCAGAGGCACGGACAGGCCTTTGCACTAGCAGCGACTGAGGAAAAAACAGAAGGGGAAGCTATCACAGGTACCATTTTAGTTGCATCATTACCTGTGACTGCATTGTTTAATTCTGGTGCTACACTATCTTTCATATCTAGTAGTTTTGTAGGTATGCATAGACTAGCTACTTTCCCCTTGCCCAAGAGTTAGAAGATTTTTACCAGAGGAGGCATCGTACCGGTTACCAGCACTATTAGAATGTGGTCGGTAGTCGTGTGTGGTAGGGAGATGAGAGCGCAATTTTTGGTATTCTTGATGCCATACATTGACTTTGTGTTAGGCATGGACTGGTTAAGCCAGTACAACGCCGTACTGGATTGTCGGAAGGGTAGCTTAATTTTTAGACCGCCAGATCAACCGGAGTTCGAGTACATGCGAGGAACCGTCGAGCAAGGAGTAAGTCAGACAGTTGGAGCTTACATAGCTAGGGAGACGACACCCCCATCGATTATTGCAGAGTTTGAGGATGTATTCCCGGAGGAGTTGCCAGGCCTACCGCCTGATAGAGAGGTAGAGTTCACTATTGAGTTAGTGCCTGGAGCAGCGTCGGTATCTTCAAATGTGTACCGGTTGGCAAAGAAAGAACTGGATGAGATGAAGCTACAGTTAGAGGAATTGCAGATCAAGGGATTTGTCCATCCTAGTGTATCACCCTGGGGAGCACCAGTATTGTTTGTACCAAAGAATGATAGGACAGTCCGTATGTGCATTGGTTACAGAGCCCTTAATGCTTTGACTATCAAGAACAAGTACTCCCTGCCACGGATTGATGATTTATTCGACCAGCTGACAGGAGCAATGGTGTTCATGAAGATCGACTTGAGATTGGGTTATCATCAGGTAAAGGTGCAGAGAGAAGACATTCCAAAGACGACATTCAGGACTCGTTATGGTCACTACGAGTTCTTGGTGATGCCTTTTGGACTGACGAATGCGCCTGCAGTATTTATGAACCTGATTAATAGAGTCTTCCACCAGTGTCTGGACCAGTTCGTGGTAGTCTTCATCGACGACATCTTGGTGTATTCAAAGAGCCACGAGGAGCACGGAGAACACTTGAGGCTAGTGTTAGAAACGTTGAGGCGTGAGAGGCTTTATGCAAAGCTGAGCAAGTGTGAGTTTCTCCTAGATCGTGTAGCTTTTCTCGGACACGTTATCTCAGGAGATAGCAATTTGGTAGATCTAGCAAAGATTTTGTCAGTAGAGGCGTGGCCGAACCCTACCAACGTCTCGGAGGTGAGGAGTTTTCTAGGACTTACCGGATATTACCGTAGGTTCGTAGAGAACTTTGCGAGGATCGCAGAGCCGATGACCCACTTGACCCGCAAGGAGCAGGAGTTCACTTGGACAGAGGAGTGTCAAACGGCATTCGATGAGCTGAATAAGCGTCTGACTATGGCACCTATCTTGACCATACCTTCTGGACCCGGAGGATTCGTGATCTACAGTGATGAATCCGGGAAAGGATTATGATACGTCTTGATGCAGCATGGGAAGGTTGTGGCCTATGCCTCTAGGCAGCTGAGGACCCATGAGAAGAACTATCCCACTCACGACTTGGAGCTTGCCGCAGTGATCTTTGCTTTGAAGCTTTGGAGGCACTACCTATACGGAGAACGAGTGGAGATATTCACAGATCACAAAAGCCTGAAGTACGTCTACACTCAGAAGGACCTAAACCAGAGACAAAGATATTGGCTCGAGGTGATGACAGACTTTGAGATCGAGCTTCAGTACCACCCAGAAAAGGCCAATGTGGTAGCTGACGCATTTAGCAGGAGGCCCATGGCATTCTTTTTGACTATCCAGCTACATCTGTTGAGGGATCTAGAACAGTTGAGTATAGAGGTCATTATGCCCGGAGCAGATGGTCAGTTGTCGAGTTTTCAGTTGTAATCGACATTGGTTGAGAGGATCAAGGCTGCCTTGCCAACAGATACAAGATTCCAGAGGCTTCGACAGAGGACAAAGGCCGGGATACAGACAGGACTACGCATACACGAGGACGGGACTTTGAGATATGGAGATCGTCTCTCTGTTCTGAATGGAGAACTTCGTCAGGAGTTAATGTCGGAGGCGCACAGTTCAACATACTCTATTCATCCAGGAGGCATAAAGATGTACAAAGACTTGAGGCAGTACTATTGGTGGCATGGAATGAAGAGTGAGATAGCCCGCTTTGTGGCGAAGTACCTGGTGTGTCAGCAGGTCAAGGCAGAGTATCAGAGGTTTGCCGGTTTACTTTAGCCGCTCCCGATACATGAATGGAAAAGGGAGCACGTTACTATAGAATTTATTACGGGCTTTCCGAGGAGTCCTAGTGGTCGCAATGCGGTATGGGTGATCGTAGACCGACTCACCAAGTCTGCTCACTTTTTACCCTTCAGAGTTGGGCAGTCTACTGAGGTCTTAGCAGACATGTATATGAAGAAGATCGTGCGACTGCATGAAGTGCTAGTCAGTATTATGTCTGACAGGGATACGAGGTTCATATCTTACTTTTGGCGGAGTATGCAAGAGAGTCTCGGTACCCGCCTAAAGTTTAGCACATCGTATCACCCACAGACAGATGGCCAGTCCGAGCGCACAATTCATATGCTAGAAGACATGTTGAGGGCATGCATGCTTAATTTCAGTGGATCATGGAAGGACCATTTACATTTGGTCACATTTTTCTACAACAATAGCTATCAAGCGAGCATTCGGATAGCTCCCTATGAAGCGTTGTATGGCAGAAAGTGTCGTTCCCCAATATATTGGAGCGATGTGGGCGAGAGGTAGATTCTTGGACCAGAGTTGGTTGTTCGTATAGTAGAAAAGGTAAAGAAGATCCAGGGACACCTACGAGCAGCACAGGACAGACAGAAGCATTAGGCAAATGTGCATCGACGACCCCTAGAGTTCCAAGTTGGAGATCATGTGTTTCTGAAAATCTTGCCTACCGGAGGAACCATCAGGTTTGGAGGCAGAGAAAAGCTGAGTCTGAGGTACATCGGACCATTTGATATGTTGGAACGCATCGGAGAGGTTGCTTACCGGTTAGCATTGCCACAGACACTAGAAGGAGTTCAGGACGTCTTCCATGTATCTCAGTTAAGGAGGTACATACCAGATCCGAGTCATGTGCTTGACCATTCAGAGATCACAGTCGGGCCGAGTTTATCATATCAAGAGAAGCCAGTAGAGATTCTGGACAGAAGCGAAAAGGTATTGCGAGGATAGACTATTCCTCTAGTTTGTGTCGCATGGAGGCATCATGCGCCCGGCGAATCGACTTGGGAAAGAGAGGATGAGATTCGACAGCGTTATCCCTATCTCTTGGAAGGCATAGGTATATAATAGCATTTAATTCCAGTCAGTAGTTTTTACCATATGTTTGTTATTTCGAGGACGAAATTCTCTAAGGAGGGTAGATTGTAAACCCCTTTGACCAAATTTTGGCCTACTTAGCCCAGATAGAGAGACTAGGGTTAAATTGAATACAATTAGAACTAGAACACGGTGCTTTAGAATTATTGTGCGATATTTATATCACTTAGTACACCTTATCGTTGCTTCGATATTTGGAGCACTACACTATCATTTACCTTCAAACAAGTTTCATACACTTTTCCTAGACAAGCCAGCCTTCCATTATAACATTGTATAACTCTTAAATACTCTATATTGTGCTTCATTTTAGTCGCACAATAATTGTTACAAACGTCTAGTTTTAAATCCCAATAAATCCAACCTTGCATAATTATCCGTTCCAATCGAGATTGGAGACACTAACCCAACCCATTTTCATACAACCCAAATTAGGACATTATTTTATTCTGAGTCTGCCATGTCCATGACGAATGCGTTCCACAAAATTTTAATCCCAATTAATTGAAAAGCATCACTTGCACTAATTATTATTTAAATTAGTGTGAAGACCAACCTCATCCCAAACTAGACCCAACCTAGCCCATCTACACCCTACATTCCTTCATGTCAATATGTTCCCCGCCCCAAGAAACCCTAGCCGACCCAATTCCCTAGGAGGACCCCCTTTCTATCTCTTATATATATATATATATATATATAACTTCCTCTCTCGAAACCCAACCCTACACAAAACCCTAGCCGAACCCTATTCTCATCCCCCTTTATCACCAACACCCCCTCCGCCGTCCCCTCCACCGTAGCCACCTCCACCACCGACATCATCACCTTCGTCCCCGTCCCCAGCACCACCATCCGCAACCACCATCACCTCCACCATCTCCGCCTATTGCTAACCCGACACCATTACCAACACCCATATCTCCATTACCAACACCCCCTCCATCACCCCCTCCACGTCCGGACCACCGCCGCCCTCTTCACCACACCCTGACCGCCGTCCCCCACTGTCAGCCCCACCGCCAGCACCCTCCAACTGCCGCTGCTGCAATTGCTGCCGAGGCTGCCGCTACTGCAACTGCTGCTGTTTCCCCGTGCAACGCCGGAGCTCCACCCCCTCGCCGGAGAATAGGCCGTCAATGAGAACAGACCCCCCCCCCCCCCGCTCAGCCACAACTAGGTACATGTGTATTTTATCCTTTCCTTCATAAGTCGAGGTATCAACGTGTCGTTGAACGGACACGGGTAAAGTAAATCCATAAGTGTAATATATATGTGTGTGTGTTTATTGTTAATTAGTAATTGATGTTAAGTAATTTCTCAAATAATAAATAATTCATTAATGAGAAAACACTGTGTTGACCTAGAGTTTGGACAACTAGCCTTGTGCATGTAACCCTATAACATGCTAGTTAGGACTTATAATTTAGTATTATACGTCTTTAGTTGGGTAGCGTATTCTGATATTTCGTTGTCTTGGTGTACATGGTAACTGAGGACAGGACACGTGTACGACTTAGTTGCGTGCACACGCGACCTTGTTAATTGACCAGTTGTGTCCTTTGCATCAGTTCCTAAGAGCAACGTAGTATTCCTGTGCGTATTATTTTAGTGACTGATGATAGTATTACTATATTATATTATATGTATAGGGTCGCTGGACCATACAAGTGAGACTTCAAGAGCAGGTTATTGGCACTCGCAGCTTGAGGACCCATACAAGTATACCTTGCCATATTTACTGTTTAATTTAAATTATGCAATGTTGTATGATATCTTGTTGCATTATTTCATATAACTGTGCGCGTTCGAGATTGACTCAAGTACAGTCGACGAATGCGTCGATAAGTAGTGTACTTAACCTAGTCACTAGCAGACTCACCCACCATTGTGAGGATATTTTGATATCTTCCTAGACCCTGACACTTGTACACGCATCACGGTGACAAACTCATGTTGGAATACGGGTTTGTGTACCCGACTAGCTATCGGTGTATGTAACATGCATCACGGTTTAGTACGTAATCAGTGTTATATAATTAGTTGAGACTTGGCATGTAGTTACGTGGTATGCGCGTCGTATATTCGACTTGTATATCTGCATTGGGCGGAGAGGACAACTAGTAGACATATAGGATTCACATATTAGACTCTGTAGTATCCAGAGGAGCCACGGATCCAATGACTTCCTTTATACAGATACCGTATTCTTCGGAGCGATACTGACGTATATATTTTTAGATACCTTATTCTTCAAAATGATGGACGTTACATGTACAGATACCACGCTCTTCGAAGTATTGGACATTATGCCTACACCTACCCATACGTACCAAGGTTGTCCTCACATTGCATTCACATAGATGGTTAGCACACCCCTTTATTTTATTCAGTATTATATATGGCATGTATTTTTGTATCTTGTTACGTCCCTCTGAGGACCTGGTTCCCTTCCAGATTTGGACGAGGCTTACTATCCTACTGTGTACGGACCTGGACAGGAGACGAAGTACGCATCCGAGGAGGAGCTAGAGGTGCTACCATCAGAGTTCCCTTGATCATTGGTAGGCCTTCCGTCTAGGACTGGAGCATCCTTATCTAGTCAGCCGATGCTCTAGTCATTATTCTTTTATTTGTCTTTCAGTACTTTTATTTTGTCATAGTAGTGGGTTTGTTCCCATCAGACATATTCTGGATTGTACTATGACATTTCAGACTTGCACTTATTTTTTCAGTATTTATTTCAGTACTTCTTATTTATATTGTGGATGAGATTAGACATTACCTGTTGTATGTCAGTATTGGACTTGTTAGTATTTTAGGATAGCGTAATACGTTTCGTCGGGTCCATTAAATTGGATAATCCCATGGAGTCGTATTAGCTGGCCATTGCCACGTGGCCTGGTCCGTGTATTTTGGGACTGGGACGTGACACTTGGAATATACCAAGATATCGTCGATAAATACCACCACGAACTTATCTAAGTACTGGTAAAAAATCTTGTTCATCAGGCTCATAGATACTGCCGGTGCATTGGTTAAACCAAATGGCATGACTAGGAAGTCATAGTGCCCATACTTCGTCCGAAAAGTCGTCTTAGGATTGTCGTCCCTTCGTACCTTGATTTGATAATAGCCGGATCTGAGATCGATCAAATAAATCATCAAATGAATCATCAATGCGAGGTACCTGTGTTCCGGAGTTGTTTTCCGTCGCCTCGCTCAACCAAACACCACCCCATCTTTACCGGTATGCTCACCCCTTAACCCTCTTCCATATCTGTGTGATAGTAGACCTCGAACAATGCGTAACCATAGGCGAAACAACGCCAAAGTTGGCGAAAATAGACCAAATTTTGGGATTGCAGAAAACTGCGGTGATTACCCATGTTTTCGAGTTCGTATCTCCCACCACAGAGATCCGAATTCAATGATTCTTTTTGGTATGCGTAGACCACTTGACCTAGTTTAATTTTTGTTAATAACCTAAGATTATTAACTGCTGTAGACAGAATTAAATTCGTTGGAAAACCCGACGAACACACTTTTTCAGATTTCCAAAAGTTGTGAAACGGAGCACGCCCAGCCAAACGGGACTGCCCCACCGTGTACCGAGTGTACCAAATGGTGTGCACAGCGTAACCGGACACGTAAAAGTTTGCAAAAACTGATTCGGACGCGTGTGCGTGCCGAAATCAGCCCGTATCCGCGGATAAATCCCGTGTCGCAACTTTTGCAGAAATTATGCGTATTTTGTGCACGCTCGTCAGATTGCGAAGAAACTTGCGCCACTGGACTCGTGGTAATACGCTAGTCCTGTGACCCAATTTTTACGCAATTCTGAGACGGTTGACCAAGTCGCCAATTGGCGGGCCCCACGGTTGATTTTTTAGGCAAAATTGTGTTCGGCCCATCGAAATTCACATTCGGACATACCGTTGGGTTCGTATTGACATTTAGAGTTTGTTTGACCTATAATTTATCCCATTTAGAGATTGTTACCCTTGGCACATTTTTCGGTACAAAGTGGGCCACACGTAGATCCTACATTTATCCAAAATTATAGTTTTGCCCCTGTGTCCAAATTGGACGAAAGGAAAGTGCCTTTTAGCTATTTTGCTCATTCCAAAAATGTTGGTGATGTCTATTTCAGCATCCGGAGACTTTTGTTTGAAGCCATTTGTTTTTGATTTTGTGTCCTTGATATTTGGGAGCGTACACTTTATAGATTTCTTACCAGGCAATTATACCTTGCAATTGTACTGTATTTACATTCCATATGATGCATACATGTTTATTTCTGTTTATTTAGTTCATTTATTTTAACTGATATGTAAAATTGTGCGTCCAAGGAAACTTGGGTGCAGCGATGGTATCGTCGCAATATGTTTTTATTTATATATTTGTATTGGACCTACTTTATGAGACTACCCCATTTTCATGAGGCAGCATTAGATTCATTGACTGTGACATATTTTTACACGAGTTATGAGTCTCATATAGATCACGAACTTACGTATTGACTGATCATCGGTACGTGTGGGACGTGCGCTAGGGATAACTGCCATAGAAACTTTGTATGCTAGCAGACCAGGCAGTTATTAGAGGTATTATCGTGTTATGGAGGTGACATGCTTAGAGCATGGGGTGGAGAGAACAACAAGTACCGCATTTGAGATCCTTTGCACTTTTTCTATTGTGCGCCCGGATTCTCCATCGGAGATACGGGTGGTGATGACCACTATAAATTATATACTATCAGGTGGGCCACCGGCGTTCAAAAGACGACGTGCCTTTTAGGCCCCTGGATCTCCAATAGAGAACCATGCCAAATCCCAGTTTTCAGCCAGATAGCTCACTTGTTGGGAAATGTGTTCTTAACTGCATTCGCTTAGACGGTTAGGCGACCCCATTGGATGTTTATATTTCATTACTTTATTGGCATGCTTTTATGTATCTTATTACGTCCCTCTGAGGACCTGGTACCTTTCTAGATATAGATGAGCAGGAGTATCCGCAGGAGTATGGACCTGGACCTGACGCTACCTATCAGACTGATGAGGTCTTACCTTCGAATTATATGTGATTCATTGCAGCTGTCTAGAGATTCTAGTTGCTATTCTTTTCGAGACATTTATTCTTATATTAGAGTTTATTCTCTTCTCTCTTTAGTAATTTTGGTATAGTCGATTTGCAGTGGATTTGTTTCCATCCGACTATCTTACTTTGAGACTGCTTATTTGATATTCAGTTATTGATTTTCGTTTATCTATTATTTGTGTTATGGATGAGATATAGATTACGTGTGACCTATTGTGACAGTATATTACCCCTGTGGATTGGATATTCATGTACAGCGTACGTGTGTATATGGTTTTTATATATTGGAGTTCATATACATACGGCTGGCGTGTTACGTATTCCTAGTCCTACGTATTTTGGGACTGGGGCATGACATATTTTTAGTGGTGGCCCATGCAGGTCAGGAATATATTGTCTCGGTTACGTCACTGTACCGAACAATCCTGCGTATAGGAATAGAGTATAAGGATCTCATCTACGTTTGACTGAAACTCATCCTTCCTAATTAATACTTGTATCCTGTTTGATTTCTGTACTTCTTCTAATCGTTTCGTACATCACCTGTAGAGAGTTGGATATGCAAAATGGATGTACTGCCGCCGATGGCGACACAACTTTCGGAGTCAATGGTCAGACTCAAGGAAGGACCCCAACGATTTCTAGGCTTCCGGGGCCAGATGGACAGACTCACACTCCAATTCCATCTGATCTTCCCGCTTCACCTATTGGGAACCTTCCAGCTTTCCCAGTACCGCAAGATGGCCAAGCGCAGATGTTCCAATTCTTTTAAATGATGATACAGGAACAGAGGCAGCAGGCAGCCGAGCAGAGGCAAGAATTTTTGGCAGCACTGGAGAGGATGGCTGCACAGGCTACTGTACTAGCCCAAGCACTAGCTCCAGTACCTTGAGCTAGAGTGGGATCAGTAAAGGACTTTATTCAGATGGGTCTGAGGCCGTACAAGGGCACTGAGAGCCCGGAGGAGACTACCAACTGGATCACTCACACGCAGAAGCTACTGGAGGCATCGCAGTTACCTACGGACCTATGGATGACGGGTGTACGGACGCTTCTAGATGGTAATGCTCATCACTGGTGGGAATCCATGGAGCGCCAGTTGGGTACATACCAGACTTGGGAGCAGTTCTTGGAGTGCTTCGAGGGAAAGTACTTCCCGGACACCGTCAGAGATACCTTGTACGATCAGTTTCTTCACCTAGAGCAAGGGAATCGAACAGTTGACGAATATGATGCCGAGTTTAGTCGAGTCAGCAAATATGGTGCTGCTTTGATACCAGATGACTTGGCTAAGGCTAAGAGGTTCCATCGCGGACTGACTCAGGAGCTCCAACATTACACAAGCTCACAGTCCCGTATCTCTTATGCCGAGTTGCTGACAGATGCTAGATTACAAGAAACCATCAGCAGAGAAAAATGAGGTCAGCTGAGGACACAACAAGGATCAGTAAGGATACAGCAGGGACCGGCAAGGACACAACAGGGAGGACCTATCAAACGTCCCTTGGCACAGCAGCAACAGCAACACAGAGTCGGACCGTACCAGATTCTGGAGAAACCCTAATATAATTATTGTGGGAGGATCAGACATATTTTGAGAGATTATCGGACCCGCTTGGGTCAGTGTATGAGATGTGGCTCTGGACAGCACCTGGCGAAAGACTGCCAAATACAGCAGACACTTCTACCGCTAGTTCAGAGACTAGCGCTTCCAGCACCGAAGCCAGCACAACAGATGGTTAGACCGGGAGCACCTCGACCCCCAGCAGCAGGAGAATTTCAGAGAGGACCACCGCTACCTACCCAGGAGGATCAGTATATGAGGGCCGGACAAGGACAGCCTTAGAGGAACGGGCGAGCTTTTGCATTGGAGGTAGATGACATGGATCATGAGGTGGATGTCATAGCAGGTATTACTCTTGCTTTTACTTTTTTTGCTGTGATATTATTTGATACGGGAGCCACCCACTCATTTATATCATCTAGTTTTATTGCCAAACACAACATTGTCTCTACACCTTTATCTAGTTATCTTAGAATTCTTACTGGAGGAGGAGTTGTACCAGTTAGCCGAGTTTGTAGATCGGGTCTTATAGTGATACATGGCAGAGAGATGAACGCCCAACTATTAGTCCTTCCTATGCCATCTTTTGATATTGTGCTTGGAATGGACTGGCTAAGCAAGTACCACGCTTTCTTCGATTGCTTTGGAGGAAGCATTCTTTTTAAGGTACCAAGCCAGGCTGAACTTGAGTTTGCACGAGGTTCTATAGAAATCCTTGATGGTATGCATCTCGCAATGGACGATGTTGTCTATCATCCTATTATTTCAGAATTTCTAGATGTCTTTCCAGAGGAGTTGCCAGGACTACCCCCAGACAGAGACGTAGAGTTTTCAATTGAACTAGCACCCGGAGCAGCACCTATAGCATCACATGTTTACAGACTAGCGAAGAAGGAGATGGACGAGCTGAAGGCACAGTTAAAAGAACTAGAAGAGAAAGGTTTCATCCGACCAAGTGCATCACCCTGGGGAGGACCAGTGTTGTTTGTACCAAAGAAGGATGGGTCAGTGCGTATGTGCATTGACTACAGGGCCTTGAATGCAGTGACTGTGAAGAACAAATATCCGTTGCCACGCATCGATGACCTATTTGATCAACTCAGTGGAGCCAAGGTGTTCTCGAAGATAGATTTGAGATCGGGCTATCACCAGGTGAAGGTACGGAAGCAGGACATTCCGAAGATCGCATTCAGAACAAGATATGGGCACTACGAGTTTTTGGTTATGCCATTTGGATTGACCAATGCTCCAGCGATCTTCATGGACTTGATGAATCGAGTCTTCCACCAGTACTTGGACCAGTTCGTAGTCATCTTTATAGATGATATACTTGTCTATTCGAAGAGCCACGAGGAGCACGAAAAGTATCTGCGAATTGTTCTAGAGACTTTGAGGAGAGAGCAGTTATATGCAAAGCTCAACAAATATGAGTTCTTCTTGGACAAATTTTTATTTCTTGGGCATGTTGTTACAGGAGATGGTATTTCTGTTGATCCAGAGAAGATCTCAGCAGTTGAGACATGGCCTGTTCCTAAATCAGCAGCAGAGGTGAGGAGTTTCCTTGGACTTGCGGGATATTACCGACGGTTCATGGAAAACTTCTCAAGGATAGCGGCACCTATGACTCATTTGACTTGTAAGATCAAGAATTTATATGAACCGACGAGTGTCAAGCCGCCTTTGAAGAGTTGAAGAAGCAACTGACTACAGCACCAGTATTGACTATTCCGTCAGGATCAGGAGGTTATGTGATCTACAGTGACGCATCAGGGAAAGGCTTGGGATGCGTATTGATGCAGCATGACAAGGTGATTGCATATGCATCTAGGCAGTTACGAGTACATAAGAATAATTATCCGACTCATAACTTGGAACTTGCAGCCGTTGTATTTGCTTTGAAGCTATGGAGACATTACTTATATGGGGAACGAGTAGAGATCTATACAGACCACAAAAGCCTCAAGTACGTCTTCATGCAGAAGGAGTTAAATATGAGGCAACATCGATGGCTCGAGTTGATGAAAGATTTTGATTTAGAGCTACATTATCATCCAGGCAAGGCTAACGTTGTAGCAAACGCGTTAAGCCGGAAACCAGCAGCTTATTTCTTGACAACACAGAGGGAACTATTAGAGGACTTACAAGAGCTTGGCATTGAAGTGATATTAACCGGAGCAGATGGGACACTGGCCAACTTGCAAGTACAATCAACATTGGTAGAGAGGATTAAGGCAGCTTTGCCTAAAGACGCCAGATTCAGGAGACTGAAGGAAAGGACAGAGGCCGGAGAGCAGACAGGATTGCGCATTCATGAGGATAGGACATTACGATGTGGTGATCGTCTTTATGTTCAAAATAGAGAGATTCGACAGGAGCTAATGACAGAAGCTCATAGTTCGATATATTCTATTCATCCTGGAGCACCAAGATGTATCGTGACTTACGACAGCACTTTTGGTGGCATAGAATAAAGAGAGAGATAGCTTGCTTTGTAGCTAAATGTCTAGTATGTCAACAAGTGAAGGCGGAGCACCAGAGGAAAGCAGGCTTATTGTAACCACTTTCGATTCCAGAGTGGAAGTGGAAGCACATCACTATGGACTTCGTCACGAGTTTTCCCAAGAGTCCAAGTGGGAGAGATGCAGTATGGGTAATAGTGGACCGACTCACCAAGTCAACACATTTCATACCTTTAGAGTGGGTCAGTCTACAGAAGCTTTAGCTGACTTATATATGAGGCAGATTATGAGATTGTATGGCATACCAGTAAGCATTGTATCAGACAGAGATTCGCGCTTTACATCACACTTTTGGAGGAGCATGCAAGAGAGTCTTGGTACTCGTCTGAAATTCAGTACATCTTACCACTCGCAGACAGATGGGCAGTCGGAGCGTACTATTCAGACATTGGAGGATATGTTGAGGGCTTGTATGTTAGACTTCGGAGGATCATGGGAGGACCACCTACATCTTATGGAGTTTTCTTACAACAATAGCTATCAAGCGAGTATTCAGATGGCTCCGTTTGAAGCACTGTATGGAAGAAAATGTAGGTCTCCTGTGTGTTGGAGTGACGTGAGAGAACGTCAGATTCTGGGACCCGAGTTGGTGGTCAATACCGTAGAGACCGTTAAGAAGATTCAATGGCACTTGCGAGCAACGCAAGACAGGCAGAAGCAGTGGGCAGACCTTCATCATCGTCCCTTGGAGTTCAAAGAGGACGATCATGTCTTCTTGAGGATATCACCGACCAGAGGCACCATTCGATTCGGAGGGCACGGCAAGTTGAGTCCAAGGTATATTAGACCGTTTGACGTACTCGAGAGAGTGAGAGAAGTGGCATATCGACTTGCACTACCACCTTCACTGGAGGAAGTACATGACGTATTCCATGTGTCGTAGCTCAGGCGATAAGTGGCAGACAGCAGTCATGTTCTCGACCATTCGGAGATCACCATTGGGTCGAGCTTGTCATACCAAGAGCAACCCGTGGGAATCCTTGATCGTCGAGAGAAAGTGTTGAGAAACCAGTCTATTCCCTTGGTTCGCGTAGCATGGAGGCATGGCGCGCCAGAAGAATCAACTTGGGAGCACGAGGACGACATGCGCAAGCGTTTTCCGAACCTATTCGCAGAACAAGGTATGAATTTACTTTGTTAATTTATATCTTATACCATCCTTGCTTTCTACCGTGGCTTAATTTTAATTTAGAGGACAAAAGTTTTATAAGTTGGGTAGAATGTAAAACCCCTATTCCTAGAAATCGTATATACCCTTTTTAGTTATTAATTAATAATTTAATTATAGTAATTATTGGCTAATTAGGATAAATAGATTTTTATTAATTTTTTATTTTAGGTGTTGGTGCACTTAGGGGATTTATGGGACCATTAGAATTTTTTTTGAATTTATTTCATGTAGGAGACCCCTTGAGCAGTTGCTAGCTTAATGGTGTGCATTAATATAATTCTAGATTGTTCTATGAGTATATATATATATATATATATATATATATATATATATATTAAAAGAATTAAAAAAAGAAAAGAAAAGAAAAGAAACAATTAATAACTATTACAAACCTTTACTTAACTATTACAACCATTACTAACTATCCAACCATGCAGCAAAGCCCCTTTTGCTAGCAACCCAGCCACAGCCCCTTGCAAAATCAGTAACCATCGCACATTATGACAGCAAAATCCGCGTATGTGTGCGGACCCCCCCTCCCCCGCGGCTAATAAACCGACCCCTTTCCTTCTCTCTTTCATATATATATATCATTCAGTTTTCATCTAAAACCCTAAACCTAGATTATCCAAACCCTTCCTTTTCCCATATAGACCTAGAGAGCGCTGCCACCGCAGCCGGAGAACCCCGCCAGGCCGTCCAAACCAATCCCGACGACCGCGACCCCGCGTACTGCAGATTTCCGCAGCGAGGTACCTGTGTTCCGGAGTTGTTTTTTGTCGCCTCGCTCAACCAAATGCCACCCCGTCTTCACCGGTATACTCACCCCTTAACCCTCTTCCATATCTTTGTGATAGTAGACCTCGAACAACCCGTAACCATAGGCAAAAATAGCGCCAAAGTTGGCGGAAATAGACCAAATTCTGGGATCGCAGAAAACTGCGGTGATCACCCATGTTTCCGAGTTCGTATCTCCCACCACAGAGATCCGAATTCGATGATTCTTTTTGGTATGCGTAGAATACTTGACCTAGTTTAATTTCTTTTAAATAACCCAAGATTATTAACTGCTTTAGACAGAATTAAATTCGTTGGAAAATCCTACGAACACACTTTTTTAGATTTTTAAAAGTTATGAAACGGAGCGCGTCCCGCAACACGGGACCGTCTCGCCGTGTACCGAGTGTACCAAACGGTGCGCGCAGCGTAACCGGATACGTAAAAGTTTACAGAAATTGATTCAGACGCGTGTGCGCACCGGAATCAGCCCGTATCCGCGGACAAACCCCGCGTCGCAACTTTTGCGAAAGTCGTGCGCATTTTGTGCGCGCTCGTCAGATTGCGAAGAAACTTGCGCCACTGGACTAGTGGTAACGCACTGGTCCTGTGACCCAATTTTCAGGCAATTCTGAGATGGTTGACCAAGTCGCTAATTGGCGGGCCCCACGGTTGACTTTTTGGGCCAAATTGTGTTCGGCCCATCGGAATCCACATTCGGACATACCGTTGGGTTCGTATTGACATTTAGAGTTTGTTTGACCTACAATTTGTTCCATTTAGAGACTGTTACCCTTGGCACATTTTTCGGTGCAAAGTGGGCCACACGTGGACCCTACTTTTATCTGAAATTACCGTTTTACCCCTGTGTCCAAATTGGACGAAAGGAAAGTACTTTTTAGCTATTTTGCTCATTTCGGAAACGTTGGTGATGTCTATTACAGCATCCGGAGATGTTTGTTCGGAGCCATTTGTTTCTGATTCCGTGTCCTTGATATTTGGGCGCGTACACTTTACAGATTTCTTGTCAGGCAAGTATACCTTGCCATTGTACTGTATTTACATTCCATATGATGCATGCATGTTTATTTCTGTTTATTTAGTTCATTTATTATAACTGCTATATGAAATTGCGCGTCCAAGGAAACTTGGGTGCAGCTACGGCATCGTCGCAATATATTTTTATTTATGTATTTGCATTGGACCTTCTTTATGAGACTACCCCATTTTCATGAGGCAGCATTAGATTCATTGACTGTGACACATTTGTACACGAGTTATGAGTCTCATATAGATCACAGACTTACGTATTGACTGATCATCGGTACGTGTGGGACATGCGCTAGGGATAACTGTCGTAGAAACTTTGTATGCTAGCAGACCAGGCAGTTATTAGAGGTATTATCGTATTATGGAGGTGACATGCTTAGAGCATGGGGTAGGGAGAACAACAAGTGCCGCATTTGAGCTCCTTTGCACTTTTTCTATTATGCGCCCGGATTCTCCGTCGGAGATACGGGTGGTGATGACCACTATATATTATATACTATCAGGCGGGCCACCGGCGTTCAAAAGACGATGTGGCTTTTAGGCCCCTGGATATCCAATAGAGAACCATGCCAAATTCCAGTTTTCAGCCAGATAGCTTACTTATGGGGAAATGTGTTCTTAACTGCATCACTTAGACGGTTAGGCGACCCCATTGGATGTTTATATTTCAGTACTTTATTGGCATGCTTTTATTTATCTTGTTACATCCCTCTGAGAACCTGGTACCTTTCCAGATATAGATGAGCAGGAGTATGGACCTGGACCTGACGCTACCTATCAGACTGATGAGGTCTTACCTTCGGATTATGTGTGACTCATTGCAGTTGTTTGGAGATTCTAGTTGCTATTCTTTTCGAGACATTTATTCTTATATTAGAGTTTATTCTCTTCTCTCTTTAGTAGTTTTGGTATAGTCGATTTGTAGTGGATTTGTTTCCATCCGACTATCATACTTTGAGACTGCTTATTTGATATTCAGTTATTAATTTACATTTATCTATTATTTATGCTGTGGATGAGATATAGATTGCGTGTGACTTATTGTGACAGTATATTACCACTGTGGATTGGATATTCATGTACAGCGTACGTGTGTATATGGTTTCCATATATTGGAGTTCGTATACATACGGCTGGCGTGTTACGTATTCCTAGTCCTACGTATTTTGGGACTGGGGTGTGACGGTCCCCTCAACCATCATCGCCATAGCCCTGCCCTGCTGGGGTGTCTCCCTCTGCTGGTGTGGTCCATTTATTGTACCATAGGTGGTCTAGCTGGACTCCTTACCTATATCTGATACTTACACCAGGTGTTCACTAAGCATAGTACTTATTTTAATTGGTTACTAATTCTAGCATTAGAGATATACTATAGCTCTAGGACATGAGCTACTTAGCCTACTGGTACACACTACTTAGGGTACTATGTTAACACTTTTAGGATACTATCTATAGAATACCATTCCAAATTTCTGACACTTTGTACACAAGACTCTAACTCTTATACATAACACTCATGTAATACTCTTCTGCCAAGGTGCTCAAGGATCTTCTCTATTCCTAATACACTAGCCATTAGTTTACTCTTATTCTAAATTTCCTATGATACTTGATACCCCATATCTGAACACAATACTCCTATCTTGGTATCTGGACACAATCCTATGTACTAACACCTTACAGTCACTCTAGGATACTCACATGTATCAAGGTATCAATAATAACATATATAAATACTTTCTACTCATTATAACACTAACACATTTGACACTACTATCTCACACAGGTACTATTTTACCCATCATGAAATTCACTTATATACAAGGTTACACTTAACTAATATTATCACACACAATGACTCTCACAAGCAGACACAAGGTTCTACAACTTATATATATATTTGCACCTACCAACTGATACACTAATCAGTGGTACACTAAAACAAACCTTCCATGACCAATTTTTGTAACTTCTCAACCCATGCCATTGGTATTTCTAACACCCAAACTCCACTTCCTGGTACTTATGAAACTCCACCACTGGTACTTCACTTCACCACTCATGCATTCAATTATACACCATTCACTGTGCACTTGTGCACACAATTTTGGACACCCTACTTCATTCTTCCACACATATCACTCCTCGACATCAATACCCTCACGTACTAGGTGATTCACTGTCACACCCCAATCCGAAAATATGTAAGACTAGGAATACGTAGAATACCAGCCGTATGTATATGACAACTCCAATATATGAAAACCATAACACATACGTACGATGTATATAAATAAATAATTCACAGGTGGTACATATATATTGTCATCACAAGTTGCAAGCAGCTATATCTCATCCATAGACACAAGTAGAGAAGTACCAAAATAAATACTAAAAGTCTCCAGTATGAAGCAATAAAAGAAATAATAGTCGGGTGGAGACAAATCTACTATCAATCGACTATATCAACTAAGATGATAGAAGAGGAATGAACTCCAATATAAAAATAAAATGCCAAATAAAGAGAATAACAGTTAAAAGATTCATCATCGATGATGTTGTCATGGATACTCAAAGGGTAAGACCTTGACAGAAAATGATGCGTCAGGCCCGGGTCCGTACTCCTACGGATAATCCTAATTGTTTATACCTGGAAAAGGACTAGGTCCTCAGAGGGACGTAACAAGATACATAAAAGCATGCAAATAATGTATTGAAAGTAAACATCCAACATGGTCGCCTAATCAGTCTATGTGATATGCAATTTAAGAAAAAGTTTCCCACGTATGGACTATCTGGCCAAAATAATGGGATGGATATAGTTCTCTTGGATATCCAGGGACCACGTGCATAATGTCACAGACGTCAGATGCCGCCAAGTAAATATAGGGTCATCATGACTCGCGTCTCCAGCGGAGCATACGTCCTGAATAAGAAAAGTGCAAAGGATTCACATACGCTTACTCATTGTTCTCCCCACCTAATTGTACTAATGTGTCACATTCATAACATGCAAACACCGCTAGTAACTACTAACTCCGCTAAAATAATATATTTCTATTCGTGGTTATTCCTTATCCGTCGTACGACCTATACGTAAAGGTTGCCAGACTATTACGCAAGTCCGTGTCCTACATGAGACTCACAACTCGTGTAACAATTATGTCATGGCAAAATGAAATATAATGATGCCTCAAAATCATGGAGTGGTCTCGTAAAACTAGGTCAACATGCATAACAAAAATAAGAGACAAAAGACGACAAAACCGTCGTTGCACCCAAGTCTTTCTTGGACGCACAATTGTATATAGCAAAATAAATAAAAATAAATAACAGAAAATAAATATGCAGTAAAGTAATGTAACTAAACATTACTGTGGTAAGGTATACATTCCTAGCAAGCAATCGGTATTGTATAGACGTCCAGACGACAAGCATAACGAACCAAAAAGTAGGGACTATAAATGAACGTCTACGGATACTGAAATGGACATTATCAATGTCTCCAGAATTAGCGAGATAATCATAAAATACTATACTTTCGTCCAATTTAGACACAGGGATAAAAAAGTAATTTTAGGGCCAAAGTGAAGTTCACCTGTGGGCCACGTTGCACCAAAAAATGTGCCAGGAATAAATGTGTCTAAATTTAACAAATTATAGGTCAAATAAATCCTAATCGACGATCCGAATTCAATGGTATGTCCAGTTTTGGAGTCCGGTGAGCCGATCACAAAATTGCTCATCAAGTCAAATCGTGGGGCCTGCGAAACAGCGATTTGTCCACAGTCTCAAAATCGGGCAAAACTTGGGTCACAGGAAAAGAAAAATACTGCGATTCCAATGGCATAAATTTTATTACGATCCAATGAGCGATCATAAACTAATAGAAAATTTTACCAAACACTAAAATAGAGGACTTTTTATGGATACGGGTTGATTCCGGCGTGCACACACGTTCAAGTCAACTTTCGCGAAAGTCCACACGTCAGAAAATATCATAAGCACCTTTTGATGCAATTGGTATGCGACGAGGTGGTCCCGTTTGGTAGGGCGCACTCCGTATTTTGAAAACATAATTTTTGGTCATTTTGGAAACAGAATAATTTGACAAATAAGGCCAACTAAGAAAAACTAAAATAATAGAAATAGTCTTGGATATATTTTGAATAAGTCATTTCAAATAGATTTTGAAAATATTTAACGAGTTGGTAGAAAACTGGGCATGAATAGGCGTACTCGGACTGAATTCCTGAACTGTTTCGAACAGTTTTTTGTCCCAACTTTCGATCGACTTTTCGATCAATCCAGGGCACCAAAAATTATTTTACTTGAAGGAATTCCTAGAGGGTTATGTTGTGAATGCAACACAACCGACGGCTGAAAAAATGATGCAACAAAGGGGGAGATATAAATACCGAAATAGGGAGGGGTCGAAGTTGATTCCTGCTGTGTGCGCGGCGCTGCTCGCGGCAGCCGATGGTCAATTATGGCAACGAAGGCCGGGGGTGCTCCGGGGTATCGGGGGGTGAGGTCAGGGAGGAGAAGGGGAGTTAGAGTTAGGGTTTGATGATTAGAAACATATATATATATATATATATATATATATATATATATATATATAGGGAGAGAGAGAGAGAGGGAGAGTTATATATATATATATATATATATATATATATATATATATATATATATATAGGGAGAGAGAGAGAGAGAGAGTTATATATATATATATATATATATATATATATATATATATATATATATATATATATATATAGGGAGAGAGAGAGAGAGAGAGAGTTATATATATATATATATATATATATATAGAGAGAGAGAGAGAGAGAGAGAGATCGGGAGGGGGGTGGGGGGGGGGGTACTCGCGGATCAGCGTTTCTGAGCGGGGGCCTAGGTGAGTAGTTTGCAGGTGTGGGCTGGGTAGGTTAAAACTATTAGTATTAGTTTAGAGTTTGTTTAGGATTATGATTAGTTTAGGATTTTGGGATTTATATTTATTCTTTTTCTTTTCTTTTACTTTCTTTTTCTTTTAATATGTTTTATTTTTTCCTTTATATTATTATTATTATTATTATTATTATTATTATTATTATTATTATTATTATTATCATGATAATTTTTTATTTTATTTATTTCTAAAATTATTAATATTATCTCATTATTATTATAATAACTTAAAAATATATTTATATTGTTATTATCATTATACAAGGCTACTAGTATTTATTATTATTATTATTATTATTATTATTATTATTATTATTATTGTTGTTGTTGTTGTTTTATAAGAGCATATATTTTATTCTATTACAAATTTTTTTTATTATTTAAATTTTTATTCTTTTACACTTGTACAATTATGCACATAAAAATGTACTAAATTTATTTATTCCTATTGCATTATTAAACTGTACTCGTGTATACTACCATGAGAAGGAATACCTATTATATACTTTTATTATTTATTTAATTAGTTAAAAAATTTAGGGTGGTTATATTCTACCCAACTTGCAAAAATTTTGTCCTCGAAAATAATACTAAGGCATAATAAGGGAAGGGGAAAGCATTACGGTAGAGAAGAACAAGATATAATTCGTACCTTAATATTCGAACAGATATAAAAAATATTTGTCGTCCACGCGTTTCCAAGTGGATTCTCCTGGCGAGTGATGTCTCCATGCCACACGAACGAAAGGAATAGAGTAATTTCTCAACACCTTCTCTCAACGATCAAGAATGTCCACAGGATGCTCTTGGTAAGCCAAGCTCGGTCCAATTATGATATCGGAGCGATCGAGAACATGGCTGATATCTGCCATATATCGTCTCAACTACGACACATAAAATACGTCATGTACTCCCTCAAGCGAAGGTGGTAGTGCCAGTAGATATGAAACTTCTCCAACTCGCTCCAGCACATCAAATGGTCCAATGTACCTTGGACTCAACTTGTCGCATCCTCCAAATCGAATAGTGCCCCTAGTTGGCGATATCTTCAAGAAGACATGATCGCCTTCCTTAAACTCCAAAGGACGACGATGAAGATCTGTCCACTACTTCTGTCTGTCTTGCGCTGGTCACAAGTGCCCTTGTTTCATCTTCACCTTGTCCTCGGTGCTGACAACCAACTATGGTCCCAAGATCTGACGTTCTCCCACGTCGCTCCAACACACTGGAGACCTACACTTTCTTCCATACAAAGCTTCAAATTGAGCCATTTGAATGCTCGTTTGATAGCTATTATTGTAGAAAAACTCGACAAGATGTAGGTGGTCCTCCCATGATCCTCTAAAATCCAACATGCATGCCCTCAACATATCCTCCAACGTCGGAATAGTATGCTCTGACTATTCATCTGTCTGCGGATGATAAGACGTACTAGACTTCAGACGAGTCCCAAGACTCTCCTACATGCTCTTCAAAAAGTGAGACGTGAAACACGAGCCTCTGTCTGACACAATGCTAACCGAAACCTCATGCAATCTCATAATCTGCCTTATGTACAAATCGGCTAAAGCTTTTGTAGACTGGCTAACTTGAAAAGGTAAGATATGAGCGGACTTGGTAAGTCGATCCACAATCACCCAAACAGTATCTCGTCTATTTGGACTCTTTGGAGAGCCCGTAATGAAGTCCATAGTGATGTACTTTTACTTCCATTAAAGGATCGAAAGTGGTTACAGTAACCCTGTTGTCCTATGGTGTTCATCCTTGACCTACTGACACACCAAATATTTGGCCACAAAGCGAGTTATCGCCCTCTTCGTTCCATGCCACCAAAAGTACTGTCGCAAGTCATGGTACATCTTGGTGCCTCTAGGATGAATAGAATATATCGAGCTATGAGCCCCTGCCATGAACTCAGGTCAAAGCTCTCCGTTGGGAATATACAGACGATCACCATACCTTAATGTCCTATTAGAATGAATGCGTAATCTCGTATGCTCTCCAGTCTCGGTCCTCTCTCTTAACCTCTTGAATCTAGCATCCGTAGGCAAAGTTGCCCTGATACTCTCTACTAGCGATGACTACACTTGCATGTTGGCTAGTGTCCCGTCTGTCACGGGTAATACAACCTCTATGCCAAGCTCCTGCAAGTACTCCAGTAACTCCTTCTGCATCGTCAAGAAAAGCGTCATAGGATTACGGGTTAACGCATCTGTTGTCACGCCCCGATCTTCTGCAGGCTAATCAGCCGTCCCCGTCGAGCGAGAATCACCGTGCTAGCGCTCCCACGGGACGATCGCTTGACCCATCTGGGCGTGATGCTGCACGAGCGTATGCCGCGCCCGTGCAAGGCCGTAGTTCTGGCTGACGCTAAGAGGTCTAAGCCACAAAGTCGCACATATTGTCCGAGTGCATCAAAATTATAAACGCATAGGCGATTGGTAACAAGTTCACAGAGTCGTCAATAGCGAAAGCATTGAATAACACAAGTATAGAAGTAAAGCAACTCTTTATTGATATTAAAAAAGTGTTACAGGCGGCATATAGCCGAGATTACAAGTCTCTCAAGCCTCTCTTTCTGAAATGGTAAAGCATGCCAAGTGGCTACATTTATGGAATGATACATAGGCGATGTTCCAATATTATGTCTTGTATATGTGCTTCAGTTTCGGATGCAACGCTCCAAGGCTCCAGAGTGAACTCCATGACTTAGAATGCACGAAGGAGGCATCCACACTGAACGAGGTTCTCTCGCCCATGCAAGCAATCTGGTGGGTTATTAGTACATGAATGCACTAGTGGGGAGGCTACTCGCCCGCTCGACAAATCCAAACATGTTCAATAGGTCTCGTGCACCAACTATTAAGTTATTTTTCTAGTTTTGCCTTAGAATCAGTTTTATGGCATATATGAAAAGCCTAACTCGTGTGGCAGTGCACCGTGCTATATATGAGGAAACACGACAAAACTTACCAACTTACCTTTTGTCCTTCCTTGTCCAAGGCAAATCAAGTTAATACTAGCACAAGCATATATATAATAAAATCCAATGGCAAATAGCATATGCAAATACTGTGCTGTGAGCTAGATTACATTTTGGGTGCACGAGTTACACGAATTACAAGGCATTTGTAGAAGATATTGAAGTGTTCCATATGAACAAGTGTGTTATACCCATGATCGTTCAGGTGTTTCTGATATTCACGATGCGATGCAATGACTCGCATGCGGGTTGCCACTAAGCGAGGATGACTTATCTATATGAACAGGAGTCGCTGGCATAGCCATAAAGGACCAATGATTTTTGTTGTCTCAATTACGGAATAGGGTGCAATGCTTTGTACGAGACAAGCAATTTATGGACAACTGGTGATACAGAAGAGCCATTGCATGCCATCCCGCCAGAACAGGGAGACTATTGGGTAGACGGTAAGTCCAAGATAGTATGCACTACCAAGGCCGAATACCGTGTATTGCTAACGCACAAAGACGGGTATGAGCATACTTAGCATCGTAATTGGCCCTAGCAATACACCATGCATTCCTTCTAGGCCAGTATAATTCTGGTGCCCCGATGATCACCCGAGGAATGAGATACCTCGTGTATGAGTTGTTCACGATATACAAGTCTGGGTCTTCCAAATTGCCATCTTTACAAGACAATCCATAGTTTTTGTTCTGAATGAGCATTTGCTCCACGAGCTGTGATTCTTGATTTCTTGACATGATTCTCATTCAGATATAAGCTTGACTTGATGCATTCCTCTGGTGCGGGGACTGCCTTGGCGACCTAACAGTCCCAGATACTTGCAGGTTCATATTGTACAGAAGGACTATTCAATAGTCTTTTGGCTGACTCGATGCATGCATGATACGCGATAGTGTTGTTGATTGTGGCATAATCTCATTATGGAAAGCATTGAGTCGAGGCAATATTACAAGTTAACATACAAGCAGGCAAGCATTGCATTCATAAGAAAACTTAAGCATTCTCGTTGGCTCGAGCCCAAAGGTAAGCCGAGGAGTGAAACTGTAAAGGGACTTACCGAGTGACATAATCTATGGTCTTGTAGTGTAGCAAGTGAACAGTGCACTACAGAGTATACATATATCGTTCTACCCGAGGCATAGCGGGGTCTTAGTTGCATAAGGAAAATGTAGCATACAAGGGTCTGTATATAAGCAATATTTTATTTCCATGTTCTAACACAAGCAATACAAGTTGGGATTATTCCTTTAGCTAGGTGCATTATGTTCTTATTAGCATGCAGGGGGTCATTCACCTAGCGACTAGCATGAAATATCCATATTTTAAGTGTGCTGGCTAAGCAAAGACAAGTTCATCGTAGCCACCCACATTAGCGATGATTCGCCTCGGTCGAGCGAGCCTTTGAAAGTCTAAGCAGAACTCCTGAAGGGCCAAGTCTAGAAATCCTCTTGCCTCACACAAGTATTCTCGCTGAAGCCAAGCGGGTCGGGATGTTATACTTTTGCCGTTTGAATCGGCAGTCCGCTTGAGCGGAACGGGTCGTTACATCTGCTACTACGTTAGCCTTGCCCGGGTGATAATGCAGCTCTATCTCAAAGTCCTTCATCAACTCAAGCCACCATCTTTGCCTTATATTCAGCTCCTTTTGCGTAAAGACATACTTGAGAATTTTGTGGTCGATATAGATCTCCACTCTTTCCCCATATAAGTAATGTCTTTATACCTTCAAGGCAAAAATAACGGCTGCAAGCTCCAAGTCATGAGTTGGATAATTCTTTTTATGTACTCTCAACTGTCTAGATGCATATGCAATCACCTTGTCATGCTACATTAATACGCATCCCAATCCTTTTCCTGATGAGTCGTTGTAGATCACGTAAACTCCTGATCCTGATAGAATAGTCAACACTGGCGCTGTGGTCATTCGTTTCTTTGACTCCTGAAAAGTGGATTGACACTCATCCGTCCATATGAACTCTCGGTCCTTGCAAGTTAACCGAGTCATAGGCTCTGCTATCCTTGGAAATTTTTCTACGAACCGCTGGTAATATCTTGCAAGTCCAAGAAAACTTCTCACCTCTGATGCTGACGAAGGAACGAGCCATGTCTCAATCACAGAGATTTTATCCAGATCTACAAAAATACCTTCTCCAGTGATGACATGCCCAAGAAAAGAGACCTTATCTAAGAAAAACTCATATTTGCTAAGCTTTGCATACAACCGCTCTCTCCTTAATATCTCTAAGACAATTCGTAAGTGCTTCTCATGCTCCTCGTAGCTCTTCGAATAGACAAGGATGTCATCTTTGAAGAAAACTACGAACTGGTCTAAATACTGATGGAATACTCGATTCATCAAGTCCATAAAGACAGTTTGAGCATTGGTCAATCCGAATGGCATGACCATAAACTCATAGTGTCCATATCTTATCTTGAATGAGGTCTTTGGAATGTCCTACTTTCGTACCTTCACCTGGTGATACCCCGATCTCAAGGCTATCTTCAAGAACACCTTGGATCCACTAAGCTAATTAAATAAGTCATCGTTGCATGACAGAGGGTACTTATTCTTCACAGTCACAATATTCAAGGCTCTGTAGTCAATGCACATGTGCACTGACCCATCCTTCTTGGGTACAAACAATACTGGAGCTTTCCAAGGTGATGCACTTGGTCGGATGAAGCCTTTTCCCTCTAACTCCTCTAACTGGGTCTTCAGCTCATCCATCTCCGTCTTTGCCAATCGATAAACATGCAACACTATAAGGGTTGCTCCTGGGTTAACTCAATTGAGAATTCCATATCTCTATCCGGAGGCAGCAATATAAATTCTTCTGGAAAGACATCTTCAAACTCTAAAATAATGGGGTGATAAATAACATCGTCCAATTCTATTTGAGCACCATCATGCATCTCAGTGGATCCTCGTGAAAACTCGAGCTCTGGCTGGCCTGGTACTCTAAAGAAAATGCTTCCTCCGTAGTAATCGAAGAAAGCATGTACATGTTTAACCAGTCCATCCCAAGAACAACATCGAAGTTTGGCATGGGAAAGACAAAGAGTCGAGCCTTCATCTCTCTGCCACAAATTACTACAGAACAAGATCTACAATCTCGGCTACCAAGTACAACTCCTCCCCCGGTGAGAATTCTAACACAATTAGACAAGTGTGTAGTCGGGGACATCGTCGATGAAGGCAGCATTCCAGTTTCCTCCTGCGTCGCTGAGTCGCCTGCAGTGAGGGCAAGGATAAAAATATGTACATTAGGAGGATTCATCTTGCTGGGCACGAAGATAAGGACAACGCTAGAACAAGTTCAAGTTAGAGGCAAATCAAGCAGTCAAGAAGAGTACAAAATTGGAATCAAGGAAGATGGTTAAATAAGTAGATGAGATCCTATGCTCTAATCATATTTGCAGGCTTGCTTGGTATAATAACGTAATCGAAACAATATACTCTTGACCTGCATGGGCCACCACAAAAATATGTCATGCCCTAGTTCTAAAATACGTAGGAATGGGAATAAGTAGCATGCCAGTCGTATGTATATAAAAACTCCAATATATGGAAACCATAACACATACGTACGTTGTATATGAATAAATAATTCACAAGTTGTACATATATATTGTCAACATAAGTCACATACAACTATATCTCATCCACAAACACAAGTAGAGAAGTACCAAAATATATACTAAAAGTCTCAAGTATGAAATAATAAAAGAAATAATAGTCGGGTGGAGACAAATCCACTACCAATCGACTATATAAACTAAGATGATAGAAGAGGACGAAACTCCAATATAAAAATAAAATATCAAATAAAGAGAATTGTAGCTAAAAGATCCATCAACGATGAAGTAGTCATGGATACTCAGAGGGTAAGAGCTCCTCGAAAAAAATGATATGTCAGGCTAGGATCCGTACTTCTGCGGATAATCCTGATCGTCTATACCTGGAAAGGGACCAGGTCCTTAGAGGAACATAACAAGATACATAAAATTATGCCAATAATGTACTGAAAGTAAACATCTAACATGGTCGCCTAATCAGTCTATGATATGCAGTTTAAGAACAAGTTTTTCGTGTATAGACTATTTGGCTAAAGTAATGGGATGGTCATAGTTCTCTTGGAGATCCAGGGGCCACGTGTATAACGTCACGGACGTTAGAGGCCGCAAAGTAAATATAGGGTCATCATGACTCGCGTCTTCAGTGGAGCCTACGGCCTGAATAGAAAAAGTACAAAGGAGTCACATACTCTTACTCATTGTTCTCCCCACCTAATGCTACTAATGTGTTACATACATAACACACAAACATCGCTAGTAACTGCTAAGTCCGCTAAAACAATATCTTCTATTCGCAGTTATTCTTTATTCGTTGCACGACCTATACGTAAAGGTGGCCAGTCTATTACGCAAGTCCGGGTCCTATATGAGACTCACAACTCATATAACAACTCTGTCATGGCCAAATAAAACATAATGATACCTCAAAATTATGGGGTGGTCTCCTAAAACTAGTTTAACATACATAATAAAAATAAGAGACAAAAGATGACACAACCGTCGTTGCACCCAAGTCTTTCTTGGACACGCAGTTTTATATAGCAAAATAAATAAAAATAATAATCAAAAATAAATATGTAGTAAAGGAATATAACTAAACAGTACTGTGGCAAGGTATACTTATCTGGCAAGCAATCAGTGTATTATAGACGTCAAGACAACAAGCACAAGGAACCAGAAAGTAGGGACTCTGAATGAACGTCTTCGGATGCTGAAATAAATATCACCAACTTCTCCAGAATCAGCGAGATAATAAGAAAACACTACCATTTCGTCCAATTTAGATACAGTGGCAAAACGGTAAATTTTGAACCAAAATAGGGTCCACCTGTGGGCCACTTTCCACCAAAAAATGTCACAAGGGTAATTGTCTCTAAATTGGAAAAATTATTGGTCAAACAAATTCTAATCGATGATAAAAACTCAATGGTATATCCAATTTTGGAGTCCGGTGAGCCGATCACAAAATTGCTCGTCAAGTCGAATCATGGGGCTCACAAAATAGCAATTCGTCGACTGTCTCAAAATCGGGCGAAACTCGGACACAGGACAAGTCAAAAGCTTCAAGTCCAATGACATAAGTTTCGTTGCGATCTGATGAGCAATCACAAACTAATTAGGAAATTTATAAAATACTGATACGTGAGACTTTTAACGGATACAGGTTGATTTAGGCATGCACACTCGTCCAAATCAACTTTTGCGAAAGCCCACACATCAGAAAATACCATACGTGTCTTTTGGTATAATTGGTATGCGACGATATGGTCCCGTTTGGCGGAAAGCACTCCGTATCGCACAATTTTGGAATTTAAAAACATAATTTTGGTCATTTTAAAAACAGAATAATTTGAATAATAAGGCCAACTAAGAAAAATTAAAAGAAAAGAAATAGTCTTGGATATGTTTTGAATAAGTCCTTTCAAATAGACTTTGAAAATATTTAACGAGTTGGTAGAAAACTTGGCATGAACAGGGGTACTTGGACTGTATTTCTGAACTATTTCGAACAGTTTTCGTCCTACTTTCGATCGACTTTTCGATCAATCCAGGGCACCTAAAATTATTCTACTTGAAGAAATTCCTAGAGGGCTATGTTATGAACGCAAGGCAACCGACCGCTCAAAAAATAATACAACGAAGGGGGAGATATACATACCGAAATAGGGAGGAGTCGAAGCCGATTCCTGCTGTGTGTGCGATGCTGTTTGTGGCGGCCGACGGTCGGGTGCGACGACGACTGCCGGGGATGTGCTGGGGTGTCGGGGGGTGAGGTCAGGAAGGAGAAGGGGAGTTAGGGTTAGGGTTTTATGATTAGAAACATATATATATATATATATATATATATATATAGAGAGAGAGAGAGATAGAGAGAGAGAGAGAGAGAGAGAGAGAGAGAGAGAGAATTAGAGATGGGGGGGTACTCGCGGATCAGGGTGTCTATGTGGGGGCCTGGGTGGGTAGTTTGCATGTATGGGCTGGGTAGGTTAGCTATTACTATTAGTTTAGAGTTTGTTTTGGATTATGATTAGTTTAGGGTTTTGGGATTTATATTTCTTCTTTTTCCTTTATTATTTTCTTTTACTTTTTTTCTTTAAATTTTTTCCTTTATGTTATTATTATTATTATTATTATTATTATTATTATTATTATTATTATTATTATTATTATCATCATCATCATCATCATAATCATGATTTATTATTTTATTATTATTCTATTTATTTCTAAAATATTATTATTATCTTATTATTATTATAATAACTTAAAAATACAGTTATATTATTATTATCATTACATAAGGCTATTAGTACTTATTATTATTATTATTATTATTATTATTATTATTATTATTATTATTATTATTATTATTTTATAAGAGCATATGTTTTATTCTATTACTAATATCTTTTATTATTTAAAATTTTATTCTTGTACATGTGTACAATTATGCACATATTTTTATATACTAAATTTATTTATTCCTAGTGTATTATTAAAATGTACTCATGCATACTACCATGAGCAGGAATACCTATTATATACTTTAATTATTTATTTAATTAGTTAAAAATTCTAGGGTGGTTACATTGTCACTACCACATTTTTAGGAAAGGGTATTTTAGTAATTTTATATTTAATTAAATATTGTGCATGATAAATAATTATTTGTTGTATTATTAAATTATTGTTAGATGTTATTTATTTATTTTGGGCTTGTGTTAGTGGACCTAACTAGTTTAGTTTAGACTCATGGACCAACATGTATTAATTGTTAGATTTGAGCCCATTTAGAAAGCCCATTGTTTAGGAGAAGGATTAATTTAATTAAACCATTAGACTAGAAGCTTCCCTCCTTAATTATTTCTTCATGAGAGGCCCCAAGGGGTATATTGGACATTATATAGTGACTTGAGGAAGGGGAAAGGGGGCCGGCCTATTAAAGAGGGGGGAATTGATTTCTCTCTCCTCTTTTTATTTGAAAACTAGATGTAGAATTTTCCTCAACCAATTCCTTCATTCTCACTTCATTTTCCTACCAAATTTTATCCCAATTCCTTCCCAAATCACCATTGGAGACTAGTGGAGCAAGGATCTAGAAGGAGGAAGCAAGGATCTACAAAGAGGAGCAAGGATCTACAAGTTGGAGGCCAATCTCATCATATTTGGAGGTTGCATTGGGAATCCATCTCCCAATAGGTACAATTCAGTTTTTCTACTTAATTTAGGTTCCAAATTTGAGATTTAACCATGAGAAATCAACCCATATTCATAGTCTATCCATAGGATTTGGTTTTGTGTTCATACGAGGCCTATTAAGAAAGTTATGGTACTTTTTGTGTCAATTTTGTGAAAATTTTGAGATTGATAATTGTTGTGTGTGTCAATTGGTCATATAGATCATTTTGACATGTGCTTGTGTGTTTGGGACTAATGTCGTGTCCATAATTTGGTACGTGTAGGTCGTATCCCAATAATTTGGTGATACGTGTTGATTTGGGGGGTTTTCCTCCGACACGATACTTTGAGCATGTCACATTTTGACATGGACAAATAGAATTGTATTTGACTCTTTGTATTGTTCATAAATGATATTTTAGGCTTGCTCATATCCATCGAGGTACATTTGGATGTGTGGTGGACTCGTGTCACAAGTGTATCCTAGATCTAGTGGGATACGGGGTGATACGATCCATGTGTTTGTGCAATTTAATTGTAGATCTATTTCTCTTGTATTCTTATTCATGGTGATATGTAATTATATATATATATATATATATATATATATATATATATATATATATATATTATGGTGTATTTATATTGATGTATTATTTGTGTCTTAGATCTATGTATCTATTTATGTATATTGTATGTAGCTATTATTCTACACATGTTAGAGCTATTTAATAGTGTAGTGTATGTATATATATTGTAGTATGTATATATATGTATATGTTAAGAGGATATTTATATATTGTTATATTTATATTTATACGATGTATGTTATATATTGTGTATGATTATATATACGTATAGGTATGTGTGTTGTTATACATATGTTACTATGTATGTGTATATTACTATGTAGATATTATGTGCATATATATGTATGAGAGGAGTATGTGGGTGTGTATATATATTAGTTATACTTATATACATATTATAGTATATATATTATGTGTTATATATATATATATATATATATATATATATATATATATATATATATATATATATATATAAGAGATAGAGGGAGAGCAGGAGCTTTGGCGACGGTTCATCGTCGCCAAACAGCACAGCAGCAGCAGTGGTGGCAATAGCGACAACAGCTGCAGCAGCAATAGCAACAACAACAGCGTCGCCAAAGCAGCAGCTGCAATAGCATACAGCAGCATCGATAATAGTTTAGCGACAACAGTAGGAGTTCGTCACAGAAACAACAGAGTATCAGTAGTATAAGAAGTTTCAACGACAGTGGGCAGGGGCTTTAATGACAGTTTGGCAGTTTTTAATAGTTATTAGATATTTATATATATAAATATATATGTGTATATATATAGTAATTAATATATATGTACATATGTTCCTAATTGCTAATTGTATTTTAGTATACTATATGTATAATAATTAGTTTTAGCATATATTATTTTAATGGGTAGTTAGCATAAGTAAGGTATTGGATATTACATTGAGATACCAAGGTAAGTATCGAAGTATTTGGGGATACCCAAGGTATTGGGTTTGGGTATCAAGTTTATGGTTTAGTGTTGTGATACCAAGTTGGTTCAAAACCAAGGTATCCATTTAATGTTATAATTAGGATTTTATATATATATTAATATTGGTTGACATATATATGTGATGTTTTACCTATTGATTTACGTATTCAGAGATACGGTATCCTAGTATCCTAAGATATAGTTTTTATGACCCAGGCTTTAGTATTTGAACCCAATATTTTTGTGTTAGACTTATGCAACCGAGAAATAGGTAATTGACCATAGTTGACCATAGTTTGACTATAATTGACCATAGTTGACTTAGAGTTGATCTAGTTTGACTTTTGACTTTTGACTTAGAATTGACTTATTGACCTAGAAGTTGACTAGTTTAACTTATTTTCTTTTCGGAACCTTGTATTGATATTGTATTCCATATCTAGGTCTTAGAGGCACCATATCAGACATCTGTGAGACTATTCTTTAGACTTCAGGCGAGTACATTCTCTGATAGTTTCTAATTTATGATATCCTCTATGTTCATTGTATCTAGTGTATATATACATGTTCTCTTGACACGATGGTTACACGGATTGGTATATCTGGATCTCGTCATAAGATGTTATTCCTTGGTATATGGTGTATCTTGTGCAAGCATTGTTTTATTATGTAACAACATATTTCTAAAATAAATTTAAAAATAAATTTTTAGATTTTTCTGTGGTTTTTAATTAATTATTATAAATGTCCTTCAGGGATTAATATTTTATATATTAAATTGAGTATTAAAATATTACAAAAATTATATTTTTGGGTGTATAATTAATTATTTGATGTTGTGTAATTTTTCTAAAATTTATTGGGCTCAAAAACTATTTTTAAATAGCTAAAAACTATTATTTTAATTAAACCAGACTAAACCCACTTGAACCGAACCGGACTGAACCCAACCAACTAAACCCAACCGACCCAAACTCTAACCTAACGAGTCGGGTTTGGACCCGACCCGCCTATCCGCTAGCCCGCCGTCCATTAACCTAAACCCCTCTCCCCCACGATCCCCGATCTCCCCCGCTCCGCAGCCACGACGCCCCGCGATTCCCGGCCAATGCCTCCCGCCTCCGTCGGCCCACGACCCGCCTCCGCCGCTAGTTCCTGCCCATGACCGTGCCCAAGACCCCCACGATCTCCCCCCGCTCGGCCTCCCCTACTCCTATTTAAACCTCCCTGACCACCGCGGAACCCCACAACCACCTCTCCACGCGACTCAGCTACCGCCCCTCCACGCCGACCGACCCCACGCTCCCCACGACCTCCGGCGACTCCTCCGGCAACTTCCTCGATCGCCGGCGATGACCCGCACGGCCCCCAGAAACTGTCGCTGCCGTGCCCCGCCGTCGTGCCCCGCTGCGCCGCCTCCTATCGCGACAGCGAACCACCACGAGGTACCCCTCTTCTAGCTTGCGTATCTCCCTGTATGTAGATCCAATTTTTGTTCTATCGAATCCTACGCGTAGACCTTGTGACCCTTTCGAAACTCGTATAATTAGTTCGGGGTATCGCGTCCAGTGTCGATCGTAAACCGAGACGCAAAAAAAGGAAAAATAACCCTTATTTCTGAAATTCAGAAATTGTCCCGAACTCACAAGTTCATGGCCGATTTACTCCCAACCTATTTGTTATTTGTAAATTCTGTTTAAATAATAAATTAGACAACCTAACCGAGATTAAGACCCTATAATTAGTTTAATTTAACTTGTTGTATGCTGTGATTATTCGCGGGTGAAATTGACCAAAAATTTGGTTTTAAAACCCAAATTTTTTACGAAACTGGGTGCATCTCGCTAAACGTGTCACGCCCCAGTCCCAAAATACCGAGGGACCAGATACGTGGCAATGGCCAGCAGCACGCACCGATGGACAAATCCAATTTAATGGATCCATCAGGGCGTACTTAAGCTGTAAAACAAGTCTACGATAACATGGCACAACTAATCTCATCCATACAAGATATAAAATATGATCTACAGAATAAATAAGGAATGTAAATCATCAGCTAGTCTCAACAAATGCTTCGGGGAATAACTCGATAAATATCTGATACAATGGTTCAACAGACCAGAAATAAATGACTGAATAAGTAAATAAATACTGAGCATGAACATAGATTCTCAGGAAAAGTCTTCAGCTAACACCTCGTCCTCGGGTGTCGGTACAGCTCATGTATCAGTTTCTACTCCGGTCCCGTATACCTCGGGATAAATCTCGTCTGCAAATCCTGGGGACATAATCCATTCCAGGTCCTCAGGGGACATAGCAAGGTACAGAAAATACAAGCCAGAATAAATGCAGTGCAGCAGATAATGAAATAAATAAGGTAAGTATGTAACCATCTAAGTGAAATGCAAGATGAGAGCATCACGAGTACTCAGGCTGAGCCACTACAAGCTCTGTGTCGGGGAGCCGGTAGCGGTAATAATACGTAATGTGCCTAGCTCTGCTACGAGAGTCTACGGCCTCACAATAGTAGTAGATATATATATATATGAAACAGCCTGTAGTCTGTGTGTCTCTCCCCACCCAATGTAACCACGCATATCATGACCATAATGTCTCATGTCCATGTCAAGCGGGATCATAGCTAATGCAACAAGTCATAAAGTATCTATGAATATAGTATCTCTGTCAAGTCCTGTATCCTATACAGAATCACCATGAATATCTCAAGAAGATCCTGTCTCATGAATGGTGTCAAGTGTCCTCGGTCATAGTGTACTTGGTAAGATAAGTACGAGAATATAAAGTGTCACGAATGTCCATCTCTAGATGACAATACACAACACCGCGTACGGTGTTGGCACCCGACTAATAATTGGACGCTAAGTAAGTCACACGGTCCTAGGTTGAGCATGCACAGCAATATAAATGAAGCAAAGAAAATATGTAACAATACTGCAGAGTTTGGCAAGGTACACTTGCCTGGGGTCATGTTGCTGGTATGAATCAGGGTCCAAGTTACAGTCCAAATAGCCTATGTATTACAAATTTATCACGTCAAAAGATAATTCATTTTAATTTATTTAATTTTGGAATAATTACTCTAAAATCCTATTTTAATCTTATTATTCTGATTTTTATGTTAATTCCTAAATTTTGTCCAAAGAAACTAAATTTTATAAACTCGAGACTCATGGCACGCAAATCGAGGCAATCTGTTGACCAAACTGTCAACCGACACAAACTCGACTTTCATGCATGATTTTCTGTAGATTTCAGTATAAAAAAATATACTGGAATTTACGGCTCATCCGAATTCAAATTCGTTTGGGAATTATGGCACATACAAATTTTGTATTGTGCACCGATGGTTAAATTCTAACCTAGAAGTTCTACAGAATTAAAAGTATGTAAATACTTCGAAATAAATTCTGGGAAAAATATATGTCGATGATCTCGACATTAGCTTTCCGAAACATTAAACGGTTCGTGATTCTGATTCCGGGTTCTCCCGAAATTGTGAAAACATCGAAATACGTCTATTTTCGGACATGCTGTGCTCTACGAATTTTCCAGAATTTAATACTAATAATTTCGAAAAACAAATTTATATAATCAGAAAGCTAACCTCAATATCTTTTTAACGCAAGAAACTAGGCCTCGTTTGGAGTCCGGAGCTATGCGCAATGGCTTCTGGAAAATGAAGAAACCCTAGATAACAATTCTCCCAAATCTCTCTCTCTCTCTAAAATAATGAGATAATTAGGGTTATTATATTATATATATATATAGATGTACCTGCGGCTGAATGGATATCTATAGGCTGACATGTGTCAGAATCTGATTGGATGATTTTATTTATATTATTTATTTTTGATTTGTCTTTATCAAAACATTATTTAAGTCATTTTAAATCTAAATAACTCAAAATAAACATTAAAAATAATCATAAAAATCTGGAAAAATTACAGAAAATATATTTTGAACCAAAAACCCTAGAAAAATATTTAGGATAATTTTATATTCATAGATTTCCTACTATAATTAGGAGAAGCTCTAAAAATTAGTTTTAAATATTTAAATAAAATTAAATATTAAATATATTCCAAAAATTCTGAAATAATTCCAGAAAATATATAATAATATTATAAACACTAAAAAATTTATGTGGTTCAAATCTATATACCTGGGATTGACAATAAATTCTAGAATTCCTAAAAATTAGTTATTAGTATAAATAACTCCCAATAAATACTAAAAATATTCAAAAAATTCCCAAAAAATTCTAGAAAATATATTTGACTATTTAGAACCTAAAATAAAATTTTGGGATATTTTTAATTAAGTTTGAACATAAAATTAATTCTTCAAAGTCCTAGAAAATTAGTGTTACTAGTTTTTTAATTAACTAAAAATTATGGAAAAATCCCAATAATCTAAAATAGCCTAAAAATAATTCTAAATAAATATTTATATAAGTAAATATACAAAAAAATTATTTTCTAATTAACTAAGAGAATACTCTAAATAAATTCAACATCTACAATAAATATAATAATATAAAATATACACAAAATACCTATTTTGGGTGAGGGAGTTTACAATCTACCCAACTTAAAATAATTTCGTCCTCGAAATTAAAATAAGGCATAATTTGTTAAATCCTTCACATTCGTACATAAGGTACGTCAATCGCAATCTCTTACAAAAATTTAATAACAAAATCTATTCAAATCTATCGTGATCATTTCAAAATTAAGATAATCATTGTTCAAATCAAAATTCAACCTATTGTAATCTCTTCTCATTTTTTCAAATCATCAATATCCAAATTTAAATTGAATCCATATAATATCTTCAAGATTTAAATAATCCATATCAAATTTTACCTCACGATCTCCAACTATCATAATCTCCTTTAGAAGTAATTCGAGTCCAATATTATCCCTATTTTCACTTATAAATTTTTTGTATTCTTCAACATTTTAAATTCTATTCACATCCTCAATATTTCAAATAGGTAGTCCAACCATCAAATTTTAATTCTTAATTTAAATCATCAAATTAAAAAATAATTTAAATGTAGTCCACCAATGTTTAAGTCTGAAATTCTATATTTTTATCCTCTAAACTCCAATTGATGATTTTACTTTCATTATTCAAAATTTAGGTCATGTACCTAAGGTATAAATATGGGGTCCTCAATATCAAGATTTTAAAATTTATTGATCCTCATCATCTTAGTCATTCTTCTAAAATTCTCAAAATTTAAAATGGCTTAAACCTCTCCCAATCTAATCTTACTCGATCATAATCTAAAAGAAATTTTCCTCGAGTTGACAATGCACTGCTACCCAACTTGAAATTTATCCATCTATCACATAAGGCTATATACTTTAAGAAAATATTCCTTAATTTATTTACTCATGTAATTCAATCCTCAAAACTTCAATGTCGATTATGTCATAGATGATATGTCCTTAATTACGGCAGAATAATCCTCAAATATGTGATCGGCCTATGGGGTATATCCAGTACTCTCTGCGTATCAAACTTTACCAAGCACGAGGTTTCGTCTTTCCGAAATAAGGGAAGACGGTGGCCAATAATAAAGAGTTCAAGGGCAGCATAATAGAATAGAAGTATCAGGATCAAGGCGTTTAAAGAATTCAAATGGGAATTGTCAAAGCTGTTGTGGATTGAAATCCTATTTTGGTAATCCTTTGTTCGACTGCTCGTATTAGCACAGTTATGTAACCGATACGATATATCAGACATGTCTAGAGCAAGTATATTCGTCTACTAATCACTACATATCTCAATCCACGTAAAGTAGCGTTACGAAGGGCGAATCAAGCACACTAAGGTTAGCTAGACCTTAATACACTGATTCTGAAATGTATTATTGTGGGCCTCCCCAATAATACGTTTGTCATGAACAAGCTCGATAAAGAATAAGCTTGCAAAACTAGGCTATAAAATAGCAGCATAAGTCAAGGTAGTTGTGAAATATAAATGCGCTAGATCATGATGAAAGAAGTTACAGCATATTTCGAGTCCACAAGAAGTTAAAACTATACAATCTCTACAGTTATCATACAACTTCCTTGTCTAAGTCGCTAGTCGACCAAACAGGGCAAGGACCTCTAAATTCTATTGTTTGAATAAACACTGTCATCTTATGCTAGCATACAATTAATGTCATTCAATTACACTATCTCGATGGGTCAAGTGGACTATGTGGTACTAGGTTGTGAAGCATACTACCCAACTTATAATAATTAAACTACTACTGTGACAGTCTTAAGAGGATCCTGCAAATAACCTTGCACATGTAAAATAGAATAGAAACTCTTATTAGGGTATATGAGGAAAGATCTTGGTACTTATTCGGGTCTCCTATTGCATTATATAGGTAAGGGTCACCTTAAGTCTTAGTCATAGTGCTCATAGAACATGTGTCAATAGCGAGAATGGAAAGGTTATTAGTTTCAAGGGAAAGGGAATATAACTTGTATCGAGGTGGGGGTACAATTTACGTGATTTAACACTAAGGGGTAATCATCGGGTCATAATCTACAAGATTAACTCAAACTTATCGAACTCTAACTACCAAGCACAAAATTTTCAAATTCAAGACTACAGCTTTAATCCTAGCAAGCTATATATATATCCTAGCGTAGAATAAAATCACTTGGTCTATAATCAGAAGGGTTAGTTGGCACGAGTTGAAAGATGAAGAGAAGAAATATAATCAGTCGTCGCACTCTAACGAGCGCTATGGTCGCAGAGGAGCAATATATGAAATTATAATAGAGGCTCTAGATAGCATCATGATTTTCTAAGGAAAAATGGTATGCTAGTTGCTAGGTTTGAGGTATGATTAGGAAAATATTCTATACATTGCTCTTGGCTTTCTAAGGTACTGTCTGCTTATCTCAAGACAAGAACCTAAATTTGTAGTTCTCTAATACTTCTCTAACTGTGAAGGTTAGGTTCAGTCCTAATATTAAATTTTGGTTTCCTATTGGTTCCTTAATATTAGGGTCAAACATTATGGTAAAAGTTCTAACTAACTCTAGTAGTGTCTATACTACTCTCAAGTCTTCATAATTCATCAGGGGGTAATGGTAAACCAATTCTAGAGATAAGGAATTCTAGAGTTCACTAGATATTCTAGACTTAGTGGGTTATCAATACTCTAGTTGTACTCTTAATAGGAATGTTACCCTACTTATCATTCTATCAACAGGGACTTCTATATTCTAGGAGAAGGCTATACTTAAGGAACTAATGAGAAGGCACATGAATCAAGCATGATGCAATTATTCAACGGAATAGATTGGATGAAGGATGAGTCATAGTCAGTTGTGGATGAGATCCTATACTCTAATCCTAGGTGCAGGCTTGCTCGGTTCTTAAGTTGAAACCGAACGATTTAGTCGTAGACCTGCATGGGCCACCACAAAAACCATGTCACGCCCCAGTCACAAAATACCGAGGGACCAGATACGTGGCAATGGCCAGCAGCACGCACCGATGGACAAATCCAATTTAATGGATCCATCAGGGCGTACTTAAGCTGTAAAACAAGTCTATGATAACATGGCACAACTAATCTCATCCATACAAGATATAAAATATGATCTACAGAATAAATAAGGAATATAAATCATCAGCTAGTCTCAACAAATGCTTCGGGGAATAACTCGATAAATATCTGATACAATGGTTCAACAGACCAGAAATAAATGACTGAATAAGTAAATAAATACTGAGCATGAACATAGATTCTCAGGAAAAGTCTTCAGCTAACACCTCGTCCTCGGGTGTCGGTACAGCTCATGTATCAGTTTCTACTCCGGTCCCGTATACCTCAGGATAAATCTCGTCTGCAAATCCTGGGGACATAATCCATTCCAGGTCCTCAGAGGACATAGCAAGGTACAGAAAATATAAGCCAGAATAAATGCAGTGCAGCAGATAATGAAATAAATAAGGTATGTAACCATCTAAGTGAAATGCAAGATGAGAGCATCACGAGTACTCAGGCTGAGCCACTACAAGCTCTGTGTCGGGGAGCCGGTAGCGATAATAACACGTAATGTGCCTAGCTCTGCTACGAGAGTCTACGGCCTCACAATAGTAGTAGATATATATATATATATATGAAACAGCCTGTAGTCTGTGTGTCTCTCCCCACCCAATGTAACCACGCATATCATGACCATAACGTCTCATGTCCATGTCAAGCGGGATCATAGCTAATGCAACAAGTCATAAAGTATCTATGAATATAGTATCTCTGTCAAGTCCTGTATCCTATACAGAATTACCATGAATATCTCAGGAAGATCCTGTCTCATGAATGGTGTCAAGTGTCCTGGGTCATAGTGTACTTGGTAAGATAAGTACGAGAATATAAAGTGTCACGAATGTCCATCTCTAGATGACAATACACAACACCGCGTACGGTGTTGGCACCCGACTAATAATCGGACGCTAAGTAAGTCACACGGTCCTAGGTTGAGCATGCACAGCAATATAAATGAAGCAAAGAAAATATGTAACAATACTGCAGAGTTTGGCAAGGTAGACTTGCCTGGGGTCATGTTGCTGGTATGAATCAGAGTCCAAGTCACAGTCCAAATAGCCTATGTATTACAAATTTATCACGTCAAAAGATAATTTATTTTAATTTGTTTAATTTTGGAATAATTACTCTAAAATCCTATTTTAATCTTATTATTCTGATTTTTATGTTAATTCCTAAATTTTGTCTAAAGAAACTAAATTTTATAAACTCGAGACTCATGGCACGCAAATCGAGGCGATCTGTTGACCAAAAAGTCAACCGACACAAACTCGACTTTCATGCATGATTTCCTGTAGATTTCAGCATAAAAAATATACTGGAATTTATGGCTCGTCCGAATTCAAATTCGTTTGGGAATTATGGCACATACAAATTTTGTATTGTGCACCGATGGTTAAATTCTAACCTAGAAGTTCTACAGAATTAAAAGTATGTAAATAATTCAAAATAAATTCTGGAAAAAATATATGTCGATGATCTCGACATTAGTTTTCCGAAACTTTAAACGGTTCGTGATTCTGATTCCGGGTTCTCCCGAAATTATGAAAACATCGAAATACGTCTATTTTTGGACATGCTGTGCTCTACGAATTTTTCAGAATTTAATACTAACAATTTCGAAAAACAAATTTATATAATCAGAAAGCTAACCTCAATATCTTTTTAACGCAAGAAACTAGGCCTCGTTTGGAGTCCGGAGCTATGCGCAATGGCTTCTGGAAGATGAAGAAACCCTAGATGACAATTCTCCCAAATCTCTCTCTCTCTAAAATAATGAGATAATTAGGGTTATTATATTATATATATATATAGATGTACCTACGGCTGAATGGATATCTATAGGCTGACATGTGTCAGAATCTGATTGGATGATTTTATTTATATTATTTATTTTTGATTTATCTTTATCAAAATATTATTTAAGTCGTTTTAAATCTAAATAACTCAAAATAAACATTAAAAATAATCATAAAAATCTGGAAAAATTACAGAAAATATATTTTGAACCAAAAACCCTAGAAAAATATTTAGGATAATTTTATATTCATAGATTTCCTACTATAATTAGGAGAAGCTCTAAAAATTAGTTTTAAATATTTAAATAAAATTAAATATTAAATATATTCCAAAAATTCTGAAATAATTCCAGAAAATATATAATAATATTATAAACACTAAAAAATTTATGTGGTTCAATTCTATATACCTGGGATTGACAATAAATTCTAGAATTCCTAAAAATTAGTTATTAGTCTAAATAACTCCCAATAAATACTAAAATATTCAGAAAATTCCCAGAAAATTCTAGAAAATATATTTGACTATTTAGAACCTAAAATAAAATTTTGGGATATTTTTAATTAAGTTTGAACATAAAATTAATTCTTCAAAGTCCTAGAAAATTAGTGTTACTAGTTTTTTAATTAACTAAAAATTATGGAAAAATCTCAATAATCTAAAATAGCCTAAAAATAATTCTAAATAAATATTTATATATGTAAATATACAAAAAAATTATTTTCTAATTAACTAAGAGAATACCCTAAATAAATTCAACATCTATAATAAATATAATAATATAAAATATACATAAAATACCTATTTTGGGTGAGGGAGTTTACAAAACGAGGAGAGTCGGTCATATGCGAATTTCACCAAAAGGTGTGAATCGTCAATATAGACGAGTGGAATTTTGTGGAAGTTGATTTGGATGTGCGTGCACACCGGAATCAACGCGTATCCGTCAAAATCGCCCTATATCGGGCCTATTCTGAAACTTATTGTAACTTCGTGTGTTCTCGTCGTTTCACAATAAAACTTACACCATCGGATTCGTAGTATTTTGCTGGTCCTGTGACCCAAGTTTGGCGTCATTCTGAGAACGTTGACAAAATCCCGTATTTGTGGGCCCCACGGCTCTACTTGACAAAAAATTTTGTGACCGGCTCATCGGAATCCAGTTTTGGACATTCTATTGGATTTGTATCATCATTCTGGACTTGTAGACACTAAGTTTGACGAATTTGTAGAACTTTATCTCTGGCACATTTTTTGGTGCGAAGTGGGCCACATGTGGATCCCGCTTTGACCAAAAATTGTCATTTCTGCCCCTGTGTCCAAATTGGACTTATGGGTAGTCAATACTAACTATTTCATATCTTCTGAGAATGATGGTAATGTTTGTTTCAGCATCTAGAGGCATTCCTGAAGATTTTGCTATTACCGGAGTAACTGTTGGAGTTCAAACCCTATGCAAGTGTACCTTGCCAAACTTGCAGTATTTATCTGATATTGTTTCTTGAGTTATTTATATATATATACTTTTGTGATGTACATATTCAACCTAGGACCGTAAGACGTTGCTTAGCGTCCGAATAAGATTCGGGTGTCGACGCCGTACGCGGAGTCGTGTAACGTCACCTAGACAGTTGATATTACGATCCTATATTTACGTTCTCGCTTTATCAAGTACGTCATACCATAGCACAATTGACACTGTTCATGAGACAGAATCTTTCCTGAGTATTCATGGTGATTCTGTATACGCTTACATGATTCGTGACATAGACTTTATATATATGCATAGCTATCATATAACTTGTTGCATTTGATATGATCTTGCATGTCATGGACATGAGACGTGTCATTACATTGGGTGGGGAGAGACACACAGGCTACTGGCTGATTATATTTATAAAACCCTTATTATTGCGGTGCTCAAGACTCTACACCCGAGCTTGGCCCATTACGTGATATTACTGCTACCGGCTCTCCGACACAGAGCTTGTAGTGGTCACAGCCTGAGTACTAGTGATGCTCTCACTTGCATATCACATAGCTGGTTACATAGTTTACCCTATTGATTTATTTATTTTTATACTGTATTTATTTGGCTTGAGTTATTCTTGTACCTTGCTATGTCCCCTGAGGACCTGGATCCGGATTATGTCCCCAGGTATAGCAGAGGAGATCTATCCCAAGGTATACGGGACAGGAGCAGATGCTGGAGCAGTACCAGAACCAGAGGATGAGGTGATGGCCGAGGATTTCTCCTGAGTACCTGTCTTATTTATACTCAGTTTTTGCTGTTGTTAGACTCTTTTATTTCATGTTTATTGAACTGCTTTATCAAGCTCATTATCGGGTTATTCCCCGATATATTTTATTTGAGACTTAATGTTGGTTTATATGTTGTTATTTTGATATTGATTTATCTGCTGTGGATGAGATTAGATTATGACATGTTTAGTAGACCTTTATTGTTGTTTTATAGCTTAAGTACACCGTAATGGGTCTATTAAATTGGGTTTGCCCATTGGTGTGTGCTGCTGGCCATTGCCACGTGTCTAATCCCTCGGTATTTTGGGACTGGGGCATGACATAGTTTTTTTGTGGCCCATTGTAGGTTAATGACTAAATTATTTTGGTTTCAACTAAAGGACCGAGCAAGACTGCGATTAAGATAAGATAAGTTATAGGATCTCATCTACTTGATTGAATTGTTCTTGATCTCTATATCGGATTCAAATTAATTTATTGACTTGCATCCTGCCTTGAATCCCCTGTGCGCCTCTTATAGTTTATTTTGGATGCAGAGTAATGGATCCACCAGCAAGAGACGAGACTCCTGTAGGAATACCACAAGGTGTTGTGGTCACCTACGAAGATGAAGTAATACCAGTGGGTGGAGGTCAATCAACACAACAACGCAGTCAAGCAAATCAGAATGCCTCAAGATTTTGGCGAGACGACATTCTACCACCATCGCAGTTTACTCCACTTATGCCTATTTTTCCACAAGGGCAGCCTATGGACGTACATCAGATGTTCCAAATGATCTATGCAATGATGCAAGCCCAACAGCAGGTTCAACAAGAGGCTCTGCGTCACGAGGCGGAGAACTTGAGGAATAGCCTAGTAACCGCACTAGAGTAGGCGAACCTACCAGAATGACGACCATCCATGGGATCTATTACCAATTTTTGCCAGCTGAAGCCCCACACCTTTTCAGGCAAGGAGGAGGCCACTTAAGTTCATAAGTGGCTCACAAACACTCAACACCAATTAGAAGCAGTTGAGCTTCCAAGGGAATGTTGGACGACTGCCGTCAGGATGCAGTTGACGGGTAACGCACATCACTGATGGCTATCTGAGAAGACACGGCTCAGACCAGACCGAGTCACTTAGGAAGATTTCTCTAGACTCTTTCAGGAGATGTACATTCCATCTATTACTCGATCAAAACTTTAGGACAAGTTCAATCGCCTCACTCAAGACAATATAACAGTGGAAGAGTATAATGCACAGTTTATCCGTCTGAGTCGCTTCGCCCCTACCCTGATCCCGACAGAAGAGTAGAAGGCTGAGAAGTTCTTCGATGGACTAAACTTTGAGCTACAGAGATTGATCGGATCCGTTGCACCTACTTCATACTCGGACGTTATTACTGCAGCCCGACGCATGGAGCGCATCACGAGGAAGGAGTCTAGCCTAAAACGGTCATTCATATCAGCACCAACCAGAGCATCACAAGAGGAGTCTGCAAAGCGACAATAGATGAATCCACCATAGAGAGCATCTACACCACTGGTAATAGTCCTTCCTACTTGTCACTACTGTGGCAAAGCAGGCCATCTCGCCAAGGAATGCCAATACAGATTGGGATTATATTTAGCATGCAGGTCCCGTCAGCATTCAGTAAGGGATTGCCTTGAGCATCGAGAGAAAGCATTATTGATTCATCGACCAGCCCTACCATCACCAATACTAGTACTCTCTACTTGTCATTATTGTGGCAAGGTAGGCCATCTCGCCAAGGAATGCCGACTCAGATTGGGATTGGGCTTGGTATGCGGATCCAGACAACATTCAGCCAGAAATTGCAAGGAGCCTCGAAGAGAAACACCGATGGTTAACCGACAAGCTTTACCAGCACCGGGAGGATATCAGCCAATGCCACCCTTGGCACCACGAGCAACACTCTTCCAGTAGGCCCAGCAACATCAGAGGACACCACCATAAGGACATGGACAAGCTTTTGTGTTGATAGTGGAGGAGGCACAGACTCGTGGAGTACTGAATATGAGTAAGATTTAAGTTTTAGCATAGCTATCTATTTCTAGTAATGCTTTAGTATGTGCCTATTAGTTCCATTCATAGAACTTGTTAGTTTAGATTAGTAACTGGTACCCAAGTTTTCATAAGTTATAACCAGATTTCTTTACTCTTGAGTTACTTATCTCTTATTGCCTAGGAAAATGTTTTTATTCCTCCCCTACGTGTTCTGTTTATGCCTCACCCTTCCTCTCGATTTTTCCTTGTTCATGATTCCTTGTTCCCTATGTCATGCTTCAACAAACATGTCTTGTAACCGCATCATCTCTTCTGATCGGTTATATTTTATTTTCTTAATTATGAGGATGTAATTCTTTTAAGGTGGGTAGATTGTAAAAAATTTTTTTTTAAAATTTTAAAAATGAATTTTTGGATTTTTCTGTGATTTTTAATTAATTATTATAAATTTTCTTCAGGGATTAATATTGTATGTATTAAATTAAGTATTAAAATATTACAAAAATTATATTTTTCGGTGTATAATTAATTATTGGATGTTGTGTAATTTTTTTGGAAATTATTGGGCTCAAAAAATATTTTTAAATAGCAAAAAAGCATTATTTTAATTAAACCAGACTAAACCCACTTGAACCGAACCGGACTGAACCCAACCAACTAAACCCAACCGACCCAAACCCTAACCTAACGGGTCGGGTCTGGACCCGACCCGCCTACCCGCTAGCCTGCCGCCCATTAACCCAAACCCCTCTCCCCCAGGATCCCCGATCTCCCCCGCTCCGCAGCCCACGACGACCCGTGATTCCCGGCCAACGGCCCCCGCCTCCGTCGGCCCATGTGTAAACTCCCTCACCCAAAATAGGTATTTTGTGTATATTTTATATTATTATATTTATTATAGATGTTGAATTTATTTAGAGTATTCTCTTAGTTAATTAGAAAATAAATTTTTTAGTATATTTACTTATATAAATATTTATTTAGAATTATTTTTAGGCTATTTTAGATTATTGAGATTTTTTCATAAATTTTAGTTAATTAAAAACTAGTAACACTAATTTTCTAGGACTTTGAAAATTTTATTTTATATTCAAACTTAATTAAAAATATTCCAAAATTTTATTTTAGGTTCTAAATAGTCAAATATATTTTCTAGAATTTTCTGGGAATTTTCTGAATATTTTAGTATTTATTGGGAGTTATTTAGGCTAATAACTAATTTTTATGACTTGTAGAATTTATTGTGCAAGCCTAGGAATATAGAATGGACCCATGTTATTTTCTAGGATTTATAATATTATTATATATTTTCTGGAATTATTTCAAAAATTTTGGAATAATGTTAGTATTTAATTTTAGTTAAATGGATAAAACTAATGTTTAGAGCTTCTCCTAATTATAGTAGTAAACTTATGAATATAAAATTGTCCCAAATATTTTTCTAGGGTTTATAGGTTCAAAATATATTTTATGTAATTTTTCCAGATTTTTATGATTATTTTTAATATTTATTTGGAGTTATTTAGATTTAAAATGACTTAAATAATATTTTGATAAAGGCAAATCAAAAACAAATAATATAACAAAAACCATCCAATCAGATTCTAACATGTGTCAGCCTATAAATATCCATTCAGCCGCAGGTACATCCCTATATATATTATTATAACCCTAATTATCCCATTATTTTAGAGAGAGAGATTTTGGAGAATTGCCATCTAGGGTTCCTTCATCTTCCACAAGCCATTGCGCATAGCTCCGGACTCCAAACGAGGCCTAGTTTCTTGCGTTAGAAAGATATTGAGGTTATCTTTCTGATTATATAATTTATTTTACGAAATTATGAGTATTAAATTCTAGAAAATTCGTAGAGCACAGCATGTCCAAAAATAGACGTGTTTTAATATTTTCGCGATTTCGGGAGAACCAGGAATCAGAATCATGAACCGTTTAAAGTTTTGGAAAGCTAATGTCGAGATCATTGACATATGTTTTTCCCAGAATTTAATTCGAAGTATTTATATACTGTTAATTCTGTAGAACTTCTAGGTTAGAATTTAACCATCGGTGCACAATACAAAATTTGTATGTGCCATAATTTCCAAACGAATTTGAATTCGGACGAGCCGTAAATTCCAGCATATTTTTGACGCTAAAATATACAGGAAATCATGCATGAAAGTTGAGTTTGTGTCGGTTGACTTTTCGGTCAATAGATCGCCTCGATTTGCGTGCCATGAGTCTCGAGTTGATAAAATTCAGTTTCTTTGGACAAAATTTAGGAATTAACATAAAAATCAGAATAATAAGATTAAAATAGGATTTTAGAGTAATTATTTCAGAATTAAATAAATTAAAATAAATTATCTTTTGACGTGATAAATTTGTAATACATAGGCTATTTGGACTGTGACTTGGACTCTGATTCATACCAGCAGCAGGAGCCCAGGCAAGATAACTTGCCAAATTGTTTACAATATTTTGCATGCTTAGTATATTTCTGTATATTTATTATATTTCTGTTTATTTATTGCATGTGTAGTTCTTTCAGTCATTACTATATATTAGATATGTTGACACACACTTGACACTTAGTATCATAGAGGACAATCAGTAGGCGTATGGGCTTTTAACCACTCTGGTAACACCGTAGTCACTAGCACGCACTATGGTGGTCGAGTCTGATGGTCGCTACCCCAGAGGTATGTCGATTGATGGAGTCCGAGGGTCGCTACCCCAAAGGTATGTCGGCTGATGATGTCCACTGACGAGCGCATGAGTTGTGAGGATTAGATCGAGTAGCCTACCCTTGCCCATACGTCGAAAGGTTGTCCTCATTTGCATTCATATAGATGGTCTTGTACAGCGTACTTATTTATTTTCAAATAATATGCATGTTTACTGTATTCAAATTGGCTCGTATTTTCTGTATCTTGTTACGTCCCTCTGAGGACCTGGTCCTCTGCCAGGTGTATCTGTTCTTGAGTATTTGTAGGAGCGCAGATTTGGATGATTACTTGTATTGCGAGGATGTCTTCTCTTCGAGCCCATGGTCGTTAGTTGGTATTCCTATATTGTATTTGTTGTATTGTACTTTTCCATTCGAGTTGGTAGTGGATTTGTTTCCATCCAACTATCATCCTTATATATTTATGTTGAGATCTAGTTATATAGATGCTAGTTATTATTTATATCTGATTTTCGCGGATGAGATTTAGATTATACCCTGTGACTTATGATACATTTTATACCACTTATGGACTTGATATTCATATTACAGCGTACGTGTGGATTTGGTTTCCATATATTGGAGTTGCCATATCCATGCGGCTGGCATGCTTACGTGTCCTAGTCCTACGTATTTTTGGGACTGGGATGTGACACTATGACCCGCCTCCGCCGCTCATCCCCACCCACGACCGCGCCCACGACCCCCAGGATCTCCTCCCCGCTCAGCCTCCCCTACTCCTATTTAAACCTCCCCGACCATCGCGGAACCCCACAGCTACCTCTCCACGCGACTCCGGCCACCACCCCTCCACGTCGACCGACCCCAAGCTCCCCACGACCTCCGGCGACTCCTCCGACAACTTTCCCGACCGCCGGCGATGACCCCCATGGCCCCCAGCAACTGCCGCCGCCGTGCCCCGCCGCCGTGCCCCACCGTGCCGCCTCCTATCGCGACAGCGAACCACCACGATGTACCCCTCTTATAGCTTGCGTATCTCCCTGTACGTAGATCCAATTTCTGTTCTGCCGAATCCTACGCGTAGACCTCGTGACCCTCTCGAACCCCGTATAATTAGTTCGGGGTATCACGTCCTGTGTCGGTCGTAAACCGCGACGCAAAAATAGAAAAAACAACCCCTATTTCAGAAATTCAGAAATCGTCCCAAACTCACAAGTTCATGGCCGATTTACTCCCAACCTGTTTATTATTTGTAAATTCTATTTAAGCAGTAAATTAGACAACCTAACCGAGATTAAGACCCTGTAATTAGTTTATTTTAACTTGTTGTATGTTGTGATTTATTCGCGGGTGAAATCGACTAAAAACTTGGTTTTAAAATCCAAATTTTTTCCGAAACTGGGTGCGTCCCGCTAAACGAGCCAATTGGTCGTATGCGAATTTCACCGAAAGGTACGCATCATCAATACAGATGAGTGGAATTTTGTGGAAGTTGATTTGGATGTGTGTGTACACCGGAATCAACGCGTATCCGTCAAAATCGCCCCATATCGGGCCTGTTCTGAAACTCGTTATAACTTCGTATGTGCTCATCGTTTCGTAACGAAACTTGCCCCATCGGATTCGTAGCATTTTGCTGGTCATGTGACCCAAGTTTGGCGTGATTCTGAGAACGTTGACAAAATCCCGTATCGTAGGCCCCACGACTCCACTTGACGGGCAATTTTGTGACTGGCTCATCGAAATCCAGTTCTAGATATTCTGTTGGGTTGTATCATTATTCTGGACTTGGAGAAACTAAGTTTGACGAATTTGGAGAACTTTATCTCTGGCACATTTTTTGGTGCGAAGTGGGCCACATGTGGACCCTGCTTTGACCAAAAACTATCATTTCTGTCCCTGTATCCAAATTAGACTTATGGGTAGTCAATCCTAGCTATTTCATATCTTCTAAAAATAATGGTAATATTTGTTTCAGCATCCGGAGGCGTACCTGAAGATTTTGTTGTTACCGGAGCAACTGTTGGAGTTCAAACCCCATGCAAGTGTACCTTGCCAAACTTGCAGTAGTTATCTGATATTATTGCTTGAGTTATTTATATATATATATATATATATATATATATATATATATATATATATATATATATATATATATATATATATATATATATATATATATACTTTTGTGATATACATATTCAACCTAAGACCGTGAGACATTGCTTAGCGTCTGAATAAGATACGGGTATCGACGCCGTACGCGGAGTCGTGTAACGTTACCTAGAGAGTTGATATTACGATCCTATATTTGCGTGCTCGCTTTATCAAGTACGTCATACCATAGGACACTTGACACTGTTCATGAGACATAATCTTTCCTGAGTATTCATGGTAATTCTGTATAGGCTTACATGATTCGCGACATAGACTTTATATATATGCATAGCTATCATATGACTTGTTGTATTAGATATGATCTTGCGTGTCATGGACATGAGACGTGTGATTATATTGGGTGGGGAGAGACACACAGGCTACAGGCTGATTATATATATAACCCTTATTATTGCGGTGCTCAAGACTCTACACCCGAGCTTGGCCCATTACGTGATATTACTGCTATCGGCTCTCCGACATAGAACTTGTAGTGGTCTCAGCCTGAGTACTAGTGATGCTCTCACTTGCATATCACATAGCTGGTTACATAGTTTACCATATTGATTCATTTATTTTTATATTGTATTTATTTAGCTTGAGTTATTCTTGTTCCTTGCTATGTCCCCTGAGGAGCTGGATCCGGATTATGTCCTTAGGTATAGCAGAGAAGATCTATCCCGAGGTATACGGGATATGAGCAGACGCTGGAGCAGTACCAGAACCAGAGGACGAGGTGATGGCCGAGGATTTCTCCTGAGTATCTGCCTTATTTATACTCAGTTTTTGCTGCTGTTAGACTCTTTTATTCCTGTCTATTGAACTGCTGTATCAAGCTCATAATCGGGTTGTTCCCCGATATATTTTATTTCAGACTTGATGTTGGTTTATATGTTGTTATTTTGATATTGATTTATCTGCTGTGGATGAGTTTAGATTATGACATGTTTAGTAGACCTTTATTATTGTTTTACAGCTTAAGTACACCCTAATGGGTCCATTAAATTGGGTTTGCTCATTGGTGTGTGCTGCTGGCCATTGCCATGTGTCTAGTCCCTCGGTATTTTGGGACTGTGGCGTAACACATTGATTATCTTGTACATGTACAGACACTGATTCTCGGGAAGACTAGCTATCTTCTTGGGAAATCTCGTGCCATAGCATACCGTGGTTGGATCTATTATACCAGTCGAGGGTGGGGAGTACTTTAGTGTAGATATGTGATCATACCCTCATTGTATCAAGTATTGTTTATTGAATAGTGTTAATCATACACCGCACGTATGATTAGCCAGGCCATATATATTGTATCATGTTCCCAAGCCGATCACATGTTAAAGCTAGTACTCATACACTTAGTCATTAGTATTCTTGTTCATTGTCATATTGTTCATTATTATATTCATTCTAATATTTCCTTATTGTATATCTCTCGTATCTATTGTGCATCTTGTATATTCACATCTATTTTCTGTTACATAGTTTTTATCATTGATTAGAACTGCTGTTAGAGATGTACTCTGCTCCTTTCCTGACTGAATTTTTTTTTCCAGATGACACTAAGGAGTGGTACCCTACACATTATGGACCTCAGGATATTGTGGGCTTAGAGTCAGAGACCCTGGCTCAGGAGGGACTTATCCCGACTGAGACAGATGACCCGGGATTAGTACCTTCTTAGTATTTCTTGTACTGGATTTCTCTCCAGCTTATTGTTAGCTTTCTTTCAGACTCATTGATGTATTATTTTAGACTCATGAGTTGTATGTGACTATTTCTATTCTTTATCTTATTTGTGCTCATTTCCATCTTAGATTTGTGATTGAGTATATTGTCATGGTTGGTGGTTCATTATATTGCTAGATAGATTACCCAGACAGCGTTCTACCGCCAATTCTGCGGCGTAGGCTAGGCGTTGTTTCCGACTTGCATCCTTACATCGGGTGCGGGTCGTGACATACATTCAACCATACTAGACATATATCTATGCACACACATCTACCCATACTAATATATAATACTCCACTTAACACAAGTCATATTACTTAGCACAGCCCAACTCTAACACTATCACACTCTCCTATCCACTTATGGGTACCATTCTATCATGGCACACTCACTACTACCTCTTCTGAATACACATTCTCCTCCCTATGACACAATAAAGTATCAAGCACTAATAGAATATTATGCTCCATTAATACTTAAACACAAATTCATGATACTCGATTGATACTTGGATCACTCAACTATATAAATCTATATCTATCTAAAAAATACATGATGATATGATACTAACACTTAAAATTATAAATTGGTATGCTACTCTCCTCCTGACGGTACCATTGGTACCACTTACTAACTATACTCTAACATTTATCATAGAACTATTGTCACAAATGGTACAAAACTATGAGTTATCTCTAACTTATACAATGATGCCTAAGCTCACATACCCAACCAGGAACCACTCTCAGACTCACAGGTTACACCTCTAACAATCAACACTGTTACTCAACTTGACATAATCTATATGCAAGTTACCAAGCAACTGCACTAACCAAGGAATCTCAAGAACTAATGAAGGTCAAACTCTATAAGGAACTGAACTAGAGGAACTAAAGATATCTCTATCTTAGGCTAACAGAGGTGATGGAACAAAATTCAATGGTAACAAGAGTGGAATGATAGAGATGATATGTTAAGAACCAATTTAAGTTATAATCTGATAATCATATACGTCTATCTGAAATTATGTTACCCAGAATTCTCGCCATTCCAGTAAGCATAGTTGCGATAAACTATAGAGTCCATAACTAAAGTATATACATCTCCAATCATGTTGTTTAAAATTCTCGCATTGCCAGCTAGCATGGCTGCGAGAACTCTAGATTCCATTAACCAAGATAAGTATATCCAAAATTGGCTCTATGTTATTGCTACGCCAACTAGTATGGCTGTGATAAACTCTAGACTCCATAACTAAAGTAGACGGTTACCATTCTCACTATCCCTATCAAAATATGTCATCAGAATATACCTTAATTTATTCCTTAAAATTCATCTTGATACAAGAATCAAAGTCAACAACAAATTATCAAGAATCAAATTCAATAACGAACAAGTGAGAGTGAACGAAAACAAATGAAAACAGATTTTGAAATAGAGTTTATAGTAAGATTCTCAAGGGTCGTCCCAAGAATCTCTCAAGGAATCCTAATTTGTGATTAAGTATTCTCTTATTCCAATATCCTTTATCCTATATCCTATCACAGGCTTGCAGTAGTACAACTAAGCCATTGTACTACTACGATATCGTACTAATTGTGAAGCCTGGCCACCATGGGTCACCACTAAAAATGTGTCACCACCCGCACCATGATATTCGGACACGAGTACGTGGCAACGCCCAGCCTACGCCATAACAACAACGTAGAATGTAGTTAAGGCCAACAGTACTATCTATCAACATCTCACAATAATATATCATAACATGTCAATGATAATCTCAACTCCATAAGGAGGACAAGATGATAATATAATGAAAATATCAATACTCAATCATAAAATAACTATAAGGAAGATGAAATATACGATATATTAAGTTATTAATGATTGGACGGAACCAAGAAATAACCCCTCACATGCAAAATTATAGAAGATTTCCTTTAATATCAAACAATTCCATCGAATTAAGTATCTAAAAGGGTGAATTTTAGATATTTGTACCCTGTTGAAGTAAGGAACAAGACTGAAAAGTATGAGAATCATCGGTCTTGTTCAGATTGGAAGTCCCAATCATCATCGAAAGAATATAAGTCTAAGGCTGTACATCTCAATACATCAAAACAATACTAAGAGTTTAACAATCCTCAACATTAGTATAAGTCTCAAATAATAACAACTCAAAGTCTCAAATGGTTGAAAACAAATCCAGTGCAATAAGATACAAAAAACTAGCTAAGTCACTACTAGTAGTGTCTCCTCTATGGGGACTGGCTCCTCCTGGAACTCCTGAACAAGCTCCCCAACTACGCCCTCCTGGGGTCCATAGTAGGTGGGCAAAAATTTCCAAGATCCTCTAAAAAGTATTATTCAGTCAGGATTGGAGCGAAGCACATAAACTAACACTAGTTCCAATTATATTGATAATGACTATAAAATAGTGAGTAATGATAATACATGACGGAAAAGTAATATAAAAATATAAGGAAGCAGGTGAGAAGAAATATCACATCACAGGAAAATAATAAGCAGTGAGTAAGCAGATAAATAATAGTTGAAACAGGTATAAACTGGAATAGATAAATAGAATAAACTAGTTATGTGTTTGAAATATTACTTCATTATATGATCGACTTGGGATCTTGATCAGGCTTACTTTATATGATTGGCTGTGATGCATGTAGTAAGGTCAGGCTAACCATACGTGAGACATAAGGTTAGATATGATGCTTGTAATAGGGTCAGGCTCAATAATATATAGCAAGCTATGAGGCATGTAATTATACAAGCATAAAAAGTGTGCCTCTTAAAGATGGTACAATTTCCTACAAATAAACAAAACATAGGAAGATGGCACAGTTTCCTAAAAATAAACTAAACATAGGAAGAATGGCGCATTTTCTCTCTATTTCAAAGGATTGTGCACTTTTAAGCTGCTTTCGTCAACAAAGACATGCGCACAAATCGCGTGTATACTTTTTACCTAGCATTAAATGCGATAAATTTGACAGCTGAACAGCAGTCGATGATGTCAGAAGCTATTATTACAGCTGAGCTATGACAAGCAGACCTAGGTTGTCGTTTAGCGGCTAGTATGAATCAACTTCTCAAAAGTGTGCCATCACGACCAATTTTTACAAAAGTGTGCCATCGTGGCTATTTCCTCAAAAGTGCGCCATCACGGCTAAATTCTCAAAAGTACGCCATCACCGCCAATTTTCACATAAGTACGCCCTCATGGCTACTTCTTCAAAATTGCGCCATCACGGCTACTTCTTCAAAAGTGCACCATTACGGCTACTTCTTCAAAAGTTCACCAGTCTCCAAACCACTTCTAAAGCGCGCCTACGATCCTAACTAACCAAAAGAAGTTACGATTACGTGTCCTACATGCCATGTTCTTCGTGAAACGTACACAAATAACTGTCCTATGACCTACGCTTTCCTCGTATAGAAAGCTATATGTCAAGCAGGCAGCAAATTGTTTAACCACTCACTAGATCGTGGGATGTCATCCCATCAAAAGTGCGCGCACAGTATAAATTGTCCAAAGTGCGCGCACATTGTCATAACTGCTCTAAAATCCTATAAATATAGGATCATTGTGTACGTTATAGAGGTTAGAATTTTAAGTCTTTGAATTTAAGAACAGAATGAGAGAAATAGAAGTTTGTCGTGCCGTTGTTGCCAAAGCTTTCTCATTGCCCAACTCTTCAAGTTGTTCACAACATCCTTGTATTTCTTCATCATCGTATGGTCCAAGGAGTAAAGTTATCATTTGCAGATCAGATCTCTATAGCTATACTTTTTCAGAATCAATTGTACATAGATTCTTGTCTAGGATCATTTGTACTTTTCTTTTAATAGTTTGTAATACAATGTTCATACGACCTTTGTTCATCGCAACCAAAGATGGCGACTCTACTGCGGAAGATTTTCTCTTGTGATAAAAAAGTGATAGCTCAACGCGACGCTGCATCGATCGACTCGATGCAGAAGTCCTTGATCATAAAGTTTGACCAACAAGCATATGAAAAAATGCTCCATTCTGGGGGTAGTGGTCACCCCTCATCCGCACTCAAGTCAAGGAACACCCGCAAAGTGTGGGTGCCCAAACCTCGTCACACATATCTTGAAGTTATTGTAAATAAGGAAAAAAAAGCTTCCTTGTCAATTCTATCAACCAAGTGCATATCAATAACTTGGTGGACAACTACCTTGCATTAAACAAGGGATAAAAATCATTCAACTCGCGCAATATCAAGCAAATACCCAAGCTTCGGAGTCCCTTACATTAAGCAAGGGATAACAATCTCGTAACTCGTGTAATATCAAGCAAAGGGTGATCCACACCCAAGCTTCTAAATCAACGAATTATCGTTGTAATGTGTAAGGCAAGCAAGTTATGGACACTACCGTCCAAGCCAATCTCTTTACAAAGAGAGAAAAAAGTTACTCCAGAATCTACGCCAGCAGATAAAAAACTACAGGCGCACTAATGAAGCATTAGTCAGGGAAAATTATTCCCCTAACATCATGATCACGCACACAATAGAGGTAAAGTTATGCGCTACTCGTCAGAAGCCTACTATTAGTGTGCTAGCCAAGACCTTCGTGCAAAATTAAATGTACATAGGCAAACTGGGCCAACTCTGTGTATGCCATGAAAGTGTTCTAAGCAGGGTCAACCTCTTCACAATGTGATGTTTATGCGCGTGTACATAAGAAGGCTGCTAGAGATAACTTTTTCTCATCCGTGAAGAACAAAAGCTTGAGAGATGACAAATCACTCGCCAATCAAGCCATCACCTCACTCTATACACAGGGGACCAAAAATATGCATAAAAAATTCAATGTATCTAATGTAAAGAGGCAGATTCTGCCCTCTTCCTTCTCTAAACTTCCCTCTTCTAATTTATGTGAGCTTATTATACAAAAGCGTAAGGAGAGACCCTTCTGAATTTGTAACAGTGTTTCCTAATAAATATTGTTGTAATTGTGATAAGGTTGTAATCAAATGTTGTCGTGTATCAGCAAAATTGTCTGTGTTTGACCGATTGACTTATACTATGTCTCCCAAACCTCGACATGCAAAGCAAGCTGACAACCAAGAGTATGATAATGACGAACCATTCTTTGCTCCAGCATATATGGCTTCGCATCTTCCCCGTGGCGGAAGATAATCAAGACAAAGTTTTTCAAGAACACCCAGCCAGAGAAAATTTGACCGACTTGTTGACTCCTTTGAAGGAGTATACCAAAATATTCGTTCTCGGAGACGGGAACTCGTTCTTCACGGGAATCCCCATTCCTCAGAATCTGGGTAGGGGTAGTAATCCCCCTGATTCTGAAACTAACAATGTAGACTCCAACTACATGGTTCTTTCTACCAATTCCTCTATTGTAAACAGAGATGTTAGCGTCTACACCATCGGTGAAGAACAAGTCGCTCCTCTATAAGGAAGCACCGAATAATGCCTCAACTCATTAGAGGCCGCTCTCAGGGACATACACACCATGATGCAAAATATGCATCAAATAATGACTGTCCAATATTCTTCTACACTAGTTCCTGTCCAAGTGGCTCCATTCATACCTGCACAGTCTACTCCTGGAACAACACACATGTAGGGTAACACAAATCCAGAAGCAGTCCCAAACCAAGAGTCAGCAGCGTCAACACTTAAACCTCCCAATACTGGAAATGGACCTCCGCCGATGGTAATACCTGTTCAACCAGGATCTTACCAGTCAGTTGCACCACTCCAGCCAGAAAATTCTCTCAAAGCCATCCGGGAGTTGCATGCACAGGTCGATGTTTTAAAGAACAAAGACCAACTCCGCAAGCTAGGGGTAAAATAGCCTTATCCTCCTCATTGGAATAATGTTCCATTTTCTCCTAAATACAAACCCCAATCAATGGTCTTATTTGAAGGAAAGATATCTCTAAGCCAGTATATTAATTACTTCAATATGATGATGGCTCACCTGTAGAAAGAGGATTCTCTCCTTACCAGATTATTTGTAGGATGCTTGGCCGGCATAGCCTACGATTGGTATCATAATTTATCTGATAATTGTATATCCTTGTTTGATGACATGAAGTGTTGGTGCCTCTTACCACTGATGATTGCAAGATTATATAGATTCATCCCGACCTGCTGCCATATTGGGACCAGAATGTAGCATCTTCCAATTCAAAATCCTTGATGGGCAAGAAATATAAACCATTCAATATAATTTCTTTAGATCATCACTATGACAGGGATCAAGATCAACCGCAAGAAGATATACCTCTTAAGATCAGATTTTAAAACCTGAATATTGCCCCCACCATGCTCTACTCGCAAGCTTTGCTTGACACATCGACAATTTTGCATGATTCGCAGTATTCTGCTATATAGGGCAAAATAAATCTTCATTGCTTAGGAAGGTTCCCTCTCCTCCTACAATTAGAGCATCAACCTCAAATAGTATGGCGGAGGAGAAGAGTCCCCAATTTTATCAATATAGCCAAAAATCTTTACGCTTGATGCAAAATATAGGATATGATTTACAAAAAGCTAAAGGTTTAAATTTTGGCAAAGGACAACGTATTCCTCTATAACTCCAAGGGCAATATAACAAATCCCATAGCGGATTTGGTGACGATCAAATTAGCCCACAGACCCATTCCAAAAAAGACATGTCAAAAAGAAACTCAAGTCTAGTAACATGGTGCTTCATTCTCCAATGTCCGAAGAAGAAGTCATGACTGGTACCAGGTCTAGGAAAGATTATCATAAAACTTATGAGTCTGTCCCAAAAGATGCTCCTGATGCTCCTTCTACTTCATCAACTCTGGTTGATCCAGTCCCAGCAGAACCTGGTCCTTCGAAGTCTACTGCGGTAGAGAAATAAAAGCAAAAAAAAGTACGCTTCGACAAATCCCTGAAGAAGAATGTACCTTAAGGACTTGAAAAGCCCTACAATTTTGACATATTGGCACAACTGGCCAATACTCCAGCCCGACTTTCCATATTTGAGTTACTTCGTTTGTCGAAGGAGACTCATGAAGCTTTGAGCGAAGCTCTGATATATACAGACTCATGCTTAGCACAACTCAAGACTCATGATGAAGAACCACTGGCGTTCCCTAAATGCCACAGTATAATCGAGAAGATTCCTAACATCACCTTTATGCAAGAGGACATGCTACTCAAGGATAACCGGCATGGCAGGCCTCTATATTATACCGGTTATATCGGATCTAGTAAAGTGAACCAGATTCATATTGACCCTGGTTCTTCACTTAGCATCATTCCTAAAAATCTACTGAGAGGATTGAAGATACCAATGCACAACCTGTCTGCCACTAGCACTACCATTCTAGGCTTTAATGCTGGAAGAAGTAAACCGCTAGAAAAAATATGCCTAAAAATTTAGATAGGCAATCTACGTATTGAATTCACATGATATGTGATCGACTCTGACGTATCCTATAACATTTTGCTGGGACGACCGTGGATACATGAGCATAAAATTTTATCCTCCACCCTGCACCAATGCTTCAAATATGTGGACAGTCAGGGAGAAGTCAAAACAGAGGTAGCTAACCTCAACCCATTTAAAGGGGTCGAAGCCTATTTCTCTGACTCTGTACTCTATACACTAGAGTATATGAAAGAAGAAGCTAATCAAGCTGGTGATGAAGCTGAGAACATCCTAAAGGAAGGGCCTTTGATGATCCAAGTCAAAGGACGTACTACTCGTCCAACTCTGAAGCCTCTCGGCATCAACCTGCACAAATCACATTCATTGGTCATCAACCTTTGACGCAATGAACAACCAACATTAGAGAATAAGCCACTTGTTATCGACCTTCGTCATAACAAACAACAAAAAATAGTAAATCAACCCCTAGTCATCAATCTTGCCAAGACTCCTATCAAGGCTGAACTTTATGTTGACTATATGGAAGAGAAGTGATCCTGTATTTCATAAATAAAGGAGATACTACTTTGCACTATATTAATGTTGAACCCGTTACTAAAAAAATTCTTAGAAGCCCTTCTCTTTATGAACCTTTGTCCATACCAGTGGCATCTCCATTTCAATATAGTTTATTATATGAACTATATGAAGATGCATACTTTATAGACCTAGTAAGACATGACAAGTAACGTTAGATAATTTTTTGCAAAGCTAGAAATGAAAGAGTCACGCAGACTAATAATTCTGACGAAGATATTGGAAAGATACAACTATATCATTACAGCCAACCAGCCAAGAAAATTATGCAAGGGATGGACTACAACTTAAAATATGCTTTGGGACTGAATTATGGAAAAGGCAGACGGATTCCTCTACGTCACTTCTCTCCAAAAGGCAAGCCAAAAATATACTACCAGCAGACTGGTCATGGTTTGGGATATGTTACATCACCAACAAGTCATGAAGGTTCAGAATCAGAAGAAGAGACGTTGCCTCATTCCTCTGAGTCATCATTGTAGGATTCTAACAAAAGTATAGGTGATGTATTCAAACAGGCTTTCTCTGTAAATATTGTGTCAACTGGCCCAGATGATAAAGACGTTAAACTATTGGAACCATTCGAGAATAATCCATGGGCACAATAGATGGATGCTCAATGGAAGCTTCGGTTTGAGCAACGTGAATCATCTACAGAAGATGAAGTAGTCCAAATTGATGTAGGAGAATAATCTTCCCCAAGACCAATCTTTATTAGCAAAAGTCTTCCTGAAGAAGATAAACAAGCTTTAGTCCAGCTAATAAATGAGTATATTGATGCCTTTGCCTGGAGTTACGAGGGTATGCCTGGCCTGGACCCTCAAATAGCCACACACAAGCTCAATATTCTTCTGAATGCTAAGCCAATGAAACAACATCAACGTCAATTTTTTTCGGATATGATGGATGCAATTAAAGCAGAAGTCAAGAAACTGATAGCTTGTGGCTTCATTTGAGAATAGCAACATCCCGACTAGGTAGCCAATATCATCCGAGTTATGAAGAAGAATGGGAAGGTCCGGGTCTGCATAGATTATCAAGATCTAAACTTTGCCTGCCTAAAAGACGAATTTTCTTCCTCCATCACAGATGTCATGATCGATAATACATATAGCTTTGAACGTATGTCCTTCATGGATGGATTCTCAGGATACAATCAAATTAAGATATCTCATGATGACAAAAAATATACCTCTTTCTGTACACCATTGGGAGCATACTATTTTACAGTCATGACCTTCGGCTTAAAGAATGCGGGAGCAACGTATCAACGAGCCATGAGTATAATTTTTCAAAAGTATTTACGGAAGACATTAGAATGCTACGTAGATAATATTGTTGTCAAGAGTCATAGTAAAGATGATCACCTTCAAGATTTGAAGACTGTATTTTGAATTGATGCGCCACCACCAATTAAAGATGAATCCAACTAAATCCTTTTTGGGAGTCTCAAGTAGCAAGTTTTTCGAATTTATTATAACTTCCAAGGGTATTCATGTTGACCCCGATAAAATCAAAGCTATCCTCAAAATGCGGCATCAACGTAATCTCAAAGAACTTCATGGTCTGCAAGGTCGTCTGTCATACATTAGGAGGTTCATCTCCAATCTCTCGGGACGATGCCGACCTTTCACTCAGTTAATGAAGAAAGTCGTGTCCTTTGTCTGGAACGAAGCATGTCAACAAGCATTTGATAACATCAAACAATATCTCATAAATCTGCCAGTTCTAGTGTCTCTGATCGTAGGAAAATTATTTTTGTTGTATGTTCGAGAAATAGATCACTCCCTAGGAGGTCTTCTTGTACAAAAGAGTAACGAAGGCTATGAACTATTATCTTAGTTGCATGATGGTCGATGCTGAAAATCGATACAATCCTGTAGAAAAAGAATGCCTCACCTTGATGTTTGCTATTCAAAAGATGCGACACTATGTGTCGGGTTAAACCATTCATATCATATCTAGAGTGAATCTTCTCCGGGTATTAATGACCAAATCGAGCAAACTCAATTCTCGCTTATCTACTTGGACAATACTGTTATAGCCTTATGACATGGTATATATCTCGCAAAAAGTAGTGAAAGGTCAAGTGCTAGCTGATTTCTTAGCAGCTTATCCTGTACCAAAAGCTTCCAAACTATACGACAATATCCCAGATGAAGTCTTGGAGTCTAATATAACAATGGTAGATGGCACCTGGAAAATATTCTTTGATGGAACATCAATAATAGGACCCAAAGGCAATATAGTAGTCGGAGTGGGCATAGTCCTAGTATCTCCGGACAAACTACTCATTCATCGAGCATATTCTCTCAGTGAATCATGTTCCAATAATGTGGCATAATATAATGCTCTACTCATTGGTCACCAATTAACCAAAGAATTGAACATAGAATATCTTGAAGCTTATGGAGATTCCAAGCTGATAATCAAACAGATCAGGGGAGCGTATAAGGTTCGACATGAAGACCTCATCCCTTATCATCTGGCGGCAATCGAACTGGCTTTTACTTTTGAAGGATTCATCTTCGAGCATGTGCCTCGGTTACAGAATATGGAAGCAGATGCTTTGGCCGGCCTAGCAGCATCATTGGTCTTTCCCCTAAAGAGACGACACTCAATTATGCTAACATGTCGAGAGTTGTTCTGTACCAAAAATAATCTGCACATTGAACAAAGTTACGTCATAAATTTAACTTCCATAGATAAAGATTAAAGATACCCTTTTATAAACTACGCGGCTTATAGAATTCTTCCAGAAGATCGAAAAAAGCCACTTTCTATTAAAAGATGTTCACTCCAATTTTTTTATGACGCCTCATCCAAAATAATATATCGTCATTCGTATGAGGGATTGTTGCTTCATTGTCTTTCCAACCCTGAAGTAAGACAATCACTCCGTGAAGCTCATGATGGCATCTGTGGGGCACATCAGCCAGGTCCTAAATTATAAGACTACCTCAGGATAATAAGTTATTATTGGCCCACCATGGTGGCAGATGCCATAGATTATGCTCGTAAATATAGATCATGTCAAATCCATACAGATTTTATCCACTAACTAGCAGAGTTCTTATACCCTACAGCTACATCCTGGCCTTATGAAGTTGGAAGAATGGATATTATTGGTTCGATTAGCCTAACTTCTTCTAGAGGACATCGGTTCATACTTGCAATAACCAATTACTTATCCAAATGGGCAGAAGCAGTCCAGCTCATCGAAGTAAAAAATGTCCAACATAAATAGCTTCGTCAAACACCATGTTATCTATTGTTTCGGTATTCCCAGGGTGATAATATATGAAAATAGGTCACAATTTGCTAGTCAAGCATTTTATCGATTCTGTGACAGAAATCGAATCCAGAATATAGCATCTACGACCTATAATCCAGCAGCCAACGGCTTAGCGGAAGCCTTCAACAAGACCATAATCAAACTCCTTAAAAAAATTGCCTCATCTAACAATTGTGATTGGAATAAGAAGCTCGAGGAGTATTTATGGGCTTATCGTACAACAGTCCGAACTTTAACTAGTTGTACACCATTCTCTCTGGTCTACGGATGTGAAGCAGTTCTTCTGCTTGAAATCCATATTCCTTCTCTTATAGTAGCTATTGCTAATGAGATAACAGTAGAGAATAATGATCGATTATGCTTGCAAGAATTAGAAGCATTGGATAAAAAGTGCATGTACGCTCAACAATGTATTGAGCTATTCCAAGCACGCATTTCCAGAGATTTTAATCGAAAAGTCAAGGAACGAATATTCTAGGTCAGTGAATTGGTCCTTATAGTAAGGAGACCTATGATCATAACCCATAAGAGCAAAGACAAATTCTAAGCTAAATGGGAAGGTCCTTATGTGGTGGAGATAATATTCTCCACCGGAGCCTATAGGCTCGCTAAGCCTAATGGAGATTTTATAATGATACCTATCAACGACAAATTCCTCAAGAAATATTATGTCTAGGCACGACATATTCTTCTCCATCTCTAGAAGAATAAGATTTACAGCAAGCATTTTTTCCAATCCCCAATAACTTGTAGCTAACACGGTAAATAAGATATGGGTAATAGGTCCTCAAAGTTTTCCAGTAGGACAATACTCAGATCCAACAGAACACTCTCATTGAGATCATCTAAACGATTCTCTCCAACAAAAATATTACATTATTAAAATTCAATTTTTTTAAGGATATCTTATTCCTGATCCCTAGTTGGGTCAGAAATAATCTCACATGTTTCTTCATCAGTTAATAAGTGTAATGTGATGCATGTCCATATTACCTCTGAATCATATTCCATTTATTTTCCCCAAAAGATAAGACAATAGTTCACCCTTGAACTACACTTTCTTCTTTTCTCCGGTGGAGTGAACTAACGAGCTATCACGTCCATATAACCTCTGATAGTATTGCACCCTATAAATTTTATCATTTTTATTCATTATTAGTACACCACGGATGACAAATCTACCAAATCTCCCACAGAATTATATTTTGTCATGTCTATGTTACCTCTGAACAGATATATTAGGTGGGATCCCATTTAAAAATATATCACGTCAATATTACCTCTGATCTTGTTTTTACTCTAACCTATTATTTGTATCTAATGCCAAATGCACAATAAATAAATGGGTCCACAACAAATAATTGTTCTTTGAAAAGCTAAAAGTTTTAATTTATTTTAATTGAGTAACTTACAAGAAAATAAAACAAAGAAAAGTATAAGATATATTTCACTCAGGTGTAGTAGAAAGATCAAGGAGGAATTGTGTCAGTCGAGCTAGTTGCTGGCCTTTATTCAATGTCGCTCTCCTACCTGCTTCGAGCATTCTCGAGTCATCTGTAGCAAAAGGAGCCATAGAAGCATATAACTCTATCATCTTGTTTTGAGAATGGTCAAGCTCGTTCTTGTTATGTTCAAGCTCCAAAAGCTATTCTTTTGTTAGTCACAATGTGCCATCTCTTCTCGGCGTCGATCCACAGCCACCTTCAACTTTTCTCTCGCTTGCTTCGAGTTCTTGGATCTAAGTTTTGAGATGTAGCATCCTGTCATTATGTTCATCAGGGGCATAACGATAAAGAGCCAAAAAAGAAGCTACTTCTTTCACAAAAGCATTTATTCGGACAGTCTTCTTAACATAGATCTTCATATGCTCCTGAAAAGTGGTCTGACGCTCCATGAACTCAGCAGTGATTGACTCATATTCAGTCTGAACTAGAGTGAGATATCCCCACTGTTAAGATGCAGATATTCATTAATAGGCTGCTCAAGGCCTACCAAGATTTGCTCAAGAGCAGCAGCCCTATCCTCATCCTTGAAATTTCTGATGAGTTGAATCATAGGCAAGCTAGCATCTTTTACATCTTCAAAAGTTAAACTTTTCTCAAGCACTAAATTTATCAACTCCCTCAATGTTGTGTAGAAAGCAAATGTATAAGCTTCTACTAAAGCATTAAAGCGAGTGTTTGAACTTGGAGTCGTAACAATTTTAGCTAATCCCCGACCATGATGCACGAAGATAGTTGCAGCCTCGACACTGGAGACAAAAGAGGAAGAACCCGCTACTTGTTCTCTCGGGCTAACAGTAGAAGCCATTTTGGCAGCACTGGTCATTTCTACCACAAGAGCAGTTGAAGCTACTGGTGGTATTAACATGATATCCGCAGCTAAAATACTGATATCAGTAACAAAAGTTGTTTCATCCTACGAAACAACTGTCTCCTCGGCCTACTCCAGAGCAAGTCCTACCATAACTTTATCACCTACAAGAAATATCAAAATTAATATGATCAATAAACAACATATTGTGATTAAGATATATACATGTCGAGTTAAGGAAAGAAGTGACACCTTGACCTGTGCTAGCCAGAGTTGTTATTGCATAAATTTGTGACAAATAGGCATGCATTACAAGAACTTATAGGATAGAAAGAATAGAGAGATACGTACCAGTACTGGTTGGTACATATTCATCTTCAAGAGTATGCCCCTCTAAAGAATTCCTCAATTCTATCAATGAAGCCTCCACCTCAGACGAATCAGCATAAAGAAGCCAATTATCATAATCACTCAGAGTCATGCTCTCTTCTGAAATTATAGTTTTAGTATCAATCTGCTTTGTAGCATCTTCAAGCCCAGTTGTAACTATATCAGGTTGATATTGAGCCTGAATATCTTGTTCAGGCATATCTTCGGGGGCTGTGGCGGTAATGTTAGCTGAAGACTTGATTTGCTTACCAACTTTAACCTGAGAAGGTAAAATTATTTCTACGTCAATGTCTTCTTCGTTACCTCTGACCCTAAGATCAAAACTTCCCAGAGCAGGTTGATCCTTTGGATCTACTGACGGAGCAACCTGATTCTTTGGATCCATTGACAGAGGAGGTATGAATGCAATCGGTTGGATAAATTGAGCCACGGAATCGAGGATAGGATCTACAAAACCAATTATTATAGTAGCAGTAGCAACACTTACTTCTGTAACAATAACAGGGGGAGGGATGGAAGTGCTAATCCTCTACAGCGCTAGAGAGGTGGCAGACGGTCCAAGCTATCATGCCCCTATCTCCTGCAGGAATCGGCCGTCCTTTGTGGGCATGAATCACCGTGCCAGCACTCTTACGGAACGATCGTTCCCATTTGGACGTGATGTCGTATGAGCACAAGTTGCGCCTATGCAAGTCCATAATTCGAACAGGTGGCAAGATGACTAACTAAGCCACAGAGTCAAACAGATAGTCCGAATGCAGTAGAATAAGAACGAACAGGCAATTGGTAACAAGTCCACCGAGTCATCAATAGTGAAAACATTGAATAACACAAGTATAAAAGTAAAACAAACACTTTATTGATATTGAATCAGTATTACAAGCAGCGCTAGGCCAAGATTACAAGTCGCTTAAGCCCTCTCTCTCGAAACAATAAAAGTGTGCCAAGTGGCTACAAGTATGAAATGATACATATACGATGTTCCAACATTATGTCTTGTAAATGTACTTCAGCTCCAGACGCAACGCTCCAAGGCTCCAGCGAACTCCATGCCTTGGCTCGTACGAAGGGTTTTCCGCACTGAATGAGGTTCTCCCACACCCTGTAAGAAATTTGGTGGTTTATCAGTATATGAATGCACTAGTGGGGAGGCTTATCGCCCGCTCGACAAATCCAAACACCTTATATAGATTCGGTGTACCATATATTAAGTTATCTTTCTAGTCTTGCCTTAGGATCAGTTTTATGGCAAAGATGTAAAGCCTAACTCGTGTGGCAGTGCATCGTATGATATAAGAGTAACACGGCAAGACTTGCCAACTTACCATCCATACTTCTATGTCCAAGGTAAACCAAGTTAAACCAAGCACGAGTATATACATATAAAATCTACGAGAAATTGTATAGGCAAACACGAGTGTCACGAGTGGATTCTGATTTTAGGGGCACGAGTTACATGGATACTCAGGGTGTGTTATACTAAGGTGGGTTGCAATAGATTGCTCATGTATTCAAATTATGAATAGATATCTTATACTCAAATTCGTTTAGGCGTTCCCGATACAGGATGCGATATAATGACTCGTATGCGGATTATCGCTAAGCGAGGATAACTTATCTATATGAACATGAGATCACTGGCACGATGCCATAGAGGATGGTGTAGTCTCAGAGAAGAAAGGTATGCAAGCAGGAACATGGGGCATTGCAAATATCCTGCCCGATACAGGAGACTACATTCAGGAGGTTCCAACCGATTGGATCGGCCCCGGTACCCCGGAGACCGTCCGCAAAACGAGATTCAAAAATATCTCTTATACGCCAAGTTATCCGTGACTATGCAAGTATCTAATAATCTGGGCCTCTTGTTAGGTATAGGTTCAGATCAGGATCTTATCTGGTATAAGTTTAAGTCAGGTTCTTGTCAAGTACAGGTTCAAGTTTAAGGCAGGATTATTCACAAATATATATTGACTCTCTGAGCCATTTAATTAACTACAAGACGAGTATTCCTCCACGAGCTGTGATTCTTGCTTTATTAATATAAAACAATCCCCTGGTTTGGGAACTGCCTTGGCGACCTAATGGTCTCGAATACGTTCAGGTTCATACTTGCACGGAACGACTATTAGATAGTCTTTCGGGGAACTTAGATGAATGCAAGACAAGATAGTGTTACCTGGGCCATGACATAAATTATGTGACAAGCATTGAAATGAGGCAAACGAGTACAAGTTACAATGTAAGTAGGTAAGCATGCATTTGATTGAAACATAAGCATTTACGTTAGTACGGGTCTAAGTGGTAGTGGGAGGAGTAAAACCGTACAGGGACATATCGAGTGACATAATCTATGAGACAAGCAGTATAAGCATGCAAAGCAGTGTACTACGAAGAGTATATAATGATCTACTCGAAGCATTAGCGGAGTCTACTAGCATGAAGCTAAGGTAGCATGCAAGGGTGCAATTATAAGCCAAGTGTAGTATCCCGCTTTACGTAGGCACTATGTACAAGTGATATCGCTTTGCTTGCTCGAGTGAAAGTCTTCTAGGAGAGTTTTCGATCGAACCACAAGATGATTGATCTAAGTGAGTGGGCAGAACTGCATTTTTTGATTCTTGCACTCCTTAATAATGAATCTGAGTTTTCTACTACTTGTTCTAAAAAGATAGTTTTATAAGAAGAATGATCGAACCTGACTCTACATGCTAGATAATAAAACTCATATAGCTTATAATTGAAATGGACCTGCTTGCCTAACTAAAGAACTTGAATGCTTGTCTAAAAGAGATAGAACCATTGTCATGCTAAGAAAAGATAAAAATGTGCATGCTTAGTTACATAGACACCGTTATTGAACGAACCACTGCCATGCTAATAAACAAGAGTAAAAGAAGTTCATATGTTTCCATCGAATGCTAAACAAGAATAGAACTACATGCTTGTCTAGAGAGATAGTGGAATGACTACTATGCTTGCTTTAATAATCGATTGCTTGCTTATTCGCTACCGCACTAAAGAGATAGAATTGCATGCTAGATTTATAGAATTATTCTTGCTTGTTACGTGTTAAAAGAGCTAGATTGCTGGAACATGTTTCATTGATCGCTTATAAAGAGGTAGAACTGCATGAATAGCTTGAACTTGTGCATCTAGACTAATAGTCCACCCTGAGGCTTGAAGTCCTTATTTACGGGAGGGTGTGGCTATTAGGAAAGAGTATTGAGAGCTTTGGCACTATAGCTTGATAGATATGCTTGCTTGCTTATTATAGATCATGTGCATCATATGGTATTTATCTGATAGAAGTGCATTCATGCATCGATCTGACAACTTGTGCACAAGGTTTATCTCTCAAACGGTTCCTGGGGCATTGGGAATCGTTCGGCCTAGGAGAGATCTGGAACACCCTGAGGCTAGAAGTTCTTATTTATGGTAGGGTGTGGCTTTTAGTGTAGCGCTGAACCATGAGTCCTGGCTACTATTTTGAGCATATTTTAGTATATAGCAACCATGCATTTCAGCAGCTATTAGCCGATCTGTCATTAGTGAGATGGGCTTGTACGTCCCACTTGATATTCTCGTGGAGGGGACCATCATGTAGTTAAAACGCATGCTAGGCTAGCCTTCTTACATACCTAACTATTTAATGCAGAGACAGACAGGGAAAGAGAACCTCGTTTATATATATATATGCATATGTTGCTAACTTATATGTCTATTACAGGGATAACCGTTCGGCCATGGGTAAGGATCACTGAATAAGTGATCACATGTATTTCCTTATGTCCCTTATAATTTATGTTTAATGTGATACATCTGTTTTGTATTAAATATGTTGCTGCCCCTATTGCATCAAATTGTATAGTCTACTTGTTGCACTTGTCTTGATTTGAGATGAACAGTCCACTAGAGATAACTTTTGTTACTAAAAGATTGATTATGGCTCACAATATATGCTACGCACTGTACAATAGAACACTGTCTCTATAGCTTGCTTGTAAGTATTGGATATTCAAACTAATTTCGAAGCTATGTTTTCGAAAAGATATAAATTGACTATAATCCTGAGCTGCATGAAATGAACATAGGTAAAAGTAGCAAGATCACTAGTAATGTTATGTTTTGCCAAATGCTTACTTAGTATGGGTTTCAAGGAGTATTGCATCTGTTCGTTGATTTTATACTCAATAGTACTTTCTCCAAAGTGCTGACCCACCAATAGTTTGCTTGTTCTCAGGTGCTGGATCGTCCAAGGAAACAATAGCCGTGCCTCATCCCCATGACCCAAAATTCTGGAGTCAATGCCTTGAGCCATATCGAGATTTACTTTTAGCTGCTTTTGTATAAATGGATATAATGTATGGAACGGTGTCATTGTAATTAAGAGAAAGGGAGCTTGAGAAAATTGTAATCTCGGCCAAGCGCCGCTTGTAACACCCTCTTGATTATTAATAAAGAGCTTGTTTTCATATGTCATTGTGTTCCATACTTTTTTGTAATATATGTGTCGCTGCTCCTGTCTTCAATAGCTTACTTGCCCTTGTTTGAAGCTTTAGCCTTGTGCGAGCATAATTTAGGCTTGCACGGTATCGCGCCCAAGCGAGGATGATCGATTCCGTAGGTACCAAGCGAGGACGAACGGCCCCCTACGGGATCGGGATGCGACATAATAGTATCAGAGCTACTCGATTCTTTGCCTATTTCTTTGCTTTCGACTCAGAGATGTGCCCGATATTATGCTGCAATGAGCGTTCCATACAATAAGTCCGTAAATATTCTCAAAGTTGCCGGTAAAATTTTTCTGGATTTGTTTTATTGCTTTAGATGTGATTTATGATTTCTGATGGCTAGAGTTTTATTGAGAGTTCTGATTGCTAGAGTTTTTGATTGAGAATGGTGAGGGATGAGGACTATCGCTGCTCTAAAATTTTGTAATTTTCTCCTTGAGTTTTGAGGATAAAACTCTTTGTTGGTGGGTAAGTATGTAGTGCCACGCTTTGCATAGGCACTATGTACAAGTGATATCGCTTTGCTTACTCGAGTAGAAGTCTTCTCGGAGAGTTCTCGATCGAACCACACGATGATTGATCTAAGTGAGTGGGCATAACTGTATTCTCTGATTCTTGTACGCCTTAATAATGAATTTGAGTTTTCTACTGCGTGTTCTAAGAAGATAGTTTTATAAGAAGAATGATAGAACCTGACTCTGTATGCTAGATAAGAGAACTCGTATAGCTTGTCATTGAAACGAACCTGCTTTCCTAACTAGAGAATGCTTGTCTAAAAGAGATAGAACTATTGCCATGCTAAAAAAAGATAAAAATGTGCATGCTTAGTTACACGAACACCGCTATCGAACGAATCACTGCCATGCTAATAAATAAGAGTAAAAGAAGTTTATATGTTTCCATCGAATACTAAACAAGAATAGAACTACATGCTTGTCTAGAGAGATATTGGAATGACTACTATGCTTGCTTTAATAATAGATTGCTTACCTGTTCGCTATCGCACTAAAGAGATAGAATTGCACGCTAGATTTATAGAATTATTCTTGCTTGTTACTTGTTAAAAGAGCTATATTGCTTGAACATATTTTATTGATCGCTTATAAAGAGATAAAACTGCATGAATAGCTTGAACTTGTGCATCTAGACTAATAGTCCACCCTGAGGCTTGAAGTCCTTATTTACGGGAGGGTGTGGCTATTAGGCAAGAGTATTGAGAGCTCCAGTTTTATAGCTTGATAGATATGCTTGCTTGCTTATTCTGGATCATGTGCATCATATGGTATTTATCTGATAGAAGTGTATTCATATATCGGTTTGACAACTTGTGCACAAGGTTTATCTCTCGAGCGGTTCCTGGGGCACTAGGGATCATTTGGCCTGGGAAAGATCTGGAACACCCTGAGGCTAGAAGTTCTTATTTAAGGGAGGGTGTGGCTTTTAGTGTAGTGCTAAACCATGAGTTATGGCTACTATTTTAAGCATATTTTAGTATATAGCAATAATGTGTTTTAGCAGCTATTAGCCGATCTGTCATTAGTGAGATGGGCTTGTACGTCCCACTTGCTAATCCTGTGGAGGGGACCATCATGTAGTTAGGGCGCATGCTAGGATAGACTTCTTGCATACCTAAATGTTTGATGCAGAGACGGACAGGGAAAGAGAACCTCATTTATATACATATGCATATTTTGCTAACTTGTGTGTCTGCTGCAGTGATAACCGTTCGTCCATGGGTAAGGATCACTGAATAAGTGATCACTTGTTTTTCCTTATGTCCCTTATAATTTATGCTAAATGTCATACATATGTTTTATATTGAATATGTTGCTGCCCCTATTACATCGAATTATATAGTCCACTTGTTGCACTTGTCTTGATTCGAGATGAACAGTCCACTAGAGATAACTTTTGTTCCTAAGAGATCGATTATGGCTCACAATACATGCTGCGCACTGTACAATAGAAGACTGTCTCTATAGCTTGCTTGTAAGTATTGGATATTCAAACTAATTTCAAAGCTATGTTTTCAAAAAGATATAAATTGACTATAATCCTGAGCTGCATGAAATGAACATAGGTAAAAGTAGCAAGATCACTAGTAATGTTATGTTTTGCCACATGCTTACTTAGTGTGGGTTTCAAGGAGTGTTGCATCTGTTCGTTGATTTTATACTCACTAGTACTTTCTCCAAAGTGCTGACCCACCAACAGTTTGCTTGTTCTCAGGTTCTGGATCATCCAAGGAAACGATAGCCGTGCCTCATCCCTATGACCCAAAATTCTGGAGTCAATGCCTTGAGCCGTATCGAGATTTACTTTTAGCTGCTTTTGTATAAAGGGATGTAATGTATGGAACAGTATCATTGTAATTGAGAGAAAAGGGAGCTTGAGCAAATTGTAATCTCGGCCAAGCGCCGCTTGTAACACCCCTTGATTATTAATAAAGAGCTTGTTTACATATGTCATTGTGTTCTTTTCTTTTCTGCAATATATGTGCCGCTGCTCCTGTCTTCAATAGCTTACTTGCCCTTGTTCAAAGCTTTGGCCTTGTGCGAGCGTAATTTAGGCTTATACGACATCGCGCCCAAGCGAGGACGATCGGTTCCGTAAGGACCAAGCGAGGATGAACAGCCCCTTGCGGGATCGGGGCGTGACACCAAGTTCCATTTTCGTGTTCTAACGTAATCAATACAATATGGGATTATTCCCTTAGATAGGTGCGTTGTATTCTTTATTAGCATGCAAGAGGTGATTCACCTAGCGACTAGCATGTATCGTCCATATTTTAAGTGTGCAGGCTAAGCAAAGACAAGTTCATCGTAGCCACCCACCTTAGCGATGATTTGTCTCGGTTGAGCGATACTCCGAGCGCGCCTTTGAAAGTCTAAATCTGAACTCCCGAAGGGCCAAGTCTGAAATTGTTTGCCTCAAACGAGTCTTCTCGCTGAGCAAGATGGTCAGGTTGTTGCACTAGCTCTGTTTAAATCGGCTCTCCGCTTGAGAGGAACGGGTCGTTACATTATACACCACTCAGAAAAAATATCGTCCTCGAGACTTCCTGAGCACAAATTATTCTATCGTAAACTATCGAATCTATCTCAAGTATAGCAATAAGTATCACGTGTAAGCTGGGTCTGTCTCATTGAATAAACCAATCATTCAATCCAAGCTCTGACTCGGTCTCTACTGCGCCTTAGCGCGGAACATATCGCTTAACGTGGGGTACATTATAATCCATCTTAAATGATGATCTAGGGTTGAGGAAAACTTATCCATATTATTATACTCATCCAAGCGTATCTAGCACATTCACTTATAACAATATTTGATTTTAGCACATCACTGAGTTTGGATCGTATACATATTTCATGCGTCTCCGAAACACGTGTATTTCAACCAATCTTAGAAATAGCGGAGTCTGACGAGTTACTCGAGAAAGTCTTAAGGGTTCTCATCTTACAATCACGATGATACCTCCAAGAGGGTCGAATAAAATCTAAGTCATTTTTATTCCAACCAAAAATCAAGCATTGTACTACCGTCAAGCACGATCTATCCGATCTACCGACCAGCGTCCATGTCCTATCATTAATTCTATTCGTGTCAAACATAACACACACTTACCGTTCCAAGTATAACTCTAAGTCTTGCTGCCCAGTTTTATGGCTTGCTCAAGTAACATGCTAGAATCGGTTACACAAGTTCTTTCACTCGGCACAGGTTTGTCTGCCTAATTACTAGGTCATCTCACAAGGTCATAGGTACAGTTCATGTTAACGACTCATCGTGCAATTCTGTTGCGCGATGCTCGCCCCAATTCATAAGGTCAAACTATTATTCATTTATACGGGATATTCTACCCAAGCTTATTTTACTAAGATTTTTAAACATCGAGCACATATCATCCTACTCATATTAACATGTTCATTGCACAGGGTCCGAGTCCGTTCAGTCAAATCCATGATATATCAATGATGTATGTCAAGCCTAGCAATTCGCATAGTCTATCTCCTCAAATATGTGATAGGATCTACCTGTCCATTTTAAGTCTAGACCACCAAGTCACGATTTAATTTTCTATCACCGATCTCAATCATAAACTCTAAGTCATCCAACCAGATTCATGTATCCATTTACGAAACCATCAAGCATGTCTTACTCCATGTTCTAGACTAACTTATCCTTGAAATACTTCTGATTCACTTGCATTCTCAAATTTGTCTTATCATATTGAACCATAAGTCAAGATGATCCTTCAATTGTCACGCTCCGGTCTTCCACAAGTTCGATCATCCCCGTTAGATGTGTGATCACCACGCCAATGCTTCTGCTAGATAATCATCCTAATCTGGATGTGACACATGTACAAGCATGGAATTATGCTCGCACAAGACAAAATTGTTGAACGTTATGGTTATCATCGAAATAATCGAGACACCTTATCATTATACATTTGTTTCATCCAAGTTATATATATAATCCTTCAAGTCATGTTCGTTCATGCCGTGATCATAATTCATCTAACAAAATCATCCAACTTCAATGTTACTGTTTGATAAATCCATAGTCTACTTCTGGCATTCCTTAAAAAACTAAGTTCAAATCTTTAAGCCAAAGTCTATCCACTTTTAATATGTTCCATTCATCGAGTTCGTTTGAATAATCACCGAACATGTTCTCGCAAGTTCGATCATCCCCACCGGACGTAAAATTACCATGCTAGCGCTCCCGCGGGATAATCGTTCTCATTCGGGCTGGATGTCGAGTGTTTTCTTTCGAACTATATTCAAGATCGTTCTTCCAAACTCTAAATCAAATCCATTATCGCTTACCTCTTTCATCGAACCACAATATTCCTTTACTTGTATCAATTCGTGCTATCTTTTAATTATCAATACCATGCCAAGTCTATAAATTCGAAACCACAATATCCATACTCAAGTTCAATTCGTTTGATTCAATTCAAAATTGCCCGTACGATCCACCAAGTTTCCTTTGACCAAGATATTGATTTTTATTACCTTGAGTCACTATTCGATATAAGTCTTATTACTTGTTCAATACATCCTTAAATCATTTAAACCAACTATCGCACGAGATCTCTAAATTTGTTTGAATATTTTCAAATGATCCAAACACCACTCAGGAATTGAGTCATCCACTTAAATCCTCAATTATGTTTGCATCACTCGTTAATATATTCACCAAGTCATTACTTAGAACTCATGTGTGATACCTAAGCATCGCCTCGATAAATCTTAGTCTCGTATATATCTTTATTGATAGTCATCTAGGTAAATCATATTTGATTTGTATCTGCCAACACGAAATACCGTCCGAGCTATTTCCCAAAATTCAAGCATAATCATATATATTCGCCTTAGCGATAATCTGATAATGTTCTATCGGTTGCCAATCTAGGTCTGACTTATACTTATTTGAATGATATCCCAATCGCACTCACAAACTAGCTTGCACCAAAAAGGGTCGTAGCACGTGATACTCAACACAACTTAACTGAAAGGCTGTGTGCATACCTAACCGTTCGAACGATATTCCATCTCGCACACTAACCAGCTTGGTAATCACGTATATGTATTCGGGTTCGCACATAACTTGTAAACTCTAGCACGAGTCTATTCCCTCAAAGTCTAATACAGGTCGGAACAAGGGTCTTCGCATAACTATCCAGTTCAAGCAATTATATCATACATATGCACTTTTAAAATTATTTAGACTCATTATATGGAATATTCCAACTGGTCAAAAAGAGAGAGCGTATGCACATAAACCTACGAACTAGCTTTCGAAACTGAGAAAATTGATACGAAGTCCAAAGACGTAAAGCTAATACTCTGATATCAATATGTCACGCCCCGATCTCCCGCAGGAATCGGCCATCCCCGTTGGACGCGAATTACCGCATCATCGCTCCCACGGAATGATCGTTTCCATTTGGACGTGATGCCGTACGAGCACAAGCTGCACCCGAGCAAGGCCTTGATCCGAACAGGCAATAAAATAACTAAGTCAAAGAGTCGCACAGATAGTCCGAATGTAGCAGAATAAGAACAAACAGGCGATTGGTAGTAAGTTCACAAAGTCGTCAATAGCCAAAGCATTGAATAACACAAGTATAGAAGTAAAATAAGTACTTTATTGATATTGAATCAGTATTACAAGCGACGCTAGGCCGAGATTATAAGTCGCTCAAGCCCTCTCTCTCGAAACAATAAAAGTGTGCTAAGTGGCTACAAGTATAAAATGATACATAGGCGATATTCCAACATTATGTCTTGTATATGTGCTTCAGCTTCAGGCGTAATGCTCCAAGGCTCCAGAGCGAACTCCATGCTTATCTCGCACGAAGGGGTTTCCGCACTGAACGAGGTTCTTCCGCACCCTACAAGCAATCTGAAGGGTTATCAGTACATGAATGCACTAGTGTAGAGGCTTATCGCCCTCTCGATAAATCCAAACATGTTATATAGATTCTGTGCACCATCCATTAAGTTATCATTCTAGTCTTGCCTTAGGATCAGTTTTATGGCAAAGACGTAATGCCTAACTCGTGTGGCAGTGCGTCGTGCGATATAAGAGTAACACGGTGAGACTTACCAACTTACCATCCATCCTTTCCTGTCCAAGTTAAACCAAGTTAAACCAAGCACGATTATATATATGAAATCTACGATAAATTGTATAGGCAAACACGAGTGTCACGAGCGGGTTCTGATTTTAAGGGCACGAGTTATACAGATACTCAGGGTGTGTTATACTCATGTGTGTTGTAATAGATTGCTCAAGTGTTCAAATTATGAATAGATGTCCTATACTCAAATTCGTTTAGGTATTCCAGATACAAGGATGCGATGCAATAACTCGCACGTGGATTGTCGCTAAGCGAGAATGACTTATATATATGAACAGGAGGTCACTGGCACGACGCCAAAGAGGATGGTGTAGTCTCAGGATAGAATGGTGTACAAGCAGGAACATAGGGTATTGCACACATCCTGCCCGATGCAGACGACTACAGTCTGGAGGTTCTGACTGGTCAGATCGGCCCCGGTGCTCCAGAGACCGTCCGCGAAACGAGATTCAAAAATCTTCCTTGTTCCCAAGTTTTCTGTGACCATGCAAATCTCTGATCTTCCCGGCCTCTTGTCAGGTGCAGGTTCAGATCAAGATCTTATCAGGTACAAGTTCAAGTCAGGATCTTCTCAGGTACAGGTTCAAGTTAAAGGCAAGATTATTCACAAATATATATCGACTCCCCGGGCCATTTAATTCAGTACAGGACGAGTATTGCTCTACGAGCTATGATTCTTGCTTTATTGACATGATGCAATCCCCTGTTTCGGGAACTACCTTGGCGACCTAACGGTCCCGAATACTTTCAGGGTCATACTTGCATAAAATGACTATTAGATAGTCTTCTGGGGAACGTGGCATGAATTATGTTACAAGCATTAAAACGAGGCAAACAAGTACAAGTTATAATGTAAGAAGGTAAGCATGGATTTGTTTGAAACATAAGCATTTAAGTTAGCATAGGTATAAAAGGTAGTACGAGGAGTGAAACTGTATAGGGACATATCGAGCGACATAATCTACAGGACGAGCAGTGTAAACATGCGAAGCAGTGTGCTACGAAGCGTATGTAATGATCTACTTGAAGCATTAGCGAAGTCTACTACCACGAAGCTAAGGTAGCATGAGAGGGTCCAATTATAAGCCAAGTTCCTTTTCCATGTTCTAACCCAAGCAATACAAGATAGGATTATTCTCTTAGCTAGGTGCATGGTATTCTTTATTAGCATGCAAGGGGTGATTCACCTAGTAACTAGCATATATCGTCCATATTTTAAGTATGCAGGCTAAGAAAAGACAACTTCATCGTAGCCACCCACCTTAGCGATAATTTGCCTCGGTCGAGCGATACTCTGAGCACGCCTTTGAAAATCTAAGTTGAACTCCCGAAGGGCCAAGTATGAAATTATTTGCCTCAAACGAGTCTTCTCGCTGAGCGAGGCAAAATGGGTCGTTGCACTAGCGTTGTTTGAATCGGCTCTCCGCTTGAGTGGAATGGGTCGTTACATAGGCTGCTCCGGCGGACTAATCAACTCATCAATCAAATTCCTTCTTGAGGGTACAGAAGTCTTCGATTTTGACTTCCTAGGCTTCACAACAATATCCCTCTTCTTGGCAGGCCGGCCCTCGGTAGGGGACGCAATCTTATGCTTCCAAGATTTTTTAACCACTATAGCAGGGGCAGTTTTATCTGGTTGTACGTGCGAAAAAGCTTCCAATATCTCATCCAGAGGCGTATCATCCTCCTCCTTGATTAAAAAAGGTTTTATTGGCTCCGAAATAGCTCCTTCCATCCGGATTCAGAAACTAGTCCGCATATCAAAATTCTTGTAAAATTAGTTTATACAACAATAAAACTAGGCAAAGAAATGCAATAAGCGTAAATTAGGTTTGGGTGCAGGCAGAGTAAAATTAGTTCATGTACAACCCATGATAAAATATCTTCATCCCCGGGCTCCATCGATTAATCCTCCAGAATTTGCTAAGCATGGAGTAACATTTCCATCGTGCAATTGATCATAGCCAAATTGCCTTACAAAGCGGCTAGGTAGATACATTCGAAGGTACAACTGTTGCCATTTCTATACACCAAGTGAGATGGATAGATAAACATCAGCCACGAAAAGACCCATGATGGCACCCTCGATGTGGTGGTCACCTCGTCAGTAAAACTCAAACTATGGTGCTCACTTGCTACATCGGGAATTGTCATACCCCAGTCCCAAAATACCGTGGGACCGGACGCGTGATAATGGCCAACAGTACGCACCGATGGACAGTCCCAATTTAATGGATCCACCAGGGCATACTTAAGCTGTAATATAACAAGTCTACGACAATCATGGCACAACTAATCTCATCCTCACAAGATATAAAATATGATCCACAGAATAAATAAGGAATGTAAATCATCAGCTAGTCTCACAAAGTGCTTCGGGGAACAACCCGATAAATATCTAGTACAATGGTTCATCTGACCAGCAAATAAATGACTGAAATAAATAAATACTGAGCATGAACAGGGATGCTCAGGAGAAGTCTTCGACTAACACCTCATCCTCGGATGGCGGTACAACTCCTGGATCAGCTCCTGCTCTGGTCTCGTATATCTCGGGATAGATCTCGTCCTTAAATCCTGGGGACATAATCCGGATCCAGGTCCTCAGGGGACATAGCAAGGTACAAGAAAGCTCATGCCAAAATAAATGCAGTACAGAAAATAAATAGAATAATAGGGCAAATAAGTAACCATCTAAGTGAAAATGCAAGTGAGAGCAGCACGAGTACTCAGGCTGAGACACTACCAGCTCTGTGTCGGGGAGCCGGTAGTGGTAATAACACGTAATGTGCCTAGCTCTGCTACGAGAGTCTACGGCCTCACAATAGTAGTAGATATATATAGAAAACAGCCTGTAGCCTGTGTGTCTCTCCCTACCCCATGTAACCACGCATATCATGACCATAACGTCTCATGTCCATGTCAAGCGGGATCATCACTAATGCAACAAGTCATATGTATCTATGAATATAGTATCTCTGTCAAGTCCTGCATCCTATACAGAATCACCACGAATATCTCGGGAATATCCTGTCTCATAAACAATGTCAAGTGTCCTGGGTCATATGGTACTTGATAACGCAAGTACGAGAATATAAGTGTCACGCATGTCCATTTCTAAATGACAGTACCCAACACTGCGTACAGTGTTGGCACCCGACTAATAATCGGACGCTAAGTACGTCACACGGTCCTAGGTTGAGCATGCACAGCAATATAATAAAACAAGAAAATATATAATAATACTGCAGAGTTTGGCAAGGTACACTTGCCTGATGTTTGAATATCCACAATGGTCCCAGTATCAGTGGATCCTGTGGGTACTCCCCCAAAAGCTATAATAAACATCACCAACCATCTCAGAAGATGTCAAATAGCTGGAAATGCCTATCCTTACGTCCAATTTGGACACAGGGCAAAAAGGATATTTTCGGGCCAAAGCGGGGTCCACCTGTGGGCCACTTTGCACCGAAAAGCGGGTCAGGGTCAAAGGTCTCCAAATTCCTCAAACTCAGTGTCTACAAGTCAGGAACGATGATACGAACCCAACAGAACTTCCAGAATTGGATTCCGATGAGCCAATCACCAAATCGCCCGTCGAGTGGAGCCTGTGGGGCCCACGATACACGATTTTGTCAACGTTCTCAGAATCGGACCAAACTTGGGTCACAGGACCAGTGTATTGCTACGAGTCCGATGGCATAAGTTTCGTCTTGATCCGACGTGTATACACAAAGTTACAGCATGTTCCAGAAAAGTCGGATACGGGGTGTTGTTCGCGGATACGCGTTGATTCCGGGGTGCACGCACCCCCGAATCGACTTCTGCAAAATCCCACACGACCGTATCCACGACGCGCACATATCTGTGAAGACCGCACGCGACCAAGTCGTCCCGTTTGGCGGGGCGCACTCAGTTCCGGGGTGAAACAGGGCATTATTTTTCCTATTTTTGGATCGCAGTGTGCGATCACCACAGGACGCGATTCACCAAGCCGGTTGCACGAGAAACGAGAGGGTTCTACAGTCTACGCGTAGCAACTGACGGAAACTAAATCGGAGTTGCGAGGCGAGAGAAAACGATACCTGAACAGGGCTCCGTGAACGCTGAATTCTACGTGTCCGAGAGTCTAATTTGTGTCCTGGTCGAGGATTTCCATGTCTGCGTGTCTGTCGTGTCTCCTTGACATGAGCCGAGTCAGGATTGGGGCGTCTGCCTAGGTTGCTGGAGGCGAGCCATTCCGGTCGACGGAGGGAGGCTCGTCGGTTGTTGTTCCCAGCGGAGGGTCGGGGTTGAGGGGGAGTCGGGGTCGTCGGTGAGTAGCAGCGCCGGAGTCGGGCTACGGGTGGGGAGGTCGACAAGGGGACTAGAGCTTGGCGAGGGACGAGCGGGGCTGGGTGGTCGCGGGTGGAGTCGAGTAGAGGGGCGGTGTCATGGGGAGAAAAGGAGGCTGCCGGTGATCGAGCGGATGAGAACGACGGCGGGCGGAGAGGAACTCGGCCTGGCGGTGGTGGGGAGTCGCTGGGGCTAGCTAGGGTTCTGCGGGCGGTGATGGTTCTGTAGGGTTTTGCGGCGGCGGCGGGCACGGAAGTCGAGGTATAAATAGGGCATGAACAGTGAATCCGGTGGGGGATTCTCTTAGGGCTCGGTTAGGATTTTGGGTCCGGGTTGGGTTTGCTGGATCCGACCCGACCCGACCCATTATGATGGGTTGGCTTGGTTCGGCTTAGCCCTCGGTTTGGTTCGGTCAACAGTTTGGTTTAATCTGGGTTTAGTTTGGTTCAGTTTAATGAGCCAAAAGTTTTTAAGGCTTAAAACGCGTTTCCGGAGTCCAATAAATTCACCGAAAAATACCCTATGTCCGGTTTTCCATTTTATACCATAAAATATTATTTTCACAATAATTTAATTCCAATAAACTGCATTTAAAAATCCTTAACCCTTAATTTACTTGGTTCTTATCCAGAAAATACCGAAAATTCGGGAAAAATTATATTAAAATTTATTCTGAAATTCAGGGTGTTTATAATCTTCCCTCCTTAAAAGGATTGCGTCCTCGCAATCAAAGAATAAGCTACTAAGAAAGAGTTATGGAAATACAAGGTTGCTTAGTTTACAACTGCCTCCTCAAACAAGTGGGGGTAACGCTGGCGCATACTATCTTCTCGTTCCCAAGTCGATTCGCCAGGAGAATGATGTTTTCATGCTACACGAACCAGTCTGATTGTCTGTCCCCGCAATGTCTTCTCACTGACGTCGAGGATGCCAACTGGTTGTTCTTCATATCTCAAGCTTGGGCCTACTGCGATCTCTGAATGATCGACTACGTGACTTGGGTCGGTCACGTACCTTCGCAGCTGTGAGACGTGGAATACATCATGCACTCCCTCTAAGGATGGTGGTAATGCAAGACGATAAGCCATCTCACCAACGCGCTCTAGAATGTCAAATGGCCCAATATACCTTGGGCTCAACTTGCCTCTGCTCCCGAATCTGATAGTACCACGAGTGGGCAAAATCCTCAAGAATACGTGCTCTCCTTCTTTGAACTCTAGGGGACGTCTGTGGGTATCTGCCCAATGCTTCTGTCTGTCCTGAGCTGCTCGAAGATGATTCTGAATCTGTTTTACCTTCTCCACTGTCTGCGTTACCAATTCTGGACCCAGTATTTGACGTTCACTAACGTCACTCCAACATATAGGCGATCTGCACTTTCTTCCGTATAATGCCTCGAATGGTGCCATCTGAATGCTGGCCTGATAACTGTTGTTGTAGGAGAACTCCACCAAGTGCAAATGATCTTCCCAAGATCCTCCAAAGTCTAGCATACATGATCGCAACATATCATCCAAGATTTGAATGGTGCGCTCCGATTGGCCATCTGTCTGTGGGTGGTAAGCGGTGCTGAATTTGAGTCTGGTGCCTAGACTCTCTTGCATGCTTCTCCAGAAATGAGACATAAATCTCGAATCTCGATCCGATACAATACTAACCGGCACTCTATGTAATTTGACGATTTGTCGCATATACATGTCGGCTAGTACCTCTGTGGACTGTCCAACTCTAAATGGCAAGAAATATGCCAATTTAGTGAGTCGATCCACTATAACCCATACTACGTCTCTTCCGCTGGGGCTCCTTGGAAATTCGGTGACAAAATCCATCGTGATATGCTCCCACTTCCATTATGGTATAGGAAGCGGCTGTAACATACCTGCAGTCCTCTGATGCTCGGCCTTTACTTGCTGGCAGACTAAGCATTTGGCCACAAATCTTGCAATCTCCCTTTTCATTCCATGCCACCAGTAATACTGTCTCAAGTCTCGGTACATCTTGGTTCCTCCTGGGTGAACAGAGTACATAGAGCTATGTGCTTCAGTCATTAACTCCTGTCTCAATTCTCCATTTGGAACATACAGGCAATTTCCAAACCTCAATGTCCCGTCTTCATGTATGCGAAGTCCTGTCTGCATGCCTGCTTCCGTCCTCTCTTTCAGTCTTCGAAATCTAGCATCGGTGGGCAACGCCTCTTTAATCTTCTCCACTAGGGATGACTTAATTTCAAGATTAGCCAGTAATCCACTCTGTCCTGGTAAAATAACCTCTATCTGAAGTTCCTATAGATCTCTCAATAACTCTGGCTGCATCGTCAAGAAATAAGCCGTAGGCTTTCTGCTTAGTGCGTCTGCTACAACATTCGCCTTTCCCGGATGATACTGCAGATCTATGTCAAAATCTACCATCAATTCAAGCCAACGCCTCTGCCTCATGTTAAGCTCCTTCTGAGTATATACATACTTCAGACTTTTATGATCTGTAAAGATATCTACTTTCTTCCCATAAAGGTAGTGCCTCCAAATCTTCAATGCAAATATAACTGCTGCTAACTCCAGATCGTGTGTTGGGTAGTTCTTCTCGTGGACCTTTAACTGTCTCAATGCATAAGCAATGACTTTGCCATGTTGTATCAAAATACATCCCAGTCCACTACCTGATGCATCGCTATAAACAATAAAACCTCCTGACCCTGAAGGAAGAGTCAAGACAGGTGCTGTTGTTAATCTTCTCTTCAATTCTTCGAAGGCCCTCTGGCAGTCTTCTGTCCATATAAACTTCTGGTCTTTGCGTGTCAGCTTCGTCATCGGTTCTGCAATCCTTGAGAAATTTTCTACGAACCTTCGGTAATATCCCGCGAGTCCGAGAAAACTTCTCACCTCTGCTACTGATGTGGGTGTAAGCCAAGTCTCTATTGCCGCAACTTTCTCTGGATCCACTGAAAGTCCTTCTCCTGAGATGATATGTCCCAAGAAAGGTACTTTGTCTATACAGAACTCACACTTACTAAGTTTGGCATATAACTTTTCCTGTCTCAAGGTCTCTAACACGATTCTGAGATGCTCCTCGTGCTCTTCGTGGCTCTTGGAATATATTAGAATGTCGTCAATGAACACAACCACAAATTTATCCAAGAACTGATGAAAGACTCTGTTCATTAAACTCATAAACACTACTGGCGCGTTGGTTAAACCAAACGGCATTACCAAGAACTCATAATGTCCATACTTGGTCCTAAAAGCTGTCTTCGGGATGTCTTCATTCCTTACTTTGATCTGATGGTAGCCGAATCTAAGGTCAATCTTCGAGAATACCCTTGCACCACTCAATTGATCGAATAGATCATCAATACGTGGTAAGGGATACCTGTTCTTGTAAACCCCTGATTTTTCAAATTATTAAATCTTGGATTTTCCCAATTTTTTGGAAATTTTCGGGAATTTTCTATAATTAAAATCAAGGCTTTAATTAATAAATGATTTTTAGTTGGCAATAAATAGTATTAAAATATCATGAAAATAATATTTTTGGGTGTAAAATGGAAAACCGGACTTAGGGTAATTTTCTGGGATTTTATTGGGCCTCAGACCTATTTTTAAAAGCCTAAAAACTATTTTTTTAATTAATTAATTATTTCTGTTAATTATTATTATTATTATTATCTATTTAGTTTTATTTTATTCGTTAGGGCCCGGCCCGGCCCAGTGGGCCGAGCCCATTAGTCAGACCCGGCCCAGCCCTATGCTTAGCGGGTCGGGCGGGTCGGCCTGACCGGATCCGCGCCCGACCCGGAACCCGGATCCCCATCTCCCCATCCCCACGACTTCTTCTCCCCGAATTCTCCGCCGGCCGCTGCGCTCTCCGGCGCCACGACCGCGCCTCACCCCCACGTCGCCCCTCCGGATCATCCGCCCCGGCCGGGCCCTCCCTCGACCCTATTTATAGACCGCCCCCTCCGCCTCTTCCTTCCCCCGCAAACCCTAACCCTAGATCCACCCTCTCCGGCGAGGCCGACCTCCGGCGACCCCCGAGACCCGCCGCCCCTGCGCCGTCCAGCGCAGCGCCGCCGTCCAGAGCCTCCATCGCCGACCTCTCCTTCGTCCTCCCCTCTTCTTCTCGAACCCGCCTCCGGTGATCTCTGCCGGCGCCCACAGACCCGACGCCGGCCTCCCCTAGCCCGGCCGACCCCCTCGGCACCGCTCGCCGACGATCCCCCGCCCGGCCGCAGCTCGCCCGCCGAGTCCAGCCTTCTCCGGTGATCCCCAGCCAGCGGGACACGCCGCGGACGACCCAGACGCGGATACGAGCACGGACACGCCGCTGACGCGTCCGGACACAGAACCGCGTGTCGGACTCGAAATACCCCGATCCCGAGTCCGAGGCCTCCCCTCGGTGCTCCTCCTTCGGCTTCCCGGTAGGTGCCCCTATCAGAGCGCAATGTCCCTTCCAAAACCACTCCCCTGTCCGACCGGGACTGACAGAATAAAGCTCTGTCAATCCCGGGATAGCTTAGAAATTTATAGGTTATGGTTAATTTGTAGATTAATGATTTGTTAGTTTTGGTTGGTTAATTAAGTAACGATTTAATACAACGATCCTCAATACGTATATTAATTATATATATATAATAAAATAAAAACCTTATTAGATATTACGTAATTAGTAATTATTTAATAGATAATTTCCGAAATGATTTTTAGTATTTAAATACTAATTAGTAATTATTTAATAGGTAATTTCTGAAATGATTTTCAGTATTTAAATACTAAATAGTAATTAATTAATATATAATTCTGAAATGATTTTTTAGTATTCAAAATATAATAGGTTAGTATTTAAATAGGTTTTCCAAAATATTGTTCTCTTACAAATTGATTGCTAAAAACAAACGATATTATTTTATTATAATCGTACGTTCCTATTTTACCTTATTAGAAACAAAACAATATTTTACCATAAAATATTTTCTACGATAAAATAAATAAAGTTTTATTATTATTAAAAAGGGTTTTGTTTTACTAAATCACTATTACAAATTATTATTATTATTAATCGATCGTTGAATTGAATCATTAACTTAGTTAACTAATCAAGTCAGATTAAAACCCTTGTTTAATTCTAAAATCAGATTATTAATAATTGTAGGTCCCTGTAACTAAGGTTGAGACCGTCGCGACATCTCACCCGCGTCACCAACCAACTCCAGGCAAGTTTCATATAATTCAAAACTGGTATTTTAGTTGTAATTAAATATGTTGCATGTCATATAGATATATTGAGACGACACTTGATTTCACGGAACCGACTGATTGACTGATTGATTGATTGATTGACTCATTGACTCATTGACTATTGCCTTGGGAACTGGGGAGTAAAGTTAGCACCCGTGGTCAAAGCCCCCTTATTGCCTCATTGTGGATAGCTGAAGTCCAACCTCACTGGACTGACGCCGCACCGTGTTCATTAGAACACAGATTGCCTCCAACCCCAACCGGCCACGGGATGCTACCTTTCTCAAAACACTTTTAGTGATTGTAGTTTGTCAATATTTGCTTCATCGACTTTTACTGTTCTTGTCTCATATTTGTTGCATTCAAAAATATAAATATTGTTCAAAACTATCTCATTGCATCATTTTAATTATCGTTAAGATGCTGGAATTGGATATATGTTCTTGCTCCCTCCTGACTGGAGATTAACAATTTTAGGTGATTGCGGTGACGATGAGGCGTATGATACCTTTTATGGTCCGGACCAGAGTACTGAAGCCCTAGCTGAACCTTGCCAGGAGGCCGATGTTTAGTGTTTCCCCTTTTATTTCCAAATTGTAATAATCAGGGTTGAAGTAATAACCCTGGACCATGTTTTGTTTAATCTTTGCTTGTAAAAGAATTTCTCTCTCAGACTTAGCAATAAAAAAAAAAAAAATTGAATTTCCTTCATGTATTCTGGATGTCTGTGTGTGTTACTACGGATTGATACAGCTTACTGCCGCCGTCTCACAACGGTGCAGGCTGGGCATGATCCGACTGGACCCAGATTATTGGGATCGGGTCGTGACATGTTTTAAGTGGTGGCCCATGCAAGTCCGTCTAGTTTACAACCTTTGGTCTAGTCAACTTAGGCTAGCCAAACAAACCGACTTGCCTTTGACTCTAGGTTTAGTATGACTTTAGGAAAACAGACTCTAGAAACAATTAGAACACTTAGAATTCTTGAGAAAATTTTAATCTGTCACATCATAGGACCAAAATTCTTCTATCTATACATTTATACAATTATTTTTTTGCTTGCTTATAGAACATAGGTTACCTTGCTTATGCTTGCTTCCTAAACCTTCCAGAAGATGGCACGGGGAAAGACAACCCGTTCCGGCCCAGCCGAAGAAGAGGCTTCGTCTTCTGAGCACACCCCAACTCAAGCTCAGTCCGACCCCTCTCCGTTGCAGCTCACAGATCGCCCCCATGCTGCAAGAGCTCCCCGCGCTGCCTACACTTCAGTAGTGCATGCAGCTCCACCCATCCCTCCCAGGACCACATCAATTCCAGCCGATGTGACTCCTCCTGTTGCACCACCTGTGCCAGTGGACCCCGCTGAACTCGTAGGCCTGCTACGAGGAGTTTTTGAAGCCCAGAGGGCCCAAGCTGAAGCAAATCGCGAGCAGACCGCGATTATGAGAGAGGGCATGGAGAACGCCCATAATGTAGCCATGGCAGCGCTAGGAACATCCCAGTCAGAACAGGGGCCTGCCAAGGTAATTAAGGATTTAAAAGCTTGGATTCCATTAATGAATTTCTAGTCTAACCACAAACCTGTTATCCAGGTAAAGGTTGGAACTGTGGAAAACTTTAAAAAGTTGGACCCGCGTCCCTTCAAGGGGACCGAAGGCATCATCTACGCAGACGAGTGGCTAGATGATATGGAGCGACTCCTCAGCGTCGCTCGACTCCCAGACGACCTCATGGTTGAGGCCGTAGCACTCCAGCTGAGAGATTTGGCTAACATTTGGTACCGCAACGAGCCAAGATTTCAAGCTGGAGGGATTTTCTGGCGGCTATTCAAGAAGCAGTTCAAGCGGAAGTTCTTTCCAGAGGCTGCTCTCGAAGCTATGGGAAGACAGTTTCAAGATCTGAAGCAAGGAGACCGCACAATTGAAGAATATGCGGCTGAGTTCAACAGGCTTGGCAGGTTTGCAAGTCACCTGGTGGACAACCCTGTGGAACGTGCTAAAAAGTTCCGGCACGGACTACGTGAAGAGATCCGCACCTTAGTAGCTGCTAACGGTGCGAAGACTTATGACAAGATATTAAAGGTGGCCCAAGATGTAGAGGCCAGTTCACCTGCTCGACCCAAGAGGGAGCATCCAGGGTCAAGCAACAACTATCAGGGCAACAACAAGAGGCACAGCAACAACAACAATAGGCCCTCCTATCCCCAGCAGTCCCAGCAACAACAGCCAGCAGCGGCCAACAAAGCGCATCAGTACAACCAACCAAAGGCGGTCAACTGCGTCTACTGCAAAAGGCCAGGTCATACCGCAGAGATCTGCAGGAAGAAATTGGGACATTGCCTTGCTTGTGGATCTGCCACCCATCAAGTGAAGGACTGCCCCACAGCATACAATAAAACTGGAGCTGGACAGCAGAGAGGTCCACTGCCTACCCAGCAGCAGCGCTACAACCAGCACAGAGCCGGGCAAGCTTTTGCCTTGACTGTGGAAGAGCCAGAAGCTGAACCCGAGACAGAAGGAGATGTCATCGCAGGTTCCATTCTACTTCATTCGCACCCTGCCTTAGCATTATTTGATTCTGGAGCATCACACAGTTTTATATCTGCAAACTTCATTTCTGCACACCATCTAGTTACTGGCATAAGTAAGATAATCTGTAGAGTTATGACTGGTGGAGGACCAATACCCATTAGTGAGACTTGTAGCTGCCCAGTCACTATCTCAGGACATGAGTTTCAGACTCAGTTCCTAATAATGCCTCTGCCAAACTATGACGTAGTCTTGGGCATGGATTGGCTTAGTCAACATCATGCTCTGATAGACTGTCGAGAAGGCTGTGTAACTCTAGATCCACCTGGAGGACCTAAACTCAAAGTGATTCGAGCACCTGAAGGCGTGGAATGTGTGTCCTACACATCCATCACTGAAGAAACCGGACCCCCTCATCCTCTCATAGCAGAATTTATAGACGTCTTCCCAGACAATCTTCCAGGGCTACCCCCTGATCGAGATGTGGAATTCTCGATCGATCTTATACCTGGCGCAGCACCAATCTCCCAACGCTGCTACCGAGTGAATCCCAAGGAGTCCAAGGAAATGAAAGACCAAATTGACGAGCTTCAGGCGCAAGGATTCATCAGGACCGGTGCCTCACCCTGGGGTGCACCAGTCTTGTTTGTACCCAAGAAGGATGGGACAGTCAGAATGTGCATAGACTACCGGGCATTGAACAACATCACTATCAAGAACAAGTACCCGCTGCCCCGGATCGACGACCTCTTCGACCAGCTAAGTGGAGCTAAGGTCTTCTCGAAGATAGACCTCAGATCGGGTTACCATCAAATCAAGGTGAGGAAGGAAGATATCCCAAAGACGGCATTCAACACCAAGTATGGACAATTTGAATTCTTGGTCATGCCCTTTGGTCTTACAAATGCCCCAGCAGTGTTCATGAATCTCATGAACAAGGTCTTCCACAAATACCTGGACCAGTTTGTCGTTGTCTTCATTGACGACATTCTGATCTATTCGAAGACCAAGGAAGAACACGAGCAGCACTTGAGGATAGTTTTGGAAACCCTCAGAAAGGAGACGATATATGGAAAATTGTCCAAGTGTGAATTCTTCTTAGACAAGGTGGACTTTCTCGGCCACGTTGTCACAGGAGAAGGCATATCAGTGGACCCCAAGAAGATAGCTGCCGTGGAGACATGGAATACTCCCAGCTCAGTTGCAGAGATCAGAAGCTTCTTGGGCTTAGCTGGATATTACAGAAAATTCGTGAAGGACTTTGCAAAGATTGCTGAGCCCATGACCAAGCTAACCAGGAAGAATGAAGAGTTCGTCTGGACCGAAGCGTGCCAGGCGTCATTTGAAGAGCTGAAGAGAAGGCTAACAACAGCGCCGATCTTGTCGCTACCCTCAGGATCAGGAGGATTCTCAATTTATAGCGACGCGTCCGGCAAAGGATTAGGATGTGTGCTCCAGCAACATGGAAAGGTAATTGCTTATGCTTCCCGGCAATTACGGACTCATGAGAAGAACTACCCGACGCATGACCTGGAGCTAGCAGCAGTCATCTTCGCCTTGAAGCTGTGGAAGCACTACCTGTACGGCGAAAGAGTAGAGATATACACGGACCACAAAAGTCTCAAGTATGTCTTTACACAGAAGGAGCTCAACATGCGTCAGAGACGATGGTTGGAGCTCATGAAGGACTTTGATATCAGCCTGCAGTACCATCCCAGAAAGGCTAATGTGGTCGCCGACGCACTTAGTCGATATCCGATGGCGATGTTCTTGACAACCGATCGGTACCTACTGGAGGACATGGAGAAGTTGGGACTAGAACTCGTATTGCCTGCAGAAGAAATGAAGAAGCTTGGACGGGAAGCAATAGTACCCGGCGCTGACTCCCCCATGATGCATTTGCAAGTGCAATCTAGCTTGATGGACAAAATCAAGGAAACTCAATTCGAGGACGGAGCATTGTGCAAGCTCAGGGACCAGGTGTTAGCTGGCACACTGGAGGGATTCTCTATTTCAGACGGCGGAACACTGAGAAATGGCACCAGACTTTGTGTACCTGCTGGTGAATTGAGGGAACAGTTGATGCAGGAAGCTCATCATTCACAGTATTCCATCCACCCTGGAGCAAATAAGATGTACCGAGATATACGGAAGCACGTATGGTGGTATGGAATGAAGAAGGATGTCTCAAAATTCGTTGCCAAATGCTTGATCTGCCAGCAGGTGAAAGCAGATAGACAAAGACCAGCAGGACTTCTTCAGCCACTGCCCATTCCAGAATGGAAATGGGAGCACATCACTATGGATTTTGTGTCAGGATTGCCTCGATCCCAAGGAGGGAAGGACGCTAATTGGGTGATCGTAGACAGATTGACTAAGTCTGCCCACTTCATTCCCTTCAAGGTTGGTTTATCCACCGAGAAGTTAGCTGCCCTATACATGAGGCAAATCGTCCGGATACATGGAGTTCCTGTGAGCATTGTATCAGACCGAGATAGCCGTTTTACTTCTCACTTCTGGAAGAGCTTGCAAGAGAGTCTGGGGACCCAACTGAAGTTCAGCACTGCATATCACCCACAGACCGACGGACAGTCAGAGAGAACCATCCAGACATTAGAGGATATGCTGAGATCTTGCATCCTGGATTTTGGAGGATCATGGGAGGACCACCTACACTTGGTAGAGTTCGCTTACAACAACAGCTACCAGGCCAGCATCGGCATGACTCCTTTTGAGGCTCTGTATGGACGTCGTTGCCGCACTCCCTTGGCTTGGGACGACGTAGGAGAACGAGTCATGCTGGGTCCTGAGATGATTACGGATGCGGCTGAAAAAGTCAAGGTGATCAGAGATAGACTTCGGGTGGCTCAAGATCGTCAGAAACATTGGGCGGACAGCCGTCGCCGACTTGTGGAGTTCGAAGCAGGTGATAGTGTCTTCGTCAAGATCTCCCCCACCAGAGGAACTATCCGTTTTGGCAGAGCTGGAAAACTGAGTCCCAGGTATATCGGCCAATTCGAGATATTGAGCAGAGTTGGAGAGGTGGCATACAGAGTGGCGTTACCACCTAATCTTGAAGGCGTGCACAACGTCTTCCATGTATCGCAGCTGAGGCGTTACATTCCGGACCCGAGCCACATCCTGGATCATTCAGAGTTGGAGATTGGGCCAAGTCTTACAATACTAGAGCAGCCAGTGAGGATCATAGACCGTATGGAAAAGCAGTTGCGGAACACCGTGATTCCACTGGTCAAAGTTCAGTGGCTCCACCACTCCCCAGGCGAATCCACTTGGGAACGAGAGGCTGAGATGAGGCAGAAGTACCCTCATCTGTTTTAAGGCATGTTTACCCTTGTTCTCCCTTCAATGGTAGTAAATTTCGAGGACGAAATTTCTATAAGTTGGGTAGGTTGTAAACCCCTGATTTTTCAAATTATTAAATCTTGGATTTTCCCAATTTTCTGGAAATTTTCGGGAATTTTCTATAATTAAAATCAAGGCTTTAATTAATAAATGATTTTTAGTTGGCAATAAATAGTATTAAAATATTATGAAAATAATATTTTTGGGTGTAAAATGGAAAACCGGACTTAGGGTAATTTTCTGGGATTTTATTGGGCCTCAGACCTATTTTTAAAAGCCTAAAAACTATTTTTTTAATTAATTAATTATTTCTGTTAATTATTATTATTATTATTATCTATTTAGTTTTATTTTATTCGTTAGGGCCCGGCCCGGCCCAGTGGGCCGAGCCCATTAGTCAGACCCAGCCCAGCCCTATGCTTAGCGGGTCGGGCGGGTCGGCCTGACCGGATCCGCGCCCGACCCGGAACCCGGATCCCCATCTCCCCATCCCCACGACTTCTTCTCCCCGAATTCTCCGCCGGCCGCTGCGCTCTCCGGCGCCACGACCGCGCCTCACCCCCACGTCGCCCCTCCGGATCATCCGCCCCGGCCGGGCCCTCCCTCGACCCTATTTATAGACCGCCCCCTCCGCCTCTTCCTTCCCCCGCAAACCCTAACCCTAGATCCACCCTCTCCGGCGAGGCCGACCTCCGGCGACCCCCGAGACCCGCCGCCCCTGCGCCGTCCAGCGCAGCGCCGCCGTCCAGAGCCTCCATCGCCGACCTCTCCTTCGTCCTCCCCTCTTCTTCTCGAACCCGCCTCCGGTGATCTCTGCCGGCGCCCACAGACCCGACGCCGGCCTCCCCTAGCCCGGCCGACCCCCTCGGCACCGCTCGCCGACGATCCCCCGCCCGGCCGCAGCTCGCCCGCCGAGTCCAGCCTTCTCCGGTGATCCCCAGCCAGCGGGACACGCCGCGGACGACCCAGACGCGGATACGAGCACGGACACGCCGCTGACGCGTCCGGACACAGAACCGCGTGTCGGACTCGAAATACCCCGATCCCGAGTCCGAGGCCTCCCCTCGGTGCTCCTCCTTCGGCTTCCCGGTAGGTGCCCCTATCAGAGCGCAATGTCCCTTCCAAAACCACTCCCCTGTCCGACCGGGACTGACAGAATAAAGCTCTGTCAATCCCGGGATAGCTTAGAAATTTATAGGTTATGGTTAATTTGTAGATTAATGATTTGTTAGTTTTGGTTGGTTAATTAAGTAACGATTTAATACAACGATCCTCAATACGTATATTAATTATATATATATAATAAAATAAAAACCTTATTAGATATTACGTAATTAGTAATTATTTAATAGATAATTTCCGAAATGATTTTTAGTATTTAAATACTAATTAGTAATTATTTAATAGGTAATTTCTGAAATGATTTTCAGTATTTAAATACTAAATAGTAATTAATTAATATATAATTCTGAAATGATTTTTTAGTATTCAAAATATAATAGGTTAGTATTTAAATAGGTTTTCCAAAATATTGTTCTCTTACAAATTGATTGCTAAAAACAAACGATATTATTTTATTATAATCGTACGTTCCTATTTTACCTTATTAGAAACAAAACAATATTTTACCATAAAATATTTTCTACGATAAAATAAATAAAGTTTTATTATTATTAAAAAGGGTTTTGTTTTACTAAATCACTATTACAAATTATTATTATTATTAATCGATCGTTGAATTGAATCATTAACTTAGTTAACTAATCAAGTCAGATTAAAACCCTTGTTTAATTCTAAAATCAGATTATTAATAATTGTAGGTCCCTGTAACTAAGGTTGAGACCGTCGCGACATCTCACCCGCGTCACCAACCAACTCCAGGCAAGTTTCATATAATTCAAAACTGGTATTTTAGTTGTAATTAAATATGTTGCATGTCATATAGATATATTGAGACGACACTTGATTTCACGGAACCGACTGATTGACTGATTGATTGATTGATTGACTCATTGACTCATTGACTATTGCCTTGGGAACTGGGGAGTAAAGTTAGCACCCGTGGTCAAAGCCCCCTTATTGCCTCATTGTGGATAGCTGAAGTCCAACCTCACTGGACTGACGCCGCACCGTGTTCATTAGAACACAGATTGCCTCCAACCCCAACCGGCCATGGGATGCTACCTTTCTCAAAACACTTTTAGTGATTGTAGTTTGTCAACATTTGCTTCATCGACTTTTACTGTTCTTGTCTCATATTTGTTGCATTCAAAAATATAAATATTGTTCAAAACTATCTCATTGCATCATTTTAATTATCGTTAAGATGCTGGAATTGGATATATGTTCTTGCTCCCTCCTGACTGGAGATTAACAATTTTAGGTGATTGCGGTGACGATGAGGCGTATGATACCTTTTATGGTCCGGACCAGAGTACTGAAGCCCTAGCTGAACCTTGCCAGGAGGCCGATGTTTAGTGTTTCCCCTTTTATTTCCAAATTGTAATAATCAGGGTTGAAGTAATAACCCTGGACCATGTTTTGTTTAATCTTTGCTTGTAAAAGAATTTCTCTCTCAGACTTAGCAATAAAAAAAAAAAAAAATTGAATTTCCTTCATGTATTCTGGATGTCTGTGTGTGTTACTACGGATTGATACAGCTTACTGCCGCCGTCTCACAACGGTGCAGGCTGGGCATGATCCGACTGGACCCAGATTATTGGGATCGGGTCATGACAGTTCTTGATGGTCACAGCATTCAGTGTCCTGTAATCAATGCACAATCGTACTGTTCCATCCTTCTTCGGCACAAATAATATGGGTGCTCCCCAAGGTGAAACACTGGGCCGAATGAAGCTCTTATCCAGAAGGTCGTCAACCTGTTCTTTCAACTCCACTAACTCCTTAGGTGCCAGCCGATATACTGAGGAAGTGATAGGCTCTGCTCTTGGAGTTAAGTCTATTGTGAATTCTATTTCCCGATCAGGCGGTAAACCTGGAAGATCATCGGGAAATACATCCAAAAATTCTGAGATGACTCTTGGGTAACCTGTCTTCCCTTCTACAGAGAGTACCCTAAGAGTAGGCTGAACTCCTTGCTCTACTGCTCCTCGAAGAAACTCAAATTCTGGGTGTCCAGGCGGTCTAAATATAACCTTTCCCAGCCGACAATCAAGAGTCGCATGGTACTGACTTAACCAGTCCATACTAAGTACAACGTCATAGTCAGACATAGAAAAGATCAGAAATTGGGCTCACATCTCTCTTCCACAAACTACTACAGAACATGATCTACAGACGTCACTAACCGGAATAATTCTACCTCCCATAAGAATTCTCTTCATCCTCGGAAGGGGTGCGGTAGCTACTCTATGGGTGGCAACAAAGCTAGCTGCTATAAATGAATGCGATGCTCCAGAATCAAATAATGCTACAACTGGTAATGAAGCTACTAGAATAGTACCTGCGATGACCTCGCCCGCAGTAGCTTCCTGCTCGACAGCTAATACGAATGCCTGGCCTCTTCCCTGTGCTGGACCTCTCTGCTGCTGCTGAGCCTGCTGAAATAGAGCTGCCTGTGGTGCCAGTGGTGGTCTCTGCTGGTTCCCTCCTGGGGCTGGTGGCCTGACGCCTCCAACTCCTGTCTGCTATGCTCCTAATGCTGGATAAGCTGGTCGTGGTGCAGGCAAGGCCAGTCTCGGTGCTCCCTCTCTTTGTTTAGTGCAGTCTCTAAAAAAGTGCTGGTCTGATCCGCAAAGCAGGCATAGTCCCAACTTACGCCTGCACTCTCTTTTAATGTGTCCTACCATGCCGCAGTGGTGACAAGCAGGAAGAGATATGGCCCTGTGTGCTGCTCTCTCTGGTATACTCCTCTGGAATCATTTTGCAGGATCTCCAGGTGCTGTCTTGGATGGTGCGGATGTGTTTGGCCTCTTCAGATTCGACTCCCTTCTAGTGACGCGCTCCATGCGTCATGCTGCTGCAAGGACATCGGTATAAGATGTAGGTGCGACCGAGCCAATCAGTCTCTGAAGCTCGAACTTCAGTCCATCAAAGAACTTTTCAGCTTTCTCTTCCTCTGTCGAGATCAATGTTGGAGCGAAGCGACTTAGGCGTATAAATTCCGCATTGTATTCTTCCACTGTCATACTGCCTTGGATGAGGCGGTTGAACTTGTCTCTGAGCTCTTATCGTGCAACTGCTAGAATGTACATCTCTTGGAAGAGTCTGGAGAACTCTTCCCATGTGACTCGGTCCTGTCTGAGCCTCCTTTCTTCTGCTAGCCACCAGTGATGCGCATTATCAGTTAACTGCATTCTGACTGCAGTCATCCACTTCTTTCTCGGAAGTTCAGCGGCTTCCAACTGATGCTGAATGTTAGTGAGCCATTCATGAACTTCGGTTGGCCCTTCTTTACCAGAAAATGTGCGAGGCTTGAGATGACGAAAATCGGTGATAGATCCCGTCGCTGTTCGCCTCGTTGGTGGATTTGCCTGCTCCAATGCGGATACCAGGCTGGTCCTCAGATACTCTGCCTCCTGGCGATGGGCCTCTTGCTGAATCTGCTGCTGGGCTTGCATCATGGCATACATCATCTAGAACATCTGTTGCCCGTCCATGGCTTGTTCGGGCGGGAAAACTGGCATCTGGGGAGTGAACTGTGGTGGAGGTGGGATGTCATCTCTCCGGAACCTTGGATTAGGCTGACCGGTTTGATTGCTCTGCGATGCTTGTCCTCCATTCCCTGGGGTCACTCCGTCTATATAAGTAACCACAACGTCGTGTGGTGTATCCAAAGGAATCTCGTCTTCGTTCCAAGGATCCATTACTCTGCAATCAAAAGATAAACTGTAAGAACGCTCAGAGGAATCAAAACAGGATGCAATTAAAGTAACAGTTTTCGAGTTCGATAGAGAGTTCAATAGTGGTTTAAATAATGGATGAGATCCTACAATCTATCCTATCCTTAGGGCAGGCTGGTTTGGTCCCTAAGTTGAAACTGAACTATTTAGTCGTAGACCTGCATGGGCCACCACAAAAACTATGTCACGCCCCAGTCCCAAAATACCGTGGGACCGGACGCGTAATAATGGCCAGCAGTATGCACCGATGGACAGTCCTAATTTAATGGATCCACCAGGGCATACTTAAGCTGTAATATAACAAGTCTATGACAATCATGGCACAACTAATCTCATCCACACAAGATATAAAATATAATCCACAGAATAAATAAGGAATGTAAATCATCAGCTAGTCTCACAAAGTGCTTCGGGGAACAACCCGATAAATATCTAGTACAATAGTTTATCTGACCAGCAAATAAATGACTGAAATAAATAAATACTGAGCATGAACAGGGATGCTCAGGAGAAGTCTTCGGCTAACACCTCATCCTTGGATGGCGGTACAGCTCCTGGATCAGCTCCTGCTCCGGTCCCGTATATCTCGGGATAGATCTCGTCCTCAAATCCTGGGGACATAATCCGGATCCAGGTCCTCAGGGGACATAGCAAGGTACAAGAACTACAAAAAATAAATAGAATAATAGGGCAAATAAGTAACCATCTAAGTGAAAATGCAAGTGAGAGCAGCACGAGTACTCAGGCTGAGACACTACCAGCTCTGTGTCGGGGAGCCGGTAGTGGTAATAACACGTAATGTGCCTAGCTCTGCTACGAGAGTCTACGGCCGCACAATAGTAGTAGATATATATAGAAAATAGCCTGTAGCCTGTGTGTCTCTCCCCACCCCCATGTAACCACGCATATCATGACCATAACGTCTCATGTCCATGTCAAGCGGGATCATCACTAATGCAACAAGTCATATGTATCTATGAATATAGTATCTCTGTCAAGTCCTGCATCCTATACAGAATCACCACGAATATCTCGAGAATATCCTGTCTCATGAACAGTGTCAAGTGTCCTGGGTCATATGGTACTTGATAAGGCAAGTACGAGAATATAAGTCTCACGCATGTCCATCTCTAAATGACAGTACCCAACACTGCGTACAGTGTTGGCACCCGACTAATAATCGGACGCTAAGTACGTCACACGGTCCTAGGTTGAGCATGCACAGCAATATAATGAAACAAGAAAAATATATAACCATACTGCAGAGTTGTCAACGTTCTCAGAATCGGATTCTGTTGAGCCGTTCACCAAATCGCCCGTCGAGTGGAGCCTGTGGGGCCCACGATACACGATTTTGTCAACATTCTCAGAATCGGACCAAACTTGGGTCACAGGACCAGCGTATTACTACGAGTCGAATGGCGCAAGTTTCGTCTCGATCCGACGTGCATACACAAAGTTACAACATGTTCCAGAAAAGTCGGATACGGGGTGTTGTTCGTGGATACGCGTTGATTCCGGGGTGCACGCACCCCCGAATCGACTTCTGCGAAATCCCACACGACCGTATCTACGATGCGCACGTATCTGTAAAGACCGCACGCGACCAAGTCGTCCCGTTTGGCAGGGCACACTCAGTTCCGGGGTGAAACAGGGCATTATTTTTCCTATTTTTGGATCGCAGTGTGCGATCACCACAGGACGCGATGCACCGAGCGGGTTGCATGGGCACCGAGAGGGTTCTACAGTCTACGCGTAGCAACTGACGGAAACTAAATCGGAGTTGCGGGGCGAGAGAAAATGATACCTGAACAGGGCTCCGTGAATGCTGAATTCCACGTGTCCGAGAGTCTAATTTGTGTCCTGGTCGAGGATTTCCATGTCTGCGTGTCTGTCGTGTCTCCTTGACACGAGCTGAGTCAAGATTGGGGCGTCTGCCTAGGTTGCTGGAGACGAGCCGTTCCGGTCGGCGGAGGGAGGCTAGTCGGCTGCTGTTCCCAGCGGAGGGTCGGGGTTGAGGGGGAGTCGGGGTCGGCGGTGAGTAGCAGCGCCGGAGTCGGGCTGCGGGTAGGGAGGTCGACGAGGGGACTGTAGCTCGGCGAGGGACGAGCGGGGCTGGGTGGTCGCGGGTGGAGTCGAGCAGAGGGGCGGTGTCGTGGGGAGAAGAGGAGGCTGCTGGTGATCGAGCGGATGAGAACGACGGCGGGCGGAGAGGAACTCGGCCTGGCGGTGGTGGGGAGTCGCTGGGGCTAGCTAGGGTTCTGCGGGCGGTGATGGTTCTGTAGGGTTTTGCGGCGGCGGCGGGCACGGAAGTCGAGGTATAAATAGGGCATGAACAGTGAATCCGGTGGGGGATTCTCTTAGGGCTCGGTTAGGATTTCGGGTCTAGGTCGGGTTTGCTGGATCCGACCTGTCCTGACCCATTATGATGGGTTGGCTTGGTTCGGCTTAGCCCTCGGTTTGGTTCGGTCAACGGTTTGGTTTAATCTGGGTTTAGTTTGGTTCGGTTTAATGAGCCAAAAGTTTTTAAGGCTTAAAACGCGTTTCCAGAGTCCAATAAATTTACCGAAAAATACCCTATGTCCGGTTTTCCATTTTACACCATAAAATATTATTTCCACAATAATTTAATTCCAATAAACTGCATTTAAAAATCCTTAACCCTTAATTTTCTTGGTTCTTATCCAGAAAATATCGAAAATTCGGGAAAAATTATATTAAAATTTATTCTAAAATTCAGGGTGTTTACAGGAATAGCGTAGTAAAAGCTCTAGTTGTCCCCATGTTTAAAGCTGGTATAGTCTAAAAAAGTGTGGTATAAGTCCATTTAGAAAGCCTATATCTACAGAGGAATAGGTGTTTTGTCCTGTCAGCCTGAGTCAAGCTAGGAGCCATCAAACTCTGGTTGTGTAAAATCAACCAACCCATCATATATGTAAATTAAAGCTCTGTTCGAAAAAATTCCTCTCGTCGAGGATCTACCGTCAAGTTATCAGCAAGTTCTTGCAAACCAGCATTCAAATGACACACCATAGCAGGTAACAGTACCAGTCAATGCTTGAAAACCAGATGGACCGCAGGAAATAAAATAGTCATGTGGAGACAATCTACTAAACCTCAACCTCCAGGGACTACCCATCTTCGGAGCCACAAAGAGAAATATTCGGCCAATAAAGCTTTAAACAAGATCTTTGTACGAGTGTGTTTGAGATAGCTAATAGTCGGTGTACCTTCTGCAAAGCTTCCTACACAATCCACAAATGACTTATCTTCAGCATCATGACTTGCCATGAGTTCTTCAACTCTGGAAGAACCCAAAGGTCGAAGTGGACGAATCTCTGTACATTCTTTCTCGCTTCTATCATTGAAGAGATTGAAATCACTTCCTGATATAGACAGTGCTAGAATCAGTATTGTAGTAATGATTACAAGCCATGTTATGGCACATCAGTTCTTGATATACTTCAACTAGACGCGGCTCAGTCTTTGCTAAATTTGTCACTTCCGTATTATTAGGCACATACTCCTCATAAGGAATTTTCTCTATTGGCAGTGCAGATATGTATTTTATCTCGTATAAGGCAGATTGGCGCATAAAATGTTCTGATCTTTTAAAGTATTCGTAAAGTGCGCCATAGTGACGGTTTTCTCTATAAACATGGGAAAGTGCACCATAGTTATTGTTTTCTCTCTGAACGAGAAAAAGTACGCCAAAGTGACTGTTTCCTCTCTGAACGAGGGAAAGTGTGCCATAATGACTAATTCCACTCTGAACGAGGGAAAAAGTGCCATAAAGGCTATTTCTGCTCCAAACGCGAGAAAGTGTGCGTGTCTCTGTATTCCATATTTTTTGTTCTCCTTCTTCTTTCTTTTATTTTTTGCCATTATTGGAGGTTACATTGTATATGTAAAAAGAAAGAAAGAAGATAAGAAAGAAAAAGTCAGTCGTCGTGCCTATCAGTGGAGGGTTGATACAGCCCCTGATGCTGCTCTCAACGACGGCTTGTTGAGCCGCTCTCTGACGGGCTGAGCCAACGTCGACTTCGTCGACGGCCTTTCCATTATTGCTTGAGAAGATGAGGCCAATCCCTTCCCCTTGTTGCCTTTCTTGGTCGCCTGAGTCTTCTTGAGGGACATTGTTGTTGCTCGAGGAAGAAGAAGAAAAGGAGATTGAGAGCAGTAGAAATGTTCTCTCTCTCATCAACCCGTATATTTATAGATTTGGGAGGGAACTATTCGGCTGCAGACTCTTCGAATCCCGCACATTAATCATGTTGATTAGCCACGCCAGCAAAATTATTACGATTCTGCCAAAGAATGCGCGCACAAACATCTCAACAACTTTTATGCTTCTAATTCAAAGTATTTTAAATTCTTCTGGACGAATTCAAAAAAAATTGAAGGGGGCTTGTAGAAGCATAAAAAGTGCACCTTTTGAAGATGGCACAGTTTTCTATAAATAAACTAAACATAGGAACATCATGCAGTTTCCTACAAATAAACTACACATAGGAAGAATTGCGCACTTTCTCTCTGTTTCAAAGGATGACGCACTTTCAAGCTGCTTTTGTCAACAAAGACAGGCGCACAAATTGCATGTCTACTTTTCCCCCAAGCATTAAATACGATGAATCTAACAGCTGAACAGCAATCGAGGATGTCAGAAGCCATCATTACAGCTGAGCTATGGCACGCAAACCCAGGTTATCATTTAGCAGCCAGTACGAATCAACTTCTCAAAAGTACGCCATCACGATCAATTTTCACAAAAGTTTGCCATCATGGCTACTTCTTGAAAAGTACGCATCACAACAACTTCTTCAAAAGTGCGCCATCACCGCTACTTCTTCAAAAGTACACCAGTCTCCAGACCACTTCTAAAGCGCGCCTACGATCCTAACTGACAAAGAGAAGTTACGATTACATGTCCTACATGCCATATTCTTCGTGAACGTACACAAATAACTGTCCTATGACCTACGCTTTCCTCTTAAAGGAACCATGTGTCAAGTAGGTACCAAGTTGTGCACCCACTCACTAGATCATGGGATGTCATCCGATCAAAAGTGCACGCACAATGCGAGTGTCTAAAGTGTGTGTACACTGTCATAACTGCTCTGAAATTCTATAAATATTAGATTATTGTATATGTTACAGAGGCTAGAATTTTAAGTCTTTGAATTTCAAGAACAGAATGAGAGAAATAGAAGCTTGCCATATCATTGTTGCCAAAGCTTTCTCAATGCCCAATTCTTCAAGTTTTTTATAACATCCTAGTATTTCTTCATCGTCGTGTGGTACAAGGAGTAAAGTGATCGTTTGCAGATCAGATCTCTATAACTATACTTCCCCAGAATCAATTGTACTTAGATTCTTGTCTAGGATCATTTGTACTTTTCTTTTCTTTTAATAATTTATAATACAAAGATCATACGAACTTTGTTCATCGCAAACAGTAATAAGGTTAGGCTAACCATACGTGAGGTGTAAGGTTAGCTATGATGCATGTACATGGAAGGGGTATGATCACAAAACTTGCTAATACTTCCTCCATCCCCCTACTAGTATAGTGGATCCAACCATGATATGTTACGACACAAAATTCATAGATCAGGGGGTCATCCTGCTCATGAATCGATGTCTATACATGTACAGGAAATCACAGGGCATGCACAGGGTCCACAGGAAAATAATATCTCATGACAAAATCTAGGATATACTAATCTGTATAATATCATGTCAGGAATCAAGTATAATACTATAAAACTGATATCATAGTAATCATTAAAATAACAAAAACTGTTATAGAATGTACTCGCTTGAGGTCCGGAGCAATGAATATCAAATAGTATCTGAATTGGAGTCCAAGTGACCTATATATGATGTATCAATGACAAAGAGTGTTTTGGAGTCATAAATAAGTCTTAAATAGATTTAAACTATGTTTCTAGGTCAAAGCTAATCAAACTAGGTCAAACTAGGTCAATACCTTCCTAAATTAGGCTTTCTAGATTGAAACTAGACATTACCTTGCTAATACTAAGTTTCTAGGCTAATACCTTAGCTAGTACCAATACCTTATTTATTACCTTACAATACCTTAACTTAAATCCAATATCTTAGTATACCTTAACATGCCAATACCCCAAATACCAACCCAAGGTATATATATATATATATATATCAAGAGATACCTTATTTATTACCTTACTATCCTTATCTTAAATCTAGTTCCTCTATGACACCAATATATATATATATATATATATATATATATATATATATATATATATATATATATATATATCAAGGTATCTCTTGATACCACCACCCAAATTACCTAATATCCCATTCCCTCTATTTATATCCTATACTCTCATACATACCCTCAAATACCTATTCCTAATATACACATTGTCAATTGGTATCCCGATATCAATATCCATTCCCAACTCATGGATACCTAGACACATACCTAATACCCACATACTCATTCTTCCTATGATACATTAGAGTATCACACACACCCCTTCCTATAAACTTACTGATGCTAACTCATTAGTATGAATATATCCTCACTGCAAAAAACCTGATACACATCAATCACATGTTAAATGCTACTCCTTACTAGACATTCAGTTATGTATTGCCTACTACAGCATAACACACACGCACGCACACACACACACACACACATACACACATACTTATACTCGATATATAAGACACTGATACACTTAAACACACTCTTACAACCTACTGGAAACTGGCCTTATGCACAGGGTGTGCATTCAGCTGTACTAGTTGCACAGAGATGCACCTAATGTTGTACAACTGCATCACCTGCAGTGCACTGAACTCATACGAAGCAGTACCTAACTTTGTTACTACAAGTACTTACAGACTTCTTCCAACTCCTCTCCTGCCTACAGATTCTGCCTTATTCACAAACACGTCTGACACACAGGTATTTCATACCTCACTCATCTTCCTCCTGTCATCTGCTGAACCCCATTGATCAGTATCAATACTGAGCACCTCTGCAACAATAGTACACACACTCATCGACCTGAATGCCCTCTCACACTCATGACACTAGAACAAAAAAAATACTCTATGATACTACTCTATGATACCCTATAGGTAAAACACTAACCAAGTATCACACATCACTAACTCACATATAAAGCACCTGATACACAATGTAATGTATACACACTAAAACTAAACTAATATACCTTACACCCCCATAACCCTTGGTACTTACACTGACACCAACTGTGCATTGTCTGAATTGACAAATCCAGAGAACCCCTTTTATGCTGCCTGCAATAACTAAATATCTTAACTTCTCCTTCATCCCAATTTATTTTCTGCAGTCCAAGTAGTAGCTGCTCCTTGCTTCCAATTGCACAGCCGTAACACTACACCATGCTGTTTCAGACCTGAATGTAAGGTAGTGCAACTCGAGTACTATTCTGCATAAAATCCTCCTGCACCCAAAACTTACATACATACACAACAATGCACACTTACAAACCTCTCCCTCACTCAACACACCATATACTACAATCACCCTACTGAAATCATAAAGCCCGAGTCTTGCACACTAGTGCTCATAACATCAACCATCTCCCACAACACTTAGCATACACACTCCTCTCATCAATCCTAGCACACTACACATATAAACACTCAAACTATCAACTAACACAACCACACCAAAAGCAAACCAACACTATATAATATATACCAAGATACACCAAACGCATAAGATCAAACACCTAGTGTGCAACATCTAGTTTACATCACACCCTCCCAAATAATTCATCAAATGCCTAAAATGCATCACATGAGTATCACACCCAATACCATGATACTCTTATGATACGCCCTATAATTACCAAGCTACACCACCAAAACTTATTGAACACACTTAATATATAAAATATGGCTAAAACTTAATATAATTAAGTAGTACAAAGGAATGTATGGAGAATTGACATATGGAACACAAATACAAAGGATCATATACCATTGTATCATGACGTATCATGACATGCACTTCCCGTATATAATTTTGGATACAAGATACCAACACACTATCAAATTAACATCAATAGTGCTCATTATGACATAATACACACACTCAATGGACATAATTGGAGTTTTTTCCTAAATTGAGCCTAAAATTATGACACCAACTTAGATCTACCAAATCGAGGGCTCGTAGTGCCTATATTTACCATTGAAAAGTCAAATCTAACCATAAAAATGTTCCTACATGACCAAGGGGTATTTCTAACCATAAATTTGATAAAATTGAGAGAATTACCTAGTATTTTGGTAACCTCTTTGGAGAATTTCGAATTTGGACACGGAACAGATGAATCGGACACGATCCTTTAAGAATTGGACTCTTCCACAAGCTCATCTTTGTGCTCCAAGCTCCTTGCTCTCCAATAAAAGTGGAATAAAATGATTTGGTGGGAAATAAAATGGAAAGTAAATTTTAGATCTAAATTTAGGAGAAAAAATGAATTGGTGTTTCTTGGAAAAGAAGTAGGAATAAATGAAGGGAATTTAAAATTTAATTCTCTTCATGACAAGGTGGTCCACTACATAGACTTGTAATTGGTTCTAATTACTAATTATTCCATTCCATCATCCAATTGAAATTCAAATTAAAGATGGAAATGAATCTAATTAATTAAAGAAAGGAATCTCTACAACTAAAATGAATATTCTCTTCATGACAACTAAACTTTATTAATTCTAATTACTAAAGTCATGACTAACAATAATTAGCACTAACTAACACTTGCAAATTTTAATTGGCTAGCCACTAACTTACACTAATATAATTCTAGGCAACTACTAATATAAAATAATATATATAAAAAAATTAACACATGCAAAATACCAAAATACCAAAGTACCCCTATGGTGGAAAGTGGTGGTTACAGTGCATGCATAGGAAATATAAATTTATCGGATTTAGGAATTTATAAATTTGAATTTGTGGTTTTGTGACATATACTCACGACACTAGGTCTTGTCCGATATGCTTGAAAGCATATACATAGAATCGTCAACTATGTCTTAAGAACTTTTAAAATTGGTCTTTACGACCTTGGGGGCTAACTTCATTAAGAAGCAGAGATAATCCATAGAGATGACATGTCCCTTCCCAAATATATCTCTCATATATGTCATTCATCACATGATCCTTCTCTCAATATGTCCCTCCCCTCGGCAATGATGATACCACAACCCATCACTATATTTTATATTGTGAGCGGATGTCTTAGCATTACAATATGTGGGACCCACTTAATTTTGTTATATCCTTCAGATACTTCATTTGATAAGAACATATACTATACTGATGTATATAACTTAGATGATTCATACTAATTTATGCTTGAATAAATTTTAGGAAGTGTTATGAGCCATCGATATCCGAATTCATGTCGATACTATACGGAAAGGCATCATATTAAACAAATATCGATGTTGTAACTTTTATGGAGGTGGTGGAGAATGCAATAACTCCCCCAATAGGTGACGCAGAGCTTCATATTGAACAGACCAGCGAAAAAAGTTCGTCATAGGTGATGGGTCAAATTTGATTCCTGTCGATATGATTTCTATCGACATGATTCCGACATGACCTACCAGCTATGGAGAACTTTTTTTTGTCTGATATGTTCGATGTGAAGCTCTATTTTACTTGTTTCTCTACTTTTCACTATGGTAGAATATGCGAAGTACTAATTAAAATGCTTTTAGAATATACATTCAATGCCGTATATACATCTAATTGCTTTTGTATATTTTATCTTACGATACAGAATTTTTTACATCCACCAAGCAATTGATCATTACTTGGTTGATTGTACGTGGATGTACAAGCGGCAACACGAGAGCAGGATTGGTCTGAGTGACAATTTTAAGGCAGACATTGAAGTATTAATCAAGTATGCCATGAGCAAACCTGATTACATGGATGGTCCAAAAATCAAGTCTTCATGTGCTAATTGTCGGAATATACGTTACGAAGAAGTGGTAATAGTGAGAAAGCTTCTGACCCTTAAGGATTTTGTGCGTGATTACGACCAGTGGACATCGCAAGGTAAACTTTATACGGAAATACAATCTTCTTTTGTTGTGGATGTTACTACGGATGTTGCCATCGAAGATGATGTAGACTATATTGAATATGGAGACCACAACTTGGCACGAGATATGGTATATGATGCGACAGGACCTAATTTTAATCCGGAGGATCCGAATCCCGATGTAAAGGAGTTCTATGATATGTTTAAGGATGCAGATACTCCTATATATCCTGATTGTGAGACTCATTCAGTATTGTCAGTAGTGATGCATTTGTTGAATATAAAGTCTGATTTAAACTTACCGCAAGCTTTCTATGATCGGATCACACAATTAGTCAAAGGGGTATTACCGAAAGAATCTAAAGAGATTCCTAAAAACTTCTACAAATCGAGATGATGGTCCGACAGCTCAGACTAGGGTACAAAAAGATAGATTGTTGTCACAAGGAATGCATATTGTATTATAAGAAGAATAAGGACAAAGAAAGATGTAATTTCGGCCACGCGGGTCGTTATAAGCCAATTCGGGGGAAAAAAGTCATCTAGAATAAAACAACGTCTGTTTAAGTACATACATTACTTACCGATAACAAAGCGCATACAAAGAATCTATATGTCACTGAATACAACAGTACACATGACATGGCATAACGAGAAATGTACAAAGGATGATGAAGAATGTCACATCCTTCCGATGGAGAGGTTGTAGGATCGAATAAGCACCTCTAGAGGGGGGATGAATAGAGTGCGTGTATATTCAGCGGAATAAAAATTACCCAATAAAAATAAACACAGTTAGCTCAATATCTAAATATAAAATGACAGTAAGTAAATAAAGAGAGAGAGAGAGAGAGAGAGAGAGAGAGAGAGAGGGAGAGAGAGAGAGATCAACTGTTACACAATGATGTATCCTGGTTTTCCTCTGAGAGGACTAGTCCAGGCCCGAGAACTCTAGCTCAAAGTTGAAACCCACTATCTAGTAAAACATAAGTTTTGATCCGAAGGCTTGTAACTTTGTACAGACACGAGCTTTAATCTGAATGGCTCGAATACTTCTCGAAGTGTTTGAACTTCTTGACAAGCTTCTTTTACAACTCTAAAAACTTTTAACCGAGCACGCACTGTCACTTAAGGCTTAAGAGTTGTAAATAGCTTGGGATAGAAAATTGAATAGTCTCTTGAACTAAAGTAATAGAGAAGAGCATAAAAAGTGAATGAGTGAATAAGAATGGTAAATTCCTTCCCTATTTATAGTATTTTTGAAAACCTAGTTCAGGGCAAATTCGGATGCCAAACTTTCAAATTTTTGAACGTTGGAGCCGAGTTTGCAAGAGGAACTAGTTTCCAGGAAATACTAAGTCAGGGAACCGAGTTCGTCTTGAGTTCTTTTCGAGTTCGTTTCTCTTGAACCTGGTTAATTTCAGAATAAGGTTGGGTTAGTTTGTGCTAACTCGATTTTAGAAACATAGGTTTAGTCTAGTTTTAAAACTCAAAACATTTTGGCTAAGAATAATCTAGGTTTAGAAAATATTTTGGGGTAGCCTTTAAATGCCAAGTTCGACACGATGTAAATTTTTTCTATACTCAATAAATAGAAAAATTATATTGACTCGATACAGAAAGCAAGTCGCATCCCATCCTCTGAAATTGTAGATGAAGCAGCACCATCTTCGTATCATTGATCCTCGTAGGTTATATCAAGTCCGAGTTTTAGACGATTATCGAAATAAGGTGTGACCATGACCAATGGGCCAACAATCTCTCCCATTTTAATAATTGACAAACTCCGACTGTAATAGCAGAGAATGAAATTCAAAATCTGATGGTACTCATATTCTTTTTGCTTTGTACTGCTTATCAGTACTACCCCCTATTTTCATTTGTTCAAAATTGGAAAAGCTCCCCCGCAATTATTGATATCAAGACAAAGAAATAACAAGAATGAAGTAACATAGATATAAACATTGAAACAAATTCCAATTAAATCGGTATTAATTGAGATAAGCAATTTGATTAAAATTTATTTCACAATCACAGAAATTGAAGAGGTAGAATCATACTAAATAATCAAAAGTAGTTCAAAGCATAAACCGACATCATAAACTAGTACAGAAGTCTGAAACTAGTACATAAAGACATGTGCAAAAGCATAATAAACTAAATCAGTCCAAAAGAGCGAATATTACTAAAAGATAGCATAATGATATGTATCACTCATCATCTCCAGTCATCGGGTCTCCAGTCTCAGCAGAACAGTTGGGATCATAGAATACAACAGCTGGATCCAAGTAAGGCTGAACATACGGGTCAACAATTCGGTATTCGTCTCGTGAAGGATTATGAACCATAGGATAGGATCCGCCAAGGATCTGAGAGAAGGAGTACTACATGTCCGCCAAGGTGTTGGACTGTCACTATCACATTTCTAGATGAGGATATTTTAGTCAATTTTCATATATTTATTTTTAAGATTAATAATTATTTATATTGTGCTAATAATTAATATTTGTGGTTGTGCTATTATTCATTAATTAGTGGACTAGCCTATTAGTTAGACTTGACACTTGTGAACCCAATTAGACTTGTCATAACAAATAATTGAGCCAATATTGGACTAGGCCAAGTTAGATCCATTTCCATAGTTAATTAGAATGATTAGAACTAATTTACATTAGTTTAGAGCTTTCTAAAATAGTCCTTTAATTCTTATCATAATTGGATGGAGAGGGGCAACTTGGACAATTTTATGTGACTTGGAGAAGGGGAATAGGGTCGGCCACTATAGAGAGGGTCTCCTCTCTCTCTCTCCTCCTTCATTTGTATTCTTTTGGATCTTAAATTCTAGATCCCCATTTTTCCACATTTCCTCCATCAATTTTTTTCTCATTTCCTTCACATTCTCTCTTATTTTTATTCCTCAAGGAGTTTTGAAGCTTGGAGAAGCAAGGAGCACAAGAAGGAGGAGCATTGGTGGAGAGATCGTGTCCGGATCGTGTCCATTAAGCATTTAATTGGGAATCCATCTCCCAATTGGTAAATTATAAATTCATCTTTATTCTAGCTTCCAAATCATTCATTTGACCTTTAGGAACACTCCAATGGCATATGACTACCTATAGGAGCAAGTTTTAGGATAATTGGTTGAGTATTATGACTTCTACATAGGTTTTTGTGTGTATTTTGGAAGAATTACGAGATTGACACATCAAGTATTTGTCATGAGCCTAATTTAGTTATATTGGACTTAGATCGGGGCTATGATACTAGTTACGTGTCCACAATTGGATACGAGTAGACCGTATCATAATACCATGTGATACGGAGCCCATTTTGGGTGTTTTGCATGATTTCTCTTCAATATATGTTGTAGTTAGCTCTAATAGCTATTATTATTCATATTTAGTATGTAGAAGTATTTACCATGGTGAATTAGTAGAAATTGGGCTTTTGTTTGAGTGTGTATCAAGAATTCCCTAGGTATACACTCCAAGTGTTTGCTATTATGTCCTTAATATATATACACTATAGGAATATATGTATATGATGTTATGTGTATATATGTAGTTATATTTGTGTATATTATGCGAGTAGGAGTATAGTGTATTTTGTGTTTGTGATGGTTTTGATCTGTGAGAGAGGAGAATTCAATGTTGTGTATGTAGGCAGTGCACCAAGGGTGCACTATACTGTGTCAGTGTGACTTGGTATGGGATGGAGTATTTTGGATCACACAGTGGGTGTGAGGGGGAATTGGGTGACTATACTGTGATAATTTCTGTGCAGAGTGTGTGCCCCAGCTACATGGATTCGGGTGTGTGGGTGTGTACATCCCTAAGTGTGTGTGTGGTCCAATGGACAGATGTGAGGTATGTCTGTTAGCCGTAGTGGAGGGGGATCACTAATACGAGTATCAGTTGTATAGAATTAGGCATAAAAAATTTGTGATGTTAGATAGATGTTAGTATTAGTTGTGTACTAATACATATGGAAGTTAGCTTAGTAATACTTGGTGTAATATCAGGTGTTATACTCATATGTCAGTGGATTGGAGAGAGTATCAGTAGTGTA